>CM060881.1:59627500-60890000 GCA_030762935.1 Hymenopus coronatus
TTTTTACTTTCTCTATCAGCACTATGTACGTAGTGCATAGAGAAGGTATTGTAATGCACAAACCTATATGAGCTATAGAAGAATAAGCATATTTATATCTACTTGACGTAAACATATTAATCTAACTGAGGATTATATACTTTTAATTTGGGTATATTTTTTTTAGTTTGTACAAAAATTCGATACCAAGATTTCACCGGAAATACATGTTTGGGGTCCCCCTGCATACAAAAACATTTTCAGAAAAAGGTACGTGTGTGTTTGTGTATGTATGTGTGTGTATGTGTGAACCGCATAGGTCAAAAACGAAAAGTCGATAAATTTGGTATCTTCCAAGGATGGGACATGAGGATTTTCAAGAAAATCCCCCCAACCCCAGCTACCCTTCATATGGAAAAAATTTCTAAATTTTGGATTTTGTTAAAAATGTAACGATTTTGATTAAAATCTCTTATATTAAGATATTTACATCACAAATAAAATGTATATCTTAAATTTTCTGGGAATAGCCTCTGAGGTAATGTTTACTCTGGGTGAATTATGGAAATTTTGTATGTCTGGTAAACCGTAAGAGCTAGACAAAAACTTATCACACAAAAATGTAGAGCACGTTCAAGCACACAAGTTATGTCACACATTTTTTCTCGTGGAGTTGGCCGTTTTAGAGATATTCCTTACTTTTGGTTTAAACTTTGAAAAACATAATTTTCTTATACAGGAATTTGTCGACTTCGGTCCATAGATACAAAGGAATTTCAGTCATGTAGCAACCAGCATTTGACTATCACTTTTATCTATCGTATTTCCTTATTTCGCTTCCATTTACAAGGAAGTAAGTAATAAGAATAATCTGCTAAGTTTTTCTCGATTAGCATTAAGTAAATAGAAGCACAAGCTTTTTAGCAATAATTTATTACAGAGGTGTAGAGAAAATCATGTGAATGAAACACTTCAGATTTTTATAAATGTGGTACATATAAAAAGAATACATTTTATTATAAGCGCAATACTTTTAGTGAACATTTTGATCAGTAATAAAATGGTACTTCACAAGGAACTTCATATTATATATTTTTGTCATATGTAGAAATTCGTTATTTTGGCAGAACACGGAAGATTTATTTAAGCTTCAAGAAGTGTATACTTCATTACCTGACAAACATAAAACTAAATATTTAACTTATTGTATTTTCTAGAACTTCTCTGAACAAACGATTCTATCATAATATAGGAAAACCTACGAAAAACAAATTACATAAACATATAAATAATCTCCGGCTGGGCGGGGCTCAAGGCGCTGATCACGTCTTGGCCTGCAGCACTGCACCCTATTCATGACGTCTTCGGGCTGAGAATGGGGATGCAGCGGCCGGGCGATAGGCCATTGGAATCTGTGAGTATAAAAATATACTAAAAGTATCATTAATGGAACCAATGTTTTGTTCTTAAAAGTTTGCAGTTTGGCCGAAAATTCCTTTTGAGCGGGGGGGAGGAAGGGCTTTTGCTTTATTTTACTCAATTTACCCCTCATCAACCAATCCAATTCACGCCTCCCTTGTGGAATGTCGTGCCATGGAGTTACGTTACGTTATAAATAATCTAGGCTCCCAAAAGTTAAGCATTAGAAGGAAAGAATAAATAGAATGCGTAGTATTTAACAGGGAAGAGAAATTAGATATAAATAATATGTCTACAGAAATAAATAAATAAATATTAGAAGTATTATGAACATCAAATCGTGCACGTAATATTGTGAAATCAGTTAACGTGTGCTATCAACAAGGACAATTAGTAAGCAAAGTTTGTAACGCAGGGACTTTGAAAACAGCATATACAGTGAGTAGAAGGATGCAGGACAGAAAGAGACGAAATAGGCACAAAATCCTAGAGGCCTACGTTCCAGCACAGGGAGTTAGCTGAGTGAGAGAGAAGTTGGCGTGTGGGACAGAGATAGAAACCGTGGACAGTGACTTTTGAAAAGTGGGCAATTTCGTTCTCATACGATGCCAAACTACTGCCAATCAAAAGCGAGTAATATTGGCATGAAGGTTAGTGTAGAATGATATAGGAATTCTTTCTTTCTTGATTACTGCCAGGAAGACACTATGATGCAACTGTGAGGAGCAGAAATGTTGCAAAGGATCTGTGTGACGATAGACAGCTTCATAATAATTTACCTAGATGGCGGTGAAAACAAATAGCTTTAATATGCATAAGGAGAAAAGTTCTGCTAGGCTCTTGAAGTTTTGTTACCTACTTGTCAGTTTACCCTCCTCGTAATTAGGACTTACACTCCTCCTGAACTTGCAATGAATGTTTTGGTCAGAGCTTTCTCTACTGCAGACAAACATGGAATCAGAGTATTTTTTAATAATATTTAGAGCCCGCTCTTACTACTATGACACTGCGCACAAAGATACTGTTAAGTTTAAAGAAGTAGGTGCTGCGATATTACAAGAAGATAATAAAAACCATCATAATGTCATTCCCGGTATCAAATTTAATAAACCTTTACATGGAATGAAGATGCAGCACCGGTGGAATGTGATGGCGGGGAAAACTTGAGAACCCATAGAAAACTCGCACCTGTGCCGCTTTGTCCATCACAAATCTCACATGCAAGCGCTTGGAATCAGCCCGTCTAGGTGTGGTTTAACCATTCGACCATGGCACGGCCGTGGAATCAGAGTGAAGAACCAGGAACAGGGGATCAGCTCGTAACCAGGTATGAGAAAGAAAAAGGTGATATGAAATGCGGTCAAAATGGATGAAAATATATGTGATGGAGCAATTAGTGGAATGAATGGCGGGGGATAACTGAGAATGCCTAGAAAACACGCTTGGTCCACCACAAATTCTATATCTCATTCCCTGGGATGGTACTTCGGTCACCTTGATGTGGGCCGAGTGGTTTAAACTGCGGCCATGGTAGCGACGTTGTTTTCTGTTTCCAAATAAAATGCAGCTTAAAGCTAAGCACGTGGTCATAATTTGCCTTCATCCATAAACCTGTGACTGAAAAGATACGGATTATATTCAATATCTCCAAGAATGGGAGCACAAAGGACGGCAGGCCAGAACGCACAGATGACCACATGAAGACTTACGCATAAGGTAGCGTAACCATCACGCCACAATAAGCTATTCTCTATACGGTAAGTTAAAAAATAAACAATTCAATGGGAGATAGTATGAAACATATGATATTCCGTAATGCATAGTTTAGTTTTACTATCATTCAGTTCCGATTGTTCCAGTTTGGGTGCGAGGCAAAACAGCAGCGACTCACGAGGGTCCACCTGTAACATGCAATGCGGCGCAGTATTGAGGGAAAGCTATTGTCATGGTTGAATCAATTGTTGGAAATGAAGTGACAAGACACAAGTATTTTGGTGTTACCTTTTCCCAGTGACGTATTGGCTATCGCGCTTCCCTTCCAACTCTGCTCCGAATTTTAAGGCTGTCCATTGTTATTTTCTCTAGAACGTATGTAAGTAAAATGTACATAATAGATACAGAGTGAAGTGTATTCTACTCAAATACCTTACCGAGATTTCATCAGAAATACATGTTTTCAGGAACCCTCATACAAAAAAAGAAAATTAGAAAAAGGTCTGTGTATATTTGTGTGTGGATAACATAACTCAAAAATTACAAGTACATTAAATACAAATTTGATATTTAAATTTAAAATCTTCAAAGGATACGACACAAAGATTTTCAAGAAAAATCCAGCTGCCAAAATTAGCATTTACAGGTTTTAAAATGCTTACTTTTTCAAAAATGTCTAATGATTTTTATTAAAATACCGTATATTAGAAATGTTAACATGCAAAATAAAATGTATGCAGTATTTCTGGGAATACCTCCAGAATACCTCTTCATGACTTTTGCATAATACGTAAACCGCATTCGAAAAAACAATATACTATATAAATAATGCAGATTTCGTTAAAGTAAATACATACTTCATGCCATACACATTTTTGTGGAGTTAACTATTTCCGAAATATTCCTTGAAATTGGCTTCAATTTTCATGTACTTGGATTTTTCCTGAACGGAAATTTGTCATCATGTTTCTTTAGTGTTGCACCTTAGGGAATCGAATTTCAAACATATGGCAATCAGGTTTAAACATTTTGGCTTTAGCTTTAGCCTATTTTGTTCTCTCATTTTCCTTCTGCTTATAAGGAGCTAAGAAATAAGACATTTCTGCTAATGTTTATCTCGATTAGAACGAAGTAGATGGAAGAATGAACTTTTGTAAGAATAGTTCGTTACGGAAAAGAAAGAGAAGTAAAGAAAGTTATGTGAATGGAAGAAATAAGATTTCTATTTGTGTTCGAAGTCCTTACAATGTTCAGTGGGAAGCAATCTTTCTGTACAGCATGATTTTACGAATATGAAAAACATCTTTAAATTTCTAATCCAATTTTTTCACGAAGCGAAGGCTTTATGGTATGCTGTCATTCTTTTTCCAAAGGGAGATTCTAGTTTGTAATTTCTATGTTAAGCTGTTTTCGAAATCCACTAAGGATAAAAGGTTTTATCTCTGTAGCAAGTTGCTGACAGAAGAGTAGAATAAACAAGTATAATATATGCGCATATTATCTCTCCTCCGTTGACAATGAAATGGAATCTAATTTGAATTTTATATGTGAAATATGAATGCGAATTTCTTCAAAACAATGCGTTGTTGCTGCTCTAGTGTTTTTGCATCAACATTTCCACAGCAATGAGTGGCAGGTCAGTGAACTGGAGCATAT
This sequence comes from Hymenopus coronatus, assembly GCA_030762935.1. NCBI lineage: Eukaryota > Metazoa > Arthropoda > Insecta > Mantodea > Hymenopodidae > Hymenopus > Hymenopus coronatus. Next base: position 59,632,268 of record CM060881.1, read on the forward strand.
TTGATTATCTCTGGTATCGTTATCTACCCTAAAGCTGCAGTCAATAACAGATCTACTTTTTTAAAAAATAGTTCTAATTCAGATACGCTAGCATGAAACATTGCGAAGTGGTATGTTCGATAAGAACGCACTACATCGAAAAGCTTTCAGACCTTCTGTTACGGTCATTATCGACTCTGGTTGTCTAAATTAGGCACAACCGAAATGCGATAAACGCTTCAAAGGATTTATGACTCAGAGAGCTAAACTTCTGATCTTTTTCTCTATAAATACAGAATTGAACTCAAAATAATCATGCAAAAAATAAAAGGTTACAAATGTTTAAGGAGTACTTCCAATAGTTGTACTTTCTCTACCCTGAACGTGGTAGGGAGTTAAGGTGGTTTATTCTACTAAAAAGTGTGATATGGAAATTTACCCAAAATACATATTTTGGAAATCCAAAAATGCATTTTTAGAGAAAGGTCAGTGGGTTTGTAGACACTATTATTCAAAAAGACCATTCAATACCAAATTGGATAATTAACTGTAGTATATTCTAAGAATGCTACATGAAGATGTAAAATAAATCGCAGAACCCAAACGGTATTTTTTCGAAAATTTTCTAACGATTTTAAATTAAAATCCTCTATATAAAAATATTTAGATTAAAATAAAGTGTATAACATCCTAGGAATAGCCCCTAAAGTCCTCTTCATTTTGAATTACTTTTGCATAACTGGTAAACCTTAAGAGATAGATAAATACAACATAAAAAAAATGTAGATCTCGTTAAATCACAGTTTAAGTCTTATACTTTTTTGTTCAGATAACCAGTTCAGAGGTATTCGCTCTTATTGATTTCAATTACAAAATACTTAAATTTTCCCACAAACAGAAAGTCGTCCGTGTTTCCTTTGTTTTACTCCTGATCATGCAAAGAAGCTGATTTCAATGACAATTTCATAGGGGCAGGTTTTAAAATATTTGACTATCGCTTTAGCCTAGTTAGTTCTCTTAGATTCCTTCTACTTACAAATTTCTATGTAATACGTAATATGTAATATACAAGACCATTTTGTAAATGTTTACCTAGATAAGCATGTAGTAATAATAAGAATTATGTACATAATCTGATTATTTTATATAAAATCATAAAATTACCTCTTTTTATTTTAACTTTCATTCAAAACTTGCGTTTACTCACAATTTTTTACAAAATACGGTTTAAAATGATGGCGGTGGTCTTTATAAACCATTGTTACAGTGACTAATAAAAATATCTATTCGTGCTATGTGCTTTACTGTGTCTTTCTCTTCACAAAACTGGCATTGTGTGCATATTCCCATTCTTTTCATCTCCACATAGGTTTTAAACTGCAGAATTCTTTTGTTATCTCTCTCAGAAAGTTTTAATATTAGTTCCTCTTCAAATCCATTATTTCCCAAAATAATTATTTAATAAATTTGTCATCTCTATTTTGTATGCCCATTTATTGAAAATATATCTTGCTTTTAATAAATTCAGGATCCACTATGAGTACCTCAAAGTTCTTTCTACAATTAATCCTTTTCCTGCTATGCTTACCAGGTTAGCAAGGTCCCAAATTTCCAACGATTGATTTTATATACATAATATTAGAACCTCTATTACTGAACTACTTTTCCAGCAAAGATACTTGTATAAGAAATCTACATCTGTGATTGTTTTACTACATTTATTAATAATTTTATTCTTAAATATTGATATACAAGAAATAATATAAGTAAGGTTCAACGTGGACTACTGTTTTGTATTCTCAGTCTATCTCATGTAGCTAGCTCCTCCATTTATTTTAACTCCCAATAAAATTTAGTCTTGCTACTTTGATTCATGTTATTGCACCTTCTAAATCCACTAGTTTAGTTCTTTTCTTGAATGTTTACTATAATGTGTGAACATTTTTAATATCCTCACCATTCTTGCAGTGGCTATTTATTGTAATTTTAATACAGGTTTTAGTTAATATATTATAACGTATTACTTTTCAACAGTTTATACTTTCCCGTTGGACTTTATGCGAGTTCTGTTTTCCATTAAAAATAATCAAAAATAGTAATTTTAAGCAGTGAACTTTATGAATAACATATTATTTACACCATTACAAATTTACCTTACATCTCATGCCTCTAAAATATTGTATTCCTTATTTTTTTAATTTTAATATTTAACTGGCGCAAGAGCAGAAAAATACTTTGTTATTCTCTGTTACCTTGCATGGTATTTCTGATTACCAGAATCATACTATATTTTTGGATAATATATGGATTTTTTAATTTGTTTTGCTGTTCACCAGAAAAAGATTCTGAAGCATACATACATGTATATACAGCAGTTAATTCCATGTTACAAGCGCGATTGCAGTTGTGCCACGAGTTTCTGTACCTGCCCATAACCGAGTGGATAAACCGTCCTGTTTGACATTTTATCTCGATATCTTGTAATGATACGCACGTGAATTAAACAGCGAAGGCATTAAGTTCAGCGATATGTACATACCCCTGAAAAATAGAAATTAAGTTATTTTTGTAAAATGAAACAGACGATACCATACTCAAAGAATACAAAATGAACACAAATAAATAAGCATAAAATTATAGCAAGAAATGTAAAAAATAATCTAATTCTTTCAATAACACAATTCTCTCTCAAACCAATATAATTTAGTTTCTAATCTGGTAAACTATTATTCTTAAAAAAGTTGATTTTTTGCCTACAACTTGTGCAAGGTATTATGTTAATCTAACTTGTTTTAATATGTATTTGGCATAAACTACACCAGGTTAACCTAAGTAAAATGTTTAAAAATCTAATGTAATGTATCTACAGATGCTCTCGTTTAATTATACATTCATTTAAAGTGATTCTTACATATCGATATGTTACTCTCAAAATACAACTGTTTTCAATTAAACAATTAAATCTAAACATGCAAAAATGGCATCCAGATATTTATTTGCCGCTAAAACCTCTTGTAATGAAAATAAACAGGGGGAAAATCAAGAATCGTCAACTTTTAAGGCCAGTTAGACGACTTTTAACAAGGTCTTAAGTTTCAAAATGGAACATTTCTAAAAACGCTAACACTAAGAAACAGCTTATGTGAAATACTCTATGCATTTTAAGCCGTACTGTATTTTTCCTGTAGTAAAACTTCCCCTAAAATAAATATTTGTTGTTTAACACAATTATTAAAAAGCAAACTCATGGAAATTCTCAGAATATTCACAACAATTCTATGTATATAGTTTTTTCTCTTGTTTAATATATGAACAATTTTACTCGGAAGGGTAGTATGAGTTTGAAATTGAAACCAATAACAAGGAATAACTCGGAAGTGGTTAGTTTTACAAAAAATGTATATGACAAACTGTGTGTTATAACGAGAGCTACGTTTCTTGTGCAGTACGGTTTACCAATTATGCAAATGCCACCCAGCATTGGCTTGTTCAAGATATAATTTTTTTCATGTAAATATCTTTAATATACGGCATTTTAATCAAAATCATTAAACCATTCTTGAGAAAAATAAAAATTTCAATTTTTTTTCTATTGGAGTGGGCGAATTTTCTTGAAAGTCTTCATGTTGAATTCTTAGAAGATGAAACATTTGAATACTAAGTTTGGTATTTAAAAATATTTTAGATGCCTCCCCCCCCCACACACACACACCGAAATCATTTTTTATTTTGTTTTATTGAGGTATCCTCAAAACATGCATTTCCGGTAAAATCTCAGTACCGAACTTATATGTGCAAAACAATGTCTTCTCTAGCTACTATGTACATAGTAATCAGTGGATAAAGTAATACATATAAAATATGTATTAATAAAGTAATAAATATATATAAAGCTTAATCGATTAATTATAAAAGAGCAGCATTTTTACAAAACGCTATAGCCTGCAAGATATACGAATGTAACTGAAAGAAACAAAATTAATGAACAAAAAGATTTGTTTTTTGTTTTTATGTTTACCTTTATCTTCTGCAGTTTTATTTCAGCGTCATTTGTCAATAGATGAGGCAAAATGTTGATTAATGAGGTTAAGTACGCAACTGGAACATTTCATGAGATTGCTACGCTGTAATGGTTCGACTTGCGGCTATTCTTTATTCCGCTTTACAAAAATGCAATAATTCTTACGTCGTACTCAAAGCGCGCCTTGCTCCAAGCGCTGAACGGTAATCCAATATCCGTCATAATTTTTCCAAATTGTGTGGTTATGGCATGCTTGCCGACAATAAATCCTTCCAACGCAGCCATTTGCAGAAGGTAGATGGTCTGGCTGTTAAGCAAATGTGATCGTATTTCTTGTTTTTGTTTACGTAACAAGCCGCATTATATTATTTCTAACCATTCCATGCCAAATGATGGCTTGGAAAAAGATGGAGCGAAAGGATATTTTTACCTCTAAGATGCAGGTTTATTCGGCGAGCTTCTGTGTAACAAGAATGGGTGGCATGTAGAAACTATAGCGAGTTTAAATGTTTAGACAGTGCTAAAGAAATAAGGAATGCTGTTGTTTAAAAATGTTCACTTTTTGCTTACCTAGATATTGTTCAAGGTGAAACAAGCGTTTCATCTAGTCCTGTGTTATTTGTCGATTTATTACATATCAAACTGTTGTATTAATACAAGAAAGTAACAATTTCGGTTAGTGCATGTTTAAGGTGAGATATAGGTTCAAGTGACAGAAAATACTAAATGTAGCATATTTATAAGGTTCTTTAGCTAACAATATGAAATTTTGTACACTACGTCATAAACTAGTTGCATAATATTTTCATATTTTTTCTTAATATTTTGCCAAGCTATAACTTGTTGTAACATAATCTGATAATGCTGAAGATAAGGACATTTTAATAACCTTATTATTAATATTCATATTGTTCTGTGTAACAAAGTTCTGACAAATATTTTTAAAATATTGATTATTCTTTAAGAAACTTATAAAAATTATTACTGCCATTTTTAAATGTATTACGTGCTTCTTACCTATGTTTCCAGGAAAAATACTATAAATTTGTTATATGAATAACATACTTCCGTGTAGCTTTTTATTATTAAAAGAAAAGAAATTAGGAACATTTTCTTATTTTCATTCTAATAGTCTTTCTTCCTAAGGTACAAACACGTAACTTGTACCACATTTATTTCAAGTATCTAGTTCCTCATCTATGAAATCAAAGCGAAGTTTTTGAAGCAGCATGGGTATCATTTCTGGAATCTTTACTTTGTAAAAGTAATAACTGGAAAACATAGCAACGGGCAGTTTTGAGCAATTTGTAGCCTTGCAAACTTTAAAACACAATACAAATTTGACATTATACAGGTATTTATACTTCAATATTGACTCTGTTTGAAAAAGTATGGAACCTGGTCATTTTCATCCTAAATCTCCGTCCCTTTAAGAGGTTATAATTCTACAACATTTATAGATAGTTATGAAAAAATAAACTGAGAAAAATAAAGTTATTTAACACCGCCAAAAATAGGATACACATATTTGGGCGAATATGTGTATCCTATTTTTGCCCAAATATGTGTTACAAAAGATGGTAATCTGAAAAAAGGGCTTCGTATGGTGCGCTCACATGACTTTCGTTAGACTTATCGTTTATTTGTATACAGCTTGTAAATACTATATATTGTTTATTAATTTCTTCCTAATTGGGTTGTAATACATCAACTTTGGAATTTCATTTTTATGCATGTAACTACGAGAAACAACTGAAAGGTGGTGGCAATAGAAATGACAGGTACTGAGCGAAAACTCGCAAATGACTGGTATGTAATATGCTTTTAAAAGATTGTATACTCATGTTTTAGTTTCTCTCTTATGTTTATCAGTTACACAAAATTTTATAAAATACATTCTAAATGAACAGATGTTACAGACATTGTGAGACAGTACATATCTTGTCACAGGGCTAAACGGTATTTAAAAGGGAGATATAAATTATAGCAAATAATATAAATTATACTAGGAGGGGACAAATGCACATTTGAACACGTCTAAGTAGCCGAGTTGTCACGAGCTGACGAGCGACCCAGGTAGGATAGTACCGTGAAGGGTAGGACATTGAACTGAAGGGGTGAGGTTACACTGCCCGAGGGTGAACATAGCAATCAGAAGAGAAACAATTTTCTTGCTGGACAGGCGACACTTTTTGGCACTTGGCATAGAGCATCCGCAGTGCAAATATGTGATATTTAGGGTTGTGACGGAAATAGTTAATTTAATGCAGACCAGAGTACGGATGCACCAAAAGTAATAAGTAGTAATAGGTGCGGTCGGGTAAAGCGTAAATTAAGAGTAGAAAATTTAGGAGGAATGCGTGTGTGTTCGAAGGCAAAAAAGGCCGAACTAAATGAATAAATGAGTTTGATAATAATCTGGAACTCGAAGGAAGTCACTTGTGTCTTACCACACCTGAAAAGAGATTCCATGCCAACAAAATCCTGAGCTAGAGCAACCACATATTCACACCATTCCTAATAACTAAAACCTGCACCCGGGTTACAACCCAAAACCCCTGTTACCGCCGCAATTGCTAGAAAATTCAACATAAACATACAATTTGTCGTGTAAATATATTAGGCGTATACAGATATTTTGGTAAATGATACTTTAATGTGTATTAACTTCAGCTTGCTAACTTTTTATTTGTATTTATTCATTGGTCTACAGCTTTCCAGCAAACCAATCACATTTATCATCATATCATATTATAGAATGTGCGTTACTAGTTTGCAAGGCGAAATGAACAACCAGACTATCCGGTTTGCTTCCAAGTAGGCACACCTTAATACATGATCTGCTGCTCTAGGTAGTGCGAGGTGCAAAAACATTCAAACTCAGTTCCCATACAACATTCAGGACTACGACTTCCGAGTGGCGGTATCAAGGAGACAAATATGTATGACTTAGTGCCACGCCTAATCAACCTAAAGCATAATTCTCTCAATAAGTAACACCGTAGTCCACAAATGATGCAAACATTGATTAAATGTTGTTTATTACACCAAATACAAATATCTGCACTTATATACCTAATAGCCTGTACAATGTAATGTTTTATTATATTTTTCACAAAAAAGTTTCAAAATATAAAACCTAGCTAAAAGCGTCGCACCTTTGTAAGATACTAAGACTAAATACCAAGTTTATATGTATTCGACATTTCATTTTTGAGTCACGCACTCATACACATAAACCACCACATATTTCCTGCTTGGAGGGCACATAAAATTGGATTTTTATTGGAATCGCGATATGCATGGTTTTATAAAATTCTGCATACTACGTTCGTGGAGAACAAAATAATGTAAAAAGTTTGGAAATTAAAACCAGTTAAATGCATATCTCATAAGTTGTAAATGTCCTGAAAAATATTGACATTAATATGCTTTTTAAAAAGATCATTTTATGCAATACCTTTCGGCATTTCTTGTGGCTTAAAATGTATCCAAAACTATGAAAAATTAATTCTGGTGAACAGTGTGAAGACCTTCATAGGGAACACCTAAAAAATTTAGGATTTTAATTTTATTGTTAAGCAAATATTATACCTATATTTTAATCATATTCGTTTGAGAGTTTTTTTAGAAAATAAAGGAGATATTACTTTTTCAAGTAAATGATGGATTCAATGATAAAAATCACTGTGTTACGCGTCATTTACAGATGCTGAAGTTAAATAACAATTTTAATCACCTTTTCGTTTTTGTGATGTATTGTTCACACACACACACACACACACACACACACACACTCACATACACATATACACACGAATGCACGCACGACGATTCATTAAAAAAATCTGATGTGTTTTATTCACATAATTTTTACTGGATGTTTCATATACAAACTTTTCACACAAAATATTATTCCTTTTTCTACATTATGCTAATCTAGATAAACATTAACAGAATTAATTTTATTACTTGCTTCTTTGAAGTAGAAGGGAAATAAGGGAATTCATTAGTCTAAAGTGATAGTATAATCGCTATGTGAAACAATTGAGAATCGCATTCCATACTCCTGTTTTAGTAAATTTAGGTAGTTTAACTTTGAAACCAATAACAAGGAATATTTCGAAAACGGTCAGTTCTACAAGAAAAATGTAGGTGACAAGAATTAACTGTTTCAATGATATTTACATATTTTGAGTAGTAAGGTTTTGTCTATCTCTTACCGTTTACTGCTATGTAAAATTCTGCAAAACTCATCTAGAATAAAGAGGTCTTCAGGGGCTATTCCCAGAAAATTCAAAATATACAGTTTATTTGTGATATAATATCTTTAATATACGGTATTTTAATCAAAATATTAGAATCATTTTTGAGAAACTAAAACCTTTCAAACATTTTTCCATGAAAAGGGCAGTTGGGGGTGGTGGTTTTCATGGAAACCTTTGTGTTGCATCCTTAAAAAGATATCAAACTTAAATGCCAAGGTTGGTATTTAACACTGTTTAGTTTTTCAGCTATGCTGTCCACAGATACAAATACACACACAAACACTCGGACATTTTTCTAAAAATGCTTTTTTTTTTGGACTCAGAACACATTTTCCTTGAAATCTTGGTTTCGAATTTTTGGGTGGAATACGGTACCTTCTGTATATACTATGCACAAAGTAAGTGCAGAAAAAGTAAAATGTAATAAGTAAAGAACATATGCTTGTTAAATACTTGATTTTTATAGTTCCTAGACTTGAGCTAAGAAAACCTACGATAGAGCGAATATGCCTAGTTCGACTAATGAAGTTAACGGTAAATAGAAGCAGATATTACGTATGCAAAGACTTCCAAAGCCCTGCTTGTACATAAACATGTCAGAATAGCGTTAATGTGTTTACCCTTTCAGCCTACATATTTGTTTAAGGATTCCCTTTCCTCTAAGCATACGATTAAACTTCATTTTCAATAATTAACTTTGATTTTATCGAGTCCACCCACTGCATTTTTACTGCAAATTGTACATTTCATTTAATTTTTGTTTTAAATGTTACAAATATAAAAAGCCTAACACCAAAATGTCAACTTAAAAACCTTAATCTTAGTTCTTAATATTGTTCAAGTTGACAAAACACAACGGCGGATGAATAGCAGAAGGTAGTGCCTATGGTAATCAAAAATAGAAATGCTGCTGAAAACTAATACGAATTAAAATAATTCCAGTTGTGTTAATATGCTTTGCACAGCATTTTAAAAGCTTGCTATAAAACACTTGTGAAGCTTAACAGAACATAAAACTGTACAGTCTGTATGGCCAGTATAGTTATTACAAATTTGATGTTTTACATTCACATACCTTTCTCTATATATGCTATAATAAAGTATTCTTACACAATTAATTCTTATATCTACTTCACGCTTATAATATAAACATTAGCAGCATTTGCTTTATTACATATCATTTTCTTGAACAAGAGCTCAAATAATATTCATATCTTTTAAAAGCTGGTCGCTATTTGATTGTTCTGAATGAGGTGATCTTTGCTTGGCCAAGATGGAAAAATATGAATAACGAGTTCTCTTTTGAGAAAAGTCTAGTTATTTTAAAATTAAGGGTATAGCAAGCAATGTATTACAAATGGTGAGATCCACACCAAAATAATATTTGAGATAAATTGTGTGCTATGTTGAGATGTATATTTTGTTTAAGCTTTTGTCTCTCTGTTATGGTTTACCAGTTATGCAAAATTTATTCAGAAAACATGACTTTAAAATCCACTCCCAGGATATTCCCGTTATACATTTAGTAATATAAGCATATTGAAAATATGATGGTCATCTTTTTCTAATTTCTTTATTTAGGAGTGTTCAAAACATGTATTTACGGTGAAATCTTGGTATTTAATTTTTATGCGGAATGAAATACCTTCCTCATTTACTATATACATTGTATACACGTGTTAAGGTAAAAAAATCCGAGGCGTTACATTCACATGACCTTCTCTACCTAATCGGTAGGTATTCCTATAAAAGCACTTCTTGCTAATTGAGATAAAGATTAGCAGAAACAGTCTTATTGCTTATTTTCTCATTCTAGAAAAGAAATATGGTATTACACTAAAGCGATGGCCAACTCTTTCAAACGCCATTGAAATTCGCTTCTCTCTCTCTGTCTCTTTTTTTTGGGGCAATGTTTAACGCTCGCTTTTACTACGTATGGCATCGTAGGCGATAGCACTTGTGAAACATGAAATGGAGCACCGGTGGAATGTGATGGCGGGGGGAAACCGGAGACCCCTAAGAAAACCCACCTCTGCGCCGCTTTGTCCACCACAAATCTTAGATGCAGTCACTTGGGATCGAACTCGGTCCGTCTAACCACTCGACCACGGCGCGGCCTTGGTTCTCTTTGCATGGCCAAAAGTAAAACAGAAACATGAATGAAACCAATAACAACGAATATTTCGGAAATGGATTCCTCCGCAAAACTATATGAGATACATTGTGTGTTTAGACGAGATCTGCGGTTTTGGTGCAGTATGTTTTTGTTTATCCTTTATAGTTTACCAGTTATGCAAAAGCTACCCAGAATGATAAGATCTTGAGAGGTTTTCCCAGAAATTTCAAGATTTACAATCTATTCATTATACTGTATTTTAATCAAAATTGTTAAAAACATTCTTGAGAAAGTTCAAACTACTTCTACGTAAAGGGTAGTTTGGGTTGGGAGGAGGTTCTTGAACAACTTCGTGTGGTATCCTTGGAAAATGCCGAACCTAAATAAAAAGTTTGGCACTTAACTTTGCATACTTACACACAGGGACCTTTCTTCTAAAAACTGTATTTTTTATTCAGCGGTTCTTAAAACTATGAATTTCGGCAAAATCTCAGTACGTATCTAGATTTTTTGTGTAATACAATACCTTCTTAATCTACTTCCTATATGTGAACATAATACTTGGTAGAGAAAGTAAAAATGTGTTTGTTTTTATTCTATCAACTAATTTCTATGTGTTATTGTGTTATGTTTCACGGATATTTTCGCATTTTAACTTATGATTACATTGCGTAATCCTTCTAAGGGATCTGATCTTAATACACTTAGCAAATTATTCACTGTGCTATGGAGGCTTTGTGGAATATAGGTTTTTCTCCTTCGGCTGAGAGCACTTGGATTACTCAATTAGGTAACTTCACCTTCCTCTGAGCTTTGTGAGTAATTTATACAGTTCAGGTCTCTCTAACGTTCATGTTAGTGACCACGAGGAATTAATATTTCCTTTTGGTATTCAAGCATTGTCACAAAGCGTTATTAGACCAGCAATAACTTAATGTCTAACGATCCAAACGTAATTAAGTTAGCACGGGATACAAATGAAACACGCAACATATCGAGCTACAGAGATGTATTAGTATAAAACTTACAACAAATAAACGACAAAACTAAAACGCTGTGAGAATATATTACAATTCTTCTGAAAGTATGCATACATCATTAAATTATTGACTATATTGATCATCCATATCAAGTTTAGGACTGTTACATTCGAACTTGAAAAGCAGCAATGAGAACGGAAATTAATATTTTGCATGATAAGTTGGAGATGTTGGCCCGATTGGTGACACTAATGCTCACAGTTAACAACAAGCGGATGCGGCTTTCAACTTTGAAGCTGTTTCGTGCTATCTAAGCAAAATTCGAAGGATTTTCTCATGAAGTTATCATCACTGAGAGATGGGTTTCTTCCGGTGAATCTGCCCTAAATAAAATAAAGCTGGATCCATTGATCGGAAAACTGATGATTTTTTTTTAATGCAAAATATAGATGAAGAATGAAGTGCTGTTTAACAACGGCAACGCACACGCACATTCATCCAGAGCTGTCGCTGCCAAGTTGCATGGATTGCGTGATGAACTGCTTGCCCCCGCATATTAAAAATTACTCTCACTGACTTCTAGAAAAACAAAAAATGATTACTAGACAACACTAAAGGAGTTATTGGCAAGAAGCTGAAGGTGACCACATTTGGCGAAGAAATTAAGTGCTGTTTAACTGCGGCAACACATAAGCAAATTCATCTGTTGCCGCTAAGCTGCATGGATCGCGTACTGAATTGCTGGCGTAAGCCACCCCCCCCCCCACCGCCGGTGCATATTATATCATTCTCATTGACTTCTAAAAAACCAAAAAATGATTACTAGACCACATTATAGGACTTCGAGAAAATAAAAAAATGATTACTGGACAACTGAATAACACTATGGGAGTATTAGACCTCAACAAGAAGCTGAAGGAGACGAGGCCCATTTGGCGAAGAATTAATGTTGTTTAACAACGGCAACGCGCAAGCTAAATCATCTGGAGATGCTGTGGACAAGCTGCATGAATTGCGTAATAAATTTCTGGCAATTCCTCCCCTCCTCCGCATATTCTATGAACTATTTGCCTAGGAGTTTCTCTTGTTCCCAAACATGAAAAAATGGATCGAGGGAACAAACTTAATGTGATTATGCTCTACGACCGTAATCGCCGAAAGTGTATGTGCAGCTTACTTCATAAGTTATAGCCGATTGTTGGCATTCATTGTTGCACTGCGTTTGTGGACACCTGTGGCGCGGCAAGTTTGTTTGACATCTCAGCTGTGATTCTAACACCTGTGCGACTGGATACGTGTGGTGTTGAAAGGTTCATTGACAGCAAAGTCGCGCATTGTTAAGTCTGAGTGGATTTGTGACTTTCTCCAACTGTTCCATAAATAAACTTTCCTTTCAAAAGAGTAGTATTTTACCTAAGCCTTGCCAATCGAGATGAGCATTAGCAGAATTGGTCTTAGTACTTAATTCTTTGTAAGCAGAAAGGAAATTAAGGAATACACTAGGTTAAATCGATAGTCAATTCCTTTAAAAGCCGGTCGCTATGTGAAACAATTGAAACTCAGTACTCTTTGCTTGCTAGGATTAAACAATTGTCAGACGAAAGAAAGATGACCTACATCGTGAAAAGTTTAAGTAGTTTAAAACTAAAACCAATAACGCAGAATTTCTCAGTAACAGTCAACTGCACAACAAAAATATATATTATATAAGTTGAATGATCAAACGAGATCTACATTTTTTCTGCTGTAAGTTTTTGTATATCTCTTACGGTTAATCAGTTATGCACTTATCAGCAAAATCGGAATATTTCGGAAACGGCCAACTCTACAACAAAAATGTATATGTCATACATTGCACGTTTAAAGACATCTACATTTTTTGTGTAGTAAGTTTTTGTCTACCTCTTACGGTTAATCAGTTATGCACATATCAGTAAAATCCATCCAGAATATACAGGTCTTGGAGATATATGTTTTGTTTGCCATATATGGTGTGGAGGTCAACTTAACTACTCTTCTTGCATTGACGTTTTTGCAACTATATGCCAAACTCTGGTAAGATATAGTCGAAAGCATCAAAGGCGATACATTTGCAAATGCAGTAATTTGTAGAAGAACTTGAAACGGAGACCACCAGCTCCTACTGAAAGTGATGAGGTAAGAAGTCTTTCTCCGGACATATACTGCTTAGTAAACTATCATAGGAGATTTCCTGTTTTCTCTCAGAAAATATATATTGACTATTATTTTAAATGTGATCATGATAAAAGAGAACTTAAGTAGTACAATATAGATTGACTATTATATCTACAAACCACAAGTAGGCGTACAGCTATATGCACTAATTTATACGTTACACTACACTGCTACAGTGGAATAGTTTTCTTGAACTATAAATTAGCATATTCAGCGTTTCCAAGTTTGTGTGTAAACTCTTACTATAATATAAAATACAATCAAGGGAATTTCATTTATTAAATATGTGCTTCTTGAGACTAAAGATAAATGTGCAGTGAATTTCTGTCTTTACGTTCCCTAAATGCACTCTGGTATGAGAAACGACACAAGGGACTTGTTATCATCTTTGCCCAGAGACGTAGTGGCTATCATGCTCTCACTCCAACTGAATTCGGGAACTGTTGTTCCGTAGGCGTGAGTACTCTGATTCGGCCGAGCATTGTTGACTACGCAAGAAGGATAAATTTATTTTAGTATGCTGCGCACAAATTGCGTAAACCCTGCCAGCTCAAAACCACGAAAATTTCAGAGATAATTTATTATAATAACACTAAAAATTACCCCTTTAAGATCAGGTAGAGCATAGCTTGTTTTTAACGTCGTAAGAAGATAAACGACTTTGAAAGTAAAGCTAAATTTTTCCGATTCACTTTTGAAATACTGAGATGTTAAAGTAACTTCTTCATATTTTGCTATCAGCAGTGGCTACATTTCCCATAAAGAAGCTCCCAAGTTTGGTCTTGTTTGTTACCGGGATTATTACGACATGAAACGTTTCTAAATGGTGATTTGCATATTTTAAAGGTTGGTACGTAAGTTGTATACACAGTGGCTTACATAAAAGGTGAAGGGAGAGGGCTGAGCTGAAATTATTACTATGGGGCCTTAGTCTGGCTTGCCAAAAGGGAGAAGAAAGATGGGGAAGAGGTAGACAAAAGCAAGGAGGAAATTCACACCGTGTTGGAAAGAATTTTGTTTTACTTTCTCATACGCGCAGAGCCTCGTTCATAAATTATGTCACCAAATTTCCGGCTTCACTTCTATCGCTTTATCCTAAGCCTGCTTACCTTGTAATCTCAGCTAAATATTTATGGTATTCTTTTCTGTTTCATTTTAGACATTATCATAAAAACGACTGTGACCAAAAGCATAGTAGTTAGCCCAAGCACTTATTTCTACAAATGTGTTTCTCATCAAACCCCAATTATGGTACAGTAGCTATAATTGGCGTAATTTAAAATACATGTAACACTTTTTGTTTAAAATCAACCTGGATGGAATTTATCGTAGTAGCAAACAAGCCCTGGTTTGTCAAGCAGCAAGTATTAGGAAAGCAATGTCCCGTATAGCTTCCAGAGTTTGCAAACAATGATACACAAATCAGTTTCCACACTTGTCCCATACAGTTTTATATCCACAAATTATCATGTACACCTGACCATTTTCCTACACACAAACAAGCGATTATGGCATGCAGTTAGTAGGCGAAGATGAAAATATTTTCCATAAGCTTCCAAAAAAATGTTCACATTCGTGATGATAAACTCTCTAGTAAGCTTAATTTTAATTTTAGGTATCTAACATAGCTGCTGAAAAGTATTTCTCTTAACGTGGAACTAGTGAGGAATTGCAAAGTCACTAATTTCCACCCTTGTTTTATGTATCGACTCACTGCAAATGTGTAATGAAACCATACCTACAAGGTTTACTTCTAGTAACACGAAGTGGATTAAAAAAAGAGGGTTTCGTTACAATACTCTGCGGGAGTTATATAAATGAGTTCCACTCACATGAGTTTCTCTGTCTGTTCTGCAAACAAACTTTCAAAAAAACTTATTCTTTATCTACACCATGTTAATCTACAAGTGGTTTTATTACAGATATTTTTGTAGCTATAAGGGAAATAAGGGAATAATCTAAGCAAAAGCGTTACTCAAATCTTTTAAAATTTGGTTGCTATGTAAAACAATTGAAATCGGTCCTCTTTGCATGCCCGGGAGTAAAATAAAGAGAGATCAAACGAAAGATGACTTTCCGTTTCAGAAAAGTGTAGGTAGTTTAAAATGGAAACCAACAATGGATATCCGGAAACGATTAACTCTACAAAAAATATAAACGACAAATGTGTTTCAACGAGGTCTGTATTTACTCTTTCGGTTTAACAGTTATACAAAAGTCACCCAGAGTGAAGAGGTATTTATAAGCTATTCCTATAGCATTTAAGATGCATATTTTTTTGTCATGATAATAACTTAAACATATGGTATTTTAATAAATGGTTTCAACAATTTTTGATAAAATTCAAATTTTCAAAAAAATGTTCTATCATTTGGGGTGGGAGATTGCAGAGACTTACACAAACATATACGCAGTCATACACACGGACGTTTTTTGTAAAAACTATTTTTAAGGGGTGATTCATGGGTGCTCAAAACATATTTCCGATGAAAGATTGGTATCGAATTTTTGGATTGAATATAACTTACCTTTACCTACTATGTACATTGAACATGCTGTTAGAGGAGTAATGATCAGTTTCACAAAAATAAACGTGTAGAAAAAGTCGTATGGGCGAAACATCCGATTTCTCTAAGAACCTCAAAAACAGTTTCTACTGTAGTGAACTGTACATACTTGTTGCTACAAATCCAAAGATACATGCAACAAAGTGGACAGCATTTCATTAATTGTTGAAGCGAGTTTTGTAATTTGTAGTTGCAATCTCAGCAGCATGCCAAAGTTTAGCGCAATGCATGTTGACGCAAGACGGGCTGCCCAAGCAAACCACTCCAGCTCGCTTCCTGAATTTGCGGTTTCCCTTCCTCAACCCCCCTCATCATCAGCATCTCCCCGGGGGGCACCAAACTTGGCCGCACAATGGCGAGAGGCAACTGGGGCAAAGTACGTCGCTACAATTGTACTCTCCGCTTGCTACTTAATAACATTAATAATTCCGTTATATCTCAACACATGCCAAACTTAAACATAAACTCAAGAAAACAATACTGACTACCTTTCAAACAATTTAACAACAAAGCTTTATTTAAATATGCTTTATCACTTAAATCAGTGATGGCCAATTAGTAATGTACTGAGGGCCAGAATACACTAAGGAACTTACTTGAGAGCCAGGAAAATTAATAGTAACTGTATTAAAAATAAAATAACAGCTATGGTAGCTTAAAATCACATTATTTCTTATATTATTACATCCACATTGAGGAAACAAGCTTCGCTTTTACTAGACGAATGAGATTTGTCAAAACTTTTTATAAGAGTTTTAAAATCCACACCCAGTTCTGATGCTGCAATCATAGAAATGTGAGACAACATTGAATCAGTTAATCTGTTTCTGGACTTTGATTTCACTAGTTTCATAGCAGAGAAGGCAGTTTCACATTGATAAGTACCACCAAATATAGAAGTAAGTTTTACAGCCCAGCCCAGGTTTAAGATGTGGAAAACGTTCCTTTGAAATGAGTTTCCAAAAAATCAACACTAGCTGCCTGTGTTGTTTGAAGAGATGAATCTCATTGCAGCTCACATAGTTCTAACTGTAGATCCTCGGGCTGGCACTCTACTTTACATCTCATGGCATTGTTGAAAAGTTCTATCTGTAATCGAAATACTTCTTAAAATCTACCATCAAATTCTAAAATTATATCTACAGGAAGTTAAAATTATATATTTATTCGCGAGCTACTATTTGGTCATCACTGATTTAAATAATAGAAACTACATGTTTAAGCAACATCTGTAAAACGCTACTTTTACAAATATTGTAAAACCACTATGCTACATAGAGTCTGGTAGTATACACGTGAGAGGAATGCGGTATGAAAAACCTACTGTAAAAGCTCAACATGTAAATCACCAATTTTTCAGTGAAAAGTCTCGATATGACCATAGACTATAGAAAGGAAACTATAGAAATGAACTAAAAATCTTTAATGTGTTCCATTTACATGAATTTCTGTAGCTATTCCGCAAGCAAACTTTTCTTCCAAAAAATGTATATCCTCATAAACATTAGCAGAATTGCCTTATTACTTGCTTCTTTGTAAGTAGAAGAAAAATAAGAAAACACACGCTAAAGCGATAGTCAGATCCCTTAAAAGCCCGTCGCTGTGTAAAACAAGTGAAATTCGATTCTCTTTGCTTGTTAGAAATAAACAAACGAGCGACGAAAAGAAAGATTCTCCCCGTTTGAGAAAGGTTTAAGTAACTAGAAATATCTCGAAAAGTTTAACGCTACGAAAAATATGTGTATGACATGAATTGTGTGTTTTAATGAGCTTTTCGATTTTGTTTAATATATTTTTGTCTCTCTCTTTCGGTTTAGAAGTTATGTAATATTCATCTAGAATGAAGAGGTCTTCAGAAGGTATTCGAAGAAACATCAAGATATACGTTTCCTTTTTCATAAAAATATGTTAAACATATGACATTTTAATCAAATTCGTTGGAGCCATTTTTGAGAAAATCAAAATTTTGAAAAATATTACATTTAAAGAGAAGTTAGGGTTGGGGGGGTTATTCAAAATATTCGTGCCCTATGCTTGGAAAATTCTGGACTTAAATACTTAAAAACCGACTTTACGTTTTTGAGCCGTGCCTTCCTCATACATACGGACATGTTTTATTTTTTTGGGGGGATATGTATTTCCGGTGAAATCTCGGTATCAAATTTTTGGATGGATCACAATACCTTCTGTATCCAATATGTCCATTGTACATACGTGCCAGGGAAAGTAAAAAGTTAAACACTTTACTTAACTGGGTTGCGATATTAACACACGTTATGAAACTGAGGAGAATGTTAGTAAAATGCCTAACAGAATTTAAAATGTTTTGCACTATACAATATGACCGTGAGCTCTAAGAGGTGACGTGCGGTATTTTCTGACAGCTTTATTTAAGTTTTGTATATTGATTTGGAATACCTGCCCTTTGTCTTTTCTTTACCTTTCGCTGTATTACTTTGCCTTTGTTAGAAATTATTAGCAGTGGAGTACAGGCAGTACATTCCTAGAAAAACATTACGTTTGTAACTCTAAGCAAAAGAAAACGACACGAAATACCCCACCGGGTCCATCCAACTTATTTTTTCTGCAGTTAAACGAAGTTTCACGTGATTCTTACGAAGTTGTTGTTGTTATAGTACACATATACCTTGTAGTCTCTAATGTATTGCTGTTTTTATAGTTCATTGTGAATCACGGGGAATATCAGACCGTTTATTAGCCATAATAAATGAAGTGCAAGAAGAAACATTAGGTAGTGTGAAGGAATGAAACCAAAAAGTTCGGAAGTAGAATATGGGAAAATTGTAGCAGAGGAAGGTCCTTTAAGACAAGAAACTGATTTAGAAAGACATTTAGGTTACTTAGTTGACAAAGCATACAGGATCTTTTGGACCTGCAAAAGACTATTTGGCAAGACATGGTGACTGAATGTGATGTATTGGATATACACCAAAATGATTAAGACCTCCTTTCTGTGTGTTATATTATAATTGTAGAAAATAATTAAATTAAGGAGGTGCAAAAATGAATCTTTACGTAAGCTTCGGAGGTGGGTGTCATTGTATCTAGGTCTTCGGGAAGGCCAAATCTTGGCTGAATCTGTTGCCAATGTGATGTTTCCTCAGGACTTCCCTTCATCTCATGATAGTGCAGGATGAACGGTGTGTCGCAGAAATCCTTAGAAAGCCCCACATAGTGAGGCGATAAGGCGGAAAATATTAAGTCAAAACGCTACCTTCCGGGAGACCTTGAAACAATGAACCTTAGTAAGTTGCAAAGTGTGTCTTTCATTAAATATAAGAATGCGTTACTTTCACAGCCGGCGTCCACATTTCTATTATTTAATATTTTAAAACGGTGTTTATCATTGCTATTCGAGGGCATCCAGAACAATCCCCAATGCGGTTATAGAAACGCTAATGGAACTCCCCCCTTGCATATCCCCCTTAGGTAGAAGCTTTTGGGCCATTCAGAAATTAAAGCATCAAAATGAAGTTCTCCTCGATGCCCACTTAAATCACGCCAAACTACCCTGAGGCAGATCATTGTTTAAGACACTCAGAATGAATACTGATAACATGAAACCAGGTTTTTTGTTTTATCCTCAAAGCAGTGAATGGGAAAAGCAAGTAAAATCTGACGTATATGAAGAGCCACTCTGGTATCCTGGCGATTCTAAAACCGGATTTAGAACAGGGATTGGGCTTTATTGGAAATATGAGATACCAAACTAGAATAACTTGGGTGAATATTCCACGGTATTTCAGGCATATATTTGCTATTTTAGTTTTTTCTGAGGAGGATGTAAGAAGGTGCTACAGTAATAAAGAGTTAAAGTTTTAGGAGTTATTTCCAAAATTAAGGAGTTTTCAAAATCATGCTCTAGTTCATTGAGTTCATTATGGACATCAAGACATCCGATTGATTATACAAGACTGGGGAAGCACAACAGATCTTCAAAGGTCGCAGTGCAGGCAGTGCTCCATCCGTATCACACACACACACACACACACACACACACACACACACACACACACGCATACATTTGGTAAAAGCGGGCGGTAAAAACTACCAAAAGCAACATACACACACACACACACACCATACACAAATACACTAATAAAACCTTTGTTTATCGAAATTTTATGTTCTCAACATGACCATAAATTTAAACATATTTACGAGACAAAATATTTACATGACAAATAAAAGTAATGGTGTTAGATTATAGAAACATACTTCCGAACGCTGCCTCGAGATGAAGCCACTTAGAAGTGAACCTGGCCACTATGGTTATGTGTAAGAAATCTACTGCTTATAGCAGCGTCAGATAGGCGATCGAATTTATCCAAAATTCACGTCCATATAGAAGTTCATCCATAACTCGCTATCGGATGGATCCTACTGCCTACAAATCTGCTGTTAGAAGTATCTAAATCGGTGACTATATTACGTGATATTACAAACTCATTCGGAAGAAACTGTATTATTTAGTATAATTGGTAACCAAGTAGATGAAAAGTTGCTATTAAGTATCGTGGATTTCCCTAAAGACTTGTCACTTTTTACATTTTGTAGCCCCGAAAATCTAGCATGCTTTTCATAGGAAAATAGACCTTAGCAGCAATAATTACTTCCATTCCAAAAGCATGCGCTTAATAACTCCTGTTACAGTACATTTCCCATCAATAGGATCGCTATCATATGTTCTATAATTATAATGAATGGAGGCTAAATGACAACTTAAGCTGCAAAAAGGAGTCAACAACAATTATAAAGAGATCGGAAGCGAAGAGGGAGACAAGTTTGAGCGCAGCAAGTGGGCTCAACTGATTAATTTCATGTTCGCTCATTATCTCCAGCGTGTCAGCGGTTCAAGTCCCACTGAATGCATGCACTTTCTTCTTCTTTACGTTTATCCATCAAGACGTAAAGTTAGTTCAGTGTTTGTCATACTAATAATTTTAGGTATAAACAAAAAGGTATATGAATTAAGAACAAACGGCAGTTTATTTTACGTGTTCATCAGTTTTCTATCCTTAATTTTCATTCTAATTGTTTTGAAAAAGTAACTATATTAAGACTTTAAGTACTACTAGACTGAAAGTTAGAATAAACATAAATAAAGAGAACAACAACAAAAGAAACAAATAGGCAAGCTAACAGATCTTCTGATATCACATCTAGCTTTTTGCCAAATCAGGAAGTAAGAAAGCGGGAGGGGGGGATTATCAATGTTTTGGTAAGATTCGAACCTGAATCGGGCATCTTGGAACTCAAGCTAAGAGCGTGCGTTAACCAAATACGCTACTGCTTAGCTATAACTTACAGCACCAAAGTCTATATTGTTAGTATTCAGAAGATGGGTCTCGGGAACATGTTTTCAGGTAAGACTGTAATCTGCGGGTTGCATAAAACCAGAGGATAAGGGACAGGTGAACCACCACACACATGCACAGGGTGTTAATGAACTGTACCGAAATATTTTCACAGAATATGTAGATTACTTAAATAAGGAATTTGAGATAGGAGGCTTAGAGTCTGTTTGTTGAACGGCTATAAGTTGCTGAAGTGACAGTACGCCACGTATTGCGGCACTTCGTCTGGAAAGAAAAAAAAATAATATAAAACATTTACTGTATGACATGAACCGAACTCATGAACTTTGGAATAGCAGCTTCCCGCGTTACGCATTAATCCAACAAAGCAGTTGGAATAGCCTTCAGAATAGCCTTCAGAATAGACTACATAACTCAAAACGTAGTTAATGAATGCTCAGTGTCGCACAGTCAAGTGATTAGTTCGAGATTTTATACATTTTTGCGACATTAAATATTGAGAACGCTAGTAACGAGCTGCTAAAAGTCAATGTTTCTATACTCGGGCAGCAGTTTTAAAGCTTTGCTTTAACACCGGCTTATCAGCACCTGATACCCACACGTTTAGCGCTATGTAACTGCGTTATTTTTATCCGGGGGCCATGCATCGCAGATCTCAAATTACTTATATCACGTGCACAATCTCGTAACTTATTTCGGTGTAGTTCATTAACGCCTATATGTATTGCTTCGGACTGTCGAGGCGATCGGACCTGTCACCGCTTAGCTCTGTTTAGATCAGTAAGGCAGTGCGCCTAGCACAAGTAATATTGGTTCAGGTGTGTTATGTAAGCGGTGCAAGCAAAAAGTGGTGAATAGACAAAAATGTGTCGACCGTTCTAAGTTCTTTTATATTAGTTGATCGAAATTAAGTAATAATATGCAACTGTTAAATGCTCTGAATGATGTGGATGAGACTGTAAATAAAATGGATGTGCGCACTGTGAAATACATTGTTAAACGTTATGGTGTGTGAACTTCGTGAAAAACTTACAATTTTAAGTCGACATGTTGAGTTGTTGAAAAATTGCATTAAGGACCTCATTCAACCCAATAAGGAAGTCGAAATAAACAAGCCATTCGATGTACCTAATAACTCTCCGGTACTTACTATCAAGAATACTAGTAAAAATCCAAGTAAGTTTGACAATGAACACAAAGTGACTGATATCTGTAAAAATGCTAGTGAAACATCTGTAAATTCTAATGAAAATGGCGGAACAATTTGTACTTTTACAGACAATATTAATGAGCATCCTACTAACGCTAAGTTACCTCAAGAAAAGTGGGTTAAGGCTGTGGGAAGAAAGCAAAAACGTATCACAGTGGTTGGGAATAATAATTACTCTACTACAGATTGTTTAAATGTGCAAGGTGTACCAAAAATGATAGCTTTACACGTCTTGTTCCTAAAACAACGGTAGAACAAGTTGTCAATTTTCTTAAAGGTAGTTTACCAGAAGTTAAATGCGATCTGTTGCAATCCAGACATCCGGAACTTAATTCCTCTTTTACAGTTGAAATAATTGAGGAACGCTTAGAATCATTTTTTTTTATATCCAACAGCAAATTCCAAGAAGAATGTGTGATCTCAAAAGTGGTGTCAAAAACAGCAGCAAAACATTTAAAGTTATCACTCTGAATGTGCAATCTATTATGAACAGAATTAACAAAATCTATTTATTTTTAAACATGGAAGACCCAGACATCGTATGCTTCACGGAACATTGGCTATCCGGCAACAGTTATCGCATTTTATGGGATATCAAGTGGCAACTGCATTCTCAAGAACTAAACATATCCATGGTGGTGTCATTACTTACTGTAAATGTCAATTAACTGCAACTGAAATTAATATAATGAGTATTGCAATTGCAGATGAAATTCACTTTGAGTGTGGCGGCACAAAAGTGCCCGTTAATGAATTTAACTGTGTGGTTTTGTGTGTATAAAGTGTGTATAAGTGTATACCGGTTGGCAGTATAGATATGTTTTGTGTTAAGCAACTAAAATAAGTAATAAAGTGATTCTTGTTGGAGATTTTAGCGTAAATGCTAATTTAAGAACTAACTGTACTCATAGACGTTTTGATACTTTCATATATTTTGATCAAGGGACTACTCATCAAGGTATTATTAATGACAGTACAATTGAATACATAGTATTCAATATGTACCAAAATAAATCTTCACCCAAGTTACAGATCCTCTGAACATTACGCTGTTATCTGTAATTGTAAAATTGATGTGCTCAATAACCCTGCATCGTTAAATGATGTAATTTATTATAGAAATTTCAGATTGAATAACCTCGAGTTTTTAAATTGGATGCTGAGCACTGTTACCTGGTGTGACGTGTATGAAGCCACCAATACAAATATTGCTTTTAATAGACTTCTAGTAACACTTTCCTATTATTTTGAAATTGCATGCCAAATAATACATGAACTAAATAATACTAACAATAAGAAGGTACTGTAATAACAATTATGAGTTACTGAAAGAATCATTAATAGAACAAAACACCTGAAAAGCCTGTTTCAGCTACGAAAGCAGCTAAACTGCGAAGCATTAAATGTGAGATATAGAGAAGAGAAACGTAAGCATAAAACACTTGTATCTGAGTGTAAAAGAAGCTATTATAGCACCGCAATTACCAATTCAGATAATAAGTCAAAACATATTTGGAAAATAATCAATTAGGAAAAACTACTAGAAATATATGTAAGGTACTTGTTGTCGATAAATATACAGAAAATCCACTTATGATTGTCAATGCTTTTACTGATCATTTTTCCACCATGATTTCAAATAAATTAAACCAGCATCTTTTAAATGTAAATGGTCAAGCTATATTAGGTAACTTTAACAGGAAATATATAGTTCTCTTACCTGTAACTAAATTGGAAATAGAGAGAAAAAAAGTTAAACAGTTTAAAAATTCAAAAGCAGTGGGTACGATCAAAAATCTATAAACGTTATAAAAGCTATATCAAAGAACATCATTACTCATTTACATATTTATTCAATTTCCCTATACTTACAGGTGATTTTCCAGACTGCATAGAAATGAATATGATAGTTCCAGCATTTAAAAATGGTGAACCATGTAGTGAACCATGTAGTATATCAAATTATAAACCTATATCAGTTCCTGTTCTAAAATATTTGAAAAGGTATTGTACAATACACTCCTTAAGTTTTAATAAGCTACAATGTGTTAACTGTAAATCAACATGGCTTAATACATGGTAAATCTAGTGTACTGCCTGTGTTAAACTTATTGACTCTATTCATGATTGTATGAATCGAAATATGCATGTAGTTGGTCTGTTCTTTGATCTGAGTAGTGCATTTGACTCGATAGATCACTGTTTTTAAAAGCTGAGCTTTATCATTTGAGTATAAGAGGCATAGTAAATGAATAAATCATGCCATTCGTTAGATCTAGAGAATCTGTGGTTAAAGTGAAGAACTATTATTCCAGGAAGTATTCCCCTAGTTCGGTCTTAGGGATCGCTGTTGTTTATTTTGTATGTTAATGCTTTAGAACATCACAGTGATGTGGACTATGTATACAGACGATACTTCCGTTGCAGTATGGGCCAATAGTATCGATGAACTTAATTTGAAAGTTATAAATTCTGTGAAGTATTTTAAAAATGGTGCATTGCAAATAAATTTATTTTAAACCTTGACAAAACTGCTTGCTTATATTTTAGTAACAAAAAGATTTTAACAAATACGAATTTTAACATGGGTGGTACTATTTTAAAGTGTCTTGACGAGACGAAATTTTTAGGCATTGTTTGAGATCAAAACCTAACTTGGCATAAACAGATCGATTATATATGCACCAAATTAAATAAATCATGCTTTGCTATTAGACGCCTAAAAATAAGTTTGGACATAAACTGCTTGTTTACTGTATATTATACCACTGTACAATCAATTTTATCATACAATATTTCAATATGGGGGATCTGCAACTGAAGTAAATAGGGTACTTTTAATTTAGAAGAGAGTTCTAAGAATAATTTTAATATGCAGCCAAGAAACTCATTAAGACATGTTTTTAAACAATTTTATAGTTTTACTTTAACTGATTATTCATGTATAATGTTGCACTATTTTATAAAAACTCATAGTTATTCACTCTCAACTGTGACGTTCATAATCATTTTACTAGAAGTATGAATGACATCCATATAGGAAAGTATAAAACAACTAAATACTCAAAATCACCAAAGTTCCTCATAAGTAAAATTGTAAATGCTCTCCCGCATGAAATTATTAAAATATCTGATATATGTAACTTTAAGAGATAACTACTTCATTTTCACATGACAAAGCATTTTACAGTTTAAGTGACTTGTTTAATTAATGTACATTTATGACAAGTACTGTAAATTCAATTAAATTTCTAATAGCATTACATATGCGAAAATATATCTCGATTCGATAATTTTGAAGTGGATATGAAATAGTCTTTTGCAAGAACAGTTTGTAGAAGCTTTACAGAATGTTTCAAAACGATGCCGAACCAAAATTTGGACATTGTTGCTCAGATTCTATGTGATAGGTAAATATAGTTTTCAACGAAAAAAAATTACCGCTGCATAGTGATAGTCGATTAACCAGTTACCAAGGAACAAAGCCGCAGGCCTGACTCACGCTATCAACTAAGAAGGTAACTTGGGAACTCGCGTGTTTTCATGTTTGGTAAACATACCAACATACTGCATGGTGGTTAGCTAGCAATTAAGGAATTCCTAACTTGCGAAACCCCGCTAGAGATCTACACTTCTAGTTATTTTTCAACTTACAATTTCGGTATAACAGACAATGAATGAAAGGAAATGACTGGGACAGTAACCCGGGATACAAAAGTCACTAATGCCACCCTCGTATCTAACGATATACAGAATCTGGAGCGAATTGAACTCGCGTTATTTTTCTAGCCCAGTCATGGCCCGATGAAGTAAAATTGCAGTTTCCTACTACGTCCATATTCTACACGGAGAAATAAATTACTACATCTATATTCTACACGGAGAAATAAATTATTACATCTATATTCTACACGGAGGAATAAATTGCTTGATAAGCTTGTATAAAAGGTACCATGAAATCTTGAAGCTATTCAATGTTAGAATGTTTAAGACTACCATTACCATGCAACGCTCATTTGCGCCGCATCTATCTGTATCCATGTTCTATTATATACAAGAAATTTAAGGTTACTGATCCTGAGAATGCAAGCAAAGAAAAAAAAAGCGGATGTGTTACACTCACATGACTTTCTCTAGCTCTTCTACAAACTTCTTACATAAGATTAATCTTCTTTCTGCACCTTGCTAATCGAGATAATCATAGCAGAATGTTCTTACTACTCAGTTCCTTACAAGTGGAAAGAAAATAAGGGAATACACTAGACTAAACCGAAAGTAGTCAAATGTTTTAAAAGCTGGGGCTATTCGATTGTCACTGCAAATCGCTTCTTTGCTTGGCCTGGAGTAGAACAAAAGAAAAACGGACACTTCCTGTCTGAGAAAAGTTGAAGTACTCACAACTGAAACCAAAAACAAGGAATATCTCAGAAACGGTTACCTCCGCAACAAAAAAGTAAAGGGCATAAATGTGTGTTTTGATTAGATCAACAGTTTCTGTGTAGTAAGTTTTTGTCTATCTCTTACCGTTTAGCAGTTAAGCAAAATTTAGCAAAATTCATCCAGAATAGAGAGCTCTTCAGAGGCTATTCCCAGAAAATTCAAGATATACATTTTATTTAGTATGTAAATATCTTTAATATACTTGATTTTAATCAAAATCGTTAGAGCCATTTTTAAGAAATTCAAAATTTTCGAAAAAAGTTCCATGTAAAGGGTAGTTTGGGGTGGGGGATTTTTTTGCAAATCTTCGTGTCGCATCCTTGGACAATACCAAACGTAACTACCACAGACACACACACGCACACGCACATACACACAGACACACACGGACATTTTCTAAAAATGCTTTTTTTTTTTTTGGATACACGAGGTCTCAAAATATGTATTTCCGGTGAAATCTCGGTATCGAATTTTTGGGTGCATTACAATACCTTCTCTATGCATTATGTACATAGTACGTATACAGAAAGTAATAAAAGATGGTTACAGAAGCTCATATGAACGATGTAACAAATTAAAATGTTTAATAATTGTAGAGGAAAATATACACATAAATTGTTATTTTGAGTGGAGTAAAATCATGAGAAACTTTACCGTGTAACCTTAGAGGTTGATGCGAATTAAATATGAAT
The DNA here is from genome assembly GCA_030762935.1 of Hymenopus coronatus. Lineage (NCBI taxonomy): Eukaryota > Metazoa > Arthropoda > Insecta > Mantodea > Hymenopodidae > Hymenopus > Hymenopus coronatus. The sequence goes on from CM060881.1 coordinate 59,660,076, forward strand.
TTTTGTAATTTTAGTATGCTATTCATACACATAAAAATGTGAACGTAGTTTTCCTTATTAATATTGTTTTGGATTCAATGTCTCTAAAGATGAAATCTCGGTACGGTTATAATGCTTTCTTCCTCCTAAGTAATCGACACAGGAAGGAAAAGAAGGGAAATAAGAAGTAGCTTAAAATATCAGATCCAGTGACTTACATGGTTGTCCTTCTGGAGCAGAACGAAATTAGAAATGAAACATCCAGGTAGGAAGCAGGCATGCCTCTTTCTAAAACCAGGATAAGACATACTATAAGAAACTTGGTGTTAAATCAGAAAACCCACTAGTGCGTCTGTAGTTCAACATTTGAAGAAGCAGCACAGAAATAATTCCAAACCTCGAAAAGGATCAGCAGCAGCAGATATAGACCGGATGTGTTGGAAGGAAATCGGGATTTGCTGGCCACTCCCAGGGTTGTAGTTCGACTTTAGGAGCCATTAAAAAGTTTGTAGTGGGGACGTAAATCAAAAGATGCTTCAACAAACTACCTGCGTGCCTGAGGTACATCCTACCACGTCACCACGCGCTGCACCGATATTATTGATGGCTTCCACCTCTTCTTCGCTAATCATTATTATCGCTCGTATTAATTTATGCCTCGCTAACAACCCAGTGCACGTATCTTCCTGATACAACAAGTAGCTATCCTAATTTACGAAGCTTGTAGTGCTGTTTCGAGTAAAATTTATACCTTTTATCCATTAGTGTAAAAATCCCAGCGGCACAATTTCCAGAAACTGAAAATCTAAAATACGTTTAACCCTTAAATGGTACATAATTATTAGTGCATTTATTCGATTTCACGGAATTGCTTATTTTTATTGTACTGCTTTTCTATAGCAGCTAAAAGAAACACTGCAAATTGTCTAAACTTTTATACTGACATCTTCATAATTTGAGGTCCCTGAGCACATGCGAGAGTATTAATAATACAGACTAATGTTGATGTCTTCCATTCACGTGACTATCTCTTCCTAGTTGGCCACAAATTACTTCTACGAAAGCTTATTTTACTATCTACTTAATACTAGCAATTGTAAACATTAGCAGAACTATTCTTATTACTCATTTCTAAATAGATAAAAGTAATAAGGGCCTACACTACTAAGCGACAGTCAAATCTTTTAAAACTGTACTCTTTTGAAAACGAATATCGATATCCTCTTTTAGGAAGGTATAAAGTATTTTAAAATTGAAACTAACTACAAGGAATAACTCGGAAATATTTAACTTCTCAAACAGTACAACTGACATATTATGTGTAGAAGCGAGATATACATTTTTTGTGTAGGAACTGTTTGTCTGTCTCTTACGGTTTACAAGTTATTCAAAAGTCATCAAGAGTGAACTTGAGTGACTTGAGACTATTCCCAGAAGATTCAATATAGACAGTTTCTCATGGAGACGTACCTAATATAAGGGCATTTTGATACAAATCGTTCCCATTTTTTAAAAAAGTTGAACATTTTGGAACATCTTCCAAGGGACGGGTAATTTTGTGTCGCATCATTGGAAGGTACTGAACTCAAATACCAAGTCATATACTTAACCGACTGTTCATTAAGTTTCTTTATTTGAATTCCGTAAAATATTCCCTACTAAGCACGTTCCACGAGTATTTACTATTTACGCACAACCGTAACAGCAACTTGCACTAAGACCACGTTATTTAAATTAGTCGAGTTTTTTGGCATTAAGCTGTGATTCTTCCTCTTTGGCGTGAAGTCGATGTTACCCAGACCTACTTTCCTCTCTCTGCCGCGCAGTATAAATTCGCCATTCACACACAAATTCGTAACATACTGTTAACAATACTATCACCCATTACGTTCAAATACAAATTACAATTACCGCTAGGATTATGTGCCCCCAAACGGTACTTCCGGTAATTGTCTGTGTCAATAGTACATCGACATCATCAATGAGACTAGGCGGAAACTAATCAAAATCTTGCCTCTACCTTCTCCAAGCCTGGTTTCGAACGTTAAACAGGTGGATTAAGGCTTCTTGATGGTGAGGTTGATATGATGATGATGGTAATCGAACTGAAGGTTGGGTTGGAATCATGGGAGAGACCATAATCCGGCTGCGGCGACTAAGCAAGATGATAAGCACTTGAGTCACCATTAATAAAATCAAAGCTGGTCTCAGAATGTAGGGAATTCTTAATGACAATGGCTGAACATAAGGTTCTACCTATGTGAGTACCAGAACACATAGGTATACCAGGTAATGAGAAAACAGATGAAGCAACCAAGATTGGTAGTGAAATCCCATTTTTTGGGTCCGGAGCCAGTACTGGGAGTGTCGTGAAACAGGCTATCAAGTGTGAGCCTTAACAGAACATAAGACAACCGGAACTCCATTTTTTACAGATCTGGACAATAGCAGGGCAAAATATCTGCGGGGTCTTAGTGAAAGAAGGCTTGCATGGGCAACAGGATTCATTACAGGGCACTGTGCTCTAAAGTTTAATCTATACAAAATGGGATTGTTCAACAACCCAATCTGTAGTAGATGTCTAGAAGGAGACGAGACTGTTACTCATCTGTTATGTGATTGCACCGCTCTTGCGAACCAAAGAGCAAGTATTTTTAGCAATCACTTTCCAAAGATAGATGGAACTATTGAAAGCTTCTGTTAGTAGCCTGGTTAAGTTCATAACGAGCAACAGACTAAAAGGTGGATGCATATTAGACCTATCAGGTCGTAGTACTTGGGCATAAAACCCACACATTTTAAACCAGAACTAGAACTAGAAGCAGGATGATACTGCGGTGGTTTGCCAGTGTATTTCATGGGATGGAGGTGAAGGAGCACAACACCCAGAAATGGGAAGAATCCTTGTCGCGGAAACGTTCTTACACCCCTACCGGGAATCGAATCCGGGTCCCTCACGCCAGAGGCAGGCTCGCTGCTACTGCACTACGGGGATGGTCTAAGTTTTCAAGTGCAGTTGTAGACAGGGAATTTAAAGGTACGTTTTATTGAAATATCAGAATACGTAAACTCTAATATCATTTTTGTTCCTTTTTTGTTTCTTTCTACTCAGTACCCAAACCTAAACAAATGATTCTATTCTCATAATCTCTCCGTTTATTTGGGTGGTGTCATTTTAAAAATTGCAAACTAGCATTTACTGGATTCACTGCATATATGGCAAGAAGGTCGAACTCAGTGAGCCTTATATCCTAGAGTAGGTACCTCCAGTATAGCAGTAATGTATAAATGCTAATTAAAACAAGAAGAGGGTTAACTGTATAAATGAAATGCCGAAGAACACAGTATTTATTGTTCCATTCTCTGTGTCTTTCTGAAAGATTCTATTGTCATTTTTAGTCTAATTATGCCTCTTATTAGTGAGAGAAAATATTCTTGCCGCACATGGGCAATCTTGCAAAATGTCCTGTAACAATCGCTGTGGATTAAGCCATACATCATGTGTAAAGCACAACTTTTTGAGGCAATGACTGCTTCTTAAATATTACTAGTTGAATATTTCTTTAGAGTTGTTCCACTTTAAAGCATAGAGCCTTGAAAACTCAAGGACCCTTCTTTTGGGTGAATTTGTTCGCTGTAGTAAAACGTTTCCAGACTTTAACGAATAAGTTTTCCGGAGTGATTAAAAACAGAGTCCAAGATGATGATAAAGAAAACCGATGTCTGTTTTCCTGACTATATAACTACATCTTTTCTCCCAGTACACTCCATTAAACATGATATCTGCTTTCTTACAACACACTCCATTCAAACTTGAACACTTTTAAATTCCCTTTGGAAGCCTGGATATGTAGAGTCAGACTGAAAATTACTATGTCATACCCGGGATTTGAACCACGGAGTTCCCGGTCTCTAGCTGGTTGCTCTGAGCTTCCATGGTAACATGCCGACACGACATTAAATTTCTCAATTTACTCGTATGTTTTCCGGTAAGCCACAAGGTAATCTGAAACTATTTTGAAATTACATACCACAAAGCAACTTACTATGTAAGTACATTAAATCGGGCTTCATAGTTTAACCTACTATTTAGGTCAATTAATGTTTTTGTTTTTCCACAAAAGCCATATATAGGACAGGAGCTGGATAGCTAGAATCAGACTGGAAAGTTTAATATAATTTCATGCTCTGTCACCATGTTAGCTCAGTGGTTAGCTCAACCGGCTAGAGATCAGGAAATGCGTGGCTCATATCCCGACTATAGTTTTGCATTTTTCAGTCTTGCCTCTTCTATCCAACTCCTGTCCTACACCGGTTTGCCTAAAAAAACAATTAATTAACATTAATTGAAACTTGGTTTTATAGCTTCAGTGACTCTGCTAAAAGTATGCTGTATTGGTTTCGCTACCCCTATCATCCGTTGATGCTTTATTATTGTTGTTTTTTAGTAATTAGTTTCAAGTCTGTAGTTTTGCATAAACCAATATTCATTTATCAACTCAGCACTTGTTTTTACTGTGATTACATATTATTGAAGTACAAAGCATTTCAAAAATAATTAAAGATGCGGAATGTTCCAGAAAGGTGAACATTTATCCGCTAGTGTGGGAGTAGTGGGTCCGAATCCTGCTTAATGTGAATTACCCGGATAACAGGGGTTTTCCCTTATCCTGAGAGGAGGAATGTCCAGTACCTTTAAACTCTATGAATCCCGAGATAAATTGAGCTTCGGTTCAACGATTTCATTTACCCATGAAATATTGTATCGTCAATAGGATCAAGAATTCCATTTATTGCAGTTGTTAAATTCATCCTCATTTTATGAGAAAGCATAATGTCTAATTGACCAGTTTTATATTCATCACAAACAAATAGATCTATTGATATGACCAAGTTAAAGGACTTTAAGCATAAAGAAAGAAAGAAATAAAGAAAGCGATTGGAATAAAAACTGCTCAATTATATCGTGTCGTGATTGAGTAACTCAGCAAATAAATCATTGTGATGTTTGAGCCAGAAGAATGGCTACACATGTGGTACATATTAATGAGTTGGTAAGAAAGTATTGAGGAAAGAATGTTAAATTGTAACACTTTTAGGAAATAATGGCAGAGCAATAATAATATCTGTTTTATCTTTGCTTATTACTTCGTAAATACTTCTTTGGGTTTATATATACTCATATTGCAGATTCATATATGTCAGATGGCAGCGCACTAGCTTGATTTTGTGTCGAAGTAAATTCCATGCATGCAGTGGCATTCTCTCTTCCTTATACAGCACGTCTTCTGTCACTTTATTATGTCGGGAACAAAAAGCAATCCAACACGGATGTCGTCGCATCCTTCGTTTTATAATAGCTATAGAAAGTGGCGGAGTAAGTGTTTAGTTTGCAGCAAAGTTTTTCACTCAAAAAATTCAATTTGCAGGTTATTGCGCTACCCATGTCGTGAGTAGAGTTTCTTTTGAATTGTGCTCTAAACTGATTAAATACCAAGATCCCTGTTCATTTTCAGTGCTATAAATATACAATTTTTTCCTTACAAATTAATTACCATACTCTTGTTGTTACAATGCGATTACAATGACATTAAGCAATTTAAGAAGTTTATCACTTTGTTATTCTAATACTTTAATTACATAGTGGATAGAGAAGGTATTGTATTCCACCAAAAATTCGATACCTAGATTTCTCTGAAATATAAGAAGTCCGTTAAATACCAAGCTTCGTATTTAAGTTTAGTATCTCCCAAGAAGAAAACCCAAAACTACCCTTTATATAAAAACAATTTCGAAAATGTTTATATTCCCAAACATTTTTCTAATCATTTTGATTGAAATACCGTATATGAAAGATATTTATATGACAAATACAATGTATATCTTGAATTTCTGGGAATAGCTTCTGAAGTCCTCTTCATTCAAAATTAATTTTTCATAGGTAGCTAGTAAACCGTAAGAGACAGAGAGAAACTTACGGCACGAAAGATGTATATATCGTCAAAACACATAATTTATGTCCTTTACATTTTTGTTGTGCAGGTAGCCGTTTCCAAGATGTTCCTTGTTATTGGTTTTACTTTTAAAATACGTATGCTTTTATCAGACAGGAAGTCGCCCTTGTCTCTTGTATTTTAGTTCTTAACAAACAGAGAAGCGAATTTTAACGACAATCACATGGCGACAGCTTTAATATCTTTGAATATCGCTAAAGCCTAGTAAATTCCTTTAGTTCACTTCTACTTATAAGTAAATATGTAATAAAAACATTGTGTTAATGCTTATCTCGATTACCATGGTGTAAAAAGAAGAAGAATCTCTTGCAACAAGTTTGTTTGTAAAACAGCTAGAGAAAGTCAAGTAAGTGTGACACACTTTTAATTTCATGAAAATTTCAAAAGCATGAAAACAGGCGTTTGTTCATATCCAAAGTATAAAAACTAATGCAATTGTCATAATAGAGCAATTGTTCTAACAATATCTTATTAACCTAGTAAGGTGAATTGCATATTTCAAACTAAAATGTTGCATACTGCCACAGGACTGAAGGAATTATCTCTTACTTTTCGCGCAATTGGTCATCCAGTGCATCGAAGTAAACTGAGGAAATTTTTTCTGCTCTACTCAAAGGGGGTAACCAGTTTGAGACGCCTGAAATAAACCTTGTTACCTCGCAAAATACTCGACGTTTTAACTGAGTTATTATAATAAATATGCTTGATTTAGAAACGAATATCCTAACTTTCAGAAGAGGGTGTAAAGCCTTTAATATTTCACTTAATTACTGACAGTCACACTCTGAATAATGTAAAAGATGTGTGCAAAATGTTCATTATCTTTGTCAAAGCGATGTTGAGACACATTGGAAAGTTGAATCACAGAACGTAGAAATATTTTAATATTTGTTTGCTAACGACGCCGTCAAATGCCAAGATCATATTAGCGCCACCGTTACCGGAATTTCGTCCCGCAGACTTCTTTTAAATGTCAGTATATATACTGTCAAGGCGCGTTCACTTTTAAGAACACTTAAAAACCATCAGTGTGGGTCGGGTTTGAAACCGCATCCTTGCGATCAGAGCACCCAACCAACTGAGTTGCATCTATTGTCATGCCAAAGCTCTATTGGTAAGCTATCGAGTCGAGATCTCCGAACGCCCATTACACATTTGTAAGTATTTACTACATTCTATAATACTTATCAGTATTAAGTAAAAATGTTTGTTATATTCAATAGCAAATAACGATAGGGAAATTTCACTGCGAGTACTATTTGGAGGACCACAGAATAAATGCATGTCTGAAAATTTGTTTGCAAGAAACAGCAGCATAAATCAAAGTAAAACTCTAATGAAATAACAGACTTAGCATCTAATATCAGCAACTTTCAAGGATACACCTCGGGTGTTTACAAGAAATTTGTCCACCCCAACTATTCATCTTTTTTCGCCAGTACGTAAAAGGCAGACTGGGGTCAAGTGTCTGTGGAGGAGCGGATGTAGATAAGGGTGAGTAGCCAGGATAGTTGGTGTGAGAGCGAGAAAGGTAAATGAAGAGGAAATGGATGACATGAAAGCTGACGGTGAAGCAATTGGAATGGGTGGCTAGGAAATCGGAGGTCCCAGAGAACACTTTGCCACTTTGTCCACCACATATTCCACATGAGATCCTATAAAATAGGAATTGGTGAGAGGCGAGCGGCTTCGTCGCCTCCCCAACTATCCTATTCTCAAAAATAACTACGGAATTAGATTAAAATATCAGTTTAAAGTATTTCATGAGACAACATTTACAACTAAATGTAGACATTTGGACAAAGCTTTCTTTTTATTTTAGTTTGGAAACAAGAACATTCTGACAAATTGTATAGAAACATTGCTTTAGATGCAAGATACCTTATGAAACTGAAATGGTGAATCTTTTGGTTCGAATGCAAGCATCCTATACTCTAAGTGAGGTTAGAGTAAACATTATCACAAGAGCAAACACAGTAAATGCTTAGTTATTTATGTCTCCTTCAAATTCAGTCCAGAAGTTTTAATGACTTTGTATGTAGGTATGCCCGTTTATTTCCTAAAGCGATGTTATTAAGGTCAGCCTTGGCATATTCTCATATCGTTCTTTATCTTCTAGCAAACTGCTAGATATGTAATAAAATGATATGCTGGAAATCGAACAATTCAGACTATCGAGACGACATTTATTTGCAATTCTTTTATTGTCATAGAGGGAGCGGAATCCTTTCATATGAGCCCAATACTACGTGTATTATAGCGCAGGAGGAAAGAGAGCAAATAATGTATGGAATGCAGCATATGCCTGCTCCTGTAACAAAACTCTGTGTACTAGCGAATATATTGCATCAATTCTGTAGACGTTCTCAAGCCACAAAAGGAAAAGAATAGAAACAGCATATCAGAGACTGGAAGGGACTACAAAGAATAAAGAAACACAAGCAAAATAATGATACCAACAATTTATGGCAAGAGGCTGCACACACACACACTCACAGTTGCTTATGATTCATGAAGAACATCTTAAGAAACATCGCTTTACCGTGCACGTCTCAGTCTGCTACAAATGGCGTATGATGTTGCTTCCCACTTAACTTAATACACGAATAGTTCCAACATTCTATCTCACAAGTGAATGTTCACTGCTTGAAGTAGAAAGCTAGAAACACTTTAATTTTCTATAGCAAGTTTCAAGTTTTATTATTAGCTCTCAAAATGTTTCAATTGCTTTCCATAGCAAGAGCAGGTACCTTCAGACTTAAAAGATACTGTTTTAAGGAGTAAAATACACCACATTTAGGAATGTAGGGTAATTTAACATGTGCAGTAAACTAAAAATTATGTTTGAAGCAAAAGAAAACTATTTGCTGGATTATTTAATGACGTTAACCCTACTAATTCCATTGTTTTAGTTTAGTCCCGTAAGTGTTCATACGCGAACTATTTCGATATAATTTTCCATTATTACATTATTCACATTCAGTATTTTTCTCCAAAATGTGTCCTTCATAATCTTCTTTTATCAAAAAACGTTATTTGTGGAGCTTAAATCTGTATATTTTTGAGCTATAAATTGAATTCCACTTAATTTTGGAAAGAAATCTAAAAATGACAAAATAACATAATTCCATCTACCAAAATTTAATGCTTGTCCATTTCTGTCTAGTGATTGGTTATATCATTCTGTAGGTGAACTCGCGTTGTATTTCTGGCGTGGTGTATGGAAAACCTTAAAATCGCAATTAACTAGAGAAAAATCTAAGTTTTTGAAGAATTAGATATTCACCTTATACGTTTGCGATATTTTGTGATTATTCAAAATATATGAAGAGGTTTGTACAATTTTAGTGCAATCATTTTAACTTATCACTGCTCTACTTGAGACGGATTGTCGCCCAGGTAAATAAGCGCCTAGCCTATATTTTAGTTCATTAAATTGTTTAGGTTAGTTACTAAGTAAGATATGTATTTATTGTATATTGGATGTTCAGAGAGATCGTTCCTGGAAAGCGTTTCTAACTTAACCCGAAAGTTCTCAAGCGACGAATTCAGTTGTTTACGCTATTTCTTTGTATATTGCAAGAGGGGAAAGGGCTATTATATAGTCACGTCTCCGAAAGAGAAAGTGGAGGTGACATAAACAGGGGAACCACGAGGAAATTAAGGTCAAGAATCACGTGAAAGACGCATTGACCAATTAGAATTAATCACGTCTCGGCAGAAGCGCACGCCAAGCTACTTTCGGCGTCGAAAATGGGCCAGTGAGATTACAAGTTGAGAGTTTTGCGCGTGGGTAGAATTGCTATAAATGTAAAGTATTCGCCCTAATTTTCAGGCAGTTGGAATGTAACTCCACGCGAAATCTGTGACGCTCGAAACAAGAATCCGCGCAAGTATAGTCTAGTTCTTACAGTGATTCACGCAGTTGAAACGTAATGTCACGCGTAACCTACGACGCCAGAAACAAGGAAGCAGCGGCTGAAAGTTAAAGTGTCTACACTTATTCTGCACATAACAGTTGCACTCTTCACTGCGTAAATTTTAGTTACCTTTGGGTGCGTTACGCCCTTGTTAATTTTCCACACCATCTCCTCCAGATCATCGCCACTCAATACCTAAGCTAGATATAGTGTTCTCATTTACTCGTCGCTCAGTCCACAAATAGCCGAGCAGCGTCGAGAATTGACTTCAGCACTGCAACGCCGGAGAGAGGACCAGTCGTCGCTGCGCAGCCCAGCACCAAAACTACGTCACCAGTTCCCGCCTCATACTGGATAGAGAAATCTAAAATTAAATTTATCCGATCAGATGCACTAACTTGCTGTACTTCGACATGGGCGTGTTGTTTTTTTAGGGTACCTACAGGAGATGTGCAGTCATGTGAAGTTAAGGACGTCCTTAACCCTCTCTATTCAGAATTTGAAGATAAACATCCAACTACCGTCCTAAACATTAAGCTGAAATATTGAATGTGTAGAAAACGACGGAAGTGTCTTATATTTGTCTGCATTGCATCTATAACTTGTTTTTTTTTTTCGTATATGTATGAGAAACCTTGAGAATTTTGATACTCAGTAAAATGAACAAGTTTCCCCCTTTTTATCTCAATTATATAATATGTAGTTACTTATTAAACTGCGCCAAAAATAAAATGTTACGCGCCAGCTATCGCAGGGAGATGCTGGCAACTAGAGTGCCAACCACACGCTCAAAAATACACGGTAGAGATAGGCGATTATCCAATATATACGGGGAGATGTATTCCAAGCTTGAAAGTTAGTTTACCAGACCAGAATCACTGTCTATCGTATCTCCTCATTTTCTTCACGAGTGGGTACCTATCTTATAACTGGAACTTAAAATTTACTACCAAATGGGTGGGATCGAACCCAGGCGCATTCTGTACCCGGGAGCTAGAGCTCCGTGCGCCAGCTGCTTATCTCGAAAAGAAAACAACTGAAAATGTGCATTACAATACATGCCACTGCATTTTAAAACGATTGGCGTTATTTAATTGTATTGTATATCTTATAGCTGTTTCTATAAAATATTTGACGATTTAATTCAATGAAAATATCAACATCTTATATAGCATGATCTGAAGAAATTAAAACAAAATATGTATAAAATAATTTTCCAATTATTTCCTATAATCTATGAATTCTCCTAGACAGTATATTGAAATCTCAACAAAAAAGCTAAACGTGCATTACATACAAAAACTAATAATGACAATAATACTAATTTCATTATCAAAGTTTGTGAGGAATATATTGAAAATTAAAGGAATATAGCTTAAACTGTTCATTTAACCTCATTACTACAGAAATAACGCTGGGCTCTGAACATTTATTTGGTTACGTTTGTCTGAATGTCTCCTGCACTTTTATGAAAGTCTGCTGAACTTACTGATAGATAATAATTGCACTATTTATTCACTCTTTACCTATCGAACGGATGTGCAAGTATTGAATCACTGTATCATTATACTATTTATTCGCTATTTAGTAACTATACAGATGTCTCTCTAGGGATTTCCGCGCTATTCTTCTTTACGCTACACTTGACCAGTGCTGACTTGAATGCTCCATGAAGAGGTCTGCCCATCTGTCTGGTCTACGCTGCTTCCCCATACGGGCTCCATCTTATAGTCTCGCAACGTGACCTCCCCATTTCCAATCAATTCTGATGACTAGTTGAGATGTCTTTGTTCTTCTTTCAAAGACGCAATTATGATTTCTCTTGTATCTTCTATTGCCATGTTTGGATTTTGTTCCTATATTTTGCTGTCAATGCCTGATACCCATAGAGCCTTATAGGACAAACACTGGTTTCTAAAGTTAAGTGTTTTAAATACACAGGTTATTCTTTATATACATTTAAAGCACAAAGCTGTTGAAGTATTATTGAATTAATTTTATTCGTTAAAACGAAATTGATAATCGTTTTCAGTTGTATAAAACAGTAGTCAAACTCAAAATATTGTATGAAAATGAGTGTAGAACTGAAATACAAAATGCACAAACATCAGAGTTGAGTTTTAAACCCATTTTAAATTGTACTTGCTGAATAATACATTCACGTATAAAAAAAACAATGTGTAATCCGACAGATAAAATATTATAAAACACAAAATGGGAGAAGTCGCCTAGAATGAATGCTCTCGTATTGTGACGTGGATATTCCCCAAAAGGCTTTACTTTCACTGCTAAAGGATGGAGAGACAATTATTGAAGAGAGCAATTTTGAGACGTAGTGATGGGACACCAAAGATTATCAATTATTGCCAATGATGATCGCAATGACCAAAAATGATACTAAAAACGCAATTTTAAAATTCCATAAAACAATGTCTGCAGTGCTTTGCAAATCTAAATGCTATACTCTAGACAAAGTGACAACGCCACAAAATGAAGTGATGAAAATGAAGCTTCCTCGAGGGATATTGGATAATGAATAACAGATAAAAATGTTACCGGCAAAAATACAAATTGACCAATGTTGATCAAAACATTACAGCCATGCAGCAAGAACAGAAAAAAAGAAGACACCTTAAGGTATACATTTGAAAACTTCCTTCAAAACGGAACTTAAAGACAATTATGGGCATTGTCACCAAGTGTCAAATATCCTCCCCACTCCCCTTACCCTTTGTCGTTTACAATACGCACTAAGTCTTCTAACCCCGTAGTGGAACACTGCTGTACATAATAATTATTATGAGATGCATTCTGCAATAATTAGCAGGACGTTTAGAGCAGATGTGCTCTCTAGTTTATATTTTTGTAGCACACAAAGATTTGGTAATGTACTATATATAATTTAGTACTAAATTCAGCTTCTATCAATAGGCGCTGCAATAAACAGAGCATACGGAAAGTAAATTCCGATCGTGCCCAGAGATGGTACGACTAGTCGGATAAGAATATGCATGCACAGAAGTAGAGATGAGGTATATTATCTCCCATGATTTTCGTGCAGTTATGAGATTTTTGCTCGCTGAGAAGCAATCTCCATCAGAGATCCATCGCAACTATTTATGAGCGAAATTTTGGTCAGATAATGGTGCAGGCAATTCACGACAAAGGTCGCAGCGGCAGACCATCTTGGTGACACCAAATCTGGTGGAAAGTGTGTGGAAAGCAGTTTTGCAGAACCGGCGCTTCACAATTTCGAAACTCGTGTCAATTTGCACGAAATTGTCTCCCGGTGGCTTGGTTTTCACAAAGTGTGTGCAAAATGGGTGGTAAGGCAACTGACTGACAGATGAACTCAAAACCAAACAAACGCGTGGTCGCAGCATTGACATTCCTACAGCGATATGCAGAGAAAAGTAACAAGTTTCTTGACAATGTTGTCGCTGGGGATAAAACATGGGTGTCGTGTGCCACAATAGAAACTAAAAAACCATACATTGATGGTTTAGAAGTTCACCTGTGAAGACCAAATTCAAGAGGACAATCGCCGACATTGGGGAAACCGCCGATATTGCGAGGGAACCCGCCAACATTGCGCAAACTAAACAAGATACATGGAATGTTGACAAGAGGCATTATGCTCGTGCATGACAATACAAGAACCCATACAGTCAACGCCAAACGAAATGTGTTGAATCAGTTTATATTCTACAGTCCCGGTCTCACCTCAGTGAATTCGATTTCTTCCATCTCATGATAGTTTTCTGTTAGGAGAAAGTTTCCACAATGACGCTGAGGTACAGTATAAATGGCATCGTGGCTCCGGACGATGGACAGACTTCTGTGACATGTACAAACAATTGATGGTGCATCATTACAATAAATGCCTCAAAAATGGTGGTCACTATGTTCACAAATAGCCAGTAAATTTATGTAAATATTTCAGTCTCACTTTGTGATGTTTTTATTTATCTTGGTTTTTGGAAGATCCTCGAAAGCAACAGGATATAAATATGCAATTGAAGTTGTAATAAAAACAAATAACTTAAAAAAGTTGCAGCTATATAAAACATATTCAATACAGTATACATGGAAGTAGTCCATAAAGAACTTTACACATATCATACGCATGCTTTTAACCTAATTACTAACGCTTTAATAACATGGATATTTCAGGAGAAAAAACATAGGTTAAGGGCCCTGATGGGTAAAGAAAACTTTTAGATCAACATTGTAAAAGGAGAACAAGTAATGGAGCATATTTTGGCTCGACAATATCGGTAATTGAAAGAACGGTAGAAAGAGAAGAATGTATTAAATCATATAACAAAATCATTGAGCTATGTTGAAATACATTTCTGTAGAAATATGAGGAAGGACTGAAATTGAGACTATAAGGTATATAAGTCCACATTAAAATTGCATGTGAAACTGGTTCATAAAAGTAAAGGAAAATCAAGACTAGAGGCATATCAAACTAAATCTTTAGGCCATTATTAGGTATAAATAGGAAAGATCCATTTTGAAATATAGAGATAGAGAAGGATTAGGGAAAGAAATTATTATAGAAGACAAACATTTCCGACGTAAGTGGAAACAGTGCGTGCAAAGGTTGGACCCTTCGAGATTATCCAGAGCAAGAATTATTCCATACACCTTTGGAACATAGAGAAATTGATGATCCCTATGAGATAGGACAGTTTTATTAGCTTCGGAACAGGTCTAAACGCCTAATCCATGTAACGGAAGAAAACAACCGTTTAATAACGCTGGCGGCTGCTGGTTCAAAATATGAATTAATTCATATTTTCTGTAAGACTATTCAAAAAAGGTAAAATCCTAACACCAGTTAATAATTCAAAAACGTCAATTAAAGAATATTATATTTATTTACTCTAAAAGTTGGAAGTATTTATTATTTGATGTTCATAATTTCTGCAAGATGAATAAGCGATATTATATTTATTTAATTTGATGAGAAGTGCGAAATATTTTGAGTTTCAAACGTTCATTCTAAAGACATTAATGGTTTTTGTCCATTGATGCATACCCTCCCTGCATTTTAGCTGAAATGACAATAAACCAATCTTCCAAAAACGAAACAGTTACGTAACGTCAAGGCACCTGTAAACTACCCTATGAATGTAACACGCGGCTGCCCATACAAGATCAAAGAAGACCAATTCTTGAAGTTGAACCAAATTATCCCCCTCAAATTAAGAAATATCCTCGTAAATTAGAATTGAACACTCATTCGAAACATTGAGTCATTTGTATCCTTGAACGAAAATAGTTATTTTATTATCTATCGTAATAACAATGTAATATACAATTTAGGATTTAATTAAGCAAATGCTGCCATTTTATTTAAAATGCTAACGTATAAAACTGTAAGGTTTTCTTTATTTATAAGCAATTGTATTTAATTGGCAGAATCTTTCACACAAAAAGGTTATCTCTTTAAAATGCAGGATTTGTTTCAAATTAGTTTTTTGTGGCATCGACTATCAACTTGTACGACACCTTTTCTTATTGGTTTGAATTTGCACCATGCCATCATTTTTATTGAATTGTCATTATTCAGATATTTCTTAGGATGTCGTGAAGAGCTTAATTTATAGGCTAGCATATGATGACGCATCAAGTGTTTTTTCTTTTTACCTTAACCGTCAAATAAATGAGTAAAGAACACTTTCGATTAACTTTAAATAGTAAAATAAGCTTTCGTAACAACAGTTTATGGAAACTATATAAAATAAATGACAGCTGTATGGCTGCATATAGTAATAAGAACGTAAACCCTCTTATTACTTTCTCCAGCCCGTATGTACAATGTGCATACTCGATATAGAAAGTATTGCATTTCACTAAACAATTGGATGTCGGAAATATCACTAATCCAAAAAACCAGTTTTAGGAATATGTCCACCTGTGTGTGTGTTGCTTTTTAAGATAATCCTCCATTTTTGGAAATTTTTGATATTCTAAAAAATGAGTATAACGTTTTTTATTAAAATGTATGGCTTGAATTTTCTGAGAGTTGACTCTGAAGACTACTACTTTCGGATGTAAAAGTGGTAAACAGCAAGAAATAGACAAAATTTACTGCACAAAGCACATAGATCTAATTAAAACACACAATTTATTTTATATACTTTTTTTTACAGTTAACCGTTTTCAAGATTCCCGAGTTATTGGTTTCAGTTTTGAGGTTTTTTACTCAAACGGGAGCCATCTTTCTTTTCGCCTTTCTTTTGATTACTCCTAGGAAGCAAAGAGAACCGAATTTCAATTGCTTTCTCTGCGACCGGCTTTTAAAAGATGTGACTATCGCTTTAGCCCGTGCATGTTCTTATTTTCCTTCAACTTATAAAAAGCAAATAATAAGATCAGTTGTAGCAATTTTTATCATGATGTAGATAAAAGAATAATTTTTTGTAAGAAAAGTTGTGTTTAAAACAGCTAGAGAAACTCAAGTGAATGGGACAAGAAGATTATTTTTTACCTAAGGCAAACTGGAAAATTTCTCACATTTTTAAACGGTATAGAATTTGTCAGTGCGAGTGGCTGCACATGATTTTTGTTAGATTTGGGCTGTTTTTGAACCTAGCTGGGTGTTATTAGACAAGGCACGAGCTGAGAGCTAGGGGTGCCCGTGTTTTAATCACAATGTGTGGCTGTCTCTAGGGTGAGACTTAATTTATTTATGTCCATGTGTATGCATACAACCTCAACTCTATAGGTTTGCTGGTTCAAACAAGAGCTTTTGCTGCATCCTTGTATTATTAACATGTGTTATGACGAGGTAACCAAATGCTGCTACCCCAGGCCTTCCATTCGCTATTCTACTGGGCTACATTCGAACCTTGGCTTATCAACAACACTTGCAAATTATCTGGCTTCATTTATTATACTACTGCAACCATTATCGTTCATGTCGTACCACCAGTTCTCGCATAATTCGCAAAACGCAACACACGAGTTTTTTTTTTTTTTTTTTTTTTTTTCAACTTTCGATACGCTATAAATAAAAGAAAACTTCATAGAAATCAATTGTATTACTAAAAGTTTTGTACACATATGATTACTTTTAAACATAATCAATATATTGAGACATTTGTCGTACTTGTGCACAAGCTTTGCAATACCCGCTTCTAAAATGTTGCCACCAAAGATTTCATATAAGCATTGACGTTGTTTTGAAGATCTTTGTTGGTTTGAAAGTGCTGCCCTCCTATCCACGCCTTTAGTTCAGGGAAAAGGTGAAAGTCACTGAGTGTCAGGTCAGGACTGTACGGCGGATGATCGAAAATGTCCCACTGAAATTGTTCAGGGAGCCGATGGATTGTACCAGCAGTGTGTGGACGAGCGTTGTCATGGATGAACATAATTCCTCTTCGTTTGTTTTGAATGGCTCTCCGCAAACGACGTAAAGTGCGAAGATCTTCAAGACGTCATTGGAACAACATGGTTTGAAGCGGGTATTGCTAAGCTTGTGCACAGTTACGATAAATATCTCAATCTTTTAGGTGATTATGCTGAAAAGTAATCATAGCTGTACAAAACTTTTAGTAATATAATAACTGTTTTGTATGAACTTGTCTTTTATTCATAGCCTATCGGAGGCTGAAAAAAACGGCCCTCTATAAATATAAATTAGTGTACTTAAGCATGTGTGCTCCAAGCATTGACATTAATTTTCTGTTTAGTTAGTCTCTAACGCTTTTTGAAACAAATTATTACTTTTATTAGCTCTAGTAAAACACCTCTTTCATCTTAGTTATTTAATGTTAGAATGGCTTTATTTCATTCTCACTTCTCTTACACTCTTCAATACATCTCAAAAATGCTTAACATTAACAATGTTGCTTTGGCACGAAATGGTGAGAAAGTAACTATTCAATTATGAAATGCAACAATGTCCCTAGTTTATGCAATTTGTTAAGTGGTAGATGTGCCTTAGGCCAACTTTATTACTAGCTTCAAAAGCGGGGCAAAACATGTGTACCCTTTACAGGCTTAACGTTAATATGTGCCATTTGATGACATGATTTTATATCTTATATTATTTATAAATCAATTTTTATCATTTGATGACATGATTTTATATCTTATATTATTTATAAATCAATTTTTATCCCTTTAATTTCTATCTCTTATACTTTATAGCCATCCCACAAAGCGGGATATTTTTGATATGCTTTTGTTTTATACTCAATGATTTTACTTTCTCTACTTAGTAAATAGGTAGAGAAGGTATTGAAATAATCCAATTTTTTTATACAATAATCGAAAATACATGTATAAAAAACTTATTTTAGGAAAATATCCAATTTTAGTTCGTTAAGCAATGAACTTTTGAACCGGAGATCCGTGGATAGAATCATCTTCTCTGACAGAAGATTTTTACTCAGATTTTTCTCGGTCTTCATGACTGGCAAATTGTATAATAGAACTCGGGAACCTTGGTCCGACCACTGCGTCCCCCATCTTGGTCCAGGACAGACGTCATGGATGGTATGCAGTATTGGAGGATGAGACGTGGTCAGCGCCTCAATCCCTGCCGGCCGGTTAATGCGGTCCTCTTGACCTGGAGCCGTTACTTCTCCATTAAGTAGCTCAATTGGCCCCCTCCCCTGGGGACCTCACCTCAGGGACCCAAGCCAGGTCTCCTAAGCCGGTACCAAGAATCGAATCCAGGCCTCCTGCGGAGACGACCTGGCAAACGGTATATAATCCAGAACTTATTATTTTTTATCTCTAATAGTTTTAATGAATATTTATTTTTTTATAAAAGTTTTTCATCAAATTCATAGGACCTTGGAGTGAAGGGAAACATCTAACACATCATTAACAAGCATAAGCGAACATAAGTAATAGGATCGCATATGTTAATAAACGATAACGAAACGAATAACAGAATTATATAAAAGGGAAATAAGAGGGACAGGGAAATAAGCAAATAGGGAAATGTTTTAAATAGCATGAATTCAATCTTAGGCATGGGGCATCTTAAAAGAAGCGTTGGACAGACAAAATAACAGGTTAAAACAATTATCACGTGAAGTTTTACTAGTTTTCTGTGCTGTTAAGTGGCAGCTTGTACGAGAGGAAAGACCGACGTGTGAAAGATGCATAATGTATTACCAAATCCTTTCCCAAATTATAATCTTTGCAAATAATACATCGTTTCAATTGTCGAGAAATATTTTACATATTCCATGCAGGTGATATTTTGTTTATTTTTTATTTATATTTTTGGTTTAACATCCTTTAGCCTGTAAGGTCATATAGGGCGATGAATAAAAGTCGGCGAAATATTGAGCTTAAAAATGTATTCTTCTCAGAATAAGGGAAAACTTGGATAAAAACTTGTTCTGGTAACTCACCATAAGCAATAGTCGAACTCGAGACGTTTTAAATGTGCGGCTGACACACTACCCCCATACTATAGAGGCGGATTTTCAAATAGCAGCTCTTTGGTCCCACAGATATTTGACGTAAAATATACATAATTTTCACTTTATACATAGATCTGTAACAACAAAGCAGAGATGAGGAAGATGAACGTGAAGCTTTCCCATACCTAAGCCACCAATTTACCTCTTTTGAAAAGACTCAAGAGTCTGCAACTACCGAGTAAAATCATATTCAGTGTTGTTAATTATAAAACATTGGTTGACTGATTTTGTGTCAGTCCTGATTATCATCGTCATACTCATCATTATTAATTAATTTATTTATTTCAAAATATACACATTAAAAGTGATTTCCAGCACAACTAGTTTTTAGTTGTGCTTTAAGTATGAACAACAGGATAATGAAAATTATTTCAGACTTTCAAACCGGTCAAATTGTTGGTGCCTGGATATCAGGAGCTACAGTGATTGAAAATGTCAAGGTTTATAAGGTTATATCAACATACTGTCAGAATGTACACAGTTTCTGCTAAATTAAACTGTCCCAATAGAAGTTACACGAAACAGTTAGGAGTATCCCCATATTTTAGGACTAACACCCTCCTGGGACTTACAAGCGGATGCCTAGGGATCAGAAGCCTGTCGGGGAGCCAACGGCACGAAACCACAAAATTGAGAACCTGGAACGAGTGATCGACCCATAGTCAGGCGTGAGCCTGAGGGAAGTGGATGATATGAAATACAAGCAAAATGTATGATAGGGAAGGTGATGGTAGAGCAATTGGTGGAATGAGTAATGGGGGAAAGTGGATGACCCGGAATAAACCCGCCCAGACGCGGGTGGGCGCATGGGATCGAAACCAGACAGCCTAGATGGGAGGCGAGCGGTCTATCCACTCGACCACGGCTAGATTAAAATAATAGTCAAAATCTTTTAGAACTCATCTCCATGTAAAACAATTAAAATTTGTTTCGTTTTACTTTTTCGAGAGCAAAACAAAAGAGATGAAACGAAAGTTGACTTCCAGCTTGAGAGACGTTGAAGTAGTTTATTACTTGTTATTAAAACCAATATCAAGGAACATATCGGGAACGGTTAACTCTAAAGGAAATGCATATAACATAAATTGTGTGTTATAATAGGCTTTACATTTTTATTGTAACTTTATATCTATCTCTTTCCGCTTAAGAGTTATACAATGGTCATCCAGAATGAAGTAATCTTTAGAAACTATTCCTAAAAAATTCAAGATATATGTATCGTTTGTCCCGAATATATCTTAAACGTATGACATTTTAATCAAAATCGTTTGAGCCATTTTTGCGAAAATAAAAATGTTCGAAAAATGCTCCATGTAAATTGTAGTTGAGGGTGAGGGATTTCTTTCTTTCTTTTTTTTTTTTTTTTTTTTTTTTTTTTTTTTTTTTTTTTTTTTTTTTGGAATTTTCCTGTCGCATTCTTGGTAGATACTGAACTTAGGCACCAAGTTTGGTATTTAATGGGCTTTTCCTTTTTGAACTACAGTCTCCACACACATACACATAGACTGTCATTTTTCTAAATACTTTTTTGGATTAAGGGGGTCTTAAAACATGAATTTCCAGTGAAATTGTTCGTTATCTTACATTGCACATACGTGAAAGAGAAAGTGCAAATGCAAGATCAGTATAAGCATATACTTCAAAGTAACTAATCGTACATTCAAAATCTACTGAGTGATAGTCAGATGTAAGTTAGCTAGCTCCTCTACTTAGAGTTTCAAGTTCAAAACAGAAGAAAACGAAGGAAAAGGAACATGATACCGCCACGCGACGATTTCTACTAAAATCTGAGATTTCACTATTTCCACACGCAAAGAAAATAAATCGTGACAACGTTGATAGAGATCACCACAGATGGCATCATCAGGTCGCTGGCCGGCGAGCCGCTTCCTCGACTTTAATAACGCGCCATGCTGTGCCATATTGCGAAACAATTAAAACAGGAGTCGACAGCTGCGGGTGTTAATAATGCCTTCCAGCAGAGATTGTGTCTATTTCAGTTCTGTAGAGTAGCAAGCAAACAAATCCTTCTATACTTAGCGAAGTATCTGTGTTTTTGATGCTTTAAGGTTTTGGACATTGACATCTGCGGTAATAAACATTTAAATTGTATTAAGGCGATGCATCTTTATAATTCTAAAAATGCGCAGTATATAAGGTAACTGATTCAAATTTATAGCAATTATTATACACAAGATTAGTAATATTTTTGTCATGCATTGTCATTTACATAATTCTTTACTCTCTCAGCTCGTTGTTCTAATAACAATGAACCATGTGATACATTTTTAAAATATTACACACAGAATTCAAGTTAATATACTAAATGAGTTTAGAACAATATCTGTCGTATTATATACTTTTATTTTAACTCTAATTATTATAGAAACATTATTACTTTTGTACTCTCCAATAGTCTTCATTTCTAAAAGCTCATAACTTACTTATTATTATTGGAGCATTATCGCGAATAACACATATCCTTTTTCCTAATGTGCTTTTGATAGGTAGTTTTGAAACAAATTAGCAAAAAAACTGGATTGTGTGCAGTGTTTTGAGTATGGAAAAATGTTGGAAAAGTGCTTTCGAGAAAATAAGGTTTAAAGTTGGGAGTACTTACTAATAAGAATGCGCCTGTTTATTTATAACCACAGTTAATTGGTAGTTATGGTGCACAAAATGGGAAATAACCATAATTATGATTTCCAAAGCTTAAAATTTATAATTTTATAATGAAAATATAATTTTTGATTGTTCATTATTTGTTGGTCAATTTCACCTATACATCACCTAAATTTACTAGTACACAGGAGTATTTCTATGGTCACGAGAGTTATGAAATTACTCAAGAATAACGCAAAATAGAAGCAAAATTTTATAAAAAGGCCAGATACGTTCCATTCACATAACTTTCTCTAGCTGTTCCACAAAAAAAAACTCTTCTTACAAAAGCGTCTTTATCTACACCATGTAATCAGATCAACATTGCCAAAATTGGTCTTACTGGTCTTAATACTTGCTTCTTTGTAAGTAGTAGGAAAATAATGGAATACGCTAGGCTAAGGTATAGTCAGATCTTCAAAAAGCTTGTCGCTAAGTGAAACAATTGAAACTCGGTTAAAACTTAAAAGTGAAACAAATAACTTGGAATATCTCGAAAACGTTTAACTCTACAAAAAACTGTAAATCACATAAATTCTTTGTATTAAGGAGGTCTACATTTTTGGAGCAAGCTTTTGTCTATCACTAACGCTTTTCTTGTTATACAAACATTATAAAAAGTCATCCAGAATGCAGAGGCCTTCAGAGCTATTCCCAGAAAATTCAAGATATAGTTTTCGTTTGACATGAAAATATCTTAAACATATAACATTTGAATAGAAAACATTAGAGCCATTTTAAATTTCCATAAATGTTCCAAGTAAAGGGTTGTTGGGGTGAAGGAGGATTTTCTTGAAAATGTTTGTCTTGTCCTTGGAAGATACTGAACCTAAATACCAAGTTTAACTTAACAGACTTTCGTTTTTGAGCAATGCTGCCCACAGACATACATACACACACACGAACATGTTTCTAAAATGTTTTTTAACTAAAGACGTATCAAAACATTTCCGATGAAATATCGATATCGAATTTTTGGGTGGAATACAATATCTCCTCTCCACTATGTACGTTTTACATACGGGCTACAGAAAGTAAAAACTATAAGTACTTGAAATTCTCTTTCGTTTGTTTGATAAGCACTGATATTCCTCTGCCTGTTCTTCGTTTTTCTCATTATTGATATCTTGCCCAGTAACCATACTTTCCTCTCCTTGTTACTTGTTTCAATGTTTCAATATTTATACCTTTCTTAAATGGGAAGTCATTATTTTATTTATTCCGCTGGTCAGTCAAATTTAATGGAATTTCTATGTCATCACTTAACAGTTTGACAATTTCTTTAGCTTTGTGTTCCCCTGCTCCTGTTGTATCTACAAATAAATAGTCAATAAAATAATTTATGCAAATGTTTATCTCGATTAACAATGAGTTGTTAGAAGAATAAGCAATTTTAGGAATATTTTTTAGAATGATGGTAGAGAAAATCAAGTGAAGTAACAAATCCAATTTTTCACATTGGTAAATAAGTTCGTCATCCTGCGCTGTGATGTATAAAATAATAATGTGCAAAGAATATGAACCAAGAGCGTTTGTAACATTTCTGCAAAGTACTGTTTTTACTTTCTCTTCTACACGTAGTAATTAGGGGAACTATTTTACTGCACTCAAACATTTTTCATCAAGATTTCACCGAAAATAATCCTCTTGAGACACCTTGAAAAAATATTTTTAGGAAAATGAATTTTTTTTTTTTTTAGATTCTCTTTAAGTGTATCAGGCGTGAAAGAGTGCTTAAGTTTGTTCAAAGGCTTGAGGTTCTTTTACGTGCCGTAAATCTACGACACGGAATTAACCGTTTTAATTTTCTTCCGAAGGAAGCCATGGTAAGGATTTTTACGCCCGAAAAATTCATGGCCGTCCACCGGGTTTGAACCCGCGACTTTGTGTACAAGAGGTAATCACTATACCACGGAGGGCGACATATATTCAGAAAAAGATACATGTGTGCGTGTATCGCAAAAAAAAATACACGTTCTTAGAAAATGGTCTGCGCGTGCGTGTCCGTGTCTAAACGAAGAGTTTAACTGCCAAAAACAATATTTAACTTATGTAAGGTATATTTTAAGGATACGACATCAATACTTTCAAGAAAACCTCCCCATCCACAACTACCCTTTATAGGAAGTTTTGGCAGTAATTCTTCATTATCGAATTTAACATTCAAAATGTATTATTTTTCTTTTAACTCCGGCTAGCTGAATTATGCTTTAGTTCGAGCTGGTGTCTCTAAGCAGGGCATGATTGGTGAATGAAACTTTATAGATAATACGTATAAGGTTGAGTTCGAATTTTATTTAAACATTGAAATAAAAATAGAACCATAATTTAACACATACATTTCCTTAAAGGACTTAGCTGAAAGTGTATCACAATAGGTCGTACTCAACGCATTATTTCAACGTTTATGAAGTTGGGCTTACTCGTGAAACTTAATTTTTCGCGTCTCACATTTAAAAGTAAATTGTTACGATTTAATTCTGGTAGTTCCATCTTAAGAAGTGAGACTTGCATCCCTCGTACTTGGAGTGCGTTTGTCCCTGAATCTACCTAAGCAGTAAACCTGGCCAATAATTGGCCTTCCTTTGGCGCGTTTGGTAGAGTCTCAGTATTTAATAAATCGCTATGTTTTAACATTCATCTTAGGTGGTTGTAGCACGCTAACCTCCAAAGTTAAAAAAATATTTTACAACGCTTTCTGCCTTTTAGCTAAAAGCTGCTTCTTTGTAGCATCTCCGCACTCCTTGAATTCACATTGTTTGAAAGAACCTGAAGCCTTCTCTTCGACTATAATTTCATCTAGTATCGTTTTTCTACACAGTCTTACCACTAACATTAGTTCATATATATGTACATCTGAATAATACGCAACAAGTTACAGCATTGGTTTTAATTATGTACAATCTGTATTTATAATTACTGTTTATTGTATTTGGTTATCGTAGTAGTGATTAATTGTTTATATCTTGACATTGTAGTCGAATATAAATAGCTATTTTAAGTGGTTAACAGCGGCAGCCCTATATAAACAGGTTTACTGGCATGTAGAAGCACTCCTACTGGAGGAAGTTCTGGCATACCGGCGGCATCGTCAAAAAATAGGTAATTTAATTTTAATTTGATCAGTTTCCTCAAATGCCTAAAATCGCACACGGGCAAACCAAGATATAGTTGAATGTGAGGAAGGGTAAGGAAGACATGCAGCGCGAGATAAGCGTAGGAAAGAGATAGCACAACTACTTAAAGTGCAGGAGTGGGGCTTTGCACTTTGGTCGTCTTTTGCTTCTTACGTTGTGGAGTGCACCGACGCATACGTCCTGAGAAGCTCTGCTAGATGATAAGGTTGTTTAAACCTCAGTCTCTAAAGGAAGTCAAACGGTGTTAACGCCCTAAGCTCCAACTATGCCTTTAGTAATTCAATTTGCGATCTTATTATTCGCAAATATATCTCTTGTAGATATGATGAAAAACTTGAACCTACTTTAGACCAACTAATAAAACCGGAATCCAGCAACGTACTGATGCTACACATAAATAATCGTTTTTATATTTTCAGTTCAGCAAACGTTTCCAAGAAATGCTAATGAAATGCTCTCTATGGAAGTTATTTTACGTAAAGCTTGGTGATATTTAATTTAAGCGGACAAACAATAGAGCAATACAAAGTAATACGAGTACATTAAACTAGTATATCGGGAATCAACGGGAAACTAATAACATTTTCAGCAGTTTTTCGATTACATTCACAGCTGTGCTGAACAGCTCTTTGTGACAAGTGACTTGTGGGAGGTATCACGTTTCCCACATTTGTGGCCACAAGCGCGCAATACTCTCCCTTTTGTTGTCTGTGGAATAGATTTGTGTTACATCAGCCACGACTGTTTCCATGGTTCTGCATCAAGATCTGATTCCAAACACTGACTAGGTTCTCCAACTGTTGTAAACTTGTTTCACTTCTACAGTTATACACTTATGTATTTCTTAAGCATAAATGTTTTTTATTTAACTTTATCGTAGGTGTTTAAATCACGAGCTAGATTTGAGAACATTCTATGTTGCATTCACATTATTCCTAGAAATCTTATTCATTTTATCTACTTATTTTCAATCGAGATAAACTCTAATTATTCATTTTACATTACTTTTTAGGAAGCAGTACTTCTTTGCCTGTTCCATAAATAAACTATTGTTACAAAATATTATAATTTTAATCTACATCATGCTAATCAATATACAGGTGTTTCAAAACGGCACCAAACGACGATGTGGACATTGTTGGTCATACCGTACGTGATACGTGAATATAATTTTAAGCTCTAAATTCGACACATACAAAATCTGCCATGAATTCACCATGGATTAAGCAGTCGTATGTTACCAAATGGCACGTGCCTGGCCCACTCCAAGAGAGATGCCGGTTGGTAGCGAAGGTCCCATTCGCGTGTTGTAGGGGTGGTTTGATAGACGTGTCGACGCCGCACTGGTCACCTTAGTAATGGAAAACATAGCGTGTGAGTTTTGTTATGTGTTTTCATTTACTTGTAATAGAGGGGAAATAAGCGAATACATTATACTGAAGTGATAGTCAAGTATTTTAAAACCCGTTTGAGAGAAATTTAAGCAGCTTAAAACTGCAAGAAG
The DNA here is from genome assembly GCA_030762935.1 of Hymenopus coronatus. NCBI lineage: Eukaryota > Metazoa > Arthropoda > Insecta > Mantodea > Hymenopodidae > Hymenopus > Hymenopus coronatus. Next base: position 59,686,749 of record CM060881.1, read on the forward strand.
TAGTAATGAATAGCTTGGAAACGGTTAACTCTAAAAAATAGTTCACAAATTCTGTGTTTCAAAGAGATCCTCAGCGAAAATCGTCCAGAATAAAGAGGTCTTTAGAGGTTATTTCCAAAATATTTAAGATATTTAACTTGCCATAAAAAGTATTTAAATATGTGGTATTTTAATCAAAAACATTTTTAATTTCTGAGAAAATCAACATTTTTGAAAAATAATCCATGTAAAGGGTAGTTCGAAGTGCGGGAATTTTTCAGAAAATCTTCATTTCGTATCCTTGGAAAATACTGATCATAAATGCAAAGTTTAGTATTTAGCGGATTTGCACACATTTAAATACACATGGAAATTTTCTAAAAATGCCTTTTTTTATTCAGGGGACCCCAAAACACGTTTTTCCAGTGATATTTCGTTATGGAATTTTTGATGGAATAAAATAACTTCTCTGCCTATGTATATTGTTCATACATCTAGTAAAAGTAAAAAAGTAGTAATTCAGGAATAAAAAACACCTCTAAGGTCATCAAATTAAAAAAAAAATATTGCATGCTTTAAGGAAACCAGCATTTTATATATCTTACTTTTACCACTTACACAGCAATTGTTGAATGAGAGGATTTTTGGCTATTCAAGATATGTATCTTTATTTGATAAGATAACACCTTAACCATAGAGTATTTTAATTCAAATCGATACTTAGTTTGATAAAATAAGAGACAATGATGTGTGGGGAATTTTCTTGGAAAACACTACGCTTAACCCTGTGGTTTTCCTTAAAATACGAGTACAAATTGATACTTGAGTCGTAATGATTCCAGGAGCCAAATTCTAACAGATGGTGTCCAAAATATTTTTCATGAGATTTAGTTTAATTCTTGTTTGACACAGATAACCATTATTATGCAATGTAACGTTGGGTTGATAGAAATTCCATCAATGAAACATATGTACCCTTCTTATGAAAATAAAACTTTGAAAAATTAAAAAACCCATTTTCTTTTAATATGGTTCAAAATAGTGTAAAATAATACTGGTTAAATTCATTTTATAAAACTATTTTCAGCTCTCTAGCTTAAGAGAGAATATGAAAGAATCGTTAAATACTAGCTGCCTTACGAATGCGTTCTGTAGTAAGGGGTTGAAAATAACTAAACTATAAATTTTGTCAGTGAATTATACTTTTCATTCGTGTCTAAAGTGTAGGTGTCCAAAATTGTGTCAGGTTGGCCAAAATATGGTACACATTCGTAAGAGGTGTTGAAAGCATTGGCATGGATTAAATGTCTTATAATTTGAGGAAGACCCAATGATTTAAATACACAGCAGACCTTTGTTATGATTGGCCAGTAGGTATGGCTTTCTCTTTAAGTGGTTGAAAAAAAATATAAGACTTTTCACTTTCTACATTGTGTATAGAGAAGGTATTGTATTTCACCCAAAAATTCAACTTCGGATTTCACGGAAATATCCGTTTTAGAAAAAGGTCCGTGTATGAGTCCGTGTTATTTTGAACACGATAACTCAAAAGCGAGGTGTTGGTATTTAAGTTTCGCATCTTCCAAGGATGCGATACAAGATTTTTAGAAACTACTCCTCCCCTCCCATCCCAAATTACCTTTTATATGGAAAAAGGTCTCGAAATGTTCGATTTTCTCAAAAATGGCTCTAAATATCTTGGTTGAAATATTGTATATGAAAGATATTTACATAAACAATAAAAGTGTACATCTTGAACATTCTGGAAATAGTCTAAAGAGCTCTTCATTGTAGTTGAATTTTGCTGAATTTTGCATAACTGGTAAACCGTAAGAGATGGAAAAAATCTTACCACACCAAACATGTTTTTCACAGAGTTGACCATTCTTGAGATATTCCTTGTTATTCATTTCAGTTTAAAAATATTTAAAACCTTTCTCATACGGGAATATGTCAATCACCAGCTTTCAAAAGGATTTGACTATTGCCTTAGCCTATTGTATTCCTTTATTTGCGTTCTACTAACAAGAAAACATATTCCTGATAATGTTTATCTCGATTATTGGCTTTGATATTTATCGAGCATTTTTATATGAGAAAATATTTATAAAGATCAAGATTTTGAATATGTTTACGTATTTCCGTAGAAATTGCAAAATTGAATTTTAAGGTTAAATATAATTCTATAGATACGGAGAAAGCGAAACGTTAGACCAATTTTTACACAAAGCTTCAAAAGTTTAATGTTGTTATTATTTGTCACATATGATAGCAAGGATTGAGAGAAAATTAAGGAAATGCTTTCAGGCTTATGAAAAATGAAAGGTGAATAAGAAGAGGAGTTGATAATCTAATTGTGTAGGAGAGGAGTTGCATAGATGGCCTGAACAATTGAATACTAAACCCGAGATTTGAATCGCGGATCGCCCGGTCTCCAGCCGGTCGCTCTAACCATTGAGCCGCCATGGCAGCATGTCGGTTGGATATCGGGAGATCCCTGTCTCAAGCCCAGGTTATGGCAATTAAATTTCAAGTCTGAATCTACCTATCCAAGAAGAATGGATAATTCGGAAAGTTAAAATTTTAGGGCCACAAAATTAAGTTTACGCTGTTTATCTCTATAGTTACATTATTCTCTGCATTAAGTTTGTGAATTGCCGTAACAGTCGAAAATAATTTTATATTTTTGAGCAGAAAATCGTTTTAAGTTCAAAATAGCTGTACACTGAGCAAAAACATCCAGAAGTAGTTATTGATTTCATACGAAAAATACACTGTTCGGTAGTGCGCTACTTTGTTTACGTGATGTGTGGATCCTAAAACACGAGAAATAAGCGGGCCAAGCAGTAGTTCATTTAAAACTTTTGACATCACCCTTGCGTGTGCACGTACATCCGGTTGACGGGAACCAGTGCATTAGAACAGGTTGGTTTCCCGTCATGTGCTGACAGTGATCCACGACGTGACGCACTTCCTGTAACGTCAATCTAATGAATCGCAGTCATGTTTCTGTTGAAGACAGCTGTGGGGCACGGTACACATCGATATGCTCACAGCTAAGGCAAAAAAATAAATACGGGCCTGGGTGTTATTGGAACAAACTGCCTGTTGATTCCGCTGTCTCTCCAGCTGGAAGAAACAGAAGAACATATGGGGATTTACAAAATAATGGTAACACTTCTCAAACTGAACAACACTGTATTGACCTCCATTTGTTTTCAAAATATCTACCAATCCTCCTTGTATTTGCTTCATATAATATAGAAGTATTTTATATCAGTCATCATGAATTGTTTCAAGCCCCTTTAAGGGATGAAGGACAAGAAAATCTTGCTCTTACTCTTTTCCAACAGAGCAATGATGTTCAGATCTGGATATTGAGCTGGCCATGGGAGATATCTTCAAACCACTTTGATACACATCCAGCAGTTTGAACAGTGTCATTGTCATCTTGAAGTACTGCATTGCCGGAAATAAACTTGTACCATAGAGTGAAAATGGTCCCTAAGAATATCTATCTATATCGGTAGGCATTAAGTAGTCAGGATCATAAGTTTCTTTGGGTGTTCTCCAAACACACACCTTGTCAGCGGTACAGATGGTGTGTAGGATGATTCATCTGACTAGACACATTTTCTCGTTCATCAGCTGTCCGGGTTTTATGTGCATTGTGGTGAAACAAGTTGGTTGCCTGAAATAAGTATTCAGTAGGGGAGTCACTTTCGCTCTGTAATTTTAGTCTTTTGTACTTAGAGTAATTCATTTTTCCAAAATATACTGTAATCATAACACATAATGAATGAAAGATAATTACTAAGAATATAAGCTGGGATATATTCGCCGTTAATACATTCTTATGGGGTAATTTAACATATGTTATCTTGAGGTTGGAGGCAACAAACTGTAAAGCCAATATTATTAAAAATATTGTTAAAAATAAGTTCATTTTTGACCGAGAAGAGTTTATTTTACTGTTTTTCACTCTTAATCTAAATTAAATATTTGTAGACATAACAGAAAGTTTTTTATGATATTTACGGTAAGTTCGATAGTTACAAAATCATTAATATAATAAGCACAAAATACTTGTGATCAGGGAAAAATACATATGCTTCACATCCAATAGTATTTTGAGTAGGTAATTGCTATTGTCCCTTTACCTAAATATAGGACAGGTTTGCTGATAAAAAAGAGAAACTCATTTATTTCCATGATACGTGCTTGCTAAGAACACCCTGTTAATTGCATGTGAGTGTCACACATTGGTACCTCGTACACTGCCTAATCTGAAAATGATGTAATTTATAATGTTATATAAAAGATATTTAAAATAGTTTCGAAGCTGCCTAATCTGAAAATGCTGTAATTTATAATGTCATAAAAAATATATTTATAATAGTTTCGAAGCTGCCTAATCTGAAAATGATGTAATTTATAATGTTACATAAAATATATTTAAAATAGTTTCGAAGCTGCGACATCCACATTTAGACTTGTTGTAGCATGAGCTAAAATACTTTTATATTTGTTCTGGGTTTTTGCAAAACAGACTGTATTAAAGGGAAACCCTACTACAGGGGGAAAACAAGATGACAAAACCACGGACTATGCTAGTCTTATTTCATAGCGATGACCCCACTGCCCCGTATTTGAAGTGTACAAATATCCCTTCGTGCGTTAAAAGAGTTGCAGGACTCAACAGGGCTAGGTTAAGCTTAAAGGCGCCCATGGGTAATGGAGAGAGCAACCTTCACTTATCTGCGGAGACGGTGAGCGAGTCACATCTATTGTGAGGGGTCTCGCCACTGTCACTTACCAATGTCAAGTAAATAAAGTACGATTCCAGCCAAAAATGCTATATATAAATTTCACTGGAAATTATAAATTTCAGGTGATTTGAATCCCTGATTACTGGAGTAACATCAGCTTATATTTTATTACTTAAAGATAGTAAATAACTTAACAGCCCAAACAAGCATTTATCAAAAAATCTTGGGTGCATGTCTATGAAGAGAGCATTATAAAACTTGAAACATAAAATTGTATAATATTTCGTATTTAACTTCAAATCATTGGGTTGAAAAAGGTGCTTTTTACGAAAATTTCCCATCCCAAACTGTAATTTGTATTCAAAGGTTTCGTCATTTTATATTTACTCAACAACGAAATGAACAATTTTATTATGATATATTTAAAGCATCAAAATGAAAATATGGGATCTTGAAATTTCTTCGGATAACTTGTAAGGCCATATTCAATATGTTTTAGTTCATGTTTAATGTTGAATAATTTTAAATCCATAAGCGTCATTAGCAAGTCACCAACATTATTATTGGTAGCGAACTAGCGATTGAACATCCACTCTCATTCTTGTTGATCTATGAAAAATAAATAAATTGTATCTCATATAACTGTTGCATACATAAAATCATAAGTAAATATTACAAATAAAAAGGAAGAAAATATTCATATGATTTATGGTAAAATTATACACTAAAAGTATTATATTCTATTTTTGCATTAATAAATTAATTTAACGTTAGGGGATGCAATATGCATACATACGTCCAGTAAAAGAGGAAAAACACGCAAGAAGATGTAGATCAACAGTATTGCATGCAGGAAGTTTTCACAACGATACATGATGGAAAAGAATCCAGAGCGAAATAATCTAAAAATATATTTAGCTTGAAAATATGATGCTCGTTTATACCTAACATATATATCACAAGCGAGGAATAAATGCACACTCAAAAGTTACATCGTACATTCAGGCAAAGGTTTGTAACTCTTAAACTATCCGCAAGGTTTCATTCTCAAGTATTGCGTTTTTACCTCTCCAAGGCAAAATATCCCTACAAGCAAATAGGTCATCCATAGAAATGGCTCTTGAGAAAATGCAAATAAGTTTAAGCAACTAAAAAAAGTATTATATTACATTCACATGACTTACTCTATTCTGTACCTTTTATCAGTTGATACACAAACTACTCTTAGCAAAGTTTATATTTCTATATACTTCATTTTAATCAAGATAAAACTTTGCAAAATAGCTATATTACATCTGTAGTATTAGATATGCCTTAGCGCGGTGGTAGCGCAGCTGCTTACCAAGCGGGAGACCTGGGCTCGATCCCCAGAACCGGGGTCGGGATTTTTCCCCCGCTGGGAGACCTGGTCCGGGGTGCACTCAGCCTCGTAAGGTCCCTGGGGGCCCAATTGAGGAGCTACTTGATGGAGAAGTAGCGGCTCCAGGTCATGAGGCCCGCATTAACCGGCCGGGGGGGATCGAGGCGCTGACCACGTCTCACCCTCCAACACTGCACCCCATCCATGACGTCTGTAGTGGACCGAGATGGGGGACGCAGCGGCCGGGCGGTAGGCCAAGTTTCCCCGTGAGCTATCGTGCCATGGAGTTATTATGTTAGTATTAGATATGAAGGAAGTGATAATGATTTTTTAAATTAATAAGCCCTTTTTATGGTCTTAAGGTTCTATTCTATCCCCATGCAATCGCAAGAAACAACTGAACATCGAAAGAATTTTGAAAGAAAGACCTAATATTGAACCATTAATAGTGATTATTTCGGAGATGCCTTACGGCCATTTAAAATAAAAGTAATTATGTACTTTAAAGAGAGCTATATTTTGTGTCGTAGGTTTTCATTTATCACCAGATATTTAATAGTTATAGAATGCTATACAAAAAATCCTTCCAAATAAAGAGGATCTCACAGGCCATTCCCACAAACCTGTTTCTAAAATTCTTTTTTGGATGTAAGGAATCTCAAAACATATATTCGGTGAAATATATTGCCAAACTGTTGGGTAGAATGCCATATTTCTCTATTTATTATGATGTAGTAGAGAAAGTTAAAGTGAAACCCAGGTGAAACTGAAACAGTAGCTGCTCGACTTGTATCATTACAGTCATTTTCAAACCAATGATTACGAGTCGCTGTGGCATATAATAGTAAAATAATCGTTGCAAAGAGACAAACCAAAATGATGTTCGTATTTAATACAGGATTGGAATAACTATTTTATCAGAAGTTCCACACTGATAGGAGATGGTACGTTTTGTCATGGGAAGCGTTCCACGCCGTTGCTTTGGATACGCCCGACCCAGTTACAAAACTGTGCATGAAAAAGAAATTCAATACATTTCAGAAAAGAAACAGGTACTTGTATATATACCTGCGAAAAACAGGTGATGCAAAAATTCATCCGACTTTTGGTTGCTTGTGATGGCTCACTGAACCAAAAGTTTGCTGCAGTGAACAAGTTCCTCATTAGAAAAACTTTTTAAGAGAAGATTTTTTCCCCTGACAGTGTTCCGTGCGGGATTTTCTAAATAAAAAGTTTGGTGGGATGATATCTGGGGTAAGTCGTGGGAAGTCCTCATTAGGAACTGGAATTAAAGTTCTCCTAAAGGGTTCACCTGCGTAAGGCATACGAATACAAAACAAAGCAAGCTTGAAATCTGCCACCCAACGGACGACTCAATTAGAGTTGATTTTTTCCCCAACTCCCTTTCACAGGCTTTTCTTTTTTCTCGGGACTTGTGCCGACTTGCGCGAGTTGTAATGCTGTTAATTGCAAGAGACTTTAAGAGGCGTGCCTGTTAAAAAAGAACTCGTTCATTTTCTACTGAAGATGGCTTGTTGATCCTTCATTTTTATTATCATTATCATCACGATTCGTGCCATAGACTGAAACAAAAAGAATTCGAGTTTCTCGAGTCTTTATAGCCGCCGCGGAGTCTCTCCAAAAGACCTCTTACTTCAGACGCCTCTTGGCGTTTACATTGTTAGCTATTTATAAGCGCCGTCTTCCTTCGTAATCGTTTGGGCACTTCCCTTTAGTTGAAGACCTGTGCTCTATGGACTCTATTGTCTGCACTTATGTCTTTGGTAACAACTGTTGGCATTTTGTTTGGTTACCTGTACGATTTTAGGTTTTAGATATTGTACAATAAAGAGCAGTTGCAGTTAGAACATAAAGGTCCAATCAAAGTTCTTAATAATATGTGATGAGGGATCTACAATATTAAATTTATTTGCTCAAACAGAAGAGGATTGCCTATCATTTACACAAAATTACAACTACCTATAATTTGTCATCTAAGTAATAAGATTAAATTAAAGACTGGTTGAAGGTAAGCAGTGAACCAGTAGAGCAAGTCTCTTATTTTAATTACCTTGGGTGTGATCAGTGGCGAATTCTGTGGGCTAACTTGACTATTTGCGAAACCCGGTAAGTTTGTGAAAAAAAAATTCAAGCGGTACACATTGCCGCGCTCGCTTAAGCGTCTAACTTTGGTGCTTCACCGGTTCAAGCCCCTACTTGAGCACGTGAGCTTGTGTTGTGTTTCTGTGATTTATACTATCTGTCTTTATCTCTCCTCTGTTGCCAATTTGGCTACTCCTGAAGGCTAATATATGGGTAAAAGGAGAAAATAAAAACGATTGAGTTTATAAGCAACGAGGATTTTTTCCAAATCGGTTCTCCATTTGCATTCTAGTATATTGTTAGGACATAAAAGCTCGATTCTGTTCGCAATTTTTAACACAAAAAATACAGTTACGGAGTCTTGTCATTCATGCCCAAGGCGGGACTCGAACCCTCGATCCCCTGCGCCACGAAGCACCAAAGCAAGACACTTTAGCGAGCGCAGCCATGCGGACCGGCATCATCTTCATTAATTAAATCACTAGATTGGCGCAAAATTTAATGTAGGTAGAATATATGACTGCCGTGTTATAATGGGTATGTTCGAGAAACCGGACATGAAGGTGAGGACACATCAAACACCTCAGGGCTTTAAGAATAACCGTAGCAGTTGGTGATGCGTGTTAGTATAGCCACTCTAGTGATTTTATTAATGAAGATAGAGATTCTTAATTTTCCTAATGGATTTAAAATCAGAAATGATCTATTTAAAAATGTCTGATGTGTTACATTCACAAATTTCTCTAGCTCTTCCATATACAAACCATTCTTACTAATTTTATCATGGTAATGTAGTTAAGCTTTAGCAGAAATGGTCTTATTACCTCTTCTTTGTAAGTAGAAGATACATAAAGGAATAACACAATGCTAAAGCGATAGTAAATTTTTAAAACCTGGTCGCTATGTGAAAAAATTGAGGTACGGCTACTTTGCAAGTTAGATCCTTTAAAATTGAAACCAATAACCAGAAATATCTCAAAAACCGTCAACTCTACAAAAGAAAGTATATGAAAAAATGTGCTTTTACAAAATCTGCATTTTTCTATGACTTGTCTATCTCTATTGTCTATCTCTTACGATTTACCAGTATACAAAATTCAGCAAAATTATAAAGAGGTCTTCAGAGGTTAATCAAAAAGTTCAAGACATATGTTTTATATGCGTTGTAGTTTGGAATGGGGGGGGGGGGGCTTTCTTGAAAATCTTCGTGTCGCAGTCTTGGAAGATAAACATAAATACTAGGTTTGGAATGTAACGATCGTTTCGTTTATGAGCTATGATGTCCCCCCCCCACACACGCGGACATTTTTCTAAAACTGTTATGGTACTCAGGGGACCCCAAAAATATGTTGAGGAGGAATACAACACTATATGTACACCCAAGGACACAAAAATCTCCAGATTCCGTGTATCGATCTCAGAGCTTCGTATATCTTCGTAAAATCTCTGTTCATAACGTACACAAAAGAACTGTACCGTGTTGGCCGCTCCTTGTCCGAGTGGTTAGACCATCCCTCCCTCACAAAGATGGCTCGGATTCGCTCTCAGGCGACTGCATGTGGGATTTTTTGTGGACAACGCGGCGCAGGGGCAGGTTTTCTCCTGGTTCTCCGGTTTCCCCCTCCATCGCATTTCACCAATGCTCCATTTTATGTATCATCATAGTAGTTAAAGCAGGCGTTAAACGCTATTAAAAAAATCCTTTGTCTGTGACTCACAGCGCAATGATTAACTTTACGGTGGCCAAGCGTTTAAGAAGGCCTTGGTTCGACTCATTTATTTCCTTCGTTAAATCTCGCTCTGCTTGTCAGTTTTTTATGTTTGTTAATTTTATGTCTGGATGTGTAGACCCTGATATTGCATTAGTATAACTTTGGCATTTGAAGTTATGGGCCTATCTATACACACAAAAATCGCACATAGACCGTCTTCAGCCCCAACACGGTACAGATACGCGACAATGACGTAATTGCGAAACCACTATTTTGCATCTATCAGGACCCTTGGACGATAGGAAAATCATCTTTCCCTTAGTGAGGAAGAAAATGTCATGCATAAAAAAAAAAAAATAGATTTTGGAGTATGCACGTACGTAATTTTAACACGCACATAAATCGAAGGAAGAAAAACTCTTACAAACAGTTAGATTATAGTTTATTCAAATAAATATTTATGTACATTTGTAAACATTACGTATCCAGGATTCGCTGAGAGTACACTATTTATACAAAAAAGGATGATGGGTGGTTTAATCCGTGTAAATGAAGATACCAGTGACTATGTCAACATAAAGCTGCAACCGTCAGGTACATTGTGTTTCTGTTTGTTTTTCTGTATTTACTTAGTCTGTCGTCGTTTAGATACAAAGGGGCAGGAAACACCACGGGTCACTTTATATGACCAGCGCTGCACTGGACTCCGGAGGTTTAGGCTCTCCCTCAACCAAAACAAGTGACGATAACAGAACTAGGTGTAATCATCGAGAGCAAATTACCTATGATTTGATACGACTTTCGCAAACAGATGCATAAAAATGAAATCATCAAATCCGTCAATAGGTTTAGATTTCTATTTAGAGAGGGCATTGCGATAAAAATCTACCAAATCTTCCAGGTGCTAAATATAAATTAATAACCTCTTGTGGTATCTAAGAATAACAATATTACCTCCTATTTCGCTATGAGAATTAATGAAAATATAGAACTTCCTTTACAGATCGCGATTTTCAGTCATTTTCTTAATGGTAGATAAACTATATTTACCTTTTCTTCTTCTTCTTTGCAATAAGACAAACACTAAAATTTGGCTCTAAGACTTTTTTCTGCATTTTTATAAAGTTTGTTATTTCCATTCTAAATACACTTTAAGAGCTGCAGTGTATGTTTAATCATCGAAGGAAGATGGAATAATAAGGGATATTGGCTGGCCTCTTATCTCAGAGAATCTGCCTGCTGTGCCAGGGTACCTGAGTTCAATTCCTAGCGGAGAGTAGGAACGTTTCTGTTCCCAGATTATTTCCTATCCTCCCAACAGACTTAGTGTATGAATGTAAATGTGAAAGTGCGTGAGACCTAATGATAAACATTAAAGATAATAAAAAAAAATACGGGAGTTAAAACCATTACTATAGGCAATATGTTCTAAAGAGAAATGCCGCCAATATGACCGCACAGTTAAAGGCGGAGTATAAATGGAACAATGGAACACTGTATTTTCGTTTTTGAGCTATGCTGCCCACAGACATACACGGATTTTTTTTTCTAAAAATCTGCTTCATGCTAATCGAGATAAACATTAACAGAAATGCTTTCTTGTAAGAACGGAAATAATGGGATACACTAGGCAAAAACGATAGTCAAATCTTTTAAAAGCTTTTGGAAGCAATCCATTTCTTTGCATTGCCGGGAATTGACAAATTCGCGTATGAGAAAAGTTAGTATTTTAAAACTGTAAGCAACAATAAGGAATATCTCAAAAATAGTCAACTGTACGAAAATAATGTATATGACATAAATTGTGCGTTTCAACGAGATTTACATATTTTGTGTGGTATTACGGTTTACTAGTTACGCAAAATTCAGTAAAACTCATCCACTATAAAGAGATCTTCAGACTATAGTCCCAGAAAATTCAAGATATACATTTTATTTGTTGTGTAAATATTTTAATATAACTAAAATATTTTAATCAAAGTTTTTACAGCCATTTTTGAGAAAATAAAAATTTTCGGAAATTTTTCCATGTAAAGGTTGGTTCGTGTCGCATCCTTGGAAGATACTGAACTTAAATTCGAAGTTTGGTATTTAAACAACTTTTCGTTTTTTGAGCTGTGGTGCCCAAAGAAAACACACACCCATGCACGCACACACACACAAATAGACATACAAGTATACGGAAAGTTTTTAAAAATTACGTTTTTTTGGATTTAGGGTGTCTCAAAACATGTATTTCCGATAAAATCTCCCTATCGATTTTTGGGTAGAATGCGACAACTTTTGTATCCACTATGTACATTATGTATACGGGCTAGAGAAAGAAGTATGTTGCGTTTTAGAGACTTATTAGGATCATGTCCTTCCTGGAAACACTGATGTAAACTTAACAGTAGAATTTGGACTGGCAGCGATTTTATTGGGTCCTAACAATGCTTCTTGTTTATTATTTTCTCGAACACGTAAGTACTGTGTACATAGCAGGTATTGTATTCCACCATAAATTTGATACTGAGATTTTACCGGAAATACATATTTGAGACCTCCTGATTCAAAAAAAAAAAAAGTCTCTAGAAGAATGTCCTCTGTGTGTGAGTGTGTGTGTGTGCGCGTGTGTGTGTGTATTGACAGCATGACTCAAAAACGAGAATAGTTTTAGATGCCAAACTTGGTGTTTAAGTTCAGTATCTTCGAAGATTTCAGAAAATCCGCAACTAACTGCCCTTTAAATGGACATTTTTCGAAATTTGGTTTTCTCAAACATTCTTCTAACGATTTTGATTAAAATACCCTATGTTTAAGATATTCTTTCAGGATAACCTAAATATATACCTCGAATTTTCTGGGAATCGTCTCTAAAGACTTATTCATTCTGGATGACAAACCACAAGAGACAGACAGTAACCTACTATACAAAAAATGTAGGCAGTGTTAAAACACGAAATTTATTTCATATATATATATATATATATATATATATATATTTGTACACTTAACCGTTTCTGAGATATTGTAGTTATAGGCTTCAATTGTCAACTTTTCCCAAATGAGAAGAAGTCTTTCGTTTAATCTCTTAGGTTTTTTACTCTTGGCCAAGCAAAGAGAACCGAGTTTCATTTTGTTTCACACAGGGATCAGCTTTTGAACATTTAATTATCACTTTAGGTAGTGTTTTCTCTTATTTTTCTTTTACTCAAAAAGAAGTCAATAATAAATACATTTATAAATACTAATATTTATCTTGAATAGCATGATGTAAATAAAAGAAAAATCTATAATAAACATAGTTTGTTTGCAGAACAGATAAAGAAAAAGTGTGAATGGAACATTTAAGATTTTTTTTTCTCAGAAGTGATGAAATTAACACCAAATTCTAATACACTGGCACTACAGTAAATGTGTGTTTATGAGTGTGTGTGTGTCTGTATATATTCATTCCACTTTGTGAAAGAACATGAAAGTTTGCAAGTCACCGCGAAAATGCTAAACTCTATGACAAGTAGAAATTTAATAATACCGTATAGCTCAGAGCGAAAACGAATTTTCTAATGCGTAAATTACAAAACACGGCACTATTCCCGGCAGTAGATATTGATGTACTTAAAAATGAACATTATCATAATTTGGGTTATTTTAGTATATTATTCAATTTGTTTAGATGTATGGTAATTTTAAGCATAAACCTATATAAATGTTGAATGGCTGTATGATATATTATGTAGTTGGACGAGTATAATGGAATGAGTTGATAACGCTGTTGCGGAGTCAGAGACGAGCCAAATATCGGCCAATTTTATATCAACTTACAGACCTCGGATCAGAAGCCCTGAAGTGGATCAACTCCGGCCATCTCCTTATGTAACAGTAACCCAATGTACATGGCTACATTAGAAAGTCGGTTGATAAACTTTACTAGCTCTGCAAATAAATTGGCAGTTACGATTTTTTAAGATTTTTTAAAAGTAAAAGGTTTATTACTTGCCGAAATGATCAACAGCTTATCAGGAACAAACCAATGGAAGGTCTCAACTTACCTAAAACAAAAGAAACATCATATTAGAACACACGCACAAAAGTGACACAGTTGTAAAATATACTGTAATTAATCTTATGACGTGTATTTTTCCAATCATGAATATGTGTTTTTTTAAAGATGTTTTTATTGAGGTGACATGTCCGTGGTGTATGATTAATGATGAACTCCTCTTTTTGGTTCTCGACACTTGGTCGAGTTGAAATAGTTGGAATTTCGGGACTGGGCGATCTCAGGGTCGTACGTATCGCGCCGCCAGTACCTTCTCCTCCGGCTATGTACGTGGGAACTTGGATGTTGTAGGCGAAAATTAAATAATATAAGAATTGTCTGTTTCGTGGCGATGAGTAATTTAAAATCTGTTTCCTTTTACCGTTACTTGGCACGAATCTTGCACTTTCTTAATCTTTGACTTATTTATGGTTACACTTATTCGCACCTGACTCAACTATTTATTATCATATTATTAGGAGGGACGCGGAGTCAGCGCATATTACTACGTACTAATCCTACTACCCGCGTGTTTTTGTCTTATCTGCCTATTTTTTATGTTTGTCTTGTCATGTGTCTCGTTTGACTGCCCTTGAACTTGAACGAAAATTCTATTTATACGGGCAGCAACTCACGCTAATCTCGCCAGTTAGAAAATTTGATGTTGGGCGACGATTGGCGGATACTATTGTTTAAATTTAAATATTATTTTCTCATTGGACCAAAAGTAGCGTCAGGAAGCTGGCTAAACTTGGGGAGGATGCAAAGGCTTCTTACTGTCGCTAAGTCAGATGTTCCAGAGTTACACCCTCCGAGAAACTTCTATTTTACCCGCCTATACTGCTTTACCGAGAAACAGATCTTAAAGTATGTCATTATGTATTCATCAATACAGCTCAAACTTAAAATTAAGTATTCGGTATTGTACTGGCTTTGTAGTATTATGTTAACATTGTTTTTCTTCCAAAAACGTGCAAGTTATATTAATTTCGCTTTTGGTTTTTAATTAATTATTGCTTTATTATTATTATTATTATTATTATTATTATTTAACAATTTTTTTGTCAGTCTGATATATCCCCTCACATTTTCTATACACTACCAACGAATCATACCAATGGAATCAGTGAGTAAAAATCTGTAGTGTACCATTCACATGACTTTCTCTACATCTCTGCAACAAATTATTATTAAAAATCTTATACTTCTATTTACTTCATTCTAACCAGAAAAAATAGCAGAAATAGTCTTATTACTTGCTTCCTTGAAAGTAGAAGCGAAATAAGGGAGTACCATAGGTTAAAGTGAAAGTCAAAAGATGGTTGCTATGTCACCGAAGTTCCTTTGTTCCTTACAAATTCCTGTAAGAGAAAAGTTTAAGTTTTTCATAGCAGAAACCAAAAACAAGGAATGTCTCAAAAACGACCAACACCACGAAAAAATGTATATAGCATAAATTGTGTGTTTTAACGTGTTCTACATTTTTGTGCAGTAATTTTTGCCCATTTCTCATGGTTTAACAGTTATTCAAAATTCCGTAAAGTTCATCCAGAATAAACAACTCTTCAGAGGCTATTTCCTGAAAATTCAAGATAAACATTTTATTTGTCAGGTAAATGTTTTTAATATATGATATTTTAATCAAAATCGTTAGAGACATTTTTGAGAAAATTCAAATGTTCGAAAAAAGTTCCATGTAAAGGGTAGTTTGGGGTGGGGAGATTTTTCTCAAAACCTTCGTGTCGCATCCCTGGAAGATACTAAACTTAAAAACCAAGTTTGGTATTTTACCGACTTTTCGTTTTTGAGTTATCGTGTTCGCAGACACACGGACATACACACACACGGACCTTTTTCTGAAAATACTTTTTTTTGGATACAGGGGACCCTAAAACATATTACCGGTGAAATCTCGGTATCGAATTTTTTGATGTAGTGCAAAACATTCTCTATACTCTATGTACATAATGCCTACAGAGAAAGTAAAAATTCTAAAATATTATGAACCCTTAATACATACAATGTTTTGTATGTTTAAGATGTCACTTACTGTTTTTTAAATTAATATATTTAATCTCTATAACTGAGGTAATTAAATGTTGATTATTCCCATGTTAAAACTGTGCTTAGGGATGGACATACATACAAGTGATGTACATAATCAATACTTTTTATTTCATCAATTAAAAAGAAATGTCATGTTCCACATTTGAATTAACATGGTAAAATATTCAATAAATTAGCTACATGTGAATAAGAAAATGGAAATGGAAATAAATTTGTGTAAAAAACTGCAATCATTACTGCGTTTATTTTATGTTAGGAAGTAATAATGTTGTATTTTATTGTTAGCCTGTTGCATGCTAATTAACAACTATTATATTAATTGTAAAGATCGCTTTCAGAGGCTACATTGTCGCAAAATGATACAGTTTCTGTTTCCATTTTCAATAGTTGTGGAAATAATGAAATCATTTTCTAACTGGCATAAAACAATAGATACGTGTTGCATTTTGTATCATTATTTTTTGCCACTTCCTATGTTTAGCTTGCAGGCTTATTAAAGTAGATAGGCAGTGATCTAGCTTATCTTTCTGACATCATAATAGGCTGTAATGGTTCTTTTCGAAGTTTATTTGTGAGGAATCTCACTGATGTTCTTCTGCACGCCTTTCCTGGCCAACATAAGGATTCTGTCGGTCCGAGGGGCTCAGTCTTTGTTTTTTCTTTTTTTTTTTTTTGTATTCTTATAAAATACAGTACCGGAGTCTGATCAGGATTCCGGCACTGTATACCCTACTTTTATTTACCTTTTTCTTTTTACCTTGTTTTGCTGTATTATTACTGTTTTCTTAATTTTACAATACACACATATACACAAACATATAACACCCATGCCCAAGGCGGGACTCGAACCCACGATCCCCAGCACTACGAAGCACCAAAGCGGGACGCCTTGGCGAGCGCGGCCATTGGGACCGGCCAGTTGGTTAGGCGTTAGCTTTATAATCCCAAGGTCACGGACTTAAATTGGTCCCAGGCTGATATATTTTTGAATAAACTTCACACCAGCGGTGCACAATGATAGGCAACCGTCGAGGGGCAATACTTGCCTCCTCCCGTCACTCCACAACCCCAACACTCACCAGCCATCCGGCAAATGCCCACAATCCCGTCAGAACAGGAACACGTCTAACATACCTCGGGCTGCCCTCAGCCTGCCAACTGATCTTGTCTGGTCTGGTTTTTAAGTGTGCTTGAATGCGACGGCCCGTCGCTAGATTTACTGACATGGATAAGTACTCCTCCGGGACGAAATTCCGGCACACCTACGCGTTGATATGATCTTGACGATTGGCAGCGGGTCTTAAATGTGCATAATGTTTCTGCAATATCCATCTTTAATTAAAACGAGGGCACTTGCTTTTACTTTTGAAAGAGCACTCTCGTTCCACGCACCTTTGAAAATCAGCCAACTATTAAAGATACACATTTCCAGGATGTTGAAAAACATTATATAATGTTATTTTGATTGATTTTTGTTCTGTACTGAGTTCCCCATCCATGAATTTATTATCAATCCTCAGTATCCTGGGACAGTGTATTTTCATGTCTTTTTACTTTTTCTACTGCATACAATAAGTAGGGAAAATATTGTATTTCACCCAAAAATTTGATATTTGATATGAACTTACCGGAAATATATGTTTTGGAGCCCCCTGATATCAACTAAAAGCTTTTTAGAAAAATATTCCACGTGTCTTGTCTTCTGAACAACTCAAATCGCAAACTTGATATTTATTTGAGCATCCTCAAAGAATATGATAAGACATTTTTAACAAAAAATCCGCTACCCTAAACTATCCTTGACATCGATTTTTTTTGAAAATGTTATTATCTCAAAAATGGGTAACTAGTGTGATTAAAATACCGTAAGATTTTATAATAAATGAAATGATATATCGATTTTTTGGGAATATCCCTTAGGTGTTCTTCATCTGTGTGATTAATGTTAGATATAAACAAAATCTTACTACACAAAAAAACTTAGATCTAGTTTACGCATTCTATTTACGTCAAATACATTTTTTGTGCAGTTTGCAATTTCAGAGATATTTGTTGTGCATTGGATTATATTTTCCCAATATTTATGATATTCTCAAATGGGAAGTGATTTATGGTCTTTACTTTCAGCTTGGTCATAGAAAGAGAAGGGAATTTCAAAGTCTATCGACCTGATCTTAGAGGATTTGATTTTAGTAACTTTTACTGTGTACACTCATTCAGTTTCAGCATGTATACCTAAAGAGAATAGGGAATGAGAATGATGAAGTAATTCCCTAACCTGGAATTGCACCTTGGATATCCTGTATTGAGAAGCCCTTTACATTGAGCCTTTCAGTGCATAGACAATCTAACGTTTCTATTAAATTTTGGATTACAATTTAAGCGATGACATCACTCCATAAGTAATCTGAGTTTGTTTTTTCTTTCCCGCTAAATCTACATCATTACAATCAGTGCAGTTTTAACACTCATTCTGACTATAAGCATAAGTAGTATAAATGAAGATTAAATAATTAATGAAAAATCTCTTAACTTTCGCTTTTTATGTTGAACATTTAGCAAATGATTTTTAAAAAAATTGATGTGCTCCATTCACATGACTTTTCCTACAGCTCTGCAACAAATTACTGTTAAAAAGCTTATGTTTCTATTTACATCATGCTAATGGAGAAAAATTAACAGAAATAGCCTTATTACTTGCTTCCATAGGTAGAAGGGAAATTGTGGAGTACCATACGCTAAAGTGATAGTCAAAAGCTGGTTGCTATATGATTGAAGTTCCTTTGTTGGTATGGACAGAAGTTGACAAATTCTCGTACGAGAAAAGTATAACTATTTTAAAGCTAAAACCAATAACAAGAAATATCTAAAAAACGATCTACTTCATGAAAAATGTATATAACATAAATTTTGTGTTTTAACGAGCTCTACGTGTTGCAATAAGTAAGTTTTTGTCTATCTCCTGCGGTTTACCAGTTATGCAAAATTCCGTAAAATTTGCCCAGAGTAAAGATTCTTCAGACACTATTCCCAAAAAATACAACTCAGGATATAATCTCTATTTGTCAGGTAATATATTTAAAATAAAATATTTTAATAAAAATCGTTAGAGCCATTTTTGAAAAAATAAAAATTTTCGAAAATTGTTTCATGTAAACGGTAGTTGAGGGTGGGAGCCTTTTCTTGAAAATTTTCGTGTCACATCTTTGGAAGATACCAAACTTAAATACCAAGTTTAACTTCTTTTTGTTTTTTGTTTTTTTTTGTGTTTTTTTAGCTATGCTGTCCATACACACACGCGCGCGCACACGCAGAAACATTTTTCGAAACATGTATTTTCAGTGAAATCTCGGTATCAAATACGATACCTTCTCTATACACTATGTACATAGTAGGTGTACAGAAATTAAAAATGAGTAATGCTTTGTTACAGTTGTTATGTGTAAGTCCTTTCAAAAGTAAAATTATAACAATATTACCGTATTTATAATGATCACAAAATGCAAAACTTGTATTGCATTATCCCAAAAATTGGTCATTGCTAAATATTCATTCGTGCCTAATCTGAGTGGTTTTACGCTAGTTACGTGATATATCAAAAAGATCGAGTAAGCTTCGTTCCTTGATGAAATATGTGCACATTATACCCAATATCCGTGTAGACAACTTTTTGCGAGGTTTCATTCTCGAGCGTTAGCGTTTAGCGAGTGGTTTGCTTGATGAAGAGTGTCTGATGACTTCAGATCACTTGCTTTGACCCGAACACTTCAAGTATCGATTGGGCGGTGTCAGTTGGTTTGGGTATAAAAAAGAGTAAGGGTGAAGGGGCAAGTAAAATATACATGCTCTTGTACCCCGCACATCCCCGAGGTTTGGAGAAGTCAGGTCAAAGCATTCCTTCACTGAAGCTTCTCTCTCAAAGACCTGGATATCCCCTTTACGGAATTCACCAACACGTGATGCAAATTTCCGTTTCTCCTTAAAGTGCTTCCTAAGCATCCAGGCATGCAACAGCATCAACAATGGCAAGCAAACTTCTGAGATTACTGCATAGGTAAATTGTGTTTCCACATTTGAAAAAAAAAAATGCAGATGCGTTACAATCACATTATTGCAATGTAGATCGGGATAAACTTTTGCTCTTACACTCACCACATATTTCGTGGTATGTATAAGAGCAATATTGAAAAGTATCAAATTTTTAACAAGTCAGTGCCTGCATACTGAATTTGAATTTCCATACTCTTATCAGGTAACAAATGTAGGGATAAAATTTGAAAAATTAAACTATTCCAAGAATTCAAAACAATAACAACGAAATAGAAAGTTACTTGTTTCAACGAGTTATACTTTTCTGTAGCAAATGCAGTACAATGTAACATAAGAAATGGTAAATGTGTTTCACAACAAAGGTTTAAATCATATAATACGAACAATGTAGGCAGCTAAGTTTTTATGAAACACAAGTATCTAGCTATTAAATGATGTTTATACTTTAGAATCGGGTTTAATTTATTTACGAATTTGAATATTAACATAAATCAGATTTTTAGAGAACTATAGCTTTATATTAAGACGAATCTTTCAAAAGCTGTATTATTCCAGGTATTAATGTAGTTTCGTTAAGAAGCGTATTATTTTAGGACACTGTGCATCATATAATTTAAATATCCAAATATAGCATAATAACTTTGAATATCCCCCTAAAACTGTGTTTTCCATAATTGCGGCTATTACTGAGGAGAATTGGGTTTATTTTTTGGGGAATTAAAAGTTTCCAAATTTGGATTATTGCCTTAGTCGTTGACTTCTGAAAGTAATTTATTTTCTGTCCGCTAGAAACAATAATGGTAATGTTTCTTGATTACATCTAAGAGATAATTTAGATCATCTGTGTGATTGTGTGCCACTGATGCTACATAAGCTGTTCCTATTATGTTTTTTTTTTTTAAATTAAAATTTCAACTATCGTAATTCTGGTTTTATACTGTTTGGTTTGATTTAAATTACAATTCGTATTGCTGACAATTTATGAGCTGTTTTTTTTTAGCTTTATACTGGGTAGTTACCTTAATTTTTTGTGCGAATGCTTGGTTTCCGTGTTAGCATCTTGTTGTGCATCATGTACATTACTTTTTAATGATTGGACTTCCTCCTCGTCGCGCTCGTAGTCAGTGAGTTTGCTAGAAGTTATCTTTGGACGTTTCAGAGTATTATTACTTTTTCTACACGTACTATGTACATAGTGTATAGAGAAGGTATTGCACCCAAAAATTCGATACCGAGATTTCACCGGAAATACAGGTTTTAGACCCCCGGAATTCGAAAAAAGAATTTTCAGAAAAAGGTACATGTGTGTATCTGTGGACAGCATAGCTCAAAAACGAAAATATGGCTAAATACCAAACTTGGTATTAAAGTTTGCATCTTCCAAGGATGCAATACGAACATTTTCAAGAAAAGCCTCCCAACCCTAACTACCATTTACATGGAAAAAAGTTCGAAAATGTTTTTCTTAAAAATGGTTCTAACGATTTTGATTAAAATATCACATATTTAAGCTATTTCCATCATAAATAAAATGTATATCTTTAATTTACTGGATGAATTTTGCTGAATTTAGCATAACTGGTAAACCATAAGAAAAAGACAAAAACTTACTACTGAAAAAATTATATATCTCCTTAAATTACACGATTTATGTCTTATGTATTTGTTCGTGAAGTTTACCATTTTAGAGATATTCCATGTTATTGGTTTGAATTGTAAAGTGCCTATACTTTTCTCAGATAGGAAGTGTCTGTTTTTCTTTTGTTCTACTCCTGGTTAAGGAAAGAAGCGATTTGCAATGGCAATCGCACACCTATAGCTTTTAAAACATTTGATTATCGCTTTAGCATAACGCATTCCTTTAGTTCCATTCTACTTATAGGGAACTAAATAATAAGACCATTCTGCTAATGTTTATCTCAATTAACATTGTGTAGGAAGAAGAGTGATCTTTTGTCAGAAGTTTGTTTGTAGAGAGTTAGAGAAAGTCATGAGAGTGTAACACATCAGATTATTTCATCAATTTTTGAAGTTAGAAATGGATATTCATGATACTAAATGGACTTCCAGAGTCAGTTAATTTATACTTTCTCTATACGTTCTATTTACATAGTGTATAGAGAAGGTATTGCATTCCACCCAAAACTCGATACCAAGATTTCATCGGAAATATATGTTTTAGGGTCCCCAGTATCCAAAAAAAAAGTATTTTCAGAAAAAGGCCCGTGTGTGTGCGTGTCCGTGTGTCCGTGAACACGATAACTCAAAAACGAAAAGTCGGTAAAATACCAAACTTGGAATTTAAGTTTAGTATCTTCCAGGGATGCGACACGAAGATCTTGAGAAAAATCCCCCAACCCAAACTATGCTGTATATGGCACTTTTTTCGAAAATTTTGATTTTCTTAAAAATGGCTCTAACGATTTTGATTAAAATATTGTATATTAAAATATTAACCTGACAAATATAATGTATATCTTAAATTTTCTTGGAATAGCCTTAGGAACTTACTTATTCTGGATGAAATTTACGGAATTTTGCATAGCTCCTACAGCGTAAGAGATAAATGAAAACTTACAACACAAAAAATGTAACAGGTTAAAACACACAATTTACGTTATATACAGTCTTTTCATGGAGTTGATCGTTTTTTAAAATATTCCTTGTTTTTGGTTTCATCTCTAAAAAACTAACGTTTCTCATCAGGAATTTGTCAACTCCTGTCCACACAAACAAAGGAATTTCAGTCACATATCATCCAGCTTTTGACTATCATTTTAACCTATGGTACTCTCTTATTTCGCTTCTGCTTTTAAGGAAGCAAGTTATAAGAACATTTCTGCTAAATTGTTTTTGATTAGAATGAAGTAAATAGAAGCATAAGCTTTCTAGCAATAATTTGTTGCAGAGATATAGAGAAAGTCATGTGAATGGAACACATCAGATTTTTTCATTACAAAAAAGTATGAAATATTGTATTGCCATTCTGTTGAGAACTTCAATTATAGAGCTTGTATTTTTCTAGGTGCTGGCTGAGCTACTGCAGAGTAAATAAGTTAAGAAATACCATAAGGTCTTTTCATTGGTTTATCATTTACTGTACTTTGGGAATAACTGTGTTTTTTTAACTTGCACTATCATTTCTGTGTTGTAATTTCTGTTTATTTAAACCCTCTTTTAAATTATTTGTGATACTTCTAATCGTTGTTAAAGGAAGTTATGGAAATTTACACCCTTATGATCACTGTTGCTGTAGTCTCAGAGGTATGTTATTCCTCATGTGGTTTTTGCTGAAACTTCTCAGAATTCCTTATAAACCTTTTCTTTATACGATGGTAGGATCCTAGTTTCTTTGTATCAGCAACAAGTCTATAAGGAAATACTTTCCATAAATATTTACTTTAATTAACATGAAGCATATTAAAAACAAATCTGATGTGTTCCACTCACATGACTTTCTCTACCTGTTCTGTAAATAAACTATTCTTATAAAATATAATTCTTATTAGTAGAAGCAAAATAAGACCAGTGGATACAGAATAGTCAAATCTTTTAAATACCGTCGCTATGATATTGACCTTGAAGTTAATTTACATTTCCATGACCAGAAATAAAACAAAATTTATGAAGCGGATGAGGACTACCCATTTCAGAAACGTTCAAGTATTCTAAAACTGAATTTAACAAGGAATATATCGGATATCGTTAACTCTACAAAAATTGTATGATATACCTTTTTATATAACAACTCCTTGTTTATCTGTTATGGTTTAGCATTATACAACGTTCATGCAGAATGAAGTAGACTTCAGAGGAAAACTTAAGACGTGCATTTCGTTTGTAACATAATTAAATTCAGTATAATATTTTGATCATAATCTTCGATAATTAACTGAATTTTTGTTTTTGTATTATCATGTTTACAGACACACGGACACACACGGACCTTTTTCTAAAATACTTTTTATTTCTCTACACATACCATGTACATAATGCTTACAGAGGGTATTGTATAGATACCATGTACATAATGTTTACAGAAGGTATTGTATTGCACCCAAAATTTGATACCGAGATTTCACCGGAAATACATATTTTGGGTCATCTAAACCAAAAAACGCTTTTTTTAAAAGAAACGAAAAAACCGTTAAATACAAAACTTATTTAGGTTTAGTGTTTTCCAAGAATGTGACAAGATTTAAAAAAAATATCAACAAAAATTATCCTTTACATGGAAAGTTTTTCAAAAATTTTGATTTTCTCAAGATGGCTCTAACGATTTTGATTAAAATCCCGTATATTAAGGATATTTACACGGACATTTTTAAAAAAAATTTGATTTTCTCAAGATGGCTCTAACGATTTTGATTAAAATCCCGTATATTAAGGATATTTACATCCAAAATAAAATGTATATCTTCGATTTCCTGGGAATAGCCCCTGAAGACTTCTTTATTCTGGATGAATTTTGTCGAAGTTTGCTTAACTGCCAAACTGTAAGAGATAGACAAAATCTTACTGTTCAATAAATGCAGATCTCGTCAAAACGCAATTTATGTCCTTTATATTTTTGTTGTGGAATTAACAATTTCTGATATATTTCTTGGTATATGTTTCACATTTAAAGTACTTAGGTAAGTTGTAAACTCCTGGCAGCTTTTAAAATATTGGACTATCGTTTTATCCTAATCTGTTTCCTTATTTTCCCTCTACTTACAAGGAAGCAACAAATTAAGACAAGTTCTGCTAATGTTTAGCTCGATTATCATAAAGTAGAGAGAAGATTATGTTTTTAATAATAGTTTGTTACAGATATGTAAAGAAAGTATGTGATTGTAACACATCAGATTTTTGTAGTCTCTTTTCTAACATTCTACATGATCCTCCCATTTCGTTCCATTTCAGCAATTGAAAGTATGTTTAAATCTGATCTTATTGTTCCATTCCTTATTTCATTTCATTTAGTGTATTTCCTTACATATCTCATGAAGGACCGCGCCGTGGCTGAGTGGTTAGACCACTCGCCTCTCACCTAGACGACCTGGGTTCGATACCAAGCGACTACAAGTGAGATTTGAGGTGGACAAAGCGGCGCAATTACGGGTTTTCTCCGGGTTCTACGGTTTTCCGCACCATCACATTTCACCAGTGCTCCATCTTCATTCAAGTATCACAAATGTCCTCACCTGTGGTGCCATTGTAGTAAAAGCGGGTGTTAAACACCTGAAAAAAATATATCTCATGAAGGTCATCTCTACTGCCTCAACGGATGATTTTTTTTTTCTTTTTTTTTTTCTTTTTTTTTTTTAGTTTTTGGCCATTATTAGGTTTGTCTCGATCATCATATAATAAACAGAAGAATATGTTTTTAACAATACTTTTTTACAGATATGGAACACATCAGTTTTGTTGTGTGGGATGCAATACCTTCTCTTCCTATCTGCTGTGTATTATGTAGAGAAAACAAATTAGTTAATGAAAAGTGAAAACAATAGCTACAAAGGTAGCTGTGATGTGATTGCAACACAAAAGATTGTAGTGCTAAGATTGTGTCAGTTGATGGTGTCGTTACAAACTAGATCTGGAGAACGGCAAATGTTGCTTTTCATTAACTAAGCGCTGCGTGTTGCTTCAAGCCTTGAGAGTGCCCATTAGTCGGCGTGAGAGTTCCATTTATCAGGAGAGTAATTCTCAAACGTTTCCTAACCTCAAACAAGCCGGAGCTCCAAAGCTGAGAATACGTCTTGTGACAACGGAGATAGCGCAGTGTGTAGCGTCATTTAACCGAGATCACAAGCCGCTCAGCAACTTAACAAAAGACAGCAGTGTCTTGCACAACCGGAGACGCAGTTAAAGCGTCTACACAAACACTAATTGTCCAAGTGAGTCCAGCCAAGTTTACCATGCTGACTCCTCGAGAGATTTTCGTGTGCACCGGATGTCCTTTATAGAGCGAATTTCTCTACTTCATAACAAGTTGCCAGGAGCGGAACCCTCACCATGCGTGACGTCATTCCGTCTGCAACTGACGCGTTTGCAGTTTCACAAGAGTTGAGGGGAGAGAGGTAAAATAAAATAGTAATAGACGACCACCCGAGCGGAACCGGGGAGGGGTGCCAGCAATTAACTTAATTAAGGAGGTTGTAACGACCAAAGGGCTGCGAATTAATTTCCTTTCTCACTCAGTCCGACGTCGACATCTTGCGAGGGTTAGGGATTCTCGAAACCAGAAAACATCCTGGGCTTACCCGAGCACGAATGTTTGACTCCTTATCCAGTCATTCTTCCTCTTTATACCCCATTTCCTTCCACTTTCTTTGGAATGTGCAGTGTGTAGACAACAGATATACCCAGGAAACAGCGTCGTTTAACAAAGCAAAGTCAGTTATCCTGATGTAGTCAGTCATTAATGAAGTTACCACCTTTTGTTAACGTAGCTCTCAGTTTCGCCCAACAGGGGCGGCTCTGCTGCAAATGGAAATAGAGAACTCCCTGCAGCTTAAAGGAACAAACCTTCAACAGGGTGTTTATGCTAAACATGTATTTAATTCAGTTGTAATCTACACAAAGAGAGTTAAGCCTACTTTTCTTTAAACTTGAATATTTTGGGTTCACTGAATTATGTGTTACTATTGTTCAGCCTTCTTTCACTTTCCCTAGCACGTATACTGAATGTACATAGTAGAAGAAATTGTATTGCGCCCAAAAACTCAATACTGAGATTTCACCGAAACTAATATTTTGAGCACCCCTGAATAAAATCAAAATATATATATATATATATATATATATATATATATATATATATATATATATATATATTGATCTTTCTAGTGGGCTATGCACATAGCAGGTGAAGAATGTATTGTATCTCACCGAAATATCTTTGCATACGCTTCACTGGAAACATGTACTTTGAGGAGCTAAGAATAAACAAACAAAATTAGAAAAAGACACGCCTTTCTGTCCGTGTGAGAATGTGTGAATAGCATAGCTCAAAAACGAAAAGTCAGTTAAAAACCAAACTTCATATTTAAGTTCAGCATTTTTCAGGGTACGTCACAACGTTTTCATATATATATATATTCAAATTTTCTGTGAATAATCTTTGAAGCTCTCTTCATTCTAGATTACTTTTATATAATAAGAGATAAACAAGATCTTGATGCATAAAAATGTACTTTTAAAACGGAAAGTCCTCATTCTTTCATATCCAATTTGTTTTACTCTTGGTCATGCAAAATGAACGGAATTTCAGTTGTGTCATATAGTGGCCAGCTTTTAAAAGGATTTGACTATCGCTTTAGCCCTTATTTCCCTACTTAAGAAAGAAAGACCATTTCTGCTAATGTTTATCTCCATCAGCATGAAATGCTAACAATAATTTATTACAGAGATCTAGAGAACGTCGTGTGAATGGAACACATCAGATTTTTCATTTTGCAGCAAATATGTATACAGTTTGTCCCATGGTGTAAAGCGACATTTCAAGTCTCTGAATTAAATTATTTTATTAGGGAAAATAGCCAAAAAGATTGGCATTATGGCAATAGGTCTGATATTGCTCTTCTGACTTCTCTTCGTTCTCTCTGTATATGTGCATGCCATTTAATGCTTTAAAAATCAGCAATAGAACTATCTTGAGTTTTAGTAAGAACTAAAGGATAAACAAAACTTTTGAAAATGCATAATTTTTTGTCTTTTCGTTGCGAAGTTACTTTGTTCATAAAAAACAACAGAACTTGCAGAAGTGTATATATATATACACTTAGGATATGTGAATATATGTGTACAAAGAATAATTATAATCTGACAAAAACATTTTAGATGTTCATCGCATCGAAATCTTATAACAAAACTTGTCAGAAGCACTGTGCTTAAACATTTTAATTTCTCAGCGATAGATTCTACTAAGTATAGAATGTACTATATTCCACTCATACATTTGTGACAGAGCCTTCATCAGAAATACATTTTAAAGGTCCAATAAATCTAACCTAAGGTATTTAGAAATAGTCACCTGCATGTTAAAAACCATATGCTTTATGCATGCCAAACGTGTTGTTTAAGTTAGGATTACCTAAATATAGGAAATAAAGATATTGAAGAAAATTCACCCATAGCAGTCTCCGACTACACAGCTAATGTCCTTTATTGTTTTGATCGTCACTTGTAAAACTCAAGCACTGGAAAATAAACACCATATAATTGTATTTACTGTTTACCACTTAAGTTATTAAATGTATTAATGGCTTTTCCACCAAGAACTTCATTTAGTGTAATTTATATATACTGCACTGTGATATAGTTTTACATTATAGACAGGAGTGCACATAAATACATTTTCGTAATTATACTCGGCATTGTAATTCCTTTATTGAAGCAGTGACAGCAGTTTTATTGGAATTGCTGTCCAATTTATGATATATTACTGAGTAGATACATGTAGCTGATGCAGAACTATTAAAAAATGTACAATTTCTTCTACGAGATGTGGTCCTCACATTGGGATTATGTACATTCGTACAAGAGATAATGACTACTTTAAAATATTTGCCATTGCACTTTAATTTCAATTTGCTGTATGGATGTCTCCGTTGTATTATTTCATGCATTGGATACACGAGTCACGTACAAAACTCGAAAGCCAGGCACTTTACAGAGATAAACCTCGGTTTAACTGCATTCCCTAGCGAGAGTAAATTTAAACCAGTAGCTCGATGTTTAAACCTCAAAGTTATATCGTTTAACTGTTAAGTGCAAGGATTCATTTAACTTTGGAGTATTTTCTGGCAAAGCTCACTCTCATATTTTGGAGAGAACTGGACACGAAGCGCAAAAACTTGTTCTATCACTGCTGCATGTCTGCTTACCAGTAACAAAGCTCTTTTGTGTTCCAAGCGCATTCTCCTAATAACATGTATGGCATTTTACTGAGCTTCTGTGTTTCTTTACTAGATATATTATTAAATATTCTCACAGCCTATGTGAATAAGTGGTGAGCGTTATAGCTTCTCAACCCATAGGTTACGATTTGATTCCTCTCGGGCGGGGAAGTTTTCTTTATTTCAGAATCATTCATATAAAGCAAGAACTGTGGGTTTGGACTATATCCAAATGTTTCCACAGTTAAAACGGGAAAACAGAGTCAGCAACAAAGAGGTACGGAGAAGCATGAATGTGACTTGTTAGATTACAAAAAAGCTTAAAAATCTGAGTGTTATAGTGGAAAGAGCATGCAGATAGAATGACAGAGACAAAATGTTCATAAAATCTTAAGATGGCAGCTAACGGGAAGAAGGAAATACGGAAAATATATGGAAGAGCGAAATCTACAGAAAGGTGATTGAAACAACAGAGGAATATCCAGAGAGAGAACCCTAAATAGGAAAACAACCGGAAAAGAAGAATCAGTCCTCTAGCTTCTTTATAGTTTCAAAGTATAAGTGTGATAATGCGAGTGTGTTGAACGTAAAATGTAATGAAAAATTAACTTTACAAAATCCTACAATAAGTTTTTTGCGAGGTCATTGTCACCGGTATAACTTCAGAAGTAAACAGTTCTATACAAGTATAACAATAAAAGAAGAAAAAACACTTATATACACCATAATTGTACTGTGTCATTATTGAACATAACTCCAATATTTCCTTTGCGTTTATTTGCAAGTTATAACGCAATATATTAGGAAATCTGCAGTTCTCTTTAAGAATGCATTAGTAACCAACATTTACGTTTTACCAAGGAAACAATAATGGTCTTTCGAGACAGACTCCGCTGAATTTACCCACTTCTTGTCTACACCCTGGAGGGTTCAAACCGTCTCTAAAGAAAACACAAATTTTAATTTTAGAAGCTGTGCCTTAAGGGTACAGGTGAGTCATCAAAAATTGTGAGGGACTAGAAAGCTGTGTCCACTTTATTACTTGTTGCGACTATTTTTAGAACATTTTAAATGTGTGAAAATGTAACTTCCGCCGTTAACGATTCTATTTGAGCAGATTTGGTAACCTATGACATTTAATTAAATGACAGGCGATACGTTAATGCTAATGAGTTCCTTTAATTATATCCCTAATTTAAAAAAATCTGATGCGTTACACTCACATGACTTTCTCTAGTTACTCTACAACAAGCTTCTTATAAAATATAATTCTTCTTTCAACACCACGCTAATCCAGATAAACATTATCAGAATTTTATTACCCAGTTCCTTATAAGTAGAGTGGAACTAAGGGAATGCACTAGACTAATGTGATTGTCATTGCAAATCGCTTCTTTGCTTGGCCAGGAGTGGAACAAAAGAGAAACGGACACTTCCGTCTGAGAAAAGTAAAAGTAATTCACAAACGAACTAATAACCAGGAATACCTCAAAAACGGTAAGCTCCACAAAAAAACAATGTGTATCACATAATTTGTGTATTTTAACATATCTACATTTTTTGTGAAGCGTGTTTTTGTCATTGCACATAGGGGCTAGAGAAAGTAATAATAATGTCAACTACCACAGCTTGGTGTATATAATAAGAAAATATAGTTGTAGCTGAAGCACAAAATTAGGTTTGTAAGCTCAGAAAATAATTATTGTGAAGAGAAGCGTTAATAAACTCACGATTCAGAAGAAAAATACTCAGTTTCTCTAACGCTGTGACTATATTATGAGCCGAGGTTTCCAAGAGTCACAAGGTCAAAAATCTGATGTGTTTCATTTACATGACTTTTCCTGAATCTCTATAACAAATATTTGTTGAAAAGGTCGAGACAAACATTAGCGGAAATAGCATTGAAGGGGGGTAAGGGGATTCGCAAGGCTGAAGTGATAAGTCACCTCTTTTAAAAACTGGTTGATATGTGATTGAAGTTCGTTTCTTTGCATGACCAGATCTTAACAAGCTCTCATATGAGAAACGTTTAACTATTTAAAATTTGAAACCAATAATAAGGAATATCTCGAAAAATGTATATGGCGAATTATGTGTTTTAACGAGATCAACAGTTTTTGTGTAGTAAGTTTTTGTCCACCCCTTACTGTTCACCAATTATGCAACAAAGTGAAGAGATCTTTAGAGGTCATTCCCAGAAAGTTCAAGATATACATTTCATTTGTCATGATTTTTTTTTTTTTTTTTTTTTTTTGCAGAAGACCCTAAAACCTCTTTTTCCAGTGAAATCCGGTTTCAATTTTTTGGATGCCTTTAAAGTAGAAGCGAAATAAGGAAGTACCATAAGTTAAACTGATAGTTCAAAAGCTGGTTGCTATATGACTGAAGTTTCTTTGTTTGTATGGACAGGAGTTGACAAATTCCTGTATGAGAAAAGTATAAGTTTTTCAAAGCTGTAACTAATAAGGAGTATCTAAAAACGATCAACTCACGACAAAAATGTATATAGCATAAATTGTGTTTTAACGTCTCTAAATTTTTTGTGTGGTAAGTTTTTGTCCATCTCTTACAGTTTTGCAGTTATACAAATTTCGTGAAATTCATTCAGAATGAAGTAGTCTTCAGAGACTATTCCCAGAAAATTCAAAATATACATTTTATTTGTCAGGTAAATATCTTTAACATAGCATATTTTAATCAAAATCGTTAAAGCCATTTTTGAGAAAATAAAAAGTTCCATGTAAAGGGTGGGGGCATTTTCTTAAAAATCTTCGTATTGCATCCCTGGAAGATACCAAACTTAAATACCAAGTTTGGTTTTTAATGGACTTTTCATTTTTGAGCTATGCTGCCCCCAGACACAGACACACACACAAACACGCACGCACGTACATTTTTGTAAAAATGCGTTTTTTGGATTCAGGGAGTCTCAAAACATGTGTTTCCGGTGAAATCTCGTATGGAATTTTTGGGTGCATTAGAATACCTTCTCTGTACACTATGTACATAGTACGTGTAGAGAAAATAATAGTTGTTCTATTTACTTACAATCAAGTTATATTAGTTGGACAATCTCAAAGTATTTGAATCTGAATGAAACAAGAGATGTCAGTGACTGCCTCCGTGGCCGAGTGGTCAGCGAGCTGACTTTTCACCCGGAGGTCCCGGGTTCGATTCCCGGCTGGGGCGGAGAATTTTTCTTTAGCCATATTTATTCCCTATACCCCCTGGAAGTATGTATGTGAGAGTGAATGTATGTGTATTTGAGAAAAAAAAAATGATTTAAACGAACGTAAAATACCTACAGACAACGAGTTGTTTCAAATGCAAAGCCCCCGATATGACAGATGTTAAAGGGGGCTATATAAATGAAACAATAAAAAAAAAAGAGATGACAGCTCTAATTGAGAAACTTCTTAGACTTGATGGTGCGACCATTTTTACGCAAGTGCTCTCACTTGATTCAGTGCCGGTAATCTCATGATGGGTTGAACAGTAAACACTAAGTCTTAATCAAGGCTTGATTACGGTTATATAAGGTATCCGTCCGTGCCAGAAAAAAAAATCTGATGACTATCTCATGATCTCATGACTATCTATACGATACTGTCCTAATAATAGATAATTTTAATACGCCATGCTAATCATTATAAATATTACCAGATTGGTCTTATAGCTTCTTTATATGTATAAGGGAGATAAATACATACACTAGGCTAAAGGGATAGCCATATCTTTTAAAAGCCGGTCGCTAAATGAATCAATTGAAATATGGTTCTCTTTGCTTGCTAGGAGTAAACAAACGAGAAAGTTGTCTCCCGTTTAAGAAAAGTTTAAGTACTTTAAAACTGATGCCAATAACTCGGAGTATATCCAAAAACGGTTAAATCTATAAAAATGTATATAATACAAATTGTGTGTTTTAATGAGATCTGCATTTTGTATAGAAAGTTTTCGTCTATCTCTTACGGTTTACATGTTATACAAAAGATATACAAAATGCATGCAGAATTAAGAGTTCTTCAAAGGCTATTCTCAGAAAATTCAACATATGCATTTCGTTTGTCACCAAAATATTTAAAAAATATGACATTTTAATACCAATAGTTAGAGCCATTTTTGAGAGTGTTACAATTTTCGAGAAGTGTTCCATGTAAAGAATAGTTAGGGGTGAAAGAATTTTCTTGAAAATCTTCATCTCGTATCCTTGGAAGATACTGAACTTAAATACCAAGTTTGGTATTTCGTTTCTGATATAGGCTGCCAACAGATACACACACACACATAGACATTTTTCTATAAATGCTTTTGTTATACAGGGGGTCTTAAAACATGCATTTCCGGTGAAATCAGTATATTCTCTCTACTATGTGCATTGTGCATGCGGGTTAGAGAAAGTAATATAATATAAATTGGAATGCTATCAATATCACATAACCAGCAAAAGTAAACCACTTAAGCAAAATAAGCTGTTCGAAAGTATTCGGTAAACATAACGATCACGAAAGCATTTTCCTTATACCTGCTATAAAGTATATTTCATCTTTAAGCACGAAGGAGACTAGCTTCAGGCTTGCATGTAATTTCAGCTTCAGATACGCTTTAATTTCTTCATCCTTAACTTTGTACCAATTGCTGAATAGCGGGAATCTTGCTAACGTAATTCTGCGCTGTTGTGTAGAGAAGAACGCGCGATAAATTGCCGGAACTAAGTTTAATTCAATGCTAACTAGGTTACTCGCTCCGAAAGTGGACGGGTTACCTCGATTATGAACGTGATGAAAGCTAACAGTGCGAGGGCGCCTTCTTCTTCTTCTTTTTCTTCATCAGCCGATTACGTCATTTATCTTCATTTACCGCAACTAATCCTACAAAGAGTTCAGAGGGAATGTGTTCAACACTGCCCAGAGTCCAGGGGACCCGAAATAGTCTGCGGTCATTTGTCTTCATTAATTACTGAGTTCAAAGAGGGGCTTTACGTGACCATCGCTGACCTCTAAATGAGAAAGGGAAGGAGGAGGTAGAAGAAGTTAAAAAAGGAAATTAATGGAACAGGAGCAATTTAAAGGGCCGTTCAAAAACGCTCTTTAATAATTCGCAAACGAGGAAGAATTACTGTGTCCGGACCAGTCGCATGCTAATCGGTCCTCTGATTCAGTGTACAATCCTCTGGCCTTCGGAGATTTGTTATAAGCCTGCAGCCTATATCTCAAGAGACGTCCCTGAAGTGGAAACATTCTTTATTTCGCCTTTCTAGGTGTAAGATGTCAGGGTCTCCCTTACCCACTCGTTCAATTAGTACTATAATTGGAAGGATTTCTTAATGGCCCTAGAGGCCATTTAAACATTGTGTTACATTTGTCACAATATTAAGAATGGCATACGTATTTTCAGAAACAGTAGCAAAATTTATCTTTGATAGTGTTTTACACCCGCTACTATGGTATCGCAGGCGATGCCACTGGTGATACATGAAATGAAGATGGAGCACCGGTGGAATGAGATAGCGGGGAAAGTCGGAGTACACGAAGAAAACCCGCCCCTCCGCCGCTTTGTCCATAACGAATCCCACATGCGGTTGCTTGGTTTCGAACTCAGGCCACCAAAGAGAGAGACGAGTGGTCTAAACACTTGGTCACGGTGGAACCATTTAAATTACATTGTTTCAGGCAACAAGATTTTCAAACATCAGTAGTGCTTCTAAAAGTTATAACCAGGAAAACTATGACTTCAAAAAATGAGAAACAGGGAAGTGCAAATATTGTTTCTACTTGTAGCTTTCTCTTCTACATTTACTGCAATAGGAAGCACCCTTCCCATTATTTGAACGCTAGATAATGCGAGGTGAGACACAGAGGTACACACGGCGTCTGAATCTTTCGCTTCCAACCACACTGAACATCGATTACGGAAGAGGAGTTAGAATCAGAATTCCCCATTGACCGCGTAATTTTGGTGATTATCAAACTATGACAAGCATATAAGCTATTTTCTCAGTAAATTATTTAAAACCATTGCTTCAAGTAGTGTAATACATTAAGAGCCAGCAGGTATTGAACCATTCCCTCTGCTGAATCATGGCATAGTATACTAAGCCCATGAATAAATACTTCCTGGAACTCTATATATAGAGGCAGTGCACTTAACTTAAGGTGTGTGCCGTAGTTGTTATCATTATTGCTGGAGCTATGGTATGAAAGAGACTAGAGACCGGCCGCCTATCCAGCCATAGGAACGAACCCAGGGCTACTGACTTCCAACCAGTGCCTGAGTGGCACTACCATCTCAGACTAAAGGTATAGAAACTCAACCTGTAAATTGCTTTGTTATAACTAACTTCCTATCTTTTTATTACATTAAATCATATTTTTATAGATGCATGTTTTATTGCGAGTTGCTTTCCTCTGTCCTACACCCAAGTGACATCTTAAAGAGCCCCCAAGTCTATAGAGTACCTCTATTGTCTCTGAGCCTGAATAAATGCTTCCCTTTCAAAATAGAGAATCGAAAAATGATCAGATCTCGTTCCACAGGCATCCACGTTACGTCAAGAAGACGCACAACACAGTAAGTACAGGCAAAGCATCTTTTCGTACTAATTTTTCATTCTAAAATTTACATTACGTATTTGATGACGTAGTATCTGTGCCACCTATCCTATTTACTACACTTGCTCGTATTAGACAAGCATATTCACTATTCGAAAATACAAAATATGAGGACCTGAACTGACAAACTACAAGTTTAGTTCGGTAAATATGCACTTTCGTTGTGCAACTGACTAGATTTATCTGCTTTCCAAAATACTGTCCAAAGTTTTCTTTAAAATAAGTGGTACCCAAACTTTCCTAACTCCACCTCCATTTGTGAGCTCTACGCTAATCGTATTTCATTACCCTTCTACGGCTGAGATACATATTTTTCTAAATTACATTATATTTTAAAATAGTGCCGAATAAATGAGAATACAGGATTTTCACAAATATAGATTAGCTAAGTTTACAACAAAAACTACTTAAAACAGGAATGTAAATTGAAATATTTACAAAAGAAAATATCAACTTGTTTTACGAATTCAAAAGAAGTTTAGATCAGCGCGTAGCTAAGATTTTAAACTACAAAAACGTCATTGAACATATTTTGTGTTTATTTTAATTGTTACTTTTAATTATGCTATTAATACAAATATATTTATAAACCACTACAAAATTCATTATAATTGGTAGGAAATTCACAGAATATTTACAGTAAATCTGAGATGAACGTTTTATTTTTAATATAAATGTCCCGATAGACAGTTTTCTATTAAAATTATAAGTACTTCACATAGAGAAACGTTTTCCATATGAAGGGTAGCTTGGGATAGGTAATTTTACGAGTATTTCTATGTTTGGGTTCTCGGCACTGAATTTTCAGAGTACTTTATCTTCCCCAAAATATGGCCTAATTGTCGAAGAGTAACATAAGTGAAACCTCATATTCTCATGCTGCACTATGTTTTGTTAATAGTTTGTTAACTGAAATAACCTGAGATTATTTGGTTATTTCAATTTGATAACCTTAAATGCCATGGCTGTTGTCCACATACAAATAATAATTCAAACTTCTTCGAGAAGCCCGGATAATATTTAGTTGGTTAAGTCTTTCTTTGTGTACAAAGAAAAGCTTTTAAAGAGACGTTTGCCTAACCAAGGACTTCATTTCATAATGATTATAACGTCTTTCGTTGGTTCGTTTTTATCTCCCATAATTGTTTTTCAGGCCGGTCATATAGAGAATTGATACTCGCTGAGAGAAGTCAAAGTTTGGTTACTTCAAGGTAGAAGTACTCCTTACAGAGAGAAAAGAAATCTTGTGTTATAGAGAAATGGTCCACTTTTTGTGCAAACAGGTTCACGCTCCTCTAAACGTGCTCTTTTGGGTATGGAAGCTTTGAAACCCGCATTTTCGATGAATTATGCATAAGAAACTTTGGGATACAGAAAACTAGCTCCTCTGTCTACCATAGATGTGTGTATGTGTGCGCACACGCACTCGCGCGCGCGTGTCATTCTGCAGTCTCTATGAGCTTACTGTGCTTCAGGAGGATAGAAAGACATGAATATTATCGACGGTCGGTCAAAACTGGACGACGAGGAACGAGCCACTATAAAGGTTCTTTAAGATAGTCAAGCAGTTCTTCATTCCGACGCTGGAAGCGCTAATAGCCCTGACCTAATACACGGAGCCAGATTGCAGATTCTAGCTCAGTTGTAGACTGGAACTATGCCATTGGCCAATTGACAAACATGTCTGCACATGCACAAGCAGACAGAACAAACGGAAGACTGCGCATTTTGCATTGGAAGGAATAGCCGATTTTCAGAAAATCCATTTTTACCCCTTATTTCGATCCAGTTTCTTTATACACATCTAACTTCACCTAACGTAAGTTAACCTCGAAATTTCGAAACCTTTCACAGTCATATTGTAACCAAAAGGAAAGGCTCAGCCTAAAACTGAACTAGAATCTGCAATCTCCCATCCCCTGGGTCCTACAGATGACTGACGCCATCCCACCGCCAGGAGCTGTAATTGCAAAGCGCATTCACCACCACCGCAATCCTCGCCGACACTTGTATCCTTAAGAGAGACCCGGTTGTATGAAATGGAGATGAAATGAAGAGATAGGAATTTCACGGTACTGAAAGAACCTCCCCAGCATTCACCTAGTGGCATAGGAAATATAAATACAATTTGAAAGTTAAACTAGTCAATACGATAAACACACATCTCAAGCAATGCTATGATTAAAGATAGTTTTGATTTTAAGAAAAACTGCATATGTGTGTTTTTCTCTTCGAAGTAAATGGAATCTATGAGTATAAAATATACTATAAAATATATAATAAGTGTTTAATATATATATATATTAATCTTATTAGAATTAATAAAGAGTATTGGAATGCACATATTATGTATTTATTATTCTGACCCTTTACTATTCCTTTACCCTGCATTCCTTTAAGTGGAGGAAAATATATTAAATATCAGGATATTCTGTTTTATCTTTGCAAATATAATCAAGGTCTAATTTTTTTTTTTTTCTGGACAGCTTAGAGTCTGTACTCAATAAACCTCAGAGAATCCTGGGTAGGCAAGATAAGGATGGAGAGAGTGCCACTTGGAAAGTGTAATGAAAAAAAAAAAAAAAAAAAAGAAAAAACCAAGCACACCTCTTGCGTCTTACCTGAGTCTGTGCCGCAAACTTTGCAAACACTATACGAACAACCCTGTTATATAAACTTCTCCTTCCTCAACAACAACCCACGTCGCTCTACATTCCAGCATACTAAACTACCTCGTCCTTTATCCCTACCCTAAACTCGTAAGCATAAAAACTACCCTCTCCACAGCTCATCCCTTTCCTCTCTACATATGCAGAAAAGTTCTTTAGCACTTTCTTTTTCTTCGCCTTTTCCCCCATTATTTTCCCTTTTAGGGGTTTCTTTTCAGTAGTTCACGAGAAAACGACTATTTTCTGGAATCTAAGGCCCGCCCCAAATCTCAGCAGCATTTCCTCTTCAGATTACGTGGGCTGCGCACACCACAATATTGTGGCGCTGCTTGTGTTTGGTAGGAAACCCCCTGGCAACCGTTCGCCTTTAAAACACTTTACTTGCCAACTCTACAATGTACTATGCTGCTGGAAAAACACCCCTTCAAGAGTTAACTGCAGTTTGAAGTACCTATACTTTGGTCATTTACAATGATATGCATATTTTCATTTGTCTCTGAAATATGTTTTAAATCGCCCACAATTGCAACCTCACGTTTTGAAGATAAACGTATTTATAAAAATTTTATTGTTCTCTGTTTTATACTTTCTTTAAACATAAGGAAATCTCTGAGAAGTTGTAGTCATATACAGCTGCAAAACAGCTACTTAGTTCACCATTTTCAGTCGAAATAAATACTACTTCTCTTCACGCATGGGGTTTAAATTACTTTTTCATGAATTTCTTATGTTCCATTTCGCTGCTCAACTTTACGAATTTTATACTAAGCGAAAAATATTTTAGGTTATTTTTAGAATATTGCTGGTATGAAAATATGCGAATTTAAATAGAGAATTTTAAAAAAGGATTTTGTAATTTTATCTTTAAATGCATATCTTCTTCTTGAAAAATAGCCCGAAGGCCCAACCAAACGTTTTTTATAGGAATACATAGTAAGTGTCGAGATAATTTAACTAGTCATATTTGTTGCCAAATGGCAACACCGTGCAAAAGAGCGTTAGTACACTAGCCGTATGATACAAATACCAACTATGAACAGCTAAGATTTGAAACTTGCAGAATTCCATTAAAATATATCATTAATGATACACGGGATGTTAATAAACTACGGCGATATATTTTCAGAGAATAAGGTGATTTCTTAAACAAGTAATTTGGAATGAGATGCCTAATTTTGAATTTACAGTTATAGGGTTCTATTAAGATGCGTTACTGGTACAACGATACCATTTGAGAGATAATATTGAAATAAATAATGTAAATTTGATGATTTTTTTGTGGTTTAGTGAATTAAATCTTTGTGAAATGTAGCTTAAATTTAGCTTACTTTTCTACATTTTGGAGTAAGGTGCACAAAAATTTTTGAAGGATCGTTTCGGAGCAACTGCACTCTCTGGTGTAACGATGGCATCAACAGTCAAATCTTATAGTCTTTGTTTTGCAGTTCGAATCTTGGCCATCATACATTTTTAAGCAGGCCATAGTGCAGTATATTGGTAAGTTTTAATCATTTTTCAATTTATGCAATTTAGTTACAGTTACAGACCTTCTTAACAAAAGGTTGAATTATTATGCATAATAATTAGGCATTCTATACTTCAAAATTGGAAGTTGTTTTGTTGTATTATTATTCAAAATTTGTAGTGTGTTTCGAATAACAATATTTCTGATTCAGCGTAAATAAGTTCCATATCTGCAAGTCCAGACAAGATATACATGTTCTCCATATTGTCTCATAGATTTTCCTCACCTCAGTGAGTAGAATTAAGGAAATGATGGTTATGTTATTCCAGTGGCTAATCACAATTGTGTCCTAAGTATACTATCGTAGGACTTCTTCGTATGGAATTAAAAAAAGTGTATGTGTTCCATTCATATGACATTATCCGCATTACAAAAAACCTTCTTAGAAAAGATTATTCTTTCTTATACAAGATACTAATTGAGAAAAATATTATAACGATAGTCTTATTACTTGGTTTTTAACAAATTGAAGGAAACCAAGGAAAAAAACTGGGTAACATATTTTAACATCTATCGCCATGCGATTTTCGTTTAAATTCGCTCCTTTGCATGCCCAGGAGTGAAAAAAGAGAAAAGTATAAGTACTTCAAAACTGAAACCGATAACAAGAATATTGGAAATAGTTAGCTCCACAATAAAAACGTATCGCACATACATTGGTGTTTTAATGAGATTTACATTATTTTTTGTATTGTAGGTTTTATGTTTTACTTTTTACCAGTTATGCAAAAGTCATTCGAACGAACAGAACCGTAGACGATATTCTCAGGAAACTCAAGACATGCATTTTATTTCTATATGGTACTTTATCAAAATCATTAGGGATATTTTAGAGAAAATCAACATTTTCTAAAATGTTTCCATGAAAAGGGTAGCTTAGGGGATTTTATTGAAGATCTTCCTGTCACATCCTTGGGAGATATTAAACTTATTTACTAAGTTTAGTATTCAATGGACTTTTCGTTTTTGAGTTATGCTGCCCACAGTCACACACACACACACACACACACACACACAGAGATTCGCATGCCTTTTTATAAAATTATTTTTATGGACTCAGTGGACCTCAGAAAATCATTCCAGTGAAATATCGGTATCGAATTTCAGGGTAGAATACAATATCTGCTCTACCTACTACGTCCATTTGTGCTAGAGAAAGAAAAATTAACTATTTGAAAGGAAACAAACCCATAACTTTTGCGTTATCTAAATTTGGCGTTACACATTAAGCTGCATTTAAACAAATGCCTCTAGATTAGACTGCAGAATGTAATGTTTTCAATCGCATTGTGAAGTGATTTCTTCGAGTTCTGAAAGATCTATATGGCATAGATTCTAGAGAGCACCAAATAGGAGTTTCTGAAAATCGATACTTCTCTAGCACATGTGTACATACAATGTGCATAATAGATAAGGAAAGAAACTAAAATTCCATGTCGAGATTTCACCGGAAACGTTTTCAGGTCACCTGAAGCAAAAAATAGAATTTTTAGAAAAAGTTGTGCGTGTTTGGGTGTTGGATAGCATACCTCAAAAACGAAAGGACCTTAAATACAAAACTTGCTATTTACATTTAGTATCTATCACATAGATGGCCCGAGTACGATCCCAAGTGCCCGCATGTGGGATTTGTGGTGGTCGAAGCGGCGTCTGGGCGGATTTTCTCCGAGTCCTCCGGTTTTTCCCGCCACTCATTCTGCCAGTTGCTCCATCGTTTCTTTTCCTATCATCCATTTCGCTTGTATTTCACATCATCCACTTCCTCACGCTCATGCCTGGCTACGGGCCAAACACTCGTTCCAGGTTTTCCATTATGCGATTTCGTGGCTCCCCGACTGACTTCTGACCCCTAGGCAGCTGTTTGTAAGTCCTAGCGGGGTGTCAGTCCTAAACATGGGGAGCGTAAGCCGACTGCGAAGAATCTTCCAAGGATGTGACAGGAAGATTTTCAAGAAAATTCGCCCACCACAGACTACCCATTACATGGAAATATTTTTGAAATGTTTTTCTCAAAAATGGCTCCAGAAATTTTGATTAAATTACCGTAGATCAAAAATAAAATGTACATTTTGAAATTTCTGGGAATAGTCTCAGAAGATCTCTTTATTTTGAATGAGTTTTGCATAATTTAGCATAACGGTTAAACTGTAAGGGAGACAAAAACTTACTGCGCAAAAAAAAAAAAAAAAAAAAAAAAAAAAAAAAAAAAAAAATTGATCGCGTCAAAAAACTTAATTTGTTGTACTATATCAGTTTCTCGTAGAGTTGACCTTTTTCGAGATATTCATTTTTATTTATTTCAATTTCAAGCTACCTAACAGAACAATGCAAAGCGAACCGAACCTCAATTTTTTCACATAGTGACCAGAATTTT
Source organism: Hymenopus coronatus (assembly GCA_030762935.1). Taxonomy (NCBI): domain Eukaryota; kingdom Metazoa; phylum Arthropoda; class Insecta; order Mantodea; family Hymenopodidae; genus Hymenopus; species Hymenopus coronatus. The sequence goes on from CM060881.1 coordinate 59,728,874, forward strand.
AAAGATTGAATATCATTTTAGCCTAGGGGATTGCCTTATTTCCTTCCTACTTCAAGGAAGCAAGTAATAACACAATAATGTTTATCTCCATTAGCATAAGGTAGACAACAGAATAATTGTTTCTAAGGATAGTGTGTATATAGAACAGCTAGAGGAAGCTATATCAATGAAACGCATCAGATGCTTTTAAAAGATCTTCTAGGCCAATTTTTCATATGACTTTGCATTAACAACTACTTATTTGCATTTGCTACCAATACGTTTTACGTCATATAACTACAGCATGTTTGTCCTCGGATCACACATTCATACAAATAATCTGAGATAGGCAATCACATCTACAATCTCTGAAACTATTTCGCTGTAACATAACTCCATGGCACGACAGCTCACGGGGAGCCTTGGCCTACCGCCCAGCCGCTGCGTCCCCCATCTCGGTCCTCTACAGACGTCATGGATGGGGTGCAGTATTGGAGGGTGAGACGTGGTCAGTGCCTCGAGCCCCTCCCGGCCGGTTAATGCGATCCTCACGACCAGGAGCCGCTACTTCTCCATCAAGTAGCTCCTCAATTGGACCCCCCAGGGACCTCACGAGGCTGAGTGCACCCCGGTCCAGGTCTCCCAGCGGGGGAAAAATCCCCACGCCGGTACTGGGGATCGAACCCAGGTCTCCCGCTTGGTAGGCAGCTGCGCTACCACCGACTATTTCGCTGTAGTTCATTAAAAATCATTTAATTACCATTTCATAAAATAATTTAAACATTACTGAATACGAAATGGTATAATTGGCCACCAGGCACAATATTTAAGTCACTGGAGGTAAAGCAAAGCAAAGGTGAAACTGAACTCGGCAAGAAAAACTACAATTCAACGAGATCTAATTCGCATCATTCAAAGTAAAAACGAAGTAAGCTAAGTAGCAATGCACGAAGAAGGACAGAAAAGACAGCAGCAGAGGAGAGGAAAAGGAAAGCTAAGGTCCTAACCAACCGATTTGGTGAATTGTAATGCATTCCAAGTTTCTCTATGTTCTCGCTATTGATATTTCCAGCGTTCTGCTTCCTGTAAAATACTCCTTGCAGGTTTTCTGTTACACAAATAACAGTTTCTGTACATATTCACAGAAATACAATAAATACGAATTGCTCTATATTTTACTGTCAGATATATTTAAGCATTTGTTTTCAATTTTCAAACACGAAAATTATATTTTTATGACAAAAAAGCAGATTCATAATTTAAAAAAAAATTGGTGCCTAAAAAACGGAGACATAAAAAACTCTAGGGCAATTTAAAAAAGTAGATATATTTTAAATATAGGTTTAAAGTATTAGACCAAAAATGTATTTGTGACGTGACAAAAACAAAACAAATTTGACAAAAACTTCCAAACCATTAGAGCAAAACTGATGGATTTTCCACTGTAAATTATTTGTATTAATTACATCTCTGGTGTTGGCATTATTAGTTGGGAATTTCAAACTACAACTCCTTAACACCCTGTATACTGCCTATCATATGAAATATAATATGCCGCTTCAATGATTCCTCAAAGCACACGATTTAAACAAATCTAAGAGAAAGGTGGTTGTGAGTATGCGCGAGGGAGGATCCGGCTAACCAAAAAGTTAACCAGTGTGGTTTTACTTGAGGGAGCATACATTTTGGAACAAGGGACTCAGGTTGGCTCACCACAGCTTTCGCTTCAGAGGATTACCGCTGCGCTTGAAACCAACCGACTGGAAAACCCAGAAGCTGCCCGGCTACCGGCTTCATCTGCGGTGGTTAGGTCCACTTATCTCTTCGCCAGACATTCCTTCCGAACATTTTTATGTTTGGCAACACTTGTTGCTAGTGCAACCTACTCTCATTGCACATAGAATAAGTAATCGATTAACTGCTTATACAGTTGATAAAGTAACAAAGCGTTTGTTGTCTAGTGATCACTAGTTGTTAAATGGTAAGTAAATGTCGAAAATTGCGAAAAATTATACTTATAATTACGTATTCGACTTTCTAAATTGGGATTTCAACTTTAATTTGCTGTGTACTTTATCGTTTCAGGCACAATACTTACAGTTTATTTTATTACTTTAACGCATACAATTTACTGGTAGGTAGAGAGAATATTGCATTTCAACAAAAATCTGATGTGCTCCATTCGCATGACTTTCTCTACATCTCTGCAACAAATTATTATTAAAAAGTTTATGTTTCTATTCACTTCATGCTTATGGAGAAAACATTGGCAGAGATAGTCTTTATTACTTGCTTCCTTGTAAGTAGAAACGAAATAAAGAAGTACCATAGGTTAAAGTGGTAGTCAAAAGCTGGTTGCTATGTTACTTTCTTTGTATGAACAGGACTTGACAAATTCCTGTATGAGAAAAATAAGATTTTTAAAGCTGAAACCAATAACAAGGAAAATATAAAAATTGTCAACTCCACGGAAAAAAAAATATCTGACAAGTTGTGTGTTTTATTGTGATCTGCATTTTTGAGTAGGAAGTTTTTGTCTATCTCTTACTGCTTACGAATTATGCAAAATTCAATAAAAATCATCCAGAATAAAGAGGCTATTCCCAAAAAATTCAAGATATACATTTCATTTGGCATGTAAACATCTTAAATATAACAAATTTTAATCAAAGTCGTTAGAGCCATTTTTGAAAAAAATCAAAATTTTCGAAATTATGTCATCTAAAGGGTAGTTTGGGGCAAGGGAATTTTCCTGAAAATCTGCAATCATATCCTTAGAGGATATCAAATTTCAATACCAAGTTTGGCATTTCACGGTCTTTTCGTTTTTGAGATATGCTGCCCACAGGTACACACATACACGCACAAAGCCTTTTCCAAAAATGCTTCTTTATTTTTGGATTCAGGGGGACCCAAAACATGTATTTCCGGTGAAATCTCGGTATCGAATTTTTGGATGCAATACAATACCTTCTGCATACACTATGTACATAGTACGTGTAGAAGTAAACATTTTGGTACCCAGATTTCACTGGAAATACATCTTTTATGGCCACCTGAATCCAAATAAAAGCACTTTTACATTAAATCGTTCCTGCGCGTGTGTTTATGGCTAGGTATAGGTATGTGCGAACAGCATGAAGTTTTTAACATGACGATTTTTAAAGACAACACCCACCCCAAAATTACCCTGGTTTGTTTCTATCAAAGCTCGTCTAACAAATGTGAATTAAAAGTATGTTAATTAATCGTCCTTTTCATATTCTGTGGGTAGAATAAATTTGTAAAGGTAAAATCAGATTGAAAAATTAAATGCCAAAGCCGGGTTTTGAACAACAGATATTTTGGTTTCCGGCAGGTTTCTATAACCAAATGAGCTACCATTACAACATGCCGGAAAAATTACATCTCTGACTGTTGGAGAATTTAATGATGTGCCAGGATGTTGCCACTGTAGCTCAATTGGTTAGAGCAATAGGAGGAAATATTAAGATCCGTGATATAGCATTGCGGTGGCGCTGAGACACAGTGATTAGACCGCTCACCTCACACGTAGGTGGTTCTGGTTGATTCCAAGCGCCCGCATGTGGATTTATGGTGGGCGAAACGGCGTCTGGGCGGGTTTTCTCCGGATCTTCCGGTTTCCCCCGCATACATTCCAGCAATTTCTCACATTCCTATCATCCATTTCGCTTTCGTTTCACATCATTTGCTTCCTCTCGTTCATGACTGGCTACGCGTCGACCACTCGTTCTGTGTTCTTTATTCTGTGGTTGGCTGCCCGTAGGCTTCTGACCCAAGGCACCCGCTTGTAAGTTCCAAGGGAGTGTCAGTCCTACATATGGGGAAGGTAAACCGACTACGATATGGTAGTGCATTTTTCGGTTTTAATTTCAGCTTTCTAAAATACCACGTGCTTAAGAACTTGTGAACCATGAATTTACTGGGAATAACTTTTGAAATCCTCTTTCTTCTGAATGATTTGTGTAACTAATAAATCTCAGAAACGATTAAATTCTTAGCACGCAAAAAATGTAAATCTTGTATAAACACTACACGAGTTAATACAAATCTATGTAACTTTAAGCATTTCCCAGATACTATTTGTTATGACTCTGAACTTTGAAATATTTTTATTTTATCAAATCGTCAAGCCGCTATTTTTTCCTGGTAGTGACAACATTATGGGATTTTAAAACAAACAATGGATATTATATCCTTCTTTACTTTTTTAATTTTGTTCTACTTATTATTTACCTGCATTGGTTGTATCGTCTGGATTTTACATCTTAGAAGTTAAAATGTTATATATATCGCACTCACACTCACATTCTTACTTCCACACTCTGGGGAGGATAGGGAATATTCTTATACCTAGAGAAAATTTCTCACTGCAGAGCCATTATCTTGACTAACAAAAGTAAATATAGTAATCTCTTTTGGAAAACATTTTGTAGGCAGTAATTTGACTCCTTTGAATTAAATAGATTTTGACTGGGATGAATAGCACGGACGTCGAAAACATAGAATCCTGCGAGATCCTCAGATACCAGAATCAATGAACAAGTTCAGTGTCATTATTAGGGGTACTAAAATGATTCATACATAGATGAAAATTTACAGTCGCAACATTTTCTAAGTTTTAACAGATACATTGCATGGTCTGCATCCGAAGTTAATTGTTGTTTGTATAAAGAATATATTATTACCAGGCATAGGAAATGTAGACAGTTGGCTTCAGGTTATTTACAGTCAAACCATAATTACCTATTACAAATAAGCAAAACAATATATTCCAAAGATGGATGATAACCGGCCCGAATGATGTCTTAAAATGCTGAAAAAATATACCTACGAGGGTTGAAGTTGCGATGTTATCTATAAAGTCTATGCTCAGTCCAGTGACAGTTAAGCCTATTTCCTTCAGGTTTGGCTTTAGTGCTCTATGCCTGGTAATCAACTTAGAAGAAAAACGTTTATGTAGATACATATACATTCTGAGGAATGAATGCAGACTGCTATGAGTGGAAGCTTACGTAAACACAAACAGTTAAACTGCATTACGTCATTGCTCCCGTATAGATACTGTACAAAACGAAACACTGGAATGCAGCACTTGAGTCTATTACAGTGGACGGGTTCGATTCAAGTCAAAATGTAAACACCACCGCGCGTAGTCATAAATTCACAAAGTAGAAAATTAATATTCACTAGTGATAACGACATATAACCTGTTATGAATCGTTTAGTTTATTCTGTTTATGTATGCTGCGCTGATGCTTTGTTGGTCAGACTGTACTGCTCTATATTCCAGCACTCTCTGGCCGCTCTAAACCGTGCCACCAGCGACCTCCCATAACAATTGCATTCTTCCGTCAGACAGGTACAAACTCTACTTTATGAACAGACAGTGCGTACACCTTACATGCATACTGAGCAGAGACAGACCTGTTTTGTACACAACAGTGTATAGAGAAGGTGATGTATTGCACCCAAGAATTTGATGCTGAGATTTCACTGGAAATATATATTTTGAGACCCCATGACTCAAAAACGAAAAAAAATTGACACAAAGATTTTCAAGAAAATCCCTCCACCCCAACTACCCTTTACATGGAATTTTTCTCGAAAATTTTGTCCTGTACGTATCTGAACCATCTTTTTCACAAATATTAAAATTGTGAACTCCCGTGAAACAGTAGAATTTCACTCATCAACTTCAATCGTCTCCCGCTACTGGTCAAAATATCACGGGCTGCCACAAAAGCCAATGTACCATTTTTCTTCTGGTAGTACATCTACCAGTATGTACACACAACATTGTAACACGCTGCAGTCCCCAAGATGCTATCTTTAATAATAAATGTGTGTGTGTGCATGTGTAAGGCATAAAAATAACAACTATGTTGTGTTAAAGTATATGACTTTAAGCCAATATGGTATTGTGCATATGCACTAACAATAGCTGTAACAATAAAAAAAAGCTGATGTGTTCCATTCGCATGACTTTCTCTACATCTCTTCAACAAAATATTGTTAAAAAGATTATTGTTCTATATATTTAATGCTAGCTCGCTTGCTTCCTTGTAAGTAGAAACGAAATAAGGGGATACCATAGGTTAAAGTGATAGTCAAAAGCTGGCTGTTATGTGGCTGAAGTTCTTTGTTTGTATGGACAGGAATTGGCTAAGTCCTATGCGAGAAAAGTATACTTTTTTAAAGCTGAAACAAAAAGCAAGGAATATCTCAACTCCACGAAAAAAAATGCATATAACATAAATGGTGTGTTTTAAAGTACTCTACATTTTTTGTGTGGTAAGTTTTTCTCCATCTATTACGGTTTAGCAGTTATGCAAAATTCCGTAAAATTCACCCAGAATGAAGTAGTCTGGATACGCTATTCCCAGAAAACTCAAGATATGCATTTTATTTGACAGGTAAATCTCTAATATATGACATTTTAATCAAAATCGTTAGAGCCATTAGTGAGAAACTCAAAATTTTCGAAAAGTTCCATGTAAAGGGTAGTTTGGGGTGAGGGGATTTTTCTCAAAATCTTCATGTCGCATCCCTGGAAGATACTAAACTTAAATACCAAGTTTGGTATCTTACAGACTTTTCGTTTTTGAGTTATCGTGTTTACAGACACACGGACACATACACACACACTCACACATGGAACTTTTTGTGAAAATGCTTTTTTTGGATATAGGAAACCCTAAAATATATATTTTCGGTGAAATCTCGGTATCGAATTTTTGGATGGAGTGCAATACCTTCTCCACACTATGTACATAGTACGTTTAGAGAACGTAATAATATATTTTACTTCCTCTATACGTATTATGTACATAGTGTATAGAGAAGGTATTGCATTGCACCCAAAATTTCAATACCGAGGTTTCAACGGAACTAAATGTTTGGAGACCACCTGAATCCAAAAAAGCATTTTTAGAAAAATGTCCGTGTGTGTCTGTCTGTGCCTGTGGGCAGCATAGCTCAAAAACGAAAAGACCGTTAAATACCAAACTTGGTATTTAAGTTCAGTATTTTCCTAGGATGGGACACGAAGATTTTCAAGAAAATCCCCCTACCCCCAACTACCCTTGAAATGGAAAAATGTTCAAAATTTTGTATTTTAAAATATGGCTCTAACGATTTTGATTAAAATATCGTATATTAAAGATATATACCTGAAAAAGAATATTATATTTTGATTTCTAGGAATAGTCTCTGAAGACTGCTTTATTCTGGATGAATTTTACGGAATTTTGTGTTACTGGTAAACCGTAAGGGATAGGCAAAAACTTACCAACCAAAAAATGGTGCACATTAAAAACACAATTTATATTATATACATTTTTTTTTTTTCGTGGAGTTGGTCATTTTTAGATATTCCTTGTTTTTGGTTTCAGCCTTGAAAAACTTATACGTTTCTCATACAGGAATTTGTCAACTCCTGTCCTTACAAGCAAACGAACTTCAGTCACATAGCAACTAGCTTTTCACTATCACTTTAACCTATGGTACTCCTTTTTTTCGCTTCTACTTACAAGGAATCAAGTAATAAGTCTATTTCTGCTAATTTTTTCTCACTTAGCATGAAGTAAATAAAAGCATAAGCTTTTTAACAATAATTTGTCGCAGAGATGTAGAGAAAGTCATGTGAATGGAACACATCAGATTTGTTTGTTGTTTCATTTATATATCATCCTTTAACATCTAATGCTTTGCACTTGAAACAACTCGTTGTCTGTAGGTTTAAATCATGTTATTTTCTTCAATCACACACAAACACACACACGCACTCACTCTCACATACATACTTCCAGACTCTGTGGGAGATAGTGAATAATTCATCTAAAGAAACATTTCCCCACCCAGCCAAGAATCGAAGCTGGGACCGCCAGGTGAGAAGTGAGTTCGCTGACCACTCGACCACGGAGGCAGACGTAACAAAATAGTGTTATGAATTTTTGCCAACAAATCCTTAATAACCTTTTGTGTTATTTTTTATTGTTAGATTCTATGTGTGTGTATATGCAGAACACCATACTGGCTTAAAGTCATATTGTTGTCTGCCCCACGGTTGCGCTAGCTAACCTGCTTAGCTTTGGTGCTTCGTGGCGCAGGTTATCGCGTGTCGAGTACCGCCATGAGCGTGGGAGTTTGTGTTCTCGTAAATGTATGTATGTATATCTGTAAAATGGGAAAGCAATAGAAAAACAGAAGCATAGGGAAAACAGAACAAGACAATAATCTTTAAGAAAAAAAAACAAACAAACAAACAACCTAGCGCGAAAAACAATGTCCTCTACACCGCTCTATACATTAACACTATACATTCCTATTCTTCCGGGTTCTTTTATGCATGATCAATGTGGTCATTGTGGCAAAGAATCTACTGCACTCATTCCATACACCTTGTGAATACAGCGTTCCAGAGCGACCTCAAAATGGCTTATTTGTGGCGAAGCCTATATGTATGTATTAGCCTGTTTTTACCACTCTAAGGTCGTTTGTCGCATTCAAGCTTCCAAAGTTTACGGTCTTGACAATCTTTCTTTTCAGGGTGAGACTATATTGTTCATTTATGCTCCTCTAGGCTTTCCTCTTTTTCTTTTGCATAACGTTCATTTAGACAAAATAGGTTCATACTTTCAAATGCTTTACTAATAAGGTGGTGATGATGGAAATAATTTCACCAATTTTTAAGGCATTTACGTTTCAATGTTTTACTTTAGAATGCTTTATTCAATTTTCTGTATTACATGCAATCGCGAAGCTAGCATATTGTTTCCACAACTTCTGTATTAACGAGATCAGAGTGTATGTATTTCTCATAGTATGATATCATAAGTGGTTGCATGGGCAGTGCAACCGTTGCCACCTCCAGTAGCCATTGTTTATTCGCTGAGTAGCCGTTCTATTGTCAACACATTAGCGTAATGAACTTCCTCCGAATGGGTTGGGTAGCTTGGAATCAGTAAAATTAAACTACTTGCTACAGGGACGGCCGTTTGTTAGCCGAGTTCCCAGGATAACTTTAGCTATCCCCTACAACAAAGTGACCATGTGGAAAGTCAAATATCCATGTCCAGGTAGATGACGCATTTCATTTAAGATGCCTTTCTGTCAAAAGCAATATTGTTCCCACGTCTATAGTTGTTAACAATTAAACTTCTACATAAGTGATCATCATTTCAAGTACTTTGTTACAAAAGTGTAATACATATTTTGTTGTGAAACTAATTGACAACATTACATTAAATGCTTAATAGATAATAAGTAACACATTTAATGTTTACAGTTTTAGGGAGTATTAAGTGTTTTAACTGCTACTAGGACAAAGTTTATCAATTGTTCCCTGGCTTTTAAGCAGTGTTGAAAGGCCGTTCCTAGAGTATACGCGGAGGTCACTGGTTATAAATAAAATGAAAATAATATTTGAAAGAAATATTTAGAGTTAAGCTATGAGAACTGAGGAATATCTGAAGAGAAAAATGAATAATTGCGAATGATCCTGGCGGGATTTAAACTATATATTTCCGTATATTATGTCCGTGCTTTACCACTCTCCGCGTTAATAAATTAAGGCAAGTGCTATAAAACTTTGGATTAAGCAAACCTTTTCAAAAGTGTTATCCTTTTATCGCTTTTCCTCTAGTTTAAATTTGTTAATTATGTATTGCTCAGTTCCTGTTTGTGCGTGTGTGTTGTATATATGCCTGTGTATATTGTATTTGTGCATATCTACATTCTGTAACTGCGATTAAAGTTATGTTGAAAGAGGATAAATAAATAAGTAAATAAATAAACGTAGCTGGTTTAAAAATATTACAACTTAAATCACATGTTCCCTGTTTTTTGTGTCGTAAAAATAAAAGATCTCGCATGACTTTGTTACTTATGAAACAATTACCTATGTGAAATTTTGATAAGCAGAGGCGCACTTTTCTTATCTAAACATTTTTTCTTCTCTAGCACGTATATAGGTAAAGTAGGTACTGTATTCATCCAAAAATGCAGTACCAAGGTTTGGGGCCGTGATGTAGCCGAGTGGTTAGACCAGTCGCCTCTCACTAAGGCAGCCTGGGTTCGATCCCAAGCGACGGCATGCGGAACTTATGGTGGACAAAGCGGCGCAATGCCATGTTTTCTCCGGATTCTCCGGTTTCCTCCATCACTGGTGCTCCATCTTCGTTCCATGTTCATTATTGTCATCGCCAAGGTGACATGGTCGTAAAAGCGATCGTTAAACGCTATAAAAAACAAAAAACGATACCAAGACTTCGCTGGAGATACACGTTTTATGGTCGCTAAAATAAATAAAAGTTAACTCAAGAACGAAAACATCGTTAAGTACCAATCTTGGTATTTAAATTCAGCAACATTCAAAATACATCAGGAAGATTTTTAAGAAAATCTCCGCAATACAAACTAACCATTACATGGAACAATTTTTGAAAAATTAGAGTTCCTCAAAAAGAGCTCTAACGACTTTGATTAATATTTAAAATATGATACATATTTATACAGCAAATGAAGCTTCTAATCTGAATTTCCTTGGAATAGCCTCTTACATCGTGTTCATCCTGGAGTACTTTTGCATAACTGGTAAACCATAAAAATTTCCTACTCCACAAAATGTAGATATTGTTAATGCACACAATTTATGCCATGTACATTTTTCTTGAGGAGTTAGTCATTTAAGAGTTTAAAATACTTACAGTTTTCTCCAACTGAAAGTTATGATTTTTTTTTTAATCTAATCGTGCAAAGAGAACGCATGGTCAAACTCTAAGATTGCTTTATTGTAGTATTTTTACTTATTTCCGTTCTACTTTCAAGAGAACAAATACTAAATTAATTTCTGCTTATGTTTATCTCGACTATCATTAGGCGGATAAGAGAATAAGAATAATTTGCTATTGAACAGATACAGTAAGTCTTATGTGATTTATTTCACGTTCCTTTTTGTTTCTCTGCCGCTTACCTATACAGGCAGAGTAAGTAGCACATATTTCATATAGGAATTTGATGTCAATACTTCACCAATGAACGTATATTTTTAAGGAGCTTACAAAATGTTTTGTGTGTGTGTGAGTGTGCGCGCGCGTGCGTTCGCGGCCGTGCAATTTTAAACCCAGTGTGTACACGAAGTTGAAAACTGTTAATGTCCAAGAATAGGAGGTTTCCAAGAATTAAAACCAAGACGAAAGGAAACAAAATTGAACTGCTATCGGACTTAAATGGGAGGGGGGGGGGCAAACCATCCCTATCCCTCATACAGTCTGTTCGCGTTTGCAGTTGTCACGTGCCAGGCGTGATTACCTGCCTGTCAATGACACTAGCCGCTGTTGTTCACATTATTTGTATTGATTGCAGTGGCTTGAAACCATCTGCTTAAGAATTCTTATATCTGGTTAAGACATTTCTCCATTAGTAGCATTTCTATATAAATATAATGTTTTACTTTGCACTATCTTAAAATGACTGTTGATTTATTTGCCACTTGTTTAAAATATGCAAACAATAATTACTACTATTTTTCCTAATATTTTTGAAAATTGTCTTCATTATACACGAAAAATATATTATGCCAGTAAGAGCTCTCTCAAAAGACATTGTTACAGATTTTGATTTTCTTAAATCCAAGGAAGTTAAACATAGATATGAAAGCTTTCTACACAATATTTATTACTTTATTTCCAATCCATTATACAGTGTTTCCAAGTTTTATAGTTGTGAGAATAGTTTGTGACTTGTTTTGTTATTTACACATTTTCTGACGTTGCTACATAAACTTTGTAATGTTCAGAAAAATAAACCTTCTGTATGTGTGTATCTATCAGTTTATCTATACTTTAATTTCCCCTAAAAATTATAGATCAAATATTAAAAAAAAACAAAAAAAAAACATCCGATTGCACGTATACATCTATGAATAGCATACTTGAACCAAAAATATTGGCTGAACCCAAGCTCATTTAAGTTAAGGATCTTCTAAGGACTTTCTAGTAAATTTTAAAGAAAATCTTTCCCATACCAAAATATATAATTCTTGTTACTTTCAAATGTACGAAAAATATTTCAATTAAAGTATCATATGCTTAAGCAATATGTATAACATATACAATTTTAGCCGATTTTCTGAGAATCGGGTGTGAAGTCTTCATTCTCAATGAATTTTGCATAATTTTTTATAACCTATGAAGTATACGAGACAAACTTTGCTGCACAAAGGCCTAACAATCATAAAACATTTTATAGCATTTCTATTTCTGAGATATTAGTTGTTTTGGATTTTTCAACACTTAGGACAAAATTCTGTTGTTTCTCTAGATGTAATGGAAAGCGTATGACAACGCCAGTATATGCATTTTTGACTGCAGCTTCAGCCTTTTGTATTCCAATAGCATTCCCTTCTTTATAACTGAATAAGAATTGCGAATAATTGTATTACCTTTTCACACCCTGCATCCCTTCTATATTCCTTAATTGAATTATTTTTTGTCAAATCCATCGTTAGTAACATAAACATAACATGTAGTTATAGATGAATCGCTTTATATGAAATCAGTGTATACGGAATTATAGTAATTTAGTATGAGAAAGTCGGATGAAGGTGATGAATAAGGTGACGTCATTTGTGGAGTGGCAGGTTTCTTTATTGCAGCACTTTACGACTAAATAAACAAGTAATAATACTCGCTTCGACTGTAGTTTAAAAAATACTATGTACTCCATTCACAAGACTTTTTCAATATCTTGGTAACAAATTATTGTTAAAAAGCCTAATTCTTCTATTTACTTCATGCTAATCGAGATAAGCATTAGCAAAAATTGTCTATTATGAGCTTCCTTGTAAGTATAAGGGAAATTACACTAGGCTAAAGCGATAGTCAAAAGTTTTAAAAGCTGGTTACCATGTGAATCAAATCCATTTTCTTACATTGCCTGAAGTTAACAAATTCCTATGTGAAAAGTATTTTAAAACTGAAACCAATAACAAGGAATATTTCAAAAACGGTCAATTCGACTAAACAAAGTCATATTACATAAGGTGTGCTTTTAACAAGCTCTAATTTATTTGTGTAACAAGTTTTTTCTATCTGTTACGGTTTACCATTTATGCAAAAATTAGCAAAATTCGCCCAGAATAAAGAGGGCTTCCCACATAACCTTCGTGTCGCATCCTTGGAAGACACTAAACTTAAGCACCAAGTGTAGTATTTTACCAAATTTTTATTTTTACTTTCTCTACACGCACTATGTACATAGTGTATAGAGAAGGTATTGCACTGTACCCAAGAAGTCGATACCAAGATTTCACCGGAAATATGTTTTAGTGTTCCCTGTATCCAAAAAAGTATTTTCAGAAAAAGGCACGTGTGTGTATGTGTCCGTGTGTCTTTGAACACGATAACTCAAAAACGAAAAGTCGCTAAAACACCAAACTTGGTATTTAAATTTAGATCTTCCAGGAATGGGACACGAAGATTTTGAGAAAAATCCCCCACCCCAAACTACCCTTTATATGGAACTTTTTTTCAAAAATTTTGATTTTCTAAAGAATTGCTCCAACGATTTGGATTAAAATGTCATATATTAAAGATATTTACCTGACAAATAAAATGTATATTTTGAATTGTCTGGGAATAGCCTCTGAAGACTACATTATTCTGAGTGGATTTTACGGAATTTTTCATAACTGTTAAACCGTAAGAGATATACAAATACTTTCCACACAAAAATGTAGAGCACATTAAAACACACAATTTATGTTGTGTACAGTTTTTTCGTGGAGCTGATCGATTTTGAGATATTCCTTGTTTTTGGTTTCAGTTTTGAAAAACTTAACTTTTCTCATACAGGAATTTGTTAACTCCTGTCCATAGAAACAAAGGAACTTCATTCACATAACAAGCAGCTTTTGACTATCACTTCAACCTATGGTATTCCATTATTTCACTTCTACTTACAAGAAAGCAAGTAATAAGACTATTTCTGCTAAATTTTTCTCGATTAGCATGAAGTAAATAGAAGTATAAGCTTTTTAACAATAAATTGTTACAGTGCCATAGAGAAAGTCATGTGAATGGAACACATCAGCTTTTTGAGTTATTGTGTTCGCAGACACACGGCCATTCACACTAACGAACCTTTTTCTAAAAATGTTTTGTTTTGTTTTATTCAGGGAACCTAAAATCTGTATTGCTGGGAAATCTTAGTATCAAATTTTTGGATAGAGTGCAATACATTCTCTAGCTATGTACCATGCACATACGAACACTTCCCTATACCTCTACGTTTATAAACTAAAGCTACGTAAATGTCCCTATTTGTTCCTACATAAGGCAACACTGTAGATTACTTTGCCGGACTCGTGACTTGTAAACAGGAATTGAATGCATGCTGCGTTGTCACTGGTTTGTTAATCAATAACGGTCCTTCCACCTACTGTAGTTTCACGTGTACAAACAATTTTTTATTCACATATTTGTCTCTAAGGGGAAATGTGAATAAATTTGATGATAAATCACATTTTAAAGGAACATTTCGACCTAGGTTTGGAAACCTTTCTGCAGAACGTATTCCCAAGCTACCTTTAACTTTTAAAGCTACTTAGACAAAATGCCACAAAAATTTCTAGCTGTTAAGAAATTGTTAGGTTATAGATAGGAACATTTTCTCAAAACCAAGATAATGAAATTAAATATAGCAGAATTTTTTTTATTAAATAGTGAAGATTAATATAAAACAGTTTTGTAAGCAAACATTTTAACCGTCTTAAATATTGTTAATGTGCTTTTTATACGTGAACCAAAGTGATTTACAGAATGAATTAAATATAATAATACTCGGTTAACGAATCTACTTATATTTTGAAGTTGTGCTGGTTTATAACTTTGGTACGCATATAAAAAGATGTCTGCCCTCTTTAATGTTGTTCAAACTTAACAACAACAATAAAACCATGAAAACTAATTAGTAAAATATAGGAATTTAAAATCAAAACGCTTAGAATAATTACGTGCCTGGTTTCAAATACCTACTAGATGGTCCAACTACTCCGTAATGGACGTGTGTAAATATCCCTTCGTGCAGAAAGTAATGGGACTATTTCAAGTTAAAATCCACCAATGGAAAACTGGCAAAGGTGACCATCGCTTTCTCTTTTTCTTATCAGCAAAATAAGTGAGTGGGTCGCGCTTATTGCGAGGCATAAAACGAAGGTCGGTCTTGCCAGTCCTCCACTGTCGGGTTTTAACTTGAAATAGCCCCGTTGAGTTTCAAATCTTTTTAAGTACCAAAGGACCTCTGCACATGTCAAATATGGGACAGTTAGATCACTTAGTATAGCTTAATTCCTAATCAATCATTATTATCTAATAGTACAGGATCGTTATAATAGCAAAATGCGTTTCATAAAATCAGGAAAACTTAAATATACTGAAAGTAAACACGAAGTGAATAAAGTCATATGCAAGCTACTGAAAGCGATTCCACTTAGGTCTTCCAAGAGCAAGAAAACAGTTTTCTGCAGTTACAAATTTAAAACTGGTGACATCTATATTTCTCTCAGATATCAGTTAGTGTTAAAACCTTAATTGAAGAATTTAATTTAATGTCATAATTATTTGGTCAGTATAAAAATGAGCTCTAAGAACACTATGACCACAAGAGTAGGACTAGGTCGGGAATCCCTTCAACTGCGTATCTATTTACAAAACAAAAATTAATAATTATAATAATAATAATTTTAAACAATAATAATAGTATTAAATTAGACTACAAAGTATAAATATATATCAACATTATAAAAACATTGTTTAAAATGAACTTAATTTAGAAATCGTTTAAATAGGATACTCCTATAATTAATCCTTCTTTAACATTTGTGAAACTGGTAATTTCAGTATCATATCACGGAGGGCGGTTGAATAATGTCACAAACACAAAACACATGGTGTCTGTAGCGTGTAGGTAGCGTGTTCGAATTTATGTTAGGCTGAGTTAATGAATAAGGTTTTATTGGGGGATTTTCACCTGTCCTTTGAAGACGAATGTTGTGTAATTTTAAGCTCTACTGACCTCAAGTACATTACAGCATCATTTCATCCAATTCATTCATTGAACGATATGACCTCCTAGGTTAAAATACATTAAACTTGATAAGTTATTCTAAAGAACTTATCAAATGTATACCTGTATTTTGAGTAAACTTACACTGTTACACTATTACGGTATTTTCTAATATGTATATACCATAATATGGATGTCCCAGTCGAATAACAATAATAATAATAATAATAATAATAAAATAAAATGTAAATTTTATAGCATTTGTATTAATTTAAATATAAACTGATAACTAAACCAGTATTGCTGTAAAATGGCAGTTCAAAATCATTGAAATACAAGTTCTTAGCTACCTTTCGCTAACATCTGAAAATTCGTTCAAGCTATAGAACTGGAAAGGTCACCACATAAAGGAGGTAACTGAATAATGTTATTAAGAAGACAAGTATAAAACTCTGTTTCTTCATTGCACTGTAAAGACAACAATCAAGTAATTTATATATATATAATATATAAATATGTATATGAATTATACAAAGTGATTTATATAGAGCTAACAACATTTCTTTCATTAGTTTCATTAGTTTCAAAGTGTGTTATGCTAGCGACAACGTATTATACCTAAATGGTAGAAGAATTTTGAGAGTTTATTTACCTCTATAGCAAATTTTGAAAATGTCCTCCATCCTGCATAAGGCACAACTCAACACGTCGTTCCATGTTACTGGCCACTCGTTGGAGGGCTCTGTTGTCAATAGCTTGAATCTCTTTTGTGATGTACTTCAGATCGTCTAATGTCTGAGGACGTGTGGCGTAAACCCTGTCTTTTAAGTAGCCCCATAGAAAGAGGTCCGGCGATGTCAAATCCGGAGATCTCGGTGGCCACAGGTTCCTGAAATTATCCGGTCGTCAAAGAAACTTGCAATTAGGTTTATGGATTCATTTGATGTATGGAATGTAGCACCATCTTGCTGAAAATATCCTTGACTCAGCTCTACATCGTACTGCACTTTCACGTTGACTACAAGAACAAAATGTGGAAACAGCTTCCAACAATGCAATTAGGAATAAAACATAAACATCTGCGCATCTAGTGGCAAGGAATCGAAACTCCAGAACATTCTGCTTAATTTGGTGCTAAAATTGGGTCATTGAATGAATTTCCAACGGAATAACTATAGAAAGAAATGTGTCAGTTCTACATAAATATTATGTATATAGAAATTACAGCCAGGTTTATAGTTGATAGCTTGTGATGCCCCATTTTGACTATTGTGACTCTCTTTTTACTAACCTAACTAAAAATTTGACTCTAAGATTTAACGGGCTCAGAATACGTGTGTACGCTTTGTATGCAATCTCCGTCGATTTGTCATGTTACACCATCGCTCAAAACACTTAAATGGCTCCAGCTTAGGGATAGAAGAAAATTGCATTCTTTGTCATTTCTCGATCAACTCCTTCATTCTCGCATTCCAAGCTATTTAAATGTTCACCTCAAATATATTTCTGACTGTCATAATCGAGAAACTCGCTCGCAACACTCTTTCCTTCTTACTATAGCTGCTCATCATAGAACCTTATATTCATCATCGTTTATAATATGTTTAGCTCGTCTTTGGAATTGGATGGATGGGATGGAATGGATGGGATGGAATGGATGGGATGGGATGGAATGGATGGGATGGAATGGATGGATGGGATGGATGGGATGGGATGGGATGGGATGGGATGGGATGGATGGATGGGATGGATGGATGGGATGGATGGATGAGATGGATGGATGGATGGATGGATGGATGGATGGATGGATGGATGGATGGATGGATGGATGGATGGATGGATGGGATGGGATGGGATGGGATGGATTGGATTGGAGCCATTAATTTTCTATTGGAAAGCACGGTGTTCCCGATTGTGTATTGGGTTTTGTTTTAATGTCAGGATGAGATTTCTACTTCGCACCACCCAAGCAAATTAAATATAACTAATATTAGGAATATCGTAGAGTAGTTTAAAGTAGTTTTACAATAGAGCTTTTTACTGTACGTTAAGGGATAACTTGGGCCAAATTCCTGTAAGACTAATCATTTTTGTGAGAAAGTCTTGCGAGTTATCTTTCGTAGCGTCTAATTATTCCTCTTGATGAGAGACAGTTTTGTAGCTTCTTTTTGTGGGGTTCAAGTTAGCTTTATTAAAGTCTTTTCTCACAAACGTATATCATAGAAGTTGAAATTGAGTTATTTTGCTGGGTTGTGTATCCTGTACTAACTAAAAGTAGTATTTTCCAAAAGTTTATTCTCTGAAAGAAATTACAGGGGCAAAGATTTTGTTACATATTCCATTTTTACCAGCCACAGAGAATAATTCGTATATTAATTACGGATCAAATAACTGTCTAAGAATCTGAAGCTAATTAGGGATAGTTATACAGCTTAAGAGAGAAATGAGTCTAAAGGGAAAGCAAAGTAGGTAATAATATATAAAATTTTATGAGATCATTAGTTCTCATTTTAAGACAGAGCCTATTGGTACTTGAGAGGGTAATATACCTTAAGAGCAGTAATAAAGTTTTCTGAGAGCCCTATGACATTTACTTCTGACTGAATTCTCAGAAGTTCCCAAATGACTATGTTAGAAATAATAAGGATGTGCAGAACATGTTTATTTATATTGAGTAACTTCTCAGAAAACTAAATAAAAGTAACACTTTAAATGCAAGGAAGTGATTTTCTTAAAATGTATCTTAAGAAAAAAGTATTTTGCTTCATTAAGCATGCCTGTTCAATACTGAATGAGTACTGATAACGAGATATCCGATATTTTTCAAACACAAGCTTCTAACTAAGTTTAATATAGTAATTGCACGAACATATTAAAAATTATGTAAAAAAATTGTTGTTAAAAATGCAGAAGTATTTGTTTCATGCTATTAAGCAGAAGAAATTGTATAAAATAGGCAACAGAAATATAATAAAAAGCCAACATTTTCAAAGGGAACAACACAATAATTGAAATACAGCTGAAAATATTTATGTAACCAAGTTGTTGTAATCCTGCTGGTTTCTTCAGTTTTTCTTAGTTTAAGGCTTAATATGGTGCACAAATTATATGACTTTGAAATCGTAGCGCTTTTCTCCTGCTTATGTATGAGTTTCTTAATTGTGTGAAACAGAAAACACATTTCTCCCTTCATTCATTTATTTATGTAAATATTTATTGCAGTTAAGATGCACTGCATGAGAAGAAACCCTTTATAGGGATATGGATATATTAAAAAGGATCATCCATCATGTGTGATTAATCTTTTTACTTTCTCTAGCACGCAAGAACAATGAACATAGTAGGTAGAGAAGGTATTATATTGCAGCTAAAATTCAACATGTTCACGGAAAAATATGTTTCGAATGCAAATAAATGCATTTTTAGAAACATGTGAGTGTATGTGCATGGGCATAGTTCATAAATGAAAACTCGGTTAAATACCAAACTTGGTATTTAAGGTTGGTATCTTCCAAGGATAGAATGTGAAGATTTACAAGAAAATTCCCTCACGGAACCAACCTTTACATAGTACATTATTCGAAAATTTTGATTTTCTTAGAAGTGGCTATAGCGATTTTGGTTAAAATGGCATACATTTAAGACATTTTCATGACAAACGAAATATATATCTCAAAGTTTCGGTTATTAGCCTTTAAGACATATTCATCCTGGACGACTTTAGTTTAACTGGCAAAATGATACATATCAACTTACTGCACAAAATGGAGATCTCATTAAAACATGCAATTTATGTCATAATTTTTTTAAACTTAACCGTTTCCGATATTTCTTTTTACTGATTTCAATTTTAAATTACTTAGACTTTTCTCAAGCTGGAAGTGAGCTTTCGCTTCATCTCTCTTACTTTATTTTAAAGAATACAAAATAATTTAGATTGTTTCATATAGCGATAGCTTTTTAAAAGATTTGACGATCCCTTCTATTTACAACAAATAAAGTAATAAGACAATTTGTACTGATTTTATCTCGTTAGTATGACGTAGACAAAAGAATACTCTTTTATAAGGAGGAGTTGTTTAAGGAACAGATAGAGAAAGTCATATGAATGGAACATATCAGATTCTTCTTCAAGAAATCTTTATATGTTTAATTACGTGTTTTACATTTCTAAGATTTTGCTTTTTTATGCTCTACTTCTAATTTATTTAGAAAGTATATTAATTTTATTTAGATATTTTACTATATTGAGTGTTTCAACTCATTTCGACTAACTTTATTAGGTTGCTTAGCTCATTTGGCAGAGGCAGGGATGGATTTTCTAGAATTATTTAAAATATATCACTTTCAGTTCAACATCTTGGATTCAAATTCAACTTTTTGTTTTTATTTAGAAGTTCACTGTATAACGGTGTATTTTTATTTATGTATTACATTTTATTTGTTTTTAACATTTTTTATCCGCAGAGGCAATATATCAACTGTACGTCGGGTGCGCAATGGAGCGACACTGGCGACGCAACATGAACAAAAAACTATTGAAAGATAGGAAGTCTGCATGAATGGAAGAAAAGCTCTTCAATAAAATTTGAATTTACCGCGCCACATTGACGACATCGACAGAGGTTTTAGTTTGTTATTCTGTAAATTGCTGTTAAGAATCTATGAATATTTATAGAAGTGCATTTTTTTCGTCAGATATGTTGATCGTACCGATGCTGCGCCCTGAATTATATGAATTGAATTTGCATTCATATAAAACACAATGAAAGCTCAAAAGACATGGTGAGAATTCACCATGAGCTTCTCTGAACCTGAAATAATTGGTATACGTATTTATACTTAAACTAGATATATTCTACAAATTAGCTCTACTTTTATACTTTCTCACCACGTACAATGCCATAGTAGATAGAGAAAGTATTGCATTCCACCCAAAAATTCTATACTGAGATTTCACCGGAGTGAGATCCGTGGAATCCAAGAATGGCACGCGTGTGCTAATGGGTTCTTGAATAGCATTACTCAAAAACGAAACTTAAGTTAATTAGCAAACTTGGTATTTTAGTTAAACGTCTTCCAACTCCTCACCCTAAACTACTCATTACATGGAAGATCTTTTGGAATGTTTGCTTTGCTCAAAGAATAATTACCGATTTTAATGAAAATACTGTGACAAAAACTCCATATCTTGATTTTCTTGTAACAATCTCAGTAGTGAATAAATTTTGCAATACTATTTACCCGTTAGGAATAAATAAAATTACATGAAGGCGTAGACACCTTTAAAACATAATGTGAGAAAAAGAACAAAGGTGCTACTCTCATAAATTATTCCAATTTGCTCAAAAATAAACTTTGAGAAGTAGGTATTCAAAAACATTGGATTACTTAATAATATTTGCAGTATAATTTCCTACTACAAAGATTACATATATACATTTTCCACACAGTTAATGTCAAATACATAATGGTGGTTAAAATCATTTTAAGGTACTTCTTGTCATTTATTTAAACTTTAAAGTATTACTACTATTCTAAAATAGGAAGTTATTGTTTTTCTTTTTTCTGGCAGAAACAACAAAAGACAAAAAAAATAACGGAATTTGACATAAACCATACTGCGACCAGCTCTAAAAATAGTTGAAAAAGCCTACTGTATTCCCCTATCCACAATGTACCTACAAGTATATTTGTTATAAAAGATTTCTGCAAATCTTTATCTCAACGTATGGACACAAATTCATTTGAATGTAACATAAAACAGTTTTTACACATTTAGAACTACAAATTCTTACTTTTTTAAGAAGATAAGAGAGCAACAACATTCTTTTTAAATCGGTATTCATTGCTTCACGAGTGCTTTGCACTAGCATCACCTGTCAATGCTAACTTGTGCCGCTCTGTTGTGAACGTGGTTTACTATGAGCAATGTGGCGTCCGCTGTCGCTCTTGTCGTGTCATTAATGTCTCTCTATTATGAACTCGGTATTAGTGACACACGAAGGATAAATAAACAAAATAATCTAGGAACTTAAACTTAATATTTATTTTTCCAAAGATATATTATACTTAACTCGCGTCAAACCAGATTTAAAATCGTGGCTTACGGTTTACTGTCCATATATCCCGGAATCATACATCCACATTAACTTTTTCTGTTGCTATAAAAGACGTGTTCCTATATCTCACTATATTTTCATCTGTATTTAATTCTAAGTTATCTAAACAATCATGCGAAAGCCTGACTTGCAGTCAAAAATTAAAGAAAGAACTAATTTATATAATTTTATTTTTAAATAACAACTTAGGCCAGTTTGAGGGAATTGTAACACTTATTTATTTATTTATTTATTTATTTATTTATTTATAAACTGTTAGTTTAAGCTACAGTTACAATGCGAACATTTAGAAGTTAATTTATATTTATGTATTACAATCTGGTTTAGATTTGTTTATAAAATTAAACTATTTTATTTCTTCTTCAACGGATAACCAACCTTTTTGTAGGATTTACTCCCCATGTGCATACAAGCAAATGCTGAGAGTCAGAAACTCTTAGAGGAGTCTTTGGTTCTTATCGAGAATGAGTGATAAACCCAGTACCTAATATGGAGGAGAAGAAGGGAATGAAGGGATGGAAATTGCTGATAAGATTGTCCAACCCAGCATTGGCCGCGCTGAGACCGAGTGGTTAGACCATTCGCCTCTCACCTAGATGCCCGGGTTTGATCCCAAGCGACCGCATGAGAGAATCGTGGTGGACAAAGCCGCGCAGGGCCGGGTTTTCACCGGAATCCCCCGCCATCGTATTCCACAGGTGCTCCATCATCATTCCATGTATTACCAGTGTCATCTCCTGCGGTGCCATGGTAATAAAAGCGGGCAGTAAACACTATCGAGAGAAAGAATAGCATTCACCTGGTGACGGAGGAAAACTGCGAAAAAACCCATGTTGGTCGGCCACGGAGGTTTAAAGCCTGATCTTTCATACGTCACCTCTGCGCCATATAATTTTACAAATAACGAAAATTATTTTACAATATCCACGATTTCCAAGCGTTTTCTTTACTTTGCGGAAAATGTTAGTTTCTGTTCGTCGCATTCTCTTATTATGTGTGTGACAGGTATAACGACAGTTTAAGTGACAGACTGGAAATATAAACTTCGGTATAATTAGAAATCTTTATTTTTATATCATGAATACCAAGTAAAAAATGTGAAGACCAATAAAAAAGAAAGGGAAAATTACTTTTTAAATTAAGATCGCGAAAATATTGGAATGTATTAAAACAACGCTTATTTATATGTCTTTCCTTGCTAAAGTGCTCTATCCCTTTGAAGATGCGAGAAAACAGGAGAAAGAACAAAGTGAAGTTTTAAGGTGGATTGCTTTAGCCTGAGGCGGTATGCAGCTTTCTGGAACGAGTGAAAGATAAGTTGCCTGTAATTAAGGCGCAAAGGACGCAACAAGAATATTGAAAACAACACACTGCCAAAGCAATCAGTAAATGGTATCTAAATCGGTTATCAGATTCAGAAGTAGAGCAAAAAACGGGAACACAATTGCGCTTGAAAACTTATTCCAGGTAAGGAAACAATCAATTGATATTTTTAGAATAGAATGGGACATTACTGATGTGTTCCATTCACAAACCTTCTCTGCCGCCCTGTAAAAATTATTCTTCTGCTTATTCTTCTGTCTACTCCATGCCAATCCAGATAAGCATTAGCAGCAAAAGTCTGCTTATCTGCTTCCGTGTAAATAGAAGTAAAATAAGGTCTTTAGAGAGTATTCCCAGAACATTTAAAATATACATTTTATTTGTCATATAAATATCATTATATAAGGTACTTTAATCCAAAACCTTAGAGCCATTTTTGAGAAAACCAAAGTTTTCTTGAAAATTTCGTATCGTATCCTTGGATGATACTGAGCTTAAATAACAAGTTTGGTATTTAACGAAGTTAAAAAACGTGGACATTTTTTATTCAGAGGGTCTCAAAACATGTATCTGCAATCTGCGATTAAATCTTGGTATGAAAATTTTGATGGGAATATAGTACCTTCTCTATAATGTACATATTATGTGTAGAGAAAGTAAAAACCTGATTCTTTTAAATTCTGGCGACAACGCATTGAACAGCTATCTAACTGCAAGGATGGGTAACAATTGTTATAATTTACTGCTTTCTGTACAGGAAATAAGGATATGTGGGTCCTGGGAAACACTTTATTTGGATGCAAGAGGAAGATTCTACAGTAACCAAGATGCTGTATTTCATTGTAAAAGACAAACTTTACCTTTAGAAACATTTCTGTGCGCATGTTGGTTTGCATGGACTTACATTTTTCATGTGTGATACTTTCATTATAAAAATTATGAAGAACATGTTTAGGTTTTAGAGTGAACGAAAGCCCCTTAAAATTCCTCATTTTTTAATTCTAATTCTGACTATGCTAATTATACAACTAAGTTAGTGTATACAATTTTGCAATCGGTAAAATATTTTTTTGTGTTTGATCAATTTGGCAAAAGGTTGGATACTTACACTTTTAAGATGGCCGCGAAAATTATAAGGCCATATAGAACTTTAAAACTTGTTCCTATCCTATTTTAAACTGTTTTCTTAAATATGTTCACTGTTTTAGCTGTGTGGATAGATTTATCCATGCTTGCGAGTATGCGCCAAAATATCCTTTCCCTAAAGAATATGCCCCGCCATTAAACAAAACACTAAAATTAAAGTCCTGACCTAAATTACTGAATACATTATAACATAAAAATTAAATGTAGCACTCTGAATGTTTAAACAGTACGGAATGTTAACTAGTAGACAGGTGTAAGCATTGACGCTGCAGGGCTCGGGAAAAACTTTCTGCTGAACATTTTTATGTAAAAATTCTTATCTACATTGACCTATTCGGGCAAAACTTTGAACTTACAACTTTAGGTCTCAGCAAAAATAAAAGGCTACTTTTAAACACTATCCCCCATTTTCAACGCTTTGCTAAACACACCTGTACAATGCCACAATAATTAGCTTATGCACAACAAGATATATGACAAACTTATATATAAGCTTACGGAGTTAAAAGATGTTTTTAACTAACCCAAGTTCAAATAAAAAATAAAAAATTAAAATTTATAGCAATGAATCATAAATTTCTTTAAATATATTGAAAGTTTTTAATATTTTATTTGGGATTAAAATTTTTGAGAGAAATTATACTTACATTATTTTAAGTTCTTCTTTTTGTATAATATTTTATTTGAATATATATATATATACACCTATGTATATATATAAAGATATATATATATATATATATATCTTTACATTTATTTATCAATGCGTGAGGGGGGGTTCTTATATATAAGCTTAACGTCCTTCCACCTGGTTGCTCATATAGGACGATGGATGAATGAAATGAATAAAATGATGATCATATGAACCCGAAATACTAAATATATTTGAAATTTGCCTTAACTGGATGAGGGGACATCCCAGAAATGCATTATCCGGATAACACACTCTAACCGAGATTTAAACTCTGGACTTCTTGAATGTGAAGCTGACATGCTACCACCATATTATGGAGGCAGTCCACATGCAGACTGTATATTATTTTACAAGTGTGGAAAATTCTTATTTATAATATGCACAGCATTAAATTATAAGAATAAGTCAACAAATATTTTTATAAAGAAATATAAAAGCTTCCGGAAAACTGCCACCAATGCAGTATGCATGAGAAATTTCATAATTTATTTCTCAGTGAATACTCCAGTCATTTTACTAATAAATCTATAGAATAATTCATGTTCACATAACAAATTAAACTACAGATGATTGGTGAAAGATAATTGTTGGTTTTAGTTAATCTAATAAGTAGAGTTATTATTATATATATTATTATATAGTTACAAGTTAGTTGTCCAATAATTTTAATGTTAAAATGGGTTTTAATTGTCGTCAATTAAGTAAACAGTTAAGTTCTTTACTCCCACAAAGAATATACGGCACTACGAATTTACGTAAGTTAACCAATAATAATACTCGGAAAATTTAAAAACCACAAAGCATTAAGACTAATTACAATCCCATAAATTAGATAGATAACCTATTGAAAATGAATATTTGTGAAACATTTTATCAAGGTATGATACAAGAGGTAAAACGGGATTTTACTCCGCCAGTAAAATAAATTTACACTGGTTTAATCAGTGAGTATTTATAGGAAAACATAGATTTTGAGTTATATTATATTTTACCTAACTGGTATCTCTGATACTCAAGCGCCAAAGCGATGGTCATTTCTTTCCTTTTAGCATTTGTGCTGACAATATGAGTTAGGAAAAAAACATTATACATAAATAAGAGTATGAGAATAAGTATTCCGCTTCTAATCTTCAATCATTCCTTTAAGAATATTTTTAATTTACAGAATTTCTGTTGTCCTCGACAATGAGGCTCACTTTGATCCTTAAAATAATTTTTTAGCATAGCTGAAGATATCAATGTTTGACTTCAGCTTCAAAATTGAATGGGACACATTGGTACTATGATTATACTCGATGTGACCTTACTTAACCTTCTGACATTTTTTCCGTGTGTGGCATATGGGCCTGTTATCATGACAATCAGGGTTGGCCTTGAACATTCGCTTTTAAGCCCTTCTGCACACATATCTTTTTGATACTTCAGATCTTATCAAGAAAGATTTATTTCCTTTGCCCAAGCTCAAAGGCATGTTGCCAGCACAGACGCTCACATGACAACGCCTAAGCATACAATTGGTGAACTTAAACTGTGCCATTGTAATTTACCAAGTATTAATCCTGTTAATTTTAAAAACGTTAATTGTGTAGTTATACCTTGTCTACATGGCAGCCCTCAACAGAGGAAAGCAATTAACAAAATAATAAAATATAGTAAACAGTAGGTATTTTAGCAATTATTTAAGAGTTCAGAGTACCTATAAGTAATAAGTATCCGTTTAACGTGCAAGTATTAAGAATACATTAAAACCACTTTTAAAATGCAAAGTTTTATCCTATCCAATTGACATTTAAAAGAACCCCCCTAAAAATATGATCTTATGACTAATTATGATAATAAGCTTAAATAAGGAAGTATTATTGCTAGTGTCCTGAAATTTAAATAATGAAATTTGAAAGCCTGGCTATGAAATTGTGGAAATGCAGAAAAAGGAGAGAAACTATCCTCTATAATATAATACTGCGCACAGATATTTAAAATATCAGGTGGCGGAATTTACAAAGGTATTAAAATAGAACAAAATATGTGCTTATTCTCACACAGCAAGAAAAAATGAACATCATCCAAACTATATATTTTGAAAGTGTGAACCTAAAATGCTTGTTTACTCTACAGAATGTTATGTAACTATTATTTCATTCATTAAAACGTACTTTTAATTTCTTGGTTATACAGGTTATTAGAATAAGCAGCTCTTGGAAGATTTTATCTTTGTTTACCTCTGCTCTTCTGCTCGGTTATCGAATGACTGACGGACAGCGCATGTTTTGCACGTGGCTCAGCGGTAACGCGCATTGCAAGAAAACAACTCTCAGGATTCGGAAGTAATGTTAATTCAAGAATATTCACGTATAAATTATACATTTCTTATCTTTCATTATTTAAGAATCGGTTATATGTTGTTTTGTACTATTTCCTCGACTTTTTGGTAACAATTCTGTTGTTACAGTGCTATTTTCAGCTAGCTTATTGCAAACAAAGCTTTCGATGTCACATCAATAATGCAAGTCTTTTCGATAAGTATTATCACATTGATTAGAAATTGGTAGCTCTGGAGTGTTTTAATGTAATGCTGTTCAATGGCAATTAATATCTGGCGTTCAATAATTAAGGTCAGATGCCGTTAAAAGAGTTTCTTTATGCCATCGACTGGCCTAAAACATACATTTCCATTACTTTCTCTACACGTACTATGGACATAGTGTGTTCCCAGGTGACCACATGTGAGATTTGTGGTGGACAAAGCGGCGCTGGGGCGGGTTTTCTCCGGGTACTCCGGTTTCTCCCGCCATTGCATTCGACCGGTGCTCCATTATCATTCATGTATCACCAGTGTCACCGCCTGCGGTGCCATAAGTACTTAAAGCGGGTGTTAAACACTACAAAAACAGTGTATACAGAAGGTATTGTATTCCACCCAAAAGCTCGAAGTCAATATTTTACCTGAAATACAGGCCCCTGAATAAAAATAAAGCATTTTTAGAAAAAGGTCCCTGTGTATGTTTGTATGCGTATGTGTGTATGTGTATGTGATTGTGTTATCTTATAAAATTGGAGCTGAGTATCAGCTCGAGTTGTGCTTCTTGAATTTGTTTATGTAGCGTACACGTTCTGAAATTTACACAATTTATTATTTAGGCAACTCGACCTATAATATGAGATATCGTAGCCAATTAAAATGAGAGACTTGCGTAGTGGATCATTATTTGCAGTTATTTTTATCTGACTGATTGCTCACCTTCAGAGAATATTTACTCTAGGTTTATAACATCACATGGAAAAAAACAATTAGTAGTAATTTCATTTAATTGAACAACCATTTGGAGTTGATTCTCTTTTGGAAAAATAAATCATTTTTATCAATAATAACAATCATGATTTCCGCACTTAGTTACTGTGTGCGCCCTTTTCAAGTATTGTATATAAATTTCAGGCGAGTAATAACCATCTTCCATGTTTGAAACCAGTCATTCTTCAGCAAGTCTTTCGAAGCAGCAAAGGGTAAAGACAGAAATCGGTTGCGTGTGTCCAGGTCGGCTACGTTTGTCCAGACTTTGTTCTTGCTACTATTCTGTCGCGTGGCATCATGCTATCTCCCTCCTTTCACTGGCTTGAAAGACTGTCGAAACAAGAAAAAAGCTTCATAATATACATTTACATTGTTTTATCAATTAAATAACTTAGAATATTCTTTTTTTTTCTATTCGATAATGAGAATGCATTTAATTAATTGCATCTCTGAGATCAGAAATACCAAACTTGCCGTCCCTTTGCCAAGCAGCAGCTAGTTGTGAACGTTTCACTATGCATCAGAATGCTAATTGGCGTGTGTGACTGCAGCACCGCCCACGCTGACATCAGCCTAGAGGGATCTTATCTCTAGTTCGCCAACATTTACCCACTCGGCTAGAGGCTATGTTTAAGGATCCTCTCCCACATAGCTTTAACGCTATCAAACGCCACTTACAGCTCTGTTTGCATATCCACGTATAAATGCACGAAGGGTGCAATTCACAGAACGTTCTGCATCATCCCTTTTATAATATTTTTGTTAGTAGGAAAAGCATTGTATCCCAACCAAAAATTTCACCGGATATCTATTTGGAGACAAGCATTTTTAGTAAAAGATCCCTGTGAATATGTCTGCGTGTCTGTCTTAGTGTGTGTATCCGTGAACAGCATAATTAAAAAACTAAACGTCGGTTAAATACTAAACTTGGTGTTTCAGTTTTGTACATTTTAAGAATACGGCACACAGATTTTCAGCAAAACCCATTCTGGTAATTATTATTTTTGGATATATTCATAACAGTTAAAATGTTATTTTTACAACGAAAATTATTTAATTATTATTTTATGGCATATAAATTAAGTAATTTTGAGCTACTGTAGAATAAACTGATAAATTACACTTTAGAGAATATTTTCAGTTTCGATTAAAATGACATATGGTTAAACCCTTTTATATGCAAATGGAAAAGTGTATATATTGAATTTTCTGGAATTAACCTGTGAAGTTCTCTTGGTTCTAAAAAGACTTCATATAAAATGTAAGATATAGACAAAATCTCACTATCAAAAATGTAGATCGCGGTAGTCACACAATTTATCTCAAAATACATTTTTTTAAGCTGCAATTTTCGATATTCCTTGACATTGGGCTTATTACTAAACAGCTTACCCGTTTCTAAATTGGGAAGTGTGTTTAGATTACTTCTTTGGCCATGCAAAAAAAGAAAATAAAATAAATAATATTGTAATCTGCTCTTAAGAGATTAATTTCTTGAAGCAATCCCCATAATAATATTATAAACACAAGGAAATAATCAGTGAGATAATGTCTGCAAATGTTTATATCGATTAAAAAGAATGGGCTAGAAGAATAAGCGTTTTTAAAAATAATTTTTTGAATGAATAAAGACAGTCATGTGAATTTGAGCCTCGAAGTTATTACTTATTCTATCATGTATATTAAAAGAGCGACAGTGTTGTTTTCCAGCCACTAATGTCCAGGTTTCATCGAAATAAATGTTTTGAGGCTCCCTGAACTCTAAAATCCATTTTTAGAAAGAGGTCCCACCAATCGTCCGAGCGGGTGTGTGTGCGTGCGTGTGCGTATATGTGTGTGTGTGTTTGTGTGTGTGTGTGTGTTTGTGTGTGTGTGTGTGAGTAGCATAACTTAAGTCAAAAAGTCAGTTGAATACCAAACTTAATATTTAAGTACAGCATCTTCCAAGGAGGCGACACAAATATTTTCAAGAAAATTTCCCCGCTCCAAACTATACTTTACATCGAACTTCTTCAAATATTTTGCTTAAAGAACTATCTTTCTTAAATGTTTTCATGAAAGATGAAACGTGTATCTTGTATTTTTAGGAAATAGCTTCTGATATCTCCTTTACTCTGCATGCCTTTTGATAACCCGTAAATCTTAAGAGTTACATTAAAATCTTACAGAAAAAAATGCCTGTCGTGTTTATTTACACAATTTATGCTTAGTTATCTTTTAAAGTACATTACGTTGAATTAATTCCCTTGGTGCCTACGAGGAAATGTGCGATAAGGTGATTTCGGGAAATGGTTATACTAACATGAAATAAAAGAGTAAGGTTTTATAAGTGTAGTCTTTACAGGAGTGAATAGAATTTTTTGCAAGAGCAACACACCAATTTCAATGCTTATACTGGCTAACATGAAATACAAGAATGAGCTTTTGTAAGTGGCTTAAGAGGATTTTAATAAATTTAAATATGATTATTATAGGGCAGCCAAGAAAGTAAATGTTAATGTATCTTCTTTTATTTTACAGGGCTAGTTTATGCCAAACTACTTGGGAAACTTTAAAAGCCACCACTACTTTAGTCTTCTCCATGAAAATTTCAATATTTATATTTCTTTGCTACTAAGCTTAATGTGTATATCATTTTTTGGGTTCATATTCATCTTTTGCCAATTTAACTTGACCATCACATAAAGCAGTGTTCATACTTTCTTATACTCCAAGATTAATGTCACCTATTATTTGTTCTTTCATCGATGTTTCAGTTAAATGGGATGGGTGACACTGGGCAACCTGGTCTAACCCGCCTGTGATTATTCCTGTTTTATAGCTAATCTTAATCATTCTTCCATTATAGAGATTCCTAATATTTATTAAATTTAAAATATTTCTCTATTTTATAAGATAACACATAATGTTGTTCTACATACCTTGTCAAATTCTTTTGTATACTCAATAGAGAGAAGATATTTTTCCAGGTTATGTTCTGTGCGCTTTTCTATTGTTTGAGCGAAAAAACATTACCTGTGTAGCTTCGTCCTTTGCTGAAACTCGATTATTGTTTTGGTAAATATACTTCTATCATATTTTTGGATATTTTATGTTTAACGCCCGCTTTTTCGGCCATGGCACCGTAGGCGATTTTAAGGTTATCGCTCAATTTTTGCATTATATAACACTTTAGTAAAGTTTCATATTACTATGTATTTGGCAAAATTAAAGAAGAAATTAATATATATATTATGAGCAGCACATTTTACCCGATGTTTGGTTTCAATTGATGTATACACAGACGTAAACATAAAATTTAGTATTTTACAGTCAGTATAAAGAGAATATTAAACATCGCTTACAATAGCATATATAATGCTCATGGAGTTCTTCCAATTCATAAAACCAGCTGTCAATTTCCATCTTCATAGAGTGGCTCTAAATCTTGGAACACCTTGGTACGCAATCTGAGTTAGTTTGCTGAAGATTTGTGTAGAAATAGGCTATATGAATATATTGATTTGGATAATCTTATTGAGGGTTCTATTAAGGTGCAATTGGATCTCGTATTGTAATTATGTAGACCCACGCAACTGAGGCATTTATCAAGACCACATTTCAAGCAACATTTTCTCTTTCGTACAAAAAAAGTTTGAAATGGACTTTGAATTCGGAACCTGATATATGTAAAGCATTGCTCTGTATAATCGTAAGTTTCAATTCCCTGGAACTACTTCCAAACGTTCCGATTCCATATAATAAAAACTATTGAAAAAGTCCTTCTTAAGTAGTGCATAGGTAGCAAAGATTTCATATGTTTAAAAAAAAAGAAAGAAGAGTACCTCAGTTAGCCTTGAGCACAGCTGTTCAACATAACAATCCCAAGACATTTAAGGATCCAGCATTAGACCAAGTAGTCTAACATTTGTGTGCACTTGTGTATACACAGCTCACTTTCATAAAATAGGATCTTATGGTTTTGTTAGTATGGAGACTAAAGTCATTATCTTGAAACCACATGAGCAACGAGTAACCGTCCGCCATTTTCATATATTTTAGAAAATACTGCATACTCCTTACTACATCCGGCATGTCTGGATAAGTATTTGGATAAATCGTTTTGTGTAAAATTTGATTTTACGTTGAAAATCATCCACTGGACTTGTCTCTCTCAATTTAATAACACAATTGCATTACGCGGTGATCTGCTTCCATTTAACTAACGTGTATTTGTCTCAGTTAAACCCGCTAATAATGATTCATATCCAGGTGCTTTTTGGAAGCTAGATTCCTTTAGATACTAATAACATTCATTCATATGTGTTCTGTATATTACATGAAACACTTTACATAAATCATATGTTATTCTGCGAGTAAATGCATATATTATCATACGTTGTTTATCCTAGTGTTGCTTGGCTTGACTTCTCATAACTTTAAATATTATCGAATAGGTGTGTGGGTTGAGCTATGTAACTTCTACAGATCACTTTTTAATAACTTTCTGCCGTTCTATTGCATACACATGCTTAAATAGTAATTTGCATAAAAGTTAATCTGGCTGTTCTAGAAAACCCTCTTTCAGCGGAATCAATTAAAATAAAGTATACCAATTATGATTCTCGAATAAAATATTCAAATCCTTGCACAAAATAATCATGAATGTCAAATTAGGAACTGCTTCAAAATTCCAAAGAATGGGTTCACCGAGATTCTTACACAGAACTGTGGTGCTATTGCTAAGGATAAATCACGTATTGCTAAAAGGTATAAATTACATATCATAAGTTAAGGTATTATGACTTCAGCAGACAACACAAGAATGTTACCTTATATTCAGTATGTAACTTTTGAAGCATTAATGCCAAATGAAAAGAAATTAGGTTTAACTGTTAACCGATACTGGACTGTAGGCTGTGATATTGCAGATAATAAACTACCCAAATCGCTTCAGTTTGCTTACGTGTGGATTATCCACGAGACTGCGTTTTACCTGTCACACGTTCTAAGCATTGACAATGATTTGTGTATAGCTATCACGAAGTAAACTGCTATAGAATTCCTTAGCGTGCTTATTACATCTTTCCCATTTTGACTTCTTATTTGGAGACGGAGTCTGCAATACTGAAGCTGCTCGTCGAGGACTGCTGCACAACTGCAACATCTGCTCCAAATGTATGAATGTTCTTTGCTCAGAGTCCTTTAAGACACTTGAAGGTGGAGGTGAGGACCTCACGTGGTTGCATGGCAGCTAACACAAACAATTGACAAACCGATCTGGATACGAGCAATGTTTCATAGTTTTGCTCTTAGACTGTCGCAAAAGACACTGACCAAAGAATATGTCCATTTAATTCAACTAAAGCTCTATGACAGAGTTTTATTGATTAATTAGAATATCATGGATCATAGAATATCATGTATGGCACTATAGCACAACATCACGTCATGGTGGAATTTAGCCCAGGAATTTTATTTTGCGTGCAAATAAACATTACGGGGAACTAAGGGATTTGCTTTCCTTCCGAAGGAAAATATAATAAGGATTTTAAAAGTCCAGAAACTTCATTACTCTCAGGAAAAAAATTCTTATCATTAATTCCCAAAACTAATATTTTACTTTAAACTACCCTTTGATATTATATATATATATATATATATTATTATTAAGAATTATATTAGTAATATATATATATATATATTATTAAGAATTATATTAGTACAATTTTTACTAAAGACTACCTTAAAAAAATTCATAAAAATCATAAAATATATACCAATGAATATAAAATTTCCTAAAAAGAAAGAAATATTTTTAAAATAACAACCTTTGTATTGGAGGCTAGTATATTGCGGAGGGTGACAACAGCTTCATAAGTTCACTGATGAAACGCACAGTAACTGGATCTCACTAATGCACGAGCCTTAACTTCCAACATCAGTGACACTTGGTTGTGTAAGTGTGCTATGATCTTTCATTTCAAAATACATCCTCTATATGTATAAGTTTAACAGTGAAGGTGATAGATTTACGGGATTTCACCCGGGTCTTAAGGAATCCTATACTTTCAGTGAAGCTTTACGACAATGTTACTTGCCTATTCTTTGTCACATATACTGTGACGCTAAGGTCCTCTGTCCAAGTCTTAACAATATATTGAAGACAGGAGAAGGGGGTAAAGTCGCAGGAGTGAAGAACGGCGACAACAACATAATGGAATCACGTATCGCCTCGTGGAGATTGCAGAGGGAGGCAAGAGAAAAGAGAACGACATCGGTGGCTAAGATGGAGATAAGAAGGAAGGGAGATGAAGTATCAAGGGAGAAGACACCAGCAGCAACAAGCAAGCCCGGAGGGTCACCACGTAAAGCTTTGTAAAGCCTCTCGTGGAGTGGATCTCTATCCAATCAGATACCTGTGTACCTTACCACGCCCAGGGCAGATCCCGTGTACGCCTCTCACATAAACAAGCAGCTGTAGCAGATGGGGAACACCGTGATCAAAATTGAAACAAAAGTGAGGCGTTGTTTTAAGCCCTTAACGTGACATCGCTTGTCGAACGCAACCCACCTGCTTTAATGAGCATCACGAGACGCTTTTTAATCTATCCTAAAGCAAAACGTGCAGCACTTTGCAATCCATAAACAAGCATTGATTAATTTTTAATAGTTTTAAGAGACTAAGAAAAAATGTCTGCACATAAATGTAAGATGTCATGTAATCATTTATGTACGTTAAGTCAGGGCTTCTCCAAAACAGAACCACTGGTTTATGCAAGAAGGTATCACGTGGTAATACAATGTAGATTAGCATATAGTCATCATATGAGAGAATTAAAGTTATTTACGTAGAGATATAATAATTCCAGTTATATTTTTCTGTAATGTATTTCATTTAACTATATGCAATAGATATCATAATAATAGAAACATCGACCATATTTGTGTGTACTTAATAGAAACAAAATTCCTGTACCGACCAGGAAGGCTCAGGGGGTAACGTCTATGACTCGGGTTCCAATCCGTGGGCCTACCAATGGCAGACTAAGTGGCTGTCCAAGTCAGTACCGTATTGGATATGTATATAATATCACGACCAAAAAGTTCACCTTATGTTTGAAATAAAGTAAAAATAAAAATATATAGAAATAGAAAATGCTCCGCCATCTATCCATAGATAATTCATGCAGGTCAGTATTGCCTTTGTCTTAGGTCAGTGTGAACAGGTGGCGAAGAAGAGGTACAATTGTCTAGCACTAAGGCCTCTGTGGGTTCGCGACAAAACAAGGTGGTATGGTATAGTACACGGATTACCCCTCTCCCCCAGGAGTGGTCGTCATCCTGGCTGTACCGAAGTCGGGGGATGGAGATAGTCACTTTTTCGCTGTCACGCGAACTGAGCACCGTCGCCGAAATATCCAACCCTAAAGGGAAACAACTAGAAGAAGGAAGAATGAAATGAAAATGTAAACGATATGAGGGGACAGTAATGGGGATGAAAGAAACCGACCCAGCATTCGCTTGGCAAATCATTATGAAGCAAAGAGAACCGAATTCAGTGATATCATATAACGACTGGTGCCACCATATATCGACCGGCTTTTAAAAGTTTTTTCTAAACCTTGAGCTTAGTGTATTTCCTCATTACCCTTTTACTAAAAAATAGAATCTAATAAGACTATTTTTGTTAATGTACAGGTATTTTGTATAGTGTCTAACGCACGCTTTTACTACTTTGGCACAGCACGATGATACTGATCATTGATGAAATTGGAGCACCGGTGGAATGTGATGACGAGCGAAACCGAAGAAAACCTGCCCCTGCGCCGCTTTGTCCAACACAAATCTCACATGTAGGCACTTGGGATTGCACCCGGGCCTCTAGGTGCACGGTCCAACAAGTATTTGGATTAGCATGCAGCAAAGAGAAGAGCGAGTTCTTCAAAGAACAATTTGCTCAGCATAGGTAGAGAAAGTTATGTGAATGTAACATCCCACATTTTTAAATATAGAAACCTTTTGAATAAGCAATTCATAACCAATAGATACTACCGAACTACCAGTGGTTATATTCTAACTTTAAATACAGTAGGTAGGTTTGAAAAACTCACAAAACAGCAATTTAGTCATCGTATTACAAAATGTAGTTGGATGTATATCAT
The DNA here is from genome assembly GCA_030762935.1 of Hymenopus coronatus. NCBI lineage: Eukaryota > Metazoa > Arthropoda > Insecta > Mantodea > Hymenopodidae > Hymenopus > Hymenopus coronatus. Next base: position 59,765,660 of record CM060881.1, read on the forward strand.
ATTATGTTAATTTGAAGAGCATAAGGTTTCGACATATAATTACACTCAAAAAATAAATAAATAAATAAATAATAGTAAATAATGGATAAAAAGTAAAGGATAAGCAATAGAAATTCCCAAAAATACTTGAGGGCTGTTGCAATCAGCAAATAAGGTGTTAACAGTTATGAAATTGAATAAAAATAAATCAAATTCAAGACAAACATAGTATAATACAACTACTATCCCCATTACTACTACCACCACCACCACCACCACCACCACCACCACCACCACTACACAATGTAGTGATGTGGGAAGAGAATAAACTAAGATGTTTAACTTAAATAGTAAACTTATATAATATCATGATAATGATCAAGATGTGTATCGTATGCCTTCAAAGAAAATCCTGGGATTATGAGCCAAAAGGTGGAATAAAAAAGGGAAGACCTTTAAACAGTTGGAGTATCTCGAAGGCCAAATCCACTACGTTTGTATTATTATTATTATTATTATTATTATTATTATTATTATTATTATTATTATTATTATTATTATTATTATCATCACCATTATTATTATTATCAATATCATCCTACGCCGCGGTAAGTACTTCGTCATATCGCGACGGATCTATAAGGTGCAATACTCAATTAGAATGTGATGGACAGCAGCCTTGTACGTAGCCTTCTGGGTCCTATCCCCGTACCATGTCACTTTCGTTTCGGGCCAAACAAATGGCGATAGATTGGAACCTAGTGTAGCCACTTTCACAGCTATACTCCGACGGAGTGCATCTAGCCTTCGCGGTTTCATCTCTTTATGCCATACTACTTTGCTCCGGGACAAGCACGTACGTTAGGAAGCTGTCTGGTCTAACTGCTTTCACTGTGTTTTAATAGATGGCAGTGCACTCACAAATGCTATCAATTTTCACTCCTACCATTATTCTAGACTGAAGATGGAACTTGGCATCGTAGTATTAACATCCAACACGGTATTTATTTTGACAACTGAGGGAATCCCCTCCCCCCCAAAAAGGCCAAGAAATTTTGAACCCAAGAGCACCAGATTGCAGGCCTGCGCCTTTTCGTTACATATGATGTGGCCTGTTTCTGCGTATATTTTGGAGGGGTTAAGTCCTTAGACAGTGCTCAAACGCCCTTAACTTTGTTGACATACATACACAAAATACATCTGTTCAAATGTAGCTTTTGTTTTTCTTTGTTCACCATTGCAAAAGTGTTGGGAACTGGATTTTAAATTCCATCAGCTCTATACTTATTAAACGACGAAGTGGGGAGAGATAGGTGAATAAAATAGTATGGTGCTGCGCTGTTAAAAAGAAGAGGTTTTCAACATCTAATTTCCTCATAAGTGTCTGTAGGGGTTTCAAACTTTAATAAAAGCCAATTAATAACGTTCTCTTCAGTGATCCATTACATTTTTCACATGGTATTTCCTCTCAAGTGCGTATTCTACTCATCTTAAGCGTGTAATTTCCCTATTAATATTTTGGACTACAAATTACCCTGACAGGACCCAAGTGGTTGCTCTTGAGGTGCAGTGAAGATGTCTCCAGTAATATCGGCCCCTTGCATTGTTTTTATACAATATAGTAATAATTTTCATTGTAATATAATACTAGGATGTTAGGTTAATAATTTTTAAAGAAAATCTGAAAAATATTAAGAGCTGGAACTTAAAACATTATTTTTATGTTCGGTGATAGCAAAATTATTTCTTTAAGGTGACGTTTCTTTGAAATTTGGTGAAAAATGATTATAAAAGGAATCGTTTGGAGCATTTTGTGTTTATACTTCACATTTTCAGGTGGCGTTTATGAGCAGTCACATCTACAATTCTAGACAACTACATAAGCAGAATGCATGCTATGGTAATTCTATAAATATGCTTTCTTTATACGTACTATGTATTACTAGAGGAGGTATTGTATTCCACCCAAAAATTTGATACCAAGATTTCTCGGAAATTTAAGTTTTGAGGTCCTCTGAGTTAAAAAAAAATTTAGAAATAAGATCCGTGTGTGTGTACGTGTGTGGGTCTGGACAACATAGCTCAACAATAGAACATAACTAAAAAAATCGTTAAACAGTAAATGTAACTAACTTCCAAGGATGTGATATGAAAATTATCAAGAAAATTTTCCTGGATAGACTACTCTTTACATGAAACTTTTTTGATGGTTCTACCGATTTTTGTATGAAGAAATGATTGTGGCAAGTTTTAAGGTTATTCACTAATTGTTTATATGATGTGATTTTATGATGAATGAGTGAGTAAACTTTTCAGATTTTTTATTTACCGCTGTATATATTAAATGAGGCAAACTAGAAAACATACGATATTGGGAATTCTGGACATCATGAAATGTTATTCAAACAACTATAGTTGGAAACCGCTTCAGTTACAACAGCAAGTTTTAAATAACCATAGCACTAAATCTAAGAACCTAAATTTAGCAAAAATATACAATTTACACAAAATATTTACTTGCTATAATTAAAAGAAAGTCGCCTTGTGACAACCTTTTTTTTTTAAATAAATACAGTTCCGGAGGCTTGTGAGGACTCCGGCGCTTTATTCCTTTTTTCTCCATTTTTTCCAGTTTCCTATATTTCCTTAGTAGACCTTATTATTCTTAAGGTTTTCTTTTTACATATACATACACAAACATAGACACATTTACAAACACAGAAACACCCATGCCCAAGGTGGGACTCGAACCCACGATCCTGTGCACCACGAAGCGCCAATGCGAGACACTTCAGCGAGCGCTGAAACACTTATCAGCATAAATTAAATGAATGTATATCGATTGTGATTATGACCTGGGATACAACCTAGGTTGAGAGTTATTAGTAAGCTCAGTATTTTCTGTCTTATAACTTATACTATTTTACCAACAAACAATGTATAACTGCGAAAAATATTTCTAAGCTCTTAACAATTTTAAAGAGGTATTCTTTCATTTATGGGGGGGATATATTAAATTAGGTTTCATTTTGTAGATCATGATGACCAGCTAGTCCTTGAACATAAAACATGTCAAAACATACAATATTTCATACACTATGTATTTATTATTAATTGTAATACGAGAACTGTAAATGTTAAACATCTGAAACTTTCGGTGGCTTTAAAACTTAAGGGCATTATTAAACATTAAAACATTACATAATTTGTCTTTTACAGCCTGTGTCGCTACACATTTCTTACATCCTTATATACAAAGATGTCCAAATGTAATGTTAAGATCTACATTCTCAGAATATTAAATATGCACATAAAATTTTGCCAATGTCATTAATGCATGCATCGATGCTTTGCCTTAAAGAACAACTCCTTGACTAGGATCTTGAAGGTTAGATTTTGAATCATTTTGTTTTCTCCTAACACACGCACCATTCTAACATACATATTTCCAGATTTTGTGGAGTATAGGGAATCATTCCGGTTAAAGAAAAATTACTGGCCTCAGCCGGGAATCAAACCCGGGATCAAGTCAACTCGCTTAAAACGACCACGACACCGACCATGCAATCTTTATTTTAGAGCTTTGCCTCTCAATTCAATCGTGCTAATCTTATTTGTCAGCTTATACCTATATGTGCCCACTTTAGATAGCAGATAAATAATAAAATGCTTTTATCTATAGACTTCTGTATACATTTCATGCATTCTAGGAAACAACAAAAATTAGTATTTATTTCATCGTGAAATAAAGTAAGTACTTTATTTCATTGTAAATTATTTAATCTCCTTTGTCAGTTCCCATTTTTAAATAATGCAAATTCTTTGTAATGTAAGTCCTTCGATTACCGGGAAAGAAACTAAGTACAGCTTGTTTCGCATAATCTAAAACTTCTTCAGGAGTATCCCTTTTCATTCATTTGTTGATTTATTTAGTGCAGTTTAAACAACCAGAATTGTAACTACTTATTCCGGCGGGGTTACGTAGCAACGAACAAACTACTACCTATGTCACGACTAAAATTCAATTCCTCGTAATAATATTAATATTAATAAATAAAGAAATATTTCAATTAATATTAGGGTAGGATAACACGTTGTATATTACAGGTGGCCTATTAGATATCATTTACTCATGAGAAATTAAAAATCACGCGTTTACGCGCTCGTGTACTAAACATTCCACTCAAAAATAATAGCCTATTTAAGCCACTTATAATATAAATAAGCCGTATTTACGAAAATAATACTTTATGTTTGTAACCAAGTTTCATAATTAAAGTGATACCTAGTAATTTTTCACAACATTGACTTAAATAAAGGAAGATAAGGGAGCCGAAGCATTTAGAAGGAAGAGTTTATTAATATGTAGATATTAATTATTTTAAGTTAAATGAATGCCTCTGGATGGAAGAGGTTCCTTAATGGTGCACTAGAAAAGCTGCAGAATGAAGATTTCAGTGTGAAAAGAGAATTTATGGATTAGTCCAAGCGCATCAAGTAATTTACCCCTCCAGCTTCTACTGCACAATGGTACAGATGTCTTCTTGTAAAGAAAGCTTCATATAAAGAGATAACCACAACGTGGGAGTAGAAAAAGTGGAGAACTCGCGAGGGAGTGATGCTCGCCGTCCCAGTTTATTGGTGGCCTGGGACTGGACTGGCGACAAACCCCGATTTGTGGACACTAAAACACTCTGTACCTTCGCACTTACCTTGCTGCATAAGAAAAAATCTCATGTGTTCCATTCACTTCACTTTCTCTGCATCTATGTAACAAAGTATTGTTAATAAGCCTATCTTTAATTGACTTCGTGCTAATCGTGATAAATCTAACGGCAAACGTTCTTATTCTTTAGTTTCTTATAGGTAGAAATGAAATAAGGGAATGCACTAGGCTTAACCGACAGACAAATGTTGTCAAATGTAGTTGTTATGGGATCAGTTTCGTGACCAGGAGTTGACATCTTCCCGTATGAGAAAGGTTTACACATTTTAAAACTATTAACAAGGAATATATAAAAACGGTCAATTCCACGAAAAAACTGCATATGACATTAACTGTGTATTTTAATAATGTCTACATTTTGTGTTAAGTAAGTTTTGTCTATCTCTTACGGTTTATCAGTTATGAAAAATTAATCCAGAGTAAAAAATGTTCCGAAAATATTCCCAGAAAATTAAAATATATACATTTTATTTGTCATGTAAATATGTTTAATGTACGACATGTTAATCAAAATCGTTAGAGATATGTTTGAAAAAAATCAAAATATTTGAACATTTTTCCATGTAATGGGTATTTAGGAATGGAGGAACTTTCTTGAAAATCTTGGAAGATAATGAACTTAAATATCAAGTTTGGCATTTAACGGCCTTTTTGTTTTTGAGCTATGCTGCCTACAGACACATACGGTATCGAATTTTTGGGTGCAATACAATACCTTCTCTTTACCTATGTACATAGTACGTGTGGAGAAAGTAAAAAGAGACCCTATAATGGGAAGCAGAAGTGGATGAAATTCAATACAATTATAGCTACAGACTTATAGATAAGGACATTTACGGCTGAATAAAGCAAACATTACAAGCTTTAATTCAAGATCTTCTCGGGCTTCTAGCCAGGTAAAAACTTGGCTTGACACCAACGTTTCGAAGAAGTGCATCTTCCTCGTCTTCAGGGTGAACTGATGGTTCGAGCTTGCGGAGACTGGTATTTATAAGAGCTGGGATGAAGCTAACATCTGATTGGTTCGCGTGATATTATGGCCTGGTATTGAATTAACACGTCGCCAGGAAAGCTTCAGTTCTTATTTTATTACAACCTTTGTCGACAGGCCGCTGTACTCTGCTACTAAATCTGGTTACTGCTATGGTCCGCAGTTTAGTAAAGAGTGCACTTCCTCTGTTTGGGAATCACATAGAAATAGAACTATAGTAATCACAAAGACCTGCAAACAAAGAAAATGCGAGTATATGCTCGCTAATTAAGCTGCATGCAATGTGAATTTCGCAGCCAAATCAGAAAATAATGCGAGTGTTCAGTTTAACTTATTTCCTTTATGGCACAGTAAAAATATTGTCCCACTCACGTGACTTTCTCTACGTAAATATTCTTACAAAATGTATAACTTTGACGGTGCCATCTTCTGTGTAGTTTCCATGTTCGCCTTGGTCTGTGAGTCATCGCAGTTGGAGACCTTGGGGTGCGTAAACACAGGAAGAACGGTGCGACGGTAACGGAAACCTTCGGAACGTGAGACGTTTTGATTCTTCTCGAGCTTCGAGATACATCTGGAATTTTCGGTTTTCACAAATGTCCACAAATTTCTTTGACGTCATTTTCTAGCTTTAAAAGGAGGAAGAATTGTAAGCCTATGTTGACTGGAGTGGAGTGCAGCCGTCAACTGTCTAAATGTCGAATGTATCATTTGCAGCAGTGAATTTAAGACTTTAACTGTAAATAATTTTGAATTAATAAAAACACTGTTACATTATTTTACCTACTTCATCCTAAACGTTAGCAGAGATAGTATGATTACTTAGCTTCTTGTACATAAGTAGAAGAGAAATAAGTGAATAGTCAAGTCTTTTAAAAGCTGTTTTCTGTGTGATGACTATGATGGTTCTCTTTACATAGCCTGGAGAAAAACAAAAGAAAAATAAATGACGTTTCCACGTTTGAGAACAGTATAAGCATTGAAAAATTACACCAATTACCAGGAATATGTCGGAATTAGCACAAATGTTCCATAAACTGTGTGCTTGGATATATCTACATTTTGTTCAGTAAGATTTTTAACCACTCTTGCACTTTAGCAGTTATGCAAAAGTGATGCAGATGAAGAGGATTTAAGGGGCCATTCCCGTAAATTTGTCATTTGTCATAAAACTATCTTAAATTTACGGTATTTTAAAACAACTTGTTACTGCCATTTTTGAGAATATTGTAATTGTGAAAATATTCTATCTAAAAGGTAATTGAAACGAGGGGATTTCCTTGAAAATATTCATTCATAACTTAAGAAGACGTTAAAAATATCTTAGATATATGGTATTTTAATAAAATCTTTTTACTGGCATTTTTATGAGAATCAAAATTTTCGAAAAATATTGCATATTGTTTGGGATCAGAGGATTTTTTTTTTAAAATCGCTATTTCACATCCTTGGAAGATGTCGTTGCTATTTAACGGCTTTTCGTTTTTGAGATTTGTATACCATTCACAGACACACACAACACACGAACCATTTTCTAAAAATGCTTTAATTTATGCATAGGACATCAAAACATTTATTTCCGATGTAATCTCAATATGGAATTTACATATATTATACGTGGCAGAGAAAATCATAAGTTAGTAAATCCTAATTTCTCAGAATCGACCACATTATGTTAGGGATCTTCTCTTTATAAGCTAAGCAAACAGTTCTGGAACATACAGTTGCTCAAGTGAAACTAATTTGAAGATCTACAGTACTTTAATTAAGAGCATATTATATATTTATGATCAATAACGGGTAATAATTTATGCACCAAATTAAATCAGTGGTATCTAAAAATCAATCTTAAACAAAAACAAAAAATACATTTTACATCTTTATCATTTAGCGTACCTCTTCAAAGACAGAAGTTTCTTATTTACTTTGGATTTGAATGGAAAGTATTTGTGCAAATTTTATATCTTCGTACAGTAAATATTTTCTTCTAAAAGCTATTACGGACGGAGTTTTTTTTTTTTTCTTTTTTTTTTTTCTTTTGAAATTAGGGTCTATCTTGAAAGCAAATCCAATAACATTTATGCCTAGCTATAGTATTTAAGTACGAGTTTCACTTTCATCAGTCCATTGAGCCGTTTCAAGAGTAGAATTAAAGGAATACATGACAACAAAACACTTTATTGTGAATACTGCTGCAAGACTGTTATTGTAAACTGTCTTTACAGTCTAAACATGACAGATAGATGAAGTTTTGTTTCATCTCTTGCGTAACGTGAACTACCTGGGCTGTTCAACCCCTGCTTCTATGAGCTAATATCGTCAACTTTTGTTTTTAATTTATTTATTCATTTGTTAATTACAAAAGGTATAAGTTATATTATAAATACAGTATATCAGTTCACAACTTTTTATATATAGTTATGAACAATGTTGTCTGTGCGTTTAAATTAAATATGTGCAGGAAGATGGTAACAAAATGAGGTTTTGTAATCGCTATAGAATGAGCAAGGCAAAAGCTTTTGCCGATTGCAGTGAAAGGCGCCTATATTTTTGCAGATCTTCTCTTGCTGCTCTAAGATGACAAAGCAAACCGTCGACGCTTGGATGCGTTTCAGACAGCATATAAGACAGCCTAGAGCGAGCCACACCTGAGCGAAGAGGTCGGTAGTACTTCGAGTCTTTAGTTATAGTAATGTGCGAGCATAATCGTTGGGATTTTGCGAAGGAGCAAGACGGTGCAATTGCGAAACAACCCAGTGCCAGATCAGTCGTGCTGTTGTGCAGGTAACAAAACGATGGCGTAGAGTATCCCGCACACCGCAAATGTTGCATGTGGGGGTCGTCACCATGCTGTATCGGAATTTTTTATACTCTGTAGCCACAACATCATTGATGACCAAATATGCGCATGTAGTCCACTCCGTAGATATGTTGCGCAAAAGGATGTTCCGCCATACCTGGCAGCAGGGTCTGTTGGGCATCCTATCCACCACATGAATTGGTGCAAGCAGCCCCTGTAGGCAAAGCTTGTAGAGCTCAGTTGATAGTCCTCTAGGTTGCTGAGGTAGGACATCGACATCAATGCCATCCAAAACATGGAGTGCTCTCTTAAAACCCGCAGGAGCAGCCCGAACTGGAGTTGCAAGAGAATTCATGAAGGGCTCCCAAAATGATATTTCTTGTTCCTCTCCATATCCCCTAGTGACAAGTATAATAGATTTAACAAGAAGCGCTTTACTCTTAGGTCCCACTGCAATTAAAGCTAAGGCGCCTTCGTTACGTTTTCGCCACAATTGGCTTTTAGCTACACGAAAGGGCTGTGCTCTCCATAAATAGTACCCAATAAGTCGTTCTATTCGGGAGAAGTGTTTTTCAGGCATTGGTAATAATATATACCATAATTTTGCCAAAACAAACTGATTGATGTGCCACACTTTCTGTAGAAGATTCAAGTTCCGGCCAAGATGTGCAGTGGTATTCAGCCTAATCAAAATTATTTTGTGATCCCAGTTGCGAGCAATCATCGATGTAAACGGCGTGGAGAAGATGATGCCGAGAACCTTGACACTATATTGTATTGGGATATCGAGAAATGTGTGATCAGTTGGCCACGATCCAAGAGGGAGCAGTTGCGACTTCGCGGTGTTCATTTTGGCATTAGAAGCTTCCTCATAAAGTGTGATGGCGGTATGTACCAAGGGTAAGGCCTCACGCCTACGGATGAGCAGCGTGACGTCATCAGCATAAGCTCTGGCACAAAATAATCGAGCTGGAGTGACAGTCCCAGTCAACTTAGCCTGAAGATAGCGAAGAAAGGGAGAAGAGAATCATTGATAGTGGACAACCCTGGCGTACAGAGTTAGTAAGCTTTATAGGCTTACTGAAGTATCCATTGACTTGCACCTTCGAAGACATCCCACTGTAGACGGTTCTGATTGCAGATATTAGCAACGGTGGAAGTTTGAATTTCTGAAGCACTTTAAACATATAAGCATGGCCAACTCTATCAAAGGCTTTATCAAAATCCAGACTGACCAACGCAGCAGCCTCCGACGGATTCCGTTCATAATGGAGAATTGTATCTCGGAGGTTGTCAATTATGGTCCTGCCCGGGATGCCACATGTTTGTCCGGAGGTTATAATTGTAGGTAGAATAACCCTTAATCTGGATGCTAGTACTTGCATCACCATTTTGTAGTCGCTGTTTAAAATTGTTATGGGTCTATAGTCCCAAACACTCATTGGAGACCTTTTCTTTGGGATTAAGATGAGGATGCCATCTGCGAATCCAGGGCAACAGTTCGATCCAATAAGGATCTCATTTACCAATTCTACAACTTCTGCTTTGATTATACTCCAAAGGTCTTATAAAATGAATATGTCAGGCCACCTTCTCCTGGGCAGGAATGGAGGCTAGCGGAATTAATGGTTTCTAGAATCTCGGTGGTAGAATATCGCTGCTCCAAGGAACGCTGTTCCTCGACAGTTATACCGGTGTCAACATATTGGAAGAGCTCCTCCATGGCGTCATTGCGTAGGTCAGTGGTGTCAAACATGGTGCTATAAGATGTATGGATAGTCTGTAGGATTTGAGGCACAGAGGTGACCTTGGCGCCTACCGGTGTCAGAAGAGCATGGATGTAACGACCACTACCAGCACACTTCTCCTTAATGGTATGAAACAATGAAGCTTTCTCCTGTGCCACGACGGAGTCATGAGTTCGCGAACGGGTCATAGTTCCCGCCAAAACATGTTGCTGTATTTCCACGAGCTTTCGCTTCACAGCTTGAAGGCAATGGGATACGTCTTGACCACTCTGTTGTCTAGAGAAAAGACCCATTAATGTTTCTTGGTAAAAGTTGAAGGTGTGACGTCGTTCAATTGACCTCTCACGACCTTTGGTCTTGAAGAAGGTCGTAATACCAGGCTTAAATATACGTCGCCATTTCTCCACCACCGACAGCGGGGAGCGTCGAGCTTTACCCTGAAGACTTTGCCACAACTTGGCAAAATCAGCAGCAATAATGTTGTCCTGTAACAAAGCTTCGTTTAATTTCCAAATAACCTCTGCCATATAGCAGAATGCGACTCTCAGCGATTAATTGCAGTTTGACAGCATGGTGGTCAGTAAAGGCAACAGGTAAAACTCGCACTGTGTGAATCGGAGAGTTGAACTGAGCGCTTAAATAGAAACGATCTATTCTTGAGGCACAGTTCGCTCGACAGTAAGTAAATTCTACAGACGTAGCGTTCATATGTTCCCAAACATCACAAAGACGTAGCCCGGTTACCAGCTGATCCAATGCCAAAGACTTGTTATAACCAGGACGCTGATCCTCAGCATGTAGCACGCAATTGAAGTCGCCTCCTACTAAAAGCAGGGCATAATTCCATCTCAAATAATAGGGTAGAATGTTTGTTATAAATTCTTCTCGCTCATGGCGCCTGTCACTCCCTGAAGGCAGGTATAGGTTAAGTAGCAGCATGTTGTCCATTCTAGCACTTATAACACGACCACTAGGATGCATCTCTATCTCGACAAACGTCAAACCTGCGCTGTACAAAATAGCAGTACCACGCATATGTTCTCCTAAATTCACCACACAACTGTACTGTGGACCCATAAAGCCAAAGTCGGTTATGTTAACTTCTTGGAGGAAAACTATATCTAAATCACGAGTCCGCACAAAATCACGTAAAAGAGCGTGTTTGGCAGTGCAGCGTAGGGAGTTGATGTTAACAGCGGCAAAGGTACGTAAGACAACCATTAAAACAAGGCCAGAAGTAAACCAGACCAGGTCACCGTCCAAGATGTATCTAGTCATTTACAACGGCATGAATGTGTGTTCGTGATACCCGTGGAAACTTTTTCGGTCGGCTTCCAGATCGAGAAGGCAAGTGCTTCCTGAGTCGAGGGTCTCTCACGGTCTCCCACGCGATGTTAGACTCCGTTTCTTCGGTGCCCTCCTCCTCACTAACAGACAGCGGGCGTTCTCTCCTAACCGGCACAGGTTCGTTGGAATCCATCTCACTCCATTTCTGGTGTTCAATTATTTCAGTGTCTGGTGGATCGCAGCGGCCAACCATGTTCTGGTCACCACTATTAGGCACCACAACAACAGAAGATCGTGTAGGGATGAGAAATCCATTTCTGCTACTTCTGAGGGAGTATTGACAGCTACCGGTGCGGACACAGATGTCTCCTACACCGCCACATCGTCACGCATACTGCTGGTAATCGGGTAGACTTCCTCTGTAGGTTTGACGTTCCAAACTGGCTCTATTTCACTAGCTTCAGTAGCGTGCCCATTTGACGCACCTATTGTTTGTTTACATTCCTCTTCCGCCCGAGCGCTAACTTGACCTCTCACTACATCGCTGAGTAACACAGCCCTGCGCGAGACAGAGACAGGCAGTACAGACTTTTTGTATGGACAGTGTGAGCGAAAATGAGAAGCTTCCCCACACACATAGCAAGTTTGCGGTTGTCCTAGATAGGTCACACCAACAGGAAACCCACGTACTACTACTGTAGATGGAATTTCCTTTTTTAATTCCATTCTTACAGAACACCAGACTTGACGGGGTACTCATAACCTGCGTTCCATTGTTCTTCTTGAACCTCTAGTATTTTCCCATATTGTGAAAATTTCTGTTCCAGAAACGTGTGAGTGATCTCAGGCACTAAATTGAAAACCCGGACATTTACAATGCGGCAGTCAGCGGGCGCAATATTTACCATCGGTATTTCACCATTTTCATAACTAAACTTGCAGTAAATATCTTTCATAGTGTGTTACAGATATAAATTTTATAAAATAAATTTTTCTCTAGAATGAAACTCTAGTGTATCTACCTGATCAGGTGGTATTTTCATGTAGTTGTGAATCCAGTCGTGCTTCTTCCATCGCGCTGGGTCGACGTTCAGCTCCTCGAAATGAGATTTGCAAAGTATTTTGCCTGCGTATTGCCTCCATCATTAGAAATTCTTTCCTTGTAGAACTATAGACTCACACAGAACAATCTATTTGACGTTCCTTAACGCCGCTCGATTACGCGCAACACAGCGGACAAACAACCTCTCGGTCCGCTAGCTGCAGCCAGACTCGAGTTAAGTTAATCATTCCCTCAAGTAGTAAATCATCTGAGTATCTAGGTTAGACATCTCGCCTCTCAACCAGGCGATCCCAGGCAACCGCATGCAGAATTTGTGGTGGACAAAGTCATTGCATTCCACCGGTGCTCCATTTTCATTCCATGTATCATCAGTATCATCGTCTGCGGCGCCATATTATAAAAACGGGCTCTAAAAACAATAAAAACATTTGAGTATATAACATTATATGTCTTCCTATAACATTATATGTCTTCCTATAGGTACTTTGTACTATGATGCACTATTGCCAACCTTTTGTATTCAGCGCAGGTGAATGTAAGCGTCTACATAATGAATACGCGCTACCGTGCACAAGTGAAATATTTAAGCATTAAAGCAAAAATATAAAGATATATGTAGCGATTGTTGAAGTGTTAATTCTTGTGTGTTAACAGTTTGATTAGAGGGCGATATCTGTTCACTTTGGGGGCAGGCAAAAGCCATTTCTTATGTGGGGGATGCAGGTGTTAGTGGAAACTCTTGGTACTCCACAGTCATCAGTCACTCCCTCCCTCTCGCCGCAAGTCTCACCCACCTGTTCGACAGCGAGATGAATGTGTGACGTCACGTAAAGCCGTGTTTTCGGCCTTGTCCGACAGACAATCTCTATACATCATGTCTTGCCACTGCAGGGCTCTGACAAATTGATGTACATACATTTGGTCTAATGCCAGTTCTGACCATCACATTTCCTTTCTAACAAGCTAATTGCGCCCTTATATCTATTGCAGTACATTAATAACGATTATGAAACCCATCTGCAAGTACAGAGTTCGATCCTGTGGCATATGGGCTATGCATGCTTCAGTAGCATGCTTGCAAATTGTACAGTACCCAAAAAGAAATTAATATAACAAAACTTATAAGTAATAGTTTTAGAGAAACCCACAAGATTTCCACAAAAAAGCTAGTGTTTGTTATGCTTGTCAAGTACACAACTATAATAGAAAAATTATAATTTTTTGGAGATCCTATTTCAGAAATGTTCATAAACACACAGCAGAAGCAACATCACTTTCCCATTCAGCCCAATAATAATGCTATAACAAGTGAAGAAGAATTTGGTCTAATTAAAAATAAACTAAATCTATAACATAGTATACACTAAATACAAATCTGAATAATCTTTTTCTGGTCAATCATGCTTATTCATCATAATATTTCTAGGAAGTCGGATTTTCCGCATTTGTTGCAGCCAAACTGATTTAATACCTTTGCTACTTCATATCACAGCCGTAAAAGTTTATTGCTGAGTTTAATACAGAAGAAGTGCTGAAATAAATGTTTAACCAAAGATATTACTATATTCTGTGCTTATATAATGTTTATACATAGATCATAGTAATATCTAATTACGTGTTATTTCTTATTATAGTATATAATAAGTACATTTAATTTACGGAGTATGTTGATTTTTGTATTCGTATATCAGGCAAAATAAAGTAATCTTGCTTTCCTTCTTTTTCCTCTTCTTCATTTCACTCATTTCATTTCAGCATATCCTGTGTCGTACCTTAGTTTAAAATGTATGACAATGATTTTCTGCAAGTCGACTTCAATCGAATGACCTTCATTTGAAGATAAAAGAATTGATCATGGAAGAAACATTATTTCGCAGTGTTTTAAGGTTTGTACGGGTTACTCATTTTGATATTTCAATCAGCTGTTATGGTAACTAAATAGATAACATCACAATCAATATAAGAGTCATGGATTAAAAAAAATTAGTTAATAAATAAGTAAGTATATGTATGTATTGAATGTATAACGGAAATTGGGAAATGGAGAATACAAGACTTCGTACAGAAATCCACTTACACTATACGATATTTATGCTTAAGTGAATCTTTAAGGTTATCAACTTTACATTTTCTACATTTGATTAAAATATATCTTGGCGGCCTTTATGATACATGAATATACGGATTATTGGAAGCCTGATGCATTTGAAGTTCTAAAAAGGTAATTGAAATGGAAAATAAACCTCTTTAAATGACGCACCCATTTTATTGGAATTCTCAATATTTAATCTCTATTTAATGATTTTTAGTAACAATTTAAATTGGTATCCCCTCTAGTCTAAAAATTATGGACCCTTATTAGTGAACTGGGAGGTAAATGAGCTGCAGTTACTAAGTGCTCTGCTGAATTTAGTTTTTTAAATTTCAATTGACATCTCGAAGCTATATTTTGAACCTATGTAGGCTTTAGTCAAAAACTTTAAGATTTACAAAGATGAAACTTTTCATACATACACACATGCAAACCTTTTTCTGAAGATATTTATTTTACTGAAGGATTAAATGAATCAAATCTGAACATGCCACCTTGGTACCTAGGTAACTATACTGGGGCATATATTCAAACTTTGATTTTATTTCCAAACCTAACATTAAAAATTATTTATTTTATTAATTTTTCATATATTTAACTAAACTAGAATCTAAAATTAAAATCGGTAAACAATATTTTGAATACGAATAGGGAAAATGTATGATTAAGATAAAATAAAATAATCTAAATAACAATATTACTGGAAAATTAGCAACTTTGCAACTGATTCAAGCGTTGTCTAAAAATTGTAATTCTGTTGAAATCTCGGTATCGAACTTTTAAGTTGAAATCATGCAGTAAGTAGAAGAGAAAGTAAAATGTGCCCACTTCAGCCGAGATCAAACATGGCCGCTCTAGTTCGCAGAAACAAGAATTTGCGTACATGCGATGGGACGTGAAAATGCGCAAATGCACAGGTTCTCCATATGCTGCTCTAGAATCGACTAGCGCATGCGCATATCTGAACAAAGAGCCTATGGACTGCCCAAGGCTTACAAATTTATTTGGCAATGTTGAAGTTAGAAATTGAAGTAACTTAAATGATATTGATCTCTCTACAGGTTTATGTAAAGCAACCTCAGAGCTTATTACACCAACACCATTAGTAGCCATTACCAAAGCAAAATAGGATTAGTGCAGGTATATCAAAACCAGTTTCTAGGCTACTGGCTTGTTCTGTCACAACAGAGTATTACAAATCTTGTTGTAAACAGACACCCACTTTTTTGTAGTCTGGAACCGTTTTCTTAGCATTTCTCTGCAGGGGGCATCCTTGTCAGTTGCATGCGTCTGTGCCACCCCTCCCCTTCTTTAGATACATCCAAGTGGCTAACAACTTTTTCTGAGAGCTCAAGAAGGGATGTTAATTTCCCTCTCTCGCACACAAACTTGCCTTCTTCTCCAAGCTATTTGTCCCCTAGTTCCCTTCATAAGCCTGCAAAATTCTCTTATTGTGAGACCAAATCTCAAGCCGGTTACAAAACCAACCCTTCAAACAGGTTTATTCAAGCATCAAGCAGCCATGCATTAAAATTTCAGTGTATATTTTCAAAGCGTGAGTTACATAACACATTTAGATGAGACATTTTTGTAACTTTTAGTTAAAACTCTGATGTGTGCTATTCACACGGCTTTCTCTAGCTGTTACAGAAACAATTTTCCTTAAAAAAAGAGTATTCTTTTATCTACGATATGCTAATCGGTAAACATTAGCAAAATTGTCTTATTACTTGCTTCCTTGTAACTAGAAGGGAAATAAGGGAATACACTAGGCTAAACCAATAGTCAAATATTTTAAAATTTGGTCCTATGTGAAACAATTAAAGTTCAGTTAGCATCGCATATCCTGTAGTAAAACAAGAGAGATGAAAGAAATCATCATTGCTCGTTTTGAGAAAAGTTTTAAGTAGTTTAAAATTGAAATCAATAACAAGGAATATCTCGTAAACAATCTACTCTACATAAAAAGCGTATATACGACATAAATTAAGTGTTTTAACGAGATCTACCATTTTTGTGCAGTAAGTTTTCATCTATCTCTTAATCGTCTCACAAATTTCTGCAAAACTCATCAAGAATAAAGAGCTGTTCAGAGGCTTTTCCCAGAAAATTCAAACTATACAGTTTATTTGTAATGTAAATAAATATCTTAAATATGCGGTATTTTAATCAAAATGTTTCCATGTAAAGGGTAGTTTGAGGTGGGGGAGTTGGTTCTTAACAGTTTCTTAATTTTTAGTTTTGTTTTCCATAGAAACACACCAGATATTTTTCTAAAAATGCTTTTTTCGGACTCGGGGAACCTCAAAACTTTACTTCATGTGAAATCTGGACATCGAATTTCTGGGGGGAATACAATACCTTCTCTATCCACATTGTACATACGGGCTAGAGAAAGTAAACATTAGCACAAATTATACAAACAATACAATTTCTATAGTTGGTAAACTGGAACAAAAGAAAGATCTTACTGTGATGAGATAGCTTTTGTTATTGACTTTAATCCTCTAATAGCATTGTTTTCAACTACGGGTAAATTACTCGCTGTCCTTTTCTCTCCTTATCATGCAGGAATAATGGAATTTCAAAGTCATCACATTTGACATCGCTTAACCTATTATATCCTTGTTATACTTACAACAAAATATGCAAGTGGTTAATGTAACCAGCTAGAGACCGGGAAATCTGTGGTTCAAATCCCGCCTATGGCATTGAATTTTTCTGCCCGAGACCTATCCAACTCCTGTCCTATACGCTTGAGTGAAAAACAATTAAATTATACATTTTTCTAATGTTTGTACGAGGAGAAGGTCAGATTAATGGTTTGCTATTACATTTATATACATATTTATATTTATTTTAGTGAAAATGTATTTATATATAGGCATGCATGCATGTATGTATGCATATGTATACCATGCAAATAAAATCTCAAATTACTCAGGTTTTATTTTAGGAAGGTTGCATATGTATTTCATGAACTGTTAGAAATAAATTGATGCTTGGGTGCCTTCAAATGTTACTTTAAAGTTTTCCCTAACGAAAAACACAAACCGCCTCTCAACTTATATCATGCTCTAACTTATGAACTTTGTAATTGCAGATAGGCTTCTAATTTTTATTTTTTCACAATATATAAATGTCTCTTTCTCTCTCCCTCTCTCTCTCTCTCTCTCTCTCTCTCTCTCTCCTCTCTCACACTTCTTTACGCCTGCTGACTAGGACAGGCTGTTTCAGGTTAGATACGTGCCAAAAGCACAGCGAGTAACTGCGTCTCACGAGAACCTCCTTCAAAATGAAATATGGCACAGGATTTAGAAAGGCTATCGTCACGTTTGAATAACATGCTGGAAATTAGGTAACAGGACACAAGTAGTATGGTATTACCTACCTACGCTTTTTAACTATTTATTATTCACATGTTTCGTTACATTGTGTAATACTACATGATTAGTTTACGTTTCCTTGCTATTGTTTTAACAAAATATCCGAATCTTTACATGTTAATGATTATATTGTTAAACAATTTACAGAGTATTTCAAATATACTTTTTTAAATCAATATAATTTAAAATAAACATATTATTTTTAAATACGTTGTTACAATTCATATTTTAGATGATGGACATTTTCCTCTACTTTGAAGCATTTTTCTTTTGAATGTCTTCCTTTCTCCCTTAAAGTTGCAGCCGTCATGGTCTGGTGTTTGTTCTCCTCCGTTTAATTGGCAGTTTGGAACCTCTCTTATTTGATATATTTTGTCTCCTGAACATTCTTTGACATTGCCTTTGCCAATTTTGTAAAGTTAAAAATCTTATTTTTTTTTTTCTAATTGTGCTCATTGGAATTCTATTACAACAGTATTCTTCCTTATTTACAGTTGCTTGCTAAGCCAGTTGATGTTTCTATTACAATGTGGTTTATTTACAATTGCTTTCTTAGCCAGTACGAGGCCAGTAGGTCTGCGATATCTTTGCCTAAATATTGGCTAGGACGCTCCTCACCTCCCCCCATTTTTGTTCCGAGGGCGCGTGTACTCTGGCTCAAACGAGTCGAGTTGGAAAACCTGCCATATCGAATAATAAAATTACCCATTTATAAATGCATGAAATAAAACTCTGATGTGTTCCATTCACATTTCTCTATATCTCTGCAACGAATTGTTAATAAGCTTATTCTTATATTTATTTCATGCTAATCGAGAAAAATTAGCAGAATAGTCTTATTTCTTGCTTTATTGCAAGTAGAAGCGAAATAAGGGAGTACCAAAGGTTAAAGTGAAAGCCAAAAGCTGGTTGCTATGTGACTGAAGTTCGTTTGTTTGTATGGACACAAGTTGGCAAATTCCTATATGAGAAAAGTATAAGTTTTTCAAAGCTGAAACCAAAAACAAGGAATATGTAAAAAATGATCAACTCCACGAAAAAAATGTATACAACATAAATTGTGTGTTTTAACGTGCCCTACAATTTTTGTGTGCTCAGTTTTTGTCCATCTCTTACGGTTTTGTAGTTATGCAAAATTCATCCAGAATAAAGTGGTCTTCAGAGGCTATTCCCAGAAAATTCAAGATATACACTTTATTTGTCAGGTATATATCTTTAATATACGATATTTTAATCAAAATCGTTAGAGCCATTTTTTAGAAAATAAAAAAAAGTCAAAAAAAGTTCCATGTAAAGGGTAGTTGGTAGTGGGGGGATTTTCTTGAAAATCTTCGTGTCGCACCCTTGGGAGATACGAAACCTAAATACCTAGTTTGATTTTTAACAGGCTTTTCGTTTTTGAGCTATGCTGCCCACAGACACAAACACACACACGGACATATTTCTAAAAATCTGATGTGTACCATTCACATGACTTTTTCCATATCCCTGCATCAAATAATACTTACAAAGCTTATACTTCTATTTACCTTATGCTAATCAGAAAAAAATAGCAGAAATAATCTAATTACTCGCTTCCTTGTAAGTAGAAGCGAAATAAAGGACAACCGTAGGTTAAAGTGATAGTCAAAAGCTGGTTGCTATGTCAATGAAGTTCCTTTGTTTATATGGATTGGAGTTGACAAGTTCCTGTATAAGAAAAGTACACATTTTTCATAGCAGAAACCAAAAATGAGTAAAGTCACAAAAACGACGAACTCCACGAAAAAAATGTATATAACATAAAGTGTGTGTTTTAATGTGCTCTACATTTTTTGTGTAGTAAGGTTTTATCCATCTCTTACGGTTTAGCAGTTATTCAAAATTTAGTAAAATTCATCCAGAATAAACTACTCTTCAGAGGCTATTCCCAGAAAATTCAAGATATACATTTTATTTGTCAGGTAAATATGTTTAATATACGAAATTTTAATCAAAATCGTTAGAGCCATTTTTGAGAATATCAAAATTTTCGAAAGAAGTTCCATGTAAAGGGTAGTTGGGGTGGAGGGATTTTTCGCAACATCTTCATGTCGCAACTCTGGAAGATACTAAACTTAAATACCAAGTTTGGTATTTTACCGACTTTTCGTTTTTGAGTTATCGTGTTCACAGACACACGGACACACGCGGACCTTTTTGTGAAAATGCTTTTTTTGGATATTGGGGACCCTAAAACATATATTTCCGGTGAAATCTCGGTATCGAATTTTTGGGTGGAGTGCAATACTTTCTCTATACACTAAGTGCATAGTGCGTATGGAGAAAGTAATAAAATGCTTTTTTTTATTCATGTATTTCCGGTGAAATCTCGGTATCGAATTTTTGGGTGCATTAAAATACCTTCTCTATACACTATGTACATAGCACGTATAGAGAAGGTAAAAGAGTATCTGATTTTCTTAAGCCGAGCAAAATCACTTTCGTATTTGTATATCTTCTGAAGGATTATGGAAAATGTAAATCTTCTGCACTTAAATGGTGCTTAATTATTTAGTGTGCATTTAACAATTTATGAGTGATTAATTGAAATCAATAGCTGCGTACAAATGAATGAACTTCGCACTAGTGAATTCCTCGGATATTCTGTTACATTTTAATGGAGACATTCAAAAGCATAACATAAAATGTACACTTTTTCTTATATTTCAGTAGTGCGTACCTTAAATATTGCATGCTGCTGAAAGTACATTTCATTAACTATAATAGCAGTTGAATGTATGTCGTAATGTATGTTTCAAGTGGTAGTATTAGCAGATATTAGGAACCGATTTTGAAAATACAAAGGATTATGCAATGCCGTTAATACTGGCTAAGTGTTGTAATTTGCCTCCAGATTCTAAGTTAAAGATTAGCAAAACCAATTATACACCATTTCTATTTATTAAATAACCTTTATAAAATGTGTCTACATAGAAAAGCTTACAAAATTAGATTTCTGAAACTAACTAAAAAATCGTCGTTTCCAAAATTCCTTTTCATATAGACATTTAACAGTGTGTTAATTAGTAAATTAAAAGTACTACAAATTTATGCAGCCTTGTTGAAAATTGGCGAAGCTTAAATTAGTCACCAGAAACGTATATATCTACCTACTATGATTTTTTCTTCTTTTTTTTCAAGAATGCTTTTGGTTGCCTTCGTTATGAAAACACATCTCTCTGTAAATGAAACCGAGTCCTCTCTCTACCTATCCAGTGCTGGCTCGTGTAAGCAGACTTTTAATAAAGGATGAACTCCAAAACAAATATGGTCTGAGCCAACACTATCTCTCGTCTAATTATAAGTTAGTATTTTCTGCATGTCCATCCATGCAAGCCCAAGTGCTGCTCCGACATCATTCGAAACCTCCCCAATTACGCCTAGAAAACTATAGGATTAAAATATCTGCAGAGAAACATATTCATTTTCAGAGTATTTTTCTAGTATCATGCAGCAGCTCCGAGTTAACTCTAATTAGTACAAACCAACCGATGTGTCTCTATCTGCATATTTGCATAATACAGCATGTCCTCTTACACCGAGCTGTAGTAAAGAAACATCTGTAAAAAACCTGGTGCGTATTCACACGACTTTCTCTACCAGTTGCAAATTTACATATATTCATCATCAATATTACATAATTAATATGAGAAAATACATGTGTTCCATTCACACACTTTCTCTGTCTGCTCTGCAAACAAACTATTGTAGCAAAAGAGTTTTCTTTTAGATAGGCAGAGTCAGACTGAAAACTTCAATGCCACAGCCGGATCTTACGGTCTCTAGCCAGTTGCTCTTCCACTGAGCTACTATTGCAACATACCGGCATAGCATTGAATTTCTCAACTTGCATGTGTCGCGGAAACCACAAGGTGATCTCAAATTATTTTTGAGATGACAACCCCAATGGCGACTTACAATGTTGCAAGTACTTTAAGACCCAGGATTCATAGGATAGCCAACTATTATGGTCAATTGGTATTTGAGATCACCTTGTGGTTTATCAGGAAACAGGCGAGTCAGTTGAGAAATTCAACGCTATACCGGCATGTTGCCTGGGTACCTCAGTGGAAGAGCAACCGGCTAGAGACGGGAGATTTGTGGTTCAAATCCCGGCTATGGCATTGCATTTTTCAGTCTATCCAACTCCTGTCCTACGCATGGCTTGTGTGAAAAAACAATTAATCCGAGTTTTCTAATAAAGAGAAAAATGACCATAAATTATCTTATTACTTCCTTGTAAGTAGAAGAGATAAATAGACGAATGCACTATGCTAAAGCACTGTCAAACCTTTTAAAAGCTGGCGCTAAGGGATTGACATTGAAATTCGGTTCTCTTTCCATAGCATAAAAAGTAAGGAATAAAACTAAGTAAATGTATAACGGATGAGAACTTTCGTTTGAGAATATTATAAGTTCTTTAAAATTGAAACTAATAACAGGGAGTATCTCGGAAACTGTCAGCTAAAAACAAAACTGAATTTGACATAAAGTGTGTGTTTTAACGAGATCTACTTTTGTCGTGATCTGAAGCATTTGTCTATCTCTTACGGTTTACCACTTCTGCAAAAATAATTCAGAATGATGATTTAAGAGGCTATTCCCAAGAAATTCATGATATACATTTTATTTGCCATGTAAATGTCTTGAATGTGCAGCATTTTAATCAAGATCGTTAGAGCCATATTATTAAAAAACCAAAGTTTCGAAAAATTATCCCTATAAAGCGTAAAATGATTGAGAATTTTCCTAAAAATCTTTTTCGTTTTTGAGTTATGCTACCAACACATACGAGTGCGCACAAATACACACACACATTGCCAGCACACACAAATACACACGGACGACTTTCTAACAGTGCTCTTTTTAGATTCAGTGGTACTCTAAACGTGTGTTTGCGGTGAAATTTCGGTTTCGAACTTTTGGTTGGAATATGTCTTCTTTACCTACTATGTATGTTATACACAGGTGCTAGAGAAAGTAATAAATATCCGATCCTGACTGTACTACTAGCAATATATTTACCTAAGCATTGTTTCACATTAAGCATTCAGACGTGTATTTGGGGTAACAAGTTCTTGCAATTGGAAGAAAAGAAAGAGGGGGGGGGGGAACTGAGTCAAACTTTTAAACTTATCTTACATGACGCTAAAAATGGAAAATTGAGCAAATGATAGGTAAATAATTTGATAGAAATTGTTTATTCCAGAATATTTTGCATTTAGTCTATATCAAGGTTTTGTACATCTATTAAGATTTCCTTATTATAATCTTAAATAATATTAAATAACCAAAATATAAGTTCACATAGATTGCAATATAGGTCTCTTAATGCAGAAATATATATGTGTGTGTAAGGTGAAACTTCAATATAGATTTTTTGTTTATAAAATAAAATACTTCTCTTTACCTTGTACAGACAACTTCTGAGAAAGTAAGAATCTCCTATGCAAAAGGCAAAAGGTCGTTTTGCTAGTATCTCTTCATATCAGTTTATAGGCTAGTGACGCAAACATTTGTTGTTAGCTGTATACTTACTTCCAGTTATGAAATGTTATAAAACAATTACCGAGCTTTTTGTTAATGCTAGACTGAATGCGCGGTTGTCAGTGGTTTCTGTTTTTCTTTCTTTATTACTCTTTAACGCTTTACATTCTAACATCAAGTGGGAATGTGCAAAGGTTAGTGGAAATTGTTAGTGGGCTGGAGTCATAATTTCTTGGAATGCATTTAAAATCAATACACACACTTATCCTTTCGATCTGGGTAGTTCAGTTGGTTAGGTGCTGATTTATTATCCCTAGCTGCGTGTTCAAATCCGGCCCAGATCGATGGTTTTTAAGGGTGTTTAAAGGCGACAGCACCATGCCAATAGATTTACTGGCATATACAATAAACCTCCAAGACGAAATTCGGTCAGACCGCCGGCGCTGATACGATCCTGGTAATTGGCCAATGTCGTTAACAAATATTTATTCAAACTAAGAGCTGAAGCTTTCCTGACGACGTGTCAACTAAGCGTTCTCGGGTTTCTGACCAGGTAAGCTCATGAATTTACTCCAACGTTTCGAAGATGTACATCATTTCATCTTCAGGGTAAACTGATAACAATCAGTGAATTTACCTGGCTAGAAGCCAGAGGACATAGAGTAAATATCTATTTATTTACGCGTCTATCCCAGTATCGATTGAGATAAGTTTTTATGGTGTTACTTATTTGTTGTTCCCTCACGTATTCAGATTTGTAAAAACACTATCACACGAATCTATACCATGTGTTATTTGCTGATTACTATATATGTTAAAGATATTTCAGATATTCATTCTTGGATAGTGAATAAATGAAAAGAAAGATACGTCCTCATTTGATCAACTTAATTAACCACACACATATATATTATAAAGTGGGAGGTTCTTAAATTTTATTGTCGTCTAAATAGGGTAGGTCAATATGTTTCATTGTTTGCTAGTTTCATATATTGTTAGTGAACAAGAGATTTTTTGCCTTGTGTTGATGCGGTGTAGCTTTATGAGGCTGTCATTATTTAATATTTCAACGGAGCTGATAAAACATTTGCTTTCGTTGATTTCAAATAGTAATGGTTCACAGAAAGATTAATTATTTATGTGAAGTTATTCATGCAACAAGTCTGATAACTATAAAAGTATAATTTAATCCCTGATTAAAATAATAAAATACCTTTAGATGTATATGTCATATATTTAAAATTAATAAAGAATGGGCTTCGAGACGAAACGAAACACTGCTAAAGGTGTTCAGAAGTGACCAAAATTGATCGGTGATGCTTTCGCTCTTCAGGGTACATACTTGGAGTATCTTTTGCAGATTACCGAGTCTTTATGAATTGGAAGTATTTTATGAAAAACATAATGTAATGCTTCATATGATTAATTGTATTTAAAAGAAAAAGTAAAATATATAACGTAAGATATTTTCAACTGTTCTTTAGGTTATGGGTAATATTGTGTTATTATTTACAAGAGTGAAGAGTTTGGTTCGTTCTAGCTACTTAATATTTTTCTGACTTACCTTTCATACTAGCATTCACACATATTACGTAACTTAAACGAAGACATAGTATGATCATTATCAACAAAAACATGAATTGGACATGTAAGGCGGTTCCAGCGAGAATCAACAGGCGTTCGGATCTTCCACAGCCTTTCCACCATTTTTCTTCATCTTGGTTTATATAAATGCATTTATATGTTCTTCGGTAAATGAATAGCGTCTATTCTATATCGGAAAATGTTCCGTAAAGGTTTTTCTGGTGCTTAAATGATTTATCTTATTTACTTTGAATCTTCATTTACTTCTAGATATCTGCATTCATTACTCTATCCCTTAGTGTAGTCGCTTTTACATAAAGAAGATCATTCCTGCTGATATATATTTTCTTATTTCCTATTTCCAATTAACCACATCTCATTAACACAGAGAGAAGTTCTGCAATTGTTTTGGTTTCATTCATAATATGCCTTCTTAGTATTCTTTTTACTGTTCCATATATCGCTTGGAATTTTAATAATTCTTACTTTCTTTTCACGTACTACAAAAATTGTAAATAGAGAATGTATTGTATTCCACTCAAAAATCGATAATTATATTTCACCGAACATATATATTTTGAGGTTCCCTGGGTCCCAAAAACAAACAAGAAAAAAAAATTTAAAACAATCCATGTGGGTATGTATGTGTATGCGCGCGCGCCTGTGGACAGCATAGCTTAAAAACGCAAAAGCCTTGTACACCAAACTGGTATTAGGTTAACTAAGTTCCAAGGATGCGACACGAACGTTTTCAAGAAATTTCTGAAACTATCCTTCACATGGACACATTTTTTAAAGTTATTTTGTTTTTCTCAAAAATGACTAACAATTTCTATTAAATTCCACATATTAAAGATATAGAATATGTATAACAAATAAAATATATATCTTGAACTTTCTGTAAATGGCTGCTGAAGACCACTTCATTCTGAATGAATTTTGCACAACTGGATAACCATAAGAGATATACAAAAACTTATTACACCAAAAATGTAGACAAGTGGAGAGTTTTAAAACGCACGATTTATGGATATGCATTTTTTGTACAGTTGACCGATTCCAAGATATTCCTTTGTAATTAGTTTCATTTTTAAACTATGTAAATTTTCTTAAACAGAAAGTATTCTTTCCTTTCATCTCTTTTGATAACTTCTGGGTGTGAAAAGTAAACCAAACTTCAATGGTTCATGCAACGACCGCTTTTAAAGGATTTCATTATTGCTTTGACTTAGCGCATCCCATTTTTTATCTTCTACTTACAAGGAAGCCAGTAATAAGAGAGATCTGCAAATGCTTATATTGATTAGCACAATATGAATAAAGAAGATTTTGTAAGAATAGTTTGTTTACAGAACTGGTAGAGATAGTCATGTAAATGGAACACTTCAGATTTGTTTTCTTTGTGTGTTTAACTTTCATATAACTGACATTGCTCCCAGATAATTGAAATGTAATACCTGTTCATTTAATTTGGCTTTTGTTATTATTTTGGACCTTACATTTCCCTTTGAATTCCATAGTTTCAGTATTGTGTTTAGATATTTGGCAATTATAACGTTCATAAGTTATTGGAGATCACTTCCATTTTCTACCAGTGGAACAATGCCATATGCAAACATTATCATATTTAATCTAAAACATATGGTGCAAAAATATATTTACTAGCTGAAAGTTCTCCCAGGAGGAGTGCGAATAAGTGCAGCGTTTATGTATTAAGCTATCTCCAGAATCAGTGAATATTATAAAACAGAAATATGCTAACCAATCTGAGCAGAAAAAGTGCTGAATTTCATTTTTGGATTGTAATACATGATATGTTTTCTGATACTTTACCCATACCAATACGAATATATCCAACGTGGAAGGAGAAACATTTTCACCTACTTCGTTGAAAGATAATAGAATACTTTCATATCGATAAAAAGCGTCGACGGATGTTGTGAACTTGCTAACCTTGGTCGACCCGAAGAGGAAGCGATGCATGCTTGTTTGGAATTGAAAACTTCCGCGACGGCGAAAATCAAGACGAAAAAAGCTTGCACCGAAGAAAGTGACAACGCAGGCGAAAACGTTTGGTATCAAGCCTGAGGGAAACGCGCACCGCCTTTCTTTCTCTTCCTTTTTTCCACGTTTTCGCTTTCATTTAAACTCCAGAGAGATGTGGATCATGTCGGTCCCTGTCTCTTCAGCCGTGAAAATAAAAAACGGAAGCAAAGGAAAGTTTTGAGGCACTTGGCAAGCCCTAGCTAGCTATACTGCCTTCAAGATGTCTGAACTGGACAACCGAAGAAAAAGACGCCAGCCCTTGTCCTTTTTGGTACAGCAACTCACAAAGAAGCGGGGGCTTCGTGGCTAAAGGAAATGAAATCATCTGATAGGAAAAGTTTTTTTTTTTCTTTGCTGTGAGTTTCGGGATGGAATAGAAGCAAATAAAACCAAGAGATGCGTTTAGTTTTCAGACTTCGGGCCAGGAAAATATTACGAAGTAGCCAGTCCATATCTCCTGCTGAATTATAGAAAAGCCTCTCCTGAGCATTCTATCTTTCAAAGATGAAATAACGTATGTGATTTATTAAACTTGATGTATTGAAAAAAGCAGCTTCTCCTGCATACAGTACATGACCTGAGAGGCTTTGCAAACTTCTGGATCTGCAATACGTTAGGACCATTGAACAGTGTGAAAGGGCTAAACTTTAAAAGTCTTCAAAATGACTATAAATATTAAATATTTATATTATATTATGTATATTAAAAATTATATACTCACAGTAACTTTTTTGTACCAGAGATTCCGTTTTGAAAATTAAAATAATTGTTAACGGAACCAATGTTTTGTAACTTTATTAGAAATTGAATTTGGGCAAATTTGGTTTTTAGGAACGAAATGTCTTTGTGATTTATGCAAATAAATGTATAATTAATACATATTATAAGCGTTTTAAATTAAGCAGATAAAAAGCAGAGCTCTGATTAAAATAGTTCAATTTTATTAAGTACTATTGTTTAAAACACATTTTACTGCAGTTAAAAATATCGAATACTGCAGCGTTAAGTAAACAGGCAACGTTTATATTTTTAAACGCTTCCAAAATTCGCAACAATGTCCTAATTACATTTTCCAATGTCTGTCAAGAGAAAAAGGCGCCAGTGGTAACAGAAGAACGCCAATACACAGCGTCTGCGTATCTCTTCGTTATACATATGTTTATGGTTCCATTTATCTTCCGCATTTAACTGCATGGTCCTATCTACGGCATTTCCCTGTCGAACTTTTACATATCGGCAATGGTCTTAACTCAGGTAATGGTTTTTGTCGTCGAGTTACTATTTTCTTTAATTTTGTGCATTAGATCTCACACACATTCGCAATTATATTTCCAGACTCCGGTGAGGATAGGGAACAATCTTGTCTAGAGAAAAATTCCCACATTCCCATTTCCCAGTTGGGAATCGAACCCGGGACCCCTCCTACAGCAGGCAAAAGCTCTACCAACTGAGCTACGGAGCCAGTTTGTTATCCATTTCTTTATCAGTAACGTCACCGAAAAGTACACGATTCTTCGAGCAGTTTTCTTACTATTTTTGTCTTATTAGGTACTTAGTTGGTTGTTGACAAATCGAAGGAAAGATAAATGCATTACCAAGAAGGAAATTGGTAAATATTAAACTCTTCAATCCCTTAAGCTCACATTTTTAATAGTGATGAAAATGGGATGACATTGTGTCTATCATTTAAAGAACTCTAAAATAAACTACATACTCTTTATAAGCATAACCACAAAACATTTAACACCTTTTCTAACGACTGAAATAAGGAAAAGCTACCTAAATTTCTGATTGGTACGTTTTACCTTTCTATTCTCTATAATTTGATGTTGGAAACTCAGATCATTTATAGGTTACAAAATAATGCCCTTTAGGATGTGTTAGCCGCTAACAAACACTGTATGGCTATACAGATAGGGTAAATATAATCAGCGAGTTAAAAACTTTAAGGTAATTCCTCTCGAAAAATTGCTTATGGAATGTAAAGTAGCAGAGCTCGTAATGAAGTGCGTATCTCAGGCCACTGATAATAAATATGTATATATTACTCTATAACTACAACATAACTATAAAAGTATAATAAATGTTATGGTAAACCTTACTTGCTTAAGATGTATCTATAAATTTAACCAAAATTGTGAAACATTAAAACCTTTTCCAGTATAAAATAATATGAATTCTAAAATTTAAGAAAATATATAGGTTTTTCCACTTGCAACGCATAAAATACCAATTAGTTTACAGGATCATGCTCATTAATAAGCACTCTCAAATTTAAGCCCTGTTTTCTACCAACATTTTTTCAACATTTCTCCTTACCAAAAGTGCTCCAGTTTTTACAATTTTAGCTTTCTCTATAATGTATATGAACATAGTACGTAGAGAAGGTATTGCATTCTACTCAAAACCTCGATGTGCATTTTGTTAACAGCTGTAGCTATTCCGAAGATTACTCATTTATTGATTCTTATGTGATCTTGATGCATCTGCATGGTCATCCTTGTATCGGAGTTCCCATTGTATTGAAATAAACTTTTTGGTTGTGGCCAAAGAGTTTGTTCTCTGTTTCTGTGTGTAGTCCATCAGGATAGACTAGATATTTTCACTTGCGACTAATGAGGTAGTCGTGGTAGATTGAGAAATGTTTGTCAGTTAAATGTTTTCGGTTGTTTGGCACACTATACCTGACAGAAGTTAAAGATGAATTATTTTGAAGAGCAATAGCATCATTACCTTTTATGTCAGTTAATTTGCCCACACGTACTCCATGTAAGCTAACATGTTGCTTAAAGATAAAATGCCCGTAGTTATTCACGTCGATCGTCCCGGAAGTAAAGGTGGCGAGTATTCTGCTTTAAGGGAGGGTGGTGGGAGAGAATGGTTGCTTCAGCGAAGCGTTGCATGCTAAAAACACTAGAAAAACTGGAAATCCACGAGGAAGATACAAATATATTATCGGCTAGCATTGAAGCCGCCTTCAATTCAAGACCGTTAATCCCCGCTGAAAACGAAGATGTCTTGACCTGAGAAAAGTTTACCACAATACCATCCGGGGAACGAGAACCACCTGCGGAATCTGACGAAAATGTACCGGCACAGACAAAAGATTGCTGATGGTTTCTGGAGAAGGTGGACAATGGATTATTTATCAGAGTAAGAAGCTTCCACACCATCCGTAGTCTGCGTGGTGAACCCACGGAGCTCAAGGTTGGAGGCATTGTTTTACTGCAGTAAGATCATATTCGACGAATATTTGTATGTTCGCTCGCATAGCTGAGTTGAGGCCACAAGAAGATCGCAGAGTACTGAACGTGTTGCTGGGGACGCCCGACCGATATAGCTGATCATCCCATTAGAGATCAGGACAGATCCTGGTGGGGAGGATGTGACAACAGTTGCCAGTTTCAAACACTTGACAATAGCATTTCCTGATAGAAGCGATAGACAGACTAGGAGTAACACTGATTTGAAAGAGATGTGTGAACACTAATACAGAAATCTGAATGATGTTTAAATAGGGTTTACTCCTCTCTCATTATTCACAACACGACTCCTTTGATTTTCCTACAACTTCAATGGTGTAGCACAATTTTAATTCTCGTCAACTGCAGCTGTCTCTCTACAGAACTCAGAGTCAAACTGACTTTCCGGAGCAAGTTTCCCCCTTATTACATCCCCCAATCACATGGCAAGAAAGTTCCAGAAGTAGAGGCAGTTATTGTGAGAGTAAACTTCATGATGGTGTCATAAGTCACGGGTGCGACAGTGTCTTGCTTCGATGTAAGCAGCCGCCGATCGCATTCGTTTTCATTCATGTAAGTGTGGCAATGGATTCGAATAGGAAATAAATTGCTGACAACAATTAACAAAGAACGATCGAAAACAAATCGCTCACACGCGAAGCGCAGTCACACTTATTAACCGGTTTACAGCACAGCAAGGCCCAGTTGCTCCTGTGTGTGATTTTGAGGCACCTGCACGTGGTTTACTCCCGCAATAATGAGTTCAACTTCTATTTCTTGCCACGTGATCAGCGAATATTAAAAAGGGGCAACTTGATTTTGGGCATTTGGGGGGGGGGAGGAAGGGCCTTTGTTTAATTTTACTCAATTCACCCCTCACAGAAGGTCCAGAAAGTTTCTGCTGAAAATTCTGAGTGTGTAGAAGAGAGACAGCCGCAGAAAACGAGCGCGTGTCGTAGCAACTAGATTGCGCTACATCACTGGAGTAAAAACACGTATTGTAAACAGCATTTGCAGTAATAAAGATGTGTTTATGATTAGTGCACGTTACAACTATACTGTGTTAATGGATGTTTTTACTATAACAAAGTATCCGTAATATTATATTTAAACCAGAGCTGATGTACTCTTGAGAAAAATGGACACTAAGAACTAGGGAAATGTCAGACTGAAAGCAGCCTAAATGAGATTTTTACGATGATTGTTGGGAATTAGTAGAAGAGATAGAATTGGGAATACTATAATAAGAAAACGGTTAATATAATAAAATACTAATGAATAAATAGAGATATCAAAAACGTTGGATAGAACACATTCCGCGAATGCCCCATTCAAGGTCTCACGGCAATCCTTATATAAACCTTCAGTATTGGACAACGGAAGAGATGGAGTAACCATTTTAGTTAGCTTTGGATTGAAAGACCTAAACCTTGTGAGGAAGAAGATATTTTTACAACTCTTGGTTTAAATTAACTCCACAGCACTCCATTTGATTTTGCTCGATATCACAGTCTGAAGAGTTCAGAGAAAAGTCGCACTTGAATTATTTCCCAGGATTCCAAGAAATTGAATATAGGTTCTTATAATGAAGATTTTGACAAGAAGGTGATAACAATCCGGTGCGTTCCATTTACATGACTTTCTCTACTAGTTTTACAAACTATTCTTACAAATATTCTTTTATCTACATTAGCAGAAATTGTCCTATCACTTACTTCCTTCAAAGCGGAAGGAAAATACACAATTCTAAAGCGATAGTCAAATCTTGTAAAAGCTGGTCGCTCTATGAAAAATTGTAATTCACTTTACATGACCAGCAGAAACACAAAAGAGAGATGAAATGAAAAGTGACTGAAAACCAACAACAAGGAATATTTGGGAAACGGCCAAATTTACAAAAGAAACTTATTATGTAAACCATGTGTTTTAACGAGATATGTATTTTGGTGTAGTAAGTTTTTGTCTATCTCTGCATCCAGAATGAAGAGATCTTCAGAGACTATTCCCAAAAAAATGAGGATTAATATTTTGTTTGTGATGTAAATATCTTTAACATAAGGTATTTTAATCAAATCGTTTAAGTAACTTTTGTGAAAAACACATTTAAAAAAAAATCCATGTAGAAGTAGTTTGAAGTTCTTAAAAATCTGTGTCGCGTCCTTGGAAGATACTAAGCTTAAATGCCAAGTTTGGTGTTTAATGGCTCTACACACTCAGCTTGCTGCGTACGGATTTTTTTTCTATTTTGTTTAACCAGCGAACCTCATATCATATATTTTCGGTGAAATCTCAACATCGAATTTTTGGGTGAAAGACAATATACCTTCCCTACTATGCGTATAGTAGGTTTAGAGCAAAGATATGGATGCATAGTTTACATTAAGCCATGTAGTAATTAAAAACATCTATTGTAAATAATTTTCATACAGTCGTAACAATTTCGTTCTTTAGAAACTGGCTAATTATATACACCGTAAGAGGAATTAGGGCCTTCATTCTTGCGTTTATCACTTACTTTTTTGTTTTATTACTAATGCCGTATTCCTACATTGGGGACTGAGGTATTCGTATTGTAACATTATAATACGCGAATCCGATAAAGTATTTATATTTTATCTCCGTAACATAATACTCCGTTTGCTTAAAATCGCAAGTTTTATTAAATGAAGAAGGAATTAAAACTTCTAGTAAATCTTGATCTTCTGGAAAACTTCTAGAAATACTGATCATCTGGATTCTTCTAAGATATTGTATAGCTTTGTGTAAACTCGAGTTTTGTATAAAGTATTTTCATCATGCTTGTTTGATGAAAATTATATTGCTACAGAAGTAAACTGGTATGATGGATTAAGGTGAGTGGTGGCATTATTTTAAATGTCGTGAAGATCCTCTAAATTCACGATAACATAGCCAAATAACACAAACCTTAAGTAATATTCATGAAATTTAACTATATTGAGTTTCTGATGAATTTCTTAGTTTAATTATCATTTTCATTCGCATATCGGCAATCTGCAAGACTCAAAAGACGCATGATCGTGAAAAAGGATACAAGTATTCTGGTGTTGCTTTAAAAGTGTTACCGCATGGGCTTTAGAACGCAATGAAGTTCGCCACAAACATGCACAAGAACAGAAATGCATGGCTATTCGAGTTTAACGGGGGTAAGGGTTTAAGACTGATACTTTCGGGTAAGCAAAAAACATTTACGCGTTTGTTCTTACGTCCGTTTTAAGGATTTTAGCTGAAATTGACTTAAGCCACTAGAAAGCGAAGCACAATTTACGCAGTAGTAGAAGTTGGTTAATGGAAACAAAACATTAGACTCTCGAATTTGTTGCAGAAACACACACGCTCGGTTGTTTCAATCCGGTTGAATGTTTCCTACACAATTTGCTTTCCTTTCCTTTTTCGTATTTACTACTGTGGCTGCTTCAAATGAGATTGTATTGCTAGTACATTTGTTGTATAAAAGGAGCGAGGGAAGCTTCTACATTCAGCTCAGGCAGTGTCGGTATTTCCTAATTTAGCGGTATTACGATAATAATTCTAACTTGCATATATCTGTGTCACCCAGCCGAGTGGAATGGTTAGGTGGTAGCGACTGAGTCTCACATTCTGGAGGTCTCATGTTACATTACCGTTGGTCCGACCCTAGCGTTTCGTCTCGACTGGCATTCGGGAGGTCGTGGGTTTTATTCCCGTGGCCGGCCTCTTTGACCCATGTTGTTTTTTCCAGGGAGTTTTCCGAGTCACGAGGCTGCTTCTTCCGAACTTCATGTCTCCTAATTCCATCTCCATTTCATTCCTGTCGGTCTCTTTCAGGGTTGTAAGTTTCGACGTGTATGGCATTCCTCCTTGTGGTGAATGAGCCTGGAAATACAGCTCTTGGCGGCAGGGTGGAGTTACAGTCGTCTGAAGAACTTGGGCTCACGGTACGGGCTCCTAGAGCTCTCCGCGTTGAGAGAAAATCTGCTTCTACCCATTATGGTCGGTTTCGCCTAACCGTTGAAATAGTCATACTGTCCTACCCTTCTGAGGTCTGACGCAAAATAAACTTGAATGGTTGCAGTGTGAAAAAGAATGACACACATCATATATTATTCTTGCAAATAGACGTGAACAGTAAGTTGCGCAATACTAGGAGTGGAGGAAAGAGGCGGAGATTGGAAGCGATAGCCATGGGTATGTAAACTCACTAGGCTGTTACCGTCCGACTGCAGCAATCAGATCTTGCCACTGCGCATCAAGTTTACACCGCTCGCGTCTACTTGAACGGATAATACATACACCATTGTTGCGTGCATACTGACCTCAACCTTTTTCATAGTTTTTCCTGGCCTGCAAGAGAAAGCCGGAATTGTTATACTGGGTGTTACCGAATGTTGTTGGTATACATAAAAATAAACAAATATTTACTAAACATGTGACCTATAAATCATACGTTCATACACCTGTTCTTCAGAGGTGCCCTATAAGACATCATTCATGGCAATCTGCCTTCTATACAGCAGACCACCAGATATTGGTTGCAGACTTGAGAGCACCATTGTTGCAGTGGCGCTCCAATATATGCATGCTATACCAGGATCAACCGCGTGCTTCAGCAGTTATAGTTTGCAGTCAGTTGGTCGGGTAAGTTGGGTATTTGTAGTCATGTCACTTTTCTTTCGTGTACATCACTCTCAGCTCCCCGTATGCTCCCTGGCCTATAGACGCATTCACGTTCTCTAAATCCCCTATAATTTTGGTTATGGTGAAACATGAAGCATTACTCTATGCTGCTCCAATATAGGATGTTGAGATACTACAGAACCGTGACATCAATGCAGTTCAGGATATTCAAAACCAACCAGGTCAATAGGTGCCTGATTCCTTATTTCAAAGAGCAGAGGGATGTATTTACACCAATGGACATTACATCCATTTGTTCATAAGAGGACCTGTCATGAACATATGTTTCATATTTCAGAACGTATGCATTATAGCACCCATATTTGTTGCATATTTGTTTCTTGTTTTAAAACACACTATCATTCCCTAAAATATTTTATACTACTTTTAACATCCTGTATATATGTTATTTAATCATTTTACTGACCCATCATTTCCCTTCATATCGGTTCTTCTTCTGTTTGTGAGCAGCAGTGCGAGCAGACACGGTGAATATGTTTTAATCGAAATCGAAGTAACTCATTCCTAACTGAGCAAGGTGGCTCAGACATTTCGTCTCAGACTGGCATTCGGGAGGTTGTGGGATCGATTCCAGAGGCCAATCTCTCTGAATCATGGGTTTTATTGGGGTTTTCCTAGATCACTAGGCAAATGCCGAGGAGGTTTCATCATTCCCCGAACTTCTTAACCATTTCATCTTCATTTCATATAACTGGTCTTTTTCAGGGTTGTAAACGGCGGCGGGGGTGAATGCGCTATTGAAATGCAATTTACGACGGCGTCTGGCATTGGAAGTCGTCTTTAGACTTAAGAGTTTGGTCAGACCGGGGGCGCGGGCTCCTAGCGCTCCCCGCATCGAGATGAAGAACTGCTTGGAGTATGTTAGGGTGTCACGGCGGCTCTTCCCCCGCCTTCCGGTTTCGGCCGTCCTTTGAAATTACTCTCATTCTATCCTCCTGGAGTCTGACGTACAAGCCAATGGCTGTAGTGCGAACATCATACAAACTCACTCACACACACACACACACACACACACACACACACACACACACACACAGAACTCTCGTAACATTAAACTCTAAACAATGATAGAAAGGTAAAGTTATATTGAAAAACCGCTATACCTTAGTCGGGATGTGAAGTACGTATCTTCCACTTTCCGTGTCGTAGTTTTAACCACCTTTACCTACTATTGAAACATGTCACTATGACAATTAATTTCTCAAACTGACTCATTTTTCCGTTAAATTATAAGACGTTCATAAGTTAGTTTTCACTGCCTAATGATCACTGAGAATCTCACAAGTATTTGTTGTCGAAATTCCACCTATGGCATTGCGATGGTTTATCTTTCTAGCCTTAGATACTGACACTATACGGAAAAAGAGTTAATTATCCTCCAATCGATAATGTTACGTCTATATATTTTATATAGTGTGCTAAAATTTAAAAGAAAAAATCAGATGTGTTCCATTCGCATGACTTTCTCTAATTCTGCAACAAATTATTGTTAAAGTTATTCTACTTTTATTTACTTCATGCGAATCGAGAAAAAATTATCAAAAAAAGTCTTATTACTTGCTTCCTTGTAAATAGAAGCGAAATAAGCGAGTATTATAGCTTAAAGTGATAGTCAAAAGCTGGTTGCTATGTGACTGAAGTTTCTTTGTTTGTATGGACAGGAGTTGACAAACTCCTGCATGAGAAAAATATAAGCTTTTCAAAGCTGGAACCAATAAACAGACATATCTAAAAAACGATCAGCTCTACGAAAAAAATGTAAATGACATAAATTGTGTGTTTTATCCTGATCTACATTTTTTGTAGTGAGTTTTTGTCTATCTCTTACGGTTTACTAATTATTTAAAATTCAATAACAATCATCCAGAATAAAGAGGTCTTTAGAGGGTATTCCCAGAAAATCCAAGACATACATTTTATTTGGCAAGTAAATATCTTGAATACAAGGCCTTTTAATCAAATTTGTTGCAGTCATTTTTCACAAAATCAAAATGTTCGAAATTTTTTCCATGTAAAGGGTAGTTGGGGTGAGGGGATTTTCTTGAAAATCTTCGTGTCGCATCCTTGGAAGACACCAAACTAACATACCAAGTATGGTTTTTAACCGTCTTTTCGTTTTGAGCTATTCTGCCCACAGACACACAGACAGACACAGATATACACACATTTTTCTAAATATGCTCTTTTTTTTTATTCAGGGGTCTCAAAACATATTTCCGGTGAAATCTCTGTATCGAATTTTTGGGTGCATTACAATACCTTCTCTATACACTATGTACATAGTACGTGTAGAGAAAGTAAAAAAGACCACGAAAACCTTTTCACTCCAATATACATCGATATGCTTCTATTAAATTTGCTGTACAGCTAGACAAACATACCAAATATAGAGTTAAAATTAGCTCAGTGCTTGGTATGTTTATTTTAACCCTCTTATCTATTGTCTTTTGGCGTTCTATTAGCACATTAAGAAACATGATCTCTCATAATATTAAGAAAAATTTGGCGGTAAGGCATACATACTAATGACTTATGTAGACAGTCGCTAAAGGCATTAATATAAGGTGATAA
The DNA here is from genome assembly GCA_030762935.1 of Hymenopus coronatus. NCBI lineage: Eukaryota > Metazoa > Arthropoda > Insecta > Mantodea > Hymenopodidae > Hymenopus > Hymenopus coronatus. The sequence continues at coordinate 59,803,378 of CM060881.1, forward strand.
ATTGAGAAACTTTTGCCGAAATACTGATGTTGCCCTTTAGATAAGAGACAAACCAGAAAATGGAAGTAATTTTTCAGCCCGATTCAAGCCGAACGGAGATGACGTCAAAGACGGAGGTATAAGAAATCGATTGAACATATTTCCAATAATTGAAGCAAACACGCAAAACAAGAACAGGCAAAAGTTGCACGTGAAAAGAGTAATAGACAAAAGTTTACCACAGAGAAATGGTGTATCGCATTACGTTAAAGAAGACATGAACAAATAAAACGGAAACTGTTTAGACCCAGAATGGAAGAACGCGCAAGAATGTATAATATTGGATACATGTAACAGCCTTATTGAGTGTGTGTATACGGTGATCTCTAGAGCACAACAAATATGTGGTTATACATATTTTTATATTCCAAGCTTCTCATCTCAAACTATGAATAACGTCCTATTAGTGGTAGTCTCTCTTATATACAGGGTGGCCATCTGGAATCTCCCCGATTTTAACTTACTTTTAACAATGCTGTGTTGCAGATATTGTGTTCCGGTTTGAAATGAAAGAAAGGAAAAATAATTAAGTTTTATCAGTATTGTTTTGAAATTCTGAATTCATCACTGAGCCGTGCCAGTGTAGTGTATACAACATGGCGTCAATGCAAGAGAAAGCGCAGACAGTTTTATGGTATGCAGAGTACAAGTCTATAATTACAGTGCAAAGAAAATATGTTCCAGAAAAATGTTTCTGATCCAAAGAGCATAAAGGAATGGACTGCAAGATTTTTAGGTATAGGCAGGTGCAAAAGCTACATGGAGGAGGTCGGCGCGTATCTGAAGAGCGAGTAGAAGTTAGAACTGCCTTTACTTTTTTTTTTAAATACAGCTCCGGAGGCTTGTCAGGACTCCGGCGCTGTATTCATTTTTTCTCCATTTTTTCCAGTTTCCTATATTTCCTTAGTAGACCTTATTATTCTTAACGTTTTCCTTTTACATATACATACACAAACATAGCCACATTTATAAACACAGAAACACCCATGCCCAAGGCGGGACTCGAACCCACGATCCTATGCACCACGAAGCGCCAAAGCGAGACAATTCAGCGAGCGCGGCCACCGGGATCGGCATGTTTACTCGTAGACCGCGCAAATCCATAAGGCGTGCATCACGTGAACTGCAGATGCTCCGTGCAACACTACAAACGGTTCTACACAAGCGACTATGGTTATGCGCATGTAAGTTGCAGCTTCTTCACGATATCAAGCCACTAGCCACATTCTGGAGCGCATCAATCAAAACAATGATTTCTTGATCTTGTCATGTTTTCGGATGAGTCAACTTTTCAGGTGTCTGGGAAAGCTAACCCACACAACGTTAGAATAGGAGGTTCATAAATCCCACTTATATACTTTTGATTAATAAGGGTACTGAGTTGAAGAAAGGAAAGGATAAGCGGCAGTAAATGCAATGCGCTTCTTCGACGTAATTTGAACATCGTTTTCTCCCTTTCTCTGAGCAGGAGAGAAAAGATTGGATAACTTTTAATCGTTTAAAAGAGGGAAGCTTTCATTCCCAACTACATGGGACTTACAAACAGATTGCTGGGTTATTGCTATCTTCACTTTTATCATGTTCCTTACTTGTATAATAATGCACAAATATATGTTTGATACTGCGCACCCGAATAAAAATTGTTCACATGACGTGATTTAGAAAACATTACATTTATTTGAAATTACTTGCGTCATACAGTACCTACTGCTAAACCGATTACACATAGATATTTTGAAATTGTCATTTATAAGAAATGCTTAGATGCTCAAGAAACAAAAATGAGCAGTGTAGCAGCAAAATGGTTTGTTTTTCAATGGTTCTACTACATTTAACAATATGAGACAATTTTATAAGTGTTGCCGTGTTTAATTTTAATTTACCGTAATCAGTACGCTAATTTTATTGCATTGCAGTAACTCTAATATTCAAATTTGTAATAGAGCTCCTGGCAGACAGTCATTATAAAACCTTCCGTTTTGGTTCAAATTTATTTTGCTCTTTCAGATGTGCTCGAGCGATTACACTCGAGGCTCGAATACTGTAGGTTACAGATTCTAACCACTGGTGATAAATGATCAAGTTTCTTTTCAGGTTTCTCTGGTCGTTAGGCAATACTGCTTGTGGCGACGAATGTTCTCTGAGGAATGGTTTTTGCCCTAGAATCTATTTGAACCATTACTCGACGAGTACTTGCTTTTGAGCAAAAAACTCAACTCGTGTACTGAGGATATACTGGTTCTGACAGAACATGTCCGGGACTGACGTCATGACTTCATATATCTACAAACGTTGGACGTAGTACTTCCTGCGTAGTACCTTCCCCCAAATAAACTATAATTAATGACGGACAACCTTGAGTTTAATGGGCAAATTCGTAATGGGTTAATGGTTTAATTTTGTTTTAGATAGTTTCCAAAACTGTTTGCTACAATCTCATGACATTCTTATTACTATTATTTTGTACATAATCTACAAATTATGCTTAAAATACATAAATTTATATTAATCAAAATAAATGTTTCCAACAAAAACTCTCAGAAAGAGATTATGGATATTAAAATCAATCCTCCACCATATTTTACACCTTTATCTCATTTATAATAAATATAAATAAGTTTTCATAATACCAAAGTTATAAAAAATCTATGTGATCTTAGTAAGACAACTACTAAGTTCCTAAAAATTATAATAAATTTTTTAACAACAATTTCTGTAACTTTTAAAATATATGTCTATATACTTGAAACTCTTATAGTAAATTTAAATTGTTCTCAACATTACCAATATCTTAAGCACAATGTGTATGTACTCTCCTGCATTAAAAATCTACGGAATTTTGATAAATTCATATACAGCGTACTTAAAGAGGAAAATATTGACAGCTAAATAGATGTAACGTAATATAGAAATATTGTTCCTGCATAATATTGACGAGAACTGTTCACCCTGTTTCTCGCTTGTAACGCTCGATTTTTCGACACCTCTATCACATTAACCATTTACTTCAAAGTCTACTTCCGCCACTTCATTGACCACCAATTCACGTGTTAATGAGCATGAGAACATGAACTACATCCTAATACTACAGAGAATGGCTTCAACTTTGAAATTACATTATTCTACAATATGGTTAACGCGGAAGGATGCAAGACTCGTTACCCGGAGTTTAATTAAGTCTGTTCTGTGCAGGTAAATGTCGCTTCCCTTTGTCGAATATTCCAGTTTATTAATCACATGCATCCAATGAGGATAGGCACCCCTCCAAAATGAAGGTCCTTGCGACGTCATTTGGCTTTTAATTGAATGCAATTCATAACGATCTGGGCGACAGTCCCCCACACGTTTATTGGATTATGCTAGCAAGATAGGCGACAATTACTGTACCTCTATCTTTGATGAAACAGTAAAACATTAGCAGTGAACGTAGGAGCTAATTTCTAACTTAATATTCAGAGTTAATGCTAAGGAAATTGTGTATCATATTTAATTCTCAGATCTTTTAACATGAATTTTATGCAGTAAATAACGTCTGCATGTAAACTTGGACTTAACATTTGAAATGTTATGTACAAAGCCAAATGAAATACTTGGCGAAACTTCGGTATGTTTGAAACCTTCAAGACCACGGTCTACAAGCCCGGAAATGAAAGTAGCTATACGAGTATTACTCTATTTGAAAATTGGATAATAATGTTATAAAATGAAGACAAAGCGGCAGTTAAAGAAAACTTCAGTTGACAATCAGAGTTTAGAACACGAATGAACCTTAACTAGTTTGATACAGTGTTTTTCTTTCAATAAAAATCATAAAAGTAAAATTAGCTTGCTACCAAAATATATGAGAAACAAATGAAGAAATCACAGAAGGGGAACAATAAAGCAGACGTTTTTAGGATGACTGTTATTCCCTGAATCAGCCTAGGGTTATTTACGTAAGACGTCGCATGGTGGACTCTTCTCTGACCTGTGCCTTTTGCACTGTTCGACTACAAGTGGAGTGATGTATGTAAACACAGAAGAGACATAGCTCGGGGCTTTAAAACACAATACACACATGTATGCTTCATTTATGATAATGCTATTAGTAAGCGAACAAAATGAGATACACTTATTATGCTCTACCAAATATCAAACTATTTGTCAAGTCATCTGTTAAAAGTCAAACAACATAGTACAAAGTTCTGTTTTATGGCCGAAAGTATGCTGTTTATGGGGTGTGAAGTACCTGCCGAGTACATTCTCTCGCCTGTGGATTTGGATAGGGTGGGTTCAGTTGTACAACCGCTGATGAGGCACACCTAGCTCATGGCGGGGCAGGTTAAAACAGCGTGAGACCTTTATAAGCTTTCGTAAAATATTGCTATACTTTGCATTCCAAACAGTAATTTTGTGCATATGTAATAAACCTATAATAATATTTAAAAGAATTTACAATTTTTACACTATAAACTCACAGAAACAAAACCACATCTAATAAAAAATCGCCTATAGTAACAAGTTCCATCACTGATTTGGTGTTTAACAAGATGGCTATACTAACTAGTCTATGTATGCAACAGAGACTATCACGGTTTTTACAGAATTTAGGAAACTTAAATATGTTTGTGTGATTGGTTTAAGTAGATTATTGTGTATTTTGTGTTTATGACACAATGACTTTCAAGTATTTGTTCTAACTGCTAGAAAAAGTTTTCAATGAATGAAGAGAACTTAAAAACCATTAAATGGAGATCTTTCTCCCAACAGAAATTCTGATTTAAGTCCATTGATTTTACTTTAATATTTGCAAGCCACATGTGTATAAAAATATAACCTAGTTATTGTAATTGTCTCATACTTGCAAGGCAAGTATCTCAGTTCGAATAATATTGCTCGAAATGAATTCATTTTCTGTGCTTATGTTTCAGTCTAATATGTAACCAGTTTAAAAGTTTCAAATAGCCACATGCAGGTATATAAATAAATATTTGGTATTTGGCAACTTATGGATAACCTAACCAAAGATTATTAAACTATATAAATTAGAATATCCGGGATTTCAGTTAATTTTCAATGAATGCCTAACAATGTTTATAATATAAACTCCGAGTAAATGTTCCGATTTAAGCAAATGCACTTATTCAAATTTAGTTAGATTTTAATTTAAATATTAATTTTTCAGTAATGATTATTAGTATTTTTTAATCTTAGCCAATGATTAAATTTGCATGTGCATGACAAAACAAATTGTATTTAAAATAAATAGCACGTGGATTTTTTTATCTGTTTCGTATAACACGTTCTGAGGTTGTTTACGTGGCGTATGACAACCATTGTTCCTTCGCTGCTTAATCCCAAATGTGTGCAATTTTTAAGCACACACAAAACTTTAAATAGAACAGTTTGAAAGTTGCCACACCAAGTTTCGGACAAGCCAAAATGTAAGCTAATTGACTGCTATCTTCGTTTGGTGTCGTTTAGAAACAGCCTGTATTTCTCATCAATAAGAAAGAACATTGGACTTACTATTAGCTGGTTACCAAAATAAGAGAACTTTCTAGAATTACAGCCCTGCCAAATGTAGTTTTTGAACTTGAACGTGAATAGTGAGCTCAATATATTACAAACGCTAAGAGGCACCCGAGATGAGACTCCTGAGAGCTGTGAAAGGCTGTAAACATATGGAGAGAATCAAAACCACAAAGTGAGAGAAAACTTCATATAGGGATTGTCATTATAACACTTCAAACCATGTGATATATTCACATGATTTTCACTATCCATTCTTCAAAAACTTCAGGTTAATGAGATAAACATCTATAGAAATAGCTTCATACTGTATTTCCTTGTAGATAGAACGGGATTGGGGAATAAAGTAGGCTTAAGCAATAGTCTGATCTTTCAAAGAAATAGTCGCTATGTGATGGATTCCAAATTCAGCTCTCTTTGCTTGACAAGCAGAAAGAAAAATCAAAAATATAAGTGTAACTATCATAGAAAAGTATAGGTAGTAAACATTGAACAAACTAACAACGAATGCCTTGGAAATGGTTAACTCCACAAAAATGTATTGTCATAAAACGTATGTTTTGATGAGAGCTAAAATTTTGAATTATAAATTTTTGTCTACCTTTTACAGCTATCCCGTTATGCAAAAGTCATAAAAATGAACAGAATTATAGAGGTTATTCCCCCAAAATTAAAGAAATAAATTTCATTTGTCATAAGACTTTAAGAGCAAATTTTGAGAAAATCAAATCTTTTGTATAATTTTCTATGTAAAGAGTAGTGGGGGTGACGGTAGTATGTTGAACATTTTCCTGGCGCAACCTTGGAAAATGCAGAAGTTTTAAGTTTGGAAACGATTTTCCGTTTATGCTGTTCACAGACCCTATGTCTCTCTCTCTCTCTCTCTCTCTCTCTCTCTCTCTCTCTCTCACACACACACACACACACATACACACACTCACACACACACACACACACTCGGACTTTTAAAATGCTTTTTGAATTTAGAGCAACCTCAAAACATAATATTTGTAATGAAATCTCGCCATCGAATTTTTGGGCGGAATGACATTTCTTATCTAGGAATATCTTTCACAAGATTAAAAATCTATAAACTACATGCAATGTATTTATTTAATTTGATATTTTATTATTAGATATGGGCAAAAATCTATAATACTCCAATCATTAAAGTGCAAGATATTGAGCTGGAAAAAATATTTAATCATATTTTAGGATTTTTTTATTCCCATGTTTCTAGTTTGGAAATGTTTTGTCTGCCTCCTTCATAATCTTTGTTCGTGACTGTACTAAGCTAATGACAGTTTTGCAGTTTAACATTTAAATGTCAGTTTTTAAAGTGGATAAATAAAGTTGACGTGAAGTACCGTTTTGGAATGCTCTAAGTAGATTATCGTTATATAAATGTCTAACCAGGAACTTATTTCATGGTCAAATTAGAGAGATAAGCTTTATGGAACGCTTGCATTAAGCGTAAATACCCTCAATTTAAAGGTGTAAAAATTAACCAATTAAAACATGATGGTGCATTAAGTTCAGCACTATAAATTCGTCAGTTTGTTGAAAATATCCATGCGGGCTGGTTCGACTACCTGGCTATATTGTAGTTAGCTTCCGCACTATAAGCGGGTCAACAGGAAGTTGACTCCGAGCTAGATCTTTAATGACGGTAACTTGTGAATCATAACATTCAGAACTTAGGTGACACAAGCTGATCTTCAAGACATAGGATCTTGTAGAGCTATTGGGCGAATTACCTTTACAGAGTACTACTCCAATTCAAAATGTAACATACAAATTATATTTTTAAGCCAGAATTAAGCGTAGTTGAAGCGGCATATCTTGTGTAACCATGTGTTCTTTCGCTACAAAGTAATGTAGTTTGAAAACAAATTCTTAAAAAAACATCTTGTAATCACGTTTCGTCTTCAAGTTATAATCATTGCTCTACTTTACAATAAAGCGATATCTGGATACAACTTGTATGTTGAAGAAAGCTTGAATAAACAAAGTATCCTCCTTATAATAGATGGCTTATCTCTGTTGACTGCTATAGCCTTAGGTCAATGCAGCTTCTGACCCTACAGCTATATAGGCTAATTCCTCGCATAGCCCATCTGTGTTGTATGACCGGAAGGTGTTTACGTCCAATGCGTGCGTTGTAGATAAGGGATTGCCGTGTCTTACGGTCCGATGACAGGCTTCTATTGGCATCTATAGTTCAATTCCGAAGCTTAATGGCCCAGCAATTCCTGCCCATATGTTGATTAATATACACGTTCCAATCACATTAGCAACTGATCCATTATCACTTACTATAATAATTATACTTCGTGCTAAGCGATTACAATGTCTTAGTTTACTTCAAGTCTAATTCCAGTTTTCTTATTTAATGATATAGTTACATTTGAGACACTAATGCATTTTCGAGTACCGGAATACTGTTACAATGTGCAGTAAGTCAGCAGAGTGGATTACTAGCCTGTAAAATTGCTCTTTTGAGCACGTCACTCTAAATAGTTCATTTATAGTATTGTAATAAATCGCTCGATGATCGGACACAATTTTCATGCATATTGTGCAAAGTTTAGGATAACTTGCTCAGTTTTAATGTTCTCTGTCTGAATCTGGATTTCAAAACCCTTAAGGCACAATCGTGTGAAGATGGACCTGCGTGAACTGAGCGAGTAGTTTTAAACTTTGCACAATATAATTCTCCACATGAACCCTACACTCACTTAACTGCTTTATATTTTAACAAATATCACTTTTGTAGTTGGAAAGTTGCATTTGGAGGTTAGAGTCTCTGTTTATAAAGTATATTAGCGAATAAATATATGTACATATATATGGGTGTAAAATATATTTATTTCTAAAGCTGGAGATACAATCTTTGGAATTCTCTCCTTTGTAAGAATAAATAACTTATTATTTCTCTACCACGTAGAACTTACGTGTAAAGTAGAGAATATATTAGGTATATCTCAAAAAAAATTTTACTCAAGAGTTAACACTGCAAATACATGCATTTAGAACTCAAAAATGTTTTTTAAAAGAAATATATATATATATATGTGTGTGTGTAGGTGCATAATAACCCAAAAAAGAAAGATCGATTAAATACCACACTTGATGTTTAACAAAAGATACAAAAAAAATATCTCCCACCACAAATACCCTTTAAATATACGATTTTTCAAAACTTCATTATGTCAAAAATGCTTGTAACGTTTTGATTTAAAGAAAATACTGTCACAACAAACTACTATTTGCGTGTAAGATTTTTCAGAATTTTCGATTTTTTCAAAAATTCTTGTAACATTTTGATTAAAAGACCATAACTTAAGGATATTTACATTCCAAAACAAAATAAATTGTAATATCTGAAAATAGCTGCTGAAACTCTTCATTTTGGATGAATTTTGCATAATTGATACTCTGTAGAGAGATAGATCAAAACGCATAACCCAAATGTAGATCTTTCAAATTTCACATTTATGTTGATTGGATGTTTTTCTGTGGAGTTAAACCATACTGGAGATATTTAGAGTTAAGGTTTCAGTTTTCTCATCGTTATACCTTTCTCAAATGAAAAGTCATTCGAGTCCCAACTCCCATCCTGGTAATGCAAGGAGGAATTAATTTCACACAGCAACCGGCTGTTAAAATATTTAACCATTCTTTTACCTAGTGTATTCCCTAATGTTGCTTCAACCTACGAAAATGTAACAAATGCTATTGTTTATCTCGATTAACATGTAGCAGATAAAATAAAGATTCTATAAGGCTAAAATATTTTAAATAACATTTTATGGTAATGTTAAATTTGCACAATTATTAGAATACTACAGGTTGGAGTGACTTTGGCACAAAATGTGCTTTTTTAAATTCACATCTGTGAGCATTTGTGAAGATACAAGTTATGATATGAGTTCAAAAAGCAAAACTCCCACAGCAATAATGGGAGTAGAGTTGCCAGCTTTGAATTTGTTAACTAAATCATAAAAATCTGATGGGTTACATCCACATGACTTTCTCTTCCTATGCTGTAACACGTGTGCTTTAAAAATCTTTCTTCTTCTGCTAGGTACTTTATGAATTAGCAGATATGGTCTTATTCCTTCGTTCCTTATAAGCAGAAGGGAAATAAGGGATTATAGTACGCTTAAACTAAAGTCAGTTTTAAAGACTGGTCACTATTTGATACAGTTGAAATTTGTTTATCTTTACATGGGCAGGAGAAAAATAAAAGACAGAGTTAACCAATGTAAAGCATTGAAAATAAAGAATTGGTGAGTAAAGCATTTTAAAATTGAAAGAAATAACAAGAAATATTTCAGAAACGGTTAACGGTTATGTATATGGGATAAATTGTGTGTTTAAAAAAGATGTATATTTAGTTAACCGTTATAATATACATATACAGTTAACCGCTTCCGCAATATTCCTTGATATTGGTTTCGCTTTAAACCATTTAAACTTTTCTCAAACGAGAAGACATCTTTCGTTTCATATCTTTCTTGATTTATTTCTGGCTATATGTAGAGTACTGAATTCAAGTGTTTCACAAAATGGCTATCTTCTAAAAGATCGTATTATCCTTTTAGCTTAGCGTATTTCCCTTTTTCGCTTCTACTTAAAAGGAAACATGAAATATGACAATTCCTGCTGATTAGCCTGATGGCAAAAAAAAAAAAGTTTACGGAACAGGTAGAAAAAAGCATGTGAATTGAACACAGCTGTTTTAAGTATATCCTTCTTGATAATTTTAATTTCTGGTTAGTTGAATACTTTTAACAGTTTTTGAAAAAAATTTAGAGTATCACAGAGCACTGACTTTTTACCAAATTTATTGAGAACATTTCTATTTTCCTCCTCTGGTTTTGCGTGAGGGAAAAAGAACCGTTAAGCAGATTATTGTTAGAGTAAATAGAGGAGGCCTTACAGACCTTTCACTTTGCAGTAAACCCGATTTATTATACGCCTGGAGTAAGTTGCGTTGCTGAGCCTGTTCTATCGTTTCCCCTTATTTTATTGCTTCGTTTGGAGTCTCCATTAAGAAAAGGCTACTTTAGGCATCTGTGCGAATTTATCAGGAGTAAAAAGAACAACTGTATCCCCGCACATCGTCAAAGTCTCATATAAAGAGGTATTTTAATCCAAAATGCAACATAAACTATTGAAAATTCATCATGAAAAATGTCTATTATAAATGATCCATACTACCTTCGAATGCCTTTCTCAAGCCAATCTCTTTATAGGAGATACTCTACAAATTACACACAGAAAATCTCTCTCTTCTCCTACTTCATGTTATCGAAATAAATCTCTGCAGAAGTATCTTAATTATACATTTTTATAGGTATAAAAGAGTTAAGAAAACCGAATCGTTAGCAACATACTTTTCTAGTATATTTGGTTTATTTAGTATTTCATTTCCTTCCATCTTATATAACTGCATATCATTTAAAATCTTGGTATAAAATAGTATGATTACATATTTTCTAATTAAAATTACATGTTTAATTTACAAGCTTTAAAATATAAAACTTGTGTATTGAACATAAAAGATTTGCAACCAACCATGCATGTACTCTGGGCCTAAAAGTTTTCTGACTTAAGTATTTAATATATTCTGGAGCTTGTTGCATAGTTTGGAAAGTAAATACATATAACTATTTAAAGTTTTTGATAATCTGAAAAAGGATGTGTAATTATTATGTGCATAATTTATTAATGCTAGACTTTCAAAACATGTGTGTACATAAACATATCTGAAATATAAAAACTGTATATGCTTAAAATATATAGCTCAATAAAGAGTGGTCCACAAGATGCTGTATAGAAACATATTTTAATTGTCATTATAATTTTATTTTGTAGAAGGAAGATCTTATTAGTGCCTCCCCAAAGGAGGAGTGCAAAAAGAACCGAATTTAAATCTCAGAGCAATCAGGTTTAAAAAAAAATTTACTATCCAATCTTCGGTTAGTTTAGAATTGTGGATTTTGCTGATGTCATACACGAAAGTAATGGTGAGAATTTGCCCAGATGGATACATCTAGTAAGCACACATTCCTCAATACTACATTTTGTTCAGAATTCATCAGAGAGGATATTTGGATTAGCTCTTTGGGTCCAGAAGCAGATATCCAGCCCAAATCCCACGCTTATCGGTGCAGATATCCAGCTCCGAATTCCCAAGCTTATTTGGACAACAACATGCTCTGGGACACTTCGTGTGTTGTTTGGCCGCCACAGATATACTCATCAGATCAAAACAAGACCTTTTCATCAGAAAAGAGCACACGTTCCCAAAAACTGCCTGGTTTAACCAGGTACACAAGCACAAGCCCCATTCGACTGCTGTGGTGATATTCACTTATGTCTGTTTTTCTGGCAGTCGTCCAACTTGTATAGTGGCAGCTTCTTACCGGCAAAATAAAACAGAGCAGCTGTAAATTGTAGCAACATAACCATGTAACAGACCTGAACTTAGTGTTTCTGCTAGCATTTACAATTGCAAAATCGACTTCAATAGCCCTAAGGGGTTAGCCATATTTGGACGAACATTTTGGTCACCAATTTGTTATTGGAATCCTTTAATCCAGTACTTGACCACAAATCTACTGGTTTAAAAACATTTACAATTCGTTAACTGTGCGTCCTGCTTACTGTAACCAAACAATCTGCCCTCTATTCACCTGGCTTACATACGTAATGTTAGTTACTAGACAACTTTAGGTTGTAAAGGACAACTTAAGTAAACTGCAAAAATCTATTTCCCCTACGTCTTCCTATACTTCTTTGTCCTCCCTCGGATAAGGAAGTGTACTATGGCACGCGCCTAAGTCTCCGACACATTATCAAATATTCTATGTATGTTACTTATTGTGGCTTGTGTATCTGTTTTGACATTCGCCGGCCAAAATTAGACACTGAACCGATCGCGGTAGAGTAGGCTTTACAGTTAGCTAAAATAGATGACACTCTATTAGTGTTCATTTAATTAGCTTCAAGCCGGTTAATTTGAAATGAGTATATCTATTTACAACATTAAGCTTATTCATATCCTTCCTAAATGGAATATGCTCATTTTAAATCAACCAGTTTGAAGGCATAATCAGAATTCACAGTAATAGACTGTCATCTGTTTTAGTTAAACTGTAAACCGAATAATTCAGGAACATAAAAACAATATCCAGATGGATAGATCAATTCTTTCGATTGGAAAAAGGCCTGATGACCTAATCTCTGAAGCAAAAAAATAAGTTTTTCCGCGTTGTATTCGGTGAAATAATTTCATTTCGATTTAAGTGTAATATATATTTTATTGGTATTATATGCCTATGTTCACGATATATATAATAAAATTAATATATACTCAAGGATGCTGGATACAATCTGGATAACATTAAATATTGTGGAAAAGAAGCTCAATTGCAATTTCGTAACCTTATGGCAGTGCCTAGTGTAACATGTGGCTGCGAATCATGGATAATACGACAGAAGGGAAATACACGCAGCACAGATGAAATTTCTGAGTAAGTGAAAGGATCCAGTAAAATAGAACTATACAAAATGATGCCAAGAAGAGCTCAATATATTTTTGATATAAGATAAGATCAATGAATATGAGTAACATGTTGACAGAGAATCATGTCAGGATATCAAAGTTAGCTATCAATTAGAACCCTTGAGGGTAAAAAAAAGTATAGGACATCCGAGATTGAGACGGTTAGTTATGCCGGAACAGACTATTGAGCCTAATGCGTGACGGGAGGAGGATATAAGTGTTAGTTTATTTATTAATTGTATTAATATTATATTGTATATGTATTATTATATCATCAGGTCATTATTTTTCCTATTCCATCATTCTTGGAAAAAACATAATTTTATCCAATCAGAATCTATACATTTCTGAAATTTAAACTACATATATAGATAATTGAATATCAAATAAACGCGTTAATAGCAGAAGATTTACCCCCTTTTGCTCTATTATCCAAAACAAAACATTAAAGGATTGCCATATTTCGATTGTCATTGATCAAACGAGTCACAATGAGGTTATTTATTTGTCAAAATATAATCTAATTTAATTAATTTGGTTTATCCCCGAGAGGCTCAAGTTCCGAAAGCCGTATCGTTATCACATAGGTGAAAGTTTCTGACCTTTTCGAAAATAGTGATGCAAGTTTTATATCCTAAAACTTTGCATTGGTGTCTATAACTTGAACAAAATAGAGAAGATGCAAGTACCTACGAAACGCTCCGGATGCAGTAAATGTGGGTTAATTACTTTTTTCCAATATAAAAAACGCGGTAGCATTACCGATAACTCTGTTTAAGTGAACATGATATCTGCAATTACAAAAGTTCAGCAGTTTTTAACTTTCATGTGGTGCAGTTAAAACAGGACATTAAAGGGACATTAAGAGCTGTGGCTGCAAGATAAACGAAGGTAGACTAATTTCAGAATCACTACATTTACTGAGACGTGTTGTATTCCAATGAAGTTTTCAAAACTACTCGCTTTGTTTGAATAAATGTATTTTAGTGGGTTGAACTATATTCAATGTGCCTTAGCATCGAATATATGTCATTTCAAACAATTTAGATGTGGAAAGAAAATGTCCATTAAAAGAAACATTTTAAAAAATGTTATGTTTTCCATTCACATAGCTTTCTCTGACTGTTCCATATACAAACTTTTCTTACAAAAGATTATTCTTTTTCTATATCATGCTAATCGAGATAAACATTGGTAGAATTGGCCTTATTACTTGCTTCCTTTTAAGTAGAAGGCAAATAAGGGAGTGTATTGGATTAAGTAATAGTCAAACAATTGAGTTTGGATTCACTTTGCATGGCACCGTTTAAGAAATATGGGTAGCTAAAAGCTGAAACCAATAATAAGAAATATCTGAAAATGGTCAATTCTCCAAAAAAAAAAGAAAAAAAAAGAAAGACATAATGCATAAATTGTATATTTTAACGCTAAATTGTTATCTATATTTTTTTGTCTGGTAAGATTCTTGTCTGTCTCTTTTTAGTTTAACCATTCAGAAAAATCAAATGAGCTTTATTGGTTTTTAAGTAATTATTATTTATAACACGCAACATCCAGAATAAAGAGAACTTCAGAGGCTATTCCCTGAAAATTCAAGTTATACATTTCATTTATGATGTAAATATCTGTAATATGTGGTATTTTAATCAAAATTGTTACTCATTTTTGTGAAAAACGTTTTCAAAACTTTTTCTATGTAAAGAGTAGTTAGTGCTGTGGGAATTTCTAGAAAATCTTCGTTTCGCATACTAGGAAGATATAAACTCAAATACAAATGTTGGTATTTAACGGTCTTTTTCTAAAAATGCATTTTTGGACTCAGGGAACCAAAAACACACATTTCCTGTGAAATCCCAAATTCGTATTTTTGGATGAAATACAATACCTTCTCTAGTTACTATGTATATTGTATGAACAGCCGTGGACAAGGAGTAATGTATGGAACGGCAAATTCGTTTTAAGTCCTACACGGCAAAGCGCCTTGTAAACACCATCCGCGATACAGCTGTGTAACTGCAGCAACAAGTTGTCACAAGTTCCAAATCTTAATGTTAGTTACCCATATGATCAATATTAATAAACCAATACATAACTTAAGCATATTCAACAACAAGCTATTAATATTAATAAAGTATTAAGGACACAAAACACGATACAGAGTATATTGTACGGCATTAATAAATTGAACCCCTTCCGTATATTTATGTTCATTCTAGCGCTGTGGCATAATGTAGGTTACTCCTCTGGAGAGGGTTGCATGTTCGCTTCTGCCAGGCAGCAAAAATTTTTTCCCCTTCTCTTAATGATGTCGAAACAGCACATAACGGTTATTTATTTTAGACATAATTATTTCATACACGACATTCAGTAGGTATAGTTTATAATATTATAGATATTATGACACTTCTTTAACATGTGCATATGAAAACAGGTGAAGCGCAGACTGGTACGAAAACGCATCAGGTACGAACATTTCTCTTTCAATAGAAATAAAGAAAAAAAAATGAAATCTGCAGTGTATGAAAAAAACACTAACAGTTTTATTAAGAAAAGCAAAAGACTGAACATTTTTAGGTATCTAATTTTGGGCAAATTAAATTTTTGGAAGGTTGAAACCTTGTATTTGCCTTTATTTTTTTTCCTCAACACACAGTTTTGTACAATTAATTATTATGGAGAAATTCCTCGTTATTAATTTATATGTTCAAATATTTGTAGTGTTATTCCGAACAGACCAGTTTTTAAAATACTTTATTATAGCTTTAGCATAGAGTATCCCCTTGTTTCTTTTGTACCTACAAGGAAATAAGTAATTTCTGTTAATGTTTACCTAGATTAGCAGCTTTTGTAGAATGATTTGCTGCAGAATAGATAAAGAAGTCTTGTGAAGAACACAGAAGAATGTTTTTTCCAATATGATTCAGAGGAGAATATTTTCCAGGGATCATGGTATGCCAGCAGTTTAAGGACGGCTGTTTGAGACGAACGTGCCTATGTAGAGTTTAACGCGTTGCCACATCTTGTTGGGTATAAAGCTGGCACGAAGGACGAAGAGAGCGGTTTTCTAATCCCGCAAGTTTGTAAAGCTGTTCATTATTATTGTTATTGCCAAGGACCTGATAGAGAGGCATGGTGGCTTACTTGTACATAAATACCGTGCAGCAACCTATTGTGTACATAAGCACTGCTGGAAAGGGATTTTCCTACTGCCTTCTAAGTCTTCATTATCCCCACGTATAAAACACTTGCGAAGCCGGATTTAAACAAAAAACCGTTATTTCTTGGAAACAAATGGGGAGAGCTGTATTTGGGACAAACACCTTGCAGACGGGAACAATTAAGATAACTGAACAAATCCATTGTTAAGCACAGGATCCCTTACCTACTGTATAGATATTCTCAATTGGAAATTGCCAGAAATAGCGACACTTTGGCTTACGGAATGAAGCGGTCTTTCAGATCTTCAGCAAGCGACAGATTGTTGCTCGCCTGAGTTTTCCTTCTAAAATATTCCGTTTCGTCTCCTTTTCCTCTACAAAGCTTCTATTGTGTTTCCTCAAATCCTTTACATTTATATTATTTAGCTATGTTGCATCCCTTAACGTTTTGTCAGTTCTTTCGTACTTTGAATATGCGGCTTTTATATTTATCTTTTGGAAGCTTTTTAAACTTTTTTCATCTATTTTACCTTCTTTTTAAGTTTTCTTTTTCTATGAATTTGAGTTTATCCTCTTTCATCTTGTGACTTTTAAGGCTTTAATTCATATATATTTCTTCATATTTTTTTCAGATCTTCCAGCTTTGAAACATATTCAAAAGAATACTTTACAGTGCTGGGACATTTTCTTCAATGTCTCTGTATTTTTCTATACGCTTGCTGATAAAAATACCTTTGCGTAATCCTTCAGGACTTGAGTTAAATTGAATGCATCCGTAAAATTTGAGTAACACATGGTATGTAAGATATTTTGGGAAAATAATGCAAGTTATTACATACAAAAATTGATGTCTCTATCATGCTTTATATGTTAGCCTACCTGGTTATTGTAAACTTGGTTTTTATTGTATAAATTCATTGTTTTAATTAAAAATTCCACAACTATACAACATTAAAAATCTTATGTGCGCCATTCAGATTACTTTCTCTACAACTCTGCAACAAATAATTTTTAAAAACCTTATACTTCTATTTACTTCATGATAATCGAGAAAATATTAGCAGAAATAGTCTTATTACTTGCTTCCTTGTTAGCAGAACCGAAATAAGGCAGTATCATAAGTTAAAGTGATAGTCAAAAGCTGGTTATTATGTGACTGAAGTTTGTTTGTATGGACAGGAGTTGATAAATTCCTTTATGAGATAATTTTTTTCAAACCTAAAACAAAAAACAAGGAATATCTTAAAAGCGATATCAACTCCACGAAATAAATGCTTATAACTTAAATAGTGTGTTTTAACGTGCTATTCATGTTTATGTAGTCAGTTTTTGTCCATCTCTTACGGTTTAGCAGTTATGCAAAATTCCCTAAAATTCAGAGGCTCTTCCCAGAAAATTCAAGATATACACTTTTTTTTGTCAGGTAAATATCTATGATATAAGGTATTTTAATCAAAATCGATAGAGCCGTTTGTAAGAAAATCAAAAATTTTGAACAATGTTCCATGTAAAGGGTAGCTTGGGGTGGGGGAGATTTTTCTCAAAATCTTCGTGTCGCATCCCTGAACATACTAAACTTAAATACCAAGTTTGGTATTATACCAACTTTTCGCTTTTGAGTTATCGTGTTCACAAGACACACGGACACACACGGAACTTTTTCTGAAAATACTTATTACTTTCTCTACACGTACTATCTACGTAGTGTATAGAGAAGTTATTGCACTCCACCCAAAAATTCGATACCGAGATTTCACTGGAAATATATGTTTTAGGGTCCCCTGTATCCAAAAACTGCACACAGAGTCGCAAAACGGAACTTTTTCTAAAAATGCTTCTTTTTGGACTCAGGGGATTCTAAAACTTATACTTCCGGTGAAATCTCGATATGGAATTTTTGGGTGGAATACAATACTTTATCTACACACTATGTATACACACACCTACCTATCCTTCTCACTACCATGGATTGCGGATTACCTGCATATTGAATTTTCTGAATGTAGAACTTCGCGGCAAACTAAATACTTATTACGTCACTTTCTATAAATAAGAAACATTTCTCCCAGGCAGGAAGGCATAAAATAGGATTCGATGGCCTATGTGTTGGATAGATATCTGTATCCTACATTTAAGCTGAGACATGACACAGTGTACCAGGAATAGGAGATCATATCACTGCACGCATGGAGCATACCTTTCGCTGTAATATAAATCAAAGCAGGTATAATATTTTAATCCAAAAATGTCTATCACTTGCAATAGCATTATGGATGCATTTAGTTTATAACAACTTTATAAAGAAAATGTGAAATTTGATAAATAATGCGTTTAGTAAGTTCATACAATAAAATCAACAAATAATATAACAAAGCACAAGTTAAAAAACATGTTTCTCCAAAAAAAACAACAACAAAAAAACTCATTAGTAAATGCAATTTAGGAATCAGGTACCCCCTTGGCTCAAGATTTAATCCATCGAGTTATTATATTCACAAATCTGAGGAACACTTAGAAGGTTGTTAAAAAAAAAGCTCAAAAATCTCTTCAAAGAAGCAGCGGGAAAAATTCTTGGGATTAATAAGTCAGAGAATGAAGAGTATATCTCGGAAGCCGATATGAAGTATGAAATTTATAATGTAGAACATAGAAGGTATGTGATGTATGCGGGACTTAGGTTAATATAAAGCATGTATTTCTGTCGCCTCTTGTGCTAAAAGTCACACTCTCTGGCGTGTCGCGAGATTTGTTACTCTGCATCGCTTTAAGTTACTCTTGCTGCAAGATCGTAGCGCAGTGCTATGTTTTCCCATATGGAAAAAGGGCCAAAAGATGATCATGAATGATTCCACTCGTCAATAGATATCTGTCCTGTCCATTAGGGTTTTCATAGGCCCAGATATTCACTGTATAAGATAACTAAACATGCCAGCACGTGTGAAGAGAGCCTCATCAGTAAATAGGGTAGATACTAGAAATGGTTAAACATAGAAAATTGGTTAGTCATCTTTCACATTTAATCTTTGTACGCGTTGTATGTACAGAAGGTTTTCTTGCAGAATTACGAGGATGGTCTGAAAAACACTTCGTAAATGCACCTGTCCCTACCAAGCAATGAAGTCGTGCAAACGTTTTGTAGAAGATATTTGCCTCCCAGAATACATCTTTACATAACGCTGCTATTGCATTCTCATCTGCTAGGTCATACATTTAGAGGATATCCATAATTCCATCAATTGAATACATCTTAATGTGAATGATGTTAGTCTGAAGTTGGTAAAAAAGGATTCATATTCATATAAGCTTTTTGTCATGTTTTGGTGCAGGAATAGGACCTTACATTTATGGACACATTTATATACACCTGTATATATGTAAAGTTGTAAGACACAATGCTACCTTCAAGCTACCCTAATTATACCATAAGGATTGCTTCTATGCACTACTGATCATAAAATTTAGCATTAAAGTCATTTTCCCGCGATTCAATTTCACCACATCCAAATCTTAAAGGGATTCACAGAATAGATGCTAGGCTAAAATTGCTATTGACATTTATAGAAGCCATAGAAAGAATATGGACTTACACTAGAAATTAGAAATGTAATACATGAGGTATTTTTTTCAAAACATCTTTATGGTTTTACAATAGACGTTGTAGATATTTCATTGAAATAGAGAACGCTTTTAATTTAAAAGTGTTAAATGCTTAAAAACTAAATCAGCACGTTCAAATCTATAAGGAATTCACGTAATAGATGCTAGGCTAAAATTTCTACTGACATTTCTATAAACCATAGAAAGAAAATAGACCTATATAAGGAATTACAAATTTAATAAACAAGAATTTTTTCATAACATTTTTGTATTGTTAAACGCTTAAAAACTAGATCATTTTAAAACAATAAAAGACTAATACAAATTAAAGTCTGTCAAGCCATTTCCTTTTACCTAAAATGTGCGTACAAAAATTAAGATTGTACCTTTAAAATGCATAAATTTCACAATTTCAGTCACTAGACTTTAAAGTAAATTGGAGTTAGAAATAAAAGGGGATATGAAAACTACTGAAAAAATAAGATTGTATTTTGAGCAGTAGGGAAGGGATAGGGAATTGGTAATAACTTGAAAAACGTGCAGATTTATAGTGATTATGAACTTATGTAATTGTAATTTGGCTGTCATAGACAAAAATAGTTGTTGGCCTTGCGGTTGGTTATATTAAAGGGCACCAAAACTAACTAATCTGGGGATACTTTAGAATATTTTATTAGTTTGATTTTTACTTTCCCGATCACGCATGTACAGCTTACGTAGGATGTAGGGAAAGTATTATTTTCCACCCAAATATTTGATACCGAGACATCACCGTAAATTATGTTTTGACCCCCCTGAATCCAAAAAGCATTTTTACTGAAAAGTCCATGTGTGTGTGTTTGTGTGTCTGGACAGCATAACTCAAAAACAAAAAGTCTGTTACATAGCAAATTTAATTTAAGTTGAATATCTTCCAAGGATGCGGCGCAATTTCTGTAGGAAAATCCTCCCAACCCCAACTAACTTTTACATGCAAGATGTTTCTAAGATTTTGATTTTCTCAAAATGATTTTATTTGAACTAAAATACATATGTTTAAGTTGTTTATATAAAAACTAAATCTATATCTTGAATTTTCTGGTATAGACTCAAAATCCATTCAGTTTTTATGATTTTTATATATTTGGTAAACCGCAAGAGATACAGAAAAACATACTGCCAAAAATGTTTGAACTCGATAATACATACAGTTTATGCCATATGCATTTTTTCCGAGATATTCCTTGCTATTGGTTTTAATTTTAAACTACTAAAACCTTTCTCAAATCGGAAGTCATTCTTTGTTTAATTTCTTTCGTGTCACTTCTAGCATGCAAAAACTAATTTCGATTGTATTATCTAGAGACCAGCTTTTGAAAGATTTGACTTGTCATTTTAGATAGTGTGGCTTCCTTATCTCCCTACTTATAAGGAAGCAAGTAATAAGACTATTTAACGTTTATCTCGATTAAATGATATAGACAGAATAATACACTTCTGTAAGAGGTAGAGAATGCCATGTAAATTAAACACATCAGATCTTTTCATTATCAAGAGAGCTATTGCTTATATATTTCATAATTATGAATTTTTAAGTACAACTTTTGAGTAGATAAGTCGCCCTCCGTGATGTAATGGTTACCATACTAGTTTCGTATACCCAAGGTCGTGGGTTCAAACCCGGCGGAAGACGATGGATTTTTTCGGGTGTAAAAATCCTTTGCACGGCTTCCTTTGGAAGGGAAATAAAGCCGTTGGTCCCGTGTCGTAGATTTACGGCACGTAAAACAACCTCAAGCCTGATAGAGATGCCTCTGAGCAAAATTAAGCGGTCTTCCACACCCAATTTAAAATGGGACGCTGAGAACCACAGTAGTTAAAGAGCATCCATAAATAACACGCCATTTATTTTTTAGCAGACTTTATAAAATGTTATGTTTAAAAGTTCTGGAAAGCTTAAGACGTGTTATATTTATTTGGTTATAAAGACTGTGTACTAATAAATAAGCTTATTATAAAAATTAATTGACTTTTTGAAATACTCATTATTTTCTATGTTAAAGAAACTTAATACACATATCACATTTAACCAGTTTGAAGGTAAAGCATGTGTCCTTACAACCAAGGCTGTGTATCACTGAATAACTACTTACAAAACTTCTCCTGGATGACTTTAAAATGCTCCAAAGCGTTTTAAATGCTTAAAAGTCTCTCATTTAATACTACAGCTGGGACCGGGGTCTCGAAATTGCCGAATTCAGGTTCGGTGCAAACAGAGTATAATTATGACGTGAAGGAGTAGGCGTGACCCTACAGCCCGTTTTGAAACCTATTGCACTATCTAGTTTTGCTCATTGCCTGGTTTCGTTCAATTCCTAATAGTAGATAAACATATTCAGACATATTTTGAGAGACAGGAAGAGAGCTTCTTTTTTGGAATCAGTAAAAATGTATCTTGTAATACACTACGATGAATTCAGAGTGAATTTGTTTGATTTATAGTTTTTTTCAGGGCTCTGCACAATTTTATCCTAAAATTTTTTATCAACTTTTCTTTGTAAATGTACAAGGAGTTTTTATTTACTAATCATATTATAAAATAATTGTTTTATTGTGTTGCTTTATCATTAGAACCATACATATGTCAAAACATCTAAAGAGGTATTTTTCAAAAATATTATACCTCAGCGTGAGCATCTTTACGCTAAAAACCCCTGTCCACCACCCCGTTTTATATCACTGACTGTTCTGTGTGTTCGTAACTGTGTGAGCTTCAGTATCCAAAACCGAGCTCTACTCATTACAATCGAAAAAATGTGTCAAATTTACATACAAAATGTGATTGATGTTCTGGTAATGTTTAAAATGTTATATAAAATATCTCACTTGACTTGCATTTAGTATTGAAATAGCATTTATAAGAAATTGGAAAAATTTAGAAATATCAGGAAAGATGTGAAGTAGGTTTCCATGTCCCAGTCAGCGTGCCTAAATCCCCAAGTATGTTAGCAAATTTTACCCCCAGTGCTACTAGTTTTAAACGAGAATGTTTCCATATAATAACCAAAAAGCCCCTTTGTAATAATTTCAACTTGTGTTAGGAACGTTAAGGAACTATGAGCTCTCCTTATTAGAAGTCTTTACAGGTTTATTATCTGTAATAGTACTTGCGATAGGAAGATTTATATTATTTGCACTTATAAATCCAAGAGAGAACATCCAAAGTTTACAGAGCTGTTATTTTCCAGATATGAATGTGACATTTAGGATTTCACTCTAATTTCTAATGTATTCTCCATCCTCCGTAAAGTGTAAAGTGGTCTGAAAAATCCCAAGAGAAAATGTAGGTTTTTAGGCCAACACATAGAAAAGTACTCAAATACTTTTAATTTCCAACATCTGCAGCTTATTCTCTAAGTCAACGTTGGCGCTGCGAGTAAAGTAGATGAGGACTGTAAAAAGAGATTAAAGTAATCCGGTAGTTTTCACGCTATGTACCGGAGAGGTTTTAAGTTCCGAGCGTCGGATAATCCCCGGAGGGAAGAAGGGTACGTATTGATTGTTAAAAAACAGGGAGCAGCAATTCGTGAACTTTGCTGCACCGACGAAGAAGCAAGGTCCGCCTATCAAAAGGCAGTAAACTTAATGATCCGTACAAGCCAAAGGGACGGGATTGTTTCAGCGCTCATGTTGCCACACTTGCATACTTTTTGCTTATCATCCAAGCCAACCAACCGTTAACAAAGACGTTATTTATCATCATCAGGATAATATGTAATTATTCACTCATCCGGCTTCCTCTCAATTTCTCTTTGAGTTTTTACCCCTTGTTAAACAAAAGTTTCTTCCTGTAGTTTAAAGCCGGCACAAAGAGATGACAATGATAATGATGATTACTTAGTACTTAGGTGAACAATATGTTCTTGTAAAAATATCTGAACATAACTCATATCTTCTTACAATTTATGGGACACTGGGAGTGAAATTTGATTATGCAATCGGTAAAAAAATTAAAAGTCGCTTTTTATGGCAATTTTGTTTTTTTTAGCTTAGTGTCCTTTAACCTGTTTGAATATATCGGATGATGGATGCAATTTAGTGAAATGATGCTAAATTGAACTCTGGGCCATTTGCGCTTAAATTTACTAAACATTTTTCTCAGGATAAGGCAAAATCCCGAAAAACATCTTAGCCGGGTAACTTACCCTAAGCGAGATTCAAACTGGCGACCTGTTAAATGTGAAGCAGACATGCTACCAACACACTACCCAGAGAGGGGGCACAAATGGGTTTAGTCTTTGGGAATCCACAGAGTACTAGTATTTAGTTTCTCTGTCCTTGCGACTGTCTCTGTAGTCACTAAAATTTCACCTATTTCCTATCACATTTCATAAAACAGTATTTTTCGCAAAACAACATTTTAGCATTTCCAAAATGACCCCTGCGCCTTATTTTTTGTCTAAATACAAGAGTACTAAAGTAATTAATTTTAACCCCGTTATTTTATCTGTTAATGAACATCATCTGAATTAGTTCATTCTTCAGCTTTGGTTAAAGCAGTGTTTATTTATTAAATCGCTTTAATAAAGCTTTTACTAGATGATTATTAAAATTCTGATTAGTAATTTCTGTTTTAACAATATAATCCCAGAAAGTGCATAAGAATTTATTGCAACATTAAAAAGACAGTCGTTTTTCAAAACATATATTTGATGAAAAAAATAATATCTTATAAAAGTTAAAAATTCTATATGTGTTAAAATTATTATAGTTTAGTAATTAAGCTTACTGAATTATCACTGTTTAAAGTTTGTGTGTGGTTCAAAGCTCCAATTTAGAAAATGTCTTAAAATGTTATCATAATTGAAGGCGCATGAATGTTTTGATTGTGTGTGTAGTACATTTATGAAATAGTATGTCCAATTTTAATGAGATTTGGCATTTATATTATGACAACAGCAACTCAAAGTAAAATTTTCAGAAAATTTCTATACAGAAATACAGAATATACCCTTGAAACAAAATGTATGAGTACTTAATATTATCACTACTACTTAATAATTACTGCTTAACACAATATGTAACTGCTTCAAAATAATAATTTTCACTTTCTAACTCCCTTTTATTTTCTCACGAACCAAACCTATGTAAATATGTATAAGTTCATATCAGATATTTAAATACTAATGTAAGTCATTATAATAGGGAAACTGTTCTATTAATCATGAACCTATAGTAGTTATAATAAGCTATGTTATACGGGGTGAGTAAAATGTATTGAACAATGCTTGTAGCTTTGTTGTTATAGTTTTGTGAAGTAATATTTTTAGAAAAGTTGTAAGATTACATGTTTTCATGTTACTATGATTGTGAATAGGGAATGCTTTTTTTTTTTTTTTTGTTTTTTTTTTTTTTTTGGTCTTCAGGTCTCGGAATGTACAGGTAGATGTTTTATTGAACTGTAATTTACATTTATTAGGACGTATTACATCACATGAAATTTAAACCAAGAAAACACATTCATAATAAAATTAGTTGCACTGTGTTGTAACACATGATGAATTCACTTGAAAAGGTGCTCAAAATGGCCTACATTTACAGCTAAACAATGCCAAAGTCTGTCTTTGAAATTAGTTAATGTTTCCAGTAACACTGTTTGCCTGAAGAGCTGCATTTCTTTCCCAATTCTTTGGTTTAACTCTTCAAGATCTCATGGTCGGTCCTTGTAAACCCTATACTTCAATTTTTTCGGAGTTTTCCCTTACCCTGAGAAGATGAATGTCAAGTAACTTAAAGCTCCATGGACCCCGAGATAATTTGAGCATTATTTCACCAATTGCATTCATCGTCCGATATGACCAACGATGTTAAAGGACGTTAAGCTACAAAAACAAAATAAAAAAAAAACAAAAAAAAAAGAATCCCCACAAGAAAAAGTCTAAGGGGTTCAGGTCAGGAGATCTTGGCGGCCATTCAATACTTCCTCTTCTGCCACTCAATCCATTTTCCTGGAAATTCATGATTTAGGTAAATCCCCACCTGCCTTCCATAATGTGCAGCGGCACCATCTTGCTAGAATAAGATATTATTTTGAATTCCTTCTCCAGGGAATAAAGAAGCACAAGCAGGAATTATTTCATTTTGTAGAAGGCGTAAATACACCTCAGAATTTAAGTTACCATCAAGGTAAAATGGGGCTATCAATCCGCCATTAATTATACCATCTACTTTTTGTGGACGTTGTATATATTGTTGAATCATCCAATGAGAATTTTCTTTAGCCCAATAGTCACAGTTTTGAGGATTTACATTCTCATTTAGGCAGAAAATAGCTTCAGCAGAAAAACAATTCTATTCACGATGTTAGGGTTCGGATCGATCATGTCATTCAAGGTTTCAGCAAACTGAGTACGTCTGTCAAAGTCATCTTCACTGAGTTCTTGCAGCAGCTGAACCTTGTATGGGTGCCATTTGACTGCCTTCATTAAGGTGCATATACACTTTGACATTGCAGTTCATTGTAAGCTAGCAAGTAGATAAATGTAGGTTTTCTTTCACTGATAATAAAACATTGAATCTTTCTCAGCACCTGTAACTCGTTTTGGCCTTCCAAACTCTACCTTATTTTTAACACTTCCAGTATCATTGAATTTTTTTCAAAATTTTGCTTTCCGTAGAATCAGTGATCCTTCGTTCTGGATGCATTTCATTAAACAAGACACAAACCTCTTCTTGGGTACTTTTCCTATCACCATATCCGATTATCATTAGTATTTCAATTCGTTTTCTTTAAGTTGTGCCATGATTAATTACTTTCAGAAAGATTTTGCAATTAAATAAGTATTGTTGTTATTATTAACTTAGCTTTTGTCTGCATTTGTTCAATCTAAAGCCACATATTGAAGTAGCCTACTGTATTGTTTAATTCAAAACCTACTCAATTTGAAGTAATATAAAAAATATCACTTCATAGAGTTGCAACAGCGGAGTTACAGGCATTGTTCAATATTTTTACTCACCCTGTATATGAAAATATTTGATAAAACCAAAATATGATCATCCTAAATCCCTGAATAAAGGGACAGAACTTTTTGGTTTGCATTCTTTTCGGTTCAAATTAGTGTGCTTCATCTTCCCCCTCATGTGATGTTACTTTCTAGCGAATGTTTAATTTCTGTATTCACTGTTTCGCAAGTAGATACAGGAAAGTTTTCAGGGAAATATTATTTTCCTAGAAATAAGTAGAAATTAAATGTAACTGTTCATAACTATTTTCTCTATTACATATAATAAGTAGGGGAAGTATTATATTTCACAAAAAATTCGACATATAAACAGAAATATCCGTTTTTATATTTTCTAATCCCAAAAAGTAATTTTTGATAAAGTTCCTGTATATGTGTCTGCAACATAAGTAAAAAAAAGTGGATTAAACAACAAACAAGCCATTTATGTTCAGTATCTTCCAAAGATACAACAAAATTTCCAAGAAAATCTTCCCACCTCAAACTACTCTATATGGAACAATTTTTAAAAATATTTATTTACTCATCATTTTAGACATTTTCATAGCAAATGAAAGATCTACACACCTAGAATTTTCTGGGAATTACTGTTGAACTCTTCATACTGAAAAATGTTTGCATAGCTGGTAAACCGTATCATACAGAATAAACCTTACTATAAAAACATAGATTTGGTGAAGCAAATGTCAGATACTTATTTTTTAAGGGAGCCAATTCCGAGATATTTCTTCTCACTAGTTTAAGCTCTTTTTTTTCAAATGGGAAAACATTATTTGTTTCACCCTGTTCTTATAATGACAACAAAATGGCAATATAATCACATAGCGATTCTCTCTTAAATTATGTGAGTATTGCTTCAACCTATTTTATCCCTTCCAACCTATGAAATTAAGACATTTTCGATAACGTCCATCTCGATTAGCATTAAGTATATAATAATCTTTTGTAAGAATATTTTGTCGCAGTAGACAACAACATGTGATTATAACGTCAGATTTTGTATGTGATGCCTTTGGAACTATATTTTTTTCTAAGTGACTAGTAATGCAGACTATTAGGGTGAATAAAACATTAAATGTCATACGAACAAGAATAATAAAAAAGATAATCTTTTTTCTCCATAAACATTCAAGAAAATGCTGGTGCAAGAAAGATAGTGACGGGGCGGGGGAAAGCAGGAAGTGTGTAACGGAGTGAGAGATAGTCGGTCACCTATGAAGGCGTTGTAGTTGAAAAAGACCTAAACTTGTTAATTTTTAAAGCCCATAATGGAGCGGAAATAAATCTCTTCTTTCTGGAATATCCTTTGGATTTTTCTCTATTTTTGGTGGTTATTTTTTCGGTGAAAAACGCTGCCAGGCAATGGGAAAGAGAAGCAGAGGTATTGTACAAAATAATGAAATAGGAACAGGATCCCTCGATGTCGGCTGAGAAAAGCAAAAGAAATGCCACATTTTCATTCAAACAAAGGAATAATAAAGCAGGTGCCCAACGGCCGAGAAATGCCCTTGTCATGAAGTGCTGAGTCCATCCATCGGAACACTGCGTGAAAAGGCCATAGTAGAAAACTGTATGACAGCTTGAATCCAGTCGTAATGCAAACGTCAGCTCTTTCTTTTAAGCGAAAGAGAGTGATATTCTTTACATAAAATACGCCTACCTACTCTTTGATTCAGAAAAGGAGCTGTGTTCAGCTTTGGTATTCAAATGAGGAAGAAAACATAAAACATTGGAAAAGTATAAACAATACATGAAAAGCATTTTCAACCTATTTTTTCTGCCTGTCAGCTTCTGTGTGTTTTATTTTCCAGGGTTTTTTGAGATATTCTAAACCAAAAAGAATAGCAATATAAGACAAAAAGCCTATAAGCAGATTTACTCTACGTGTTGCCAGCATTATTTGCAATAGTATTAAATAACAGTGGTATATTTCCAGTAATGATACATATTATAACTTAAAATTAATATATTATAGTTATAGGCATTTCATAATAACTAAGAATAAATGTCTGAGACAAGATTGTAGCATGAATTTTATAAAATATATATCCACCAGGTACTGGAACAGTAAAATTGATCTTGTAAAGGCATGCAAATGCCAATCCAAATTGACACGGTATATTCATTCTGTTTGCAGATGATCAGAGCGATAGCTCAAGTCATGAGTATGTGAAATATATAGGTAATCAGAAAAGTTTTAGACGCTTTCAAAGACATACACACACGAATGTTTTCCTAAAAATGCTTTTTTCGGACTCAGGGGACCCCAAAACATATATTTCCGGTGAAATCTCAACATCAAATTTTTGGGTGGAATACAATACCTTCTCTGTCCACTATGTGCATTCGGGGCTAGAGATAGTAAAAATGGACGGAATAAGACGAAATGTAAGAATTTTCAGTTTAGAAAAGAGAGACAAAGAATGAGAAGATGATAGATATGGAGGAGACAGTTGTAGGGATGACCGTAAGATAAACTCTTCAGTATATGATCATGGGTAGGTGGTCAAAACATTTTTACAATGGTCAACTGGCAGTAGAAAGAAGCGGGGTACGGCAAGATCAACTTGGAAAGGAGAGTGACGAGTGCATTTCTCCAGTTTCTGGAGTAGGATGAGTGCATTGAAGAATGTCATTTGCGAATACAGTTTATCTGCTGAAAATTTAATAAATCCTAGAAAAAAGAATCAACTATATTTCAATAATTCTAACAATTTACACGCGTGACTTAATAAAAGGGAGACATATCCTTGGCAACAGAAACATACTCGGATGTATTCAGATGAGCGTGTTTGTGCTAGTTCCGTGTACGTTTCATTTATAGTAGGGCACTTAATCGCGTCAGTGGAGAAATGTCAAGCTCACTGCAGTGGCCCGAGTGTTCTTCCACAATGACTAGCGGTAAATGAACAACTCAGACTACATTTAACAGCTGTGTCAGCTCTAGCTTAAAGACTAGAGTTTGTTCACTGTGCATCTCAAAAGAGAAAGTATATACAATATATTGTGCCGTGTGTGAATTACATTATATTATTCTTATTAATTTACTGAAATGAAAACATAAAAGAACCTACTCTCTTGCAAAGAATTCTTTATTGTCGATGCACAAGTGAAAACGGAGTCATATAAGACAGCTGTTTGGACAATTTCAGGAGAAATATACTGGTGTTCCAGTTCCAGGTAGACAAATTATTAGATATCTGGCAAATAAGTTTTGGACAACAGGATTGTCAAACGCTAATCATCATCATCATCATCATCATCATCATCATACTATCATCTCTAAAGAATAGGCAACTACCCATTCCGCTTCACAAAACATCAGCCCAACGTCCTCTTGCTTGCAGTCCTTCGTTCAAAAGGGTATCTCTCTTCACTCGTTCTATTTATGTGCTTAATCCCTTCTTGTCTTTGGTTCAGTACTTTAGCATATAACTATTTTACTTTTAGTTCAGCTCTTAATTCTTCTCTTTTAATCTTATCGAATTTGGTTCAAGTCTTTGTTTGCCTCAGGATACTCCTCTTCATTGTCTGATTCTCTCCCTCCCCCTCTCTCTCTCTCTCTCTCTCTCTCTCTCCTTTCTGTGTTTTTGTTGGATTCCAAAGCTCACATCCGTATAATATTGTATGGGTCATCATAACTGTGTAGAATTATATTTTAGTTTACTTTTTTATTTTGTTTTTAAGAATGAACCGCAACGAGAGAAGGGCATCTGTGCCCATATTGGGTGGCAACTTTTTCGTTACAAGAAAACTTTTAACGTTTAATAAGGCTTATAAAACACAGGGAGGTGTGTACCCAGAAGTTTGTGGATGGATGCTTAAACGCAGCAGCCTCGTCACCATCCTTATCCGAGGCGGTCGTAATGCTTCCAGGATACATTCTGTACTAAACAGTTTCACAAATAATAGCCAGACGCTAAACCTAAGATATAAATAAAATGTTCTGATATAATCATTGATGGAATTGGTGCATGATTTGAACAGTCTTCAAATAGATATCTAAGAAGTGTCTCTCGGTAAATGGATGCTTTCAGAATCCTGCTAATAAAACTGAAACCCTTCGGAATGAATTATTCATGAATTAAACCTTGCGATGACGAGGAATGACAGGAATGTCTCAATACAGATGAACACTACTTTCAATGCAACATCGATTTTCAGATGACATGGTTCACTGATGATTCATTTAATTTTTTCAAGTTGGTAACACAGTCTCAATCGTGGTTATAGTTTGACAATGAACTTCCAGTTCAGTTGCGGTGTAGCATTGGCCTGAAAATGAATACCAGAGTGAATTTCAGTGTAAACGTTTATCAGAACATACCCAGTTCCTCCTACAAAACCTTCTAACCCATAGTAACACTGTGTCCTTGGAAGGAAAATTGGTCTATTGAAATGTCTCCGGAATTCTGCTAAACAGCTGCAATTGAATTTGTTCTGATACGCATTTCTAATGAATGAATACGCTCAGGTTTAGGCAACTGAATTGGAGACAATGCATTTTCTGAATATAGCCTAAACCATCAGTGAAGTTAACAGCCTAAAATGAACAAAAAAAAATCATATTAAAGCCCAGTAAAACACATTTGAAATTCCATGCCAATGTATACATTGAAACAAGATAAGCACAGTGTGATCTGATTGGTTTAAAAACCGTGAAGTGTGCCATCCTGCACTTCGTCTGAAGCGCGCGCGGCACAAGTTAAACATACTGTGAACTCCTCCCATCAGTTAAAGGTTTACCTGAGATACAAGCCTCCTCCCTAGCTAAATCATCGCTGAACAGACAGTACATCAAACCTACACGGTTTACTGTACTGTATGAATTCGGTAAAATTTTACGCTTAAAATAAACTAATCTAAAAGCAGTAACAACATTTGTCTGCCCCGTAGCTCAGTCATATATATGTACTTATATGCATATATACAATAATATTAATAATAATAATAATAATAATGTGAGCTATATATATAGCCCACATTGTTCCCCATCCTCCTTAGATTCCGAAAGTGTGAATGCGGGTGGGAATATGTGTGTGATTTAATGATTAAAATACACCATATATAGAAGCTCAGGACATCAGTGCAAGAGTTCATACCATAGCCAGTGGGCAATATATTCCACATGGAAATGCCACCTAAAGGACCCCGTAATTTTAGACGGGGTATAAATGGAACAATAATAACTAATCTGATGTGTTCAGTTCACGTGACTTAATCTATTTCTTTGTAATAAATTATTGTTAAAACATGCTATCTACTTAATGCTAATCGAAATAAACATTAACAGAAATGGTTTTATCACTTGCTTTCTTGCTAGCAGAAGGGAAGTAAGGGAATACAGTAGGCTAAACCGATGGTCAAATCTTACAATAGTTGGTTGCTATGTGATTGAAATTCGTCTCCTTGTTTTACGAGGAGTTTACAAATTCCCGTATGTGAAAAGCTTAAGTATTTTAAAACTGAGACCAATAACAAAAATATCTAAAAACTGATTAATGTATGAAAAATTGTGACAAATGTATGACAAATTGTGTGTTTTAACGAGATGTACATTTTTGTATTGTACAATCTTACAGCATACCAGTTCATCCAGAAGGAAGAGGACTTTAGAGTCTATTACCAAAAAATTCCCGATGTACGTTTTATTTGTCATATAAATAGCGTAAGGTACTTTAATCAGAATTTATAGAGCCATTTTTGAGATACTCAAAATGTTTTTCCTCAAAACCTTCTTGTCGCATCCTTGGAAGATACAACCTTAAATAGCAAGTTTGATATTTTACCGCCTTTTGATTTTTGGTGTTGTTTCTTAGATACAGGACACACTGACACACGGACAGACACACACAAAGATACACACACGAACCTTAATTAAAAAATGAGTATTTTGGATAAAGGGGATCCTACTTACCATGTAATATGTAGTGAAAGCAAAAAGATGTGTTCTATTCATATGAATTTCTCTATTTGTTCAGATAACCTATTCTTACAAGAGATTCTTTTATCTAAATACCAAGGTAAATATTATAGAAATGTTCTTATTACTTAGATCCTTTTAAGTAAAAGGTAAACAAAGAGAATATACTGCATAAAGCGACAGTCACATCTTTCTAAAGCTGTCGCTATGGGGTTCTTATGGCCTGGTAACAAGCGTAGTAAGTTTATATATATTTGTTATGGTTTACCAGATGCAAAAGTCATTCAGAATGAAGAGAATTTTAGAGACAATTTCCGATACATTAAGGATATACATTTTATTCGCCATGTATACATATTTAACTGTATTTAAATCAAAATCGTTAATCATTTTTATAGAACTGAACATTTTGAAAATGTTCCATGGATAGGAGGTTTAGGGTGAGAACATTTTTGTCACATCCTTAGAAGATATTAAACTTAAGTACAAATTTTGGTATTTAACGGAATTTTCATTTTTAATCTATGCTGTTCAAAAACACTCATATGCGTGAGAGCACGCTCATACACATAAACAAGGAGCTGTTTCATTTGTTTTAATTCAGGGATCTTCAAAACATCTATTTTCGGTGTCATTACTGTATTAAAACTTTAGATGTAGTTCAATACATTTTCTATCTACCATGTCTTGCGCATACGTTCTAGAGAAAGTAAGAGTGCCTTGTTTATTTTACGTCATTCAATAAAACCCTCGACATGCCATCAATTATAAAATAAAAAGCGAAAGGAATAAGAAAGTATGTTTTATATAGTATTTTTGTACATATATACAGAATTTACTGTGATCACCAGAGCAGAATATGTACCGTAGCTATGTCAATTGTTTTATATCATTAACTAGCATTTTGCTCTCTTAAGCCGTATCTATTATAGAAATCTGCATAAATGCACATCCACCAGATAACTGTTCCAAACTTAGCCGAGCAGTATGCAGTTTACATCGAGGATTGCGAAAACAGAAAAAATATAGCAGAGTTTAGCGAGTGAAACCAATTATGCCACACAATCAGGTCAGCACAGAGCGTTTTAGACCAAAATGGGGCTACACGCAATCCAAACACGGTCTATTTTTAAAGATTTTTTAATTCACTTAAATCGGGATGGAACCAGGCGTTTAATCGTACAAATGGTTTACCATGAAGCAGCGATATAGTTTTTTGCTACGCGAATGTAATATCAACTCTCGTCCTGAAACATTACAGCAGAGAATGCAGATTTGAAAAATAAAACGGGTTATCTGGTCCGTAGCTTATAAAACAGAGACGAATTTTCAAGCTAGTAAGCATTATTCTCAGCAGGGAATGCGGTTAAGTTTTCAACACGGTCTGTATTAGTGATGTAACCAAATGGTGAAGAAAGTCATTATTCCGTTTTTGGACATGTTGAAAGTTTGAAATTCCAAACTTATCATTTTTGAAATTTATATCGCAAATGTAATATAATGCAAATAAGTCACATTGCAAATTGCATCCATTTTCTTTAATGAGTTGGAGGTTATGGCCCATTTTAAAATATTTTGTCAGTGACTAAAAAATCCCTAGTAACAAAATATTAAAATTTTGGTCTAATATTTTAACCGTAATTCACAATACATCTATTTTTTTAAAATAACACTAGGGTTTTCAGTGTTTACTTTAGTTCAGGCTCCAAACATTATTAAAGTTATGAATATGCTTTTTTGTCATTAAAATATAAATTTTTTATGTTTCAAAATTGAAAACATGCATAAGTACATCTAACAGTAAAACCTAGAGCAATTCTTATTTACTGTAGGTCTATGAATATGTACAGCAAATGTTATTTGTGTAACAGAAAAACTGATCCGCAAGGAGCATTTTACAGAAAGAAAAATGCTGAAATTATCAATAGCGAGAACACAAGGAAAGATTTTAATGCATGGTTCACATTAAAATCCACCAGTTTGGTTGGTTTCACTCAACTTTCCTTTTCCTCTCCTCTGCTGTTGCCTTTCTGTCCTTTTATTCTTGCATGCTGTTTTTCTTCTACACAACTTCGTTTGTTTACTTTGAATGATGCGAATGAGATATCGTTGAACTGAAGTTTTTCTTGCCGAGTGCAGTACAGTTTCACCTCTAATGCTAGTTACAGTGACGTATGGCATAGAAGTGGTGCCCGGTGATACATGGAATGAAGATGGAGCACCGGTGGAATGCGATGGCGGGGGAAACCGGAGAACCCGGAGAAAACCTACCCCTGCGCCGCCTGTCCACCACAAATCTCACATGCGGTCGCTTGGGATCGAGCCTGGGCCGTCTAGATGAGAGGTGAATGCTTCCGGCGCGGCCCTATGTTAAGAATGTTTAAATTGTTTTATGGACTTAAATAAACAGCCGATTTTTTGCGATTTTTCATGAAATTTCAATCATGCATACCCTTAAGAAGCAAGATTATTATGACTTAAGCACCGTCAAACCCTAGATACGAATAAAGAAATCCCAGCATTAGTATTTGCTTAATATTCCTTTTATTACCTCACTTTAAGAATGCTAGGGTATTCTAGTATTCAGTTTTATAATAAACATTAAAACATTCAATTGTTACTAACCTTCACTTACATACTGAACATTATAAACCACGCATTATTATTTGCAGTACGAATTTTTTTCATATCCAATATATCCTCAAACCAAAGGACCCTTTGGTTTTACTTTATACAACACTTATGTACAATGTACAAAGCATATAGAGAAGATATCGCATCCAACTCAAAAATTCATATGGATATTTCCCCGAAAATACATATTTTAACACCCTGTGAACACAATTTAGTATTCTTAAAAAATGTGCTCTTTTATGAGCTGTGGTTAAATAACAAACTTGGTATTTCAGTTTGGTACATTTCAAGAATGCGACAAGAAGGTTTTCAAGAATCTCCCCGCTCCCAACTTCCCTTTATTTGGACCATTTTTCTAAAATGTTGATTTTCTCAAAAACCGTTCTTGCGATTTTGATTAACATGCTATTCTATATGTTTAAGATATTTTCATGACAAACGAAATGTATATCTTGAATTGTTTGGGAATACCCTCTGAAGACCTCTTTATTTTGAATGACTAAGAGGAATACAAAAACTTACTATACGAAAAAAAAAAAAAAGAAACAGGTCTCATTAACACACAATTTATGCAATGTATAATTTTTGTATAGTCAACCGTTTTCGAGATATTCCTGGTTATTGGTTTCAATTTTAAATCACTTAAAACGGAAAGTCAACTTACATTTCATCTCTTTTGTTTTACTCCCTAAAATGCAAAAGAGAACAGAACTTAAATTGTTTCACAAAAAGGTTTGTTTATCGTTTTAGCCTAATATGTTCTGTTCCCTGATATTTACAGGTATGTAGGTAGCAAGGCCATTTCTGCTAATGTTCATCACGATTAGTAGATGAAAGAATAAACTTTTGCAAGGAAAGTTAGTTTGTGGAATAGCTAGGGAAGGTCACGTGACTAACGCATCGGTATTTTTTTCTCAAAACAATTTTAACGACTTTAATTAAAATTCGATTAAATGTCTGTAGCACCAGTTATTTCCAAGATGTTAGTTATTTTTGTGTTGAGTATTAGAAATATCGCGAACATTTTGTAGCACCGTCATCGATTAAAGATTTTCACAATATTATGAAAAAACATAAAAATGTTTTTCATAATGGAATTCAAAGAAAACATTGTCAGAATGACACCGATCTAAGACGTGGACGTTGTTGCTCAAATCCTGTTTAACATTAAAATATAGTTTAAACGGTAACTAACACAACGCATCATGGTCAGCATGAATTATGTAGTCAGCCAGTAACAAAGATGCACTCCTGGCCCATGCTATCGTAAATAAAGGTAGCTTGGTATACTCCGAGCCGCATGCTTCAAAATGTTTTCGTAAACTTTCTGACATGCTACAAAGTGGTTAGCTAAAATTAAGAGATTCCTTATCTTACAAAACCCCGCTAAAGAACCTGTACCTTTATTCATTTGTTTATTCTTCTAACATATTCCACCATAACAGACAATGTATGAAAGGAAATGACAGAATATAATCTTTACCAAATGGTACCTTTTGAGATGGATGATGCAAACAAGCAATTACTAAAGACAGCAGAAGTAAGAACACCACCAGAATACTATCAATAGATTTTAGATGAAATTACACAAAATAAAAGCCTTTTGCACAGATGAAAAGCGAATTTTACTGCCTTTGACTCGATATACTAAATGAAACATTTTCCATTTAGCAGCACGTTTTTGTTGTTTCTTACAATAAATTGTTGTGCACTTCCTATTCACATTATTACAAAACGTTGGTCATAAGCAGTCTTGAATATGTAACTGCTTTTTGCTCTTTTACCTAAAAATTTGGATAGATTTTCTTGATAACGGACAAGCGGATGCCCGATTGATATCATGATACATGCTTGCCTTGAAGTGTGAGTATTGGGCGTCACACACTAGTGTTTCGTGTGATGCCTAATCTCAAAATTATTTAAGTTTCAACCATGCTGAAAGTGTTTCAAAAATATTTATACTAAATTTCAGACTAGTTCAAATAAATCGGTGTCATTTCGAGACAGGCAGCATAAAACGTCGTATTTTTAATTTGGATAAAACTGAAGAAGCTGACATAATGCATGCTAATTGTTATGTTCGTATCAGAAAATTCACACACACACGTAAATTTATATTTAAAAGGGCAAAAGCTAAGTCCTTAATTTTAAAAATCGTGCTGTATTTTACATAGTATATTAATCTAATGTAAGATGTTTTTAGAAGAAAAATATGGATAGAATATTCACATTTTTCAGTGATCCTTCTTCTTTGAATTTCAACTATTCATTCAGTTTCTATTGTTTCTAAATTTGAATAATGAGAATAGTAATTACATTTTTATTCAAATGTCATGTTAGTTTTATTACAAATGAGCTTTATACCTAGAGGAGAATATTTAGTTTAAATGATTTATTGTAGTCAGAAATGCAGAATAATAGCAAATACTGTTACAGAAGAGATATTGCTTAATGAACCTTCCTAAAAACTGCTAGATACACAAGAGTCTAATGGGGTTTGCCTCCGCTCCGGCAGTATCTGTGACAAAAAACCAAGAGCGCGCTCAAACGGGGCAGCAATGCATCATATCTCCGGCTCATAAATCGACGTTACGTCGGAAATTTACTTAAACTTATGTGTGATATTTGGCAACGATACCAGGGGAGAACACTTTTTAGCTGATAGAAAAATGAAAGGAGTAAATGATGTATAACCGGGTCCCTATATCGTTGTACTACAGTATAAAACTTTATAACCAACAGCAGATAAAGAAGATTCATGTGTTTAAAGCAGAAGCTCCTTTGATTATTGTTATACAAAGGAATAGAATAAAAATGATTTTAGAAAAATGATATGTCAGTCTTAATAGGAAGTACTGGTGTCAGCATTCTCAGTTTGTATGAAATTTATACTTCCATTACCTTATTTTTAATTGTTGGATAACTTTAGCACCTAAAAGATTACAGGCTGGTATTTATTTGCGTTTTTATGTTTTAATTCCTTATTTGAGAACGAATTAGCTGAAGTGTTTTTCCAAAACTTTCTTCGAATTTCTTACCATTTTACATTCAGTTATGCCGCGAACAATACTGCTGTACCCTGCAAAAATACTCGTTTTATAGGTTCTCTTAACCTTTAAATGACATGGAGATAAATGAAACATATCTCACCGTCTTTCTCTCTCACTTTTTCTCCCTTTCTCTATCTCTTCCTCTAACGATACATGTTGTCATTAACTTATTCGTTTTCTACTTTTACACTGTTGCCATGTCTCTAATAACATGCTGCAAATATTCAGCTATTATAACTTTCAGCTTTCAACATCATACGCAGAATATTTGTGTCTATCGGATTATATTATTTTAAGCGTCATTTTAGATTTCCGAGGACCCAAGATCCAAAGACAGCTTGTGTTCAGTAAAAGTACGATATTTTCTATGTGTATTCGTACGACATAAAACGAATAAGCTAAAAAGTAGAAGGCAACACAATGTTTATTTCTTCCACATGTACTACATTAGGTATAGAGAAGTATCTATTGCATTTTACCCGAAAATTGGAAATAGAGATTTCACCGAAAATATATATTTTGAGGTCCTGAATCCAAAAAAAGCCTTTTTAGAAAAATGTCCGTGTGAGTGTGTGTCTGTGGACAGCATAGTTCACAAGCTAAAATATTTTTAAATATCAAAATTACGCATCGCTTTAGCCTAGTGTAAGTATTCTCTTGTATCCCTTCTGTTTAGAAGGAAGCAGGTAATCAAAATGTATGCTAATATTTTTCTCTATAAACACGATGTTAATAAAATATACATTTCTTTTTTTTTTTTTTTTTGCAGAACATAGTCAATTATTTTAGCTAGCGTAAAGAAGATGATGATATATGGCTTGTTTAAATTCAGAATCTTTAATAAGATGACAGTTATACTTCTGTAAGTCAAAGATTTTTGTAAAATTCAATGCCATGCAGCAAACAAAATAGGCAGCGAGAAACTTGTTTTTTTACTGTGTTTACAACGGAGATCAAGCTAGAAGAAATATTAAGAAGGATTGGAGACAGTTTTTAAAAGAAGCCGGAATCCTCTAACATATTGCGTTCATTATGTTGACACAAAAATTCATCCAAATATTAAACTCACAGGCACGATGCGATAAAGGTTAACATTTAAGTTTTATAGCGTTAGAAGGTTATTTGTTTTTCATTTCACTAAAGTGTTATAGTTATAGACGCACTTTGATAAATCTAGAGAAAATACTAAATAATGAATGCGTTAAATGTAAAATGAATATTAGTAAAGCAATAAAAGAAATGCTGAAGCTACTGGGCTTTGAGAATTGGCAGTGTATAGGACAAAAGAAAGAACGAATTAAAGGACTCGCAAGGACGCCGTTAAAACAGAAAGCAAAAAGATTGGGAAGAAAAGACGCGCTAGGTTAACGCAATCCACTAGAATAACGTAAAACAAAGTATGTCTATCGTTCATTCTTTGCTGTATTAAAATATTTCAATCATCTGAATAAAGATTAAACATTGAATTGATGACAACCTATACAATTATCATTTTGTATATCAATAAAGAGATATGTTTTTTGTTGAACAAATGTATTTCGAAGTACTAAAATACAAAGAAGAGAGATAAATAATATATGAAAAGTAAATGCTATATATTGGTTTTAAATATGCAGTGCAGATAATTCACTGTTTGGTGATGTATCAGTACAAGATGGCATTGAATTAGGACCGATCACAACTGGGTTACGAGGGCACAACATTGCGTTTCATTTAGCCTGTACTGTGTTTCAAGCGTGAGATAGGCTCTAGCGTCTCTCATCCATTTCAAGAATAATGCTACTGTCCTCATCTAAGTTAATCCTTCCTTGTCTTGTTTGTTATCTATATCTACACCCCCCCCCACTTATCTATTCTTTCTTTTTTTTTTCTTTTTTTTTTTTTTTGTTTAAACAAAGAAAAGTTTGTCTAAACAAAGCAAGTTTTCCCCTTAATTCTTTTTACTACAACATTTAGAGGGAAATCTTAGATATAAACAGTGTCTCTTCCCACCTCTTCTTGAGTCTTCTACATACTGATAGTCTCTATTGGTAGAGTTTGAAATAAATAGTGCAGAAATGGCTTGCTTAGGAAGATTAATGGACTATAACTCCAGACGGTACCTACATTTGAATTACAGATTACACTGGCCCGATGTATACAACTGTCCGAAGAACCCTTTGCCCAGGGTAATGTGAGAAGTTTACTGCGATATGAGAGACGGGAGACTACGATTACCACAGGCCAAAAGGTCAAAAGCAGAGTCCTCTTTGTTTGGAATTATACCTATACAAAGGAGCTAGGTCTGTAGATTTAAGAAGGCTGCCCATTGATCGATCTTACTTTGGGCAGCTCTCGTAACGCGACCAGGGTACATCTTACACTTCTGGAAATCATTGAAACATAAAAAAAAATAAAAAAATAAAAAAAAACATTAATTAAACAAAAGAAAGAAAAGAAAACAAGACCACAGGTAAGAAAAATCGACTTGGACATGTATTAAATCTGAAATATGTTGAATGGAATGGGGCTTAACAAACCATTCAA
Organism: Hymenopus coronatus; assembly: GCA_030762935.1. Classification (NCBI taxonomy): domain Eukaryota; kingdom Metazoa; phylum Arthropoda; class Insecta; order Mantodea; family Hymenopodidae; genus Hymenopus; species Hymenopus coronatus. The sequence continues at coordinate 59,844,396 of CM060881.1, forward strand.
ACTACAGAACGAATTTAGAAAGGTGAATATAGATGTGTGCACAAATACGAAATAAAGAACAATTTGAAGGAAATATAGTATTAAAATATTAAATATTATTCAATGGTGATATCACAAATATATAAACAAAAAGAAAACAGAATCATCTGAGGTAGCAATATTTGTGGGAAGATCTTTCAGGATATAAGTCATAACTCCATAAACGACGTAATTACAAATGTAACAACTTCGCAGAATTCAGTTGATGCAATTAAAGCATCATCCAAGTATACCTACTTCATAGCAATGTAGAGAAGAGAAAGTAGTTGAATAAATCTCAGCAATGAATGCCGTTTAACATCCGAATTGAACAGTATAGCAAAGATCTGGACTTCGGCCTGTCACCAATTATCAAAGGAATAAAAAATGTCAGTGTTGAAACTTGGTGATTCTTAACTCCCACTGTCAACACTCAAGTACCTTTTCAAATCAAAACTCATACCGATACGTAATACACTTAAAATACTCAAAAAAAAGTCAAGAAACATATGCCAAGTACACAACATATCGTAAGAGGAGTAATCTACCCGGACCAACCATGGTTTTACAACTTACCACAATACTGCAGAATATGTTCTTGTGCATTATTTGCAATAAAAGAAGCAGTCTTAAAATATTACAATCTAAGGAATATACCTAGAGTTTAATCTTTATTGATATGCTAAGTGCTATGACAGCAATTCAAGAAAAGTCCACACAATTCAGCGACCCTATAATGATCATCCTGCACCAGGATATCATAAAGTACGTTAAACAGAAAATGTGTGGAAAATGCGATAGCTCAATACCTGAACACCAAATTATAAAGTGGCCAGAATAACATGACAGCGAAACTCAAACGCTAGCAGCAAGCTGCTATTGTATGAATCTTCTCCGAATGAGTCGCCGCACCGTGGCTGATTGCTCAGATCACTCGTCTCTCATCAAGGTTTGATACCAAGCGACAGCATATGGCATTTGCGGTAGACAAAGCGGTGCAGGGGGCGGGTTTTCTCCGACTCTCCAGTTTCTCCCGCCATTACATTCCACCGGTGCTCCATCTTCATTCCGTAGTATGTCATCAGTGTTATCACTTGCGGTGCCATAGAAATAAAAGCTGCTATTAAACACTATAAAAAAATCTGATGTGTTCCATTCACATGACTTTCTCTGCAACAAATTAGTTTTAAAAAGCTCCGGCTTCTATTTACTTCATGCTAATCGACAAAAAATTAGCAGAAATAGTATTATTACTTGCTTCCTTGTAAGTAGAAGGGAAATAAAGGAGAAGCATAGGTTAAAGTGATAGTCAAAAGCTGGTTGCTATGTGACTGAAGTTCCTTTGTTTGTATGGACAGGAGTTCGTAAGTTTTTCGAACCTGAAAACAAAAACAAGGAATATCTCAAAAACGATCAACTCCACGAAAAAAATGTACACAACATAAATTGCGTGTTTTAATGTGCTCTACATTTTTTGTGTGGTAAGTTTTTGTCTATCTCTTACTTTAGCAGCTATGAAAATTCCGTAAAATTCACTAAGAATAAAGTAGTCTTCAGAGGCTATTCCCAGAAAATTCAAAATATACACTTTATTTGTCAGATAAATATCTTTAATATACGATATTTTAATCAAAATCGTTAGCCATTTTTTAGAAAATCAACATTTTCGAAAAATGTTCCATGTAAAGGGTAGTTTCGGGTGGCGGATTTTTCTCAAAATCTTCGTGTCACATCCCTGGAATACTAAACTTAAGTAACAAGTTGGGTATTTTACCGACTTTTCATTTTTGAGTTATCGTGTTCACAGACACACGGACACACTGGCACATGGACACATGGACACACACGGACCTTTTTCTGAAAATAGGGGACCCTAAAACACAAATTTCCGGTGAAATCTCGGTATCGAATTTTTGGGTGGAGTGCAATACCTTCTCTATACACTATTACATAGCACGTGTAGAGAACGTAAAAATTACCGAATATATTGCACATGAAAACTGGAGGAAGTGTATAACATACCAACAGAAATTACGAGAACTACCACAAATGTGCTACAGTTTGCAGAAACATATTTATACTAAAGCATCTATAAAGGCTAAATGCTATGGCACTAATAAATTGTAACTTACCTTTGAAAACATAAATTTTACTACGTTTCAAATGAATGTGCTTATGTATAACAAAAGCTAGATATAAACTGTACTGTATCAACATAACCTTAAGCTATATTGTAAATGTTTCACTTTTTGTTAAAATTATTTAAACCTTGATGCTTATTTCTAATGTAATATTTATAGTAGTCAAAGAGACCGAAGTACTAATAAATATAAAAAAATACATTCTGCATCTTCTTTATTGATGGACTTATGATGTAATTTCTATTTTGGTAATACAAAATCTTATAACTCACTTATTCGTGATTATTAAAGCCTGTTTAATTCAAACCAGGAAGTCGTTTTTGTTATATTAATATTTAATAGTAATACCGACTTATAGAGCAACATTTTATCTAAAAATAGCTGCATTTTAACTTTTCTACTCCAAAGTGTGTGCTAGTAACTTTTGGAGGGGAGGGAGTGATCCAGAACCCACATTAAAAAATGCAAGGTATTAGTCATTACTACTATTTAAAATAAGTCTTGACCTAGGTGTAATACAAGTTTCAATTTATATGACTGCAAAAAAAGGAAATAAATAAAAATATGTATTTAACAAATTTAGTCGTTTACTCTCCCCGTTAAATAACAAAAACGAAGTGTATCTTTATCTTAACAGCGCCTCGCTGACTTTGAAAACAAACCGTCACTCATTTCACATGCTCGGATGAAGTTCGCCTTTGTTTCATTGTTTAAGCTATCCGATATTTTTATGCCGTCTTTTTTTATAATTTTCTATTATTTATTAGCGCTTTCTACCATATCAGGTGTTTTTCATCCAATGTCTTTTGTATTCGTTTTATTTGTGAATGACCATAGAACCATGACCAAAATATGAATTACGTATTTGTTGGCAGCATAAACGGAAATTCAGCAGCCTATTTAGATCCAACTGATGTTTACTAGTTTTCTGTTCAACCTGAATGAAAAAAACATAAAATCTGGCAGCTCTCGCCGGCATAAAAAAAAACGCCTATCCTCTTTTGTGCGGTTTTATTTGATGCGTTACTGAATGTGACAAAAGCTGTAATTGAAGCGTTTGAAGCATAACAGATGCGTTGTCTGTTTGTATCTGTTTTTCGACGAAAGATACATGCGCTGTAGATAGTTAACTAAATTGTATACAAATATAAGCTGTTTATCTGATGTTTATATAAGTACTAACTCCATGGCACGACAGCTCACGGGGAACCTTGGCCTACCGCCCGGCCGCTGCGTCCCCCATCTCGGTCCACTACAGATGTCATGGATGGGGTGCAGTATTGGAGGGTGAGACGTGGTCAGCGCCTCGAGTCCCTCCCGGCCGGTTAATGCGGTCCTCATGACCTGGAGCCGCTACTTTTCCATCAAATAGCTCCTCAATTGGCCCCCCAGGGACCTTACGAGGCTGAGTGAACCCCGGGCCAGGTCTCCCAGCGGGGGAAAAATCCCCGCGCCGGTACTGGGGATCGAACCCAGGTCTCCCGCTTGATAAGCAGCTGCGCTACCACCGCGCTAAGGAGACGACCTTATATAAGTACTGGTGTATCAATTAATATATAAGGGGCATAAAGCTGCTTTTGTGGAGTTTATGTAATGCTTTATACAGTTATTAACTGAAATTTGGAAGAAAATAAATCTATAAACACAATTAGACATGCTATATCAGTGAACAATTTAATGGCGTCAGCTTAACATTGCTATGGTAATAGTTGTGTGTAATTAGAAATCAATATATACACTGAAAGTTTTACGCTTATTGCTGATGAGACGTGAAATTATAGAGAATTTACTGGTGCAAAAGACATGTACTGAGCCAGCGGCAAAATGTGTCATTACAGGTGTCTGGCGGAGACATCTCAGCAAGTGTTTTAAACAACCTGTTATTCCGGAAGAGGTTTGATTAGGAAAGTACCTTACTTTATAAAACAAGCAATTCAGTATGCGGTTGGAGAATTCTACGCTTAAATCTAAGAGTGCTTACCCTGAGATCTTTTTAAGAGAAACTTGCCGTTAATAGTTTTTTATTTTCACTATTAGGTACAGTAAGTAGTGGAACTATTTACTCCACACATCCAGCTGGCTCATCTGCCCCCTATTTGACGTATGTAAATATTCCTTCGTGCGTGAAAAAAGCTGAGAAACTCATGTGAGCATCTGCCTTGAGCGACCTAAACAATATTCAGATGTCAGTTTTTTACTGTCTCTATACGTATATGTACATAGTGTACAGAGAAGGTATTGTATTCCACCCAAATATTCGATACCGAGATTTCACCGGAAATAGATGTATTGATGTATTTCCCTGTATTGAAAAATTAGGATTTTCAGAAAAAGGTCCTCGTGTGTGTGTCCGTGCGTCCGTCTGTCTCTGAAAACGATAACTAAAAAACGAAAAGTTGGTATATTACCAAACTTGGGGTTTAAGTTTAGTATCTTCCAGGGATGCGACACGAAGATTTTGAGAACAATCCCCCCACCCCAACTACCGTTTACGTGGAAAAAATTTCCAAATTTTTATTTTCTCAAAAATGGCTATAACGATTTTATTAAAATACCGTATATTAAAGATATTTATTTTGCAAATAAAATGTATATCTTCAATTTGCCAGGAATAGCCTCTAAATACCTCTTTTTTCTAAATCAATTTTGCTGAATTTTGCGTAATTGTTAAATCGTAACAGATAGACAAAAACTTACAGCACAAAAATGTAGATCAAATAATTTGTCCTATACTTTTTATTCGTAGAATTTATCATTTCTGAGATATTCCTTGTTATTTGTTTCAGATTTAACTTACTTAAACAGAAAGTTGTCAACTCCCGGTCCAGCATAGAAACGGTTTTTAACCACAAGGCAACCAACTTTTAAAAGATTTGACTATCACTTTAGTCTATTATATTCCCTCATTTACCTTATACTTACAAGGAAGCAAATAATTATGACAATTTCTGATAATCTTTATCTCAATTATGATAAAGTAGATAGAGGATTAAGCTTTTCAACAATAATTTGTTACAGAGATGTAGAGAAAGCCATGTGAATGGAATATATCAGATTTTTAGCCTAAAATAGTTCTGTTGAGCATCGCAACTTTTTATCACATGAAGAGGTAATTTGCACACTTAAATTACGGAACAGTTGGACCACCTAGTAGATTGGATGTCTAGATTTCACGGAATCTGAAGTTTCCTGAACCCCCTCTCAAATAAGTATACCATCTGTTCTGTGGTATGTGTGTGAGCATAGCTCAAAATAAAAGATAGTTATAAACAAAACTTAGTATTTATTTTAGGATCTTTCCAGGGATTCGAAACGACGATCTTAAAACAAAACAAAAATCTAAAAGTAATCTTTAATGGAACATTTTTCGAAAGGTTGAACTATCTCAAAACCTGATGTAATGATGTGTAACATAAGTTCATGACAAATGAAATTTACATCTTGAACTTTCTGGGAATAACATTTAAAATCTCTTCATTCTGAATAATGTGTGCATAACTGGTAAACTGTAAGAGAGGTAAATGTAGATAACATTAAAACACATAATTTATGTAAATACCAACATTACTTTTGTGTAGTTCTACATTTCAGAAATATTATTGCATTTTAAAATATGTAATACTTTTCTCAAATGGGAACTCATTTCCCCCCCTCTGGTGGTCTTGCAAACAGAACGAAAATTGACAGCCATAACATAGTGAACAGTTTCTAAAATATGTTATTCCTCCTTGAGTCTACCGTACTCCTCCAATTCCATTTTACCCATAAGGAACTGTGCAATAAGGCAATTTCGATAACTGTTTATTTCGATATCATTAAGTGGATAGAAAAAGAAGCGCTTGAAAGAATAGTTTAAGGGTAAATAAAGAAAGTCGAGGGTGCAAAACATTTAATTTCATGTTTTTTTTTTTGTTTGCTTTTTGGTACTTTGACTTAAGAAAAAGCTCATTGTGTTATTATACGTTTAACTACAGATTTAAATATTGGTTTTACTAATTTTTGTTCATTAAATATATTTAAATCTCCACGTTCATACTCCGAAGCTCTGCAGATGGTAGTAAATGCTTATGGATAAAGAAACCTATTTTGTACCTGCCGGGTATCGATTGTCTTATTATAAATATAAAATACCTTATAATACGTTCTATTTTATTTATCATGGCCAAAATTTTAATTCAGCTCTTTTAAATACTTTCCAAATAGTAGATAATTAGCAATGGTAATAGTAGCAGATAATAAGTGTGGCTCCTATGAAGGATACTTGCACTAAAGGTAGTACAGCCATATTATATCGGGAGATTTAAATGCTGGAGTAGGTAAAATACCGACTAAAGATGTCATAGGTACGTTTGGGGAAGATACTCTGGACAATAATGGAGAAAATTTGCTACAGTTTGCAGCATTTAAGAGCTTAGGGATAACAAATACATTCTTCAGAAAGTTTACCTGGAGCGCACGAGGTTGAGGTTGCAGAACACTAATTCACTATGTTATTACGAATAAAAAACTGGCATCGCAAGTAAAAGATGTAAGAGTATATCGAGGGAGAGACAAGTCAACCGATCACTATGTATTAATGACCAAAATACATCTCTTCGTAAGATGGAAGAAAATTAAATGTCTTGAAAGAAGAAATGAAGAAGTGTTTAAAGTATATTTACTACAAGAAGAGAGTACTAAGGATTTATACCAAAGACGAATTTTTGCTTACTACAAAATCAAGGAATAATCCAAGATGTTATTGAAGAATGATACATTATACAAGTTGTAACAATAATAGATAATGAAGTTCTGCGGAATGAAAAGGAAATACCGAAAGAAAAAAGGTTTAAGGTTATAGAATTAAGAAATAGCAAACGCAATAAAGAATAAGAATTTAGCTCACTTACAATTACTACAACGCGGAACAGATGAAGCAAGTAAAACATATAGGGCAAAACGTAATGAAGTTAAAGCTATAGCAAGAAAAGCCCATCAAAAATCCTAGGACAGATTCATTAGTGCTGTCGAAGATGATTTACTTAGAGACAAATTATAGCCTACAAAGTACTCAAGAATCTGGATAATGAAGAAAAAGAAATAGCGAATCTAAATATAAATGTATATGAACAATACAAAGGCTTATAGTACGACGATGCTGGAAAATATTGCACCTTCCTATGGAAATATAGATCCCATTATCTTGGAGAAATTAGAATTAGTGTTAAAAGAAATGCAAAATAGGAAGGCTACAGGAGACGAAGGAATAGATACAGAACTATAGACAGGCATTAAATCAAAGACCCCTTAATATAATTAAAATGTGTTGGTATAGATATCAGATACCAAGATGGTTTTATGATTAAGTGAGGTCTATTTTTGAAAAAGGAGCCAGAAACAGATGTGAAAACCATAGGGGAATTAGCATTTTAAGGGCATGATACAAAGTATATGTAGCAATATTAAACAAAACATTAGAGACCATTACAGCTGTTCCATTACTAGAAGAGCAAATTGATTTTTGAAAGGGACGATTCTGTGCACATGCTACTCTTACACATAAGCAATTAATAGAAAAAAAGGGAATTTAACCTCGAAACCTATATAGCTTTCGTTGACTATGAAAAAGAATTTGATCGTGTAAGCAGGAAAAAAATTTGGGAAATCATGATTCGAAAAGGATATCCAAATCATTTAATCGAAGGGTTAAAATGCATGTATAAGGACACAATCTGCATAAATGTTGGAAAAAGAAGATATACTGCACAAATAAACATAGATCAAGGTGTAAGGCAGGCTTGTAGTTTATCTCCCACTTTTTTTTTTATATATATATATGGACGATCTGATCAGGGTATGGATGTATAAAACCAATGGAGGCATTTATATTGCACAACATTTTATATTTGAGACGATGCTATTTGCGGATGGTCAAATAATTATAAGTAAAAAGGACTGCAAAAAAACAGTATATACATTGCAGAGGCTATGCAAAAATTATAATTTTAAAATGTTGACAAATAAAACAAAAACAACAGCATTCCAAGGTAAATAAACTGTTAGAAACAAAATAGTAGTCAATGGCATTATATTAAAGTAACAAGTTTCAAGCATTTAGGAGCACATAAGTTATAAATATGAACATGATTTTAGTAATAAACTGCCCATGTTTCAGTAAATATTTGGCACAATAAACAGAAGCCTCAAAACTATAGACAGAAAAGAAACACATGAAGTTATATAAAGTGATGGTAGTATCTGCCTTCCTTTACATGGACTTAAAAGCTGACAAAAGGAAAATACAAATCGCTGAGATAAAACTTCTAAGAGCAGTAAAAGATAGAATCTCAAATGAAAAAAGGGAAGAGTTGGAAATAATGTCTCTAGAAGAAAATATTACTAATTATAGAAATGAATGGAGACTGGATGTTGACAGGATGATATCGGAGAGAATCCCAAGAAGAGCATTGTACTACAGACCTAAAGGAAGAAGACGTCTGCGAAGACCAATGAAACGATGGTCAAACGTATTTTGAAGCCGCTACAGGCACTTTTGACTAATCCATGATGATGATGATGATGGTATTAGTACATAACCTATAAAGGCTCTTGCTATATCTAACAAAAACTCTGATCTGTTCCATTCACATGACTCTCTACTTCTCTGTAACAAATTAATGTTAAAAAACTTATTCTTCTATCTACTTCAGGCTATAATCCAAATAAATATTTGCAGAAATGGTCTTATTGTTTGTGCCTTTGTAAGTAGAAGGGAAATAAGGGAGTAAACTAAGCTAAAGCGATAGTCAAATCTTTTAAAAATGGTGGCTATTTGGTCGAGATTCATTCTCTTTGCATGGCCCGGAGTTACAAATGGTCATATTAGAGGGGCTGTAACTGAAACATGTAACAAAAATAAGCTCGGAATTTGCAAACTACACGAAAAAGAATGTATATACCACAAATTGTGTGTTTTTGTCTATCTCTACAGTTATGCAAAAAAAAAAAAAAAAGTCCAGAATGAAGAGATGTTCAAAGTACACATTTTATTTTTCATGCAAATATCTTTAATATACGGTATTTTAAACAAAATCATTACAGCCATTTGTCAGAAAATCAAATTTTTCGAAATTTCTTCCCTTATTTTGGGGTGGGCGAATTTTCACAAAAATTGGCGTGTCGCATCCTTGGAAGTACTAAATTGAAGTACCAAAATTGTTATTTTGCCGCTTTTAGTTTTTGAGTAACAATGTTCACAGACACACGGATGGACACACACACGCACACACACGCGGACCTTTTTTTATTGATTCAAGGGATTCTAAAACTTGTATTTGCAGTGAAATGGCAGTATGGAATGTATGGGTGGAATGCAATACTTTCTCTATCTATATATTATGTACTAAGTATAGAGAAACTAAAAATAAAATTACTCTTATTATCCAAGTAGATTTTTAATCCACTAATTTAAGCCGAAATTGACGCAACAAGAAACTTTGTTTCCCCTTATGGCTAATAATTTACAGTCAAAATCCACAGGTCTCCGGTTCGATTCTTGGCTGGAGGATGGTAACTTTTCCTTAGTGAGGATAATGGCTCATTCTCCCTAGAATATGGTAGCAGACACCCCGAAAGTTAGCTCAAACAAATCTAAGGGATCAGAGCCTCGGGAATTGACTTAGGAAAAAAAAAGGGGTGTAAATAGAAATAAAATGTAATTATAATTTCTAGCCAATGTATGCCAGGATAAATTTTGACAGTCAGAACACCCGCCAAGTTCGGCATAAGAAAATAATATATTTCTAAAAGAGAGACATACTATAAAATGTAATGATTGCTAAAAATGTATAACCAAATGTAACTTTATTTCAGGAAGGAAATGTATTATATAATTAAGTGTTAAAATGTAAATACTTGTGTGTATCATTGTTGAAGCCCGCAAAGCATAACGGTAGTAAGAAGCAAGCAAAGCAATTCTTAGCATCCCTTCGGGCGAATACGACGGCAGCCGTATGTGATGAATGCGAAGTTTGGAAATATTTTATAGTCTGTTATTTGTAACCATCGGCTTATCAGCGGTTAAAGCTTAATAAAAAGTTTATTACTCCAGAAATACGGATCTAGTTTTCTTATTTACTGTAATTTAGAATGCATACCATCCTTCGCAACAAGTTGCATGAGAACTGCAGCATCAAACGCGCGCGACTCGGCTAGAGCGAGGCAAATAAAACATCAATCATGAACGGCAATAAAGTTAAATGTTACAATGCGAAAACTTATATGCTAAAGATAGAAAATAAGAATTAGGAAAGAAAAAGTTGTAGTTTTGCTTTCTCTAGCACGTATGTAAATGTATATAATAGGTACAGAGGGTATTGCATTCTTCCCAAAAATTCAACTCTGAGATTTCATCGGAAATACATCTTGTAAATCCCCCTGAACAAAAAGGCATGTTTTTAGTAACCGGTTCCGTGTGTGCCTGTATGTGTGTGGAAGAAAAAGTGTGTTAAATACCAAAATTGATATTTAGGTTAAGCATTTTATAAGGATGCAACACGAAGATTAATTATCCCCCTCAAATTATCCTATGCATGGAATATTATTTCGAAAACGTTCATTTTTTCAAAAATGGCTCTAACGATTTTTATTAAAATCATTTTCATGGCAAATGAAATAAATATATATCTTATATTTTCTGTGAATAGCTTCAGACTCTCTCTTTATTTTGGACGATAAAATGTTTTATTCATGGACGCTCTTTAACTGCTGTAGTTCTCAGCGTTCAATTCTATAGAGAACATGAAAGACCGCTTAATTTTGCTATGAAGCCTCTTTATCAGGTTTGAGGCTCTTTTACGTGTCCGTAAATCGACATGGGGCCAATGGCTTTCCTTTCCTTCCGAAGGAAGCCATGCTAAGGATTTATATTCTGGATGAGTTTTGTATAACTAATAAATCGCATGAGCTAGGAAAAACCATGAAACAAAAATGTAGTAGATCTCGTTAAAACACAGAATGTATATCCTATATAGTTTTTTCTGTACAGTTAACCATTCAAGATATTCCATGTTATTGGTTTAAATTTTAAGATACTTAAACTTTTGTCAAATCGGAACACGTCTTTCGTTTTATCTATCTTTTGCATTACTTTTGATGGCATAAAGAGAACTAAATTTTATATGTTTCGCTATGTGAGCTTTTTTAAAAAAATTGACTTTCGCTTTAGCCTAGTATGTTCCGTTATTTCCCTTCTGTTTACAAGGACACAAGTAATAAGACCATTTTTGCTAATGTTTATCTCAATTAACATGATGTAGATAAAAGAATAATGTAGTGTAAGAATTATTTTTTGTCGATCAGGAAGGTAAAGTCAAGTGAATGGAATACATCAGATCTGTGCTACTAAAACGGTTAATTTTGTTCATGATATACAGTAAATTATCATCCCGATATCTGTCTCTGCAAAATAGTATTAAAGTTGAGATAAAGTATTTAATTGCAATTCACTAAAGTAATTGTGAATTATCGAAATGATGAAACCATCCTTTTTACGTTTTAAGTTTTAATATTGCTTTGGTATTGTTATTCTTGTTTACTTTGACAAATATTTTAAGCCGGAAACAGTTTGTAACCATTGGATGGTAGAGTCAGACTGAAAAATACAGTGTCATAGCCGAGGTTGAACCAGGAGTCAGCTGAAGAATTTAATGTCGTATCGCCATTTTGCCATGTTAGCTCAGTGGCCTGAGCAACCGAGTGGAGATTGGAGAATCGTGGTTCAAATTCCAGCTATGGCTCTACCATAGAACTAGACATGGCTTGTGTGGAATAAACAATTAATTAACATTTTTTAGCCATTTTAAAACTATTTATAATTATAGTAAGTTATAGCAAAATAGCCGTATTTTTTCATAGCAAATATCTAATTACTCATTTATAATTATGGTAAGCTATGGCAAAATACTGTAAAGCTGTATTATTTCATAACGAATTTCTAATTACTAAGTCTGGAATTTCTTGCATCAAATTTGAAAACGTAATTTTTTTGAATACTCTTATAATATTATAAGGATAGGTGTATATCATTGACACTTTAATACATAAACTTGCTAGCTTCCTTTTGAAACTTGTTTCTTTTCATCCAGTCTTTTCAAAATTAATTATTATTTCACAGAGAAATAATATAATTATCTAAGAAACAATGAACTTACCGAATTTTACGTTAGCTGTATAGAACATTTCACATGAAATTTCCAACTCGTAATAGTAGTAAAATCTGATAGTAAAAACAATGTTTTGAAAACGTTATACAATTTTACTTAAGGGGAGTCGAAATGGAATTTTCATAATTATTTTTCCATTTTCATGTTTAAATTGCATATGGCAATTTTGAATCTCCCGTTTATTTTAGTATAGCTTTCATAGAGGTATGCCAATTTTAAATGCCTTAAAATATTGTTGAAAATAAATCTGAATAGTAGTCTTTTAGAACATTTTGGTACACTCACTTGATAAAACATCAACAACCTTGTAAATATTAGTGTTAGAGAAGAAATACTTATTTGTATTTTGATCGCAGTTTTATTTTCGCTATTCGCAGCATTGTCATCCTGCTCATATTTCCTCTATGTGACAGTTTCGAATAATGAAAAGTTGTGTTTGGAAAGTTCGTTAACTTTTTATTTAAATTTTATGTTTGAAAGTAGTGTCTGAAGAAGTAAAAGTTTTTATACAAATGACCCATTATCTCAGAAACTAATTGACAGTAAGGGCTGAAATTTTTACCACAGATTTAAACTAAATAGTCTTTATTTTAATGAAAAATGTATGTATATGGATTAGTTATTTTTTTAAAATTTAAAAATCATCTTTTTTCAATAACATTTTAAGAGATTTATCAAAAATAGGCATACATTTTCTTCTAATAAACAGAAGAATTCTATTTTTCATCAATTAAGAGTAAAAGTATTGCTGAATATAGCTAGAGAAATTTAACTCATCTTAAATAGTTGCTGAGATAATGGGTCAAAGTTTAACATTAACAAGATAGGGAATTTGGATTACCTCCATCTCCATGTTACGTCTCATCTCTGCCACAACAAAGGCATATCAGAATATTTTTAGACATACTGATGTCATTACCCATATTGGTCTATCTTCATTATTATATTTCCACAGCAAGCTTAAATCAATAGCCGTATTCAAGTTACACTTTTAAACATATTTTAAAAGGCATAGATTGAAATTTGTGCATTTAAATATTCTATGTTGAAATTGAATCGTTCCACATTCTTCAATAGTTCACAGATATTACTAATTTCGCCTGATACTGATACCAAAACCAGATTTTTTTAGCAAATGGTCCTTTTCTGCAGCATTACTTTGTCGGTAATGGAGTAGAGTTGAGCTAAATCGAGACTACTAACTTCGCCTGAGTCTGGACGCCCGACCATCTGATACATCTCCGTTGGACACAAGCCAAAGGACTAATAATGCTGCAATCTGGTTTTGAAGATTGGAAGTGGCTCTCACCTTAGGCTTCCCTAGCGGAGAAGTTAGTATCAGGACATTCTTCACAGCGAGAACTCGGCCAGTTGCTTGCGACCGGATGAATGCAGTCCTGAGTCAGATAAGCTGAATTGGAATAAATTTTTGCCCGATCAAAATTGGTTTATCTACAGTTTCGGAAAGTCAAAATCATTTCGCTATTTGCTATCAGCTATCGGAGAATCGTTCACTTTACTTTATGTCCAAGGAACGGAAACCGCCATTACTATCAAATATAAACGAGTAAATACTTTTTTATTGGCATAGGCTATACTATCATAAGGTACTGTATTTAAGTCAGAACAAAGTAAATACAATTTTTAAACTTAAAATCCTTCAATTCTTTGTTATTTACAGTTCCTTCTATGATATATGCATAGAGCTCATCTGTTCTTATATAAAACAAGTGCAAAGCAACATCAAAATTATTTTAAAAATCCAAGGTTTCCAGAGAATTTTATCTCTTCTCTTCAGGAAACTAGCGTTTTACCGATAGTAAACCTCTCTGTAGCGTTCCCTCATTGTTTCATTTGTAAGAATGTTATCTCACTGTTGCAGAAAAAGCAAGAGGATATAAAAAAGCAGAAGCTATATAATACTGCTACAGTATCAAAAGCAAACGATCGGAAAAAGCTAAGGTAGGTGGAATTTGCAAGTTAAGTGTTACATAAAATTGCCCTTGGAGTAAGATAGCGATTGCTGTAAAGGGTTGGTCTGCCGGGAATGGAGACGAGAGCTTTCTTGGCTACTGGACAACGAGAGAGGGGTTGGAGAGGATGAAGGGTGAGGAGAAGCTTTTAGCGAGATGGGCTCCCTAACCTCACTCTTGTGTGTATGCGCGGCTTATTCCTTTCTTTCCGAAACACCAAGCGCGGGCAATTTATCGCTTGAATTCATTATTAAAGAAGAAACAAATGCGAGTAATAAGAATGCAAAAAATAAACAAAACGTGTACATTTCTTTTCCGACGATCTGAGCATTATTCAGAAAACGGACACTCCACTGTGAAAAGATACGAGATAAAAAAAAATAGAAGAATAATATTCGTCCCTTCTTGCTTTTATGCTTCACTATTCAAAACCAGAAAGGAGTTGGCGAAGAAAAGAAACACTGCATTAATATAACCACTTGAATATTCTGAAGATGAATTTTGGCTACAGCCGCAATGCTTTTCTGGATATGACTCGCATAACAATAGGTCTTTACCAGCTATTTTGCAAACACCAAGACGAGCTCTGGCATCAGTAACAGTTCCTTTTATAACAGACTGGCAACATTAAACAGCAAGTAAAAATCAGGATTAATGTGCAGTATGGTAAATATTTCAATTATTTGTCGGTAATTTTCCATTTCTATATTGAATGGTCTAATCCCAATATGTTACAACCCTGTTACAATCAAACCTAATTTTTATCATCACATCGTTCCATAATCCTGGGCCAGGATGTTGCTACAATGTCTATCACAAGTCATCAGAGATTGCGTTTTATGGCATTTCATTTAAATATTTCACTTTATCGGTTTTATATTTTTTGAAAATCTCATTTGTTCTTAAACTTTTATTTGTGGTGTTTAAAAGGCACATTTATATAATTGTAATAACATGTTAATACTGTAATACATTTTCACAAATGATATAAGTAACAAGCATTTATGTTATGTAAATAATAACAAAATATTCATGTGAGTCAAAGCGACTAAAAATAAATATTAATAAAAAAATATTCATGTGGACTTCATTTAGCCCTGGAGAAAAATAAAAGCAACATTTAAAATTCATCCCAATTAATCTTGATTAATCTGAAGAACTGAATTGGGATTGACTAATTAGAAACCGATTCGTCCGGTGAATGAACGAAGTTTCATATAAAAATTAAATAGAAATTAAGCATTAAAGTAACAATTAAATGTTAATATCCTTAAATTAATAAGAAACTCTAAATTCATAACATTTCATAATTAAATTCATATCTTAAGCTCCCCCTCAACAAAAAACCTACATGGATTAAAAATATTAAACACAAAATATTTTTTGAATATATTTCACATGACTTTCCTTACCGAGTAGCGTTTAAGTTTATATAGCTATCGGTTATTTTTACGAAAACTTACTTTTTCATCTTCTTCATGATAGCAGAAATAAATCTTTAGAGAAATTTGAGAGAAGTACTGGATTTGAGAGATGTGTTGATGATAGGGGTATAAGAAAGGAAAATACCTATCCTCCCAAAATAGTCAAATTTGCCAAAAATTTTATTTTAATTGCATTTCATAGGAGATACTAAACTGTAATACCAATTTTGTATATATATATATATATATATATATATATATATATAAATAACGGACTTTTTTATTTTGACCATATACACGTTGATTTTCTAAAAATTTGTTTTTATTAATTAGGAGTCTCAAAACATGTATTTCCAGTGAAATTTTGGTATCGAATTTTTGGGTGAAATACCTTCTCTTTAATACTTTTACATAGTACGTGTAAGAAAAAAAATGCTGCATGCAACGGTAATTTGGAGAAGGATTATATTTTTATAAATCACCTTGTTGCGTGTTTGAAAGATCATGTATTTAAATACCAAAGACTGGATTTGTTTTGAAAATTACTTTCGCTACAGTTGTGCCGTTTTCTCTCTCCCTCTCTTCCCCTCTCTCTCTCTCTTTCTCTCTCTCTCTGATCTTTCACACACGCGCGTATGTTTTTAACACAAAAATCATTTTGGATGAAAACAGGAACCCGACATTTTGGGTGAAATAAAACATACTACCAAACTTGTGATAAGAGGAAATAAAACGACATTACTGGTCCGTTTTCGATCATCGTCAAAGCTTGAGCGATCTTTGAAGTGTGGCATAGGCGTGGAAAAGCTGGCGACATCAAAGAACCTGTGTTTGGTCAACGTGTCGAACTCAAAAGTTACACCAATGATCGGAAAATTACTTCGAAATTTACTCGAGATATTCAATTCGAGATAAAGCGGATTAGATCTCTGATAAGCACTTGAAATAATCTTACACCTGAACGAAATATGGGTTTCGAATGAGTTAATTGTTCTTTGTCAAACTAAGGACCACCCCTGTAAAAACGCTTTAGAAACTCAACAAAAAAGAATTGTAGCCACCTGTTGTTCGAAAATACGCTGCCTCTACATCACAGAACTGCATTTGAATTACTTATTTTATGAACGCCCAATTTTTTTTTTACCTTATAAGCCTTTTATTTATATTAGTAGTTTTTGTCCTGAAAATATTACTTATTTACAAGTAGCATGTGGTAAAGTTTTCACCGTCATTATCATAATTATTATTATTATAATTATTATAATGATTATTATTATCATCATCATTATCATCATTATCATAATCACGGCTTCAACCTATAAACCCGTTCCGGTTCCCTCCGAATTGCCAACTTTAACGATTTTTCCAAATTGCAACTAAGCAAAAGCTCTTTTTGTAAAAATATTCATTTTTCTGTTATATTTTGTATGTGTTTTATCATCGTGTCTTATGTGTTTCGTCAGTTTAATTCCTAGTACCGATCTGAAAAGTTTAACTTCTTGTATTCCCAGGCGTTTGTTCTTTTGTTATTTGTGATCCACAAAGAAGTTTTCCTACTTCTGTTCCATAAAGAAATATTAGATTTATAAACATTTAATTGTGTTGTTGACTTGGGAAAGCTTATTCATAAAATTAGATGCGTTACATTCGCAGATTATATCTATCAATTTTGCAACAAACTGTTCTTAAAATACGTTTTCCTTTACCTAATTCATACTAGTCGAGATAAATATTAGTCGAAATCGTCTTCTTGCTAATTTTCTTCTAGGAATCCAAGGATAGGCAATACATTAGGCTAAAAAGGTTGTCAAAAGCATGTTGCTTTCTGATGGTATTTAAATAAAGGTCTTCTTGGATATTCAGGATTAAACACAAAACAAAGAAAAACAAGGAATGTCTCGGTATGGTAATTTTATCTAATTCTGTGTTTTGACGAGATCTGCAATTTTTGTATAATGTTGCCTCTATATTTGACGGTTTACAATTTTAACGACATATTTTTGGGAAAATGTAAGATTTTTAAAAATTTCCCATGTAAGGGATAGTTTTGGGTTGGGGAACATTTTTGTAAATCTCGAGTCATATCCTAGGAAGTTGTTAGAACATATCAAATTTGGTATTTAACAGACTTTTTTTACTTCAACTCTACTCTTTTCATCTGGTGAAATATCGGCAACGAATTTTTGGATAGCATACAATTCTTTCTCCACTTAGTATATAAAGTAGAGGAAGTAATAAGTGAACGACAATTCGGGAACACAATATATTTTATATTCTTTTTTCAAAGTGTTCTTTAAATGTTTTCGTCTTTAATTTTCAATATATCTTTAATATTTTGTGAACTCCTGTCTCCCTTATACATATTAACAGTATTCTTTGATGAGGTTCTTGTTGTCCGAACTGACTGACTTTATTTTTATGATCAGTCTGAATGTGTATGCGATTCCTTTAAAAGCAGCCAAAGAGGTAGGTATTTGTGGAACATTTCGTTCTTGTGGTCTTCGCTGGACTTGTCATCCGTACCACAAGAACACCATTGAAAATTCCATTACTTTCTTTCCCACACAGCACGGAACGGAGGTGGTATATAAATTAAACATCAGGGAGAGGTTCATAATGCACAAGATTGGATTGAAACGTGGAGCTGCACATGTAAACCCAGCCAATGTTGCCAACTTTCTGCTAACTTTTACATCAGCTTCCAGAAAAGCACACAAAATGAACATGGAACGAGTTGAATCTCTCTGTTTCAACTGTAGAAAGTTCCGGGAGTAGTAAGTTCCCTTCACTCCTATGAAGTATATTAATAACTTTCATGTACTAAATCCAGATGGGTACTGGAGGAAGATAAAACAGTGGATAATACGTTTCCATTACAGCCAAAACGTTTACGGAAAATTAGGAAAATACAATACTTTGCATTAATATATTCTAATATAGTTAACTAAAACGATTTGTGAGGGGTGTATTGAGTAAATTAAACTTTAGTCCAAAATGCTATTAATAATCCAACTCCCTGTGAAGAGTAAAACATACCTCTTTCCTTGTTAAATAGAAAGGCAATAAGGGAGTGTATTAGGCTTAAGCTATAATCAAATGTTTTAAAAGCTGGTTGCTATGTGGTTGAAATTCGTTACTTGCATGACCAGGAGTTGACAGTATCCCATATGAGAAAAGTTTAAGTATTTTAAAACTGAAACGAATAACAAGAGATATCTTGGAAACGGTCACCTCCATGAAAGACATGTATGATAAATTGTGTATTTTAACGATATCTATAGTAATAAATGTGGTAAGATTTTGTCTCTCTCTTATGGCTTACTAGTTATGCACAAGTCATCCAGAATGAAGAGGTCTTTAGAGGATATTCCCCAAAAATTTAAGATATACACTTTTTCATGTAAATGTCTCTAATACACGGTATTTTAATCAAAATCGCTAGAGCCTTTTTGAGAAAGCGACATTTTCTAATTCTTTTCCATGTAAAGGATAGTTCATGATGGGAGAATTTTCTTTAAAAACATCGGTTTGCATCCCTGGAAGATGCCACACTTAAATACTATGTTTGATATATAATATGTATAAACTGACATTTTATTTTAGAGTTATCGTGTTCACAGTCACACACACGGACCTTTTTCTAACTTTATACAGGGGACCCTAAAACGTATATTTATGGTGAAATCTCTTTGTCGAGTTTTTGGGTGGAAATCAATAGCTTCTGTACCCATGTACTATGTATTAGTTAGAGAAAGTATAAAATGTAATACCTATTTAGGTGTTTACAAACCTGAGCAGCACATCTACTAGCGTCACTTTATCTATCTTTCAAACATTATAGGCTTTAAACATTACCAACTGAATCAAATACCGCAAAGAAAACAATACTCAACTGATAACCGATGGGAGAAAATAAATATGCTGTTTTTCGTACGCATTTAATTTTATAACAAATAGTTGAACGCACTCATAATGAAAATCGGGTTGAGTGCTTCAGTCAGTTTCGTGTTGGTCTTTTGACCGCATAGTCTGGAATGCAGTCCCAGTCCAGACAGATGGTTTTTAAGCGTGCTTAAAAGTGACAGCACCTCGTTAGTAAATTTACTGAAAAAACTTATAAGAAATGAGGTCACTGGACGAATCTCTGTTCAAACAAAATACATCTGTCTATAAAGCAATTGTGAATGAAATCGGACCTATCCAGTAGGGTTACTTTTCTTGTTGTAGAGTGGTAACGCTATCTTGCGCCCAAAAATTTACTGGAAATATTTCACTACAGATAGTTATTTTATGGCCTTTGAATCCAAAAGCAAATATATTTGTGAAAGTTGCATATGTTTTGAGAGAGGCGAGGGGGAGAGTGATGGAGAGGGGAGACAGACAACGTGTGTGCGAAAGGAGAGAGAGAGAGAGAGAGAGAGAGAGAGAGAGAGTGCTATATATTTCATAAGTAGCATGTTTGGTATTTAAATTCACAATATTTTAAGGATTCGACATGAAAACATGTAAAACTTCTTCCATCACATAAAATATTGGTCGTTGTTTGTTATTTTATAAAAAAAAATCTGATGTGTACCATTCACATGACTTTCTCTATCTATATCCCTGCAACAAATTATTCTTAAAAAGCCTATACTTCTATTTACTTTATGCTAATCAGAAAAAATTAGCAGAAATAGTTTTATTACTTGCTTCCTTGTAAGCAGAAGCGAAATAAGGGAGTACCATAGATTAAAGTGAAAGCCAAAAGCTGGTTGCTATGTGACTGATGTTCCTTTGTTTGTATGGACAGAAGTTGACAAATTCCTGTATGAGAATGTATAAGATTTTCAAAGCTGAAACCAAGAAAAAGGAATATCTCAAAAACGATCAACTCCACGAAAAAAATGTGTAAAACATAAATTGTGTGTTTAACGTGCTCTACATTTTTTGTGGGTTAGGTTTTTGTCCATCTCTTACGGTTTAGTAGTTATGAAAAATTCATCCAGAATAAAGTGATCTTCAGAGGCTATTCCCAGAAAATTCATGATATACATTTCATTTGTCAGATAAATATCTTTAATATACGAAATTTTAATCAAAACCGTTAGAGCCATTTTTGAGAAAATCGAAATTTTCGAAAAAAGTTACATGTAAAGGGTAGTTTGGGGTGGGGGGATTTTTGTCAAAATCTTCGTGTCGCATCCCTGGAAGATACTAAACTTAATACCAAATTTGGTATTTTACCGACTTTTCGTTTTTGAGTTATCGTGTTCACAAACACACGAACACACACACACACACACACACACACACACACACACACACACACACACGGACCTTTTTGTGAAAATGCTTTTTTTGGTTACAGGGGACCCTAAAACATATATTTCCGGTGAAACCTCGGTATCGAATTTTTTGGTGGAGTTCAATACATTCTCTATACACTATGTACATAGTGCCTATAGATAAAGTAAAAATTCTTATGTTAAACATGTTTGCATGACAAATTGCATTTACACGCACACTTTGATGGTGCTAGACTATTATCATTTTAAAAATGTTATGCAACTGGTAATCCGAAAAAATACGAATGGGACTGCTCAAGAGGATTGAAAATGAAGGGGACTTCCGTGAATCTCTTTGCGTACTCAAAAGCTTCCTAACAAAAATGCAGATACCGTTAAATCATTTATGAAATAAATACTTGTAGCAGGTCTAGATATCGTTTATTCTGTATCACGTGCTATGTACATAGTTGGGTCAGGAAGTAGTGTAGACACAGACACGCGATCTTTTTTAAAAATACTTTTTTTTCGAAGACAGGCGACCTCAAAACTTAGTGAAATCTCGACATCGAATTTTTGGGTGGATTACAACATGCATTGTACATACGGGATAGAGAAAGTAAAAACTGAAGCTTTTTAAATACCAAACTTGTTATTCAAGTTCAGTATCTTCTAGGATTTGATATGAAGATTTTCAAGAAAACCCCCTCTAACGGAAAATATCCTTTGCGAGGAAGCTTTTTTAAATTTGATTTTCTCTAAAAATGTTGAACGTAGTATATGTTTAAGATATTTTCTTCACAAATAAAGTGTGTATTCTGTACTTTCTCTGAAGTTCTCTTCGTTCTGAATGATTTTGCATAAATGGTAAACTGTACGAGATAGACAAAACTTCCTGGACAAAAAATGTAGATCTCGTTAAAACACACAATTTGTGAAATACATTTTTGGAATAATCAATTCTGAATAATCCTTGTTATTGGTTTAAATGTTGCAATATAATTTACTGAAATGGAGAAGTCCCTATTGTTTTTCTTTCTCCTGGCCAAGCAAAGACAACGGCTTTTCAAAACAATCTCATAGTAACCAGCTTTCTTAAAAAATTGAATATCACTTAAGTCTTAATATACTTCCCTACTCAAATTCTATCTAGGTAAATATACAATAAAATCATATCGCAAATGTTTATCTAGATTAACGTGAAGCACATAGAAGAATAAGCTTTATTAAGAATAATGTTTTGGACACAGGGTAGGGAAATCTATGTGAAAGTAACACAGCAGATATATTTTTTTGTTTCGTTTTGTTTTGTCGTAGTCTTACAAGGAATACGGGATTTTAAAGCGGCTCCTTTCTAAATAATGTGATATCGCTTATGCCTCTGGTATCTGCAACTGAATGATGAAACTGTGTTATCTTTTAACTGATAAACAGGAAGTGTTTAGACAAATAAAGTTTTGTGAGAATAGTGTGCGGAAGATTGGGTAATACAATCATGTGAATGTAATACATCAGGTTTATTTCATAACTTCCCTTAATTTACACAACTTTATAGTTTCATAATTGTTGCATATGAAGAATTATTACTAATGGAAAATGTGTTTTTCCTATGCCTATATTTTGATCAAGAGCACGTTCAATTTGTTTCTCTGATTTTCTGTGTATTTCTATTCCAAATAACTGGTTTTATGAGTCGTCTCATTGCAACTGGAACGCATAAATAATGTGGCCAAACCCGTGTCATACAGTGGGCCAAGTCATCGATGAAGGTTTTGAACACAGAAGACCAAACTATTCTTGCAAAAATCATTCGTTTATCTACATATTACTAATCAAGATAAACATTAGTATAAATTTCCTTATTCCTTTCTTCCTTGTAAGTAATCCTTTATTACGTTCCAAGTTCTATTTGCAAGGGCAGAAGATAAATTCTCGTTTGACAAAAATTTAAGAAGTTTAAAAATTAAACTAATAACAAGAAATATTGTATGGTTTAACGACATCTATATTTTTTGTGTGGTAAGTTTTTGCCATCCTTTCCGGTTTACCACTATAAAATGTCATCCAGAATAAATAAGTCATCCAATGCTTATTCCCAGAAAATTTATGCTATGCATTTCCTTTTAATCAACATTTTAGAGCAATTTTTGAGAAAATGAATAGCTCTAGAAAGTGTTCCATATAAAGAGTAGTTGAAAATTGCCCTGTTCCATGCTTGAACTTAAATACCAATTTTGGTATTTAACTCTCCACTTTTGAGTTATGCTATCTAAACACACAAACACGTAAGTTTTGCCATTGTTTACGGTTTACCAGTTATAAAAAAGTCATCCACTGCTTATGCCCAGGTAATTCAGGATATGCATTTCCTTTGTCTTGAAAATAGCTGAAAGATTTCGAGTTTTAATCAAAATCGTTAGAACCATTTTTGAGAAAATTAATATCTTTAAAAGTGTTCCATATAAAGAGTAGTTGAGGTGGGGTAATGCTCTTGAAAATCTTCGTGTTCCATCCTTGAAAGATGCTGAACTTAAATACCAAGTTTGGTATTTAACTTTACATTTTGAGTTATGCTGTCCACACACACACACACACACACACATACCAACACACACACCCACACAAACACACACATATACACACAGACCTTTTGCCTAAAAACATCTATTTTTGGCTTCAGGGGTCCTCCACACATGCATTTCCAGATACATTTTGCTATCAAATTTTTGGTTGGAACACTGCCCTCTGTATATATTAAGAATTTTACATACGTGCTAGATAAGGTGGTATATCTAGTAATACCTATGCTAGTTGCAGTCATTCTGCTAATTTAATCAAATACTTCAGAAAACTCAAAGCCAGAAGGAGTAAAATCATAGCGCCAACACATTAACAACGAGTAGCAACTAATAACAAGGAAGTACCAACAGTGCAGATAGAGAAGCATATATAGACCGACAATGTTTTACAAGCTACAAGCTTACCATAATATCCCTTCATGTGAAACTTTACCACAGGATACTAAAGTCATTTAAGATACTACAGTTACAATAAATGTTTGACAGCATGCTACGTCACAGGATACCAGCATAATTGAAGATGCTAAAGAAACATTAAAAAGTGAGCATAAACCTTCGAGCGTGATGTGAATGTGCACAGCAACCAAGCATTTGTGGTCTAACTGAGCGTTAACCGACTCCATAAAATGAATTCTGACACTGCGATGCCAAAAGGGACGAAGTTACTCCTTGATGTGGTCGGCAATCGACGACGCCACCTTTACCGCCCTCCCTTCTCCATATCTCGCTGCGGTTTCTCTTTGACGAGACTCAAACTCCAATATCGAATGCGGTCAATTCTTCCTTATGCAGAAACACATGGCTTTATCTGACTCTGATAATTACCTGCGGTCACATGCAATAGAAGCCTTCCTGGAGTACTTTTCTAAATGTTTTGTTGTTTATATACCTGCTTTAACTCTTCCTTCATTTTTAACACTCCTACATAATGTCCGTGTAGATTCAGGTGTAAAAGCATTCTATTGCACACAAAAGAATGTAATGATATCAATTTTTACTTTCTTCGGTTGTCCATAAAAGACAGCGATTTACGGCATATAAAAACCAAGCGGAATTATAAATCCAAACGGGTCGAGTTACGCCGGTCTGAAATCTCTGTGGGCGACTAGATACCCTGCCGCATCGCTTCGAAACCTGCTCGTCCTCCACGCCTTGGGTCCATGCGCAAGAAGCCATTCTTCGGATTTTGAACCTCCCTAGGGCTTATTTTGGGGCACATTACCTGGTGTACCTGTATTTCAGTGTCCACATCAGTATTGCAGAGTAAAATGATTCGCCGTATTGGGCAACTCTTGCTCGATTTGGACTTTTCTGGTATTTCATTACAATTGTTAATCTGGCCTGTAATTACAATTTTCCTTGTTTTAGTCATGTATTACTCTGACAGCAAGTAGATTCCCTTTAAATTAGATCAGTGATCTAAATGTTGTCTTTGTTTGAACATGTCACTGTGTGGTATTGTGCATGTATTATTTGTACACTTGCTCATTTATTTGATCTGTATCAATTTTAGATATGTTCCACTCTGTATGTAAGAATACTTTTTCTAAATAATAAAAAAAATATTAATTCACTACTGCATGTTATCCCGCATTGATGATCATTCCTCAACCCCACTGAATTCTCAGACGAAGCAACCTTTCACCATTACGACACATGGGTTTTTTCTGTGCTGAAGGCTCAATAACAGAGACAACATAACTAGAAGGAAATAGAGCTCTTTTTCGGGCCACCAAAGGTGCACATGTGAAGCTTTATTGAAACGTGGCTAGTTTGTCTAACTTACAATCTACGAGATTATTCTGTGTCTATTAGTTTAGGAGATATTAAGATTTCTTTGTGGCAACGATACAATGGTATACACTTAGATAAGTGATGACAAAAAGAGTTATTTATTACAAAACTGGTTTCAGTATTGAACTTAGAAACTGGAGGATATAACACTGTCCTGGTTGAAAATCCTCAGGATTTAAGGGTCTGAGGCTGTACTAAGCAGAAGGACTAGCGGTTTTCACAGTGACTATTGCTCCAGACTATCCCTTGCTTTGTTATAGCTTCTACAAATTACATCTTTTTACACAACATCGCGATAAATAACTCAACGACAATACTAAATCACAACATATTGAAAAGTCCACAAAAATTCTGGTTAAATTCAATGACTTTTTTTAGCCTCATTATTAATGGGTGTACAAACTAGTTTTACCTTCTCTAGCCCGCATGTACAATGTTACTGGAATAGAAAGTAATGTATTCCACTCAAACATTCGATACCTAGATTTCACCGGACACATTTTTCGTGACCTCCTGAATAAAAAAAAAAAGCTTTGATTTAGAAACATGGTCGTGAGTGTCTGGTATTTAAGTTCAGATCGTCCATGGATACGACACGAACATATTCAAGAAAATTCCTTAACACCCAAATATCCTTTATATGGAACATTTTTTAAAATGTTGTAATTCTCTAAAATGGCACTAAAAATATTTATTAAAATTCCATATATTTAAGTTATTTTATGACAAACGAAATATATATCTTGAATCTACTTTTGAAAACCTCTTTATTCTGGATGAATTTTGTTTAATTCTAAATAACTGGTAAACCGCAAGAGATAGACAAAAACATTTTATATAAAATATGGATCTTGTAAAACACATAATTTATGTCACATATATTTTTTCATATAATCAACCATTTTCGAGAATTCCGGGTTATTTGTTTCAGTTTAAAGTTACTAACATTTTTTTTCAAACGAGAAGTATCTTCCTTTTCGTCTCTCCATTGTTTACTCCTGGCAAGCTAAAAGAGCTGAATTGTAATTGTTTCACATAGCGACTGACTTTTAAAAGATTTCGCTATCACTTTCTAATGTTTATTATGGTGTAGATAAAGGAATAATCGTTCGCAATAAAAGTTTAATTGTTGAACAACTAGAGAAAGTCATATGATTGGAACAGATCAGGTTTTTTACGAAAGTTTGAGGTAAACCGTGACAGAAATAATTGCATTACACATTTCATAATAAAAACAAAGAGAATAATCAGAATAAAATGTTTAAAAAGGGAACACTTTAAAAGCCATATTCTTTCCATACAATAGCAAGAAACAGCTGAAAATCCTGAGGATTAAGTATTGAGCGATTTGAACATTAGTAACGGATATGCCGGAAATGGATTGTTACAAAAACTATTTGAAATAATATGTGTGTTTTAAAGATGTCGGCAGTTTCTTTCAGTATAGTTTTACGTATATCAGTTATATAAAATTATTTTAAATCATTTCGTTTGGACTTCATAGGCCATTTATGAGAAATTCAATATATACAATATGTTATTTCAATAAAAATTCTTCGAGTAATTTATGAGGAACTAAAATGTGTCAAAAAATTGTCACGTCAACTGTAGTTCGTTTAGGGAGATTATTATATAAATCATCGTGTCGAATCTTTGGAAAATACTAATCACAAATATCAACTTTAGTATTCCTACGACTTTTCCTTTCTGATTTATATTGTTCAAAGGCCCACAGACTCAAACACGCACACACGTGCACGCGCGCGGGCTTTTCTGTAAAATCTCTTTTTATTCCGGATCCTCAATATAGGTATTCTCTGTGAAATCACGGTATAGCATTTTTTGAACGTAGTAGAGCAGGTATTAAAAACCACTTATTTCGGAAATGGTAAAAACCTTGTTTAAAATAAAGTATGTAATTTAGACCTACATATTCTCTGTTAAAACAGTTTGTCCTCTGGTATGCTTTATTAGATATATAAAATTATTCCTTCCGTATATAGAGGATTTCGTTTGATTTTCCATCAAAATAAAATACGCATTTTATTTTTCTTTTAAATATCTTAAGCACATGTACTCAGTCAAACTCGTTAAGAGACATTTTTCAAGAATTAAACATTTCGAAAAGCCTTAATTTGTTTTTGTATGGAAAACGCCCGCTTTTACTAATTGTGGCACTCCAGTCGATGCCACTGATGATACATGAAATGAAGATGGAATACTAGTGAAATACATCCGGAGAACCCGGAGAAAACACACCCCTGCGCCGCTTTGTCTACCACAAATCTCACTTGCGGTCACTTGGGATCCAACCCGGGCCGTTTAGATGAGAGGCAAGTGGTTTAATCACTCGACCACGGCGCGGCCAGGCTTCCATCTGAATGGTAATCTGGTGTATGGGATTTTCTTCACAATCTTCATTTATAGGTTTGGCAGAAGCTGAACTAAACTGGATAGTTTGCAGTTTATTGCATTTTTGTTTTTGAGTTATGCAGTTTTCTCTCAATAACAAACAGGCAGATACATAAATGTTTCTAAAAATATTTATTTTTATTTCTTTTTACAGCAGGTTTCAAAATGAGGAAAACTCGAAGGCAATTTATGACATAAAGCTCTCTGTTCACTTATTTCAACTATCAATTGATAGCCATTCTAGGTACGGGCTGAATTTTGAATTTAAACCAGCATGAGTTGTTTAGCTTTGTATCATGCTTTGTGTGAGTACGTTTTCTATTATATTTTGTTTTATAATAACACAGCATTTTACTACGGTGGTAGTTCACTTTCATTTAGAAGGTTATGTCAGCAAAAGAGTAATTAATTTCAACAAAAAATACCAGTTTAGCCCCAGAGTATTTATCATAGTAATCCCTTTGAACATATCACACTGAAACCACAGTTTTATCCGTTTAATATTTCGTCTCCTATAATATTTAAATGCATTAAAATAAATGCAATAAAGACAAATTAAAATGTTTAAACAAATAAAAGGTTAAATGCAGAGCTTAATTTTTGTCCTCTAATTATTTTGATCGAAGTGATTTCCCCGTTATTAATTGATCCTTGATGTGTTGTATTCCCATAACTCTCTGTTCTGCAACCAAGCTATTCTTGAAAAATACCATTCTTTAATGTACATTGCCATAGTCAAAATAAAATTAGCATCTTACTCTTAGGGATATTAGTTTTACTAATGTTTAAAGACTTTAAGTTAAAAAAACTAATATCCTTCAAAGTTATAAACAAAGAATTTTATATTTAAGTCAAAAATTACCTTATTACTTGTTTCCTTATAAGTAGAGCTAAATAAGAGAATACACAGTCAAATCTTTTGAAAGCTGTCGTTATATGATTTGCATTAAAATTCGGTAATTTTCCATGATCTAAAGTTAAAAAAACAACAGCAACAACAGATACGAGAACAGAAAGGACGAACACTGCTCGTTTAGAATTTTGACATTTTAAAATTAAAACCAATAACAGGGAATAACTCGAAAATGGCTAGTTCTACAAACAACTGAATAAAATATAAATTGTGTTTTTAACAAAATCTAAATTTTTTTTATATTAAGCTTTTTCTCTTACGGTTTACCAGTTATGCAGACTTAATTCAAAATAAGGAGGTATTCAAAGGTTTTATTTTATATGTAAATATCTTTAATATAGTGCATTTTGATCAAAATTATCAGAGAAAACTTTTAGAAAATCGCAAATTTGGAAAACTGTTTCATTTAAAGGGTAGCGTGGGTGGGAAATTTTCATGAAAATTTGCGTTTCATATGCTTGGAAAATACTGATCTTAAACACCAAATTTCGGCATTTAACAGACTTTTCATTTTTAACTATGCTGTTCATAGAGAAACACATATACACTATAAAGTACTTCTGGAGTCTGTTTATTCTTTTGGAAATAATTTTGTACTATTCTGCATAAAACTTAAACCGAAATAGAGTTAGAAAAATATCTTAAAAATAAAAAGTACCTATAGATATGTTGTCGCGCCGTTGTTTACGCATTCCAAGTGCGAAATCTCATTTTCCAACTCCACTGCCACATACCAGAGCGAACATAAGAAACTTCGGACGCGCGGATGTCATTGTCACAATATATGAAAAAGAAAGATACAAGTCTTTTATACAAAAACACGAACATATCTATTAAGCATCGAATATAGCGAAAATTAAAGGTAATTTCTATGACGAAATTCCAAGAATGTTACTATACCGATTTTTGAGTCGATAAAATACTGAAGCAATAAATGTCTCTATAAAACTTTTGTTATAAACGAGAAGGATCATCATGTTTCCTCCTCTTTATAATTATATATACCTAATGCATCTTCTTACGAATACAGCAAATAAAGAATAAATACTCATACACAAGTCTGTGTTACTTTAAAAATAACTGTATTTAATAAAGTATATGAAATAATTATTTTCAAAAACTGAAGTCGCTCCAATTTGATGTATGTTGCTCAAAAATAGCCACTCGAATAATGTAACAGAACAGAAGAATTGAAGCAACTGTAATGTAGTTATTGCGTGCAGTGGGAGGACATGAACATCTAGATAAGAACTAGAAGTTAACGAAATAAACCAAATGATCTTTAAAAGCAATAGACAACGCCGGAAGAGCCATTTATTCAGGAGAGAGAAAACTCGATATGCAAAACTTGCACATTTATCAGCTACAAGGAGGAAGAAAGAGTGAACAACCAAAATATATATTTCTGCCCGCGAGTTTGAAAGAACCAATCCGATCCAAATACCTAGTTTTGGTGGTGGTGTTGATCAATAGTAATGAGAGTTTAAAATTTGTGCGGGTCCAACAATGGGTCTCTGGCCACAACAGCACCTGCACCCTCAGGGGACCATTATCGAATTTTACTTAAAAGCTGTATTTTATTTATCAAGCTGCCCCCTAGTGGAGATACCCCCTAGGATCCGTTGTATTTCACGTAAAACAAAATTAACGGGCACACTATACATTCACAGTAATTACAAATGTAAACCGACTGATTAGATAAGTCTAAATTTGCCATTAACATTGGTGCTTATCCTACTCTCTCGAGTTATTTTCCTGTTTAGTGCTATAACTATTAGCAAGCAGTCATGTAATACTGAGTGCAGCAATAGTCGCTGTGGCAAAGACGTTTCAGTCAGCGCTTTGAAAGCCATCCGTTTCTATTTACTAATTAAATTTCTGAGATGTATATTACAAATTATATTACTTGCGAAAATATTTTGCATAACAAATCCAATTAAAGTAATATTTGGAGATTATCGAAGTAAACGTTTTTGTTTATGTAAATTGGTTACCCTTTAATCTTTTATGCTGCGTGTACATATTCTCTTTACTTCATTTTAATACGTTTGAGAATGTCTCCATGGATAACGTTTATTCTTATTATGTTCAGAGTTTCGAAATTGTGTATCAGAAATGAACCTTTTCGGACCTTTAAGACTTATAGGGAGCGCGCGCGCGTGTGTGTATGTGTGTGTGTGTGTATATATATATATATATATATACACACACACACACACACACACACACGATTAAAGAGAGCGTCTATGGGTTCTCTCTGGGAACAGAGAATATAAGGCTACGATACAACTGAAAACAAAACCTGTTATTATAACCTACCATCTGAAATAATAGAAAACACGGGAGAAACAGTTTAATTCGTTGCATATTCCTCAAACTTATAACATTTGAATACTCACAGAGGGATAGGAGTGGAGTCATAGTAATTTTTATAATAAGAATACCAGTGCGTGTAGAAAATGTTTATATATATATATATATATGTTTATATTCTTATTATAAAAATATATACACACATACTGGTAGAGGAGGTTATGGACATTATGGACAATGAACAACACCTAAAATTGTGCTTCACATAAGTATTAGGTAGTTGACATGACATATTGGTTTCATGTTTTTCGCTCATTAGCACAACAGTTTAATAGCCATTCCAAAGATCTTTAAAATATACTCCTTTGACTGCATGATGTGAGAGGCGAATAACATCTACATTATTGTTTTATTTCCACCTGAAAAGATCGTCATCTGTAGTTGCACAGCAATTTATAGATCCTCACACATTGCAAATCAAATATTACGTAATAGTTCTTCGAGGTCTTGACGTAACATGAAGAAAGATTAGGATAATGGGTGTTCCAATTCTTCCCATTCCCAGCGATGCAGTAACCGCCCGTCACACTCTACTTTACCTACCCACCTCGCGACTGTCCGATTTGGCAGGTCATTTTTCCCAACCATTAATGCCCTGCTACATTCTCCAGCAGTTCTCGGAACGACCGTCGCAGAATAACTGATTTACTTATTGCGCTCCTGCAGACTTTTCCAGCACTATCTGACGTTGTTATCACGCATTAGAACTGTCTCTCTTTCCTGTGACACGTGCCACGTCACGTTGCCATGACTTATACCATAACAAACGCGTGCGCCTATGAGCGCGAGTATGTGTGTGAGTGAGTGAGAGAGAGACAGAGACAGAGAGAGAGAGAGAGAGAGAGAGAGAGAGAGAGACAGAGTTATTCCTTTTTAAATGTCACAAAAAAGGTGATCATTTTTGCTACGACTTACGTCGGCCTATTTGATCTGGGGGTGTCAAAATATATTTACGGTGGAATCAATCGAATTTTTGGATAAAATACAATACTTTCCCTACCTACGTACGTTGTACATATGCCCTAGAGAAAAGTAGAAAGGTCTATGCACTTACTTTCAGAAAATTCTAGATATACGTTTATCAATATATTTAATATCTAATTTATTTAAAAAAATCGTTAGAAATAGTTTTTTAAAAATAAAAAAAAATCCGTCATCCACATGGTAGCATGCTAATTCTGGTTCCAAAGTTTCGTGGGTTCAAACCCACGGAGGGCTATGGAATTTTTTTCAGGCGTAAAAATCCTTCGGAAGGGAAGCAAAGACGAATGACCAGCGAGATAGATTTATGGTACCTTAAAGAATCTCGAGCCTGAAGAAAAGAGGTCTCTAAGCAAAATTAAGCTGTTACTCACGCCCAATACAGAAGCTAAGAAGCTAAGAAACACATCAGTTAAAGAACGTCCATAAGTATGCCTTTATTTCAATTTCAAAAACTGTTCCATGCAAACGCTTGGAGTATATAGCTGAAGATATTCGTGGAGCGAATTTAAAAGATACTGAACTAATATACGATTTTTGGTGTTTATGCGACTTCTTGTTTTATTTATGCTGTTTACACTTACGCACATACGCACGCATGTTTTTCTAAAATTGTTTTTACTAAAAATTGTTGAAACTTGTATTTTAGTTGAAATTTCGGATTATGTGGGTGAAATACAATACTGCTCTAGCTACAATGCTCATGGTAGAGAAAAATAAACTTACGTTAAAACTAGACTTACTGATAATAATGGTTTTCTCTATTAGACAGAAATCTGATGTGCTCCATTCACGTGACTTTCTCTACATTTCTCTAACAAATTATTGGTAATAAGCCCATTCTATTTCATGCTAAAACAGCAGAAATGGTCTTATTGAGTTCCTTATAAATAGAAGGGACATAAAGCAATACATTAGGATAAACCGACAGCCAAATTCTTTAAAATGTGGACGCTATGGGATTTAAATCCGTTTCTTTAAGTGGCCAAGTGTCGACAAGTTCCCCTATGAGAAAAGTTTAAGTAGGCATTTTAAAGCTGACATCAATAACAAGGAATATCTCGAAAACGGCCAACTCCACGATAAAAAGGTATATGACATAAATTGTGTGCTTTATCGAGATATACATTTTTGTGAAATAAGTTTTTGTATATCTCTTACGGTTTACCAGCTATGCAAAATTTAATAAAAATCATCGAAAATAAAGACGTTTTCAGAGGATATTGCCAAAGCTATGGCAAAGTTAATATTTTAAAAATAAGAGATTTAAATCCGAATTGTAAGAGCCAGTTTTGAGAAAAACAACATTTTCGAAAATTTTCCATGTAAAGGGTAGTTTGCGGTGGGGGGATTTTCTTGAAAATCTTCGTATCACATTCTTGAAAAGAACTCAACTTAACTATCAATTTGGTATTCAACAGTCTTTTGAGCTATGGTGCTCATAGGCGCGCGCGCTCGCGTACACACGGATCTTTTTCTGAAAATGCTTTCTTTTTATTCAGGGGAACACAAAACATGTATTTTCGGTGAAATCTCAGTATCGAATTTTTGGGTGGATTACAATACCCTCTCTATACAATATGTACATAGTACGTATAGAGAAAGTAAAAACGTAAGCTAGGATTCTGAAACCCTGTCTTTGTGTGAATATTGAGGCTCATGTTCGCTATGTTTGTTGATGGTCAGGTCAGGAATACTGGAGAAAGCAGAGAAGCCAGGTTATCGATCACAGTGGCCTGGAACGCAGAAGAAGAAAATGGTTAATCCTTCAGTGCCATGGATCTCTCGCTTGGTACACGTTTATCTCAGCTCAGCTTTCAACATTTGCGACGACAAAGCCCTGTTGGACATCCCAAGAGAGAGGAGCCTCGCCTCAAATCGGATTTGTATCTCCGGACCACACGACAAATCCATCCATCAACACATAGAGGCTAGGGAAAAGGAGTGCTTGGGAATCGAACCGCCATCCCCAGGGTAAAGTATACTAATACCGGAGCGATTAAGTGTTTCTACTGCATGCGAGTCCCAGATTAGAACCACACAAGCCTTTGTGTGTTGCGGCGATGGCAAATGCGGGCTTGTATAGATATGATGTCCTCTAATCCTGGGCTTGTTGCTCGCTAATGCCGCACCAGTATCATCGCGTGCACAATTAGAACCGCTAGCCAGTACGTTGGCTTACATTCAGTATAAAAACACCAGCACTGCTGGATGCACGCTAAAGATACGGTGTGTGCATTTACCAAAACCACCTTGTTTCCTGTTGTGATTCATTTTTAGCCACGTTACTAAATGTGCAGCGCCCTTTTGACATCAGTTTGTGCCTGCGAATGCCCGGATTTGCACAAACAACGCATCACACCAGACTTAAAATATTAAGTATGTAAGGATTTCGGGGAGTGGAGAACAAAACAGTGAAGTTCCCTCAAAAATGATATTTTTAGTTATTTATGCATGCTTATTAATAGCAATGTTGTTTTTAATTACGGGCTTTCCCATTTCAAACTTGAACAAATGTCCTTTAGAAACACTCAGATACATTACATATTTCTCGGTGTGGATTATTATACATGACTTCACGGGATAGCAGCCGAGTTAGATTGTAATCAAATAAATCCAAGCTTTTCACCATTTTGACTCTGCGGTCTTCGAAAGCCTGGATTTCTTTGATTCGAATCTAACTCGTTTGCTATCCAATGAAGAAATTCAAGCTTTCGACCATCTTGCCTCTGTGGTCTGTTCCCTTACGAAGACCACAGTGTCAAGATGGTCGAAAGCTTGGTCTGTTCCCTTACGAAGACCACAGAGCCAAGATGGTCGAAAGCTTGGATTTCTTTGATTCAAATCTAACTCGGTTGCTATCCCGTGAAGAAATCCAAGCTTTCGACCATCTTGACTCTTGTGTTCTTCGTCAGGGAGCAGACCACAGTCTTGGATTTCTTTGATTCGAATCTAACTCGGTTG
Source organism: Hymenopus coronatus (assembly GCA_030762935.1). Classification (NCBI taxonomy): domain Eukaryota; kingdom Metazoa; phylum Arthropoda; class Insecta; order Mantodea; family Hymenopodidae; genus Hymenopus; species Hymenopus coronatus. The sequence continues at coordinate 59,879,437 of CM060881.1, forward strand.
CTATCCCGCGAAGTCATCTGTGACAACAGATGTATGAAAATGGTTTCACTGGATAGAGAAACTCAAATAGTTTTATATTACATCTGCTTCTCTAAACCACATCACATGCGCTCAGTGTGAGCCCCCTACTTCCCATGACACATATTAAGCCTGTAGTTAAATTACTGCTATATTCGTAGCATAGGACGATTCCCTGATGTAAACACGAAGATTCTGGGGGTCCATTGGCAAAGGTGTCTATTACATGTATTGTTTGACCAAACACCACAGAAAAGACTCACAGGATATAAAGTCAAAGGAACGTGGAGGCCAATGCAAATGTTTACTACCGTCACAGCCAGCAAGCCCAATCCTTCTGTTTGGTAGTAGCATATACAGAACAAGTTTTAACACCTAAGTGGAAACGAGGTGTAGCTTAAATGTTCTATCTGGTTTTTTCGAGGCTGATTGGATTTGTCTTACAGTGGATGCATCCTTTAAATAACAATTATGGATACTAGAACCACTGGATGCATTAGCACCAAAATTCCTTCCATATATAGTTCCACAGTTTTAACATGGTCAAATACGTGTATTTTATAGCAGTCATTTTATCTTAGTAGTGAAAATGATAACAATGTGACAACTGTATCAACCATACAAAACATTTGTATTTTTTGTGATTTGTAATAGTTTGTAATAACTCTACTTTATATAGTAGGATCAATACTGTTATGTAGATACATATAAATTATATATTTTATATATTTTTAATTTTCTAATTCCGTGACACCTCAAAGCTTCAGTTAACATAACGAATTTCGAACCGCTTCAAGGAAAGTAATTATAACTCCTGCACACTTTACGCTATTTTTACTTTCTCTACACGTACTATGTACATAGTGTATAGAGAAGGTACTGCACTCCACCAAAAAATTCGATACCGAGGTTTCACCGGAAATATATGTTTTAGGGTCCCCTGTATCCAAAAAAAAAGTATTTTCAGAAAAAGTTCCGTATGTGTGTTCGTGTGCCCGTATGTTAGTGTGTCTGACTTGGTATTTAAGTTTAGTATCTTCGAGGGATGCGACAAGAAGCTTTTAAGAAAAATCTCCCCACCCCAAACTATCTTTTACATGGAACTTTTTTCGAAAATGTGTATTTTCTAAAAAATGGCTCTAACGATTTCCATTAATATATCATATATTAGAAATATTTACCTAACAAATAAAATTCATATTTAGAATTTTCTGGGAATAGCTTCTGAAGACTACTTCATTTTGAGTGAATTTCACGAAATTTTGCATAAGTGCTAAACTGTAAGAGAAGGACAAAAACTTACCACACAAAAAATGTAGAACACATTAAAACACACAATTTATATTGTACACATTTTTTTTTCGTGGAACTGATCGATTTTGAGATATTCCTTGTTTTTGGTTTCAACTTTGAAAAACTTGTCAACTCCTGTCCATACAAACAAAGGAACTTCATTCAGATAGCAACCAGCCTTTGATTATCACTTTAACCTATGGTATTCGCTTCTACTTACAAGGAAGCAAGTAATAAGACTATTTCTGCTAATTTTTTCTCGATTAGCATGAAGTAAAAAGAAGCATAAGCTTTTTAACAATAATTTGTTGCAGAGATGTACAGAAAGCCATATGAATGGAACACATCAGATTTTTGGGGACGATTTGCCTGAAACTAGGTTTTATTTAAAGTTTAGCAGCTTTTAACCGAGCAGTAATGTGAGAAGTTCGCATTCAGTTTTACAGCATTTTTAAATGCTTGTAAACTTCCTAACATTCAAACAATATTTGTACCTTTACGAAGATGAATAATATACGAGGTTGGGGAAAAAGTCATGGCAGCTATTTATTTTTTTGAAGATACCAATCGGGTTGGAAGATGTGATATATACTGACGAAAGGACAAAATGTTAACTACATGTGTAGACAATGAATAACACTGAATATCGTAACACACTAATTTATTACGGTAGTATACAGGGCAGTATGGCCTTCACGGTGCAAAAGAACGATAACATAGTACACACACAGTTGACATGACAAACCAGGGCCTAAAAACCACAAATAGTAGTCCCCTACTACCGCCACCACACGCTACCAACGATGTGGGAGTCGCTGAATACCATCTGCCGCAGTATTTCCACAACTTTTGTGAATCGGGTCATCTGTTCGTGCACAGCATTAGCAATGTCCTCTCGAGTTGCAAACTGCCTTCTACATACTGGTTCCTTAATCTTGCGAATGATATCAGTCACAGGACGAAATGTCGGGAGAGTGTGGTGTTCCATTTCTTCCCAATCCCAACGTCGCAGTAGCTGCCCCACACACTCTGCTTTATTTGGTTTTGCATTGTTGTGCAGGATTATTGCACTGTCCACAAGATCCGGACGTTTCTCCCGAACGTCACGTTGTACCTTGCGCACCAGGAAGTCCCTGTAATACTGTGCAGTCACTGTTCTGCCATGTGGAACAAAGTGGCAAATAATGACATCCCTGACGTCATACGCGACGATACCCATCAATGTGACTTGGGAAGGATTCTGACGGAACTTCTACCTCCTTGGTGATCCAGCATGTCGCCACTCTGCGGACTGACATTTCAGTTCAGGTTCGTATGCCCTGGCCCAAAATTCATTGATGGCGATTATTCGTGACAAGAATTGATCACCGTCCTATTGCCAGCGTTCAAGGTGGTCGGAGCCTATTACATAGCGCCCCCACCTTTGAACTTCCGTCAGTGCATGCGGTACCCATCGCGATGCAATTTTGGTAGTTGCAGTCATTACGCAATATCCTGTGGATGGTGCGTTTCTCGATGCAACTTGTCCTCTTTTACACCAATATGTCCATCCAGGAGCTGCTCAATGATGCCACGTTCCACGTCGGTCCGCGCACTGACAGGTCGTCCCGAACGTTGCTAATCACTGGGTGACACACGTCCTTGCTGAAACTTTCCTACCCACCGTGCTACTTTTTGGTATGGTAGGGCATTATTCTCAAGGGCTTCCATTAATTCACTGTGACATTCCAACGGCTATTTTAATGTAAGCATGCTGTTCAACACGGGTTACTTCCAACTCGCACGACACTCACCAACTGATTGATTTCACAGCCCTCGCTGCGTCATCACAGAGCCATCTGTTGTTCTGCATACACACAATGCCTGCACACGAACAAAAGCGTTTGTAATCTGTTCACGTATCTACAAGAAAAAGAACTAGTTGCCATGACTTTTCCCCCAACCTTCGTATAAAATTAGCTTCAAATAAAATATATATCATATATGAATTTAAATCAAACGATTTTATACAACGTTTCAATGGCATTTATTTCATTTTATTTTTTAATTTGAAGTTATTCGTCACTTCCTCTTTTTTATTATCAAATGGTAGTCTTTTGTGCTGACTGAGTTGCCACATTTAATTCCCCATTCTTGACTATGGTTTTTCGTGATATTTCCGGATAGATAAACGAATGTTGGTGTGGTTCTCCTTTTGCAACCAAGTTATTGTAATGTCCCATCCTTTTCTTCCATCGGTTTCAACTCATTTATTCATCTACTAAATGGGTGGCGTTTGGTGTGCTACGTTCCGGTGGAATATGGACTCTGAAAGCACTTCTTCCTGGCGCTTGGAGCATTGCTTGGACCCTTCCTAGAAGCTGTCTCTTCTATATTTGGGAACCCCATGTTGCGCGTGGCCTAGGCAGGCCTTGCCGATATGAAGATTGATGAAATATTGGAACCCTTAGAATTTATTTCCCTACTAGCGCACACGTCGTCAGAGGCTAGTCGCTATTCGGGTTTCTCCTTCATCCCTTCGTCCCACGGGACTCACTGGAAGCACTAAGGCCCACTATGACCTAGGTGCGGTGCCATGCTCCATTTTCAAGGCCTTAGTACTATCACTAACACTTCCCTGTGTGGCTTCTTTGTGTTCAAACTATAGAGTTCTTTTCGTCGCAAACACTGCCTTGACCACATCAAAGGGAGAGATCGCCCGGACACATTGGACTTTGAACTTAAGGTTCCGATAGAAGTGACTGCTTAAGTATTTCCCAATTAAAATTTCCGGAAATAAGCATTTCATTTTTTTACTCAGATCTAGTAATAATATCCACTTAATGAGTAAGCGTTATACTTTCTTCTCAGCTCAGATATTAATTTAATTTTTATCCTATTGCAATAATCGTTGATACTTATTTCAGCCATACACTTTTTTTCATAAATTTCAGAAAGTAATACGTTTAATCACAAATTGCATAAAGAGGAAATACATAAAATACATAAATGTATTCAAATTTCTTGAAGAAACAACCTCTAAAATTATATACTTAGCATAAAAACCTGCTAAAAGGTGCTCCACACAAAGTAAACTTTGACACCATAAAACATGCAGAAATTAAGTGGTATAAAAATTAATATATTTTCTATATAACGCAAAATTTATCATAATTCTTCTAAAAACAAAATAATTCTTAATATTTACATTACGTTTCTATCACTATCATTATCTATCCCCAACTATGCGATGCATTTTTGCCAGTGTTTATGAAGCCTAAGTGAAACCGTTTGGTATTGTTTTAATATTCAGAAAGAATAATATAATCAACCAAAGAAAAACTTAAAGATTTTAAAAAGAACGCATTAAATGTACACACACACACACACACACACACACACACACACACACACACACACACACAAATCCAAAATATACGAGACGTTGCTTCTGCTTTTATTTATCTGTTAAACATTAAAAAAATGTTGAGCATCAATAATATCGAAACTCTGAATATGCAGCTTTTTTATAAAAAAAATGTGTCGCTGCTTAGAAATCAAATATGAGTGAAATTCGGATAGGAAGTTATTCCTTTAATTAAAATGTCAAATTATAACCTAAATACAATGCTCGAATGACCTTGTCACAGTAATAAGTGGAGCAGAAATTATCAAAACAACTAGATAACGAGCTAGACTCATGTTTGGGAGATCTCGGAGTTTGATTCCTAAGCATTACCTAATCGGCAAGGCGAATGCTGGACTGGTTTCTCTTCTACAACGCATTTTCTTTATATAATTTCATACTATTATTCTTTCCCGTTTGTGTTTCAGATAGACTTAGCGGATGTACTGTGTCAGAAAGATGGCTTGCTCATTGGAAAGATGTTCTCGACCCTAGTCCTCGGCATCCTTCTCTAAGCCATTTCCGGTGGAAGGAGTTCTCCCCGGTTTCTTGAGAGAGCTGAGCTCTGGGCGAGACCAGATTGTCAACTTCCCAATTGTTAGGATGTAGACTGGTCGGGCAGGGCAGACTACCTGCGGCTTTAGGCTCTCGCGAGTCCTTCATTTCATCGATCCTCTTGGGACTTATAAGTAAAAAAGATTCGCGCTGATAGCAGATGCAAGGTGATCCCCTCCATAGGTAGGTTTCGAACCGGTTATGATTTTGTTGCAAAATGCTTATAATGCGTACATTTTTTCTTGAGCGCTCGGCTTCCTGTGTTCATTCTGATGGTTTCGTGAAATTTCGGAAGCAGTGCATAGCGACAACATTGAATCATGAAGTACTGATATCTAGTGACTTAGACTAAGGGTTAATTCTGTATCTGTCGATCCCCGAGTGCACGCACATGCACCTGCACCTGCACCTGCACTGTATTTCGTTTAATAATTCAGCCTAGTTCACGATAAATTAGGTAAGCTATTCAACATAATGATTGAGGGTCTCAAAGAAAGAAACTCTCTTTGGTTGACAACACTGCAAAACGGCAACACAGATGAGCTCTCCCTTCTTCGCTTCCTCGTAAATCTGGCACCCAAGAAACGGTGCACACACCTCCTTAAGTACTGCCGGTCATTCACTCTAAGCAAGCGATCAGAACATATACAGTCTGTTCTAAATATACGAAGTATAATAGAAGACGTTTTGCTTTTGATATATTCATAATAAAAATTGTAATCTATTGCAATAGTGTCCATGTAGGTAAACAACATATAAAACTGATTATTTCATTTGCCACAATACATGCTTTTTATACTTTGTAATACAAGCTAAGGTTTACTACATAACTAAATACTTATTTCTGTGCCTACTAGGAAAGATTTAATAATAATATTAATATAAGATCTATCTTCTATTCGCATGACTTTCTCTACAGCTGTGTAACAATTTATTGTTGAAAAACTTATTTTCTCTATACGTCATGTCAATCGACTAGCAGAAATGGTCATATTACTTCTCCCTTGTAAGTAGAAGAGAAATAAGGTATTAAAGTTGGCTAAAGCGATAATCATTGCCAAGAGTTGACATATTTCCATAAATGAAAAGTGTAAGTATTTTAAAACTGAAACCAATGACAAGTAATATTTAAAAAATGGTCAAATTCACGAAAAAAAAAAAAAAAAAAAAAAAAAAGATACCCTGCATAGATTGTGTGTTTTAATGAGATTTACATTTTGGTGTAGAAAGTTTTTCTTACATTTTAGCATTTATGCAAAATTCAGCAAAATTCAACCAGAATAAAAAGGACTTCAGAGAGGCTATTCTCAGGCTATTCCGGAAGCTTTTCTTCAGGATACACATTTTATTTGTCATGTATATATGTTTAATGTACGTTATTTTAATCAAGATTGTTAGACATTTTTTAGAAAATAAAAAATTTGAATTTTTTCCGTTGTAAAGGGTAGTTTGTGGTGGGGGATTTTCTTCAAAATCTTGTGTCGCATCCTTGAAAGATAATAAACTTAAAATACCATCTTTAATATTTTACCGACTTTTCGATTTTGAGTTATTGTGTTCAGAGACACATGGACACATGCGATACACACCTGGATATTTTCCTAAAAATGTTTTTTTTTTTTTAATGCAGGGCATCCTAAAATGTGTATTTCCGGTGAAATCTCGGTATAGAATTTTTGGGTGAAATGCAATACCGTTTCCATATGTTATGTACATACTACTTTTAGAGAAAGTAAAAATTATTAAGTTTATTACAGAATGAGCTACAATAACTCATGAAATGTGTTGTACAATCAGTAATAGTAATAACTACTGACTGCCTCCATGATCGAGTGGTTAGCGAGCTGACTTCTCACCCGGAGGTTCTTGCTACGTTTACCTACCGGAGTTGGGATTTATTTAAATTAAGATTATTCTCTATCCTCCATAAAGTCAGAGAGTTGTTGTGAAAATCCTACAGTAAGCTTCTGTTCAGAAACTATGTTTTAGTCATTATGACCATAGCAGTTGAAGTCGGCTATAGAAATGGGCTTCCTTCCGGAATCTCTCCGCATCAGATTCGCATTCGGAAAGTTCTCAGTTCAATTTGCTTTGGGCCAGCTACTCTAAAATTTGCGGTTTCTCTCGCCAGTAGGCGAATGTTGTGTTATTTTAAACTATCGCGAATTATTCTATTCCAAATTTCATTTCATTTTATTTTCCATCTTAAAGTGTAGTAAGAGAAATGGTGGACGTTGGTTGTGTTTTGAGGAGGAAACTTTTCTCCCACCTAACGATGGGGGATGTTTAATCTGGAATCGTTAGGAGCCTCTCTGCACAACGCGTGCCGTCATCAGATCTGTCTGCTGTTAGTACTCTCTCGTGTCATCACTTGTTTACTTAGTTGGTTTACTCTCCCCCATGGAGGACTTACATGTGGATTCCTATGGTCAGAAGTATGTCTAGGAACCAGTGATGTTTAATCACAGAAGAAAAAAAAATGGAAAGAGGGACTGGCCCACAACCAAAGAGTGGGGAAGCAGATGGTATAGAATGAAGGCGAAATGAATGATAGGAAAGGTGATAATGGAGCTATTGGTGTAATGAATGGCGGGAGAAACCTACCGGAGAAAACTCCAACAGGTACTGCTTGGTCCACAACAAATCCCGCATTCCATCCCACTGAGGTTGAAACTAGGTGAAAGGCGAATGGTCTAACCACTCGGATATGGCGCCGCCCATATTTTCCTTTTAGAGGTTTAATAGGCACCTAGATCGAGTCTTAATAAAAATCCTAAAATCTTCAGTCTTTGTTTAGAATGCGCCGTTTTAATAATAGTGCGGTAACGAATTGTTGGACATGTTTTCGAAGAAAATGTGAGTAGTTTTAAATATATAAGATAAATTTTCAGCTTGTTTATTCAGTATCATAAAAAAACATAGAATAGTGTATAGATTTTGTTATTACTCTGCGAGATATCAGAGAGTGACATATGACCGATTTATTTTTAAAACTGAGCAAGACGCAGTGGAGTGGTTTAACTACAAAAATCTGATGTGTTGTTTCTTTAACTGTTTCACAAACTTTTCTTACAAAATATTATTCTTTTAAAACATGAAAACTTTAGCAAAATTGTCTTATTGTTTGCTCCTATGCAAGTAGAAAGTAAATAAGGGAATGCAAAGGCTAAAGATATAGTTAGATCTTTTAAAAGCCGCTCGCTACATGAAACAATTGAAATTTGGTTCTCTTTGCCTGCTAGGAGTACAGAAAGGAGAGACAAAAAGAAAGTTGGCTGCCCGCTTGAAAAAAGCTCGAGTAGCTAAAACTGAAATCAATAATTCAGGAAATCTTAAACGGCTAACTCTAAGAAAAAAATGTATGTGACAAAAACTGCTATAACGATCTCTGCATTTTTGTGCAGTAAGTTTCTGTCTATCTCTTACTATTTACCAGTTATACAAAAGCTAGGCAGAAGACATCCAGAATGAAGAGGTCTTCAAAGGCTATTCCCAGAAAATTCAAGATATACATTTGGTTTGTCATAAAAATGTCTTAAACATGTGGCATTTTAATCAAAATCGTTAGAGCCATTTCTGAGAAAATCAAAAATTTCCCAAAAAAATTTAATCCAAAGGGTAGTTGGAAGTGTAAATACCAAGTTTGGTATTTTATTTTTGAGCTGTGCTGCCCACAGATACATCCACACGAACACATACGAACACGAACACATACAGACATGTTTTTAAAATTGTTTATTTTTGGATTCAGGGTGGACTCAAAACACGTATTTCCTGTAAATAAAATTTCGTATTGAATACCTTCTTTATGTATTATGTACATGGTACATACGTACTAGAAAATGTAAAAATTACTAATTACTGATTTGTGCTCTATGTGCTAAACCCGTTTTCATGTTCACCCTATAGAGTAGTTTGAGGTTGCGTTTGAATTTTGTTCAGCTTAAAAATATGCGCGCTCAGTGTGAGGTTATCATATTTTAATATATTTTATAAAGCAAGCGAATAGGAAAATACCTAAGCATGAATGCTGGCAAGCTATTCCATAGAGTAAATCTTGTTTAGAAAGATATGGTAGCGCTGGCGACGCTGCCGTGCACTTTATGAAAGAGCGTTTCATTTTATTACACAGAAAGTGGGATGCGCACTTACTGCTCGACCGAGGGAAGCCCAGAATTGGGAGTAGGGCACTGGTGGAACTGACAGTGCAAAGTGCAAATGCAGCGCTTTGGGACAGTCCGTAACAGATGTAAAATAGAGCATGAATACTTTTGGAGGCTTTGAAACACTTTCGCGGAAAACACTGAAGAGGTAACTGAACAAAATGGGCAACACTTTTGAAAAAATCTTGGAAATATATATTTTCAATTCTCCAATGGTGTGCTCTGATATTCTATAGGTTGCGAAGTCGGATCCCGTTTATGGTAAGTTACACGGATAAGGATATGTTAGTTGCTCCAACGTTTGCCCTTACCTTTACAGAAAAACTTAGGTGATCCTAATCTCTAGTGTTTATCTGAGCATCATTTCACCGAATTTGTCCCACTCGATGCTCGATTTTATCAAAGAATGTTGAATGTCTACATACGTAAATAATATATATATATATATATATATATATATAAAACAATGAATAACGTTTTTCGACTAAAATACTTTGAGTGGTACACACTTGACTCAATACTCAAGTCTTCTGCAACATATTCTTACATAAGATTACTTAACTATCTACTTTATGATAATCCAGATACACTTTTGCAGAATTGATTTCCCTATATAGCTGTAGTCAAGTATTTAAAATATGGTCGCTATCCCCTGCTTTAGAATTGAGTGAGTACCATAAACAAACGAATGCCAAATAGCATTTTCAAAGATTAATCCTTTGAAAATGTTAAACTGTTGTCTATACTTTACGGTTTGCTTGTTATACAGTTATATTATGTAACTCTCCCAGAATGGAAATCCCTTATAGATTATTTTAAAAAAATACGTCTTATTAATCATACAAGTATCTTAAACCCATAGAATTCGAATAAAATATGTTAAAACAAATACGGAGTGACAAAGAACATCAATTGGGAACAATCTTAAAATTTTCAAGACCCATCTATGCATTATGACTTTATATGCCAAGTTTGATGTCTAATCAAAAACGAAATTTCATATTATGCTATTCACATTATTATGCTTTTCACTTTCTTTTTTTCTAAAACTTATTTTATGGATTCGGGGGTCTTAAAGTATGTGTTTTGAATAAAAAGCTCTATCAAGGTATTCTTATTGAATATTAATGGTTTCTCTTTTTAGCACAGGTGTCCTCAACTGTTACAGTCAAAATTATACAGATGCATTTTGACATGAAGCACCAATGCTCAGAAATTAATATTTTGGATGCTATGCGATCTTTAAGACACCTTTAACAAGCTGTTTTAATGCTTACACTGATAACCAATAACCAATCTACAGCCCACAGCTGGTATTCAAAGTTGCAGCTATCTCACTCAATGCACGGCATCTTTTCACAGTCTCTCCAAAATCCCTAGAATAATAATAATAATAATAATAATAATAATGGCACCTACGACCTTAACAAGCTGTTCCTTTTCAGTTTCTGCAAGGGTTTTATGCATCTGCATAATATACCTGTATGAAAAAAGGTCCAGAGAAGTGAGACAATGTATGCTGTTGACCACTGTATAGGACATCAAATCTAATGATTAAGTAAGACATTTTTCTGATGAATCAGGCCACCATAATCGAAGTGAGCAGGAGCCCCGTTGTGTTGAAGCAAACAGCGGTGTCCAAAAACTCCATCAGAATATTGTCACATGGAAACACGAGGTGGAGTTGACCACTCAAACGGGACGGCCTGAGATAAGGTTCTATCAGTTGTTTCTGTACAACTCCAGCCCACATGTTAATACCACTGCTGGTGCCAGACACGTGTATGGCATGTGGAGTGCTGCCAGTCCAGATATGCCTATTGTAGCAGCTGAATACACTATCAGGGGTGAAAATGACCTCATCAGCGTACAATATAAAGTAGGAAAAGTTCGCTGACTATAGTACAACGACAGAACTAAATTCTGATTTGAAAATTAACTACCACCAATGTTTGCACTCATAGGCTGTTATAGGAATGCATTTCTTGCTCCTTTGAATTTCTCGTTTTGGAAAACGTGAAATTCATTGGCTTATCTGCCACACGATCCAACACTATCTGCTCAAATTCTGGTGTCCGTACGTTCTTTGTTTTGCTCCGGGGCCAGGCTTTAGTGCGCCAGTTTCTCGTAAGCTGCTCTCCACGTCAATAAATTTTTTCCAATTCGAATGATGTTCGTTGGGAAACTCTTCTCGGTTTATTCGTTGGCTCTCTGGACGCTGCATGTTGTTGCACTACGAATTAAATGCATGCCAGAAAGTTGTGGCCAGTATGGGCGGTCTCTCATGCACTGTAAACAAAACAGATGTAAAAAGTCGCTATGCAGTTCTTTAGCAAAGCAAATAACAAATGAAAGCGCCAGGCAGTTTGTCGTGAAATTAAAACAGTATACAGAAACGTCCCTCATATTCACGTTCAAGATCGCATGGCGTGCAAGTAATTGTTTTCCATCACTGATTCCGTATGTCAAAATACTCTAAACAAGAGTACCTCTATCGTCTAAATAATTCTGGTTCTAAAGTTTGGAGATAGCCTATAGAGGTATGCGGTATAGAAAGTAAAAATATTATAGTAATACTAGTTTAATTTTTCTGTTCATCAGAATGCCATAAGTTATTTTTGTGTTACTTTACTTTTATCTACTTTTTATTAATCACGATAAGTATTTGTCAAATTTAATTTCTATATGTAACATTACCTTAATGCACACCTTTTTAAGCTAAAATGTCTCGCGATTTACATAGAAAGAATAGAGACGGCACTTACCATTATTATTATTAGTCAAGATGATCTAGAGGAAATGTTTCCGAAGTATTTAATAATATACAAAGACCTACAATTACATTTTTTCTTTTTCCTTTTTTCCCAGCCTAACATTACGGAATGATATTAAATCCAATGAGAATGAAGAGAAATTCATTTGATGGGAAATCCAACAACTCATGCATTGTATTCTTTACTCCGATGTGCGATTCATTTATTGGTACCAATTCAGGCTGCCCCACCTTGGATGCGCGCCAAATATCATCAAATTACGACCCACAGGGATCTTCCTGCAGTATGTATTACATTATTGAGGACAAGATTTCGTCAGGACTGAATAAAAATTTAGATTGAAGGACGGAAGCGCAAGTATTGATACTATAACATTTAGTCAGTGCGTATTGCCTATCATCATGCTCCCCCTCCACTAGTTTACTATTAAATACGCACGAATACTGTAACTTATCCGAGTGGAGTTGAAATAGCTGAGTAAACTTGATGGGAGTTTGAAGTTTTTCCAATCATGAGGAATGCTATTGGAATTTACAGCATATCTGCTTCTCCTCGTTCATACCGTTTGGTCTTTTTATCTACTTATATGTTGCGGTTTATCAGTTACACAAGTGATTTAGAATGAAGAGTATATTCCATAAAGTTCAAGTTAAGCATTTAATTTTCCCTTCAAATATCTTAAAAGTATAGCATTTTAATTAAAAGCGTTACACACGTTTTCGAAAAGGCTATTTAGGGGTGAGTAGATCTTGAAACTCTGTGTCGCACCTTTAGAAAATGCAGAGTTGAAAAATATAAAGTTTGGTATATAAAGTAATTTCGTTTTTGAGTTATGCTATTTGCACACACACACACAACACGCGCGCACACGTACACAGATATTTTCCTTAAAAACATTTTTGGATTCATGGGTGTTAAAACATATGTTTTCGGTGAAATTTTGACATCGAAATTTTGAGCGAAAATCTTCCCTTTCTGATTATTATATGTATATGTAATAACCGGTACTCTGATATTTCTGAAATACCGTATTCTTTAGCGGCATCTTTTGCGGAGATTTCTGAACAATGTGCCAAACGACGTCTCATATCGCACAAAGATACCTCACGTCTTTCAAAGTACATTTCACATCTATTAAGTAACTGTAATTATGATCAGAATAATCCACATATTCTAAAACACGTATAAGTATTAATAGAGACTAAGGGAATACATTATTTCAAGTAGTAAACATTTCTAATTTCAGTTAAATTATGTTTACCTTTTCCAGCTACGTATACACATATATATAGAAATGTTTACTACTTGAAAAAATGTATTCCATGCTTAAATTATCTTAGTATCTATTAATACTTATACGTGTATCAAAATACTAAATGCACTTCCTAGCTCCCCGTATATCATTTTACGGGAACTTTACATGCTATTTTGGGAGCCTGGAATCTTTCATTTTTTCATTAAAGCTGTGCTAAATAACTGAAAGCGTGGAAGACGGAAATGGCTAACTGCGGCTTTTCACTCCCCAGGTAAAAGGTCATAGCACCAAATCCTAGATGTGCTTTATGGCCTTTAGGATATATTATGTATGGAAACAAGAGCATATGCAAGAACTGGCAACTGCTAAACAGGATTATTTTGGCGCACTTACTGCATACGTCAACACCGTTTGGAGATTGCGCAAAATGCAGCTGGTGGTGGTTGAATTATGTAAACTCAATTCGCTTTTATCTTTCTTTATTTTTATAAAAACACTATCTATAATAACGAAACAATTTATGCAATTGCAATATTGAAGTGCATGGTTAAAGGTGTTTGTATTCATGAATTTGGAAGCGCTGTTTTAATCATTGATAGCTACATAACAAAAATTGCTTATTTCTGCAGTTGTACATAAAGGTTGGTATTCTCTCGTAATAAGCAGTCTAATTTCATTTTTATGTTTTTCTGCCCAAAAAGATAACTTCAGATTACCTGTTTTTGCGTTATACTAAAGATATTGAAAACTAAAGATCCTAAGACTCCAGTTCAGATACAATTATTACAATGCAATAAACGCAGCAATCTCATCCGCGATGTTTCCTGATGCTCTTTCTTTTATTTCAGTTCGTGGTTTACTCTTTTCGTTAAGAGCACACACACACACGTGGTCAATGTATTAAACATTCTAGTTGCCTAAAACTTCGAAACATTTTAATAGAACAAGCTAATTATTATGCTTAAAACATTTTATTGAATACGAATAAATGTATGCCCCATATTGCTTTTGTCCATTGAAGTCTTAAATTAGGTAAATATTTGTAAAAATATTATTATATTTTATATTCTATTATTTGTAAAATTACTAGATTGAGTTATAGTTTGCTATATAATGCTTCTATGAGCAGTGTTTGTAGAATTTTGACTTTTAGATACTTCTTGAGTTGGATGACAATTAAGTTAATATTGAATGAAGTGAAAATTTGCATTGCATGATACATTGCTGCTACAGTATTTGTGTTATCCAAAATTTCCAAGCATAAAATCTTTAAAAATGTCTCAATGCAGCCACAATTACTGTTTCGTTAAAATATCTAGATTAATGAAAATGTAATTTACCAGGTTTACTCCAACTTTACCAACTTTACTCTTCCGCGTCTACAGGCTTTCAAATTCTGATTGGACTTGTTCTTTCAAATGCTCAACATAATGAATCTTCACAGAATAACTCATTTTTATAAGACCCAGACTGAAAAATCCATGGTTGTGATATCTGAGGATCGTGGAGGCTATTCGCTTCTTCCAATCCATCCATCAAACTTTTCGTTAAAAAGCTTCTCGCAATAGCTCTGTAATGCGGAGGTACTCTATCATGTTGTCATATCAAGTTTTCCATAACTAGCTGCAGAGGTTCAAATGGTGGACGATTGTACAGTTGTAAAACACTTCCTGAAGCATATCCAGGTACTTCAGAAAATTGACAGTGCCGTTAAAAAATACGGACCGATTAGTCTAGCATTTAAAATCCCTGCCCCTGCAGTTACGCCAGGAGAGTGTAATTGTGTCTCAATCGCCTCATGGTAATTTTAGAATCCCAATTGAGTTTGTTCACTTTGACATTCACCTTTAAAGTCGATCGTCGCTCCAAAGAATGATTTTGTAAAAATTGGGATCGGCTTAAAATGCACAACTCGCAGAACTCCATACATCCGTCCGAATAAAGTTCTAACCGTGAAGTGAAATTGAGACTATATTAGCCTACTTTAGATTGTTTTTCTGAATCCTTCGTAGGCTTATTCTTGAACGCTTTTGTTTGAGATTTAGTTGGTGATTGCACTACACGTTGCGCGAAAGCACCAAGATTCCCCTTTATAGTAATAGACTGTGGCTCCGCTGCCAACCACTTTCTTCATCTTAAATTTAATTTGCGAATACTTTGTTGCGATGTAGGTTGGAAGTTTGGAAAACGTTTCACAAATAAATTACAAAATTCACTAATTTATGGTCATACTTCCACCATGTTTGTAAAACAAGTCATTGTTTCTCCTGAATGGTTGCAATGGGCGATGTGATAAACTTTCTTTAGTGAAAAACATTACATCATAAGTTAACCAACTAATTATGTAAGCAATTTTAGATATATTAATCAGCAAGATATTTTTATTTTATTAATAAATTGTCATCTTTGCTCGACTTGCACTAAAAGAACAGTTAACACACTTATACTAGGACTGAAGTATAACATTTACTGGAATAAAACATTTTATAAGAATTCATTGTCTCCGTTTTTTTTTTTTTTTTTTTTGCTATGGAAATTGTATGTATATTAAGAAGAAATGCTTTGTCTCGCTAATGTAATTGCGGGTTATATGAATATTTCGGAGGTGGCTTCTTTTAATTAATTGAACTGTGCCAAATCCAAACAGCATAATCAGCGATGGTATAAATACAAATACTACTTTCCTTCTACAAAGATATCATATTACAAATTGTATAATTGCACAATCAAAATCGCAATTAAATCAAAGTACGAGTACAATTTCCCGTATATACCAGGTGACACAATGCCCCGTATTTAACGTTTACAGATATCCCCAGGTGTGTTAAAAGTGTTGCATAAACTCAACGTGCTCTTTCATGTTAAAACCGGCCAGTGAATAACTGATCGGCTGAACCTTTTTTTTATTTTTTATTATTATTTTAAAAGGGACAGATCCGGAGGATTGTCGGATCTCCGGCGCTGTATTTTTGTTATCCTTTTTTTCCAGTTTCTTACGTTCCCTTATTGAATTATTTGAATCACCATTTGCTTTTTGATTCCAAATACACATACATACACATTAATAAAGACACAAACATCCATAAACAAGAACGGGACTCGAACCCATATCACGTGCACATAGAAGCACCAAAGCGAGGCGCTTTAGCGAGCGCGGCCACGGGGACTGGCGCGTGACGTGTCTACGAGAGTTTTCGTTAAAACTGTCAATTATATTCGTAAAAATATCACAAAATAAAAAATGTCTGTTATAAAAAGTGAACTAGAAGGAAGTAACTGAGAGACTACTAGATAAACATTCTTGTGTGATATATTCTAATGACGCTTTCTACATATTCTGTACATTTCAGTTTGGGTAGCTCAGTTGGTTAGGCGCTAGTCTTCTGATCTCAAGGTCGCCGGCTCAAACCCTTACCGGTTTTTAAGTGTGTTTGAAAGCAACAGCCCCAAGCCAGAAGGTTGACTGTCGTATGAAAAAATTCCTGGGGGACGAAATTCCGGCATACCAGTGTCGTTTTTTCCCTCGAATGGGCATGACACGCTCTCAATTTCCGCTGATAGCAAGACGCATAAAGTGAAGGTAACTCTCGCCAGTACTTCATTGGCGGATTTTAACTTACCCTTTCAACGCACCAAGGGACATTTGCACACGTCAAATACGGGACAATTGGGCCATATGAGATGGTGTAGTCGTAGCACGCCACTGCGATTCCAACATGTAGCGATAGTATGCCTCACATTTAAGAGTTCCCAAGTTCGAATCTTGGTTAGGGCGACGTACAGTTTTACTTTTCTCAAATGGGAAGTCGCGTTTTGTTCTTCTTGTTTCTCTTGACCAGGCAAAAAGAACATGGCGTCTAGCACTTAAAACGTTTACAATCGCTTTAGCTTAATATATTTGTTTATTTTTCTTGTGCCTACATAGCCTTATTCTCAATAATTATCTTGATTAAAGTAGATATAACTTTTTATGAGAACATTTGTTTGCAGAATATTAAAAAAGTACATTTTTGTCAGCGACGTTGTTTGCAGAATATTAGAGTAAGTCATTTTTGTTAACGACGTTGTCAAATGCCAGGATCATATGAGCAACGCTGGTATGCCGGAATTTCATTCCGCAGGAATTTTTTCATACGACGAAAACATTCTGGAATGGGACTGACGCTTTCAAGCACACATAAAAACCGGTAAGGGTTTGAACCAGCGACCTTGAGATTAGAAGACTAGCGCCTAACCAACTGAGCTACCCAAACTGAAATTTACAGAATAGCTAGGAAGCGTCATTGGAATATATCACACAAGTATCTAGTAGTCTCTCAGTTACTTCTTTCTATTTCTCTTTCTATATCAGGATTTTTTTTTAATTTATGTGATATTTTACGAATATAATTGGCAGTTTTAACCAGTCTGGCCAACATTTGCACAGGATTTGTAAACGATCATTCACAACTGAACATAGCATGTTAACTTGACTGCATGTACCAGATGTTATGGAGCTCCCACAGGACTCTTAAACGACGTTGTATTTTGGGGTAATGTGCACATTACTGCGGCTGTCATAGACCTCATCTGATTTAAATGTAATCTAGCTGCAGAACAGAAATGCATTCATTTGCCTGGTATGTACTAACCTAGGCATTAATACATACCCACATATGGGACATTTAGTACACATTATTTTGATTTTAAAGCTGCTATAATTAGAACAACGCTTATTTAATACATTATTTCCCTACTACCTACTTATATTTATACTATGGTATAGTACAACGGTTCCCAACCGGTGTGCCCCGGCACCCTAGGGTGCCGTGTGATTGGCTAAGGGGTGCCGCGAGATATTGAGATAAACAAAAAAAAATACCTTCTACTGAAGCCTTAAGTCTTGTAAGGTCTTGAAATAAAATAAGTCAAATCAATTACTCTCATGCACGGCAGATGGTGATAGTGGTCGATTCATTTCAATAATTCAGTTATACTAGTATCCCACAGATGGCATTACAGCTATACCCTGCCGAACATTCCCGAGTCTACTCGCTTCTTCACGTACATTCCCGAGACTTCGACAGATGAATATATAAAAGTGTACGCCGCTTGGCGCTTTCAGTTGTCTTCTTCGCGTTGATTCACAGTATTTAGCTATGGATAAGTTCATTGTTAAACGTAAACGCCAGGACAGAGAAAGTGAACAGTCGGCTCCTACTGCTTGCTTTAAGAAGCCAAATATTACAGTTTCTCCCGGACCATCGAATTCACCACATAAAGAAGACAAACGAAAGAAAAGAACATACCAGGACAGTTACTTAGCGTATGGATTTAAGTGGAATAACAACGAGGAAAACCCTATCCCTGTGTGTTTAGTTTGTGGCGAAACACTTAGCAACGAGGCCATGGTACCTAGCAAACTGAAGCGGCATCTTACAACAAAGCATCCTAGTGCGTCACAGAAAAGTGTAATGTATTTTTCACATATATTAGAAGGGGAGAAGAAAACAGCTGTGCGAATGGTAAAGAGAATGACCATAGGTGATACTGCTCTTGAAGCCTCATTTAAAGTAGTAGAACTGATAGCTAAAAAAAAGAAACCTCATACTCTTGGAGAGGAAATCATTGGCCCTGCAAGTCAAGTTATAGTTTCAACAATACTTGGCGAAGGAGCAGCTAATCAAATTTCGAAAGTTCCTCTGTCCAACAACACAATCAGCCGCAGGATATCTGAAATGTCATACAATATCAACGAACAAGTCACGGAGAAAATAAAAACTTATAGAACATTTGCTTTGCAATGAGAGTCTCGATATTGGTGATAAACCGCAAATCCTTGGTTTTATCAGGTATATTGATGAAAAAGATATTAGTGAACAGTTTCTGTTCTGTAGACCGCTGGAGACTACAACCACAGGCCATGATATTTTCGTTTCTATTAATTCCTATCTCAATGACCATGATCTTTCATGGAAAGACTGTTGTGGTATATGTACAGATGGTGCACCATCTATGTCTGGGAAAATTAAAGGTTTTACTGCCAGAGCTCTCAATGAAAATCCATCCATTATTATAACTCACTGTTTTCTGCATAGAGAGGCATTAGTCGTAAAAGCGTGTAATGAAGATTTTGCTGAAGTGTTTAACCAAGTTGTGAACTATATGAAGTCTCAACCTTTAAAGTGCAGAATTTTTTAACAGTTATGTCGCGCAACGGATGCAGCTCATACCTCTTTGTTACTTCACACAGAAGTAAGGTGGTTGTCGCGGGGTCGTGTATTGAACCGGTTTCTCGAACTTAAAGAACAGCTAAAAACTTTTTTTAAGGATGAAAATCAAGACACATTTCATGAGCTCTTATTAAGTGATTCTTGGTGTTTTGAACTGTCGTATCTGGCAGATATTTTTCATAAGCTGAATGAACTGAATGTTTCGTTGCAGGGTCGACATGAAACAATCTCCTCAACCAATAAAATGAAACGTTTTAAAAGAAAACTTAGTTCTTGGAAGTCTGCAGTTCAAAAAGGAGATTTGTCGAACTTTCCATCTCTTCTTAATGTGGCAGGAGATAAAGATCTGGGTAAGCTGAAAGACCGCATTTGTAATCACTTATCAAGATTGCAAGATCCAATAGATGCGTACTTTCCAACTATTTCCACTACGAATCTCGACTGGGTTGTCTCACCATTTAATTTCGTAGACAGTGCAGAGGAAATAGATTTCACTGCTTGCGAACGAGATGAATTTATTGATCTTTGCAATGATTCCACACTCAAAGGTAAGCTCACCAAGAGTGAGGCGTAGGTGGCTATTTTTTGGCTTCAACGGAGAGAGGAGTACCCTAACCTAATGAAGAAAGCAATTAACGCACTTTTGCCCTTTTCAACATCCTATCTATGCGAGCAAGCCTTCTCTGCTATGGTGACAATAAAATGCAAAGCAAGAAATAGTCTGAATAACCTTGAGGATAATTTGCGTGTTTCACTGTCAACTGTAAGACCCGACATCACATATCTGTGCTCTAAGCATCAATCACAGGTTTCACATTAATCATTAATCGAATAAAATTTATTGATGTATTTTTACTCAGTGATTGTAGTAAAGTTTACTGTATTATGTTATGGTGTACGTTATTATTATATAATATTTCAATAAATTAACATATTAAGCTTAATTTTCCTTTAATTCAAGGAAGGGTGCCCCTGGTGTTTAATGTTATTCCCAAGGGTGCCGTGAACTTCAAAAGGTTGGGAAACACTGGTATAGTATATAGTATAGGTAGTATTACTATAGTACGTTTATCTTTTAGGAAACACTATTTTCTGTAATGCACCATTATTTAAAGTTTGGAATGAATTCAAAACATAGTCATAGTACACAGTTTTTATTTTGTACATGTCATCTATACTTTGTAATAAAACCGCATGTTTACTACAGAACTTTATACTTATTTCTGTCCAGATTTATACCTATAACAAGGCTAAGTAACAAATGGAATTTCTGCCTCTTGGCTCATTTATAAACTACGTACCAGATACTAGAAGTTAACTTAACCTATAGCTAGTAATGCCTAATAATTATGAAGATTCATAAATAATAATCAGATTATGTAAAGTGATATATCTAAAAATCCAGGTCTAAAGTCCCTAAGCATATAGATACCCTCTAAATCACGATACTAGGAACTGAATAACAGAATACCGCCTATTTTAATTAGGCTATTGCTCTTACAGTATAATTACGCGATGATTGGCAACATTGTTACAGTTTTGATTTACAATTAATTAAAATAAACCAACGCTTTTTTGAAAATTATACAATTAAATTTTTCTCTAAATACTATCTTTATTGGTTCGAATATTATGGCATTTTTGCACTGTACGGCAGCGGCTGCTTTAATCTAAAACTTACCTGCCTTTGCATTCCTTTTGATACGCACTAACCGAGATCAAGACAATCATTTAACAACCCTCAGATTAAGAGTAAAAAAAACGTTGCAAAACCGTCAGAGCTGTTGTCTGTTGATGAAATTCTGGAGCTATTTTAGTTCAGTGTGTGCAAAAATTGCAAAGGAATACATTGTTGCAATGTGGCTGAAAATCAGGATCATACGGCCAACACTTAGCGAGATGATAATTACGTAATTTTACAGAAACGATATTTTCTCCCTTTTTCTCTTAGGCTATGCAGGTAAAAGCAATATACTGTTAAAAATGTTCACTTTATTACAACAGGTGAACACGTTGATGAAAGCTGCGTGGTATTTCACCTCCACTGCGTAGTATTAAAAACATTTAAATCATGTGAACCGATTATGTAACATACAGTAGTAGTATTAATTCAGACACTTTTTCGTTAAATTAACTTTCAAATTACAATATTGCATTAAATTCTTATTCAGGATTAATAGTATCTGGTAAATTGTAGTCAGAAAGTGTTAGAATAATCCTATTAAACCTTTCACCACAAACAGGGGCTAACTTGGCCCTTAAAGCTTTTGAAAATAATTATTTTATAAATATATACTTATATATATGTATATATTATTTTATATCATATCTAATGTGAAAATTTGATTTAGTGGTATCACATTACAAAAAGGAGCTCAAAGTTTAGGGAATTTAGTAATTTTAAGATTATATTTCAACACAATGAGCACTGCACGAACACTAAAAAACAACGAGATTTCCCCAATTTTGAGCCCCTCATTATACGGGAGCTTTTTATATATCATATTGGATGCAAAATACAATGAAAGTATACTTGGAAAATATCTGTTTAGTTTATATTGCATTAAATATGATTTGTAATAAATTATTACTCTCTTATAATCGGGCCTCAAAATTGGGGAAATCTTGTGTATTTAAGAGTATGCTGTTCATAGTATTGAAGGGTCATAATACAAAAATTAATATATTTCAAGTTCTTTTATTATAAATGCAGCAATAATTCCAATATTTACATTATATATAACGTGAAATAAAATAATGTGTATATTTAAAAAACAAAATGTTTTCAAAAGTTGGGCCAAATTAGCCCAATAAATGCCAAATATGCTCTAGCTTGTTAAAAGATTCAATAAAGTATTATGTTGCACTTCCTGACTATAATTTACAGATAAGAATAGTCCTGAGTAGGAGTGTAATGCAATATTGTAATTTGGCGGTTAATTTAACCAACAATTGTCCAGAATTAATGCCACTAATGTACCGCAAATGTGACAATATTTTGAAAGCATATTTAACAATCTCTACTGCCACGTATTGACATTTTCTTAAATATGGTAAAACCTTGCAGATTCAGAAAAACTGCACCCGACACCGCAAGACCTGTAGTCGGTTTGCGCGTGCTCGGACTAGACGGATTCCGTATGTGGTACATTTCTTATACTTTAGCGGCGCTGTAGCAACTCAAATCAAGATCTGTGAATCTCGCTAGCTAAAGATAACGTTAAACCCAGAAATGAACATCCGGTGTTTTACCCTCCATTCCTCTTTGCGCATACAGTTCATCCTGATCACAAATGATACATTCTCTTTACACGGATAAGCGATTTTGCAATCTGTTTCAGCATTGTAAGGTATGCCCATGTACAACTTTTGAATAAAACATTCCTGTTCAACTCGAAACCTGTCCTTTATTAGCCAGCAAGCAGATCGCTGCACATTGGAATAGCGTTGACCCTGAAAGTACCTAACTTGTCTCCAACAAGAGAGCTGATGTTCCCCAAACTACACCAGCGCACTCTATGAACAGACTCGTCAATTAACCAAGAGCAGCTGTCCGTTCCATAATGGAGAAACGGTCACCATGGGCAGTATCAGTGATCAGATCACGGATGTGAAATAATAATATTGTGATTCTCCAAGTGAGTGGAAAGGCAGCGAAATATGTGTTGATTATCGGCCCGTTACGGTTCGCTTGATGTCCAGTGGAAACAATCGATAATTCAAAAGGTTTGTTCTTCTTCCTGCAACCATACCATCACTGTAAAGGGCAGATTGCCAAAGCTCTGTTGTTACGCGCAACCAGATAGCTTTAAATTAACTGATAAAGATACTATTAGACTCTCGACATTGTTCGCTAAATTCGATTTACCTTCATCCTCCTTATCGCCGCACGGACATGTCAGAACTGAATAATCACTAGAGGCCACTGGTGCAGAGAGGGCTTGTAGGTCACCTTGCTACCGTATTTAATAATTTGTCCCCTCAAAACATATGACCATCTTTGCAACCCACATAAGCTGTGATAAAGATTAGATGTGTTCCATTCACATGGCTTCTACTTCTTCTATAAGAAACTATTCTTACACAAGCTTACTCTTCTATCTACTTAATTAACATTATAAGAAGTGATTTTATTACTTGTTACCTAATAAGTAGAAGAGAAATAAGGGAATACACTAGACTAAAGCTACAGTCAAATCTTTTATAAACTGTGAAATCTTCTTAGGCATTGAAATTCGATTCTTTTTGCATAGCCAGGAGTAAAATAAAATTCCCGTTTGAAAGAAACCTACTTTACAATTGAATGCAATAACAAGGACTATTTCGGAAACGGTTAACTCTACAAAAAAGTGTCATGACAAATTGTGTGTTTTAACGAGATCTGTGCCCAGTCTTTTGTCTATTTCTCACGGTTTTCCAGGTATGCAAAAGTCATCCAGAATGAAGAGCTCTTCAGATCCTATTCTCAATAAAATCCAGATATGCATTTTTAGTTTTCAGGAAAATATCCTTAAAATACGGTATTTCATTCAAGATCGTTACAGCAACTTTTAAGGAAATGGAGAATTCTAAAATATCTGCCATGTAAAGGGTAGTTTTTGTGGGTAGCTATCTTCGTGTCACATCTTTGTAGGATAGTAAACCTAATATCAAGCTTGATATTTAACCGACATTTCGTTTTTGACTTAAGGGTTTAATTCCCTTATTAACTTTATTACTTAACTAAACCTTTAAAAGAAAATTTTTAACGATATTTTTTTTATCTTTTGCAGTTTGTGAAGGGGCTTTAGGTTTATCTATTTTGGTGTCAATAATTCGTACTCAAAGACATCTTAGGATTTATTATATTATTTATTATCCTATCTTTACTATCTTTAAAAGAACTCCACATGCACGCGCACACACGAACCTTGTTATAAAAATCGGATGTGTACCATTCACATGACTTTCTCTATATCCCTGCAACAAATTATTCTTAAAAAGCTTATACTTCTATTTACTGTATGCTCATCAGAAAAAATTAGCAGAAATAGTCTTATTTCTTGCTTTATTGTAAGTAGAACCGAAATAAGGGAGTACCGTAGGTTAAAGTGAAAGCCAAAAGCTGGTTGCTATGTGACTGATGTTCCTTTGTTTGTATGGACAGGAGTTGACAAATTCCTGTATGAGAAAAGTATGTTTTTCAAAGCTGAAACCAAGAAAAAGGAATATCTCAAAAACGATCAACTGCACGAAAAAAATGTATATAACATAAATTTTGTGTTTTATTGTGCTCTACATTTTTTGTGTGTTAAGTTTTTGTCCATCTCTTACGGTTTAGTAATTATGAAAAATTCATCCAGAATAAAGTAGTCTTCAGAGGCTATTCCCAGAAAATTCAAAATATGCATTTTATTTGTCAGGTAAATAACTTTAATATACGAAATTTTAATCAAAATCGTTAGAGCCATTTTTGAGAAAATCGAAATTTTCGAAAAAAGTTCCATGTAAAGGGTAGTTTGGGGTGGGGGTATTTTTCTCAAAATCTTCGTGTCGCATCCCTGGAAGATACTAAACTTAAATACCAAGTTTGGTAATTTACCGACCATTCGTTTTTGAGTTTATCGTGTTCACAGACACACGGACACACACACACACGGACACGGACCTTTTTCTGAAAATACTTTTTTTGGATACAGAGGACCCTAAAACATATATTTCCGGTGAAATCTCGGTATCTAATTTTTTGGTGGAGTGCAATACATTCTCTATTCACTATGTACATATTGAGTATAGAGAAAGTAAAAATCTGATGTGTTACACTCACATGACTTTCTCTAGCTGTTCTACAAACTTCATACATAAAATTCTTCTTCTTTCTGCACCTTGCTAATCGTGTTACTCATTAGCACAATGTTCTTATTATTTATTTCCGTATAAGTAGGAAGTAAATAGGGCAATACACTAGGATAAACCAATAGTCAAATGTTTTAAAAGCTGTCGTTATGCGAATCCCATTACAAATCGCTTCTTTTCTTGGCCAGGAGTAGAACAAAAGAAAAACGGACACTCCCGTCTGAGAAAAGTATAAGTACTTCACAACTGAAACTAATAACAATGAATACCTCGAAAACGGTAAGCTCCACGAAAAAAAATGTATATGAGGTAAACTGTGTACTTTAACAAGGCCTACATTTTTTGTATAGTAAGTTTTTGTCTATCTCTTACGGTTTACTAGTTATGCCAAATTAAGCAAAATGCATCCAGAATAAACAGGTCTTTAGAAGCTATTCCCAAAAAATTCAAGATATACATTTTAGTTGTCAGGTAAATATATTTAATATACGATATTTTAATCAAAATCGTTAGAGCCATTTTTAAGAAAATCAAAATGTTCGAAAAAAGTTCCATGTATAGGGTAGTTTGGGATGGGGTAATTTTTCTCAAAATCTTCGTGTCGCATCTCTGAAAGATACTGAACTTAAACACCAAGTTTGGTATTTAAGCTACTTTTCGTTTTTGATTTATCGTGTTCACAGACACACGGACACACTGACACACGGACACACGGACACACTGACACACGGACACACTGACACACGGACACACACGCGGACCTTTTTCTGGAAATGCTTCTTTTGGATTCAGGTGGTCCTGAAACAGAAAATTTCCGGTGAAATCTCGACATCGAATTTTTGGGTGGAATGCAATACTTCTCTATCCCTATGTACATTGTACATATGGGGCTACAGGAAGTAAAAATGGGGTCCTCAGAACACGTATTTACTAATAATCCGATCGAATTTTTGTGGAAATACAATACCTTTTCTGTCTATTATGCACATATTACTAATTAGAGAAAGTACAAAGGCGAAGCTACACAGCTTGTATTATAAGCTTTATCTTTAATACTTTTGTAGTTCATTACATCTTGAAAAAAGTTTAAAATTGGCTTTATTATTTTATTAAGAAGTAAAGTTTGAAATTGTTGACAGTATTATAGGACGCCACGGAAATGTAACACACATAATACTTTAGATGTTCAATAGAACATTATAAGTTTATAATGCATTACATTCTAAATTTCTATGTTGGTACGAATTTACTGGACCCTTAATCCTGATTCAAATTATATTAACATAGCAGATTTTTAATTCGTATTTGGAAATAATGGTCACTGATTTCTATCAGAAGCTTTTTACAAATGCGATTCACGACTTTGGAGTAACAGAAAAAATAAGTTTAAAGTATATTGTTTTGTAAATCACTTGAATATGAACCGATATCATTGCTTTTTTACTTATGTTGTTTGAATTAAGTTGAAGAGTACAACAAATTTATAGTATGAAATATTGTATAAAAAGGTTTCAGAGTGACATTGTAAATCTTTTGAGTTGACAAAAGTATCCAAAGTAAAGTACTTGTGAAAAAGAAATACGTTTTTATTTACTGCTGTTACAAATTCAAGTAATGGAAATACAATGAGCAGGGAAAAATAAAAGAGATTTCTTAATGCTTCTCAGTCATTGTCCTTAACTCAGGAGTATGAGGAATGTATAGAGCTGTTCCTTCACACTGTGGACACGTAGCGCTCAGCAAGCGACGGCCGCCGCAGCTTGGACTTCCGCTGAAATAGTTAAAATACACCCTGAACTGAATTTTCAATATTTATACTATCAATAATTTACTCCTGAGGTTATCTCTTTTACGTTTTCCTCCCCTTCTCTCTTTCTCTCACTCTCTCTCTCGCTCTCTGAGCAATGCAGTTTATCTAAGATTCCTTTTTACTCAGTTAAAAGCATTTTAAATTTATACGTATGATGAAACTGCATTTTAAATGTTTTGTATTACATTAAATTCAGATTTACAATGGTTACTAAAGTAGGTACATAATGATATACGATAGAGCCATAGATCACATTTTTAAGTTCTCTGAATATGTTAAATTCAGTACTTCACTGGAAATACAAGTTTTAAGACTCCCTGATTGAAAAAAGAACAAAATCAAAAGTAGTTTTTAAAACAAAGGCCATGGCGCGCGCGTGTGCGTGCACAGAATAGTTGGCCAATTCTAAGTATCTGTGTTGGAAATGAAGAAATTGAAACTAAGATTCAAAGATATTTTCCTCTGTAATGTTAGCCATGTAGCAATATAGCAGAACATTTTTTCATAATAACATGTCATATCCGTGGTACAAATGTATTTTATTCCCAATTTTCTAATATTAAATAACGCATTTGGAGCTATTCTACAAAATGTATAAGATGGCAAAAATGTTATTAAGCCAGGTCTCCGTTTAAAGCCACTGTGTAGCCCAATATCGTCATTTGCTGAATTTTCATATTCTTTCCTCCTTGTAACCGCATGATTAAAACAACTTAATGAATGCTAGAAATATTAAAAACATTATTCTTAAGCCCGCTATTGGCGCTCAAAAATAAACATTCAAACAAGAGCAGCTAAGAAATATTGTCTGGAAAAGAGAGAGAGAGAGAGAGAGAGAGAGAGAGAGAGAGAGAGAGAGATAGCGGATGCATACGTGTTTTGGAGGTAAAAGTATTTAAGCAGTTTAGAGGTCTTTGATTAAATAACTGGCCTTTCTGAGTAGGCCAAAAGGTTCCATAGTGCCAATCTGGCCATCCTGATTGTTCGTGATATGTATCTTTAATTAAAGTTTGCTAATTTTGCTGTATATACAGATTTTGTTTTAGAACTTTTCGAAGTTCTTTAATACGGCGTAATTTTAAATTAATTTTGTCATTCATCATAATGTACATAATCAGGTGTTTATTTTAATGTTGTTTACAATATGAATTAATTTATCAATATCAGATGAATAGCTTATTACTATAAATAGTCCTATTATAATTTAATTCCTAAACATAAACCTATAGTGAAGACAGAATTTTATCATAAGGAAATATTCCGTGTTGACATAACGCATAAATCCATTTGGATATTTGTCCTGATTTTTGTTTATGTTTATGTTATGCAAATTTTAATTTGGTGTTAATATGTTATTTGATTCCTAATAGCTGTTATATTATGTCCTCTATCATTATCCAAGGAAGTCCTAAATTCTGGTCAGGTGAATTCATGGCATCACTCACTCAGTAAAACTTTTCTCGCGACAAAAACATCCGGAGCTGGTGAAAGCTCGTGCATTATTTACTATTTGAACACCACGCGAATGGCGAGTAAACACATTTAATATTTAAACGCTCTGCTTGTGGCTTCTCTTCCATCAACGGTGAAATACCACCGATATCTGGGTCTCGAAGGATTAACAACATTCTCAATGAAGAATCGAATACAATGTAGAAATGCCAGCTTGGACTATGAAGATATTTCACTTTAACGATTATTATTATTATTATTATTGCAACTCTTCAACATTGTCTAACATTAATCACAATCAAGATAATATTTACCTATCTACATTTAAGTTAAGAAGACAGCGATATATTTAGGGATCGTAACCTCGGGGGGGGGGGGACAACCTCCTGAACATTATAACTTCCGTCCCGACAATTTCCTTAAGAAATTTATATCTCTTTGTAAATGTATATCATATTGAAGTTAAATAGTGTATGAATTTAAATTATCGTTTGGGCTGGTGTAATCGAATAAATTTATATTGTCCCACCAAATTTGAACTGAGCCGGTAGCTGCTGTTTGCAAGGTTTTGAATCAACAATGGGAAAACCGTGATAAATCTGCTACTATTTATAGGCGCTAAATACAAATCCTACCGCCTACACACTACGACTATAATAAGCCGAAATTTTGTAAAAAAGTTCTGTTTTTTATTTGCAACTTCTTTAACGGTACTGCAATATTTGTCAATTACTCTCATTAAAATAAGGGGGATTTGTATCGAAATACAATGTCGAAACAGCAAATTGTATTTCCTTTTTTTTTTTCTTTTTTATATATATATTTTTTTTAATTCCTAATAAAAGACAGTGTAGTGCAGAAGAAATAGAAGTGTGAATATTGAAAGAAATGCTAGTTAATGTGATGGTGCATTTCTGACTGAATATACGGTTAGTGTTTCTCAGTTTTGGAACAAAAAGGTATTATTTCTGACTGATCATCCTAAACAATGCGTTGAACTCAAGATTAAGGACAGCAAAAATACTTATAGAGGGATAATTAGCTGTATTTGATCGAGATCAGGATAATGATTTTTGCAAGTTATTTGAAATGCGTTATAAAATAAATTCTATACTTTTCACTAAATTTAGAAAAGCTACTGGAAATACGGGTACCCGCAAAGTCAGAAAAACACGCAAAAGGTCAAAATTAGTCAGAATTAAACGCTCCAGTTTATGCCCAGACAACTAAACAATATGAAACTGAAAATGCGTTAAATCACCCAGCAATGTCTCATTTTATTTGAAGTATGTATTTTCTTAGCAATGAAGAAATTTCCCTCACAACTAAATTTGCTAAAAGCTATGAGGAAGAACTGGTGCCGTATTACCGGCATAAGGAACCTCAAAAATCCCGAATTAAGCAATTTCTATGCTTAAAAGTCTATTTTGAAACGTAAATAGGATCATTCGATACATTGGTTCATCACCTGGTCACGCTGGAGCGCTGTATGGTAGCTGTTTGTATGCATTGTCATGTTACAGGTCACGTGTTCAAGTCATGCTGTCGAATTACCACGAACAGGGAAAACGGCGATGGACTTGTGATGGTTGTGATTTTTACTTGCTCTATGCGTATATACATGTATAGAGTAGATAGAGAAGGTATTGTATTCCACCCGAAAATTAAATACCGATGTTTAATCGAAAATACATGTTTTGAGACCACCATTCAAAAAAGTATTAAAAACATCTTTGTGTGAATATGGGCAGCACAGCTTAAAAAACGAAAAATCCATTAAATATAAAACTTGATAATTAAGTTCAGAAGTATTTAAGAATGGGTCAAAGATTTTCAAGAAAATTCCCCCACGCTAAAAACCCTTTACATGGAACATTTTTCGAAATTTTTTACTTCTTAAAAATGGCTCTAACGATTTTGATTAAAATGGCACGTGTTTAAGACATTTTTATGACGAACGAAATGTATATCTTGAATTTACTGCGAATAGCCTTTGAAGACCTCTTCGTTCCGGATGACTTTTGTATAATTTGTAAACTGTAAGTGCTTGACAAAAACTTACTGCACAAGAAATGAAAAGATTAATGAGACCTACAATTTATATCATATACTCTTTTTGCAAGTTAAGCGTTTCCGAGATAGATTGGTGTCAATTTTAAACTACTTTACCTTTCTTCAAGCGGAAAGCCAACTTGTGCTTAATATTATTTGTTTTATTTCCGGGAGTGCAAAAGAATCGAAATTGTTTCACACAGCGATACCTTTCAAGAGATTTAGTATCGCTAGTGTAAGTGGAAGAGAAATAGGAGAAGCAAGTACAACTTCTGCTAATTGTTAAGTCTATTAGCGTGACGTAAATAAAATAATAAGCTTTTGTAAGGTAAGCTTGTTTGTGGAACAGCTAGAGAAAGTCATGAGAACGAAAAACATCCATTTGTTATTATCATCATTAATATAATGAGAGCTTAAACTTTTATCTAGAGAAAAGTTGTAACTCAAGTTGTATTTAACAAGACTATTTCGTGAATGAATAAAATAATAATAATTAGCCTATATGGACACGGAGAATAATGTTCCTAAAATCCCATTTGTCTTGACGTATATTTGCACCGAAATCAGTGCAACTTGATGTCCATGTCATAAATTTCAGATCTCTTTGTATTGCCACATCATATTATTGTGGTGTAATACAAACACAGATGTCTTTGTATTGCTACATTCTATTATTTCGGCTTAGTAAAGCATCATTGCAATTAATATGTCTATTGGAACTTCCGCATTTATGTACGGGAATATCACAGATATTCAGAGAGAAAACAAATATGAAAGAAATAGTCAAAGACGATCCCTATCTTATTAAAAGGAGGCTTAGTTTATTTTGCAAAATATTCGTGGTTATCGTCCGTGGAAACAGTAGATTTAAAGCATAATATTTTTCAATTCTGAGCTTTCTGTTACACAAGGTGGTAAATACAATTTGAAGCAAGCGTCTCAAACTAATTATAAAAGTGCAGTCTACTTCTAAACATAAAAGAAATTTCTTTGCGAGGATGAACAGTCACAGTCAATGAAACAGCAATTTATTATAGTATTGCTTATCAGGTTTTCTTTGACCTTACTAAAAATGAGACCGCACCAGTCTCCATCGCCACCTTTCGTAACATCTATTTTGCCTTCATATCATCTACTTCCTTAACCTCACATCAGACTACGAGGCCAAATCATTGTTCCAGGATCTTCATTGTATAATTAAGTGTTCCTTTCCTAGGAACCCACGTTCAAGGCCTAGAGGGTGCAAGTCCTCCGTACTTGGAGGGTAAGCCCCTAAGTTATGTATTAACAACTATGTAATTCAAGGAAAATGTTTCAAATATGAAATAGGAAAGTCCTCAGAACATAAAAAATCTGATGTGATACACCTACATGACTTTCTCTAGCTGTTCTACAATCAATCTTCTTACATAAAATTTTTCTTTTTTATACACCATGTTAATCCAGATAATCATTAGCAGAATCTTCTCATTATTTAGTTCCACTAGGCTAAACCGATAGTAAAATGTTTAAAAGCTGTCATTATGTGACTGTCATTTCATTTCGCTTCATTGCTTGGCCAGGTGTAGAACAAAGAAAACCGAACACTTTGTCTGAGTAAAGAATAAGTACGATTAAAACCAATAATAAGGAATATCTTGGAAACGGTTACCTCCATAACAAAAATGTAAAAGACATAAATTGTGTGTTCTGACGATATCTACATTTTTGTGTAGTAGGTTTTTCTCTATCTCTTACGGTTTAACAGTTGAGCAAAATGAATCCAGAATAAAGAGGTCTTCGGAGGCTATTCCCAGAAAATTTATGATATACATTTTATTTGGGATATAAATATCCTTAATATAGGGAATTTTAATCGGAATGTTTAAAACCGTTTTTAAAAAATCAACATTTTCGAAAACTTTTCCATATAAAGAGTAGTTTATGATGGGGGGATTATCTTCAAAGGCTTGGTGTTGCATGCTTGGAAGATACTAAACCTAAATCCCAAGTTTGGTATTTAAGTCTTTTCCTTTTTGAGCTATGCTGTTCACAGGCACACGGACCTTTTTCTAAAAATGCTTTTTTTGGACTTAGGGGACTCCAAAACATACATTTCCGGGAAATCTGACATCGCATTTTTGGGTGGAATACGATACCTTCTCTATTCACTATGTACATCGTACATACGGGGCTAGAGAAAGTAATATTATATATTAGGACAAGTTTCTGTTACACAAAAACGGATTATAAAAAAATTGATTAAAACTTTGTTTGATAATGTATGTGTTTTAGCACGTTTAGCGAAATATTACCCTGGGGCTTGCTCTGACATTTTAACACAGTTCAAGTACAGTTCAATTTGCGTAAGATATTTTTCAAATCGGTATTTATCTATAGCACCCCTCACCCCTTCCGGCTTTCAAGTGCGGTGGTGGATATCTGTCCGATATTGTTATTCTAAAAAATCTGATAGGTCTACGCAGAACAAAATACGAACCTAATAATTCTAAAGATCTAGTATTAATCTAGAAAG
Organism: Hymenopus coronatus; assembly: GCA_030762935.1. NCBI lineage: Eukaryota > Metazoa > Arthropoda > Insecta > Mantodea > Hymenopodidae > Hymenopus > Hymenopus coronatus. The sequence continues at coordinate 59,912,756 of CM060881.1, forward strand.
GTAGGTTCGATTTCGAAGAGAAAGCAAACTTGTTAGCAAATACCTTGTTCAGAATGATTGTATTGTTTTGGTGAGGTTCTTTTTTTAATGGTAAATAGCTCTTCAAATGTTTGTAAACAAAGTGAGTTATTTTCAATAGGCGACGTAACATACAAAAATGCAACACTGATATTTTCCAATTGTTATGGCAGAAGTCTGATGATAATCCTGTTATTAGTCTTCATTCATAACCGGCAACTCCCCCGCAAACATGCGCTTGTTAAATCCATTCAGAAGGTTTGTTATATTGTATCTGATATGTTAGCGCCTTGTTTATTATTCGCACGTGTTTAAATTTTTCAATACGATATTTAGTCACCAGCTGATGCTCTGATTATAATTATGATTATTAGTTATAATAATTAGGTAGTTGGAATAGGTAGAGTCAGACTGAAAAAATCAATGCCATAGCTGGGATTTGAACCACGGATCTCCCGATCTCTAGCCGGTCGCTCTGCCACTGAGCTACCATGGCAATGACTCTACCTAACCAACTCCTGTCTTACACACGGTTTGTGTGAAAAAACAGTTAATCCAATTAGGTAATTCTACGAGCATTTAATTCTCAATCATTCAGAGAATTTTCCGTATTTGAGAAAATACCAGTAGATGGCAGTTGAGATTGTTAAACAACTAAAGAATCTTGGCCAATTCTTATTGGAATGAGACTAATTTTCGCTGCCTACGGATATAGCAGAATGTAAAAAGAACTACTCTCATGACCTCCAATCAATATTTATCTGTACACTCGTTAACAGAAATCCCCCATCCCAAATTACCTTTATATGGACAAATTTTCGAAAATGTTTCTTTTTCTATAGCGAGTTGGAAAAAACAGCTGTATCGTGTGTACTGCTGCAATATCACGCAGTAGTGCACATTTACTTTCTGATGGTTGGCCGTGCATGCCAGTTTTAGAATGTCGATGTAGATTTTATGATATAAGAGGTCCACATTTCGAACCTGTTTTGTACTTCAGTGCTCACCGATACTGTGGTGGAACTTTTTTTCATAAAACGTGGAGCAGAAACTCGCCGCCATATTGGAAGAATTATTATTTTAACCTCGATGCCTCACGACGCCCAAGTGCGCTTTTATGGACATGAGCATTCTTTGGGGGAAAAAAAAAACATCACTTCGTTTCACACAACATATTAAACATTATTGGTGTTTATTGAATCAAATGTAATGTACAATGTATTTGTTTGCAGAGAGAATGCCTTTTGCAGATTATCTTTGATCTAATAGGAGTTCTCTACATTGAATATAGTTTTAGTAATTACGTTGCGAAGATAAGAGTACATTTCAGGATAAAGTATATTGCTGTTAATTATATCTGTCTCAAAAGTCACTACCTGGAAATTGTTACTTCAGCGTTAAAGGAGTAATAATCAAAACCAGATAGTTATTAATTAGTAGTTTGTGGTACCAGAAGCTACTGTGTATATTGTCTAGATCAAATACTAACAGAAACTGAGCACAGGAAACCTACAAATGAAATGGATTGCAGTCAGAGTATTGACTCTATTAACGCCCTCTTGGTATTTTCTCTAACGTTGGACTAATTAGTGCAGCGATGGAAAATACTTCCTCTTTGATCAGGTCCCTGCCCATTTAGCTCCCTGTCGTTACACTGCCTACCGAATATTAATTAAAACTGCGTAACGCGACAGACATTCGCTGGGTTTCATCAAGGCTTTTATTCACAGATGTGTTCATACATCGCACAACTTTACATAAATGCTATATAACGAATACCGATAGCGGAAGCCTGCGATCTAAATTTTGCTATATTTAGCATTACCAGCACATACGATTGTCGTTCTTAAAACCTTGTCAACAGTGCATGTGTCTCAAAACAATGCATTGTTGCTAGCACAAACTAATGGAATTCTACTAGCATGGCCAATCACGCTACTATCCAAGCAATGTCGCCCTCCGTGGTGTAGTAGTTACCACGCTAACTTCATATACCCAAGGTCGCGGGTTCAAACCCGGCGGAGGACGATGGATTTTTTCGGGCGTAAAAATCCTTAGCATGGCTTCCTTCGGAAGGGAAGTAAAGCCGTTGGTCCCGTCTCGCAGATTTACAGCACGTAAAAGAACCTCAAGCCCGATAGAGAGGCCTCTGAGCAAAATTACATGGTCTTTCACGCCCAATTTAGAATGGGACGCTGAGAACCACAGCAGTTAAAGAGCGTCCATAAATAACACGCCATCCAAGCAAATTCTCCAAGTATTGCATTTGAATTGGAGACGGAGGAGTAATTCGCACTGCAACCAAAGCTTCTATTATATTGTAGTAATTAAAGCTTCAGGAGGAAGAAGTATGTCCAGAGTACGAGGATCTGAAGGCAGCTCCAGGTTGACTTTCGCTTCACAGTCTCAACTATCCTCGACAGGACGGGTAGTAAGCGCTATGACAGGAAAAACAATTCTGCAATTATTTCTAAGGTTAACCTGAACCTTAAACGCAAATGAAACGTGAGGAAAATGAGCAGGAGAACAGTTAGTAGTATGTATCTCGCTCTGCATTCGCACATGAATCTAGAAAAACCACAAACAACCCTAGGTTGGGGTGGGTAGTCCAAAGGGAATTGAGCCTTTGACCGAACGAATGTGAACGTTAATGCTGTCATTTGAGATTTGGCGCTCATAGCTCCAAATTTTAGAATTTCGACATATTATTTTACTTCAAAGCTATGTTAATTCAGCTATCCTGAGTACTACAGTGCTGTTCACTCAAAATATAGTCACACTCAAATAAATAATTAAGCCTTTGATGCTGTGACGCGGAACTTCGATCGCTTACAAAATTACAATCTAACTTAAAGATATTTACTTTTTCTAGCCCATAGAGCAGGTATTGCTTCCACTAAAACAGTATTTTGCCTGAAAGTCGCACCAATCTTCTACGTATAAGAGATTGTTTGGGAAAACATAAACAAGAGAAACCTAAGGGACAAAAAATGTCAAAAGTCAACTTCCTCAAAAGAACACTAGGCGCCTCCAAGTTCACTTTACATTCTTTATACAACTTCATTTAATTTTGGTGGTGGTAACTGTATAGGTTTCGACAATCATCATTCTTGTCTTCAGCAGGTTTGCAGAAGTCTCTGCTGGAAGATATCAATGAGGATTGTCGATACGCGTCCACACAGCTATCAAAATTAAGTGAAATTAAAGTTGTCTTTCAAGAATATACAACATGAAAACTTCACTTTTAGTACTGTTTCTGTATATAATACTGCATTATATATGTATTAATTCGTGAAAATCTGCTGTCGTAGCATAGCAGAAATCACCAATAATCCTTGTCGAACTTTCGAACGTATACTTTCCAGAGGTTTACAAAGAGCTCTGAGGGCATTCATACTGTTTGAGAAAGAGAAATACCATTATTAGTACTAATTTATATGCACTAAACCGCTGTATTTGTATATAGCAATAAAGTTTATCGACAACAAAACCTGTTAGTTTAGTGGAACAAATACCTAATTTTAAAATGGAACAAGCTTTCAAGTTCGGGAGCGTTAGTCTGCTGTAGAGCGATTTATGCGTAATTTTATTGGATCGTGAAGGACTGACGTAAAACGAATTTATGACGTCAATAAATCGGTCGCCGTGACGCCCCTTCAAGGCCATAAAATGTCAAACAGGCCCTAATCACACCATTATTACGCTATTATGCGTCCTTTGCAGTTAGTACCAAAATTGCAGGTGATAAACGTGGAGAGTCCACAACCACATCCTCACTAAAAGTTAGGACACTGCCACTAGTCACGAATGATAAGTGCTTTCTTGCAATATATTGTCCTCAAACAGTTTTCCTAACAACAGGAATGACTTTTATTAAGCAGCCCTAATAATTTTGTTTTAAATTGCAAATCATTTAAAATGTAGAACTTATGCCTAGCCTCTTACTGTAACCATTTCTAAGTTGCTAAAATGTTATATTGTTTAACCGTCACACATGTTTCTTAACACCTCAAACATGCAATATTTAAACCAAGCTTTGAAAAATGCAATCACGTGGTATGTAGCACAATTAGTAATATAAGCTCTTGTCCAGAATTCAAACACAAAATAGAACGGCGAAAAGAACTGTAACACAAGATTCTTCTTGAAGTAAGAAATAAGGAAAATATTGAAAGTATTTGAAACATGGGTGGGAAGAAGCTTGTAAAATAAGTAAGGAAATAAAACAAAATAAGCAATGAAATCATTTAAAAAAATAAGAGAAAGAGCTAAACCTAACCATAAAGATGAAAATAAAAATTGTGAAAGATTCATAGCAGGATAATTCATAGGAGAGGACAATGGGGAAAATATAAAACAAATCTTATGTGTCTCTTTCACATGACTTTCTCTAGATGTTCCGCAAACTTTTCTTACCAAAGATTATTCCTTTATCTCTATCATGCTAATTGAGATAAACAATACCAAAATTGGACTTATGTGCTTCTTTATACGTTGATGGAAAACATGGGAATACTCTAGCTTAAAACGTTACTCAAATCTTTTAAAAAGGATCGCTATGTGAAAGAATTGAAATGCAGTTCTCTTTGCTTGTTAGGAGAAAACAAGAGAAAGTTAGAGAGATAGAGAGAGAGAAAGTTAGAGAGAGAGAGAGCGAAAAGGAAGTTGACATGTCTTTTGAAAAACGTTTAAGTAGCTTAAAACTGAAACCAACAACACGAGATATCTCGGAAACGGTAAACTCCACTAAAATGCATATTATATAAATTGAGTGTTTTAAAAAGTACCACACTTTTTTATGTAGCAGGTACGCTTAGGTCTATCTCTTACGGTTTACCAGTTATACAAATGTTACAGAAAGGTCATCCAGAATGAAGAGGTCTTCAGAAGCTATTTCTAGGAAATTGAAGATATTCAATTCGATTGTCATAAAGGCATGAAAACTTCGTGTCGCATCCTTGTAGGATACTGAGCTTAAGTATCAACTTTTATATTTAACAGACTTTTCATTTTTGAGTTAGAGACACCAAATACACAAACATAGCTTTTTCTAATTTTTTTTTATTTTGGATAGAAGGACACTAAAACATGTATTTCCGATGAAATTTCGGTATAGAATTTTTGGAATGTAATACCTTCTCTATCTGCTATGTTCGGTGTACAAACGTGCTAGAGAAAGTAATAAAACGAATATAGGAGAATGGATTTATAGTGACTGATAGAAGCATCTCACTATTAGTGTATATACGATAACTCTATTAACATCAAAATAGCAGTGGGATGGCTCAGGTGGTAAGGTAGGTCCGAATTCGAAGGTTCCCTGTTCTACTCCAATGGGCCGACCAATCTGACTGTATTTTTCGTGGTTTCCCCAAAATAAATACCGGATTATATAATACCATGTCCCAAAGTGCCATCTTCGGTTTAAAACTAGTAACAAAAAAAACAACTGAAAATATATGTTAATTGCGATTACGTTGCCATCTGTCCACGATAGTGAAAACAACTAGACCACAGGGCACCCCAGGTCCTCTCCTTGTCACGGATTGGTGTAATGGGATGTGACCTCTTAGTGCCTCCTCTGAAGATGTCCCTCACAGACAGGGACGAAACGTTAGGTAGAACTATTTTAACTAAACATATTTTAACCTACAGACCACGGCAAAATAGCCCGAAAATTTTAAATTTTAAAACGTAGAATGAAGTTTTAATTTGAAAAGTTTGAGAAGTACATAATTATAGTTTTCAGTAATACAGCTGCAGATGAGTAAAGATTGGTTTAATTCCTGCTTTCGTTTTTACCTGGTAAGAGTCTGAAGATATTTAAGAAATTAATTTTATTATTTGGATATTATTTTACATTATATCAATAAATGTAAACTGCATGTTATAATTGCTTGGGTGTTTTCATAATGTAGATATGTAAATAAGGAAATCAGTCGTCAAAGGCAGTCTTATATATGTAACAATTTGTATGTTGTACAAAATGATCTGCTTTTACGAATGGCTCGTAAGTCATTTTTGTTCTCTGGAAGCAGACTGTTTACTTGACAACAGGTTTGTTTACCTCTCTTCTCCGCTTCTTATCAATGACTTGTTATGAAGTGGGGAAATGGTCGGTCGCAACCTTTATGCGGAATGGTGAACGGTACGAACTTCCTAGCTCTGGTTACGAGTTTTGCCAAAAACTCATCAGGTGCATCAAAAAGATGGGTATGTGGAAATAGATTCAATTGAAGTAACCTGAAACCTAAATCAATCAAGAAAGGGTCAGAAAACGTGGATTTACTCTACAGAAAACCCATGCGCGGAAGTGTCCCACATCCGTAATACATCCTTTAAACAAAAGAGAGGTTCTGAATAATAATCGTTTTAAGCACTTTTCTTATCCAAAGGGTATTTTTCTCTAAACGTAAACATTCATTAATGAATTTATTAATTAGAATTTGTTTTTATTGTATTTATTATTTTATATTGGGATTTACAAAAGAGTTTTGGAATGGGACAGGTGAATGAATTTACCATGTCTGGGATTGAGACTGTACATGTCTTGGCCCGGGGAAAAATTATATTCTTAGAAGAGAAAATATAAATGTATAGTGAAAAGAAGGGTAGAAAGACTTAACACGTGTAAGTCCCGAGCTCGGGGTACAAGATCCTGTTACTGCCGTGCGTTGACCCGAGGGAACGGGTAAATATGAATGGACCCTGCCCGAGGGGACTAACGGGACACAAGACAATGATTCCCGCTGGTCAGGTGACATTTTAAGGCCCTTGGTGAAGGACCTCCGCACCACCAAAATGTGATATTTCGAACCCGTTGTAGAGCTACCTTTTAATTTTAAGGCACTTGACGAAGAAACCCCCCACGACCAAGATGTGATATTTGAGCGCGTGGTGTAATCCTTAGTTGTGACGGAAGTAAGTGATTTTTGTGCCCGATCATAGTACGTAATAAATCATGGCCTCAACATTAATAAACAATAACGTTCGCGGGCGAGTAAAGTGTAACGTCACAGCAGAAAATTAAGAAGTATACGCATGTGTTCTACGGAGGAAAAAGGCCGGGCTCAGTTAATAAAGCATTTGTGTCTCACCATTACCTGAAAGAGTTTCCATGCTAATAAAAACCCTGAGCAAAGCTAACCACAAACCTACATTCTTATAACCATGACCTGCACCCGGATACGAACCCAGAACCGCTCCATGATAGGAAGACGGTTGCACCACGGCGCAATGGCAGCTAATAATACTCCCATGCTTGTACAAACTAAAAATAATTAAATAAACTTAGATTAAATGTCATAGAAGAAGCCTAAAATAAGTTACAGCGAAACGTCGGCAGAGAACAGTAAGAAACGACGAGACCTGCACCGGAAATCATAACCTCAATACATTCTTTATAGGATTAATAATGGTTCACATGAAATATCTATGTATTTAATAGAGAAAGTGGCATAACCTTATATTATTTTTAGCAATCATCATTAATGCCTCTTCAGATCTCTGTGGGTCCTGGCCATCATCAGAAACATTTTCCAATCTCAATTATTACCAACTTCTTCCAATATATTTTCCCTAAAGTTTTATAGTGTGCTCCTATTCCAACTTCATTTTAATTTTGGTCTCCTTCTGCTTCTGCATCCATTATCTGGTTTTATAGAAAAAATCTGGTTTTCCTGTCAAGTAATTTTCAGTCATTCTCTTAACAAATCATATTGATTTTGTTGTATCTTACTTATCAGGTTCCTTATACAAATTGCATATTAAATGCTACAATTTTTTTGCATTAATCTCTCTGTTCTAAAATTCGGATACTAGAGTTAGGTGCAAAGCTTAATTTTTCTAACGGTCCCAGAGTCTGGAAATATGGATGTATTTTCTAAAGAATAAAAAAACCAAAGAAACAAAAAAATTCATATATCACAAGTTAGTTGCTGACAGCTAGCTGGTTACCAAGATAAAACATCGCCAAGATGGCCATTGCAATTAAAGATGAGATACAAATGAAAAGCATTACTGAATTAAGCATCCAAATACTAAAACTGTGCTTCTAGCTTATTATAATTTATCATTATGCATTATCATTAAATTCACGGCTTTCACACCACATATTCTGCCAAGACAAATGATTTCACCAGTAAGATGAAGATTGTATCTTTGAATTGGGCAACAAACAGTAAAAGAAATCACATAGGAAATTGCAAAAAAGAAAAGTATCAATAATAAAGCTACGTAATTCAATTTTTATATTTTCACGTTGTGTGCATTTTATTTACAATAAATTAACATTAAATTCAGTTTATTTTATTATGTACATAGGAACACTTTCCAAGAGGGGGAATCATAGACGAATTTGATTGGCTATAAGCGTCTCACAGATATTTTAATCACATTCTTAATTAATATATAAATTAATAAGAAAGCAATTAGGCGAATTATATTTATATACAATTGGCGTTTCCTGCGTTCCCAGTCTGGGAAACTGTCGGAGCGGCCATATTGAGCTTGCCCACGGCACATTCGTCGCCAAGGAAGCCGGGGCAGGTTTAATTAGTGGAGCGTTAAGGATAACGTCTCTGCTGATGAAAGGAAAACACCCTACAGGTCCTGGAGTCCAGTCCTAATCCTCGCAATAACTCAAAACTATAAACAAACGCGTCTCCTGCAAACACGATAAGGGCGGGGGAGACCAAATCCTATTTCAAAGAGATGGGATCAACTATATCCTGTGTTTTTGCTGACGTCTACGTACTTGTTATTAACGCTTTGTTACCTCGAGGATATATACGATAATGCGGTACAGGAAATTCACGTAAACCATTGAAAGATTTGGTTTCAACTCCGCTTAGCGTTGTCTTGGACCTCTTCATGCTAGACTGATTATCCATCATATCTTTAGCAGAGAGTGAAATTACCTTGTGGATACGATGTGTAATCTTATACAATGGAATTTATTTTTAATCGGAGTTAACTTTATTATTGTATGGGTTTGCTTATAATTTATATAGGCATATTTTTATTAATTACACAATAACATTCTGTACCCCAAATTTTATAAATCACAGAAAAAAATTCTGTCTTGCATTCTTTGGAGTCAAGAAGTAAAATCTTGTTATTTTTAGGTGAGACTTTATACTACAGATTGGTAATATTGCTAAATTGAGAGCTTACATTTTTCTAAACCCATGGAATTTATGCAAATATACAGGGGTCATGCTAGGGGTATTAAATGCAGATATTTTATTGGTAATTAAGGTCTATGTAATGAACAACAGAGCATAAATAGTTGCTTCGTTTGCGGACTATTAATTTTACTTATTAAGAACAGTGGTATGATCTCAGATTGGATAGTACCTAACTTCACAAGCCATATGTATTTTATTTCTCCGATATGACGGATCAAAAGGCTTAAGGTTGAGTGGGCAGGTGTCGCGGTAACGAATTTTATATCGGAACAGAGTTCAAATACCTTATGCAAAGCCAATGACCCCACACTACCTAGGCCGACGGGTCACGTGTGAAAAGTAGAAGAGAAACGGAGAGTCTATATTAATAGGCGTTGTTTCTTCAGTGGCAAACTTAAAACCTTGCGAGAAGCATCACATAAATTAAGTGATTGGTTTGAGGAAAACCTATTACACAAAGAGAAAAAATAACTAACTCACTGAAGTGGATACATATTAAAATAATATTTATCAAAATATTTGTCTATACCCCCTCTCACCTTATATAAGTCAATAAATTTTAATTTTAGCAAAAATAGTTAATTGTTTAAAAACTAAACTGCTGATAAAACAATATATAAATTAAGAAAAAATTCTAACTTCCTTAACAAAACGCAATTATATAATAAAATTAGACCAGAGAATTTATAACGCATAAATACCATATAAAGGTTCATTTTCAATATCATATGAGTCCTGGGACTCATAAACAAACATAACATTGGCATGATAAGCACTTTAATCTTCCCTTAAGGCCTACATACTATAAGAATTATATTGTTACCACAAGACAAAGGCGAACGTAAGATATACAATCCTAAAACGTTACCGCAAACAAAAATACTTTTATCGGAGTACATTTCTTTAACGACTTTAATTAAAATATTAAAAATTTAAAACAGTTACATAAACAAATATGAAATTTTCGTGAATATCCAGTGAAATTCTCCTCATTCTAAAAGAGTTATATAGCTCAAACTCTCCCAACTATATTCGTCGATTTTAAGTATTCGCGCGAATACAAATACAAACCTCGGGGCCCGGCTAAAAGAAAAGGTGATAGTCGATACGCTATCGTTTTTAGACTAACAACACTGGATGTAAGTTATAGCCTTGTGTTACCCTAGTAAAACTTACTCCAGTTTTACTTTCTATATAAAAGTTTAATTCTTCACCTACTATTTTATTTCCTAAAAATGTAACACAGAACATTAGTATTTGTGTGTTTGTATAAACACATTACTAACGCTTTTATTTTTTAAGCTTACTCACAATGCTTCTCTATTTATGGTATCAAACATCTTATCTGTGTTAATAAAAGCTATGATTTGAATGTTTTATACTATTTATAGTGCGGTCTCTGTTCAATTATTTTTCGTGTTGTTAGGGAATAAGCATATAGCGAACCAGGTTTTAAACATTTGCCTATCGATTCCTGCTAATATATATACTACTTTGTGTTATATATATACTACTTTGCGTTATATATATATATATATATATATATATGATTTAACACAAGACAGAGTAGAAAGAAAAGACAGATGTGATACATTCACATGACTTTCTCTAGCTGCTCTTCAAACAAAAATTTTACAAAACATTTTTCTTCTTTCTACACCATGCTAATCGAGATAAACACCAGAATGTTCTTGTTACTTCGTTCCGTATGAGAAAGAAACTACAGGATTGGAATATACTAAAGTGATAGTCAAATATTTATCTCCACAACAAACAAAAAAAAAAACAAAAACAAAAAAAAAAAACCTAAAGGACATAGATTGTGTTTTGACGAGATCTACAATTTTTGTGCAACAAGTTTCTGTCTATCTCTTAAGGTTCGACAAATTAGCGAAATTTAGCATAATTCATCCAGAATATAGGTTTTCTGCGCCTATTCCAGAAAATTGAAGGCATACATTTTATTTGGGATGTAAATATCTTTAATATACGGGATTTTAATCAAAATCATTAGCTATTTTTGAGAACATTTTCCATGTAAAGGGTACTTTGTGGTGGGGGATTTTTGAGAACATTTTCGCGTCGCATCCTTAAAAGATAAAAAAAATTGGTATTTAACAGTCTTTTCGTTTTTGAGCTATGCTCTCCACAGACACCCACAAGCACACGGTCCTTTTTCTAAAAATGTTTAATTCAGACTAAGGGGACCCCAAAACATATATTTCTGGTGAAATCTAGACATCGAATTTTTGGGTGTATTACAATACATTCTCTATCCATTATGTACGTTGTACATGCAAACTGGAGAAAGTAAAAATAAGTTTTTGAGGGAATACGCTGGTAGGTGGAAAAAATCATGTAAATGTTTCAGCATATTTTTCCGTTAGGGAAGCAGGCCATTCTGATTCTATTGAAGCCAGATTTGCGTCCTTGTTTCGCTGTTCCATTGCAGGCACGTAGAGAAAATCACTGAAGCCGAATGGATCGAGCAGAATATTACTCTCCTTGCTGGATTTGTTTCTGGGAAAGAGAATAAAAAGAAACACAAGGCATGAGATGATGCAGGCTTCTTTATATCTGTCACAACATACGCGTTTCCTTTCAGCGAAGAGGTACTTGAAAGCCGATGTAGCTGCTCTTGCAATGACAGCGATTCAAAAGACGTCGCATTCTGCGTCTTGCTGCTGCAAGTTTTATAATAAAGCAATGTTCTAGTCTGTGTGGCGTTGGAGGAATTCTGTTAGTAAAACACACAAGCGCATACAAGTAGGCGCATTCTTTCCCCATCGGGACTCGGAACAAGTACCGAGTTTTGCATGATGCTTATTTGGTCAGCAATAATACTGGTACATCCGTCATTCTTCTGACTTCTCATTTTATGTTTTAGATGAATTCACTGACCTCGGTCTCTAACGTAAATCGTACGTCTCTTCTTAATTTATGACAATATTCTCTCTGCCTAAGCTGCCGTATTCTAATGGTAAAAATCTGATGTGTTCCATTCACATCACTTTCTCTACATCTCTGTAAAAATTTTCTTTTTTGTAGCTTATCGTCTTTTAGCCTGTTGGTCATATCGGCGATGGATGAAATTGGTGAAATTATGCTCAAATGATCTCGGGGTACATGGAGCTTAAAGTTACCTGACACTTGTCTTCTCAGGATAAGGAAAAACCCCGAAAAAACCCTTATCCGAGTAACTCATCCTAACTGATATTCGAATTCTCGAACTGTTAAATGTGAGGCAGACACGCTACCACCGCACTACTTTCTCTACATCTCCGTAACAAATTATTGTTAAAAAGCTCGTGCTTCTAACTAATTCAGCTAACATTAGCTGAAATGTTTTATTAAAATTAGATGAGAAATAAGGGAATACACTAGGCTGTCACCCTCCGTGGTGTAATGTTTACCATGCTGACTTCATATACCCAAGGTCACGAGTGCAAACCCGGCACAGGACGATGGATTTTTTTCGGGGTGTAAAAATCCTTAGCATGGCTTCCTTCGGAATGGAAGTAAAGCCGTTGGTCCCGTGTCGTAGATTTATGGCACGTAAAAGAACCTCGAGCCTGATAGAGAGGCCTCTGAGCAAAATTAAGCGGTCTTTCACGCCCAATTTAGAATGGGACGCTGAGAACCACAGTATATCAAAGAGCGTCCATAAATAACACCCCATTTACATTTACACTAGGCTAAAACGATAGTCAAACCTTTTAAAAGCTGGTTCCCATATGGATGAAATCCGTTACTTTACATTGCCAGGAGTTGACAAAATCCTGTATGTGAAAAGTTTAAGTATTCTAAAACTGAAATCAGTAATAAGAATATCTCAAAAATGGTCATTCCCACAAAAAAAAATCTGATATGTTCCATTCACATGACTTTCTCTATATCTCTGCAAAAAATAATATTAAAAAGCTTATGCTTCTACTTACTTCGTGCTAATCGAGAAAAAATTAGAAAAAATAGTATTATTACTTGCTTCCTTGTAAGTAGAAGCAAAATAAGGTAGTACCATAGGATAAAGTGATAGTCAAAAGCTGGTTGCTATGTGACTGAGGTTCCTTTGTTTGCTTGAACAGGAGTTGACAAATTTCGTATGAGAAAAGTATAAGTTTTTCAAAGCTGAAACCAATAACAAGGAATATCTTAAAAACAATCAACTGCACGAGAAAAAAAGTATATTACATAAATTGTTTGTATTAACGTGCTCGACATTTTTTGTGTGGCGAGTTTTCGTCCATCTCTTATGGTTTAGCAGTTATGCAAAATTCCGTAAAATTCAGCTAGAATAAAGTAGCCTTCAGAGGCTATTCCCAGAAAATTCATTTTATTTATAAGATAAATATCTTACACACACACACACACACACAGGGACCTTTTTCTAAAAAGGCTTTTTTTTTGGGGATACAGGGGAACCTAAAACGTCTATTTTCGGTGAAATCTCGATATTGAAATTTTAGGTGGAATGCAATACCTTTTCTATACACTATCTACATAGTACGTGTAGAGAAAGTAAAACAATTCTGGTGTGCTCCATTCATATGATTTTTTTTTTCTTAAAGATTATTCTTTTACCTACGACATGCTGCTAATCAAGGTAAACATTAGCAGAAACTGCCTTATTACTTGGTTCCTTGTAAGCAGACGTGACATAAGGGAATACACTAGGCTAAATAGATAGTCAATCATTTAAAATCTGATCCTATGGGAAACAACTGAAGTTTGGCTCGCTTTGTATGGCCCGCAGTAAAACAAGAGAGATAAACGAATCGTCTCTTCCCGTTTGAGAAAGGCATAAGTAGTTTAAAATTGAAACCAATAACAAGAAATGTATCAGAAAGGTCAACTCTACATAAAAATGTATGACAAATTATGTGTTTTAAGCATATACAATTTTTGTACAGTAAGTTTTGTCTATCTCTTACGGCTTAACCGTTATGTAAGATTCTGCAAAACTCATCCAGAATAAAGAGGTCTTAGAAGCTATTCCCAGAAAATTAAAAACGTAAAGTTTATTTGTATATATATATATATATAAATAACACACTGTACTTTGAACAAAATCGTAAGCACCAAAAAACAAATCATGAGAAAAAAAATCAAAATTTTTCCATGTAAGGAGTAGTTTTGGGTCGGGGGGTATTCTTTTGAAAATATTCTCGTCACATTCTGGTAAGATGCCAAATACCAAGTTTAGTTATTAACGGTCTTTTAGTTTTTGAGCTATGATGTCCACAGACATACCCATATAGACACACTTGGATCTTTTTCTAAAAATCCTTTTTTGGATCCAGGGGACCTCAAAACATATATTTCAGGTGAAATCTCCGTATCGAATTTTTGATTGGGAAGTCATGTGTATGTATCACAAGACTCTTTTTTACTTTCTCTACACGTACTATGTATAATATTTCACAACGAGAGAACACATTTCTTTGAAGCATACATGTGTATATCTAATGAGCAGAATCGACAATGAAATTTGTAAGAAGCGGGTCACGGCATGCTGGCTTTCAATTTCTGTTCTTTTAATGACAATAGAAACAAACGCGGCTTAGCGCTTAAAGAATAAAGCATTTGAACTTTTACATCCATTGGAATATAAAGAACTTGTGTGACATAACAATATACCTTTTCGAATAAGTTTTATCTCATTAATGTAACTTAAAAGAATAGTATGTAGAAAAAAATATTGAGAAATTGAATATGAATGTAACATCAGAATGTCTGTTGCCCTTACCCTCGAAAATAGCCTCATCAGTTGTACGGCAGTTTATAACCTCATCTCTCAATTAAGTCAAGATTGTATAGCAGGAATTACTGTTTAAATAAGTTAAATAATTTAAAGCTACAGTTCAATATATTCAGTTAATTAAAATGTGAATTACAGGAATTTGTATGCATAATGTTTTCTATAAGTTTTGGTGTTTGTATTCGATACATCTTCGGTAACACATTATTAGTATTCATAAATCAGTTAACAGCGCAAAGAGTTACTGTACCTGCTTAAGGCAGCCGGTCCCCATGGCCGCGCTCGCCAAGGCGTCTCGCATTGGTGGTTCGTAGCGCAGGGGATCGTGGGTTCGAGTCCCGCTTTGGGCATGGGTGTTATATATTTGTGTATATGTGTGTTTAAAAAAAACAGAAATTCAGTAATCATACAGCAAAACAAAGTAAAACAATTAAGTAAATAAAAGTAGGTTATACAGCGTCGGAGTCCCGACCAGACTCCGGAACTGTATTTAAAAAAAAAGGCACACAATTGTCAAGTATTGTGCCTTTTATTTGAGCTTTATTAAATGCAGCTTGAAGATTATGAGTACATAGGCAAATCTAAAAAAGTGGCAGCAGAACTTTTGAATCAGGAATAGGTAATTTATTGTGTTTACCTTTGAACGCTTATATTTTAATTACTCCAGTTTTAATTACTATAGTTTTATTGCAGTTTTAAAAACGTAATGTGTTTCATTCATTTCTTTCTCTAGCTGTTCCACACACAAACGTTCTTTTATTACTTCCTTCTAAGCAGAAGGGAAATAAGGGAACACACTAGGCTAAGCCGTTAGTAAACTCCTTTGAAAGCTCGTCTATTTGTGAACCATTTGAAATTCGGCTCTCTTTTGAATTCCCGAGAGTAAAACAAAAGGGAGAAAACGTAAGTTAGTTACCCGCGTAAGAACATTTTAAGCAGTGTATCATTGAAACCAATAACAAAAGAATATCTCGGAAACGGTTAATCTACCAAACAAATGTAATTACACATAAATAATGTATTTTAACGAGATAAATGTTTTTAGTAGCAAGTTGTCTATCTCTTACAGTTTATCAGTTACACAAAAGTCATCCAGAATGAAGAGGTCTTTAACGATCATTCCAGGAAAATTCAAGATACACATTTCGTTTGTCATAAAAATATCTTAAACATATGTTATTTTAATGGAAATCTTGCGCCGGGGTTGAGAATATCAAAATTCTTGAAAAATGTGCTATATAGTTTGGGATGGATGAGATTTTCTTGAAAATGTTTATATCGTATTTTGGCATATACTGAACTTAAATGACAAGTTTGATATTTAACAGATATGTCCTTTTTGAGCTATACTGCACATATTCACACACACATACATACATACACACACACACATGCGCGCGCATTTTTCTGAACATTATTTTTTTTATTGGAGTCAAGGTTTCTAAAAATACATTTACACTGAAATTTCGCTATCGAATTTTTGGGTGGAATACAATAACTTATCTATCAACAATGTACATTGAACATATGTGCTATAGAAAGTTAAAACATAATGCCATCCATGCTTCTCCGAAGGGGAACAGTGAAAGAGGGAAGATGGTGAGAGGGGGGGCGGAGCTGTAGAAGAGCGAAGGAAAAAGAAGAGGCAGAGCGAGGAAAGAGGTTAACACACAATGTTTAAACGTTTATGCTAAAAAAATAAATGTTTATGCTAATATCAGAAAATGTTTATGCTAATCTAAGGTTTACCGTCAGACAAGTTGCCAATATCAATTATATTTCACCACTTTTCCCCTCTCATATGTGATAACTTACCAAATATACATCAATACACAGAACATTCTAAGAATAATGATGTTCTAAAACATCAACATGTTCTAAAATAATTTATTCTATGAGTTAGTAATTATACATTTTAAAATATAAATAAGTCAGAATTTCCGAATTTGAGGAATGTCCTGCCTCATCATCATTAAGTAATTCAAGATATTTGAAATATTTTTGTATATTTTCTTATATTTTTACTCTTTCAATTTTTTTATTTGATATTGGACTCGCCTATTTCAACAAGATTGATATTTATTGCTTTTACAATCTAGATATTCTTAATCACAGGTTCATTCTGTGCATTTTATGGACTTTTAAGGTGCAACTGCTTGTGTTTTTATTTATTTTCGACACACTTCTCTTTCCTGAAATTAGTACGCCCTGTTTTCTCAAATGGATTGCAGCAAAAAGTTCACTTGAAACCAGGCACATCACTACATCATTAGCATAAAGTTTTGAACTAGCATGTAGTGCAGCGTTTTACTTTCTCTACACAAAAATTCGATACCGAGATTTCGCCGTAAATAGGTTTAAGGATCCCTTGAATTCAAAAAAGGCATTTTTAGAAAAATGTCCGTGTGTATTTCTGTCTGCGTGTGTCTATGGGCAGCATAGCTCAAAAACGAAAAGTCGTTAAATACCAAACTTGGTATTTCAGTTCAGTATCTTCCAAGGATGCCACAAGACGATTTTAAAGAAAATCCCCCCTCCTCCAACTACCTTACATGGAAAATTTTTCGAAAATTTCGATTTTCTCAAAAATAGCTAACGATTTTGATAAAAATATCGTATATTAAAGATATTTACCTGAAAATATGTATATTTTAAATTTTTTGGGAATAGCCTCTAAAGACATGTTTATTCAGGATGAATTTTACATAACTTATAAATAATAAGAGCTAGACAAAAACTTACTTCACAAAAAAAGAGAGCTTGTTAAAACTCACAATTTATTATACGTACATTTTTCTTGTAGATTTGAGCGTTTTTGAGACATTTCTTGTTATAAATTTCTGTTTTAAAATAGTTTTCACATACTGGAATTGTCAACTCATATCCATACAAAGGAACTTCAGTCACATAGCAACCAAATTTTAAAACCTTTGCCTATCGCTTTAGCCTATGGTACTCCCTTATTTCCTATCTACTTACCAGGAAGCAAGTAACTTTTTGACTAATTTTTATCGATAAGCATTAAGCAAATAGAAGAAAAAGCTTCTTAACAATAATTTATTGCAGAGATGTAAAGAAAGTCAGTGAATGGAAAACATCAGATTTTTTAGTTTCTTGAATCACCGAAACTTCTGTAGGACTTCCGCCGTACGATATTGACATAGTCATAGTTTTTATTATTTTATCTTCTATTCGAATTCTTTATTTAATTGATGAAAGTACCAAATTGTTTCATGTCTTCCTCAGACGAATGTAGATGTTTTGATTTAGCTGAAGGGGAATCTGAGTTGGTTTCGAGATTTAATGACGGTATAAATTTGTAATTAGCACCACAAATTTATGAGCTGATAAGGGACTTTTGTGTGCTGCTTAGGTGCGAGCTACAATCATTTATTTATAACTCAGCTGTGAACCAATATGGCAAAATTTCGTAATTATTATGACGCTTCGAAAGTTGAAAGTTAAAAACATTGTTACAATACCGAAAAATCTGATGTGTTCCATTTACATGCCTTTTTGTCTACCTGTTCCGCAACTAAGGTATTCTTACAAAGATAATTTCTTTATTTTCCTCATGCTAATCAAGATAAATATTAGCAGAAATGTCCTTATTCCTAGCTTCCTTATAAGTAAAAGGGAGATAAGGGAATTCACTTGGCCAAAGTGATAGTCAAATATTTTAAAAACCGGTCGTTATGTGAACAAATGAAGTTCGGTTCGCTATGCATTTCCAGATAAACAAAAGCCAGATGAAGCACATGGTGTCCTCGTCTGAAAAAATATCTAGTTTAAAACTGAAACCAATAAGAAGGAATATTTTGGAAACGGTCAGCTCTGCAACAAAAATATATATGGCATAAATTGTGTATTTTTACCAGATCTACATCTCTTATGGTTTATCAGATGTGAAAAATTCTGCAAGCTTCATCTAGATAAAAACGTATTCAGAAGTCATTGCTAGAAAATTCAAGATAAACATTTTATTAAAATGTAAACCTCTTTAATATGCGGTATTTTAATCAAAATCGTTAGTTATCTTTTTTTCATGTTAATGGTAGATTGGGGAGGGATAATTTTCTTGAAAAATTTCGTGTTATTCCGTTGTAAAACACTGAACTTAAATGCCAAGTTTGGTATTTAACTGTTCACAGACAGACACATACACAGTGAGACCTTTTTCTAAAACTGCTTTTTTGGACAAATTTGGCCTAAAAACACATTTCCGTTGTAATCTTAATTTCGAATTTTTGGCTGCAATACAATACCTTCTGTATATAATGTGTTCATAGTACGTGTAGAGAAAGTAAAAAGCAATTTTAGTATATTTGTTAATACACTAGCAGGAAACCTGATTCATTTAGTTTTTAAATAGGTTTGTCCGACGTTATATCATGCTTAAGTAATTGTTGGGTGCCGATTTTATTTCCTTCAATTAAACAGCCGTGCCTAAACCCATTGTACATTTTGGCGTGATTCGTAATAAAGGAACGTGAAACAAAATGTTATTGAAATCAGAAGTAATTCACAAAAATCATCTTTTTTATGGTTTGGCTTATAGTAATCACCCTGTAGAATTTCCGAAGTGTGATCTTAGATTTCTACAATAGAAGTCAGGTAGTTTTGTCCAAATTATTTACTCGTCAAATATTAACACAGAAGACCAGACAGTTACTAAATGTTTGCAGTAGGCCGAGGATAGGTGACAGAGGCATGCCCAAAGGGGTCTCTGTGGTGAAACACAATAACAGCTTGATCTAACAAACCAAGTTACTGCCATCTCAGTTTGCATCACATTACAGGATATAATATCCTTCAATCCAGAAGCAGCACCACTGCAGTTCCTCTCTTTTACGCAGTTTAATCCTTGCGTGGTTCCGACATTCAATACGTCTGTTTGTTCAGCGTTGCTTGTAAATCAGATATGCTTGTTCAAATTCAAAAACATTATTTGTGCAGAGAACGGTCTGATCAGAATGGTCCGGAACCTCCGATATACTTTTATCATTTTCATCATATAATACCATCGATAAAAATATATGTGCACAATTGGAGTACTACTTAATGTTGGCACAGATCTTTATCTTTATTCCATTAAATCCTGTTTTACTCGCAGACCACAATTAAAATTTAAAAACCGTATCATTTAATAGCTAAACCTTCATGTTCATGTTGAATACTCTTTTAATAATAATAATAATAATAATAATAATAATAATAATAATAATAATAATAATAAGAAGAAGAAAAATAATTATAATAATGTAGGATAATCTGTAGTTCTGAAACCGAAATATTTAAAATGCGTTACGTTTAAAAATCGGATGTGTTCCATTCACATGACTTTCTCTACATTGCTGTAGTAAATTATTGTTTAAAAGTATATTCTTCTAACTACTTTATGATAATCGAGATAAACATTATCTTAATTACTTGCTTCCTTGTAAGTAGAAGGAAAGTAAGGTAATATACTAGTCTAAAAGATAGTCAAATCAAAGATTGTTCTCAAAACCTTCGTGTCTCATCCCTGGAAGGTACTACATTAAATACCAATATTTGTTATTTTACCCACTTTTCGTTTTTGAGTCATCGTGTTCACAGACACACGGCCACACACACATACACACACAGGCTTTTTTCTGAAAAAAAAAACTTCTTTTTTTGGATACAGGGGACCTTATGTGCTCGGTATCGAATATTTGGGTGGAATGCAATAAATTCTCTATACGCTGTGTACATAGTACCTGTAGAGAATGTAAAAATGAAAGCATATGAACGATAATTAAATTACCCAATATTTCAATTCATTTTCCGCAAATCATAATTCACCGCTAAGTTATCTTCACTACGAATGGGATGCCTCAAATGTTAGATTGAGGCTCATATTCGGGATGTCTCGGGTTTGATTCCAGTTTTACGAGTCATGTTATTTATCCAAGTAGACAAAGGAACGTAGAATGGACCAAAGAGTAGCACAACATTTCCTATTGCGCATTTCCTTTCATGGTTTAAGGATAGTCAACAGTGTATGGCGCTCTTAAGAGTGAACTCTACCTTCCCCGGTACGGAACCTTCTGCCGAAACTGTGTGTTCGACGTGAATATTGCTGTTCAACCTAGAAACGGTAGGAGCTCCACTGCGCTGTGCCTGCTGCTATTCACCTGTGTGCCTTGTATGCCCTCTTGCTTTTCCCCTCCCGGATGTTAATATTCGCAAATCATTTTTACTTTCTCTAGCTCGTATGAGCAATATACATAGTATAGAGAAGGTATTGTATTCCACCTAAAAGGTTTTGAGACCACTAAATTAAATAAGTGTTAAATACTAAACTTTAGTTTTAAGTTTAGTAGCTTCCAAGGATGCGCCAGGAAGATTTTCAAGAACCCCCCCCCACCCAGAAGTACCTTTACCAGGAATATTTTTAAAACCTTCGATTTTCTCAAAAATAGATCTACTTTGATTAAAATCCCATATGTTTAAAATATTTTCATGATAAACGGGTCTTCTTGAATATGTTTACTTTCTCCATACGCACTATGTACAGAGTGTATAGAGAAAGTATTGCACTCCACCAAAAATTCGATACCGAGATTTCACCGGAAATATATGTTTCAGGGTCCCCAATATCCAAAAAAAGCATTTTCACAAAAAGGTAAGTGTGTGTGTGTGTGTGTGTGTGTGTGTGTGTGTGTGTGTGTGTGTCCGTGTGTCCGTGAACACGATAACTCATAAACGAAAAGCCGGTAAAATACCAAACTTGGTATTTAAGTTTAGTATCTTCCAGGGATGCGACACGAAGATTTTGAGAAAAATCCCCCCACCCCCAACTACCCTTTACATGGAACTTTTTTCGAAAATTTTGATTTTCTCAAAAATGGTTCTAACGATTTTGATTAAAATTTCGGATACTAAACATATTTACCTGACAAATGAAATGTATATTTTGAATTTTCTGAGAATAGTCTCTGAAAAGTAGTTTATTCTGGATGAATTTTACTACATTTTGAATAACTGCTAAACTGTAAGAAATGGACAAAAACTTACTACACAAAAAGTGTAGAGCACATTAAAATACACAATTTATCTTATATACAATTTTTTTCGTGGAGTTCGTCGTTTTTGTGCCATTCCTTATTTTTGGTTTCTGCTATGAAAAACGTATACTTTTCTCATACTGGAACTTGTCAACTCCTATCCATATAAACAAGGGAACTTCATTGACATAGCAACCAGCTTTTGACTATCACTTTAACCTACGGTTGTCCCTTATTTCGCTTCTACTTACAAGGATGCGAGTAAT
The DNA here is from genome assembly GCA_030762935.1 of Hymenopus coronatus. Classification (NCBI taxonomy): domain Eukaryota; kingdom Metazoa; phylum Arthropoda; class Insecta; order Mantodea; family Hymenopodidae; genus Hymenopus; species Hymenopus coronatus. The sequence continues at coordinate 59,935,017 of CM060881.1, forward strand.
AAGACTATTTCTGCTAATTTTTTTCTGATTAGTATAAAGTAAATAGAAGTAAAAGCTTTTTAAGAATTATTTGTTGCAGGGATATGGAGAAAGTCATGTGAATGGTACACATCAGATATTTTTTTTCTACTCCCAGCAAGGAAAGAGAAATGAATTTCAATTGTTTCACATAACGTCGGTATGTAGAAGATTTGACTACCCTTTAGTTTTCCCTTATTACAAAGAAGTAAATAATAAGATCTATTCTGCCTATGTTTATTTCGAGTAGCATGATGTAGAGCAAAGAATTATTTTTTGTAAGAAACATTTTTAAGGCAGTTAGAGAAAGTCATGTGAAAGGAACACATCAGATTTTTTCTTATAAGTTTGTACCGCAGAGATGCGCGTTGCGTTAAATTCCCTTTTTCCCTAATTGGCTAATATATTTTTGAATGATGGTGGCACACAAGGATATACGATGAATACGATATAAACACGCTGTCATTTTTTCAGTATAAAAAGCACCGTAGGAGTAGGCGCTGTATTGCCTTTCTTATTCTTTTCCTTTTTCCAATTTGTTTCTGTTTTATATTGATTACCGTTTTTGCTTCTAATACACATACACTCACAAACACCCATGCCCAAGATGGGACTCAGACCCACGATCCCCTGCGCCACGAAGCACCAAAACGAGCTCAGCCATGGTACTGGCATGTGATAACAGATACACGTGCTATCGCCATCCAGAGATAAAAACAAAGAATCCGCCTATGTATTTCATATTAACAATTTACATGCATTCAAAATGTTTTAACTCTCTTGTATGATTATTTTTATTCTTTTATTTGAATTCTTATTACTTTGTCCATTTAGTACTCAGTACATATGGAGAGAAGATGTGTTTCATTCACATGGCTTTCTCTGTCTGTTCTGTAAACTATGCTTACAAAATATTGATTTGCGATCCACATCGTGTTAATCGAGGGAAAATACAGCAGAAATGGTCGTATTACTTACTTCTTTGTAAGCGGAAGGGAAATTTGAGTATACATTAGGCTAAAGCAACAGTAAAATCTGACAGCTATGTGATAACAGTTGAAATGTGTTTTATTACATGGCCAGAAATAAAATAAAAGAAGCATGACAAGAATGAGAATATCCCTTTAAGAAAGTTTTGAGTACTTAAAAACTGAAATCCATAACAAGGAATATCTCGGAAACAGTTAACTCTAAAACAATGTATATGCCAAAAATTGTTGGCTTTAGCAATGTGAGCATGTTTTGTAATAAATTCTTGACTATCTTTTACGGTTTACCAGTTATACAAAAGTCATTCAGAATGAAGAGATCTTCAGAGGATATTCCCAGAATATTCAATATAATGTATTTAATTTTTAAGGATTTAGCATTTTAATCAAAATCGCTAGAGCAACTTTTGAAAAATCCAAAATTTTCAAAAAAATTTGCATCTTAAGATTGTTTGGGTGGGGATTTTCTTGAAAATCGCAGTGTCACATTCTTGGAAAATATTGAGCTTAAATATCAATTTTGGAATTTAACCGACTATTTTTAGTTGTGTTCACAGATACACATTACACCCAGTACAGCCACAGCGAAACACAGGACCTTTTTCCAAAATGCCTTTTTTATTCAGAGGGTCTCAAAACATGAATTTATAGTGAAAGCTCGGTTTTTTAAGTTTTGGATGAAATACAATACCTTATCTACCTACCATATATACATGTTACATATCTATGTGGTCGAGAAAATAAAAATGCTTTATTTTAATTCTGGGGTCCTCAAAACTTGTATTTCTGGTGACATCTGACAATCCATTTTTGGGTGGAATATCGTGCAATATCATCTTTACCTACAATACACGCACGTGGTACTAGTAGAGAAAGTAAAAATCGGTATTTACATCAAAACAAATAAAACAAACAAAACAAGATAAAAAAAAGTTATCTTCCGCTAACGTATAAGAACAAGTTGACGCAGCAATTTTGTTTTGTATTTGTAATGATAAACAAGAATATGAATACTGTATTAAAATTTCATTTTCTATGCGTTCCTTATGATTCCATATTCCAAACTAAGTTTATTTCTTATAAAATGTTAAGCAATTTAATACCGCATTCATTTTAAATATTGCGTAGATGTAATTGTCTGTGTTGATTAACTGAGTGAACTCATTAATTACCAGAAATTAAGGAATACACATCCATAAGCTTGAGATAACCAATAAAAAAAGCATGTTACAAACAACGCTGCTGCTGCCGAAGGGTAGTAGAAGCGATGAAAAGAGACATCATCTCTCCGTATTTGAGCAGAAAACGAAGTTAATTACGCCGTGTCACCCAGTAACATGAAGTGACTTTAATAAGCGTCCCTTTTCACTGTTAATGAAGATGTGTGCACCACCAAGACCACTGCAATCACGCGGTAATTATCTAAAATTAAGAACAGAGAATTCCTTTCACAGGAGAAGGGGTAATAAAGTTGCGACTCCTGTTCCAGATGCACGTGTAACCGAACTTTTAATCTCTTTCACTTTTGGAATATGTTACGGGAGCCACCGTGGCAGAATACCAGCTAGACTAAGTTAATTCTATCTGCTTGGAAGCAATTATCCAGGAAAACTTTCAACGCCCTAGATCTACTAAAATTTACTTTTGTTTTAGAAGATACTTCATATATTTAAATAAAAATAAATATGATATATTATAATAAGATTACTTGTTCAAGCAATTACCCTTTATTTTTCTATCTTTTATAAACTATTCCTTCAGAAAGCATTTATTTATCTATTTCATGTAACAGAGATAGATTGCAGAAATAGTTGCATTATGAAGATGGATATAACGTTATGCTCTAATAGAGTGAAAAATACCTTTCGAATTAAAGGATTTAAAATATTATCAAGGAAATATAGGATGGTTAAAAATTGACCATTCTCCAAAGATAAAATCTATTCCAATGTGTTTGAGATTTCTTGAGATTAATCAACGCTGCAATTAAGAAAGGGTAAAAAGGCTATTTCGTTGTAAGTTTACGAAAGATGAACCAGAGATCAGAATACCCGCCTCGGTATCATGGGAATAGCGTGTCTGCCTCATATTGAAGATGCCGCGAGTTCAATCCCGCTTAGGGTGAGTTACCCAGATAAATTGTTTTTATTACCTTATCTTGAGAAGACGATTGTCGAGCAATTTTAAACTTCATAGACTGGGCATCATTTCACAGATTTCATTCATCCCGGCTATTGCATTGAATTTTTCGGTCTGACTCTACCAACATATCAGCATAGTTCATAAATTTAAAACATAATTGGGGAAATCAATTACCAAATACCCAATAGTATAGTATCATTGCATAACCTATAGACAGCACATTTTTCTTAAAAACCTTATACTGGGCAACAATAGAATAACATAGTTACCGACTATCCACTATTTTGATAGTGCCCATCACTACATAGCAACACTGACTCTTCGATTTAAGTAACTTAAGTGATTGGGGCAAACGAATACTCAGAAACCAATAGTACCTATAGTAAATAGCTTTCATTCTATAGCGCCCATGAAAACTGCAGTATCTTCAAAATGTTAAACTGGCCGCCGATATGACCAACTCAGTAAACGACGTGGTATAAAAGGAACAAAATAAATAAATAAATAAATAAATAAAAGATACCCGCTATATAACTAGTTTTGAAAGGTGTAGCCAGTATTGCGAGATAGCGCACACGTATTTCATATCGTCCCAAAACTGTAATTTCTTAATTCCTCATATTTGTTGAAGGCCCTAACAAAACTGTCATCGTGTAACATGGGATTCGTGTGTAGTCTATAAGAGACAATATATTTCTACTTCTATAAGGTAGTACGATCTGATTTGATATGGTAATTATAAATCCGTGTCCTTGAAGCACGCAAGAGGCCTAAACTAACATGCACTCATTTAAAATCATGTGAACTGTTAGCAAAATAACAGCTGCATGTCTGGAGCCAGTGTAACACTGAATCGATATTTTCTTTTCTTTTTCTAATGAAGACATTAATTTAAGTCAACGCACGTGAGGTCATGCGTTTTTCGAGTTTGCGATAAAACTGGTTACAAAGCAGTGGTACACAAATGACGAAATATATTTTTCAGAAAAAATGTATACCATTAAGTATTTTGGTATATTTTTCACGAAGTAACACATCATTAGTGGAAAATTCTAAAACGAATAAAATAATAGTGCGAAAAGTTTAATTTTCTTTTTACTTGTTGTAGCACGTATGTATATAGTAGCTGGTGAATGTACTGTATTCCACCCAAAAGTTCGATATCAGGATTTCACCGGAAATATACGTTTTGAGGTCCTTTTGAGTAAAAAAAAAAACATGTTTACTTTCTCTAGTACGTGTGTACATACAATGTTCATATTAATTAGACAAGGCATTTATTCGAATCAAAAATTGAATGCCGAGATTTCGCCAGCATATATGATTTGAGGTTCCATGAGTAAAACAAAAAAAATTATGAAAAGGCCCATTGTCTATATGTCTGTGTATATGTGTATGTGTGTGTGTTTGTATCTGTGGATGGTATAGTCAAACATGTTTAGTTTGTTCTAAGTATATAACACGAGGGTTTTCAAGGAAATTTCCCAACCACAAGCTATCCTTAACATGGTTTTTTTCTGATTTTTTTTGTTTTTCTCAAAAATTGTTCTAATGATATCACACATTGAAGATATTTACATCTTGATTAAAATTAATATTTTTAAGTTTTGTAAAGTTTTGCACACGATTAAAACGTAAGTGATAGACAAATACTTACAACACAAAAATATAGATCTCATTAAAATACACAATTTATTATACATGAATTTTTCTTGCAGAGTTGGCCGTTTTCAACACATTCCTTGTTAATGGATTCAGTTTTAAATTATCCAACTTTTCTCAAATGGGACAATGCCAAATAAACCGAACCTCAATTGTGTCACATAGCGATGAGCTTTTAGAAGATTGTCTATCTCTTTAGCCTAATGCACTCCCTTATTTCCTTTCTATTTACAACGAAGCAAGTTATAAGACCAGTTCTGCTAATGTTTATCTCGATTAGCATGAAGTAGATAAAAGAATAATCTTTTGTAAGGATAGTTTCTATATAGAACAGCTACACAAAGTTATGAGAATGGAATACATCAGATGTTTAGAATAAGGTCCGTGTGTGTATGCGAGTGTGTGTGTGTGATTAAAATACAATATATTGAAATATTTACAACAAAAATAAAATGAATATTTTGATTTTCCTAGAAATAATATCTGATTAATGCAGAATTTTACATAAAGGTTATACCGTAAAAATCAGACAAAATCTTCTTAATACACAAAAAATTATATCTCTCTTTAAAACACTAAATTTATGTGGTATAAGTTTTTCTTTTATAATTGACTGTTTTCGAGATATTCCGTGTTATTTGTTTCAATTTTAAGCTTCCCAGCTTTTCTCAAATAGGATCATGCAAAGCGAACCGAACCTCAATTGTTTCACATTGCGATGAGCTTTTAAAAGATATGACAATCGCTTCAGCCTAATGTAGTCCCTTATTTTCCCTTCTGCTTATAAGGAATCAAGTAAAAAGATAATTTCTCAGTTGTTATCTCATTAGCATGATATAGATAAAAGAATAATCTATTGTGAGAGTAGTTTGTATATGGAACAGCTAGAAAAATGTATGTGAACGGAACACATCAGATTGTTTTAACCTATTCTCTCTAACTATAGGTTATTAACTTTAACGAGTGAAATTGCTCAGACGTGACCCTTCAGTGACCCGCATGGATCACCGTGGCCTGCCTACGGAATCCAGGGATATATTCGAGGGTTTCCTCAGGTCGTAAACCTAATGCTGGGTAGGTACATTTTATTCTGCTAATATCTTATCCTTCCTTATCGTTTACATTGTTATCATTCTTCATGCTGTTATTTCACGATTGGAAGTGTCAGCAATGGTGCTCGGTGCGACGTGATAGGGAAAAAGTATTGCTTGAAGTGACTATCTCGTCTCCCGAATTTCGATCGGTGGCTGGAATGAGGACCGCCTATGGCGGGAACTGAATCCATTAACAAGGAATGTGTTGAAAACGGCCAACTCTGCAGTCACTCCTGGTTTCGGCCGCCCGGTGTACAGCTGCACCTCATCCCTCCCGGCGGCGGATTCTCATAATGCGTGAGTAAAAAAAACAACTTAGGTACGTTTAAACAATGAATTCCCTCCATTCGTATCCTAATCACAAATACTTAACTGCAGGAAGTAGAGGAAATATTTTACTCAACCCAAATGTTCTATAAAGAGATATTACTGGAGATAAAGATGTTTTTACTCCTTGAACAAAGAATACAAAACGGTCTATGCGTATGTTTGTGTGCGACTCAAAAACGAAATACGAGGGCCTTTTTTTTTCACCTCCGATAAGCTATAAATAAAAGACAAGTTCATAGAAAATAATTATTCTATTACCAAAAGTTTTGTACACTTATGGTTACTTTTCAACAATCATCGAAAATATCGAGACATTTATCGTACCTGTGCACAAGCTTTGCAATACCCGCTTCAAAAAATGTTGCCGCCAATGCTTTCAAATAACGTTGTTTTGGAGATCTTCATTGGTTTGAAAGTGCTGCCCTTCTAGCCATGTCTTCAGGGAAAAGGTGAATGACGCTGGGTGCCAGATCAGGACTGTATGGCGGATGGTCGAAAATGTCCCATTGAAATTGATCCAGGAGCCGATGGGTTGTGCCAGCAGTGTGTGGACGAGCGTTGTTATGGATCAGCACAATTCCTGAAGTCAGCATTCCTCTTCGTTTATATTGAATGGCTCTCCGCAAACGACGTAAAGTACCCAGATCTTCAAAACAACGTCAATACTTATTGAAATCATTGGCGGCAACAGTTTTTGAAGCGGGTATTGTAAAGCTTGTGCACAGGTATGATAAATGTCTCAATATTTTCAGTGATTATGCTGAAAAGTAGCCATAAGTGTACAAAACTGTTAGTAATAGAATAATTGTTTTCTATGAACTTGTCTTTTATTTATAGCCTATGGGAAGTTGAAAAAAAAACCGCCCTCGTAATTTGCGAAATCCTATTTGTTCATCAGAACGACTTTTATATAAACGGTAAACGTAAGATATAGATAAAATTCTACTGCACAAAAAGCGAAGACCTCGTTAAACCACATAATTTCTGTGAAATGATTAATTGATAGCGTAAACATCTTTGAATGGGTGTGATCTTTCAATTATTATACTCTATCTGCTACTTACGTATAGTCAGTAGTAGATGAAGCATTGTATTTCCATAAAAAATTCGTTACCAAGATTTCACCGAAAAAAACATTTTTTGAGACTCCCAAAATCCTAAACAAACCTTTTTGAAAAAAAAAACTGTTTGACTGCACCCATTTTTAAACATCATAACTCAAAAATTAAGAACCGCTTAAATATCGAACTTGATATATACGTAGTAATATATTAAAACCACATATTAAAGATATTACGTGATAAGAGTGATGAACATCTTGAAATTTCTGGAAATAGCTCACCCTTCTTTCACTTCATTAGGAAACAACTGGCATCGAATTTTTCAATACTTTGTCATTTTTAATGTCCTGTTGACTTCCTTTTCTTACAATTGCAACTAGTTCTTAAATATTTTACTATCGCTATTTTTCTACATTTTTTTTTTCCACAAGAATATAATACTTGAGCACTTTTTTCTCTTATTCCCACTTGCTATCGTGCGTATATATTCATATTTAATAGTTAAAGTTGTTTATTGTTTATATCTTACAGACTTTGCTTACCATTATTTGTTAACTTCAACTGGTATGATTTAATTCATGCAGATAAGTGATATACAACTGTTTCGGCGCAAGAAAACATGTCACCTTCAGCTGTTCCCTGGCTTGGTCAAAACTACCAGACATGATTAATCGATCACCTGTTCATATAGACTAGTGCAGCAGCTGACCTTGATTTTGCGTACTTTTGAATTTCTGACAATAATTTGCTTTATTTCCGGGTAATTATTTCTATTATTCACAGGACTTTGGCTTGCAGTTTCATACTTTTTCCTAGTTATATAAATATGAACTTATCGCACTTATATCTCGATATAATGTTGTATGATCGCGCGTTTTGTAATTCTTTCTTTACATAAGTAAATTTTTAATACAAACGTTTGAATTTGTTTTCTATAAAACATATCGACCACAAATAAATAGATGGCTGTAATAACATGTAGCACACGATAGAATGGTATGTAGAAACATATTTGAAGCCTTCGTTGAATCTTTTTAATAATCAATAACAACACATTATAGTAATGGCAAACTTTGAACAGAAACGCTTATGTTACTTCAAACTGACCTGAAAACTGATTCACTAAAAATAAATTTGATAGAACTCCTTGTAACTCACTCTAGATTTTTCAATGTTTAATGATGTATATATTATTTTCCATGTTTTTCAATTCCTGCGTTTTCATAATTCTCGTCTTTGATATCATATTTTTCCTGAAATATAGAATCCCACCGCCGTGATTAGACCGCTTACCTCTCTCCAATTTTCAAAGAAGGCTCAGTCCCAGAGGGCCGTTGTGTTGAACAATACAGCGCTTAGTGGTTTTTTTTTTGTTTTTTTTGTTTTTTATTGTGCATTTTCTCCCATTTTCCTCGTCATTCATTTCACAAAATTGTTCCATCATCAGCTTACCTGTAATGCATTTCACTTTCATTTCATATAATTTTATTCCCTCACCCTCGCCTGACTGAGGGCCGGTTCGTTTCGTGCTTTTCAAACATCATTGGCTCGACTGGCTTAGACACCCCTGTGTAAGTCCTCTATATTGCAAGGGAAAGCGACTAAATGAAGATTATTACCTAGACCATTATTTTCAAACAACCCGCATTCAGCTACAGCATCAAACATCAAACAATTGACTCAATTAACTCCTAAATTATAGTATCTTACTAAGCCAACGAATAATCGTTGAATTAGCAGCGGCAGCTTCCTGGAAATCCGAGATGTCAATGGAAAGGCTCATTAGAAGTTATTTTTAGCAGTAATTCATTCACCCACTCTTGTCCACTCTTGTGCAAAATATATTGCGCACCACACGTGAGTGAAATTCGTAACAGAATCCAGGAAATAGAAAAGACTTGATTTCATCTTCTCTTTTCAACCTATCCCACGAATCTGTAGCAATGTACTTTCCACACTCATCATGTATATACTCTTTTCTAGGAAAGCTAAGTATTTTTGAATGTATTCATTTATATGATTAGATATTTACGGCCCACTTCAATGTTAAATCTCGATTTGGTAAGCTGTTATTCAGTCACTAAAGCTGCTTTGTAGTTGTTTACATTGCTTTCTTTGTTTTCATTGTTATTGTAGTACATTATGGCGGTTGCTTGTCAACATTAATGCAAAGAACACCGCGAGATAAGGTGTGGAGTATTCTGATATTAGGCTCTTCTTTGAACTATTGAAAATATATCTGAGCATGGAAGAAGATACGTGTTTATAAAGTGATTCTGTGGTTTGCAAGCGTGCACTTCAAGTACTAAAGCTTAACTTCTTTAATTACTTACAGCAATACTCTGGGGGTGTGTATGTGTATGTGTATGTATGTGTGTGTGTGTGTGTGTGTGTGTGTGAACACGATAACACAAAAACGAAAAGTAGCTGCCAAACCCAGTATTTTTAGAATAGTATCTTGTAAGAATCTGACATGAAGCTTTTCAAGAATATTCCTCACTCCAAACTACCCTTTGTACAGAAGATTGTTTGAAAATTTTGATTTTCTCAAAAATGGCTCTATCGTGTTTGGTTACAATACTGCGTATTAAATAATGAAATGGCAAATTAAATCTTAATTTTTGTGGATGTATATTTAGAATTTTCTAAGAATAACCTCTGAAGACCTCTTCATTTTAGTTGAATTTTGCATAACTGGTCAACCGTAACAGATACACCAAAACTTACTGCACAAAACATCTCATATCTTTGTTTCATCTCTCTTATGCTTTACTATGCTGACCGTAGGCGTACACCGAATTGTAATTGTTTCACATAGTGGCCAGCTTTTTAAAAGTGTATTGTCTTATTTCACTTCTACTTAGAAGGAATTAATACAACTATTTCCTGCTAATGTTTATTTCAAGTACGTTTATGTCAATCTTTTGTAACGATATTTTTCAGAGAAAATCATGTGAATGGAACACATCAGATTTTTACTACGTTGTGATTCAACGTGGCACTAGTTTGCTCTATACAAATGAGGTGACAAAAAGAATGAACAGACGGGTAATAAGACTTAATTCCAGCAACATGTTTAATGAATTTCTCATTAATTTAAGGTTACGTTAGGTATATTGTTTCGTAAATATTTATTAAGTAAAACCTGCTTATCGCGATAGTGAATATATTTACGAGGTCTGTGAAAGAGTAATTATTATTGCCGCGGGTCGTTTAATTGTACCAGTCGCCCTAACCCAGAAAGCTCGAATTAACAACCAATCCGAAGTGGGGAATTAACTACTGATTGCACCCTGACACAATTAAGAATCCACCTGAAACTTATGTCTTATAACTCGGCTACATTACAATCATCCAAACTACTTCAGTACTTCAAGTGTTCTTGGTATTAATACGTTCAAAATTTAACTAATGGTTCGTCTGCTGCAGTCAAACGCTGGCCCAATTAAACCTCTCTATTTATTCAGAATGAAGAGATAAGGAAAAGCTAAAGGTCTTCCACGTTTAACTAAGCTGTAGCACTAATATAACAGAGAGCTATAATAACGAGGGAGAATAAAAGTAACACTAGTCACTAAAAGTTATTCGCAGGATAAACTCCTATTATTAATTAATTAATCAAAATAGAATTATAAGAATGCGAACATTGTTACATACCCTCACATAGTAAAGAAAGCTGCTGAAAATCGTTTCGTAGTATGCACGAAGTCTTCGCATCTTCTGGTCGGAGGAAAATTCCAAAACCAAGTTCCACACAATGTTCAGCTGGAAGCCACACATTTCCGTCTCCTCACATGCCTTCCTCGGCTTTCGGGGTGGAAAAAAAAGAAGAAGTCTTGCCTAAACAGCGAACGCGCAGCGAAACCAAGGGCGACGCACTCGCCAACCAATTCCTCGAACTGGGCATATCATACCACAGCTCCACAAGTTTCGATACGCCGCACGATTGGATACCTTTTCGACACTACTCCAGCACTCATGAGTGACGTAACGTGTGCCACAACACGTGCACTAATTTTATGTTTCAGTCACAGTCAAATGCGGCATCCGTTGAAAAAGAAACAACTTCATATTGGGTTTACGCAACTTAGCTATGTTTAAGCTTTCTAATTCAAATAATGTAAACAATATGATTCGCTGACTTTTCCGGAATTTTTAAGATACCAATCAACGCGAAAACTAGGAGGACAACAGTAGAAATAAATCATGGTAACTGCAGGTATTCTTGCAACCGTTAAAATCAAAAATAGATTGTTGAGAAAAACTTAGCCGTAAAAATAGCATATATTACGATGCAGAAATGAATAACGTCCTATGGCACCATCCATGGAGGACGAGTTAATCTCTCGCCTCCATGTGCGCATTGTGGTCAGCTCGCGAACTAGAAATTCCAGTGATCAAGAAATTATTAGAGGAGGCCAATGCTCGAAATTGTGCTGCTGTGACACAGTATATAGATATAAATTATAATTTTTACTTTCTCTATACGTACTGTGTACATAGTGAATAGAGAAGATTTTGCACTCCACCCAAAAATTCGATACTGAGATTTCACCAGAAATATATGTTTTAGGGTCCCTTGTATCCAAAAAAAAAGCATTTTCAGACAAAGGTACGTGTATGTGTGTGTGTGTGTGTGTCCGTATGTCCGTGTGTCTGTGGACACGATAGCTCAAAAACGAAAAGTCGGTAAAATACCAAAGTTGGTATTTAAGTTTAGTATCTTCCAGGGATGCGAAACGAAGATTTTGAGAAAAATCCCTGCACCCCAAACAACCCTATACATGGAACTTTTTTCGAAAATTTTGATTTTCTCAAAAATGGCTCTAACGGTTTTGATTAAAATTTCGTATATTAAAGTTATTTTCACCACAAATAAAATGTATATCTTGAGTTTTCTGGGAATAGCCCTTGAAGACTTCTTTATTCTGGATGAATTTTACGGAATTTTTCATAACTGCTAAACGTAAGAGATGGACAAAAACGTACTACGCAAAAAGCACCTTAAAAACACACAATTTATCTTATATACATTTTTTCCGTGGAATTGATCGTTTTTGAGATACTCATTGTTTTTTGGTTTCAACTTTAAAAAAACAAAGGAAACTGCAAAAACAAAGGAACTCCAAACAAAGGAAACGCAATCACATAGCAACCAACTTTTGACTATCACTTTGACCATAGTACTCCCTTATTTCGCTTCTACTTACAAGAACGCATGTAATAGGAGTATTTCTGCTGATTTTTTCTCGATAAGTAAGAACTAGGTAGAAGCATCAGCTTTTTAACAATAATTTGTTGCAGAGATATAGAGAAAGTCATGGAACACATCAGATTTTTAAGTTTATATGACCATGTCAGTCACGTGGTTCTAAAATTATTTACATGGTCCTGGGATTGGCTAACTCTGCACATCGGTACAACATACTTTAGATTCAAAACCCTAAAAACAATTTTATATGAAATCTCTATATTGATTTTATAAAGAATGTGACAATACTTATGTGATCGAGAAGAAAACGAAACGTATACATCGTAAATTGTGTAGTTTAAGTAAAGCATGTTTATTCACTCTGCGACTGCTGTTTGCCATGCACTGCTGTTAGCACAGTGTGCTGTGCAGTATCTGCACTCGATGTGATGCCAGTAGAGCACGATAACTCAAAAACATGTGGAAACTTGTCGAGTACGGGACAAGAGTGGGTGAATGTTTCCCGCGCAATTAGTCACTACATCCCCCATACAACACGCTGCTTTCCAATCACAACAAGCCGAGTGCTTGGTCCAAAAGCTTGTGTTGGAAATGTATGCAAGCACATCACATCATTGGAATGAGCCTTGGATTTCTGTGGAAAGTTACCTTTATTTGAACAGCGAAGGGATTCTAACTTAAAAAAAATCTGAAGTGTTCCATTCACATTATTTCCTCTACATCTCTGCAACAAATTATTGTTGCCTCTATTTCCTTCATGATAATCGAAAACAAATTAGCAGAAATAGTCTTATTACTTGTTTCCTTGTAAGTAGAAGGGAAATAGGGGAGTACCAAAGGTTAAAGTGGTAGTCAAAAGCTGGTTGTTATGTGACTGAAGTTCTTTTGTTTGTATGGACAGGAGTTGACAAATTCCTGTATGTGAAAAGTATGTTTTTTAAAGGTGAAACCAAAAACAAGGAATATCTCAAAAACGATCAATTCCATTCAACATAAAGTGCTCTACATTTTTTGTGTAGTAAGTTTTTGTCTATCTCTTACCTTTTAGCAGTTATGCAAAATTCCGAAAAATTCACCAAGAATGAAGCATTCTTCAGAGGCTATTACCAGAAAATTCAAGATATACATTTTAGTTGTCAAGTAAATATCTTTAATATACGGTATTTTAATCAAAATCGTATGAGACATTTTTAAGAAAATAAAAAATTTCGAAAAAATGCCATGTAAAGGGTAGTTTGGGATGGGGGAATTTTTCTCAAAATCTTCTTGTCGCATCTCTGGAGGATACTTAACTTAAATACTAAGTTTGGTATTTTACCGACTTTTCGTTTTTGAATTATCGTGCTCACAGACACATGGACACATACTCATAAACGGACTTTTTCTGAAAATACTTTTTTTTTGGTTACATGTGATCCTGAAACATATATTTCCGGTGAAATCTCGGTATCGAATTTTTGGGTGGAGTGCAATACCTTCCTTATACATTAGGAAATAAAAAATATTTATTATCATAGCTACATTAATTCAAGTCACAAGTCCATATTAAAACACAAGCGGAAAATCAATAGTTTTTATAATTTCTGTGCTAAAACAAATATAAAACATACTGCAAGTCTCTGGTATCAAATTTACTTTATATATATTATTTATTCTAAATATATGATGAATTTAGTATAACAGCTCGGATAAGAAGAGCCGTTTGCTATGTAATCTTATTAGAAAAGGAAGTTGTGTCAAAAACTTTCCTAGCAATAATCTAATTGAGCGTTCTCTGCATATAATGAATCAATGAATAAATACGAAAGTCATTCAGGTGATTTTCTCTACCTCTATCGTTTATTATCGGGTATACAAATCATTCCAATGAAATTAATTTGTTTGCTTGATTTGTAGGCCGTAGTCTAGAAGCTATCAAAGGTACAGAATTTGTGTCTTCAATGCTCTCTAGATCACGGCCTACACGTCTGCCAAACGTCTTTTATTAGTTTAGACACCGGATGTGAAAACCTGAAGTTTATACATTCCTATGAAATATTATTTTCCATTTGATATTTCAATGGAGTAAAAATGTTTGCGGAAACAGCTCAAACATTACACATTTTCGTGGAATAAAAAGTTAACAGCGATAAAAAAATTTAGGAACTGTATAGTATTGCTTGATATTTATAAGTTGCACAAGATTATATAAGATTATGAAGGGGATTTTGGCGTATTGTTTTAATATATACCTAATATGTTTCATTTAAATACCTTTATTATATGTCATTTAATTAAAACCGTTAGAGTTATTTTTAACAGTATAAACAAATGCGCAAAAGTTCATTATTAACAATAGTTTGGGGTCGTTGAAATTCTTCGTGTCAAATATTTGGAAGTTACTTAGTTTAAATACCGAGTTTGTTGTTTGACTGACTTTTTGTTTTGAGCTATATCGTGTGCAGACACATTCACTGAGAGATAGATAAACACACGCTCATACACAAATACGAATCTTCTCCTGATTTTTTTATTCAAGATGTTCAAAACTACATTTCCTGTGACATTTTGGTATCTAATTTTTGGATATAATGCAAAAATGCCACTACTTACTATAACGCAGTAGAAGACTTACACCTTATAACATACATTTCCGCTGAAAGCTTGATATAGAGTTTTTGGTAGAGTACAGCTTCCTGAACCTTCTGTAATTACGTAGTTGAAAAAATTAAAAGGTCTCGTTTATCAAGATTAGGTGGCATCAGTGATAACATCTAGTAAACAAAATCCGAATAAACATAATTAAATGAATATACATTTTTAATCTTTACACATACTTATTTTGCCACTAACTAGAACTGTAATTAAAAAGTATGAAGGACCCTCTCTATCTATTTGACAATAAATTACTCTTACAAACGTTTACTCTTCTATCTATTTTATGATAATCGAATACACATACGTTATTATTTCCCTGTACAAGAGCTATAAAAGCATTCAATAAGTTAAAGTGATAATCATATAAAAATCGGTCGCTATGTGATGGTGTTAAATTCCGTTCTCTTTGGTTGACCAGGAAGAAAATGTCTGACAAAAGCGTATTATTCCCTCTTTTTTATGCTAGTCAAGAAATGTTCTTATTACTTGATTCTTTATTAATAGAATGGGAATATACTAGGCTAAAGCGATAAGGCACTCTGAGTCGCTTAAGGGAAACTCGCTTCTAAGTCAGTCATTGTCATAAGAAAATTTAAAATTTGCTTCTATTAGAGCTGAGTTAAATCAGTGTTCGGAGCAAGAAAATGAACCATCATACCTGGATACTACCTGAAGCTAATTCAAGAAATTACCAAATCTGCAAACTTAACAAGAATGCTTTCTTTCCAATGGCTAATAAGAGTAGAAGGATTAATGATTGTTTGCCACATTCTTTCGATTTATAAACATATTTGAGGAGGTTAAGTGCTATTTTTTTTACTTTTTCTAGCAAGTATATTTGGTGTACATAATAGATAGAAAATTATTGTACTCCATCCAAAATTTCGATACATAGATTTCACCTGAAATACATATTTTTAGACTCCCTGAACACCAAAAAATAATTTTTAGAAACATGCCCGTCTGTGCGTCTCTCAGTGTGTGTGTGTGTGTGTGTGTGTTTGTGTGTGTATACATGTTTTCGTTGAGTTAATCCTTTTCTAGGTATTTCAACATATTGGTTTCAGTTTTAAGGTACTTAAACTTTTCTCAAATGGGAAATATCTTTCTTTTCGCATCTGTTTTGTTTACTATTACCAAGCAAAGAGAACTGAATTTCAATTATTTTACATAGCGATCGGCTTTTAAAAGGTCTCACGATCTCTTTAGACTGTGCATTCCCTCATTTCCTTTCTACTTATAAAGAAGCAAGCAATTAGACAATTCTGCTAATGTTAATTATGATATAGATAAAAAAATTATATTTTATAAGAGCATTTTGTTCCGGAACAGCTAGAGAAAGTCATATGAATGGAACATATTGGACTTGTATGCATTACTGAATGCGGCTTTACCATATAGCTAGCTACCTGTTTGAGGATTCCTACATTCAACAAGTGGTTGAAAATGTATATACAAAAAGCTCGTTTTAATGGCTCAACTGTGGAAAAAAACTACACAAAACTTTCGCTAGGTAGTTATTGCCAATTGAGTTGGCATCAGAGCAAAAGGGAACTCTAAAATATATCCAAGTATACCTGCTTGAATTCATTGTGCAGTAAGAGAAACATTATTTTTATTTGCATTGGTATCAGTTGGTGCATATATTTTTTCTCGCTTGATATTACACTTTTATTATTCATAATATATCCACTGGTCATATTCTAGAAATGAGAATGATATCGCATTACCAAATACTCGATATCCACACTGGGTTTTACTTTTTCTAGTGGTTATGTCCAATGTACATAGTAGATTAAGAAGGTATTGTACTCCACCCAAAATTTCGATACCGAGATTTCAACGGAAATAAGTATTTTGAGACAACAACAGCATTTTTGAAAAAGGTCAGTGGGTCAGTGTGTGTGTCTGGGTTTGTGTGTGTGTGTGTGTGTGTGTGTGTGCGCGCGCGCGTGTGTGCGTGCGTATGCCTGTGGACACCATAACTGAAAAACGAAAAGTCTGTTAAATGCAGATCATGGTATTTAAGATTCGACACGAGATTTTCAATAAAATCCCCTCCACACCAAACTACCCTTGACATGGTGAAAGTCGTGATTTTCTAAAAATCGTCCTAATGATTTTGATTAAAGTAACAGATAAAATGTATATATCAAATCTGCTAATATTAATCTCTAAAACCTTTTTAACTCTGAATGACTTTTGCGTAACTGAAAACCGTAAGAGATAGATAAAAATTTATTACAAAAAAATTTAGCTCTCGTCAAAATACACAATTTATGTCCAGTACATTTTTATTGTTGTGGGAACCGTTTCCGAGATATTCCTTGTTATTGGCCCGTGTTTCTTTTGTTTCACCTTGGGGAGCAGGCAGCTTTTAAAACATATAACTACCGCTTTAGTCCCTTCTGCTTTGATCTAAATTAGTTCTTATTCTGTATCTGGGACACGCGGTCTTAAATTTGGCTAAACGATATTTGGGTTGAATTGATGGAAGCAATGGCTAGCATTTTAAGCTGCATGTGGGAATGGACCTCCCAATTTTAATATACAAATACAGTAATTTTTCTGGCTGGTAACTATCTAGGAAACATAAAGCAGCAACATAACTTCAACTTTAAATTCTGTTATGTAAAATAAAAAAAAATCTAATGTGCTCCATTCACATGAACTTTCTCTACATCTCTGTAACAAATGATTGTTATAAAGCTTATCTTCCATTTATTTCATTCTAATCCAGGAAAAAATGATCAGAAATAGTCTTATCACTTGTTTCCTTGTAAGTAGAATGAAATAAGGGAGTACCGTAGGTTAAAGTGATAGTCAAAACCTGGTTGCTATGTGACTGAAGTTCCTTTGTTTGTATGGACCCGAGTTGACAAATTCCTGTATAAAAAGTATAAGTTTATCAAAGCTGAAACTAAAAACAAGGAATATCTAAAAAACGATCAACTCCATGAAAAGATATGTATATAACATAAATTACGTGTTTTAACATGCTCTACATTTTTGTATGATAAATTTTTGTCCATCTCTTACGTTTTAGCAGTTTTGCGAACTTCCGTAAAATTCATCCAGATAAAATAGTCTTCAAAGAAAATTCAAGATAAACATTTCATTTGTCATGTAAAAATATTTAATATACCATATTTTAATCAAAATCTTTGAGCCGTTATTGAGAAAATCAAAATTTTCGAAAAAATGTCTATGTAAAGGGTAGTTGGCAGTGGGGGGATTTCATTGAAAATCTTCGTGTCGCATCCTTAAACTTAAATACGAAATTTGGCATTTACCGGCTTCTTCGTTTTTGAGCTATGCTGGCCACAGACAAACACGCACACACGCACACACACGCGAACCTTTTTCCAAAAATGCTTTTTCTAGATTCTGAGGGACTAAAAACATGTATTTCCGGTGAAATCTTGGTACCGAAATTTTGGGTGCTTTAAAATACCTTCTCTATACACTATGTACATAGTACGGGTAGTGAAAGTAAAAATTAAAAAAAAGAAGAAAGACAATAAAGAGGTTACCTTGAGGTTTAGAATTAATATTTTGGTTTTATTTATAAGCACGGTCTTCACCTCCCTTTACTGGATGAATGGCGCAGAAAGGGAAAACTAGTGCATCCGCCACAAAATGGCGACCTGTTCGACAGATTTACCAGTATTAATGCACATGTTTAGAATAAAATGTATCCCATAGCAGACCAACACCATATTTATATTTCTTGCTTGGTAGTTGGTTTGTAGCATTATTTAGTATAATATTGATGATTTATTCCCAAAATTTTAAATAACAAAAAAAAAAAAAAAAAAAACAGTAAATACCTTATACTCTCTGGAATGGGATGACATAATAGCTGCATTCGTTTTTCGATAAAAGCGACTTAGAACGTGTTTGGGTACTGTCGACTACCAAGCAAATAATACAATGGTACAGTGACATTTTAAAACGAATGAAAGCCAATTGCTTGGGTAACAATGAATGATCTATAGTTAGGCGACTTCCCAATAATTCAATAGCTTCCAATCGATAGGCACTGTATCACTGTTGGTGCCCAAGCAAGTAACATGTGAACCGAGCCAGCTGCCCTACGGCTTACGGGAGGTGTCGATCTGCAGGTACAATGAGAATCGATAGAGATAAACTCATTTAAAGTGAGCATGTAACAGTATGCTGTAGAAATAATTAAAATAGATAGTGGTGGAGATTGTTTTTCTAAATTTAGAGATTACATTCTCCATTCTTAATACCTGAGCTGTACCACGAGCTTTCTCTTTAGAAAATATTTGCATATTCGTTTTCAGTGCTGAACTTTTGGAGATGAGCACGTGCACTATGGGTCTACCATGATCTTGGAGTTCTTGCAGTTGGATCTTATTGCAGTTGTATAAATAATATAATTTCTACAAAGATGTTTCACATTGGTATTCAGTTAAAAGCAAACATTGTAAAGAATGAAACATTAACTACTTTTTTTAATTTCAGCGTTGTTGCGGTGTTGTGATTCTACTTTGAAACAATTTTTTAAAAAATTGTTACATTATCTAATACCTACTTAGAGTAGCTGGAGGAAGTATTACAATCTACAAATCGAAGTTTCACAGTAAAATCATGTTTTGAGGTTCCTAGAATAAAAGAAATAGCATTTATAAGAAAAAAACTTCTTGGATAGGTCGCACTATGGTTTGGAAATATGGTGGAAGTTACCGTAGACATAAATGTAGAATACTGTAACACATTGGAGGCTCACACACAACGTAATGGAGCTGGCTGCTGATGGTCATAAAACATTTAAACGCCCACAGGTATTAACCATGAAACTAATATTTATAAATGTGTTGATTCGTTTGTCTAGCCTCTCTTTAACATCCATGGTCATATCGGGAACTTTCACTTGTAAAACAACCCGTTGACTGTTGGTTCTTTAACTTCGGGTTTTTAATCATTTCCATTTTTTTCAGACACAGCTCATTCACTCTCACATGCACACTTCTAGAGTATGTGAGGGATAGGAATGATTGTGGTTAAAGAAAAAGTCTCTGTTCCCGGGAATTACACCCAGGAACTTCGAGTGAGAAGTCAACTCCATGATCATTGACCAATGAGTGCTTTATAATTTTAATGGTGTTCTCTACGAAAACAAACCTTTAGCTAACATCACTAATTCATTCACTGCCTTAAAGTTATTCTACTTGTGATAAAATGCCTTATATCTTCTTCTTTTTCTTCTATGCCAGAAACGCTCCCGGCCCCATTCACGGTGCTGTCACTATCAGCTTAATTAACTGAATAAGTATTCGCTCTATCATATATTATATGATCCATTTTTACTTTCTCTACATGTACATAGTGTATAGAGAAGGTATTGCATTCGACCCAAAAATTCGATACCGAGATTTCACCGGAAATACATGTTTTGGGTCCCCTGAATCCAAAAAAAGCATTTTCAGAAAAAGGCCCGTGTGTGTCTGTGTGAAAATCCCCCACCTCCAACTATCCTTTAAATGGATCTTTTTTCAAAAATGTTGATTTTGTTAAAAATGTCTAACGATTTTGATTAAATATCTAACTAACTACTTCTAAAATTAATCTAGTTAATAATTTAACATAAATAATGTGAAACAATAGTGGCAATTATTAATATAGTATTAACATAGTAAAACACTAAGCTCCTTAATTTTGTCAGTGCTATTACAATCGCTTTGTACTGCTAACAGTATTTTTTTTTTAAATTACAACTAAGCGAAAGCTTATCTAGTAATACTTCCTTCATAAATAAGTTCACAGTGTATAGGTGAGTCTTCCACTGAAGGCCCCCAAAGTTTAGATTAATTCTTACGGTCACACAATAAGTCATCTGGCTTTTTTCTTTTCAATCGTCTAACATCACACTTACTAAGCACATTCAACATCACTTTGCTAACAGTATGAGAATTAATTTGTAACGAAAAAAATCACATTTATGGCACTGAATATGAACAGGATTTTGGTAGTTAATTGGCACCTAACACATTTGAAACAAAAAATTCTTCTCCTTGGTAATTGTCGTACTCATTTGCATGGGTGCTAATGACGCTGCAAATGGATTTCTGAGACCAGAACTAAACATTTATTCCGCCACTTTCTGTAAATAGGAATTATTCCTCATAGCCAGGCATAAACGTAGTATTCGATGGCCTGCGTGTTGGATTGTTCCTGTTCTCTACATTATAAACTGAAACAAGACACACTGTGCAACGAGCAAGAAACCATATCACGTGTTTATCCAATGCGCTCACAGAGCAAGCCTGCTTGCTCTTTTACAAAATGAAGCGAGTTGGTAATGCCTGTTATAATCTATGAGGAAGAAAGCCTAATTTCGTATATTTGGTGAACTCTTGTATATTAATTTTCAACTATTCTAGCTAGGAGTATAAAAGTTTTCAATTCTCAAAACGTTCATTTCATACTACAGGTGCTTTCAAAACAACATTAGCGGCAAGCTACTAAAACGCTATGTACAGCCACAATGAAATGAGTTAATTATTTTGCTAAATCTGATAATGCGCTCTATCGCAGGTATTTCAATGCGGGCATTTCTATAGATTTCCGATATTTTGCTGTCATGTGACTCTGCGATAAGCATACTCCCCAGAAAAAAAGGAAAATCCATTTGATTTAGTATATTACGTTCCTGTACTGCCGATAACGCTGCAAAAGCGAATACTGTACTGAGAATTAAGGATATCAATGATGAATATAATGAAAATATTAATTAACTTCAAACTGGAACATTCATTCGCTTTGCCTTTATTCTCCTCTTGCGCTTATGAAGCTTTTTATATCCGAATTGATCCTTTTATTTTTTTTTTCTTTGGATATCGCTTTTTATCCTTTTGATTTGTCATTTATAGCACAATCAGAGAGGAAATACAATATTATTTACAAAATCTAGGTATTTGCGCCGTGATACTGCTTTCTCATGAAAATGCACAACACAAAGCACGGAATAGGAGGAAACAAAACCTGATGTGTTACATCAACATAACATTCTCTGCCGTTATTCAACAAAGTAGTATAACAAAATCTTGTTTATCTATCTTCTTTGTAGTAATCAAGACAATGTTTTCATTGCATATTTCCTTGAAGGTAAAAGAGGACTAAAAGTATATAGTAGCAAAGCGATAGTCCAATCTTTTAAGATTGAGTCACTAGTAATGTCTTTGAAATTTTGTTCTCTTTGCACGAACACTACAAGAAAACGAATAACGATTTTCTTCATGAGAAAAGTATAAGTATTTGTAAATTAAAAGAAACTACAAAGGATGTCTGTTAAATTCTTAACGCTAAAAGGTTATTTCATTTGGATGATTGTGTCATTTAATTAGATCTATATTTTTAGCAGAATAGGCTTTTGAATACCTTTTGATGATTACTATTATACAAAATTCAGTGTATATTTTATTTTCAGGTAATTATCTTAAACATGTGGTATTTTAAATGATATTTTTAAATCTATTTTAGAAAAATGAAGAATTAAAAAAAATCCCTATGCTAAAGAGTAGTTCCTGGTTAGGGAGATATTGTTGAAAATCTTCTTATTGCATCTTTGGAAGTTAACCAACAGCAGAAACAATAAAATAAAATAAGGATTGTTTCCCGGTAGTGTGATCAGGGAGTTAATTTCGCTACCAGAAGCACCGGATTCGGTTTCCGGCCGATGGAGAGAATTTTATTTTTTAATTAGGGTTATTCTCTACCCTTAATTGAGTCTGGAAGCTTGGATATGAGAGTGAATGTGTGCTTATAGTAAGCTACCTAATTTCAAAAGAGTAAAAACACCAATGTTTCAGTCTAAAACCTCCCGATATGACCAGAGGCGTTAGAGGTTACTCCATGGCCGAGTTACTCCGAGACAGCTTTGGTGGCGCCGGGGATCGCGGGTTTGAGTTCCGCCTTGTGCGTGGGTGTATGTGATTTTGTAAATGTGTGTATGTATATCTGTAAAACATAAAACCAACAGGAAAACAAACAGAAAAGGGTAAGAAAAATAGAAAAAGGAAAAAAGGGGGGACCTATACTATCCTTCCACCGCGTCTCAAGCAAGCCCACGTGGGACAGAGAAGCAGGAAAACTCGCAGTTGGACAGACATATCTTCAAAAAGCACAGCGAAGCTTTATTGTGCAGCCGCCAAGAGTAGGCAAATGTGGGGGGCAAAATTGGGGCTATACATGTTTGATAAGTCTAAATTCTTATTATTGTGAAAACCCACTTCTTGCTCGGGACAATAAGGCGTTTACTTTATTACTAGATTCTGTTAAAATTGTATTTCTTTACCTGTAACTCACTTGCCTGAGTCGGATTTACAAACAACTTAAAAATGTAGTGAATGTAATGTTCTAACTAAAAGTGTTGATGTTAAAATCAGATATCTTTAATGATTGGTTGATAACAATTTTACTCTAATGAATATGGTGTTTTTTGCAGTTTCCTTGAAAATTTTCCCCGGGGTCTTTAGGAAACTTATTTATTCAAAGACTCCCTCTGTTTTTTTTTTTTTTTTTTTTACAATAGTTTTGCCCAGGATTATTACAGTATAGCATGGAGATCAGCTTTCTAAATTCATTTTAGTCTATATATTCTCCTTATATCTAAAACAGGTGTTCTCTGTGGAGTAATGGTTGCCACGCTAACTTCATATACCCAAGGTCGCTGGTTCAAACCCGGCGGAGGACGATGGATTTTTTCGGGTGTAAAAATCCTTAGTATGGCTTCCTTCGGAGGGGAAGTAAAGTCTTTGGTGCCGTGTCGTAGATTTACGGCACGTAAAAAAACCTCAAGCCTGATAGAGAGGCCTCTGAGCAAAATTGAGCGGTCTTTCACACCCAATTTAGAATGGGACGCTGAAAACCACAGTAGTTAAAGAGCGTCACGCCATTTATATTTTATATCTAAAAAGAAATGTATAAATTAAAAACTTTATAACACAACAGTTTAAATAGAGAAAACTAAAATATGGTTTATCCAAGGAGTCGCAAGACGTAAGTTAGAAAAACATGGAAAAGTCATGAAGCAACTACTTGAAAGCGAATATATCAAGTGATCCTCAAACGTACACAGGTATAATGAATCTAGAGAGCAGGCCTAGAAAGGAACTCGTCCATCAGGATGTTTAAGAGATGTAGCATGTTAATATAACCATAAATTCAAAAAGTCCCCGGAATCGTTTATTTTTTCTTTAATGCGTACGAAAGTAAAGGATGTTTTATTTTTTAGGTGTTGGTAGCGACACTTCATTTCAATTTTCATGTTACTAACGATTGTTATCTTTGCTTGTCAACTATTTTTGCTGTGCATACATGTTCGTTTATCGCATTTCATAATGCTAGCAACGGAGCACTTTCGAAAATAAAGTTTTGTACTTTGTTAAAAATATCTCCCTCAAAGACATGATAATGATGGAAGAAGCTTATGCTGATGCAGCTATGAAGAAAACTCAGGTGTATGAATGGCATAAACGTTTCAGTTAAGATTTTCGAACGCTTAAGCTGTGCGTGCGACAAGGGCACTACGACAGCTTTTTTTCAGGAGTGCTTGCAGTCTCTTTACACCTTGTGGCAGACGTGTGTTACTGGGGAGGGAAACTATTTTGATGGAAATGTAGTGTAAATTGTTTTATGGGAACTTGTTTCTGTGTTATTTACACCTCCGGGAACTTTTTGAATGTAGTATGCAGAAAGGAAAGTTAAAATATATAAGACAATGATAAGACCGACGCTGAAATTTGCAGCCAAATCCTGAGTTGCCACAAAGAAAATAAAACCATTACTAAAAAAAGTGGAAATGAATGTTTTAAGATTGATAATAGGGAAGACTAGAAGTTATAGGATAAGAAATAAGGATGTGGGGATCAGCGTGAAATGATCGACATTAACAATTTCTTTAAAAAAGAAGAATATAATGCAACATTACAAGAATGAGATATAGCTATAGATTTGAAGCCACTAAGAAGTACTGGAAAGCCGCAAAAAAAGATGGAGAGAAGATCTGTAGTCTACATTAGTGATTCTTCAGGATAGAGCGTGAAGAAAAACAGGTTGATAACCTAACAAAATAAGAAGAAGTAGAACAGAGAGTAATGATACGTGAATACTCTATATATTAACTCAATAGTATATCAATTAACAAAGACTGAATGGATATTCTTAAAAGTTGCATATTATAATCTCAGGAGTAGATATTTCATGATTCTCATAGGACCCTTATATTCGCCTTTTCCCTGTGGGGCTCCTGTTTTCGCTTTAGTTTAGGCATAACAATCCGTGCACTCTTATATAACTACTCTATCATTAGGAGCTAGAATTGTCTAAATATCACCTTGGCTTGAACATTTCTGTACAAATATGACGGAATATGAGGGCACACACCTTTAGATGACTGGAGCAAAGATTACATTTAGAGAAGAGGAATGTATGTATAAATAAATAAATGGAGAAATATATGCATTTTTTTAAAAAAACTATAGTATAATACTAGTCATCAAATTTTAAAGTTTATAGCATCGTTTAGGTTAAATGAAACTCTGCATTATTTTAAATAGATTTACCATAAGTATAGTTAAGACAACTGGGAAATAACATTTTATTATTCTGCTTGATCTGAAATTTTCAGAGGTATAAAAACCGATTATGTGTTGATAGACAACGCAGCTACCGAGCGGAATGGCTTAGGAGTGGCCCGCATTTGGGAGGTACTGGACTCAAATCTCTTTGACCGACCAATTGGTTTTCGTGGTTTCTCCCAGCCACCAAGGTAAAATATTGGCTATTTAATACCACGACACAACTTTCATCCATTAGTCTAAAACAATTGTAAATTTGAAAATAGATAATTGCGATTACGCTGTTATCAATCCACAGATACTTCATGAAAGATGGCACCCCAATACAATCTGCTTTCGCGAAGCAAAATAATATACTATACAGGGATGAGACCTCGAATACTGGTTGTACTCTGGCACCTTGCAGCTAGACTGCATGGCACCCTAAGAACACCCGCTGCCGTGAAGAGAAACTTGTATGGTACGGATATGAGACCGTGAAGACTACTTCTACTACATAGCGATCAGCAATAATCACCTAACATATATGACTAATTAGTTTCGTTTTTGATTAAAATACCAAATGCTTAACATATTCATATAATAAATTAATTTTCATCCTGTAAAATGGAAATGTCGTGTTATTTATGGACGCTCTTTTAACTACTGTGATCCTCAGCGTCCCATTCAAATTGGGCGTGAAAGACCGCTTAATTTTGCTCAGAGGCCTCTCTATCAGGCTTGAGGTTCTTTTACGTGCCGTAAATTTACGACACGGGACCAACGGCTTTACTTCCCTTCCGAAAGAAGCCATGCTAAGGATTTTTACACCTGAAAAAATCCATCGTCCTCCGCCGGATTTTCATCCTGTGAAAACATCTTAGTTGTGAATAATTTTCATACAACTGCTAACCGTATAAGATACTCGTCTGTCTACAAAAAATGTAGATGCGTCAAAGCATACATTTATATCAAATACTTTTTGGCGGTGTCAATTTTCGAAATATTCTATATTATAGGTTTGAATTTACAAATACCTATATTCTTCTCAAGGAAAGTCCCTCTTCGTTTTTTATGAGTGGGTAAGAAAGGTTTTTAATTTGATAGGTGAATGTTGGACGGTTAGGAAAGAAATGTTTCAAATGATGCTCAAAGGTGCCCGGAGGTTCTGGAGCAGATAGCTCCTCTACTCAGGATAAGTGAAAAACCTCAGGAAGAAACCTTATACAGGTAACTCAACTTAAACGATATCCAAAATCGGGACCTCTTGCAAGCGGCAGATGTTTTACCCACATGCCACAAAAGTGGACATGTTCACCTTTTATCGTGATCATGCAAGAATTTCAAAGCATCAGGTAGCGATCCGTTTTTTAAAAATATGATGTGTTCCATTCTCTTACCCTTCTCTAAAACTCTGTAAGAAATTATTGCTAAAATGCTTGTTCTTCTATTTCATGCTAATTAAGATAAACATTGGCCGAAATTTTCTTTATCACTTACTCTCTTGTAAGTAGAAGGACATTAAGGGAATATACTAGGCTAAAACGATAGTCAAGCCTTTTAAAAACTGGTTACCATAAATTTAAATGGCCAGGAGTTTACCAATTCCCGTGTGAGAAAAGTTTAAACATTTTAAAACTGAAACGAATAACGCGCAATATCTCGGAAATGGTCAACTACGCGAAAAAAAAGATATATCACATAAATTGTGTCTATTAGTAAGATCTACATTTTTGTGTGTAAGTTTTCGTCTACCTCTTACGGTTTACCAGTTATGCAAAATTCAGCAAAATTCAGCAAAATTCAACCAGAATAAACAGGGACTTTAGAGCCTATTCGCAGAAAACTCAAATTTTATTCGTCATATAAATACCCCTATTATACGGTACTTTAACCAAAATCTTTACAGCCATTTTTAAAAGAATCACTTTTCTTATTCTTTCGCACACACGGACCTTTTTCTAAAAGTGCTTTATTTGGATATGGTGGACCCGTATTATTTTCATTTTTAAAATACTTAATATTGTTCTCATAAAAGAACATGTCAGCTCCTAGCTATGCAAAGGAATGGACTTCAACAACATGGCAACCAACTTTGAAAAGATTTGATTACCTTCTATAGTCTCTTATTTACCTTCTACTTACAAGAAAGTAAGTAATAAAACCACTTCTATAATGTTTATCTCCATTAAAATTAAGTAAATAGAAGAATAAGTATTTTAAGAATAATTTGTTACAGAGATCTAGAGAAAGTCTTGTGAACGGAACACATCAGAATGTTTAAAAATATTACTGTCGTTTAACTTACTATATTGACGCTGTATCTACAGTGAAATGTGTATGTACGAAGTATGTTTCAGTTAACAAAAAATGTTTTTTATAAGAATTATCTTTTGTACAAACATTTTTTTAAACGAGTGAGTAGTGAAAGTTATGTGGATGCCAAATACATTGTTTCAATAGCGATGGGAATGAAATATTTCTCATCCACACTTTGTATACAAAAGTCCAGTTTGATAATTTTTTACCATTTAGTTTACATTTATAGTTGCAGAAGATTACCGTTCCATGTTTATTCACTCCTAAGATTTTAAAAATAATATTTTCAATTAAAAAAGGCTAGATATTAAATTTACCTGGCCTATTTGATCTATAGCAATCAAAGTGACTTCAACATTCATTAAGTATGCACAGGTTACGTTTGTTCGAGGTATATGATCATTTCAATCAGAAAACGAAAAGGGATGCACAGGTCGTCTAATTAATTTAATTAGCCAAATTAATTAAATTTGTAAAGCAAATATGAGGAAAAGGCAGAGGAAATTATTAGAGGAAGATAAAAGGAGCATTTCATTTCTGAAACTATAGTGAAGAGAGGACCAATAATGAAAAAATAAGAAGCTTTTGAAGAGTGATATGGACGGCTGACAAACACGTCTCCAGTTTCCATTAGTTGCCTTTGATCCTCACAAACTTGATGAAGCGGCTGCAGTGGTGGGACTTCCACAGACTGAACAAAACGAAGCAAATCAATTGACCAAAGTCTGTTCGCTCGAACATCCCTGCTTTTGCCTTACAAACAACCTGCGGGAAAACGTGCTCAGTTGCCAAACTTTCAGTGCATACCGCAGCTCAGTGCAGTGGATAACTATTGGGGTGCACTTGCTGAGTAGAACCAGCCGTATCAACTCAAGAGTTAAGCTTTGTTAAACGCGGATTAACAGTTGTACCCAACCTAAGGTAAACTGAGCTAAAATCATGACCGATTTCAAATTTCAGACTGCAATATTTGCAGAACCTAAATAGATGCTTGTGAGTTTACCAATCTATTTTTCCTTTCTCTACGTACTATGTAGATAGTGTATAGAGAAGGTATTGCATTCTACCCAAAAATTCAATACCGAGATTTCCCCGGAAATACATGCTTTGGGTCCCCTGAATTAAAAAAAAAAAAAAAAAAAACATTTTTACAAAAAGGTCCGTGTGTGCGTGTGTGTGTCTATGTGTGTCGGTGTGCCTGTGGAAGTATAGCTCAAAAACGAAATTACCGTTGAATACCAAACTTGGTATTTAAGTTTGGTAACTTGCAAGAATGCAATACGAAGATTTTCAAGAAAAAACTCCCCTCCCCCAACTATCCTTTACATGGAGCTTTTTTCGATAATTTTGATTTTCTCAAAAATGGCTCTAACGATTTTGATTAAAATATCGTATATTAAAGGTATTTTTCTGACAAATAATATGTATGTTTTGAATTTTCTGAGAATAGTCTCTGAAGA
This sequence comes from Hymenopus coronatus, assembly GCA_030762935.1. NCBI lineage: Eukaryota > Metazoa > Arthropoda > Insecta > Mantodea > Hymenopodidae > Hymenopus > Hymenopus coronatus. The sequence continues at coordinate 59,964,527 of CM060881.1, forward strand.
GTATTCTGTATGAATTTTACGGAAGTTTATATAACTGCTAAACCGTATGAGATACACAAAAACGTACGACACAAAAAATGTAGAGCATATTAAAACACACGATTTATTAAAATACATTTTTGTCGTGGAGTTGATCGTTTTTTAGGTATTCCTTAATTTTGGCTTCAGCTTTAAAAAACTTATATTTTTCCCATTCAGGAATGTGTCAATTCGTGTCCATACAAACAAAGGAACTTCAGTCACATAGCAACTCGGTTTTGACTATCACTTTAACCTAAGGTACTCCATTATATCGCTTCTCCATAAGACTATTTCTGCTAATTTTTTTTCGAATAGCACGAAGTAAATAGAAGCATAATCTTTTTAACAATAATTTGCTGCAGAGAAGTAGAAAAAGTCATTGAATGGAACACATCAGATTTTTACAAAATAAATTTATTTATTAAGTAACACAAACATATTTTCTTAAACAGACCGATCTGTGAATTATCCAAAACCACAAAAAATTTACCAGCTTTTTAAATTATTTTACTTTCTTATGGGTATAAAGAATTGTGATTGAAAAGTTCAGTACATATAGAGTAATATATAGAGAAAAGCAAGCCATTGCTGGATTATCTGTTTTAAAACATAAATTTAGACTATTTTATACAAAATCTGATCTGTTTCATTCACATGGCTTTCTCTACATCTCTGCAACAAATTGTTATATTCTTATGCTTCTTTTTACTTCATGTTAATCGAGAAAAAAAATAGCAGAAATAGTCTTTTTCTTGCTTCTATGTTAATCTAACTTCATGTTAATCGAGAAAAAAATAGCAGAATTAGTCTTATTACTTGCTTCTTTGCAAGTTGGAGGTAACTAAGGGAGTAACATAGGCTAAAGTATTAGTCAAAAGCTGATTGCTGTATAACTGAAGCTCCTTTGTTTGTATGGACAAGAGTTGACAAACTCTCGTATGAGAAAACTATACGCCTTTTAAAGCTGAAACCTATAACAAGGAATATCTCAAAAACGCTGCATTCTACGAAAAAACATGTATGTAACATAAATTGTGTGTTTTAACAAGCTCTACATTTTCTGTTACGTAAGTTTTTGTCCATCTCTTATGGTTTGCCAGTTATAAAAAAAAAATGCATAAATTTCATCCAGAATAAAGTAATCTATAGAGGCCACACAGGACAGTTCATTTTATAGGAAAATTGTAAAATATTTTACTTTCTCTACCACATAAATGTACATAGTAGGTAGAGAAGGTATTGTTTTAAGAAAAATTTCGATTTTAAGATTTCACTAAATATAGATATTTTTTGGGTCCCTGAATACATAAAAGGTATTTGTATGAAACGTGTGGTGTGTGTATGTGTGTGTATGTTTTATGTGTGTGTCTGTGAATAGCATAACTCAAAAACGCAAAATCCTTAACACATTCCCCAATTTGGTATTCAGCATCTTTTAAGGATGTGTTACGAAGATGTATGAGAAAATATCCACATCCTAAACTTTATATGGATATTTGTTCAGAATTCGATTTTTCCAAAAATGACTAACCAATTTGTATAATATTCATTATCTTTAATTTCTCTTCAGGACAAAACAATAGTCTCCGATGCGTTTCTCATTATGGAGGCCTTTTGCATAACTGATAAACGTAAGGAATAAACAAACCTTACCATACAAGAATATAGATCACGTTAGAACATACAGTTTATGTCACACATTTTTTTTTTCTTTTAGAAGTTTTTTGCGCCCGCGTTTACTACACTGGTAATACATGAAATGAAAATGGAGCACCGGTGGAGTGCGTTGGCGGGGGAAACCGCAGAACCAAGAGAAACACCCTGCGCCGCTTTGTCCACCACAAATCTCACATGCGGTCGCTTGGTCTAACCATTTGACCACGGAGTGGCCTTTTTTCTTTTTGTGGTTAGCGTTTTCCGGGATATTCCTTATTATCGGTTTTAAAATGTCCAATACTTACTTTTCTCAAATGGTAAACCGACAAAGTTTTCTTCATTCTGTATATGCAAATAGAAGGTAATTTTAATTATATCACATAGCAACCAATATTTAAAAGGTTTAATATCAATTTGTCTACCGTTTTAGCCCAGCAAGCAATTTGTATATGCTTAATAAAAGGTTATATATTTTAATTAACATCGTGTTGCCCTTTATTTCCTTTATACTTAGAGGGAACTAATTAATGAAACTGTCTCCGCTAATGTTTATTTCGATTAAGATGAAACATACAAGAATGGGTCTTTGTAATAATTTGTTGCAGAATAGATAAAGAAATCATGTGATTGGAACAAATTGGATTTTAAGTCATAAAATTCGGGTCCTGCCAACAAGATGCATGTCAGAATTTAATTTATAGTTTGCAAAATAACACATAGAACTGAAATTGGTATAAATAAAAAAAGTGAACAAATTTAGTTACATCACAGGTAGAATAAAATTAAATAATAAAGCGAGGGTTCAGTCTACAATAAAATAATTGTATAAAGAAATTATCGTCCCAATATAATTTATGGGTCAAAACATTGTCCAATACCGCAAAACACAAAAGGAAACAGTAAATTTTTAAGACCATTGCAGATTATTACAACAACAAAAAAAAGAAAAAAAACGCTAGACTCTGTAGATTGATGACAGCATGCCTGCCTATATTAAGAGCTCTTAAGTTCAAATCTCATTAAGGTGAATTACTTGGTTAAGGTTTTATTTTTTCTCTAAGTAACTTCAGGTAACTTTAATCTCTACGAGTTTTTTTTTTTTTTTTTCTTCTCTTTTTTAAAACAGTAACGGAGTCTGATCAGGACTCCGGTACTGTATCCCTATTTACATTTCCCCCCGTAGGTTTTACTGATTACTGGTTTACTGGTTTTACTGTTTCTTTTACAAACATATACACATTGCACAAACATATAACACCCATGCCCAAGGCGGGACTCGAACCCACGATCCCCCGAGTTTGGGACTCATTTGAGTATCATTTCAACCATTTCGTTCGTCGTCCAATATGACTACCATCACAATATGAGTTATCGTGTTCACAGGTTATGGGTACGTTGAGTAAAAAAATGTTACGTGTTCAACTCACATGACTTTCTCTACATTGATGTGACAAATTATAGTTAAAATCATATTATTCTATTTACTTTATGATAGTCCAGATAAATATCAGCAGAAATTGTTTTAATTATTTGCTTTTTTGTAAGCAGAAGGGAAAACACTAGGCTAAAGTGATAGTCAAATCTTTTAAAAGCTGGTTGCCATTTGGTTGAAATCCGTTTCTATGGTGGGCCAGGAAACTACAACTTTCCGTGTGGGAACAAATAACAAGCAATATCTCAGAAAATGTCAATTCCATAAATTGTGTGTTTTTGTCTATCTCTTACGGTTTACCAGCTACACAATTCTTCCAGAATAAAGAGGTATTTAGAGTTTATTCCCAGTATATTCAAGATACTCATATTATTTGCAATATAAATATCTTCAATATACGATATTTTAATCAAAATTTCGAAACATTTTCCATGTAGTTTGAGTGGGAGATTTTTGTCAAGATCTTAGTGTCGTGTCTCTGGAAGATACTTATCTTAAACACCAAGTTTGGTATTTTACCGACTTTTCGTTTTTGAGTTATCGTGTTCACAGACGCAAGGACACATGGACAGATACATACGGACCTTTTTCTAAAAATGTTTTTGCATACAGGGGACCTTAAAACAGTGAAATCTTGGCATCGAATTTTTGGGTGGCGTTCAATAGTTTCTCTATACACTATGTACATAGTGCGTGTAGAGAAAGTAAAAAGGAAAATAAAATAATATTATTAAATATAGAGGAATTAAAAAAGATAATAATGAAATTTAGAACAAATTGAAAAAGACATTCAAGCTGAATGGTAAAGCATAAAATATCAAAAGTACGATATTCCTATCAGTTAGAAAAACATAGAAAAAACCGCGAAGATCCAGAAAAATATTGAACGGAAACTCTATGGTGCTAGAAGAGGTTAAAAGACCTAAATCGTGTTTGAGAAGATGAAGATTAAAAAATATAAAGTTATTTTAAAACTATATTAGACTGGGCTTTGCGACAAGGAAAAATACTCTTGCACTATTAGTGCGTGAGTGCTCTAGAGAAGCCCCTTCAGTTACACAATGCGAGTTAGTTCCGTTGGGAGCATAAAGAGGTTTACACAGACGCCCTGTACCACTGACCCCTTATGTATAGGTGTTAAAGTGCTGTGCCCATGGGACTTGTGAGCCCAGGGATATTGCGTGCACTGATGAAATTGTTGATAATGTTGAAGGCTAGCGGCTAACCACGAGCAACCCTTTGCCTTACAAAGGCTTACCTCTCGGCTTTCACTAACGCTTGTCGCTTTGCCTCAAAATCTTCAACTGTCGTAAGCATACAGTATCTCAAACATAAATGTAACCTTTCATTGTCTCTCCCATATTTCTCTATTCTGTCAAACGAAAGAGTTTATAGGTCGAATTAATGTGTCTTCCTTAAATGTATAGGCACTTAATGCGTAAGAGGTATCCATACTATACAGGAAAGTAGATATCAGTCTCATAATACACACAATTTATATAAAATATATTATATGTGTAGCTATTTCCGAGATATTGCTTGTTATAGGTTTAAATTTTCCAATACTTTACTCAAATGGAAAGTCGATATTCATATATTTTCATGTTGGTCAATCAAAGAGAACGGTATTCCAATACATAAAAAAGCGACCGGGATTTAAAAGCTCTGACTATCGCTTTATCCTTCTTATTCCCCTTGTACAGGAAATAATTTTGTAATGTTTATCTTGATACGTATGAAATAGATAGTAGAAGACACACTTTTCAAGAATATTGTGTCAAAGAATAGGCATAGAAAACTATTTGAATGCAGCACACTGAATTTCTATACCTGCCCATCCTTGTCGAGATGTAAATTATGGGCGACTTCTTACTTCTGAATTTTTATCTTCAATCAGCTGAACCTGTGGTGTCCTATCGATATTATAAACATGCTTAGAGTTAAGTTGGTGGCTGCTTCCGGTATTGGCAGTGCTTAGAGAAGAAGCTCAACATAAGCTACGCGAAACTTCGGCAAACTATCAGCTACAATACAACACGGCCAATACCGCAAGCAGCTACCAATATATTAGATAACGGCCGTGGAAACATACCCTTTACATCTTTAGAGTTATTTCCTTTTGGTGAAATATATGTTTACTTTCTTTACGTGTACCACGTACATAGTATATAGAAAATGCAATTATGAGATTTCATCGGAAATGTATGTTTTGAAAAGGTCCGAGTGTGTGCATGGGTGTGTGTATGTGTGAATGTGTGTGTGTCTGTGTATGTCTGTGGATAGCATAGCTCAATGGTATTTAAGTTTAGTATATTCCAAGGATGCGACACGAACATTTTCAAGAAAATCCCTCAAACACAAACTGCGCTTTCCATGGATTTTTTTTTTTTTTATTTCTTTAACGATTTTTATTAAAATGCCGCATATTATAGGTATTTATCACAAATAAAATGCATATCTTGAATTTCTCTGGGAATTGCATCTGAATATCTGCTTATTCTGGATGAGTTTTGCATAATTTTAACTAGTAAACCATAAGAAATAGACAAAAATTTACTACCTAAAACATGTAGATCTTGTTGAAGCACACAACCTGTCACGTGCATTTTTGTTGTAGAGTTCACCGTTTCCAAGATATTCCTTGTTATTGGTTTCAAGCTTAAGCCACGTAACCTTTCTTAGTTTTTTCCTTTCATTTCACTTTTGCTTACTGCTGGCCTTGCAAAGTGAACCGAACTGGATTGTTTGCAGAGTGACCAACTTTTGAAACATATGCTATGACTTACAAGGAATCAAGTAGTAAGACCATTTCTGCTAATACTTATCTCGATTAGCATGATATCGATAAAATAATCTCTTTTGTAAGAATAGCTTATTTTCAGAACGGGTAGCGAATGGAAAACAATATTTTTAGACATATACTAATATTAAAAAGATGAATGTTTGTCATGCTTCATGTATAAGACACTAAAATAACAAAGTCCTAAGTAAATGTAAATGGTGTGTTATTTATGGACGCTCTTTAACTACTGTGGCTTTCAGCGTCCCATTATAAATTGGGCGTGAAAGACCGCTTAATTTTGCTCAGAGGCCTCTCTATCAACCTTGAGGTTCTTTTACGTGCCGTAAATCTACGACCCAGAACCAGCTGCTTTACTTCCCTTCTGAAGGAAGTCATGCTAAAGATTTTTAAGCCCGAAAAAATCCATCGTCAACCACCGGGTTTGAACCCGCGACCTTGGCTCCTAAGCGGAGCCCTCCTACAATCTCTATTTTTGGCAATGTTTCCCATTAGAAAGAATTCTAAATATATCTTACTAGATTTAAATCAATTAAATAAAGCATACTAGCGATTAAAAGATTAACTCAGATAATTTCTTAGCATTCATTTTTTTTCTAGAAGACAGAAATATAATTTTGAATGCTGATACACGTATTTCTGTGGAAGTGGGCTATAACTGCAGTAAGGGAGCACAGTGGTTGTCTGGAAGCATTTGGTGTATTTCTCCAGCAGAACTGCAGTGGTTTGCTGTACTTAATGGAGCGAGTAACTGTCGCTGTTGATGACCGTTTAATTAGCTCAGGTCAGTAGCTTCATTAATACACACACAATGCAGGTGTGTGTTTATCACCACCAAGACAGCTACCTCACAAATCACCCAATAATTGTATCTAACACACTTCCTTCCCAAAACATCATACCCTACACATTATATCAGGTACTAAGAAGTCTGTTAGAATCGGAAATAAAGTATATAATAACTTAAAAACTTAAACATATAAGAGATCTATCGAATTAAATTTTAAAAATAAATATTCTGTTGATTTTGTATATTTTACCGGATCATATATACCTTTTGGGATGGCTGTAGTTCAAAATAACGTTTTATACATTTCAGTCTAAATTTATAGTATTTACTTTAGTTTGTTTTAAAATCAATAACTTTAAAATCAGTCGTAAGCTATAGAATCTGTATTACAATTATATTTTCTTGGCTTTTAAAGAGTTTTAAAGGAACTGCATCAATACTCCATCATTTGGAACATTTTGAATAAGCAGAAGTAATGGGAAAGATAATTAGCAAAAACTTAAGTTTTAAAAAAAAGAAAATATTGGAAAATATAATCAGCGTTAAACTAATAGCATATTCTAATGGCATAACGCGATAGACAGGATAGAATATAATCTACGCGTCTGCTGCAACATTTCTCTTTATAAATACAGAACACTACAATAAGTGGATGCACATTAAAAATGAAATAGAACATCAAAAGGATTAAACCTTTTTAATGATAAAATATACTGTTTTACGCTGGATGTAAACAGCGAATGGAATGATCTAGATATGCAGGGTAACAGGATAAAAATATCAGGGTATTTATTTATTTATATTTTTAGCTTAATGCCCTGTAACCTGATTGGTCATATCGGATGAGTGGAATTGGTGAAATGGTGCTCAAATGATATTGGGGTTCATGGAGCTTCGAGTTAATCACATTCGTCTTCTCAGAATCAGGGAAATCTCCGAAAAAGCCGTATCAGATTCTTAACTCACCTTAAGCGAGATTCGAACTCGCGACTTCTTGAATATGAGGCAGACACGCTGCCCACACATTACGGACATTTATTGTTATTCAGTTTTTACTTTCTCTAATACTAATCAATAATAAAAGGAAAGATTGTATTCTAAATAAAAACTCGTTACAGGAATGTGACTCAAAACGCCCTTTTTTTATTTCCGGAATCCAAAACAGATTTTTTTTTAAAAAAAAAAAAAAAAGGTAAATGTGAGTATGGGTGAGTATGTTTGCGCATGTGTGTGTGGGGTGGGGAGGTTAATCTGTAGATGAGAAGAATGCTAGCAATAAGAACGTGGTGAATAATCATTCCTTTTTTATTTATTGGAAACATTATTCAACAATATGATTCGTAAGCAAGGCCATAGATAATAACAATATATATTATGAAGAACGGATGCCATCCGCATAAGGCCCTATTGGCACTAGACGGTTCAGATAAAAGTACAGGTCATTGTCGCAATAAGGATTCTCGGAAGAGAGCAGCGAGTGGTGTGGGAGTAGGGCAATTCCTGAAGCGGGAAATTCCAGCAGCTCTTCTTATCACTGCTACCAACTGAAGCGATGAAAAATGAATGACTCTGAGAACAAATATGTTCAGAGAGGGCACGGAGACCAAGTTCAATGTGTAACTGACTGATGCGCGCGCGCGCACACACACACACACACACACACACACACACACACACACACACACACACACACACACACACATATGGCAACGTCAATTGTCGCGACCGTATCAATGGTGAACCGAAATTTCGTCCCGCAAAAGTTCCTTTACATGGCAATAAATCTGACATGGGGCACTCTTGAAACTGGGACGAGTTTAAACCCTCTTGTACTCGCAGGGATAATTTACGTTTACGCATAGGATACAGTTTGCTCAATCTGGAGTGGGTCAAGTGTAATTTGGAATTGATATAGGGATGTCAGGTGAAGCGAAAAGCCGAAATGGATGCCCAGGTATTTAATATTATAATCTTGTAATAGCAAGTGGAACATAGCATTCAGAGACGTGGTAATCATGGAATTGCAATATTGAACTCTGAATGTCCAATAAAGACGGCTTCATCATCGGTGTAAAATGCGACATGAGCATTTGGTAAGTGCACACGAAAATGCATATACAGACATACAGGATTGCCAACCTAATAAGTCACACAACCGTTTGGGCTCTGCATTTACACAACAGTAAACAAACTGTCAACGCAAGCCCATAAACTCGCCTCGATTCCGTTTGACATATAGGAATCCCGTGATGGTTTGCAAAACGCTACTTAGAAATGAAGACACTGTCATAATTGGATAAATTCACCTGGCTCTCATCCTGAAATAGCAATCTTCTCTCCTGGAAGCTGTATCTGAGAGACAGAGAAAGAGATAGAGAGAGGGAGGAGGGAAGGAGAAAGAGGGATGTAGAGTTTGTATAAGGCAAGACCAGAAAATACTGTTTCCTTAATATCCGATACTGATCAAATGAGTAATCGAATAAATGGAATAGAACCGGACCCTTCAATTCTTCTTTGACGTGGTGAGCGGCTGTCTATAGAGAGGATTTATCAAGAATGTAGTTTGTACCTCTAATCATAGCATAGATGTCAGTGATGGTGTGTTGCTATGCCACTAAGGCATGCATGGAAAGAGTAAACACTGAAATAAACGGTGAAAAGGAATGTTCCAATAAGCGGCTATATGAGTGTCTGGCAATTATCACTGGTTGGAATTTAAGGAAAATCCAAGAATCTAAAAAGACGAGTCAGATTTCGCACACTACATGCCAGTTAGCACGTGTATGGATTTACTATTATTACTGTCTTGACACCAAAATAGTTTACTTTGTTTTACTGAAAGACATCGAGTGGAGGTGAAATAAGCGAACACCACTACTAATAAGGAACAGAACGTACAGTCTTATAACATGGATCTTGTGAAAGAATGGTCCTAGAATAAGGAGCAACATTAGCAACAAAGAGCATCAGTACAAAGCACAAATGGAAGCCTATTTAGAGCTGAAGAAGCGTACTTAATCTAATTTTAAACACATAAATGATAGATAATATATACGTTTGTCGGTCCTAATCTGGGCATTTTGAAATTTTAATCGAGACACTTTTCTGTTAAACTTTGGATGCGGCTATCTGCCATTATTCATTACACTATTGCTACGTACACTGTAAAGTAGAAGGTGACCACTTTATACTTTCTCTAGCACGTATTTAAAATGTGCATGTAGAAATAGAAGATATTGTATTCCACCCAAAAATTCATATTGAGATTTCACAGCAAATGCATGCTTTGAAACCCCATGAATTTAAAAAAAACATTTTTAGAAACATGTCTCTGTGTGCCAGTGTGTGTGTGTGTATGTGAGTGTATCTATGGGCAGCATAACACAAAAACGAAATGTCTGTTAAATACCAAACGAGGTATTTAAATTCAATAGCTTCCAAGGATGCGACACGTAGATTTTCAAGAAAATCCTCCCACCCCAACTATCCTTTACATTGACTATTTTTTTAAAATTCTAATGCTCTCAAAATGCCTCTAACAATTTTGATTAAAATGCCGTAAGTTTAAAATATGTTCATGTGAAATGTAGTGATATCTTGTATTTTCTGGTAATAGCCTCTGTAGACCTCTTCATTTTGGATGACTTTTGTATAACATTTCTGTAACTGACAAATTGGAAGAGATAGACAAAAACTCATATACTTTTTTTTGCAGAGTTGACTATTTCCGAGATATTCCGCCTTATTGGTTTCAATTTTAAGCTACATAACTTTCTCAAACTAGACACCTTTCGTTTAGTTTACTCTTTGCAAGTAAAGAGAACGGAATTTCAATTGTTTCACACAGCGACCAGCATTTAAAGGATTTGACTATCGCTTTAACTTAATGTGTTCCCTCGTTTTCCTTCTGCTTACAAAGAAGCCAGCAAGACCAGTGATTAATAAGACCAATAAGTAATAAACCAATTCTGCTAATGTTTATCTCGATTAGCATGATTTAGATGAAGTATTAATCTTTTGTAAGAAAATTGTTGTAACAGCTATAGGTCATGTGAGTGGAACACATTAGAATTTATATAGAGATATTGTTTTACTGACTATTTTTTTCAGCAACATAACAACAGAGTTGTAACAGAGATTGTGTAATATAAAGCAACAGTAGTAACATTGATAATAGCAATGATGATGATAATAATAATAACACTTACCATTATTATTGGTATTATCTTCCTGTTTATTTTATTTAACCCAAAAACGTTCTGTGAACGACTGTGTAACAATAAAGACAATTATCTATTCCATTCCTAAAATTCAGTTCGAAGAAATTCCTCTTCAGTAGAGAACCCGGGAATAACTACTTCCTGAGCAATGTTCTTAATCAACTCCAGTTAAACGATAATCTTACACAAAGTCTGCCTGAGGAGATGTTCAAATTGCTTTTGACAGCTTTTTCCGACTTCGCTGAAGTTGTTGATACCACTCGGCATTTAATTGTCCTAATAACGTCGCTTTGCTTAGCAAACTGCAAAGCAAACTTTTTCATTTCCTTAAGTAGTCCACTGATTTCGTTTGTCATCCACTTGCAGTTGTAGAACAGCAGAGATCTTGAGAAAACATTTTCAGATGATGTTCATGCTCACCTACCGACAGAGATTGCAGCTGTATAAAAATCAAAAAAGTTGTGCAAAATTTTATAATTTATCTGGGTAGCTTCTTTGAGAAATAATAATAACAATAAGGAATTATAAAAGCGTTAAACATCTACGAATTGAATGAAAGGTTTAATTAGAATAACAAAAATTATACTCAGCATATGAAACGGATGAACGAGGAAAGATTATCTCTGACTGGAATTAAATATACGCCATATTGGTCGGCCGAGACAGTTTAAACAGAACAGCAATTTGCTTAATCCGTGCATTAAATAATAAAAAATAATCACCATAATTCAAAGATTTGGTTAGTTATACACTGAAGTTTTTCCAGGAAGATCAGAATCTTATATTTAAAGAAAAAGCCGCTGAAACAAATTAAAAAACATTAGCTAGAAGCAATATTTTTGCATTAGTGTAATGGTGTGCAGATATTGGGAAAATATGGATAGTGTGATACAAAGAGAAATCAATGTGGAACATCCATCTTCTTTCCCCGCCACCAATGGTTAAACAGGAACCCTAAGAGGCAGAATATTAATATAAGGTCCATTAGGATTGCGTAAAATATCAAATTAATAAATTCTCAATATAACAAACCAACATTAATTTTTATTAACTCGAAAATTGTACGGGAATTATGAAACAGGGCGCAAGAGGATCCAGGAGTGCAGTAAGTATAAGTTTTGAAAAATATAAGGTAAAATATTTGTTGGAACTTCTAAATTTATTAAAATTATGTCACCAAAGTAAATAATTCTATGAAAACTAGAAAATAAAAAGCATCCGGGTTTCCATTAAAGGCAGCAATGGCTATGGAGTAGTCAACCTAACTTTTGGTTTTCACTTCTCCATTGTACTCTATTTTATTCAAAGAACTTGCGTTACAACTTTCAGGATCATCTCAGTTTTTATTCATGTTTCATATCTTCGCATTTGGAATGACGTTATCGCAGCAATAGAAGGACAATAGCAGTACAGAAGCCAGCAATAATATTTATTTTATTCTCAGTTCAATTCCTATTGCTTGCAGCGCTGATCGAAGCCTTTACACCTGCCAAGAGCGGAAATTGGGAATGTGAAGCATGGTACAAAGCTTGCATTGTTCAGATTCCACTCAAACAGATTACAAAATAGTGTTTGTGATCCTGTTGCTACATAGAACCAAATAGCTATTATTTCTGTCCTTGCTAAGGATAGGATTCGCCCATCACTGAGGAAATTAACGCCAACAAATATCTCTATTCTGCATATTAGCAACACTATATAAGAATATACTATGCAACAACATGATCATAAATTTGGGTAATGTTGACTCAATATTAAATATCTCATTCTTTGAGTGGAACTCGAAACACAGATCTGCAATTATCCATTCTGTACCATTCTTTATCATGAGATGAGTACTGAATCTATTAGGCTAATATTTATTTGGATTAACAGCAACTAGACAGGAAAGCAAGACTGTAAATGTACACCGCGTTTTTAATGTACTTTTATCTCATTTTGTGCCTTGCACTTTAGTATCTAGCAATATTTTTGTAGACATTTTAAGAGCCAGTTCTAAAGTTTAGGCATTTTAACAAGGATATAGCATTTCAAACACATTCACTTTGCATTTGTTACGTGTATTCTCGCCATGTAAAGAAACCAGCGTAACCGGTTCGTAATTTGCGAAATGTTATATGAGAATTGATTTAAACGTCCGCAAGGTCGAAACTGATTACAATTAATTTGCTTCTTACTAAGTTTCAACTAAATAAGGATAATTATTTATATAGATTTAGAAATTCATTTACTCTCCTTCATTCCATTGTTATCTTCCAATAAAATATATATATTCCACCGAAGCTTCATTAAAATATTTTTAATTGAGGCTATTGTTCATTCCATTTTATCTTCCAATAGAAATATATATTCCACCGAAGATTCATTAAAATAGTTTTTAATTTAAGCTATTGCATTTCCATATTTATTTACTTACTTACTTTTAATAGCACAGATTATATAATTTATAGTTATACACGGAGGGGAACACCTCGCTCACTGTGACCTACATAGTTCTATTGAGGCTACCATTCCCCCGGAGGAACAGATGAAATGAAGGAACCACAAGAGGCCACATGCCGCAGGCAGGCAGACGAGAGAGACAAATCACTAACAAGTCCAATTCTAATTATCCAAAGAGGGTGAAGAATCATCCTAAAAACCAGGCATCTCTCTGGTGTGCACGATATATACTCTTTCTTGCCTTGAAGGGAGCAGTCGGACCAATTTCTCCGGCATTGTCTCACACTGGGAAGCTTAAAATTAGGCATGAAACATGTGAATAAAACCCAATGAAATGGTATGAAGGCAGTAAAAGATAAACAATGAAGACAGAGAATACCACAAAAACCTTACGATCAGAGTGTGCGTCGGCGGGAATTGAATCTAGCATCTCTGAAAGCAAGCTTCACACTTTACCATCATTCAACTTTTGAAAACATCTTCGGGAATACCCTGGAAAATTTCTGAAAATATACCCGTAGACTTCAGATGTCAATGTGTTTCAGTTCATCGCAATACATTTAAAAAAAATAAGTGTAGTTATGTCTTTCATTTGAGTTGCGTTTAAAATTGGTATCAGGACGATGAACATCAAGCAGCAAGCTGTTGAAAAGGACGCTATAAAGGTATGGACAGGTTTCGGCCCCTGCCCTTGATTCTGTTATGGTTATATTCAGCTTCCTAATATTTATAAAAAAAACCCGCTAACTGTTCCATGTATAAACTATTCTTACAAAAAAGATTAATCTTTTATGTACATCATACTAATCGAGATAAACATTCCCAGAATTGGTCTAATTACTTGCTTCTTTGTAAGTAGAAGGGAATACATTAGGCTACAGTGTTAGTCAACTCTTTTAAAAACTGGTCACTATGTGAAACAATAAGATTTGGTTCACTTTGCATGGTTACGCTTGGGAAAAGTTTTAGTAGCTTAAAATTGAAACCAATAACAAGGAATATCTCGAAAACGGTTAACTCGACAAAAAATAAATATTACGTATTTTGTGTGCTTTAATGAGATCTACATTTTTGGTTTAGTATGTCTTTGTCTGTCTCTGACGGTTTTGCAGTTATACAAAAGCGATCCAGGGTGAAGATATCTTCAGAGGCTATTCCCAGTAAATTTGAAGATATACATTTCGTTTGTCATGTAAATATCTTAAGAAAAATCGTTAAGAGTCATTTGTGAAAAAATCAAAGTTTTCGAAAAATGTTCAATGTAAACAGTAGTTGGGGGTGGGGGCATTTTCTTGAAAATCTTCTTATCACAGCCTTGGAAGATACAGAACTTAAATACAAAGTCTAGAGTTTAACACACTTTTCGTTCTTGAGCTTTACTGCACATAGGCACTCACAAGAACATGTTTCTAAAAATGCTTTTTTGGAATCAGGGATCTCAAAACATGTATTTCCGGTGAAATCTCGTTATTAAATTTTTGGGTGCTATACTAAAGCTTCTCTATCTACTATGTACGTTGAATATATGGGCTAAGGAAAGTAATAAAAATAGAATAAAAAGCAGCGTGTTTATTTCCTCAAGGGGCGCTGTGGTCGAGTGGTTGGACCTCTTGCGACTCATCCAGGCGGCCCGAATTCTATCACATGTGGGATTGGAGGTGGACAAGGCAGCGTATGGATAAGTTTTCTCCGGTTCTTCAATTTCCCCACCATTCGTACCATCCTTCCTTTCACCGCCATTTCATATCATTTATTTCCTTATATACCAGGCATCGGATATTTTTTTAAAACAATGTTTAACACCCGCCTTTATTACATATGGCACCGCAGGCAATGACACATATGATGCTTGGAATGAAGATGGAGCACCGATAGAATGCTACGGTGGATGAACCTGGAGAAAAACCGCTCCTGCGCCGCTTTGTCCACCACAAATCCTACATGCGGTTACATGGGATCGAACCCAGGTCGCTTTGGTGAGAGACGAGTGATCTAACCACTAGGTCACGACGCAGCCAGGTCATCGGATTGATAATCTTTCTGCTCCTCAATTGGCATATGACCCTGGGGTTGTTTTTTAAGAGTGCTTAAAAGCGATATCCCTTTTCAACAGATTTACGGGAATATTAAAGAACTCCTGCGGGAGAAAATTCCAGCACACCGGTGGCGCTGATGTGATCCTGGCAATTGGCACCGTCGTTAACAAACAAAATAATTTTAATTTAATAACCCCAGGCGCTGGCTATAAGTCCTCCATACGAGGAGAAAAGAAATACGTATTTAGTTCCTCCACCGGTTTATATTTCATTGCAATATTAGTATTATGTTTCACAGCCTTATTCTCCGTTACAAAATACCAGCTGCAGCCAAAATAGTAAGATTCTTATTTAAGCTAATTAATATTGTACCTCATGCAACGATATCTTCTTCTTTTGCTCATAGTAAATAATCTCATCTCTGTTAACGACTTCTTTCACGCGCGGAGACAAACAGAAAGACGGAAAGTGATGCCTCCAGGATTTACTTCTCGTTAGTTTAAGCACCTAAAAACTTGTTTCGTTAATATTTAATGGAAATAGGAACTACAGAAACTAACCATAATGAAAATCATGCCGTTTTAAAGGCAGCTATTTCAGTTTTGAAACTTTCGATATAATGAAAACTTAAAGAATTACACCAGTGGTGTTTAAATTGCAGGTGTTTTGTTTTTATCTTAAGTTTGTTTTTTTACTTTCTCTAGCACGTATGAAGATAAGGTAGAAATTCACCCAAAATTTGATATCTACATTTCACCGGAAATACATACTTTGAGGATCCCTGAATATAAACAAGCGTATTTAGAACAACGTCCGTGTGTTTGTGTGTGTGTGTGAGCGTGTGCGCGCGCGCGTGTGCCTGTGCCTGTGGAAAGCATAACTCAAAAACAAAACTTCCGTTAAATAACAAATTTGGTATTTAAGTTCATTGCAATGATAGACACAAGGATTTTTAGGAAAATGTCCCATTCTAAACTACCCTTTAGATTTTATTTATATTTTTTTGTTTTATATATTTTTAAATTAAAAAAAAACTCTGTAACGGTTTTGATTAAAATGCTGTATATTAAAATATTTTCATGGTAAACGATTTTTGCGCAGCTTTTAAATCGTAAAATATAGACAAAACCTACTACGCAAAATGTAGATCTCTTTAAAACACACAAATATACAGAGATACAGAGTTATTTATTTTTATTTTTGTACGGCTAACCATTTCAGAGATATTCTCTGTTATTGGTTTAAATTTTAAATATTTAAAAATTTTTCAAATGGTCATGGAAAGACAACGTAATTTCAATTTCGATCGTAAGGCGACAACTTTTAAAAGATTCGATTGTCAATTTAACGAGGTGAATTCCTTTATTTCCCTTACAAATAAGTAACTAATAATACAATTTCTCTAATCTTTATCTTATTTAGCATGGTGTAAATAAAAGAATAACTTTTTGCAATAATAGTTTGTTTTCAGAACAGATACAGAATGCAACACCTCAGATCATTTTTTTCTGCGTCGGAATTTTCGGTCTTCATAGGAGTGGAAGTGCGAGAGGAAGGAAGGGAAGAAAGTGTGAAGAATCTCCACATTTAACAATGTAACGTAAGAGAAGCTGCTGGTTTTGAAAGTAGCGAGAGTAACACGAACAAAAGACCTAAATAAGTGTATGCAACTCATGTTTTCTGTACTAGAGTGTTTTTTATCCTCTATTAGCTGTTTGTTCAGTCACCCAGTTTTCATTACGAGAAACACAAGTTGATTACCACACTAGTGAACATTACGACTCCATTGTTGCCAAGTAATATTAAATTTATTGTGAAACAGTGTGCCCCGTAAAGGGTGAGAAAGTGGCTAAACATTTGCATAATATGCATGAAAACATAGTCAGCAGCTGACGTTAGCGTCTCTTGTGAAGGATTTACATTTTTAAAGGCTTTTACGCGCGGAATTCTGGCTTTTTGTATAAAGCCAGATGGAGGGGAGATAATTCATTTTGTTTGACAAAATAAATTATCATTTTTTTTTTATTCCAGCGGCCGGTTGTTTACAGTGTTGAGTAAAAAGGAGAGCGTCAATTAGTTATGCAAGTCAGTTCACCTCTTTTTGTCTAGAGGACGGCCACCAAGTGTTAATGCGGCTCCTCCTTCAAGCCCTTGCACGAGATGAAGGAGATTCTTTTTGGGTGAAATTTAATTTGAGAACCCCAACACGTTCAGATGTAACACGGATAAAAATAAATAAACTGACGTTTGCAACAAGTAGTGAAGAATTATGTGCTAAGAGTCTACAAGATCTTCTTTCATTTAATTCATTCCCATTGAATTAATTTATACAGGTTTGCAAAACATGGTTTTAAACCTCAAATTGGTTTATAAACTAACAAGTAGTATTTCCTTATTTATAGACTTGGACTAATTCCTTTACACCCCCAAATTTTCCAGTCCTTCCTGTTCCCATAATTTTCTAATTTATTTATTTAAATTTGAAATGTGCTCAAAAGAGAATACAGAATACAAATACAGAATTTTGACTATTTACTTGCTTTTATAAGTTTATTTGGAATGCATGTCCATGTTTTACGCTTTTTAAAGCGCTATAATTCACATTTTGCCCACATAATTTGCAGACATATTCTTCTTGAGCTTGATGGTACTTTATATATATGTACGTATATATTAAATGGTGGCAAGGCCTATGATTGTGTGTCTATGCTGTTTGTCCACTGCCTATTTTTATTAGGCCGTACCGAAGAATCACTGTCTCAGTCTTTCTACTTCTGTTTCCTTCTTGATAATGCTTTATTATACACTTCTGTGTTTGATAGCGGTGTCTTTATCCATATACATTCTAAGAATAGCATTTATCTTACTATTATGTACGCAAGTCTTTTTGGTGCAGACTTGCTGGTCCCTATTACCTTGTTTATAAATCTTGTTTTACCATTTTCAGTTTTTTCCATGTCACTGGTTTTTAGTTAGTTCAGTATCAGTTAAATTTCATAATAGCAATTGGTGCGATTGTCGTTTCAAAAAGTCTTATAGGGGTTTCTAATTTTAACGATGTGAAGTTTTTGATGTTGCCCTGGTAGCTGTTTGATAGCTGCTGAGGTTCTTTCTTGTATGGGTATGTGAATGATGATTCGTTTGTCTGTAAAGTGATGCCCAAACACTTGAATTTGTCGATTATTGTCAGTGGTTCGTCTCGGGTCTTTAAGATGTCTGTCTTGGATATGTTTCCTCCTCTCCTATACGTACACTTTTTGCGCTGTTTTGTCATTGTTTATTATGAAGACGTTTTCTGTACTCATTGTTGCAAAATATTTATATCTTCCTGCAGTTCCTCTTTTTTTCATGACCCTAGAACCATGTCGCTCACATACATTATGAGTGTGGCTCCTTTCAGCTTCTCTCCGATATCTGCTATCATTATATTGAAGAACAATGAGTTTTTCGGGTCACTTTGCATACCTCCGTTTGTCTGGATTTTGTTTTTTGCTGTTGATACTTCATGAGTTATCTGCTATATATTGCACCTCATGACGTCTTGTATTATATTATTATATTATGTTCTTCACTAATCATGTTTTTTTAGTTATGGATTAGCTTTTCTTTGTTTATAAGGTCAAAAGATTTTTCGTAATCAATAAAAATCGTGTATCGTGTATTTTCCTTTTGGTTTACTAAGAGTTTTTTCAATTTCTTGAAGAAGTACTTTTGCTGCTTGCATATTGATCTCCCTCTTCTGAAACCAAACCGATCTTCTGGTATGTGTTGCTGCGTGAAATTTGTCAATTTATTAGTGATTGATTATCTTCATACAAATTTTGCATATTGCGTTTTCAAGTACTATTCCTCTGTACGAGTTCATGTCCTCTATATTTCCCCTTGTATAATATCTCTTCCCCATTTTTCTGAGATAGTGTTTCCTAATCAACTGTTTCAGGGTTGAAGAACCAGGAGGGCATATTGAACATCTGTGAGAAAGAGTTGTGCGTGGCAAGCTGTTACGGTGTATTCTTGTGTTTGTTTCCCATGATTAATGAATTGAATAAAATGAGTTGTAACATTGTAACAAAGCCTTTCCAAACCCATGCTCATATAACATAATTATTTCTTCGTCTACGTGTTAGGAATGTCGGCTGCAGTTTGTGCAGTACATTTTTGTTACAGCCTGTGTAAGGCTCGTAGCCCAGACCGAGGCATCTAAGGTACGAGATAAAGCAAAACCAAAGTCTCCAGAACTGTTTTAATGAAATTGCAGGGAAGTGATATAACGGGGTTTGTTTGTATGTGTGTGGTGTTGTTATGCGCCATAGTGAAGAGAGGCCAAAGGGAACAATAGGTGAGCTTAGCTGGGCCCTATGCGCTTTGCGGTGGCTCACGCGGTGACGTTATTCAACTGTTTATAATAAACAGAATATTACATTTAAGCTACGATAAAAATTCAACTCCGTTGTATATTTTTATTTTCTCTACACGTACTATGTACATAGTGTAAAGAGAAGGTATTGCATTCCATCCAAAAATTCGATACCGAGATTTCACCTGTATCCCAAAAAAGCATCTTAGAAAAATATCTTTGTATGTGAATGTCTGTGTGTCCAAGTGTCCGTGTGTTAGTGTGTCTGTGAACACGATAACACAAAAATGAAAAGTCGATAAAATACCAAACTTGTTATTTAGTTTGGTATCTTCCATGGATGCGAAATGAAGACTTTGAGAAAAATTCCCCGCCCCAAATTACCCTTTACATAGAAGCAATTTCGAACATTTTGATTTTCTCAAAAATGGCTCTAACGATTTTTAATTAAAATAGTGTGTATGAAAAATATTAAATGGCAAATAAAATGTGTATATTAAATTTTCGGGGAATATCCTCTAAAGTCCTCTTTGTTTTGGATAATTTTGCTAATTTTGCGTAACTGGTAAACCGTAAGGGATACAAAAACTTACTACACCAAAAATGTAGATCTCATTAAAACACAAAATGTATGTCATATACGTTTTTTTTTCTACTTTTTTTTAAAATTGGCCATTTCTGAGATATTCTTTGTTATTTGTTACGATTTAAAATATTTAAAACTTTAATCCCACGGAAAGTTAAAAACTCCTGGCCATGCATAGAAGCTGATTTCAACAACATGCAAACAGCTTTTAAAAGATGTGACTATCATTTTAGCCTAGTATATTCCCTTATTTCCCTTCTACTTACAAAGAAGCAAGTAATTAAAACAATTTCTGCTAATGTCTATTTCCATTTTCCTTTTTATCAATCATTTGTTTCAGCGATGTAGAGAAGGTCATGTGAATGGAACACATAAGATTTTTACTTTCTCTAACCGGCATGTACAATGTACATAGTGGATGGAGAAGGTATTGCATTCCACTCAAAAATTCGATGTTGGAAATATATGTTTTGTTGTCCCTGAGTCCGTAAAAAGCATTTTTAGAAAAAAGTCCGCCTATATGTCTTGTATTTCGATGTGACACGAAGATTTAAAAAAAAAATCCCCCCACCACAAACTATCCTTTACATGTAAAAATTTTCGAAAATGTTGATTTTCTCTAAAATGGCTGTAACGATTTTGAATAAAATCCCGTATATTAAAGGTATTTACATCCCAAATGAAATTTATATCTTGAATTTTCTGGGAATAGCCTCCAAAGAGACTAATTTTGCCAACTTTTGCTTAGATGCTAAACCGTAAGTGATACACAAAAATTTACTGCACAAAAATGAAGATCTCATTAAAACACACGATTTCTGTCCTTTATGTTTTTGTTGTAGAGGTAGGCGGTTCCGAGGTATCCCTTGTTATTGGTTTCAATGGTACATTATTTCTTTATACTCTTCTCAGGCAGGAAGTGTCCGTTTTTCTTTTGTTCACACCTGGTCTAGCAAAGCAGCATTTATGTTTTTGTTGTAGAGGTAGGCGGTTCCGAGGTATCCCTTGTTATTGGTTTCAATGGTACATTATTTCTATATACTTTTCTCAGGCAGGAAGTGTCCGTTTTTCTTTTGTTTTACTCCTGGCCTAGCAAAGCAGCGATTTGCAATGACAATCGCGTAACGACAGCTTTTAAAATATTTGAATATCACTTTAGCCTAGTGAATTCCCTTAGTTCCCTTCTACTAGTAATAACTAGTAACTAAGTAATAAGACCATTCTGCTAACGTTTTTCTCATTAGCATTGTGCAGAAAGAAGCATAATCTTTTGTAAGATGTTTGTTTGTAGAGCAGCTAGAGAAAGTCATGTAAGTGTAACACATCGGATTTTTAAGTTTCATAAATAGCTGAATCAGGAGCATATAACTATGAAGTAACTGCCAAAATATATACATGGAGGTAAAATTGATTAGGATTTATAAATAGAAGGCATTGCATAAAAATGCTCTAATCCCCATTGTTTTTGTACACACAAATAAAATAATATTATTTGACAATGTGGTGTATTTTATTAGGCTATTACAGCTCTCATCAGAAACTTATTGTTCAGTATATTCTAATTTTATTGGACTTTTGAAAGAAAACTTAACAATAACAACATTAATATTCGTGTTTTTTGAATGAAGGGTAACTTAGGTTGCATATCTTTTAATTATTATTAACAAAAACACAGTTGTAAATGAAGTTTAGATTTTACATTAGTGATATTAACAATTATTTATAAAATTGTCCTTAAAATCTTATGGCTCTTATTCAGAACTCAATCATGGTCACCGAAGTCAAACGGTGACTCTTCTTCATGAACTACATGAAGACCATCAGAAATAGATGAAGGACTGCTGTAATATTCAATGAAAACACGGGGCACATAATTGAGCAGTTTAGGTACCATTTTGTGTTTTGGCAAATCAAAGGGTCTTGAATTTTTATATTTATGCGGTAAAGACTCATGATTCCTAGAAGGAAGTCATTATGTTATAATAAAACTTTTTGGTGTTAGATCATTCATCAATTATTAGTATTTGTCCAAAACAAGAATTGGCAGCACTATCAGATAATTTGAGTTTTGAGGGGTGGACAATTTGGATATATGCCTTCAGTTTATATTGGAATTATTGTTGTATTACTTTAATTATTTATAAAGAAGTAATTGTGAAAATGGTTGCATATAGTTAAATATCAATGAATAATGTAAAAAGAGAACATTGCCATTTAAAATTCATAACTGGCAAGTTAGATAAGCGTTGAGGTAAAGAAATTATTTTATGCTAATTTGGTGGTGGTAATAAATTTGATGTCAATTATGATGATGATGTATTTATAAATCTTGTACTTTTTTTTTTTTTTTTAATTTTTCGAATTAAACCCACAAATTTTCTCTGATATGAGGATGTACTTATCTTGAAATTAACTGTGGAAATGTTGTAAATAAGAATATGCTGCTCAAGTTTTGTTATTTAAACTTCTGAAAATACAGTGAAGTATGTGAAATAGTGCAAACATGTTATTCTTATTTACTTATAGACTTCTTGGCGCTCTGAACACTTACATTTGGAGACTATATTTACACTATATACTTGAATATATCATATATACTTTAATTTCGATATTTGGATACATGCAAGTGTAGTAAAGCATTGACGTAACATTTAAAAAATCTCAAGATTAGTACATCATATTGTTGGCCACTTTAACCAAATTAGGTCTCCTGGAACGTGGCACTGTTACCGGAGATAATCCCCATAATACCTAATTTCTACTGCATTAAAACAATAACTGCATTCTATTTTACTAGACATAGCAATATTGACTGTATCATGGACATGTGACCTTTGCCAGAGGTTTTAGAATGTGTTACATCGCAATAAATTAAGTCATATAATAAACGCACAGATATGTGCCTTTATTTTGTTTTTGAATCATGTCATACCAAGTTAGGTGAATAAATGCAATGAAAATTTGGATATACGTTGTTAATTGGATTCGTTTATTGCTGACACAAATGCAAAAGTGTCAGGTAAAATTGACCCGCTATTCTTTTTTCTTTATCCCCTGGTGTAATCTGCCACAACAGAAACAAACCAGCTTTTGGTATTATCTGATTGGTGCAATGCTTGCTGTAGGTGGATACCAACTGATTTTATTGTAATAAACGAATTACACCTACGCTACAACAAACAGCAGGATGGCGAATAAAACTGAATTTCAATGTATTTTAGCGTAATCGCCGTGTTTTCAGGAAGCACAATATAATTCAACTTCAATCTTTAATTACAACTGAAATGTAAGACTAATACACCCCGGAGGTTGTCCTCCGTGGTGTAATGGTTAACTTGCTAATTTCATATACCCAAGGTCGCGGGATCAAACCCGGCGTAAAAATCCTTAGCATGACTTCTTTCGGAAGGGAAGTAAAGCCGTTGGTTCCATGTCGTAGATTTACGGCACGTAAAAGAACCTCAAGTCAGATAAAAGAGACCTCTGAGCAAAATCAAGCGGTCTTTTACGCCTAATATAGAATGGGACGCTGAGAACCGCTAAAGAGCGTCCATAAATAAAACACCATTTCGTTTTTACATGAGATAGTAAATAATCGTTATTTCGCAAATACCACGTATTGCCTAAAGTTGAAAATCTCTTTAGCCTTGCTGAAATTTGAACCGTAGCTCTTTGGTCCCAAAATGGTGTAATGTCTGAAACAAGCATTAACGTAAAACTAAACTCATTTAATAATAACTAGAAAAAGACTAATAAAACTAGAAAAGAACAATAAAGCTGAATACAGCAATGACCATTCCCGTTTTTGCTTACGGATCAGACCTATTTCAGGATACACAAGAATGGATAAAAATCTGATGCGTTATATTCACGTGACTTTCTCCATCTATTCTAACCCAAATCCAAAGTGCACTGGTTTTTAATGTTTTCGGTAATTATAATATCAGCAATGCCTTCTATATAAAATAGTATTTACTACTTAATTCTTGAATAATAAAAGGTTATGACATTGTCATTCTGATTCTGCTTTTCCAATAAATGACAGCTATGGATACATAAATCATAAACACAGATCCAGTTACTCCAAGTTAACAGAGAAGTTACCAGCATATCAACGGAGTTAGATCGAAAAACTCAACTTCTAAAACGCCTTTTTCTTCCTGAAAAGTAGGATTTGTTAGATAAGAAAAGAATAAAAATTACCCTGCATGTTACCGTTACAGATATATACAATCTCTTTAATTAATTTTCGACACTTAATTTTGCAAGACTTCAATGTGAAAAGCTATTATAAAATTTTCAAAACTGATAGAGCCTTAACAAGAAGACCCATAAAATTCCGACTATCTTAGAAGATAGTTCGAGTTTGAAACCTTGGGAAAAAATACGTGTTCAAAAATGTATTTTTTATTGTTCCGCTTATATCAATTATACTGAGTAATTGTGATATTTTTCCCATGCACCAAAATTCTAGCTCGCAAGATTATTCCGACTGTAATTGTTTAATCTTTAATCCATTGCTGTAATAAAAATCTGGTGTGTTCCAATCACATAACTTTCTCTACATCAGTGTAATAAATTATTTTTAAAAAGATTATGCTTCTATTTACTTCATCCTAATGGAGAAAAAAATTAGCAGAAATAGTTTTATTACTTGCTTGCTTGTAAGTAGAAGCGAAATAAGGAATACCATCGGCTAAAGTGATAGTTAAAAACTGGTTGCTATGTAATTGAAGTTCCTTTGTTTGTATGGATAGGAGTTGACGAATTCCTGTATGAAAAAGGGTTTTTTCAAAGCTGAAACCAAAAACAAGGAATATCTAAAAAACGATCAACTCCACGAAAAAATATGTATAACATAAGCTGTGTGTTTTAACATGCTCTATATTTTTCGTGTGGTAAGTTTTTGTGCAACTCTTACGGTTTAGGACTTATGCAAAATTTCGTAAAATTCATCCAGAATAAAGTAGTCTTCAGAGACTATTCCCAAAAAATTCAAGATATAAATTTTATTTGTCAGTTAAATATCTTTAATATACGGTATTTTAATCAAAATCGTTAGTGCCAATTTTAAGAAAATCAAAATTTTCGAAAAAAGTTCTATGTATAGTGTAGTTGGGGTGGGGAATTTTCCTGAAAATGTTTGTGTCGCAATCCTTGGAAGATACCAAATTAAATACCAAGTTTGGTGTTCAACGGTCTTTTCGTTTTTGAGTTATGATGTCCACAGACACCCAGCCACACACACACACATGGACCTTTTTCTAAAAATGCTGTTTTTGGATTCAGGGGGACCCAAAACATGTATTTCCGGTGAAATCTTGGTATGGAATTTTTGGGTGGAATGCAGTACCTATACACTATTACATAATACGTGTAGAGAAAGTAAAAATTCTTACATATTTTATCTTGATTTTTCGAAATGTAATAATTAATTTCTCAAAATTTTGCTTTTTTCCGAAAATCCCATATAACAATTTTTATGTACCTTTGAGAGGCTGTATACAAGTTTTGAAACGAATTCTCAAATAAGCATTGCATATAAATGTGGAGCATTTTGAGTATGGTAAAGGGTTGAAAAAACGTTTGCGAGAAAACAAAATTTAAATTTGGGAGTAATATTAATAACACGCATCCGCCCATTTATAGCTTCAGTTAGTTTGTGGTTAAAGGGCACCAAGTGGGAAGAACGATATATTTTATTAAAGTTTATAATAAAATTTAGAAAAGAATTTAACGATGAAAAAAAAAAAACAAAGATTTTTTATTTCTTCACAGTTTTGTTTCATATTTTACAAATGAATCATGCTAAGTGCAATTGTCAGCCTTTTAGCTTTGAAACTCATTACCTAATCTCGTTTACAGCTTTCACTACAATTTATTTCTTTGGGTACATTACTTCATTTATACTTAGCATTCTCATTCATAATATCTCCAGACTCTGGGAAAGGTAGAGAAAATTTGGGTGGAGAAAACTTCTCACCTCCACCCGCATATCTCTCACAGCCAGGTGCTCTACTCAGTAAAATGTTTTGTTGCAAGGGATATTTTAGTGAAGAAGAAATCAAATATATTCGATAAAAATATAT
The DNA here is from genome assembly GCA_030762935.1 of Hymenopus coronatus. Classification (NCBI taxonomy): domain Eukaryota; kingdom Metazoa; phylum Arthropoda; class Insecta; order Mantodea; family Hymenopodidae; genus Hymenopus; species Hymenopus coronatus. Next base: position 59,990,956 of record CM060881.1, read on the forward strand.
TAAATCATTACAGTGAGTATAATAATTTTAGATACGATTAATGGAATGTTCCATGAAAATGTGCAATAATATATATTGAAGTATTTATAATATGAACCATTTTCTTCTCAGTTCAGAAATCTTGGGGTTCTTCTTACCTGCAACATGGGGAATCTTCTCAAATAGAATCTCTTCTTGTTTTTAGCATAGCTTTTTTTGGTGGTATTTAACGCTTGCTTTTACTACTTGTGGCTCCGCAGGCAATGACTCTGGTGATACATGGAATAAAGATGGAGCACCGGTGGAACGCGATCTGCAGAACCTAAGAAAACCCGCCCCTGCGCCACTTTGTCCACCACAAATCTCGCATGCGGTCGTTTGGGATTGAACCCGGGCCGTCTAGGTGAGAGGAGAGTGGTCTAACTGCTCGGCCACGGCGCGGCACTTAGCACAGACTAGAGGTATTAATGTACTGCATTGCGAAAGTAAATAAACTAGATATTAAAATCTTAAAGCTAAACGTTACGTATATTCTATACGTAACGTATATTCATTTATCAAATCCCCAATGTGACCGGAATACCAAAAATTGCATTAAGATGTATTTTAGCGTTATGAAACTCTAAAAACCTTCTTCTCTACTTACTTATTTTAGGAACTATTAAAGTACGTCATATAGCTTTAAATGTCTATCTGTAAGCGAGTCTAAGTTTTAGACTCAGGCACTTTCCTGAGCCTTTCCTATTGGTTACGGAGACAATATGGCTACGAGATAGGTAAACGACAGGTTTAGAGATTCCTTTGAGGTTAGACTACGATAAATTAGGACTGGATCGAATAAGGGTAAAAATGGACTTTCTGAAGATAGGTTCTGCTTTCTTCTGCGAAATGCGCAGTCTTCCGTTTGCAACCATGTTGGTCAATCGACCAATGACAGAGTCAAATCTAAAGCTGATCTAGAATCTGCAATGTCGCTCACTACTTGTAAGCGTATCTTCCTATAAAATTATAATGAAAACAAGTTTTCTCTTTTCAGATTAAGAGAATAAATCTTTCAAGACAAGCCTCAGGAATGTTTAAATACTAAATTAATTGAGTATTAGAAAACCCCTATGGGGGCCTATGTACCTAAATTTTTTAGGCATTATAATGTCAATAAAATCGTAGGTTTAGCATTATATTTTAAACACTCTTTTCTTGGGTTGTTATTTGTTGGCACATTTTGATTTTCAAATTGGTTCAACACCTCCTGGTTAGTAATGGATAAAATAGTTATACAATTAATTTTTATTAATAATGACGTTATTAAACAATTGTGAAAATGTTCGTATTGTGTAAATTTTTAAACTAAATATTTAAGTCTTGTAGTTACCATTTTATTCTCCAAACTAGTAGTGTTTAATTATAACTTATTTTTTCTAACAATAAATATATCGTGGTCAGCAATAATTCTTAGACGGTTAAAAATAAAAAGCAAATTAATTTCCCAATTATTAATTAAAAATATGTCTAAAATGTCGTTTCCTTATTAAAAACTAATCCGATTACTGTTTTAAACGTTTAAACGAATCTATGTAAAATTGTGGATCTGTGACATTAAAGAAATGGGTTTCCTTAAGGGGATAAAATAAACAATTTAAAACGCGTCCTAGTTCTGTTGATATAAGTCAGCAAGCTAAATATGGCTGCCCTAAGTATGGCTAGGCAGTGGAACGAATATTGCCGGTCCCCATGGCAGCGCTCGCTTTGGTGCTTCGCGTCGCACGGGATAGTGGGTTCGAGTCCCGCCTTGGGCATGGGTGTTTCTGTGTTTGTAAAATGTGTATATGTCTGCGTATGTATATGAAAAAGGAAAACGTTAAAACATTGAGAGGTTAACTAAGGAAATTTAGGAAACTGGAAAAAAAGAGAAAAACTGAATACAGCGTCGTAGTCCTGACAAGTCTCCGGAACTATATTGTTTTTAAAAAAATGCAAAAGTCATGTGATTGTTAAGTGTTTTCATTTTTAGCTAAGTAAATTAAATAGCTCAACATTGATTTTATTAGACACGAATTTTAGTAAAATTAAGTTTTTATTACTACAGCAGCATACAAGCCAGGGTTCTCTTTTAAAAGGACGTTTATTTCTCATGAGTCAAGTTTTTGCATGTTTTGTCTCACCGTTCGCCGGGAAAATGTTTCCGTTCGTAAATATAGGGAAAATCAGCTTTAACGGGCAAGGGAAAGTAAAGGGGATTTAAAAGGCATATCGTTTTCAATACGCACAGGGGAGGGAACACCAAGAGACTTTGCATCGTAAATGGGCAAAAGATCCCTTCCCGCCATACCCTAGGGAACGTAGACTTGCAGTCTGAGAGATTCGGCTCTCCCATTGGGAGATGCACCGGCGTAATGCCTTCTGATGGCTGACATAAAACCTTCAGAGCCTTTTCAAATTATATTATTTGTCACTGTTACTCTTATGCCCTTAATTGAATGTTGTGCGTTTGATCATATAGTGCTCAAATAAGCTTCAGAAAAAGCAAAAGTCGATTACTTTTTTTTCAATATGATAAAGAAGAAGAAGAAGAAACTGTTATATATTTGAAAAACGTTTAATCGTAAAGTATATGTAAATACGAATGAACTAAATAACAGATAGGCTAATGAAGTTTCAAAAAATGATCAATTTTTTTTTTTTTTTTTTAGCAGTTTGAATTTTTGCGATATTATTTAATCCCCTGAATGCCTCTTTAATAATATTTAAATAACGGCCATACTTGCACCTTTTAATTCTGTTTCTTAAAACTTAATTTACGTTGCTTTATGCAATTTTTTTTTTTTTTTCTGAAAGTAGAGGAACTATTACAGCCAAACTTTGCAAGAATATGTAAACATAAAGCATATTTACTGTGAACTACATCATCTGAGTGTATGTTTTTTTGTATTTTTAATGTCATTTCTGTAGTCACTTTTAACTTCTGTGTTCATATCAGGGGCTTTGGCTTGAGAAGCAATTGATGGCGTTTTGCTCGCTGAACATAAGCACATACGCATTCTGACCCTTTGGGGATTAGGGAATGATTCTGGTTAAAGAAAGTTTCCTTGCCCCGGGCCAGGACCTCTAGACGAGAAGCTAGAACACTGACATTCGACCGCAGAGACCTGTTCTAAAAGTTGGATAATATGGATATTAGTGAATATTATCTGTAAAATATATTATTTTCTTCAGCCACATTTTTAAACTAAAAACTGTAATAATATTCGAAACAGTTATTGATTTTTCAGCTTTTCAAATTCAGAAGTTGGTTACGGACAAAGTACGATTAGGTAGTGTTTAAATATATGTATGCATTGTTTAAAATCCATTACATTTATTAAATTATTTAGAAAATATCTATTAACTTAATAAACATGGCCAACGTCAATCTTTTAGGCCGGTTATGGTCTCATGGAAGAATTTTCTCTCCACTTCATTCTTGGACGTCCCACACTTCTTCCTTTTGGGTGGTAGTTCAACAGGGTTGAAGGCACAAGTTGGACATGTTGTCAGATATTTTAGTACGTATAAACTTTAAACAAGTTGCACCTTCTAATGTGTTACTTCTCCCTCGTTAAATCTATTATCTCATTTACTATAGCCTGATGTGAATCTCTTAGACATCATTTCGCCAACTATTATTTGGCGTTCATCAATCTTTCTGAGTGTCATTATATTGTACAGGACAAATCTTGCCAATGTCTTATACATTAGTGTTCTCGTATGTGTCTGTACCATGGAAGGTGATGAAAAATAAATTGATATAATAAGTGTAATTTAAACGCCATGATTACAATCTAAATACAAAATTCTGGCATTAAAAGGTGGTCACTCATTCGGTACAAAATACTTATACAATATAAACAGATAACAAGTGTCAGCATTTAATTTCCTTGGAACGCAATAACATAAGCGTACTTCTACTTTCTCTAGCCCATATAAGCAGTGTATCTAGTGGATAGAGAAATTATTGTATTCCACCCAAAAATTTGATATAAACATTCCATGTGTGTGTCTGTAGGCAGCATTGCTCAAAACGAAAGTCGGTTAAATACCAAAGTTGTCATTTAAGTTCAGTATCTTCCAAAGATGCTATGAATTTTTTTCAAGGAAATCCCCCACCCCAACTACCCTTTTCATGGGAAATTTTTCCAAAATGTTTATTTTCTCAAAAATGGCTCTATCGATGTTTGTTAAAATGTAATATGTTTAAAACATTTTCATGGCAAACGAAATGTATATCTTTGAATTTTGTTCGAATAGCCTCTGAAGATCTCTTCACTCGGATGATTTTGTATAACTGGAAAACCGTAAGAGATGGAAAAAAACTTCTACATAAAGATGTAGATCTCATTTTTGTTTTATAGTTAACTATTTTCAAGATATTCCAAGCGATTGGTTTCAGTTTTGAGGTACTGAAACTTTTCTCAAATAGCAGACATATTTCTTTTTGCCTTTGCTTTGTTTACTTCTAGGAGGCAAAGAGAATGAATTTCAATTGCTTCACTTAGCGACCGGCGTTTAAATGATCTGACTGTCAATTTAACCTGTACATTCCCTTATTTCCCTTCAATTTACAACTTTAAGACAAGTTGTTAGTGGAACAGCAAGAAAAAATTATGTGAATGGAACACATCAGATTTTTTAAATATTTATTTTGACCAACCACTTACAAAGCTACTGAGCCAATTTATTACAGTGTAACAAAAAATACTGGATCATATGACACCATTACCAGATGTACAATATTTTCTGAATAAATACAGAAGTTAAAAGAAATTGACAAAGTTTGCAGAGAAATTTAGAATAAAGTTTGCCATAGAAATTACATGTAAATTCAACAATGAAAATTATATAAACAAGTTTGTAAATCAAGAGTTGGAGTACGAAGTTGTCTTATTAATTATTAACAATGTTATAAGTTACAGTTATTACAAATTAATTTAAATAAATGTTATTTTTCAATTTAGGTATCTGATACTGAGATATCTTGAGGTAATTTTCTCCAATATATAGGCCTAACATGACGCTTGTAAAAATAATTAATGATATAACAGGAAATATTAAGAGAACATTCGAAAAAAAGGTAAGCAGACTTATCAATAAAGCTGTATGAAGCAATGACCATACCACCTTGCTTATCAGCGGAGGCAGTGTGCGGGTCGCGCTGATTGACAGGAGATGGATTTGTACAGTGATATGCATTATTTACCGGATTAATCCTTGATCCAAATTGAGAAAAAAAAAAAAGTAAGCACATATGCTTTTATAGAGCACATTAAGTATAGTGCAGTGGCGTACAGGCCTCAAAAGCAAACGGTGTGATTATATGTCTATTCTGCTGTTTTTGTAACCCATGCTTTTAGCACTAGAGCTTTATACATTGTCTTTTTTTCGTAGCATAAAAACCTATGTATACATTTATATGCCTTGCCAAGTTCTATGTTCAGTGGCTTCCTGGTCTAAACGAACCTACAGAATGCTTTCTAATCTAATTTAATCATATCTATATATGTTTAGTTAATATTCTTTCTTTTCTTTATACATTGTCTTTTTTTCGTAGCATAAAAACCTATGTATACATTTATATGCCTTGCCAAGTTCTATGTTCAGTGGCTTCCTGGCCTAAACGAACCTACAGAATGCTTTCTAATCTAATTTAATCATATCTTATATGCTTAGTTAATATTCTTTCTTTTCTTCAACATTTATTAGGATTAGCAAGAATACCTCGACGATATTCAGATTATCCTGATACATCACTCACACCAGTTCCTCACTAACCAGTTTGAACCAGAAATAGCCGATTGAGTTCTGGAACTCCCCCCAGAAGGAATATCTGCACACGTCAAATACGGAGCAACCTGTTACGATTGATTCAATGAAATAAAATGTTTAGAATTACATAGTAAACATAAATAACATTAGTTATGCAAATAACAAACGTTTGAGATAAATTACTTGCCCCCTTTAGGTAATTTAGTGAAACATTAATTTCTTAATCCATTCGTGTAATTTGCCAGCCAGCGATATACATCCTCAAGAGATTGGCTCAAAGGTTCATTTCAGATAACATTAATTTTAAATGAATACTTTATAGCGTATTAAAATAAACAAGTCAAAATGGTTTCAGTAAGATGGCGATACAGCGCCAGCTGTTTAAATTTCCATGGCAGCTTGTGCTTCGGCTCTTTGATAATCCTCTCGTCTATTTCGTCGGCAGGACGACAATTTAGCCTTGCTGCATATTGACCAGTGCATTTTATTTAAGAGGGAACCTGCTCCTATTCCCCGTCAGGGTAGTGAAAAAGCTGCGCAGAACGTTGTGGGAACAACTATCGCCGATTACGTCTTTCTCCCTTCTCCAGCATGTTCATGTGACATCAGACACGCATGTGCGAGGTTTTTGCCAATGGTGGAAGAGAAGTCATTGCAAGCGGCAGTGGGTGGTCACAAAAATTATGGTATAGGTATTGTTTATTGTAAGAATATATAAACTGAGAAGTATTTAGTTCTCCCCTGGTAAGCCCTTTAGAGGACAGGTTTAGGAGATTGTTTATAATGTTGCTACTAGTTTGGTAAAACAAGTACATGTTCTCCTATTGTACATTCAGCCATACACGCGCGTATTGTAACAGATATAGGAATCATGGGCAACTCTCCCTATATCCTTACCTTTCTTACCAATTGTGATCCTGGCTGGCTAAAGAGAGGAAGTACTCGTAGTTGAAGGCTTGAGCTGCACGAATCAAAAAATCTTATGTCTCCATTCATATAACTTTCTCTACATCTCCGTAACAAATTATTGTCAATAAGCCTATGCTTCTATCTATTTCATTGCTAATCGAGATAAACAATAGCAGAAACCGACTTAATACCTAGCTCCTTATAAGTAGAAGGGAAATAAGGGAATATACTAGGCTAAACCAACAGTCAAATGTCTTAAATTCTGGTTGCTATGGAATTTATATCCGTTTCTTCGCGAGGCCAGTAGTTGATAAATTCCCATATGAGAAATGTATTTTAAAATTGAAACCAATAAAACAGAATATCCCGATAACGATCAACTCTAGGAAAGATGTATGACATAAATTTGTGTTTTAACGAGTTCTACATTTTTGTATACTAAGTTTTGGTCTATCTCTTACGGTTTTCTAGTTATGCAAAATTAGAAAAAAATCATCCTAAATTAAAAGGTCTTTCGAGGCTATTCTCGGAAAATTCAAGATAAACATGTTATTTTTCATATCTTAAATATAAGAGATTTTAATCAAAATTGTTAGAGCCATTTTTGATAAAATCAAAATTTTCGACATTTTTACCATGTAAAGGGTACTTGGGCTGGGAATATTTTTTTGAAAACCTTCATGTCGCATTCTTGGAAGATATTGACCTTAAATACCAAGTTTGGTATTTAACTGTCTTTTCGTTTTTGACCTTGCTATCCCCCCTCACACACATGTTGACATTATTCTGAAAATGTTTTTTTTTTTTTTTCCAGGAGGTCCCAAAACATGTATTTCCGGTGAAATCTCGGAATCGAATTTTTGGGTCCAATGCAATAACTTCTCTATACACTGTATAGAGAAAGTAAAAATAGCAGTATTTTAATAACCTTGTCAAACTATACTACGTATATTCTGTCCTCTCTGCAGACAAGAATATTCGGTTCCTCATGTACAGATAGAGTATGATGGTTTATAACACCTATACGAGCCTCTCTGCAACTGACAGCAAGTATTAAAGAGGTTTCGGCGAATGATATCGAAAGCGGTGGAGAGAATTTTAAAATTTTTATCTAATCTGCCTTTTTAGTTCCATAGTTTTAATAGTTTTTAGGTTCCTCTATGGTTTCTGCCACGGGCAGTATTAATCACACTAGGTTTTATAGCTAACTCTGTCTCTTATTGATTTCATATTGTTTTATCTCTAACTTATGCCACGATTTTATTTTATAAGGGCTCTAATTATCTAATTTTTTAGCGGCTTTATCATTCCTCTCGTCCTCATTTGGCATTTGTGTGCTCCGGAGTTCTGTAAATTATCTGTTGTATACGAAAAGCGGAGATTGTAAAAATCGCCCACAAATGCTAGTGGACCTCAAAAGTAGGATTTCATTCCATCTCACGAGGGAGGAATAATTTTGCTTTGGGTAATTAACTTATAGCAATTTCATTATTTGGGTGTTGAAAACTAGAATTTGTTAGCTTTACACACATTAAGGATGCTTGCTTTAAATATTATTATTCCATAATGTAGTTTCCGTTCGTAGCTAAAGGATTATACCAATCTTGAAATGGACAGCTGTCGTTGCGTAAAATTAGATGCTGTAATGGCTGTGTTTCGAGACATTTGTGTACATAGTTTCTCCCTACTCTCTCAGCTAGATTTGTTTCTCACAAGGAGGGGAAGTTTACCATTCCTCTCTGGATTTTTCATGCAAAGGGGACACCGGAGTGATAAAACGTATTTTCCAAAGTATTAAAGCTTGAGCTATAATTGGATAAGTAGAGTCAGATTGAACATTTCAATGCCACATCCAGGATTTGAACAACGGCTTTTCTGGCGCAAATCCCGGCTGTGGCATTGAATTTTTCAGGCTAACTCTACTTATCCAACTCATATCCTACACACGGCTTTTGTGAAAAAGCAATTAAATGAACACCAATTGATCATAGTATTTGACTGTACTATGTAGCTCGGGACTTAAAGTATTTAGTACGTTGTAAGTCGCCATGTCACGCCGCCCATGTTGTGTGGTAGCGCCTCATATTTAACAGGTTGAGAGTTTGAATCTCGCTTAGAGTGAGTTACCCGAATAAGCTTTATTTATTTATTCATTCCTTTTTCTTGAGAACACGAATATGGAGTAACTTTAAGCTCCAAAGACCCCGATATCATTTAAGCATCATTTCATCAATTTCATTCATCGTCCAATATGTCCAACCAGATTGAAGGATATTAAGCATAAAAAATCTGATGTGTTCCATTCACAAGGCTTTCTCTACATCTCCGCAACAAATTATTGCTAAAAATCTTATGCTTCTATTTACTTCATGCTAATTGAGAAAAAATTAGCAGAAATAGTCTTAATACTTGCTTCCTTGTAAATAGAAGCAAATTAAGGGAGTATCATGGGTTAAAATGATGATCAAAGGTTGGTTGCTATATGACTGAGGTTCCTTTGTTTGTTTGGACAGGAGTTTACAAATTCCTGTATGAGAAAGGTATAAGTTTTTCAAATTTGAAACAAAAAACAAAGAATATCTCAAAAACAATCAACTCCACGAAAAAAAGTATATAACTCTTCATTTTTTGTGTGGTAAGTTTTTATCCATCTCTTACGGTTTAGCAGTAATGCTAAATTCCGTAAAATTCATCCAAAATAAGGTAGTCTTCAGAGGCTATTCCCAGAAAATCAAGATATACATTTTATTTGTCAAGTAAATATCTTTAATATACGATATTTTAATCAAAATCGTTAGAGCCATTTTTGAGAATATCAAAATGTTTGAAAAAAGTTCCATGTAAAGGTTATTTGGGGATGGGGGGATTTTCTTGAGCTATGCTGCCCACACACACACACACACACACACACACACACACACACACACATACAGACACACACATGGACATTTTTTAAAAATGCTTCTTTTTTTTTTTATTCAGGGTGTCTCAAAAATGTATTTAAGTAAAAACCATTTAAGTAAAAATGGTCTGATTTATCAAATCGAGTAGGAGATGTTGTTTTATTAATAGCTATTGCATGGATATTGAAATCTGGAGGATGAAATTATATTTTATATTTGTATTGTTTACTAAATAAAAATGAAATGTATTTAATTTCATTTTTGATTGTTTTAAAACATAAAATTTATTTAATTCACAACATATATTGCATTTTATAATTAAACAATTATATTCATTTCAGATTGGATGCAGGATTTTTTTATCGTAAGTAATTAAAATACGACGTTTCAACGTGATGGCAAAATATTTATCTACTTAAAATAAGCATTCTTTAAAATAATTTTGAATAACTTTTATTATACATGGACAGAACATTAGATAAGGGATTTTCCCAAAAAAGGGAAAAGGAAGAAAATTTAAAACGCTCTGATGTCCAAAAGTAGTTTTATAAAAATAGTTCTGTTAATCTGTGTCTATGTATGTGTGTGTGTTTGTGTATCTTGTTTAAGCCAGAATTTGTGTTACGGATACCAGTCAAAATTTGAAATGTATATCCAGATGCACTCCTTTACAATGTTAATATTTTTGCTCAAAAACCACTGTTAATGCGTTTGAATAAAACATTCCAGCCTGCGATTGCGCAATACCTGAGGGACAGGGACCCCGAGATCGTTTCCCACAGTTTTGACTTCTCTTACAGTCCAGTAGCATGCTCGATCAGCCTCATGTGCTATTTATGGGAAAACCTACTCTCCCGATCTGCGCCAAATATACTTGAAATTTAAACATAACGCAAAGACGAAGCCCAAACCGGGTGGAGGGAAGTTGTACTGCAGTCCATCGAGGACTATTTGCCTTTTCCCTGTGATTTACTTCAGGGTGGCCAATATAACCAGTTGCTTGAGACAAAACTACCAACTGAGCCCATGTGAGACGCGTTTACTATTATAAACATATAACCGCGCAGACAAGAGAACAGAAAAACCTGATGCGTTTCTTTCACATGACTTTTATTACATCTCTTTACAAATTATTGTTAAAAAGCTTAAACTTCTATTTCATGCCAGTCAAGATAAGCTTTAGCAGAAATATTCTTATTACTTGTTCCTTATTAGCAGAAAGGAAATAAGGAACTCACTAGGCTAAAGCAATAGTCAAATCCTTAGATGGCTGCTATGGGATTGAAATCCGTTTCTTTGCATGCTTAGGAGGTGACATGTTCTCGTATGATAAAAATATTTTAAAACCGAAACCAATAACAGGAACTACCTCGGAAATGGTCAACTCTACGAAAAAATTGTATACCGCATAAATTGTGTGTTTCAACGAGATCTACATTTTTTGTTTAGTAAGTTCTTGTCTATCTCTTACGGTTTATGTAAAAGCCATTCAGAATGAAGTCTTCAGAGGCTATTCTGAGAAAATTTAAGCTGTACGCTTTAATTGTCATGTAAATACCTTTAATATACAGTATATGAATAAAAATCGTTATAGCCATTTTTGAGAAAATCAAAATGTTCGGAATTTTTTCCATGTAAAGGTTAGTGAGAATAGGGTGATTTTCTAAAAAGTCTTCGTGTCGCATTCTTGGAAGAAAATGAATTTAAATTCCAAGGTTGGTATTTAACGGACTTTCCTTATTTTGGGCTATACTGCCCACAGATACACACACGTAAGGACATTCTTCTAAAAATGTTTTTTGTTTAATTCAGGGGGTCTCAAAACATGTATTTCCGGTGAAATCTTGGTATTGAATTTTTGGGTAGAACACAATACTTCTTCTGTACACTATGTGCATACGAGTAGAGAAAGTAAATATGAAACAACACTCGTCAACACTTAAATAGGGGAGCGAATATATAAAAACTGTAGGACATCTTAGCATTTAATTGTTGCGCAAAGGTTTTATTTATACGGATTTTCCTAAGGTGAAGTCTGATTTAATAGATCATGTATATAACAATTGCAATTCATTTTTTTCTTAGTCGTTAAAAATGGAAGTAAGCAATGCATATTTTCTGCGTATCTTCTATTTAACCAGGCTTTATTACCTTAACTGAAATAATCTTCAGGCGGCCAATTAATGTAGATATAAAGATATGGCGTGTTTTGCAGTTATCTTTGATATCATAATGTAAAAATAAATATGGAGGTTTTCATACAATGGGGTTTCAAAGGAATTTAAAAACTCCATGTTATCAATTTTACATATGCGAAATTATAGTTCCATTATCTTAGAAACTATTAAGACATTTGACTGAAATGTTCCAGGATAAATATTCGCCCATTTCAAGTGCACTGACTTACTTATATACATAACTCCATTTATTAAGAAATATAGGGGTGTTTTTTTAAGTATATATAGTTTTATTAAAACTCATTAGAATGGTTTAAATAGCCAACGTTCTTATTTTACTTAAGTTGCCTCTTAGTAATCTTGTATACATTTTCTTCATTCTATAATTTTATTTTCCTATTTTGAATAGTATCTCTCAAAACTAAAAGAATGTCACTGAAAGAAAAGTTACAGAAAAAAGTATATATTTACAGAGAAAACAAAGAACAAAACACACACTTACTTAGAACACACACAGAAGCTTCTAGGTTAATAGATATACTATTTGGTAGAGTAAAAGATTCTTTAAAAGATGAGCACAAAGATACTCTTTTTTTCAAAGAATATAGGGATTAGGATTATTTTTCTGGTGAAATGGTGCAGAATTCAAAATAAAAATGGCTAATGCTGTACAATTTTTAAAAAAATGCTTCAGTGATAAGGTGAGGATCAGGGAAAAAGGAAATTAGTTTTATAAGGCAGCTCTAGAAACTGAAAATGTCATTTTGCAGTACTTTTTACCATTTAATCTCCTCTTAAATTTCCAGTAGTCGTTTTTATGAGGAGCTCGAGTCTCAGTGATCACCTGTCAATGTGTTGCTAATCAAAATAATATAATAGAATGGCAGTAGTTCTTTGCAACTCGACCAAAATTCTGACCTTTGTAACCTGGCTTCCAGAGATAGGAAAAAGAAAATCCGGGTCTACATAAGCATTAAGGAAGACTTTTGTCTCGGTAAACCTGAGGAAAACTCTCCGGTACTCATGTCTTTGAGAGGATGAAGGACGATAACGCGATCGAAGGGTTTTGGTCGGTTAGTAAATTCCATTCACTTCATTGCTCTTCCGTGATGCTTCACACCTCAGAAACTCTCCTCTCTCATCCAAAAACTTCCCACTTCTATTCTATTCTGTGTCTTATCTTACTGCCTACTGAAACTTCGCCTGCCAATTCTGTTTGAACTTTCTCTGTCTACCAAGTTGTCTCTGTCATATTACTAACAAATTTCTATAAAAATATGTGCTTAGAAACGATACTTAAATTTTTGAAGAAATAAAATCAATAAAACTGTACACATAAATCATTGACTCAAGTACTATTTTATTTTAAATATTTCCAAAACCCCCATTTTTACTTTCTCTAGCACATATCTACAATATACGAAGTGGATAGAGATGGTTTTGTACCGCTATTTCACCGGAAATACATGTTTTGAGATTCCCTAATAAAAAGCAGTTTTAGAAAAAATGTCCATATGTGAATGTTTGTGTTTCTTTTTGTTTTGTTCTTTATGGTGTATCTGACGGTTTGTGGACCTCATATCTCAAAAAAAAAAAAAATAAGTCAGTTAAATCTAAACTTGGTTTCTAAGTTAAGAATGATCTAAGGATGCGACACGGATATATGCAGGAAAATCTATCCCCAACTACCCTTTCCATGGAATATTTTTCGAAGGATATTTTCTTACAAATAGTTGTAATGATGTTATTAAAATATTATATGTTTAAGATACTTTTATGATAAATATTAACTAGAATTTTCTTTCAAGATGAACTGGTAAACCATAAGAGATAGACAAATTTTACAACACAAAACATATATGTAGAGCTGGTTAAAGCACATAATTTATGCTATATACTTTTCTAACCATTTACGAGATATTGCCTGTTATTTGTTACAGTTTTAAAATACATGTTTTTCAAACGGGAAGACGTCATTCTTTTCATATCTCTTTGGTTAACGCACACAATTTATACTATACATACTATTTTTCCTGCGTTCATTTACGAGATGTTCCCTCTTATTGGTTACAGTTTTAAAATACTCATACGTTTTTAAAACGGGAAAACATCATTCATTTCAAATCTCTTTTTTTTCACTCCGTCTCTTACAGGAAAGCAAGTAATAACACAATTTCTGTTAACATTTAATTCGATTAGCATGATACAGATAAAAGGGTAATATTTTTTAAAAAAAATAGTTTGTTTACAGAACAGATAAAGGAAGTCTTGTGAAGGGAACACATCAACATTTTTCACTATGCTTCGAAACTCTAATAATAAATATCCGGTTATGATAGGTTTATGCATACAACGTGATAATGTTATCTATAGTTTGCGAGCATAATACAACTCTCTACGCTGTGCTAACTTCTAGACGGAGTTCCTGAATTTTGTGATTAGAATGTAACAAACTGTTTTAATTATAATATTATTATTTTTATCTTTTGTAGAGACTGAATATGAATGGAGCAATAGAATAAAAGTTGTTTCTTAATTACTGTTATGCTTCATTTATAGGAGGAATTACAAACGATAATTTTAATAAATGATAAATGGCTTGAAGTATCTGTATTATTAATATTTCAATAAACATTTGTGAAATGTTTTAAACTGTAGGTATTCATCTCGCGCACTGTACTTTTAGAGATCTAAGACATTCCTGCAGAAAGAAATGAAGTGAAGGAATCACAGCAGACTACAAGATGTAGGCAACAGTAGGGACTCGCGGAAGTCCCTATTGTTCTAAGTGCGAAAACAACTGGAGTTCAGAGCTGGCAGCTAACTCGGGAGCTTTGTGCGAGCCTCAAAAATGTAAATCGTGGAGACATATCTCTCGGTTTAATTGAAGGGCTGAGAACCATAGTGGGCCATCTGCATGCGAGGCCAAAATTGAGCTGTTGCCATCTGTCGGTATAGTTTATGATTATACATCTTATATTGCAGTGGGCCATGACTAGCATTTCCCGTTTACAAACAGTAGAGCATCAAAATATCGGTATAAATGAAACTACAAATTCTGTTAGAGTCAGCAGGGTCCAAATCCATGCAGCATATCACGCTACCGCATATGATGATCTTATGTCCATGCTAACATTTAATCCTCCAGTGAATCATGATTTTTACAGGGGTTTGCAAGTCAATAAGATGATCAGTAGGACATTGATTTGGTGTATTGAAATGACCCAGCTACATTTCTTTAGGTTGGGTCAAATCCCAGCAAAGGAAATTAGCTTCCAATAAATAACTGTAAACCCTAATTTTTCATGAAGCCACATGAATGTTGTACTAAAAAAAGATATAAAATATATTTTAGATGTCTGTGGCATTTAGTTATTATGTGTAACTTGGCTCAATAAATTATGATATTGAAAAAACATTCACCTCCTATTTCTTCATTTTTAAAAAATGGTGCTTGGCCCACTATGGTTCTCTACCCTTCAATTGTTGTGCAAAAAATTCTTTTATAAAATACATTGTGAATTAAGATATTACTCAGCCTTTAACTATTACGTCGCATTTATACTATCGTTACTATTTCCTACGCCTTTCTTTTCTTTCTATTTCTGAGGTGCATCTGTTTTCTTTGGTTTTTCTGACACGAAAATGGTATCTTTACTACTCAGACGCTTAAATTCTTTAGTGGAGGATAGCATTTCTTCGGCTGCAGTCATTATTACAGGCGCCCTTCCCCGAGGAACGACACTGCGCCTTTATGTGCGAAACTCATTACTTTCTACAAACTCGTTTCTAATTACATTGCATGTTTTTCGGTACTAATCTCACATTAACGACCTTTCTGAGCGTATCTCGCTAATCATGAAATGAAAATTTCTTTTATTTTGCGATGTTGTAAACGCTAACGTGATCTCTTGGCGTTTCTTACTTGTGTTGTTGATGCATGGCAACCTCTAATTACATTTCATTTAGTATTATAGTACCTTTTCTACATTTCTTCCAATTATATATTGCTATTATACTCTTTTAACCTATTACTTCTATACATCGTACTTTTTTACCTTATCGCAAGTCTCATGACTTTTTACACTTTATTCCAAGTATGTTCAAAGATAATTCTTGCGAGATGCTAGCATTATAACTCATTTTCCTCGAATCCATCAAGATGGAAAATTATTGGTAAGTCATATATACTTTCATGTACACGTACGGTGCTCGGTAGCGAATGAGCTTTTTTAAGCAAACAAAAACAAAACAGATTTATAATTGAAGTATCGCTTTCATAATATTTTTAGAGATTCCACACGAACCGAAAATGGAATTTCTTACGCCACAAAATTTTTGGAACATAAGGTGTTTGAAAGAAAGAATTTAGGATTTATTTAAATTATTGCCTAATGATTCACTTTCCGAATTGCGATTACTTGCAATTTAATGACAATATTTCAGTGCACTACATTTGGGAGCAAAGCCTCTGTAAAAACCATCATCGTAGAATACGGACTGTTATTTGGTCCATCTATTAAGATTCGGTAAATAATCATTTACAATAAATATTGATGGTCCGGTCGAAAGTAAAATTTATTGCAATAAGATCAGAAGTAAATTTCCAAAATTCACGATATTTTATCAAGCAAAGAGTACCAAAGTTCTTGCATTCTACGTAGATAACTCTATAAATTTCTTGTTTATCTTTGTCATAACTTTCCATTCTTTCACTTCTTAAATTCAAAGTATTCTTGTTCCTTTCCAATTCCCAGAAATTATTTACATCTTTATATTTCTGAACGTACTGAATTCTCATAAGGTGAACCTTGCGCTAATGGACTTGTGGACAAAAATGACCGGAATATCTAATTACCTGATCTCTAGTTAATTGCTTTACTAATGACTACCTTTAGTTCCTGTTTTTATAATCTTATGATATGTTATAATATTATGATTTTAATATATGAAAATTATAAATCTCAATTATTTTATTTTCCCATCTTTTTTTATAAAACAATTATTAATTTAAAATTACAATATATCAATAATAATCCTGGTATCAGTATTTAACCGACATTTCGGGAGTCGAAACCAACCTACTGAATCAGCCTCACACTGGAAACTACATGTGCTGTAAATACAAATGGTGCGTTGATACACGAGTTTGAAGGAAAGCGTATATTCAATCAGAAAACCATAATAATAAACCAGCTTCAAAAACGTCGACATTCTTTTTGACATTCCAGGTCATCGTTCAACGCCACTTAGGAAACGCTTTTCCAGGCTTTTAAATATCGATCCTAACTTTTACTTTTGTTAAGAAGAAGCCGAGTGGCAAAAACGTGAAATGTCGTCGCCTATGAGTGAGAGAATAACTGAAAGAGAGGGTCGAGGTATCTAGCACTTTCTATGCGCTGAATGGGGAGCAGAAACTCCTTGGAAAGAAATCACCTTTTCCGCAGCCGCCAGAACAATTGAACGGAGATTTCATTTGTTCTTGTGGGAGCGAGAAAGAACTCGTGTATTAAAACAAAATCAAAACGGATGTCACGAAATTCCAAGACTGTTTGTGTGCAGACGTGGTTCCTCGATTCCCAACTTTCTCTTTTCATTTCTATTCCTTATTTTTATGGGCAACAGGTAAAGCTCTCTTCCTCTGCGCCTATCTCTCGTAGTCGTAAAGCACTAGTACCCCACATTACACGCAAATCTCATTTCTGGTGATGCATATAACATTTTCTCTTGCGTTTCAAAGGCCCTGAAAATTTCCCAAGGAAACCCGAAGTTACGCTCTCCAAAGGTATAGTATTATTGTTACTGTCGTGTTTTAGTTTCAGTATAGTTGTTTAACAAAGTTTTGCAACTTAGCACCACAAAGCCCACACTATTGTGATAAATTCTAAATGTTATGAAGTATCTCGCTGTATGTAAGAAAGATATTTGTAATTGTTACCTCTGCTCAGATATTATGTATATTAACACCTAAGCAGAGGTAACAAAATATAAGTTTAAACATTTTCCATTTCACAGATTTTGGGAGTCTAAATAATAATTGTTGCAAAAAATGAGATTTTTAGTGTGCTGTATATCTTACCAACTGGGATTTTCTCTTGAATTTTATTTTTTAAATTTTAAATACATATTTAATAATGGCACTTCATCCACCACTTTAAACTGTAGATTTCTCATCCCTTCATGGAACAAATTATAGCACCTATATGATTTTGAATAAAACAATACACTTTAGTCCGTTTTGTAGGAGAAATTTTGCTTTACAAATTTGCAATTCTGCTAAGTATGGCAGCTTATATGTGTTCAAGTCTTGCGGTTTTTATTTGTAAGCAACGAGTTTGTTTTCTCCATTTTTTCTCATTTGGACATATTTTTCTGCGAATGATATTTTCTGGCATAAAATGGCCTGTTTCCCAATAAATGAAATTTCACATATATATATATATATATATATATATATATATATATATATATATATATATATATATATATAATATAGATCTATTTTGATGCTAGTAAAAGATTTATTTATAAAAATAAATAATTGCTGATAGATGTTAATTAAAGTATGGTGTAACAAAAATGTTGCCCTTGTGGTGTAGCGGTTATGTTAGCCATAATATATATCCAGGATTGCGGGTTCAAACCCGGCGGAGGTTGATGGTATTTTCGAACGTAATGTTATGCGAACGGAAAAGAACCCTATACCCTGAAAGAAAAGGTTATTGACCTCAATTTGTTATTTTCACGGCCAAAAGTAATGATTTCGTTCAATAGTGCCATCTATGGCGGATGAGTTGATACCTTGTCATAAATTGCTCATAATGGCGAACTCGCCAACTAGAAATTCCCTGACCAAAAAACCGGCCTATATACCTACACCAAAATGATGTGATGGAACTTGAATAACAAAAATAATGCTATATTTATTAATAAACATACAGTATAAAAAGAGACCAGTAAGCTAAGAAGGCGGGCCTCTATCCGATTAAAATTGCCATTTTGATATCTTAAATATTTTCTGAAATATGGATCACGAATCTAGACTGGTTTTTTGCATAATTGGGATACGATTTCTCCTTAAGTTTTACATGTTGTTGCCTAGATTTAGATTTATGCATTTGTTTTGAACTTTTTTTCTCGTCTCGGTGAATATACTATATTTTCAGATATTTTCCATCGTTTGAAACTGTATACTTAAATTAATTTGGGGCACCTGTATTAGACATTTTATAAACTTCAGCTAAATAAATTTAGTTTGTGGGATTAATAATTTATATACTAATGAAGACGTTTGTCTCTCAGATTCCTCAGAAGTGCACGTTATCTCTCGAAATTTAGCAGTGTTTTCTCAGCAACACTTATCATTTGAAAATAAGAGGGGTATTCCAAAAATGTTCAACTTAAAGTACAAGCTAAGTATGAAGTTAAAAGCATAGCCTCAAAGTAATCTCCTTATCTCTCCACTAAAATTGTAAATGATGCAATCACTTGTCGAAAGTACCTCGTTACTCTGAAAGAGGTTGTCAAAGCGAATGTTTAAAACGTTTATCACGATACAAGATTGCACTGAGGAAACACCCAGAAGTCATTCTCCTCAAATCTTCAGCTGTTCTATGTTGTATTTTTGTGTAACAGGAACGGCCTTGAAGTTCTTCTTTGGATCCTCCCCAGCTTACGTCTTCAAATAAAAATTTAAATATATAAGAATAGTTGTATTCCGTATTCACTGCCATTCTTTCTGGCATGTATCTAACACTACTGGTCCTTCACAATTGAAGCACATGGTGAACATTCGCTTGCAAGAATGACAATCTTGCGGAAGAATAACTTGTCTTCGATCACTCTCATGTATGCACATGTAATTGAACTTAATTTGATATGGTAAAATAGACATCAGTAGTGCATAAATCTGTCAAACGTTATGAGTCATTAGGTGGAACATTCTCAGCAGTTTCTTTGCACATTCTTGTTACCTCTTTTTCTCTTCTCTTCATTTTCCACAGAGTTTTCAAAGATTTAAATGTTCATGGAATATATAGTCAATTTTGGCAACATTAACACCGACTTCTATACATCATATCAACATTATTGTGTTGGTTTTCCGCCACTAAGTTTCTTACGCTTTGACTTGTTCTCTCGTTCACAGCTTTCCAGAGCCGGCCAGAGCAAGGAGGGTTGCTTTACAACTTTCGCTCTTCTTCAAATGATCGTATCTATTTTGCGATAGTATGAAATGAATTCACATGATCACCATAAAATAGTTAACAAGTCCTTATATACTTTTTTCTTTCTTTGTTCTTTCTTTCATTCGTTCTCTCTCTCTCTCTCTCTCTCTCACTCTCTCGTCTATACTCTAGAATGTGAAATTGCATTATCTAATATTTTCTATGGAAATCTTTTTTATTGTTCTCGGGTTATTATCAATGAAGTGAACTCAACAGACTGTACGGCAATAAATATTAAGGGTAAGTGCAACACGGAGCCTGCTCTCTGGTCTGCTACCGCTTCGGTCTTACGCACAAAGTTTGAGTGTGTAAGCCGAAGATTGTCTCTTACCGAGTTGGTCGCTTGTTGCTGCATTGAAGACGAACAGAGCGAGAATGAGCTATGGATTCCAGTATCATTGCTGAGCTGTTTGTAAGATAATAATAAATAAATTACTTCTTACAATAATACAGCCTATAATTTTCAACTTGTTTAGAACTACACAAAGGCCCTCAAATTTTTACAAATGCATGTACTTACTACATGCTAATATTTCAGCTGGTCGCCTTCTTAGTGCGGTGGTAGCCTTGCTGCTTGCCAAACCGGGAGACCTGAATTCGATTACCAGTACCGACGTGGAGATTTTCCCCCAGCTGGGAGACCTGGACGGGGTGCACTCAGCCTCGTGAGGTCCCTGGGGGGGGGGGGCAATAGAGGAGCTATTTGATGGAAAAGTAGCGGCTGCAGTTCATGAGGACCGCGTTCACCGGCCGGGAGAGTTCGAGGCGCTGACCAAGTCTCACCGTCCAATACTGCACTTCATCCATGACGTCTGCCATGGACCGAGATGGAAGACGCAGCGGCCGGGCCAAGATTCCTTGTGAGCTGTTGTGCTATGGAATGGTTATCTACCGATCATTTCGGCAATAAAAGGATGTCAAGAAGGGTGGTATACTTATTTTCGACGCATGCGCAAAAATTACCCAGTTGTTTGCACGAAAGAGCGAGGGAATTCCTTTACCGGCAACAAGCGGGCTAACAGGTGATCAACCAGGCTCATTCTTACACATCACCATTTGAATAGCATTGTTCATTCCTTCCTACTGCATAACCAACCAGACCGCCAACGATCAAGCTTCACCTTGCGCCACTCTGAAGTTTATACTCGCACTAATGAATTTTTAATAGCTCAAGATCCATTGTTGTCACCTGTGTTAGTAACATTTTTATGCCCATTATTGTCTACATATGTTTACTTCTATAATTTTCATGCTGTGGGTAGAAACAAATCTGTTAAGTTTTGCATAAAATGTATTTCTATAAATTGCAAATCACTACTTTAGCAAAACTCTCTGCCTAACGATTAGTTTCAATTATCTAGATTTGCAAAGGAGATCAACCTTATTCCTGAAATGTCTATTATCAAATTTTGAGAATGTACTCGCTTTTACTAAATTCGTTTGGTAAGTATGGCGAATAATAACATTTGTGGTAGGGAAAGGCTTTGTTCTAATTGTTGTGAGGCAACCTGAGGCGCGTTAGATTCAATGTGCGCCTTTACAAACAAATAGTGACTAGCAAACCAAAGCAACCACTACACTGTGGTGGGAGGTCGCACCGCAATTGTAAACCTTTAGGCTCTGGAATGGGGGGAACAAAGTGGTCAGCTCAACCCAGCATACGCTTTTGTCCCCTGGCAATGGTTCCTATTATAGAATTAGGTCGCCTCAAAGCCTCACGAGGCCCTAAAATATGGAAAGGATTAATTGGCAATTACGCGAAAGATCCTTATTAGCGCTCCAGCTGTATGGCTACGAGGAGCACATTACAAGTCCTAAAAGAAGCGCTTTCACTTCTATTGCTACAGTTCGTTAGAAGACCTCCATTTTGCGAAAGCAAACTGATTTTGTAGAGAAATCAAATGGAAAAGCAAATCCTACACTAAGTATGATAAGCTAACACGCTTCGCGTGACGAGTAATAATAATAATAATAATAATAATATATATAATGCGTATTCAATGATTATGGACCGTATATTGAGCATAATATGCAAAACATAAGTTTAGGATACACACCTATACTGCATGAAACCATGCTAAGAGAGAAAGAGATATTTCAAAGAAATTCAGGGCAATAAATGTAACGCTTTTGTTATTGGAGTGCATTACACAACATTTTCAGTTACCATTGTAATCCAAGATTGGAGGGAAAGCTTATTTACCCCCTAACAAAGCGGTATTCACAATAAAAATTACACATTAACATGAGGACATAAAACTTGAATATTCACCTCACGCGTTATTTTATCATTCACAATTAAGACAACGTGAAACAGATGAGCTAATATGCAAAACTAACATCGACAGAACACACGACAAAAGGAGTTACGTATATTTATTAAAATGAATAAGAGCAAGGCATATAGTTACACCACTTATCATCACAGTTGTTTTACTATTGATATTGGCAATGGGGAAATTGTGTGAGAGGGCACAATGATTGTAGAGAATAGCGCAGTGATTCACTGGTTTCTTATGTCTGGCGCAGATATAAGCATGACACCTTTGAGTTTTTAAACCTATATATTAACACGATATGTTTACGTTGTTTATGTCAATATCACCAAAGTGAACATTGTACAATACGAAAACTTGAAACAAGCCTCTATGATTACGTTATGCTTCTCTAAATTCCATTGTGAACAGCCCCTTAGACTGAACGGTCGTAAAAATGAAGTTCGTTGTTCTTTTACAACTTATTAGGATTTGAATATAAATTAGCCAACAGGAGATAAGTAAAGCCCAATTAAAGGAACCGTGCAGGTCACAAGTTATGATAATGGACATGTTCGAAATGTAAATCTTGAGGAGAATGTAATTTAGGAGGTTACGACAGCTTTTTCTGCTTTGTACGAATATGGATGGGATTTAGAGTCCTACCCAAGGTTGTTTTAGGGTTTTTACCCTCTTCAGCCACGTTATTTTTTTTTCGCTGGCTAATTTGTTGTTTCTTAAATCTCATGGGCAACTCACTTGTTCCCTACGGCAGGCACTTTTTTATCTTTATTTTTTTTTAAAAATACATTACATTTTTTTTTTTTTTTTTTTTTTCATTTCCAAGAGTTGTTTGTAGATTGTGGTGTGGCTCCCTTTTAATTTTTAGAAGCCATTGCCGTTTCTTGTGTGCATTATATTGATTTTGTCTGCGAGTTTCTTTTAGAGTGAGGCGCATAAACCTTTGTTTCTTCGGTGAGGCTCTTTAGGGTTTCATTGTGGTGTTCTGTGAGCCTGTTGAGTTTGTTGATGGCAGTCGTGATGTCTTTAATCTGGTATATATTTCCCTGATGCTTTTGTATATCTCTTGTGCTGTCTGCAGATCATCTTTATAGTTGGTGTCGATGTCTTGCGGAACTTGGGCTTCGTTGCTGTAGGAGTGCTATTTTTTATGTTCTGTGGTGGTTGTTTGCTGACTGGTTGTGGTTCTTGCAGAGTCGAAGGTCATTGGCTCGGATTTGTGAATATTTTTCTTACTGTTGGACTTGCTTCTTGTGTATGCTTCCTTTCATGTAAATGTAAGTGGTCGATTCCTTGTGGTGTTCGTATTTCTTGTCGGGGGTAGTAAGGGAAACTGGCCTGGTCGATGCAATGGTTATGACGGTAGTATGTGGAACAGTAAGGGCGGCGTCTGGTGAAGTGTTGTCTCCCTACCTATGTTAGATTTGGGGCTCCACAATAATGGCAGCGTGATGTGGAGAAGCACTTTTCAGCAGTGTGTCCGTACTGTTTAGTATCTTCTACATTACGGTGTTCAAATTGTGCGGCTTTCCTCAATTCGCATACTCTTTCAAGGAAATTCATTTTGGTTTGTAGTATTGGATGTCCTATTCTTTGACCTGGAAGATTTGTGTTTTGTGCCTGTAAGCAATTATTTATTTCATCAGGTCTTCCATAAGGGTTACGATGAGCCAACTTGGGTGCACGCCAAAGAGTAGTGAGTTAGTCATGAGTCACAGGAGTCTGTTTGAAGAATGCAGTGCAGCTCAACATTGAGGGGAAACTGTCGTCAGGGCTGAATAAAGTGTTGTAATAAAATGGTAGGAAGCGCAAACTCTTGTGTTATGAACCTCGTCCAGTGACATATTAACACTCCTCCTCCAGCCGGACTCTGAGATCTGTTGAATACTCCTGAGTTCTCTTACTCAGCCCAGTAGAGTTGAAACATCCTTAAAAATGCTGCGAAGTGTTTAGTTTGATGTACCGAATTGGAAGCTGTGAGTTGAGGATATGTAGTACAACACGGTGTATTAGACGGAAAAAATACAAGAACTGTATCAGTGAAAGATAACAGTGAGTTTCTTCTTTCTATCCCCAAGAAAGATCCATGCTGAAATACCTACATAAAACCGATTTATTCTATCAATGACCTGAACCAATTGACCAATTCACAATGTTTCCTGAAACTGGGGTAGTCCATGTTACTCCAACTTTCGTCAGGGCACTCGTAGTACAGCTCAACGTGCAGATGTGAAGTCATTCTCTGAGAGCTTCCATTGTGAGCATGAGATAGGAAACTGAGGTCGTGACCTAATAGGGTTGGCTTCCGCAAGAGATACCGTCGAATTCTCGAGAAAACCAATTTAAGAGCTGTATTTATTCAGTAAATGTCTGATACTTTAGCTCTTTGCAGAATCTATACACTCTTTGTTTGCTAAATACTATCTATGGTCAAAAATACTGAATTTAGCTTTGAAGTGTTCTGTAATATATTTGGTTCTTTATATAATTTGCTAAAATAATTGGTTGATGTCACGCCGAACTTAGACGTAGGGGATAAACATATGATATAATTCAAGCGACTTTAACTAAGGATACACTGTTCAACCTGTTGCGGCTCCTCTTTCAACAGTTCTTCTAATAGTTAATAAAATAATAGAATTTAATAAATTCTGTTATTGAATTAGGTATAATTCTTGTTGCATGCTACAATAGCTCTATAAGTGACTAATGGATGACTGGTAAGTAAGTGCTTTGGAAGTATATTATGATTATAATAGTCACATAAACTATTATTTTACGGTCCTGATAAATTACTCAAAGTACCTTTACTAGGTATATTTGAAATGAAACAAAATACTGTCAATATACATACACATCATTCAAATGCTTGTAATATTCGTGGGAATAAACTTAGCAATAGAAAATACAACAGGAGAATAAAATCGCATTATTTCAAGCCTGTTCTTAAGTGAATCTTAGGAAGTGAAGTATATCGAATGCTAAAAGAAGCAATTGTGACATATTACCAGTTTTAATTAATTCTAAATAATGAAGTATAAAATTTTACTATTTCTTAAGTATAAGTCAAATAGAATCTTAATTCACATGGAAACGCAGTTCATAAGATATTAAAAGAAAATTTGTATCTGAATTGTATTTCTGCTGTTAATATATTCAAAATATGACATTTAGCAACACCGGTAACAGCCATATATAAGGAAAAATGCATTTAGTATAATGTGAGGAATTTCTTTAATATTTCGTGTAACATCCTTAGAAGATGCTGAACTTATATAATCTAGTTTGGTATTTAGCCTACTTTTGGTTTTTGAGTTCCACTGTTCGTACACCAATAAGCATACCAGACTTGCGCATATTCGAACTTGAGACGGGAAACGAAGAGTCTTGCTGCAACCATCAAAAGTATAAGTGGAATTTAAAATACCCGAACATGGTCAAATTCATTCGCAGGAGCTTGAAGCAATATTTTTTGACCATAATCAATGGTCTTGCTTGATTTATTGATGCCCCAAGCGTTGTCATTAGTACTGCAATTAGTTCATTCTGAGTTGAGTAAGCTCTTGTTTACAAAATATAGTAAAGGTTTGAATAGGATAGTTAGATGGATAGTCCTTATTAATTCATAACATTATGATAAACTAATTAATTCGTAATCTTCTCCCATTTGGAGGTAGCGTCTGTACTCTAATTATTTCCCTTTGGTAACGGTACTGAGCAACAAATATATTTTTATTAATTTTAATTGTTTATTTATGTTTGTGTTATAACGACTTGAAAATTTGTATTTCAGGGTTGTTTTTCTTAAATTAGTTTCATTGATTTATACGTCTGTTTAAAATATATATTGGGTAAGTCCAGTAGTAAAATGTATAGCTTACTCATACACGAGGACAACCCTCTAATTTATATTTATTTTCCGTACATAGGAACAATAAACCTTTAAACACCAAAAACCAAGGTAGCAGTGCGTGAGCTTGATACCCACTTCTCCGAAAGCATACTGAACTTCTACCTGTGACTGAGTCCATCCAATAAACAGGGCACAAAGTTAAACGAACTTAGCTTGTCTCCCCTCTTAGAAGCAAACCTCGGTAGTTGCCACACACATAATAGCATTAATTACATTAACATATATTAACAGTAATACACTTATACATAGGAATTTATCTAAAAAAGTTACAGTAGAATAAAAATGCTTCATCTTACTTCTATATGTTGGTATTACAGAAAGTAATATGCTGATTTTTACACTGTAAGAATTTCAAGAATTTCGTTCTGCAAAATATTCATAGATGAAGATAAGTTCCAAAACAAAAAAGTGTCCTAATGCTTTTAATTGGTTCTGATCCTAAAATAATGGCAATTGAAATAGTCGTGACATGATATGGAGTCTTAGAGTCTCCTTGCATTCATACTTAATCCCTGGCCACGGAAATTTAATTATTACTTTGAGTTGTAGTAATACACATACGAGAGGCCCTCAAAGAGTTATAAATAATCACCAGTATGTCTCCTTTCAACTCTCAATGAGTCAACACAGTTTCATTTGAAATTTTACCGGCATTCTTTCATTGGCTAAAATTTTCTAACAATGGCTCTAATGTTTTTTATTAAAAGGTTACATTTTCTGTTTAATATTGGTTATTATTGTGTGTATTACAATAACACGTACGGTCTGTGGACCCGTACGATTGCTGAACTCGTATATGTGCTGGGATTTAAATAAATACACTTATTCACTCATTCAAAATACTACATGTTTAAATATTTATATGATAAATAAATTATCTGTCTTGAATTTCATGTCGATAACATGAGAGTTCCTCTTCATTCGGATTGAATTCGATATTACTTTGTATAAGTGTTAACCCGTAAGAAAGCAAAGTGGCGCCGCAGTAATGTGTGACCACCATTAGGTAGATACCAGGTTCAAACTCCCGGGATTAAAAACCTGGCCGAAGCTTTTCCTCAAACACTAGGCGAATATTGGATTGCATAATATGATCTGAACATTTTCATATCGTCTCTTTCATCATAGCATTTCTATTTCTTCTTTTTCTTCTTCTTCATATAAGAATTTGGACTGTTCACCTGTTCTGGATATGCTATGGTCCAAAATTTCTTTGCTCCTTGACAGACTACTGACCCAAGGAATTGACTTGTAAGTCCTTGGGAGTGTATGTTTTACAAAGCGGAAAGTAAACGGTAAGAGATAGTCACAAACCTATAGCATGTGTTGCAATGTGTCGTTAAAGAACACCATATAACTTCAGTAAATATTTTCGTGGCATTAAGGTTTTCTGAGATATTTTTGTTATTACTTTAAATTTTCAAATAGATTCACATTTTTCAAGTGCTTGTGTTGTTAGTCGTTATTTTTTTCTTGTGTTCAGAGAAAGACTGTGGAATTTCAAAGCCATCATATAGCAATCTACATTGTAAGTATTGCACTACTGCTGACTCCTATTCCTCTTGTACCTAAAATGAAATGTAAAATGAAAATATTTGTGCAAACCTTTATGTTAATTAACAAAATCACATATAACAATAAGTGCAGCCCTCTGTGGTGTAATGGTTACCATGCTAACTTCATATACCCAAACCCGGCGGAGGATGATGGATTTTTTTCGGGTGTAAAAATCCTCAGCATGGCTTCCTTTGGAAGGGAAGTAAAACCGTTGGTCCTGTGTCGTAGATTTACGCACGTAAAAGAACCTCAAGGTAGAGGTTCTGAGCAAAATTAAGCGGTCTTTCACGCCCGGTATAGAATGGGACGTTGAGAACCACAGCAGTTCAAGATCGTCCATAAATAAAACGCCATTTCATTTTATAACAATAAGCAAGCAAAACCGGGAATTTAACAGTGGATCTTCCGATTTCCATCAACCCTAATCAACGATTCCAGGGCAACATGTTGGTATGATAGTAAACTCTTCCAAGTAACTTCTCGTCTTCTCCGAAAAACCACAAGGATATCTCAAATTCATTTGGAGTTCACATATCTAAGAGTATGGTAAATATGCACTTTAAATCCCGAGCTTCATAGTTTAATCAATCAATGGTAGTTGATAGTAGATCAATGATAATTGTTCTTTCACACAAGTAGAGCTTAGAACTGGTTTGGAAAAGCAGAATCAGACTGAAAAATGTTTCTAGAGCTGAATATACGTTTCCAAACTTGCTCTCACTAGTTGGAATGAAACAATAATTTATTACTTTGTAAGAATAGAGTGATTGGAAGAGTAGGCAGATAATGTCATATGAATGCTACACTTCGGACTTTCCTTAAATATTTATAATCGTTAAACACTCAGCGATCTTAGAGTGTATTTTTACCAAACAACATTCATAATTCACATATATTCCCTCAGTTGACCGAAATAATGCTTTCTCAAAATGTAGCCGGGAACCAAAGTTTTTGAAAATCTGCAAATACAAATGAGAAGAACAAGGTATGCCAAAATAAGGATAAGAAAACCCTGGAAAGAACATAAGTTAAGAGAAGACGCTAATGGAAGATTAAAAAAAAAAAAAAAAATAGAAAAGAACAGAAAGCAACAGGGTTTGTTGACACGAACTGTCTATTTGCACCGGGAGGTAAACCAACAAGCGCAACAAAATTACAACAAACTCTGAATATGTTCATAGGTTTAAATGCCAACAAGAAATTCATCCACCGCACGTCGTGAGCTTATCTGTCATGCATGGTCTTAGAAAGATAACTCCAATATTATTGCTCGTAATATAGAGAATTGACCATTTTGGTCACATTGGAGTACCTCTGTGATATCTCGTCACTGCTACGTGATGTGATGTGTTGCCAAGTTTGGGCTAGCAGACGACGTTTTGCACACAAATTGCAGCTCAACAGAAATTAATCCTCAATGTGTTAATCCGCTTACCGCGCTTTCTCTTCGCCGAGTACTTTTGGTTTAGTAGATTCTTCCGCCTCTTCCTGTGTTAAAAATTGCATCATAGAGAAGAGCATTTTCAAATGCTGACAAATGCGAAATATTTCAACAGAGGAAAACACATTTGAAAAAGTCCTTGTATATAATCGCCCCAGATTCTGCTAATGAAAGTTGCATAAAATAATACAATTTAGCTGGCTAACAAACGTTGCTTTTTACTTTTTCTATATAGTACATGGTACATAGCTACAGAAGATATTGCACTCCACCCAAAAATTTGATACCGAGATATCACCGGAAATACACGTTTTAGGATCCCTGCTAATCAAAAATGAATTGTTATAGAAACGTCCATGTGTAAATGTGTGTGTCCGTGTTTCCGTGAACACGATAACTGAAAAATGAAAAGTCGGTAAAGAATCAAACTTTGTATTTAAGTTTAGTATCTTCCAGGGATGAGAAACGAATGTTTCCATCTTTTACATGGAAAAAGTGTTATTTTCTCAAAAATGGCTCTAACAATTTTCATTAAAATAGCGTATTTTAAAGATATTTAAATGATAAGTAAATGTCTATATTGCATTTTCTGGGAATAGCCTCTGAAGACCTCTTTATTCTGGATGAATTTTGTTGAATCATGCATAACTGGTAAACCGTAAGAGATAGACAAGAATTTACTGCACAAAAATGTAAATCTCGTTAAACACACAATTTATGTCATACTTTTTTCGTGAAGTTGACCATTTCTGAGATATTCCTTGTTATTAATTTCGGTTTTAAAATAATTAAAAGTTCTCTCATGCGGGAATTTATAAACCCTTGACCATGCATAGAAATGGATTTGAATCACATGGAAACCAGCTTTTAAAAGAGTTGACCATCGCTTTAGCCTAGTGTATTCCCCTATTTCTTTTCTACTTACAAGAAAGCGAGTAATAAAAACAATTTCTGCTAATGTTTATCTCAAGTCGCATGAAAGGGTAGAAGAATGAGCTTTTTAAAATACTTTATTATAGGGATGCAGAGAATGTCATACGAATTGAATACATAGGAGTTTTAAAGTTTAATGACGAATTAATTTATTTTGTTTACGTACCCTGTTTTCTATGTTATAATGGAATTGTTTATAAGATTTCAATGGTTAGTCCTCCCCATTTTTCTCATATAATTACACTTTCGTATAACGTATCGAAAATGTCTCACTATTCACATAAAAAATGTGCAAAATTCTCATCCCTTTAAGCTTTTCCTGACTCTCTTAGAAGAGAAAATGGAACAATTATCGGTTGGAATGATCCATTAATTTTATATAGTCAAAACAGTTATATGTTAAGCATTTTCCCCTTCTGTTTGGTCCCAGCTATATTATATTCATATAAATCAGAGGTATTTAATATATACGATACAATAAAATATAGGTAAAGCATGTAAAAGGTCAGCACGTTAATCGCTTTGAAAAGACACATACTCTGCAATAAAAAAATACTCTGAATTGTTAATTACAAAACATTGGTTAATCGATTTCTAAGTTACCGGGAAACAATTTCCTCTTATTACACAATTTCTTAACAAACCTTGCTACTCCTCTGGTTTATAAGATACAAAGGAGATAGAGCAAAACATTTTTAGTTGACAGTTATTAAAATATGTTGAGACTGATATATCATGAGTCATGTATCGTTATAAGAAGATTATTCGCTATCTGTCTTTAGTTTTTCAGTTGTGGTCAATTTTACATACCAGGAATGAAATATCCATGGCATTTGCTTTATTTTATATGTATTTTCTGTGGAGTAACGAATAGTTTCTACTCAACAGACTTTGCAAAATGTTCGTTTGTAATCCGAATGTGTTCGTATTCAAGCACAAGGACTTCGTAAGTAATTTTTAAACTTTAGTAATTTATGAAATAAAGTGAAATAGTATCTAAACCCATGACCGTCAGAAGATGGTTGCAACTCCTCATATGGAGGACTTTCATCCCTCCTCTAGGACTTACATGCCAGCGTCTGGGGCCAGACGCCTGTTAAGGAGCAGATGGAGTCTCAATCAGAGAGAGTAGCCTGAGATGCGAGTGGGGAAGAAGGTATTATGAAATGAAATTAAATGGATTAAAGAAAAGTGATTAAGGAGTAGGCGGTGGAATGAATGGCGTGAGAAGACCAAGAAGCCAAGAAATTCCGACCAGACTCCGCTTTGTCCCCACACATTTCATATAAGATCCACTGGGATTGAATCAGGGACCATTGGTGACTGGAGTAAAAGTGACATCCTAATGAACACTAGAACACAATAATTGTAATAATAATTTTTACTTTCTATACGTACTATGTACATAGTGTATAGAGAAGGTATTATATTGCACCCAAAAATTCGATACCGAGATTTCACCGGAAATACATGTTTTGGGTCCCTCTGAATCCAAAAAAGCATTTTTGGAAAAAGATCCCTGTGTGTCTGTGAATGTGTGTGTGTGTGTGTCTGTGGACAGCATAGCTCAAAACGAAAAGATCATTAAATACCAAACTTGGTATCTTCCAAGGATGCGACACGAAGATTTTCAAGAAAATTCCCACAACACCAACTACTCTTTACATGGAACTTTTTTCGAAAATTTTTAATTTATCAAAAATGGCTCTAATGATTTTGGTTAAAGTATCGTATATTAAAGATATTTGCCTGACAAATAATATGTATATCTTGAATTTTCTGGGAAGAGCCTCTGAAGACTACTTTATTCTGGATGAATTTTATGAAATTTTGCATAACTGCTAAACCGTAAGAAATTGACAAATACTTACCACACAAAAAATGTAGAGCACATTAAAAACATACAATTTATGTTTGTAAATTCTTTTCGAGGAGTTGATCGTTTTTGAGATATTCCTTGTTTTTGGTTTCAGCTTTGAAAAACTTGTACTTTTCTCATACAGGACTCGTGTCCATACAAACAGAGGAACATCAGTCACCTAGTAACCAGCTTTTGACTTCACTTTAACCTATGATGCTCCCATATTTCGCTTCTACTTACAAGGAAGCAAGTAATAAGTATATTCGGCTAATTTTTTCTCGATTAGCATGAAGGAAATAGAAGAATAAGCTTATTAAGAATAATTTGTTACACAGAAGTAGAGAAAGTCATGTGATTTTTTCTTAACTGAATTCCTTCATCGCCAATTTTATTTCCTTTCAACTTCCAGAAAATATGTAAAATTGCAGGAAAGTTGTATGTCTAGTCAGAGATGTTAATTGTTCACGTAGCTCAATTTAACTCGGTAACAAACATTTTTAATTTGTTTCCCTTTAGAATGAACTTAATGTGTTCCCTCTCACCCCTCCGCCGCCCACCAGTTTTAACACAATTGTCTACAAATAATTTTTGTGCTTATTTGCTGCAACCCATAAGAAAGTAAACAACACAGAGCACAAACAGTGTGCATAGTGCATGGAAATTTAAATACTATTCACATGGTCTTGAATGTTTTGTATGTTTTTGACCTTCACTAAGTTTGAACCTCTCTTGAGATCAACATACATTCTTCGGGGCTACAGCTTCCTGCCAGAGTTACGAAAGGGAGATATAAATACAAGGTGATGTCGGAGGAATAAACCTAACAAAGAGTGTTTATAGAGCTTCTAACGGTTTTCTTAAGTTGGTAACACTGATGGAGATGAAAGAAAGCCGAGAGAAACAAACAAGGGCTTGTGCATTCTCGCTCTCTCTGAATAATGAGCCGCTAAAGATGGGAGTGGTTTAACGAGCAGTGCTGGGATACCTAATATCATCAATCTATTTTAACATCACTAGCGTGTGGCAAATGTTGGTTGCCATGGTCTTATTCTACAATCATGTTATTAATTGTCGAGGGAGTTAAGGCCCCGCCGTGGCCGAGTGGTTAGATCACTCCCCTCTCACCTAGATGGCCCGGATTCGATTCCAAGCGTCCGCATGTGAGATTTGTGGTGGGTTTTCTCCGGGTTCTCAAGTTTACTCAGCCTTCGCATTCCACCGGTGCTCCATCTGAATTCCATATATCACCAGTGTCAACGCCTGGGGTGCCACAGGTAGTAAAAGCGGGCGTTAAACACTACATAAATCAAGGGAGTTAGTAATACACTACCTCATATAACAATAAGATAACGTGTAAGTAAGGTTTGCAATATGAAGGTCTCGGATTCAATTTTCGTTAGGACGCCACTCTTAGCACATCTTTGTGTGTTTCTTCAATTCGGTAGGCGAATGGCTAAAAGGTTGTAGGACCAAACGATGGAGGTTGACGTATTGTGGTAGAACGGTAGAATTTTCGCCATGAAAAGACTTCTCCCTGGCGTTTAATACGACTGGCCTCCTTTCTGGGAGCTGTTTTCTACCATTGGACCCACAAGTTGATGGTGACTGAGGCAGAGTTGGTATCATATGGAATCGTTAAGGATCCTGTTTATGCTAGCGCACATTGTCGTCTGGATCTGGTCGTCCTTAGGGCTTCATCTTTATAATTTCCTCCCTGGGATAATGTTGAAAGACTGTTTCGTTCTGCTCTAGATACTGCAGGATCCTCCGTCTGAGTACTCCTAACTGCTAACGTAACTCTATGGCATGACATAGAGTTACAAGGGACCTTGGCCTACCGCACGGTCGCTGCGTCCCCCATCTGGACCCAAAGGCATCATGAATGGGGTCCATTGCTGGAGGGTGAGACGCAATCAGCGCCTCCCGGCCGGTTAATGCGGTCTTCTCGATCTGGAGCTGTTATTTCTCAATCAAGGAGCTCCTCAATTGACCCCCAGGGATCTCAAGAGGCTGAGTGCATCCCGGACCCGCTCTCCCAGCTTTGTATTTGTTAATGTCAATCATAGGCAGTATTTTATATACATTCAGGAAATGTATGGGGTGCATTCAGCCTCGTAAGGATCTTAAAACCTAACTGAAACTGATAGCATAGTGAGCGATCACATTTGTTAAAGAGGAATTTCCTACATGGTCGAGTAATCAGCGAGTTCACACGGAGGTCGTGGGTTCGATTAACGGCTGGGGCGGGTAAGTTTTCTTTAAGCGGAATTATCCCATGCCACCACAGATCTGGAAGAATGATGGTGAGAGTGAATGTATCTGTATAATAAATTATTAAACTAATGTAATAATTGTCAGTTAATATAGAATTGTTTCACATGTTAAAAGCCCCCAATAAGACCATAGCAGATAAGGAGGGGGGTATATAAATGAAACCAAATAAGAAGCTCTAACTAATGTAGCCGGAAAGAAATATATAGCGCATTGTACTAAGATGCACGTATCTTAATTACAAGCTAGAAGGCTGTTTGCGAGGGGAAAGTGGTTGGTACATTTTTGCTAAAGGTGATAAAGCTCAGATCAGATTCGTAGCAAGAGGGACAAGGGTGGATAGTATTGCGTTTGGTGTGTACATTAACAACAGTGTGTTTGTGCGTACAGATGTCTTTTTTTCACTTCTCCCTTCATTTCTTCTTTTTCTCATTCCTCTGTTATGTTTGCAGGCTGTTAGCTATTGGTTTCTCACGTTTTTTTTTTTTCATCAGAAATTATCAGCTTTAAAAGTTGAATGTGAAAAATATAGAGTAAAGCAATTACTAAAAAGTATAATATAAGCACTTATGTATGAACTATACGACCCATTCGATTTACATATCTCAATATGTAAAATATTTAAGACCAATATATACTCCCCTCTACTCTTTTCACATTTCGGCATTTCTAATAAATACCGTTTGTGGGTTCATGTGGAGGGTTTGCTAATCTTTTGCTTCAGGAGTCAAACAGTATTTAATTGTTAGTGTGTGCTTGATTCTTTATCAGCGATAACATATTTTCTTCGCCCGATTTAGTTTCAATGTAGTTTCAGAAAAACCATTAACTTATAAAAGTGTTTACTTAGGCGCTAACAACCGACGGTAGGTTAACG
This sequence comes from Hymenopus coronatus, assembly GCA_030762935.1. Classification (NCBI taxonomy): domain Eukaryota; kingdom Metazoa; phylum Arthropoda; class Insecta; order Mantodea; family Hymenopodidae; genus Hymenopus; species Hymenopus coronatus. Next base: position 60,026,077 of record CM060881.1, read on the forward strand.
CTTAAGTACTGCATGCTTTAGTTAATACATCTTAGTAATGCCACCTTAATTACTCCAAATACGCCCTGTGGGGAATGAGATTTGCATTGATAGGACAGAATAATCTGCTATACCTAACAGAGCGACCTACTCTATTGATCACAAAATTATATTTATTGGTGGCTTGTAATAGAAAATCTGGTTTCTGAAAAAAAACAAATAAATAGATCAGTTCAGATTTTCCAAAGTACCGCAGAGCCGTTGTTATCTGATTCATATTGTACCGAAAAAGGTATAAATAAGAATATAAATAATATATATATATATATAAAATATATAAAAGCAAAGGAGTAAGCTGTGAAAAATGATTAATAGTGTACCAAAAGTACACATCGCTTCACAAAGGCTTACTAAACAATAATATTAAAAAAAATGAAACACTTTGATACTATCTAAATTCTTAGGATTGTTAACGCTACTGACGGATCAATTAAATGACAACCCATGATTAACATTCAGTTACTGTATATGGTATGAGTTTTATTGTGATACAGGTATTTTTGAAACTATAGTTGACATTTGCTAAATTGATGTAAAAACGATTATTTGAATTTCACTGTACTAGTGATGTACAAGTAAAAATAAGTTTATCAAAATACCAGGTGGCACAATTGCCCTATATATGACTGTGCAGATATCCCTTGGTGAATTTAAAGAGTTGCAGAACTCAACGGGGCTATTTAAAATTAAAACTTGCGAGAGTGTCTTATATTCTAGCCTTCTCAATCAGCGCTAACCGTTCACTGCCTCTGCTGATAATCAAGAGAGGTAAAACTAGGTTGCTCAACCAGTTCTTCACTAGTGGGTTGAAATAGCCCCATTTAGCCCTGCAATTCTTTTAGTGCACGAAGATTTAACAGTACACATCAAATACGGAGCAGTTGGGTCACCCGGTATAGAGGTTAAATTATAAATATAGATTCCATAAATTAATACATAATATTGCAAAACTTTAGTCATTGTACAAAACTATAAACTGGTGTTATAATTAAGATTATAATACTTGCCCAAGTGATTGCTGTTTCTCAGGTACAAACTGTTAGAAAAGGTATGAACTTACCTGAAAAAAGAGAGAAAGTATGTGAATTACTGAAGTTGATATTTTATAAACGAAGAATAGTTAATCATAGAATACACAGATAATTCATTTTCTCTTGCACAGATAGGTATAAGCGATATACACATGAAATCTCATACATTTCCCAGAGCTTAGAACAGTTTCGTTACAACTTTCAGGTTAGAACTCTTCTACGATATCAGCAGTTCATTTATATTGCTCCAATACGTGCTTTAAAAGAATAATACTCGTATCCTGCTGTTTTAAAGCTACTTCAAATATCATTCTTTATTTAAAAGCTATGGTTTAGATACAGACGTTCATTACAAAATGCCTGTGGTATCGTTAAAAATAATATGTTTCTTATCGTTATCGATAATAATAATAATAATAATAATAATAACAATAATAATAATGAATGCTAAAATGATGTAATGTCCTCCATTAGGATTAAGTTGCATGATTAAACTATTAGGATTAAATTAAATGATTACAAAAAAGCTTTATGTATGATATGTATGGTTATGTATGATATGTATGATTATCTATTATGTTTATTATGTGTGATGAGTGTTACCGCACATGTAAGTCATATTTCCTTTACTTCAAAATTAAATACTATTCGTATATTTTAATTTGCTATGTTATTATTCATTTCAATTAAACACTTTCACTTGTTTTACTGCATATACTTAAATGTAAACAAAACTAACGGCTTTCTTATTTGTTTTACACTGAAGTTACTGAACACTTTTGCTCATCTCTTTTTATGGGTATAAACTAATAAATATTTGGTTGATTGTGTGTAAAAGATTTATTTGTGTTAATTTTGTCATTCAAAGTTTTAAATAATATATTTTTTAATGTTCTATTTAATTGTAATTTTAACAAACGTACACAATTTTCTTTTACTTCTTTTTAATGAGGTTGGAAATAGCCTACTGTACCTAAATTAGTATGTGTCTCAAGTGCTCATAAGTAAACTGTTGAATTAAAGTATATTTTGTCGTTCCATTCAACTTTAAACAAGTGTGTTTTAGTGTTAGTTATTTTCATTTCAGACTTCATTCAACATATATAAAATAATTATTTCAGGGATGAATAAAATGCCTATAGTGCACCAACATATTCCATCAGCTTCAGAGAATCAGCGTTCATTGCACAATATAGTGTCTGGGTCTCTGGTCAAAAGTTTATTGCTTATCAATTTGCGATTCCAAATTGATTTCTTAGAAATATATTATGAAAGGCACTATAACAATGGTCATAAATATTTTCAATGTACCTATCTAGAGCGCAGTGTGGCTTATGTTTTATAAGGTGGCATCTCGAATCCATTTCAACTGAATATATCACCAAATCAGTTTATACTCTAAAACAGATTCTTTGAATGCATCTATACTGATCGAGACAAGGATATAGACGGTGCAGTCTAACAACTGGTCTATGATTGCCCTATATGTTGTTTACTTTCTCTACACGTACTATGTACATAGTGTACACAGAAGGTATTGTATTCCACCCAAAATTTCAATACAGAGATTTTACCGGAAATACATATTTTGCGTCACCCTGAATCCAAAAAAAATATGATGTGATCCATTCATATGACTTTCTCTACATTTCTGGAACAAATTATTGTTAAAAAGCTAATGCTTCTATTTACTACATGCTAATGAGAAAAAATTAACAGAAATAGTCTTATTACTTGCTTCCTTGTAAGTAGAAGCGAAATAAGCGAGTACCACAGGTTAAAGAGATAGTCAAAATTTGATTACTGCCCGCCTGAGTAGTGTGGTGCTAGCGTGTTTGTCTCACCTTCTAAATGTCGTGAGTTCGAATCTCTCTTAGGTTAAGTTACCCGGATAAGTTTTTTTCGGGGTTTTCCCTTATCCTGAGAAGACGAATGTCGAGTAAATTTAAGCTCCATTGGCCCCGAGATCATTTGAGCAACATTTCACCAATTTCATTAATCGTCCTATATGACCAACTAGGTTAAAGGACATTAAACTACAAAAAAATGGTTGCTATGTAACTGAAATTCTTTTGCTTGTATGGACAGGAGTTGACAAATTCAAATATGAGAAAAGTATGTGTTTTAAAGCTGAAATAAAAAACAGGAGTATTTATTAAAACAATAAAATCCACGAAAACATTATATAACATAATGTGTGTGTTTTAATGTGCTCTACATTTTTTGTATGGTAAGTTTTTGTCTATCTCTTACGGTTTAGCAGTTATGAAAGATTCCGTAAAATTCAACTAGTCTTCAAGGCTATTCCCAGAAAATTACAGATATACATATTATTTGTCAGATAAATATATTTATTATACGGAATTTTAATCAAAATCGTTAGAGCCTTTTTAAGAAAATCAAAATATTCGAAAAAAGTTCCATGTAAAGGGTAGTTGGAGGGTGGAAGGATTTTCTTGAAAATTTTCGTGTCGCATCCTTGCAAGATATCAAACTTAAATACCAAGTTTGGCATTTAACGGTGTTTTCGTTTTTGAGCTATGCTGTCCACAGTCACACACACGCACACAAGCACGCACACTAACAAGCACACACGGACCTTTTTCCAGAAATGTCTTTTTGGAATCAGGGGCACCCAAAACACGTATTTCCAGTGAAATCTCGGTATCGAATCTTTGGGTGCAGTACAATACCTTCTCTATACACTATGTACATAGTACGTGTAGAGAGAGTAAAACTATTTTTTGGAAAAAGGTCCCCGTTTGTGTGTGTGTGTGTATGCGTGTGTGTGTGTGTGTGTGCCTGTGGATAGCATGGCTCAAAAACGAAAAGACCGTTGAATACCAAACATGATATTTAAGTTTGGTATATTCCAAGGATGCAACATGAAGATTTTCGTGAAAATTCCCCCATCCCAAACTACCGTTTACATGGAAAAAATTTCGAATTTTTTTTCAAAAATAGCTGTAACGATTTTTATTAACCTCTGTTATATTTAATATATTTACATGTCAAATAAAACGTTTATCTTGAATTTTGGGAATATCCTCTAAAGATCTCTATACTGGATGATTTTTTTTTTAATTTTTCATAACTGATAAACCGTAAGAGATAGAGAAAAGCTCACTACACAAAACATGTAGATCACGACAAACACAATTTATGTCATATACATTTTTTCCTAGAGATGATCGTTTTGAGATATTCCTTGGTTTCATCTTTAAAAAAACTTATACTTTTCTCAAATAGGAATTTGTCAACTCCTGTCCATACAACCAAAGGAACTTCAGTCACATAGCAACCAGCTTTTGACTATCACTTTAACCTATGGTACTTTATTTCCCAAGTAATACGACTATTTCTGCTTATTTTTCTTAATTAGCATGAAGTAAATAGAAGAAATAGGTTTCTAACAATAATTTGTTGTAGAAATGTCATGTGAATGGAACACATCAGATTTTTTTGTTCGTCTACTTGGATTTGCAGTATTCTAATAGGTTTGTATGTACACAAGAAGACGAACATTCTTCAGCTTTCTGGTGTGGGGCTGGACTTTGAAAGGCAGGTTCAGAAAGGGAAAAGGAGGGATAAATTAAATGAGACGGGGAGGAAATGGCCAAAAGCGAAAATAAATAAAGCAGGAGGAGGAGGACTAGGCTGATGGAACTGACGGACTGATCCAAAGCGAGAACATTTTCCCCAGGGAAAGTCTCCGGAAGTGATCTTTGTCAATCACTTGCCGGACAGGACAATTCACTTAGCATCAGGTGTGGACTCAAGATGACCCATGCGTTCTCAAGGGCATTTCTCTCCCAGAATATTGCCAAATGGGGCTGAGTGACAGCTCTTTGAGCTCCGTTTTTCAGGTCCACACTGGATCCAAACTCTTAATCTGCAGGCAGTCCTTTATTACTACAGGCTTTAGAAAACGCGTTTATCCGAAATTTTAGTAGAAAATACCGTCACAAAATTCATAGTGGGGTTGATGTTTGTGGTCTGATAGCTTGTATACCCGAAAGCGCCGGTATCTGGAGAAATATATGCTTTCTTCTCGGTCTGAATATGTAGAGTTAAAAATATAATTTAACTTATGTTGAATTGTGAAGTATTACATGAATTGATAGTAAGTAGTACAAAGGCCAACGGTTTATAAAAATGTATTCAAAATGGACGATGAAACTGCATGCCTTATTTGCTTCTTCTAAGGAGAGTTGTTGAATCTCCATAGCAACACATATAATGTCATGCACAAATTTTGAACATATGAACATCAACCCTTAAAAACTCGTAATTAATAACATTTAATAGGTACTACTCAATAAAATTTACTGAATACTAATCATATATTTCATATTTAATTTGCTCTTTGACGCGTTCGCCTCTTTATTATAGGGTTAAAGTATTAGAAATCCTTATATGAAATGCTAATATTTTCTCACTCCATTTTTATACTAAGTTTGTGGAATTTCTGCCTCAACATTTATGTTTAATATTACATGAATCTTTCAATCATCTTAAAAATTATGATTTATGAATTATGATTTAAGCTAAAGACGACCTCAAAATCGACTCCGTGGTAACGTATGAGCCTCGCATTCGAAGGCCACAGATTTGATTCCCGTGAAACAATTACTCCGATCTTAGTTTTTAATGATTTCCCCTGGTCACGGGTGGTTTGTCATGTACCATGATTTCCTATCCTTTATTCCTCTTCCTTCTCATGTTGCCTTATGGTGTATAACGGTGCCAATCAGATGAAATGGATGCTTTATCAAAGGAAAGATTACACCTGAGGGTTCCAAGGTTGATGGATATTTTATCTCTAGGCAGCTCCAGTTGGACTGGTCTTCAGAGCACTTGTGTTAGGAACTTCCGTGCCTCTGTGCTCTGCCTGCGCCACTCACTTAACCCCTTCTTCCGCCACAATAGATCTATGTAGATTGCAGTGCATGAGGTCTCTCCTCTTGTAAGTAGTATTAGTCTCGTAGTAATTGAGATCTCCTTGTAAGTTTATCGGAATAAATAAATTGATTGTTTGGATACTATTACAGTCCTACATGAGGACTTTTCGGGCATATCACCATATTAGCTTAATGGAAGGAAATTAGGGCAAGGATATTTGAAGATATGGTTTGCATTTTGAAAGTCTGATTTGATTTTCAGAAACATAATTTGTTATCATGTTAGGCTTAACTTGGCAGGTGCTCAGAGTAAGATTTATTGCACAGTACAGCTCTGATGATTATGCCACAAAATCACTAACATAACCATTATTATGAAGTGCATTTCTTTCATTTGAATCCTTTATCTTCTATCACTCCTTTATTCAGCTGTTTTCCTTCTTCTAGAAACATTAACAATATTAAAAAAAGAAGAAAAAAGTGTTCATACTACTACTACTACTGTTACTACTACTACCAATATTACTACTACTACTATTACTACTACTATCACCACCACCACCACCACCACCACCACCACTACTACTATCACCACCACCACCACCACTACTACTACTACTATCACCACCACCACCACCACTACTACTACTACTATCACCACCACCACCACCACTACTACTACTACTATCACCACCACCACCACCACTACTACTACTACTATCACCACCACCACCACCACCACCACCACCACCACCACCACCACCACCACCACCACCACTACTACTACTACTACTACTACTACTACTACTACTACTAGTACTACTATTACTATCATTATTACTACCGCTACTACTTACTATTACTACTACTAGTATCTGGGCAGTTCCGAGGGGAATTTTACATTGATTCTTGCAGGGTTCTATTTTTTTAATTGGTGAGAATCCAATTCGCCTAAGGCGTCTTTGTAAGATTTTTTCCCCTGCTTAGAAAAAAAAAAAAAAAAAAAAAGCTACTAGTATCACCACCACCACCACCATCACCACTACTACTACTACATTTTGTACCTTAAGGCCCCTTTTCTTCAATTTAAAGTTCGTCTTTCACTTTTAACCAGGTCCATTTACGTGTTCTTCACTGTCTCACTAGCCATATGCCAGTAATATTTTAGATACTCTATATATTTAGTCTAATTATACTCGTATTTATATAGAAATGACTGGCTTGGGATAGTTATAGTCACCAATATATTATAACTGCTGATCTTGAATGACGTCTTAATTTCCATCAAGTTCCAGAGGAAGGTAGATTGCAAGTCGATTCCTTCAGTTCTCCTCTTTCCTGTTATTGTCACTATTCACATATATGTTATTTTTAAGAACTTTAAAACTTGAATGCTTCATAAGTTTCATGTACGTACTTAGTTGATGTGTACCACAAATATCTATCAAAGGTGGCAAAGTAATTTCTCCGCGAGAGGCTAGGTAAGGTCCGAAAGCTTGCAGCGACAGAATGTCTGGTTTCGAGTTTGCTAGTATTTTCGGCTTCAGAGTTTGAGTTTCAAATCTAGCCGAGGTCTTCGCCACGTGCGCGGTGCTTTAAACACCTAGATAACATATTGTGCATTAAACTGTTACTTCATACATTCATTCACTTTCACTTAAACTTGAGTGATATGAAAGCTGAAAATGCAGATAATGAGTATCAACAGTTAAATGAACCGGCTTTGGCTGTTAAAATCTATATGCAAATATAGAGTTATACGGTATGCACAAGGAATTTGCAATAAACCGTATATCGATATATTGAGAAGCAGATGCGAACTTAAAGACTTCACTAATAGTAGCTGTTATAAATTATTTTGTGAGAATTTATTTTACTTTTAAACTTTTACTTTATCTATTTCATACATAGTACCTAGGTAGAGAAACTATTGTATCCAACTAAAAGCTTCGATACCGAAAGTTCATAGGAAATATACATTTTAGGGCCCCTTGTATCCAAAAAAATATATTTATTAAAACGTCCATATTTGTGTGCGTGCATGTGAAAACAAATGCTCAGAAACAAAAAGTACCTGAAATTCCAAACTTAATATTCAAGTTCATCATCGTTCAAGAATGCAACACGAAGATTTTAAGAAAATTCACACAATACTACCTTTCACATGGAAAACGTTTCGTAAATGTTTATTTTCTCAAAAATGCCCCTAATGATTTTTATATAATGCCGAACCTTAAATTTACATGCCGAATAAAATACATTTTTGAATTTTCTGCAAATAGGCTCATTTTTGTAGAGTTAACGATATTGAGATTTTTCTTGTTATTGATTTAAATTTTAAACTGCCTATACTTTTCTCAAACAGAGTTCGTTATCGGTTTTTCATTTGTTTTGCTCCTGGCCATGAAAAGAGAATCTGCTGTAATTTCAAAATCAATCGCACAACCACAGCTTTTAAAAGATTGACTATCGTTTTAGTCTAGTGCATTTCCTTGGTTCCCTTCTAATCATAAGGAAGTAGGTAATAAACGCATTCCTACTAACGTTTACACGATTAGTATGAATGAAATAGGAGAATAATTGTTTCTGAGAATAGTTTGTAGAACATCTAGGGAAACACATCAGACTTAATTTTAGTAACTCAGAATAGAGAAATTACTTGCTGTGCATTTCACGAATGTTTTGTTTTAGTGAATCATATCAAAGAGATTAGTTTTGTGCATACCGTATATTGTAGATTTCAGAAGAAACAAATACCCAGTTTTTAAGAGACTAAATTATGTTTCATATATTTAAATTTCATAATTCAATAGCTATTTTCGAGATTATTAATGTTTGTTTGCTAATTGTTACTAGCTTAAAATCGTTATTTATGTATTTATTGTTTACAAAGATTTATAATAGCATATGATGATACTAATGATGCTGATAATAATAATACCAATGATTTGTATTATCATTATCATTATTTAACATATTCATTTATAATCAACATAACTAACTCTTCAGGGTTGTATTTAGCATAAACCACATTCTTCTCCCAGAGTAACAATAGGATCTGGTGCAAAGGGATGCGGTAAACTGCTTCTCAACAAAGTTTACTACAAAAGATATATTCTGTGTTTCCTATAAATATCTAAAATTGGAAAATGTTTCAGAAATTACACTTAGATTTTTACACTGTAATACACAACAAAAAGTTAAACATTAACCATTTTAGTAAACTGATTTATTATTTATTTTTTTATTTTCATAGCTTACTTTATTGTAAGGTTGTCTCAAGAACAAAGCTTAACAGATACAAAAATTAATAAGAACACATAAAATGGTTGAATAGGTGACGGTGGTGGTATTTTTCTTCTTTTAAATCCAATTAACTTTTTTCTGTTAATATATGTTTTAATTAAAATACATTTCTGTAAATGTTCATCCAAATCTGAAAATACAGTCTCACTATTGGCAAATCATCATCTTTAATAGCTTTTTAATATTAAAACGTTAAAATGAAGTTCGAAGTGGACTATGAAATTACTGAGATAAGATAAAAATTGTTGTTTTGTGGGAGTAAAATTGATTAGCTCGCTAAAGCATTCTACAACTAATATTAGTTGTTATATTTCTCTGAAATATCCAGATGTATTTAAAATTCAGTCTGAGGGACTTCGTAATTACGTTGTGAAAGATCCATTTGGTCGCATAAAATTTCTTCCTTGCTTCTATGCTATTTCTGGAAAACTCATCCCCTTACCCAAAATGTAATATCCTTTCAATATAAAAATTCCAACCACCAGTTGCACAGCCGCCTCCTCTCAATCAAAAACGCAATATTTATGCTTTCAATTCTCTTCCATTGGGAAATGAAGAGTTTAAAAAAAAGGACAGCCACCGATCCCTCTGGAATACATTTATATTGGTTTTTCAGGAAGTTCGTTACGCTTGGCAAGTTGGTTTAATTATTATTTTCATTAAAATATCAATATACTGAATTAAAAATTAATATCCTTTATTTATTGATATTTATATACTTTCTGTATAACAAAAAACAGACATGTCACTAAGATATAAGATATATGTAGTTTTTATTGAATTTAAATACATTTAAAGCATATTTTTTATTTTAGTAAAAACTGTAGATTTAAAATAATGGCACCGTAGCAGTGTTTCTAATTTATATATTCATTAGAATGCAGGTATTGTTTGTTATGTAAATATATTAAACATATGGTACATCAAAGTAATTAGACTATACTTTGATAAAATAAAAATTAACGAAGATTTTCGATGGTTTAAAGGATGTTCTTGAAAATCTTCGCATAGAATTCGTGGGATATATGATAACGCGATTATTTCAGTATTACACAATCCTGGCTGTCCCCTTAAAAGATATTTGTTATATTTCTCCAAAATATAGTACACATATATTGAACGGGTTGGGATTCCGCATCTCAGCCAGTAATAGAGGATCGGTTGAGAACAATTACAGAGGCCAGACTGGGGCTGGGAGCCAACTTGGACGGTCCTTAACAGTTCCCAAGCTGTTCTTCATCTCAACGCGTGAAAGCTAAGAGCCCGCAGCTTAGGTTGAATAAACGCCCGACGACTCGGATATAATATATTAATCTCTGTTTCTTCGAGGGTATCGAGTACATTGTATATAGTATGTCTCTGCGAAGGTTGACGGGATAACTGTTACCCGCCGGTCTGTGGGTCTCATAAGACAATTTCTGGCCTTGCTCGGTTTAAAACACTTACAACTTCATGTGTGGCTTCCTCTGCTACAGCCAGACACACTACGAGTGACTGTGACAATATGCACATGTTTCTACTAGAGTATACTTTATATTCACAGCACGAGCGTGTAAGGTTACATGTAAAAGCATTTTTAAGAATTCGAGTGGGAAAACTAGACGAAATGTAGACTTTGGTTTCCTGACAGATCACTTCCACGTAGAAAACAAAACACTATAATGAGTATAACTAAGACGGTCAGTGATTACATCCAGCATCTTTTATGATAAGAGTAAGTAATGCATACTGTTAAATAATTTCTTTTGTGCAATTTCTATGGAGCGCTTGCGGCATGCGATACCGGGAGTTGTCAGTTGTCGCACCAGACCCACAGACCAGCGGGTAATAGTTATCCCGTCAACGTTCACTGAGAAGGACCTATAATGCTTTTATCTTAAACAAGAGAAGCCGTATTGCAAGCTCAGTGGATGAAGGATTGCTCACAATGGCCTTCTAAGAACAGAGAAATAACATACTTGTTTCTGATGTAACCAACTGCTCTAGAGCTATAAAAATAAATTATATCGTTTAAGACAGCTGGCAAATATTAATATGCTTACTGGAGTATTACATAATTGTCCAACTTGGCCATCGAGGATATCTTCACAAGGATTGTTAGGGTTCACAAGTAGAAATCTGCCGCAAACATTTTGGCACAATGTGACAGCAAAATGCAAGCAAGCTACTTGCTTTTCTCAGTATCACTGTAAATGTGAACCGTTTTCTTCATGGGTTACTCTAATCACACTTCCATAGCTCTGTATTGTTTTTCTAATGTTTCCAGTTCATTTATATAAGTGTCTCTTTATCATGTTTTCTATTGCATTAAGTATTTACTGTCCCAGATTATTCTTTGTGAACGGAACTGTTCCATGGAATAGAGATTACAATGACGTGCCTGTAACGATAATAGTTTACATAGTTAAAACTGGGAAAATCTGTTGTGTTGAATTCCCATAATTTTCTCTTTATTACTTACTTCCTTGTAGGTGGAAGGTATATAGAGGAATATACTAGACCAAAGCGATAGTCAATTCTTTTAAATGCTGTCGCTATGTGAAACAATTCTCTTTTGCATTCTCGAGAGCAAAACAAAAGAAATAAAAGAAAAAAATTACTTTTCGTTTGAGAAAAATATAATTAATTTAAAATGAAACCAATAACAAAGAAAATCTCGGAAACTTCATTCCAAAACAATGTATGTGGTATAAATTGTGTTTTTTTAATGAGTTTTACATTATTCTGTAGTAAGTTTATGTACATCTCTTACGGTTTACAGTGATACAAAATTCATTCAGAATGAAGAGATCATCAGAGGCTATACTCAGAAAATTAAACATTATACATTTCATTTGACATGAAAATATTTTAAACATTTATCCTCCTCGGAATCTGACGTACAATAAGCCAATGACTGTAGTGAGAAATCACCTCCGACAAATCTCACACACACACACACACACACACACACTCACACACGTTCCCACACGGTAGGGAGGTTTGAAGTACATAGCTTTTGAAAGAGCATAGTTTCTATTCCTTAAATAAAAACAGAAACCCTGAGATTTTAACTTCTCCTAATCCCATATCACCTTAGAGCTTCAAAGCTTTAGATTATACATGCGAACTGCACCTACTAGAAATTTTTACTATCCTCTAGAAGTTTCATTTTTTACGTTTACTGCACATTCGGAAGTTATTTTAACAGGTGTAATATCAGAACATAATCATGATAGCTGTAAAATCTTCCATCTATGCTTCATTTGACGGATCAGACGTTTACAAAACGGTATCTGAGGAGCACTATATGTTTTCTCCACCACTCATTCTACCCACCACTCCATCATCATCCTGTCATATGGCACGTCATGTGTTATCGTAATGAAAATTGACTATCCAACTAGCTGATGGTACCAATGCTACTCAAGCCAACAGCATGCATTATTGTCTTATTTGCTTGCTGCACTCCTGGCGAGATGTTCGCAACTTCCCATTAGAAACTTCAGAACCTGATGAATGGATTTAGTAAGTAAAATTTAGATTAAAAGAAGGAGATGGTTTCAGATAAAAATTTCTTACGGTAGTGAAAGTTTTCTATACTGCTGATTGAAGTTTTAAGGGACACTGACTGCAATTGGTTAGCAAATCTAAAATTATTTTTTTTACAGCAAATAGTTGCTGGAAGCTTCTACAATTATGTATACGACCTACAACATTCCTGTTTCCTATCAAAATAGAATTTTTCTCAAAACTACATTTTCACACCTTTGTAAATCTAGGCGTTTCAGTTTTTGTTTAAATGCAACTAAATGTTACAGAATATGTAGAATGATGATTAGTAATACTACAAATGAAAACATCTAATACTAATATTTCAAAAAACATACTTTTATTAAACAATGATTCATCTTTAATAATCTATAAATTTATAGCATAAAAGATGTAATAATTCACTAACAAAAGTTATTAAAATGTTTAAACATTTAAAGTTTTTTTAATGCGGTTCAAAGCTCCAATTCAGAAAATGCCAACTAATCTTCTCAAATAATGAGACGCGTGAAAAATTTTAATTATGCAATATTTCTACATAATAACATGTATGAAATAATATATATTTTGCAAATTATATACCCAATTTGAGTGATATTTATTATTAATATTAACATAAAAAACAATGCAATAATGTAAAATTTTCAGAAGAGTTTACACAAAACTGTAGAACCTTAAAAATTAACTCCAAATACCATAGATATATATTCTTTCTTAAAGAATATTTAACATCCTATAATAGATAAAACCACACCATGTTTTTTTCAATTTGATATACACTTTGAGAGCTGCAAATGATTTTATGAATGTAAATATGTAAATATTCTGCATAATCGAAAGGTCCACGCATTTCATAATTTTAGACATTTAGTTGGATTTCTTTTTTTAAGTTGAGCCATAAACAAGTATATTACATATGCCCGCCTGGGTAATGTGGGGAAACGTGTCTGCTTTCACATTCAACTGTTTATATATAAAGTATACATTAGTATTAGTAAGCTTATCCCTTGTCAACTGATGTTTAGAACACTTAACTGGATGTATTATCGTTCAAACAGGACAAACATATAACCTACGGTGGCTATGTTCTAAGCCTCGTGACCAATTTTCACATTCACAGTGTTACAGATATTTCCCCATACATTCGTACAACTGTACATTGTTTTCTGAGACAGCCTGTTTGGTTACAATATAATTTTAAACAGTCCAAAAGCCAATACAGGTCGCGAGTTTGAATCTTACTTAGGGTGAGTTACCCGGATAGGGTTTTTATCGGGGTTTTCCCTTATCCTGAGAAGACGAATGTCGAGTAACTTTAAGCTCCATTGACCCCGAGATCATTTAAGCATCATTTCACCAATTTCATTCATTCTTCGGTATAACCAGCTAGGTTAAAGGACTCTAAGACTACAAACAAATAAAAAAATAGTACAAAAATGGTTTAAATAAATAACTAATAACCGTAAAACTTTTAAAAACTATAAAAACATTTAATCCTTAAAACTAGCTATATTTTAATAAAATCAAATTATTTTAAAAATGTTATTGGTATTAGTGATATGTGGACACTTGTGCACAGTCTGAGTAATTCTAATGGAATTTAAACAAAGCTAAGGCGCGAGTTCATCTCAAAAGTGTGAAGATGTAGCTTTGAGAGCCCTAAGTAAGAGATTACTTTTAAATATTGAGCCCCTTTGGATACCCACAGGTTCCAATAACCATTTACAACAAAAAAAGGAATTTACAAAATTCGTCAGATTATGCTAATAAATTAACCTCCCTTATGTCCAGGGAGAAAACTTCTAGGCACGAAGCTTTGCTTTTTCCTTCGGACTTTTCATTTTTTCCTAAATTAATGGGTAACTAATTAAAAGCAAATTACTTATTACCTACCACTCTTTCAACACCAGAAGGAGGGATTGAGTTAATTACATGATACTGTTTAGAGTGATAACGAATGAAAATACATTAGTAACTAGAAGTCATGAGAATCACAGTTAAAGTACACAATAAAAACTGTCATACTGGAGGAAGAGTTATTGAGGAATTCCAACGCTTTTATGACACTTTGACACTAGGACACTATAAATGAAGCGCAAGATTAATTTCTCTACACCGGAAACGAAATACTGGTCTAAACAACAGACCAGACGAAATGGAAATGGCGTGTTATTTATGGACGCTCTTTAACTACTGTGGTTCTCAGCGTCCCATTCTACATTGGGTGTGAAAAAATCCATCGTCCTCCGCCGGATTTGAACCCGCAAACCTGGGTATATGAAGTTAGCATGGTAACCATTACACCAAGGAGGGCGACGGACCAGACGAAATAAACAGACTCCGAGAAAAGCAAAGTGACTTACTTTAGATTGAATTAGTTCTGTGATGTAAACTTTAATACACAACTTGGAGAAAGGCAAAACATCATTAGAAAGTGCTGAGTATTTGTGTATGTAAAGGATGAAGACAGTGATCACGGATAAACGACAGGGAATGACTAAAAACAAAGTGCACTTTCAGCAATAAGCTTTCACTCGACACCTTCAAACCAATTTGAGCAGCCTACTCAATTTTGATATACTTCTACCAAGAAGCTTCCTCGAATTAACTTCTTTTCCCGAAATCAAATATATCCTGACTAGAGAAAAATTAAGTTGAATAAAGTGCCCATACAGGAAGTAAATGAAGTTTTGAGAACCTGGAAGAAATTTCTTTCTAATATGGAATTACTAACCTGGGGAAACGTTTGGATTTCCGCTTTGAGGAGACTGGATTAAAATTAGTTACACGATTTATTTATGTTTTTTTTTTTTTTTTTGCTTTATACAAATGCACTTTAGTATTTTTCATGGCATTAGCTCTTTCCATGTGACATTCGTTAATTTAGATATTAATTTTTAAATATGTTCCCGTTTTTAAAGTACTGTCGCTATTCAGTAAATTCTGAGGATTTTAACGAGAGAGAATGCAATTTAAAAGCCTGGATATGGCGATTAGTTTTTAAACATATGTCTATCGATTCGGTTTCCTCTATGCTCCTTGTATCTACAACAACATGAAAGTAGTGTCTTAAAGCCTTTATAAATGTTTATCTCTATTTACATTAGAAAGGTAAAATTTGGCAGGTATAGTTTGTAGAAACTATATAAATATAATCGACGATGAGTAGATGTAGATATAAAGCATCAAATGTTTCTCTTTGATATCAAAACATCCTCGAAACACAAAGGAATTTATGATGTAAATATAACCTGATGAAACGCATTGCTTGTATTCAGGATTCTCAAGCCATTATTCCTCGTTTGGAACTTCTGGGTCATAAAAAAAATCAATTTTTGGCTTTGAGATGTGGGTTGCGAAAGGTAAAAAATTAAAAAGGAAAGATGGGTGTCGTCTAGTTCGTGAATAATAGTTTAGCAAGCACCAACGAGCAGACAATTTTGGTAGATCAATATAACACTGGGCCACAGAAATTATTCATACGATTTTAGAGCAGTAATGTCACGTCAATATAACCAGCGTAATCCCAAAAAGAAAGAGAAAAATGTTCTTCGTATTCTCTTCCATTGCAGTAATGATCAATTCAAACACATCGTGGAAACTGTTCGTTGGAATAACATCGCCCATAAATCACATTGCTTTGGGAAGAAGATGCCAAAATCGTCCGTGCATGGATGATTAGTTCGCGAAAACTTTTTAACTTTGTCTTACATCAAACTTCCGAAGCCGGAGTCGATTCGTCAACAAATGGCGCGTGAAACAGAAGGAAGAACAGGCACACAGGGTCGAGATTTTAGGCGTGGCATCACCATCATATGCTCACTACTTGGATGAATGTAGAGTAGACAATGATGAGGTTTTCAGTGTTAACTCATTCTTCTCGACTGACAGTTCCCTTTGCTAGTATTTCTTATAGGGTTTATGATAACTCATTGGAACTGTGAACACTACATCCGAAATTAGAATAAAATTACATGAATGACAAACGTCAACTCCAAAACATTAAGGATACTATATAATTCTGTAATCTAAAGCAAGACAAAAATATTACAAGGATATCCGGCAAAAAATATTACTGAGCTTCAACCTTCATTTAGGTTCAGTTAAGGCATTCTCTTGGTATGCGCTGCGCAGGAGAAAGGCAGAAATACAAAAATATCAAGAGAAACATACAAGCTGTACAAGCACGCTTTTCAAAGCATTATTTATTTAATATTCGACTTATGAAATAGATAATCGAACAACTTTACCAATAAATGTATTAACACGAATCTTCCTCGTAAAAACGCAGCTCCTCACTAGTTAGTGTAGAGATTCTTTACTCCCTCTTTCTAAATCTCTCATATTCTTTCCCACTCATGCTCCAACTCTCTTTCTCTCTCGCTCTCTTCTCTTCGCCATTCCTTTCTCTCTGTGAAGCCTGTCATGTTTTGTTTTTCAAAGTTTTTTTTTTTTTTTTTATAACATCTAAAGTCATATATGGGGCTTTCCATTAGAAACAACTCGTTGTCTGTAGATTCTTTACGTTGGTTTTAAATCGTTTCTTATTTTCCTCACACACACATATTCGCTCTCACATACATACTTCTAGGCTCTGCGGGGAATAGGGAATAATTCTGGTTAAAGAAAAACGTCCCGTCCCATCCGTGAATGGAATCAGGGACGTCCGGGTGAGAAATAAGTTCGCTGACCATTCAACCACGGAGGCAGTCTTTAGAAGGTTTTGTTTCGAAACCCTAAGAACAAAATAGAAGCACAAGTGGCATATATTACTTTTAAATACAGGTCAATATAATATCAATAATATTATACCCGCTGATTCCTGAAGCTAAAAGAAGTCAGGTGGAGAACGAGGTCAGCTTACGTGTGAAGCGACATGTTTTCATGCATTGTTGATTCCCTAAGAGTGTTTGGAACATATAAATTACCCAGCTAAATTAAGAATATGTTTAAGCTTATAGTACTGGTTATTGTTCCTGACAATAAGACAAAGTTTAATCCTTGGATGTTATCCCACAATAATAAAAATTCATATTGTTTATCTTTCTCTTCGAAGTAAGTCAAGAGCACATTCTTAGTGAAATTATTTTGAACATTTTTGTGTGACACCAGGCAATAAAGCGAATAAGTACTATTTCACATTGCTTTCTGATTTTTTGGGTAGTGGTTACAATTTTTCTGTTTGCGGCTTATGTAGTTTTACTTGGTTCTTCCATTTTATGGTCTTCTTAATTCACATTCCCCGCCATTTAATATTTCTGTTTACATAAAAATAACGTTTTTAAATAAATGAAAGCAGAAGGCTGACATTATAATGTAGGTTAATTTTACTAGTAATTGCAAAAAATAAAGTATGACGATTTGTTTTGTGAGCAGATAACGTTAACTCTAATAGAAATTAATCATTTAAAAAGGCATTGAAAAGTAAAACCTAATTAAACTAAGTAGAATTATTATACACGTGTAAAAACAAAGCATAAAATTGTCATGCGATTGGTCTTAAAACCATAGCTGTTCACAATAGAATAGTATGAATATTTTGTCGCAATAATACGATACTGTAAAGGTTTTATTTAGTGTACACTATGTTAAAAGTTCTATTATCTAAAATATTGAACAGTACACAAATCTGAATTTCTTTCTTTCGCTGGGTAATTCATCGGAACTACAATTCTTCTCAACTTCTTTTAGACATAATAATAATAATAATAATAATAATAATAATAAAAATAATAGTTTTTTTTTTCAAATGTGAACAACTAGTAAGAAAGAAGCCATAATCTGGTCCTTTATAAAAGTAGTCAGTAGTGCCATGTTTTATCTGGGTATAAGGTATACAACGTCAGGAGACACCTGGCGCATGGCGACCTATGAGAGAATTATTGCAACTGCTACCCCTCTAGAAGGAATGGACCAAATGAGCAAACACAGGAGTTTACAGACCGCATGCAGAACTGTCAGAGAAGACGAATGGAAATCCGTGTCAGCTCCTGGCTCGAATACCCGGCAACCAGTGGATCTGCCCCGATGAAGGGCCCGTCCAAACAAGCGACTCCCAAGTGTTCACGAAGAATACACCTCGAGAAAGCATCTGGGCTATTTGTCCGACATCACCACACACCAAGAAAGCTAGAAGCATATCTGAAGGATGAGAAGGAAATGGAATGAAAGGAAAATGAAGAAAAGGAAATCCTAATAGTTGAGAAACCACCTAAGCATTCACTGCCGACCAAAGGGAACCATCAAAAACACATTGTCAGAGAGCGAAGATTACTTTACGTCCGAGTAATGTCGTTCGCTATGGTAGTTTCAGGTGACTTTCTCAATATATACAGCGTCTCGTCTAGTATTATCACATTTTCCTAATAGAGAGATAATTACATTCATCCTTTTCACTGAATTTGATTGGTTATAGCTGTTGAAATTAGCTTATTCCAAGAAAAATATTTTTTTATAATACCTTATGCTTGTTAAAATATGGCTTGTCTAAAAATTATTCGACGATTACATATATTTATGCCAACACTTAGCATAAATACATTGTCATACATCCATTAGAAGGAGAGAAGTTTGATGTTTTATGTTGTTTATCCTATTTTCATTTGTCATATAATGAGAAACGTTTAAATTGTTTTTGGATAAAATTACTGTTTTACCGGCTTGAGTTTGCCCGAATAGACAGTCCGTAGCGGTTCGCCGGGCATTTAGTCGCAAATTAAGGCGTCAAAAGACACGCGGGAAGGACAAGCGCAAATTAAGAAACGACTGGCAAAGTCTGTGAAATTTTATATGCAATCAACTCTAAAAAATCACTACGTAGAGTCAGTTAATAATTGCAGATACTAACATCCTAGTGTGGAAGATTGTATGGAAGCGAATGAAGTTACTGTAGAAACTGCAGTTGGTATGGAAACTGCAGCCTCATGATCTAGCAAAGAGACTATTGTGAAACTTTTATAACTACGATCGAAGAGGGTATGCCAAACTCATGATCGTAAAGGATCAGGGGTTCATTTTTCAGCAAGAAGGCTGCTCCATATTGGCATACGGATATCCAATGGTACTTGAATCGTGACCTCCCAGGTAGATGGATTGATCCCGAAACAGCCGCTCCAGATCAAGAGGACCGCATTAACGGACTGGGAGGGACTGGAGGTGCTGATCACGCCTCATCCTCCAGCACTTCGGGTCTAGATAGGGAATGCAGCGGCCGGGCGGTAGGGCGTGGTCCTTTGCGGACTGTTGTGTCTTGGAGTTTTAGGTTTTAACCCTCTTACCTCTAAGGGACGGAGAAAGTTAAAATGATGCGCCTACTTACATGTGAACATTTGCTTGTCCACATGCATCAAAACATTACTTGACAGAGTGTCGGTTTATATAGGTATTTTTGCATTGGCAATATTTGTTTTCAGATCTTCTGAATCCAAAAACGGCATTTTTAGAAAACAGGTCAGTGTGTATGTCAGTTTGAGGGTCTACCTAGCTCAAAATCGAAAACACAGTTAAATACTAAACTAGATATTTATTATCAGCATTTTTCATGGATACGCAACAAAGATTTTCTATAACATTCCCCCAATACAAACTGCTCTTTACATGCAACATTTTTTGAATCTTTTGATCTTCTAAAAAATAACGATTTGAATAAAATATGGTAATTTAAGATATTTTATGCTAATTGAAATGTATAGCTAGAATGTTATGGGAATATGAGAGAGAGAGAGACAGAGAGAGAGACAGACAAAAAATGTAGGCCTCGTTATAATACAGTTTCATTTCAAATATTGTGAAGTTAACCGTTTCTAAGATATTGCAGTCACTGTCTTAATTTTAAAATAATTATACAATGCTCAAAAGGAAGACCGTGACACATTTTTCTTACTCCTGGTACAAAGAGAATTAAATGTTTTTTTAGCGATCAGGTTCTGAAATATTTCACTACCGCTCAGGATAGTGTATTCTCTTATTTCCGCGTGTTTACAAGAAACTGTGAAATAAAGGTATTTCTAAAAGTTTCTATATATGTGAATAAAAACAAGCTTTTGAAAGAATAGTTTGTTACAGAATACGTAGAGAAAGTAATGTGAGTGTAACACTTTCCACACTTTTATTGCTGGAATTCGTAGTAGTGAATGTAACATAAGACTTTTCGGTTTTATACTTTCTGTAATAAGCCGTTTTAAACATGCTATCTATAGGTGAATGTGAAGGATACATATTACCATTATCCATGTTTGCAGCCCTTCATAAACGCACTTGACTGCACAGGCACTTGTGTAAGAGCGTCTTATCACTTCAAGTGCAACGTCGGCACTACTAAGGAGGACTGTACTATTGGTGAGCAGTTATGCGGTATGTCAGATCTTCAATAACCGATTGTTGCCAGGAATTTATTGGCTACCAACCTTACATAGCCTGTCTCTAAACTATAATAATATCATTGCTTTCTCTAGGCTGAGGAACTGACCGTATATATTCAATAACAAAAACATCAATGCCCATTTAGGAAGCCATTATCTATATTAGTATAAGTGGACTCACCTAGAGGTCAATGACACCCGAGTGTCTCAATCGTTACGCAAAGCGAAGTTCTGTTATTTTCTGTAGAAAATTGAAACTACCTGATCAAACCATAGGACGTTATTTATTTCGATAATAGCAGTGAGTCATACTCATATGGACCAGAGCCTGTCTAGAATAATATCTTCAGAAGCCAGAAACACAGTAGGTAAAATAATGGATTCGAAAACAAGCCCAAAGAAAATGGAAAATAATTTTCAGGAATAAATTCCGATGATGATTAGTCAGTCGATCACTGAACGGGACGGAATAATGGAGGAGAAACCCGACATAGGCCTTCAGATAATGGGTAGTACCCGGTGGTGCTGTTATTCCCCCATTGCAGATTGGTGAGAATGAAAGCACACACGCGCAGTTCCTCCCAGAGCAGCGGGCAGAAAATTCCCGGAAGTCGAACCCAGGTCCCACGCCCCGGCTACTACTGCTCTAAGGGGTCGGACAAATAAATTCTACAGACAATTAAAACGCCTTGTGGAAATCACTGAAAACAGTGCTGAAATTCAATTTTACGCATTATTGAGCAAGAAAGATTTGATTTGATTTTTTTTGACGCGAGTTGCACCCTTAGTTAATTCGTACCATGTCTACAAAATAAAAAAAGTCTGTGCTTGCAGTATTCAACCCTCAACATTGCTTTTCAGTTTAAATAGTAATTCAAAATGACGTCGTACAGCAAAAATAAATTTAAAACCTCTGTACTCTATATTTATCTTAATAAATATTTATTTGTATAAATTCAATTTATACAAAACAAACACAGATGAATTAAAACAGACTAAGAAAGGCACGATTCAAATATCTCCAAAAAAAATATTAGTCTTCGCTTCAAAGAATTCTAGTAGCTAGTAGAATTCAAGTAGGAGAGAGAAGTTTCCCATTTCATATGCAAAAAGAATAAATAATATTCCAGCTTTCCCTGTGCTATATGCGCATGATAATTCCTCCGTTTCCAAGAGTGCATTTTTACTTAAATTAATTTAGCTTAATAACCATTACACAACATTTTAAACCCCTTCCAATGGCATTAATGCCATCGATATACGCTACTGTTTGAGTGCATATTTATCAGTGATGATAACAATAAGCACCCGTCTGGGTAGTGTCGGCCTCACACTCACAGGTGGAATCCTTTTAAGGCTGAGTTATTCGAATAAGGTTTTTTTCGGGTTTTCCTCTTATCCCGAGAAGACAAACATCGGGTAACTTTAAGCTCCATGGATCCAGAGATCATTTGAGCATAATTTCACAAGTTTCGTTCATCGTCTGATATGACCAACCAGGTTAACGGACGTCAGACAAAAAAAAAACAACAACAAAAAAACATATGCATAATGTAGCTGACTTCATTTAATTTAGTTTAAAATCTATATATTTGTTAGGTCGAAATTATTAATATTGTTAGGTTGCCATTAAATTGTCCTTACCAATTTCTTGTACGTTAGAAACGTTTTTGAGATGTAACGTCACTGTTAATAATGCCGACAAATCAAAAGTGTTTGAAATAAAACTATATTAATAATGAAATCACTGATACTGTCTTTGTTTACCCTCCTCGTATGTGGAACTCGCCCCCTCCACAAGGACGTAAAAACCAACGCCTGGGATCAGACTGCTGTTGAGGAGCAGAGACTCTGTATCTAACCACTCGGCAATGAGGCCGCCCAATCACTGATACTGTCGTATTTTCGAATCATGCACTCTTTGGCTAAATTAAGGGGAATAAATGAAATTCCATGTAAAACTTTATCTATAATGTCTGGACATTAATGTCTACATATCTGGACATGTGTGCTATTTATATACCCTTTGGTAGGGATATTTAAAGGTCTTTATTTTTACAACATAGTTGCACATTCAAAAGTTAATGAAAAAACATAAAATACTTGCTAGAAAGCTGATCAGTTTACTGCATCTTCCTAAAACTGTTTGCAAATAAGGTAAGCTCATATGTTTCTATGTGAAATAAACAATAAGAATGTGTGCAGAAATAGTCAGCATTTTCTCCTTTTGTAATTGATATATTTAAATCCAAGACTTAAAGTTATTCTATATTGTATTTTCCAAAACGTTTAGTCATTTTATTAAAAAACTGTAGAGAAGTTACAATTTTAAACACGTACATTTTAATAACTCAAAAATTATTAGATATATAGAAATGAAATTTGTGAACATATTTTAATCCGTTATAATCCGTATGTGTAAACTTCTGTAAAATCTGATTGTAGCTATCATTCCTTAAATAGTATTGCTGCCAGTCCATTCCTATGGTCCCAGAAGGCGTAAATAAATTCGTTCTACTCTTAAAGTATTATGAAAGTATTTGCGGTTTTAACTAAAGGATTCCAGGAGTGATTTCAAACATCACGTGCACGGAATTTCAACACCATCGTAAATGCAATTTCAGCTGTTAACTACTTAAGGTTATTTTTTGTTGTTGTTGTGTCGTCATCTTAATGATTTTTCTCGCTCTCCAAAATTAGATATTCAGTTTAAAGCTCTTGTCTATCTCGAGGCAGATCGGCGAGATTAAACAGATAAATTGCTTTAATTAATCCAGGTGGAAACGTGGGCTGAGCTGTTGCCTACAGGCGATGCACAGCGAATCAGCGCGTAGAATGAGATGAACTGTCTTGCATTAATTAGTAATTTTGTTTCTAAACACGTTATAATTGCTGGATCTTTTACTTGGATATTCATAATTGTTTATTATTCGTTTATATATGTTTGAGCGTGTATCAGTTACACATTTTCATAAATACTCGTCTTCATCTCTTTCTTTCTCGCTACACTAGAGAATTACAGTGCTCTTGCAGTGCCCAAAGACTTACAGGTCAAAGCTGGGTCAGTAGTAGCCTAGCGAGGCACAGGCAAGCTTTGGATCATCATACTCGGGATGGTTGATCAGTCCAGATATCTAATAAATATAGCGGCGAAGAAGAATAAATGAAATGCAGCGATGAAAAGCATGATGTGAAAACTTACGCATCAAATTAATCAACCCAGCAGTCTTCTAATGACCAAGGAAAATAGCGAATAAACCTTGATCAGATTGATCGACCACGGATACACCCGGAATTCTTGAGTGACTTTACTGCCTGAGCCCTCCTGCCCCGATGTCTGCACTGTGGTCGAATGGTTAGCCCACTCGCTTCTCGCTTAGATGGCCCGGGTTCGATCCCAAGCTACCGCATGTGAGATTTGTGGTTTTTTCGGGTACTCTGGTTTCCCCGCCATCACATTCCACCGGTGCTCCATCTTCATACCATATATCACCAGTAAACGCTATTCATCCTGCACGGTAAAATACGAAATAAAAAGAAGAAAGTTTTATAATCGCATACAATATGAAACCTTGTAAGATAAGACTTCATGCGATGTATAAAATAAAACTTATGTCTCACGTATAAAAAGAAATGCATTTTTTCTGCTATTTTTACAACCCTGCTAATAACAAGACAGTCTTTCGTGTGAACGCAATCTTACTTACATATCACTAATTTACTCACCAATCAAAAAATGCATTGCATGAGTAGGTTATAGACTGCCTTATAGCACAATGAGATTTTTCAGATTTTAAACAGTTTCTCTCAACAGCTTAATTACTGTTTGGAGTTGTGAAAAATCTAACGGTCTGCCCAGGAAATCCTGACATCTATTGTGCACAATAGAGTAACTCGCTAAACTATTAAAACACAAAATAAAAATCTTTATAATAATAATCCATATGATAAGTAATCATAAACAAATATATCAAATAAATTCCCAAAAATGTAATTAGTGTAGGACTAACAATTAAACATATTCCTACTACAAAAATTGAAACCAAGAGAAAAAAATCCATTAGGTGCAATATTATCATGCATGAGTTATTTTAAAAAGTTCTTAATTTAAACAAAAGGCTTAAATTTGCAAATGAATTACTTCCTTTAACCAAGTTGTAAAATAGTTTAAGTATTTAGCACGTAATAAATAAAATATAATTTCAGTAAGGAACCAAAGCACGGTATTTCGGTAGCAACCGCTTGCTCCAACAAAACATTCACTGATAACTGAGTATGTACATATTTTAAATCAGTTTCGGTTACAACAATGGATTCAATTCTACTTCCCGACTTATCTAAACCACTATCATTTCCTTATTTCAGTCAATTACATAACTATTTGCTTGCATTGTTTCTTTTAGCAAGCAAAGTTAGGTTGCAAGCCGAATTCGGAAGCAGTCGGCTATGCACCTGATAAACTAAGACGGATTTTTTGCAGACCCTTTGTATAATTCATCTTTCATTTTGAATATAACCCAAACAAATTTCAAACTTTTGACAAATGTTTATTAAACATTTGTTTATGAAATTAACTTCTTAGTCCAATGATTTAAAAAGTATTTGCAATATTAATTCTGTAGCTATTTGAAACAAATTAAAAAATAACTTGATGTGTTACATTCACATAGCTTTCTCTACCTATTATACAGCAATCTATTCTTGTAAAAGCTATTTCTTCTATCTTATTCATGCTAATCCAGACTTAAACATTACCAGATGTTTTTTACTACATATTTGCTTGTGGATACAAGGGAAATAAGGGAATACATTAGGCAGGCTAAAGTGATAAGCAAATCTTTAAAGATTCGGTCGCTATGTGATGACTTTGAAAGTCCATTTCCTTGTACATACATACACACATACATGCATGCATGCAATATATAAATACATACATCTAAAAATGCATACATACATACACACACATTCACAGATACTCACACACACGCATGTGATATGTTTTCTAAGAATCTTATGTGTTCCATTCATTTAACATTCTCAGCTGTTTCAAATACAAACTATTCCTACCAAAAATTATTCTTTTATGTACATCATGCTAATCGAGATAAATATTGGCATAATTGGTCCCATTAATGGCTTCCTTTTAAGTACGAGGAGATAAGGGAATATTCTAGGCTGAAGTGATAGTCTAGTGGTCTAATATTTGCTACCTTGTAAGTAGCAGGGAAATAAAGGAATCACTAGCTAGAGCGATAGTCAAATCTTTTAAATGCTGGTTACTATGTGAAATAATTGAGATTTGGTTCGCTTTGTATGATCCCGTTTCAGAAAAGTAAGGTAATATAAAATTGAAATCAATAACAAAAAATATATCGAAATTGGTCAACTCTATAAGAAAAGTGTAAATGACATAAATTGAGTGTTTTAGCGAGATCTACACTTTTTGTGCGGTAAGTGTATGTCTATCTCTTACGGTTTACCAGTTATGTAAATACAGCAAACTTCATCCAGAATAAAGAAGTCTTCTATGCTATTTATAGAAAGTTCAAGCTATACAAATTGCTTGTGATGTCTTTAATATACGACATTTTAATTAAAAGCTCTCTGGGGCCATTTTTGAGAAAATCAAAATTTTCGAAAAATTTTTGATGTAAATAATAGTTTGGGGTAGGGGGATTTTCTTGAAAATCTTCGTGACGCATTCTTGGGAGATATTAAACTTAAATACCTAGTTTGGTATTTAAAGATTAAAGGACTTTTCAGTTTTGAACTATGCTATCCATAGACACACACTCAGACCTTTTTTTTTTTTTTTTGGACTCAGGGGATCTCATAACGTATATTTCTAGTGAAATCTCGACATAGAATTTTTGGGTGGAATACAATACCTGCTGTAACCACTGTGTGCATTGTACATAGGGGCTAGAGAAAGTAAAAATAGTTTTCTTTGGATTCAAGGTCCTCCACAGGAATATCGATATTGAAATTTTGGGTGGAATACATTACTTCCCTTACCTACTATACATAATAGAGAAAATAATTATGTTAGCACTCGCTTGCTTACAGGATTAAACTAAAACATTTATTAAACATCATTCGAAAAATGCCAATCTGAGTAATGAAAGGGCGGGTGTAGCAGGCGCATTAAAGCATAGAAATGTTGCCTCATTCCCAAGATAAACACAATTACATTCACTCACATAAAATATTTGTGGTCCAAAACGAACTTGTTAAATTACTGAATTGTTTCCACTGTAGACATTTCATATATGTTACACGCTGTACTCTTATCTGAATAGACTATGAACATGGCCACAAGTTTATTTAAATTAATCTTGAGCACATGCGTATTTAGTTATTCATTTGGGCAGAATTAATGAGCAATGTCGCAAATGAAATGAAAATTGACAGACATCTAAGTAAAATTTATGTTAAAACCTCCTATTTCCAAATTCAAAGCCTTTTATTTTAAATGAATGTCATTATCAAACTGTCTGTACAAAAAGCTCTTATTTTCCCTACACGTATACAATGTACAAAGCAGCTAGACAAGGTATTGTATTCCACTAAAATATTCGATGTCGAGATTTCACCGGAAATTTCTGTTTTGAGATCTCTTGAGCCCAAAAAAATATTTTTATAAAAAGATTCCGTGTTTGTCTGTGGACAGTATAGCTCAAAAATGAAAAGACAATGAAATACCAAAGTTGGTATTTATGTTTGATTTCTTCCAAGAATGCGACACAATTTTTTTCAAGAAAATCCTCCCACAACAAACTACACTTTAAATGGAAACATTTTTAAAATTTTTGTATTTCTCAAAAATGGCTGTAACGTGCAGTATATTAAAGATATTTACATCACGCATAAAATGTTTATTTTGTATTGCCTGGGAATAGCCTCTGAAGACCTCTTTATTTTGCTTCAGTTTTGTAGAATTTTGAATACCGGTTAAACCGTAAGAGTTAGGCAAAAATGTGTTGTATAAAAACACATGCTTTATTTTATGTACACTTTTCTTGTAGAGTTGACCTTTTTCGAGATATTCCTTTTTATTTATTTCAATTTTAAACTACCTTACTTTTCTCAAACGGGAGCATGCAAAGCTAACCGAATCGCAATTGTTTCACATAGTAACCAGCATTTAAACATTTGACTATCGCTCTAGCTAGTGATTCCTTTATTTCCCTACTACTTACAAGGTAGCAAATATTAGTCCATTCTGATAATGTTTATCACGATTAGAATGATGTAGATAAAAGAAAAATTTTTGGTAAGAAGTATTTGTTTATGGAACAGCTACAGAAAATTATCGAATGGAACACAACAAATTTTCAGTGGTGCTTTCTGTTGCTTATTTTACGAAAATTCGCATCGATTTTGTGCTAATTTTCGGCATGATAATGGGTAGTGTTATAACTGAAATGAAAACTGACAGATAACTAAAGTAACATTTATGTTGAAACCTCTAACTTCCAAAATCAAAACCCTTTATTTGTAATGAATATCATGAATGGAATCAAATATCAGTGTGATATTTTCGCTCTATTTTATAGTTTCTCTAATGTCCTTGTCTACAACTAAGTTATACTTAGAGAGATATCTCTCGCTATCAGCATTTGATATGGTTAGTCAAAAGGAAATTTAAAAGAAAGAATTTTCACAGAAGATGCGCTAAAACTCAATTTTGTTTTCAATGCCAAGTATTTTGTTTCGTTATCACCGTAGCTTAGCTATTCAAGAATGTCACAACGTTATCTCTTACAAAGAAGCAAATCAGAGCTTAGTCAACGTTTTAAATGCATTTAATTGGTTAAATGTTATAATTACATTATTAAATCACTAATTCTTGAATTACCAACTAACTTTGAAGGCTCAAACAAATTATCTAAATCTGTTTCTGTTATTATAACATCAGCTTCTTTTTCCATAATAAAGTCTAATTTAACTTCCTACCACAGCAAATTGTCTTCTACTGTATACTTTAAGATTCATCGTTCTACATGTGCAGTTACTCTGCTTCCACAGTGAACCACTCTCTAGTATTTCGCATTTGGCTCTCATTAAGTTAATTCGGGATGTAGCAATAAGAACTAAAGTGTATTTTGGATAGGTAGAGTCAAATTAAAAAATGCACTGCCACAGTCGGGATTTGAACCACGGATCTCTCGGTCTATATCCGGTTGTTCTATCACTGAGCGACCATGGCAAATGGGATTTAAAGTACTTACTACATTGTAAGCCGCCATTGGGTATGTTATGTCAAAATAATTTGAAATCATCTTTTGGTTTACCGAGAAACATGCGAGTCAGTTGAGAAATTTAAAGCTATGCCGATTCGCCTGCGGTGCCACAAATAGTGAAAGCGGGCCAAAAAAAATGCTATGCCGGCAGGTAGCTCACGGTATAGCATCCGACTAGAGATCCGTGGTTCAAATGCCGGCTATGGAATTGAGTTTTTCAGTCTGACTCTACCTATCCAAATCCTGTCACACGACTTGTGTGAAAAAAAAAAACAATTAAATGAACATTAAAGGGTGTTTTATTGAAATTATAATATTATACCTGTTACCGACCTACAACATACAGAACAAGTCTTTTGTTTTTTCGGAACTCGTATCTTATTTTAGCATCTTCCAAGTATTTTAACTGTTAATTTTTGGTCATCAAAGTTCTAAAACTTGTTTCGAACATCTATCTTTATAGTATGAAGACACAAACATTAAATAAAAGCTTTATTTTTGTAACTTTAAATAAATGCACATTATTATGCAAAATAAAAAGGTATTTATTGCTAAAAACATATTAGTCTCGAAAATATTAAACTCCTTAAAAATAAGATACAGATAATTTCAAAATTATGTGATATGCATACAAACCTTTTGGTTTTAATTCAACAACCTTCTTATTTATCGTTAAAAATTCTTGATTATGATGTTAAACAACAGAATGGGCGCAATACTTGACACTAAAAACACCGCTTCATCCGTAATTGGGTCTGCATTGTAAGAAATAGCCAACTATTCACTCTTCCCAAGTTAAAATGAAAGAAACAGTTTTGATCCGAAATATGGATTTATATTTTTAAAACTATATATCGGGAATCCCGTTGAAATAATAAAATGGTGAGGAATTTCTTCATTACATTCCAAAACAACTCGATTATCGGAAATGTGTTTTCAAATACCTTTATCAAAATATTGATGAATACTATAGAGTGCCTATAAATGTTGTTCAGCACGTTAGTTTTCGTGACCGGCACAAAGATATCAGTCCAGTACCGAGGAGATGATTCAAAGTCATAAGATAGATATATAGTTAAAGCTTCTCAACGTTCAATAAAAAATCTGCGTCCCATTCACATGACTTTCTCTATCAGTTCTGCAAGCAAATATTCTTACAATACGTTATTCTTTTCCCTACATAATGCTTATCACGACACTAATATTGCAAATTGTCTTTCGTATTACTTAGTCCCTTACAAGTAGAAGGGGAATTAGGAAATACACTAGCCAAAACCGACAGTCTACTTTTTTAAAAGCTGATACTATGTGATTTACATTGAAATTCGGTTTTCTTTCCAAGGTCAGGAGTAAAATAAAAACATACGAAAAGGATGAGCAGTGTGTTTCAGAAAGCTTAAACACTTAAAACGGAAACCAATAAGAGGAAATATCTCGGAAATGGTTAGCTCTACATTAAAAAAGGTATGTGATATAAATTGCGTGTTTATACAATTTTGTGTGGAAAGCTTTTCTTCAGGGACTATTACCAAGAAATTCAGGATATTTATTTTATATATCATGTAAACATTTTAATATACCACATTTTAATCGAAATCGTAGCAGCCATTCTCTTGGGAAATCGAAAATTTAGAAGAATGCTCCATGTAAAGGGTAGTTAGGGATAGGGACATTTTCTTAAAAATCTCCGTGCTCATTCTTGCAGGATGCATAACTTAAATACCAAGATTGATATTTAATGGGTTTTTCGTTTTTGAGTTACGCTATCCACAGTAGACACACACACACACACACACACACACACACACGCGGATCGCCAGCGGTGCTTATGTAGTTAAAGCAATAGTTAAATACTATATAAAAAAAAAGACTCGTGGACCTTTTTTATTTTTTAGAAAAAATGGCATGATGTAAACAGTGTGTAACAAGGATGTAATGAGTAAATGCCATGTAGAAGTAGATTTACAGTTATAAGGAAGAGCTTTTCTCAATAAACTTAATATAATATCCTTATCTAGCACAAAATATTCACTACAATTTAACTAACAAGGACATACAGAAATACATGTAGAAATGTTCAATATAGAAACAAAAGGGGTGTATAGCTTCCAGGTTTCAAAGTTTAGGAGTTTGTCCTATTCCAATAAAATATGTTTAGGGTGTCACACCTAAGGAGGTTTTACTGCACATAACATAATTACTATAAACATACTTGTTCCTTAAACGCTCCCTGTGTTCGGCAAGCGATGTCTTTACTCATTTATTAGCTGTATGTACGATATCTACATATTAGAACGAGAGGGCGTGTACGTTGGACTAAAAACCATACTGGGCCTCGGGGATACTTCCCATTAGCTAATCATAGGTAAAGGCTTGAATAGGCTTGGATTTAAAATCACCATCCCAGAGGCCGGAATCAACCAGCATGCGTATCAAGGGAGTCGTGAACGAAACCGCTCAACTACCACGGACCACAAAATTATAAATACGATAAAATAGACAACATGCAACTTAGTCGTACGTTTGTCAGCAAGTCCACAAGTAGGAAGTATAGGAAACGCAACATACGATATATAGGGGACGCACTTAAAAAAAAAAAAAAACAACATCAAAACTGATATGTTCCATTCACATGACTGGTTCTACCTATTCTGTAATAAACTATTATTACAAAAGCTTACTCTTCAATTTACTTCATGCTAATACATGCATAGCATTGGAAGAAATGGTCTTATTAATTAGTTCCTTACCAAGGAAAGGGAAGAGAGATACGGTTAAAGCGACAGTAATTTTTTTTTAAAAGCTGTCGCTATGCAATTGTCATGAAATTCGGTTCGTTTAAGTCTGTTTAGGAGTAAAACAAAACAAAAAGTATAAGTACTTGAATATTGAAACCAATAACAAGAAATATCTCGGAAACGGTAGCTCCACCACAAAAATGTGTAAGACATAAATTGTGTATTATGACAAGGTCATTTTTTTTTCTTACAATCTCTAGCATGTATGTACATTTACAGAGTATCTAGAGAAGGTATTAATTCCACTAAAAGTTATATACTGTGATTTCACTGAGATGTCTGAATCCCGAACCTTTTTTAAAAAAATGTTCCGTGTGTGTTATAGCGTTTAAGGCTCGCCTTTACTACATATGACACCGCAGGCTAATACTGATGATACATGGAATGAAGATGGAACAACGCTGAAATTTGATTGCGGCGGAAACTGGAAAGCCCGAGAAAAGCCACCCCTGCGCCACTTTGTCCACCACAACTCCCACATACGGTCGCCTGGAATCGCATCCAGCCGCCTTGGTGAGAGGCGAGTGGTCTAACAACTTATAGTTCAAAAACGAAAAGTATGTTAAACACCAAGCTTGATATTTAAGTCTAGTATCTTATAATGATGCGACACGAAGATTTTGAAGAAATCCCCCTCCCCCATCGCCAACTAGATTTTTCGAAGATATTAATATTAAAAACGGCTCTAACAATTATGGTTAAATGTCATATGTTTAACATATTTTTATGACAAACGAAAAGTATATCTTGAACTTTCTGTGAACTATCTCTGAAGACCTCTTCTTCGTTCTGAATGATTTTTAGTAAATTGTAAGAGGTAGAGTAAAGCTTACTATATAACAAATGTAGATTTCATTAAACCACACAATTTGTCATAGTTTGTTTTGTATAACTATATTTTGTTTTGTATAACTAACCGTTGTATTCCATGTTATTGGTTTCATTTATTTTAAACTACTTAAATTTCTTTCAGAAAGGAGTCACCTTTCATTTAATTTCTCTTTTTGTTTTACACCTGGCCGTACAAAATCGAATTTCAATTGCTTCACATAGCTATAGCTTTTAAAGGATTTCACTATCGTTTCAGCCTAAGGTTTTCCCTTATTTTTCTTCTACTTAAAGAAAGCAAATAGTATTAGTATGACGTAGATAAAAGAATCAATATTTTGTAAGGAAAGTTGTTTGTGAAACAGCTAGAGAAAGTCATGTGAATTGAACACAGAGTTTTTAGCATTAAGTATTTGTCTATCTCTTGCGGTACCAGCTACACAAAACACACCCAGAATGAAGAGGACTTCAGATTTCATTCGCCTGAACTTCAAGAAATACATTTGTGATATAAATATCTTTAAAATACGGTATTTTATTCAAAATCACTAGAGCCAGTTTTAAATAATTCTCTTCTAAAATGTTCCAAATGGTGGTGGTAGTAGTAGTAGTAGTAGTAGTAGTAGTAGTAGTAGTAGTAGTAGTAGTAGTAGTAGTAGTAGTAGTAGTAGTAGTTGTTGCTGTAGTAGTAATAGTAGTAGTAGTTGTAGTAGTATTTATTATTAAGTTTACAATAATACAATATTTATGTCACACACTCACAAGGGTCTGGTGACCGTATAAGCTGTCTAAAAATACTTGAATTTAAAACATTACCTACATATCTATTTTATATATCTTTACAACATTGGAAATACTCACACAAACACTTAGACACCACACACACTTACAAACATACATACGCTCGCACGCTACGACAACAGAACCACAGAACAATAAAAGAAAGAACACTCTGGTATCATACACACACACACACACACAATTGCACTCACAACTATACCACGTATTCACTCACACACACACACATATAGATTACTGAAACACCAAATATGTCTATAAAATATTTACACAAATATTTTATTTCTTAGTGCACGTACTTCCATTAAATATTAACCAGGCTTGGCCAGTTTTTGTCTGTTTGAAGCTAAAAATACTTCCGGAAATAATTTTTTCCTAACATCCTCGATCAGCACGCAATGTTCCAAAATATGCGTCCAGTCTTCCTGATACCCGCAAAATGAGCCAGCTTCATCAACTACCTTACGAGTTTTCCTTCCAGCCTGATCCACACTATTCCCCACCTTTGTTTCATAACCAGTTCTAAAATATATATTTCTTTACCCCACCCCATTTTTATTTCATTTTGTAACTCCATTGACGATTTTTTTTCTACATTGAGGTTCCATTTCTTGCTTATTAATATCGCATGGTTGACTTTTTATTTTCTTCACGACTTATATATTCAGGGTGATTTACATAGAGCTGACATATTCTTTCATTAATTGTTTCAAAACGTGTTATGCTAGCGACAACTTATTTTACCTAAATTGTAGAGGAATTCTGGGAGATTATTTATCTCTATAGCAAATGTTGAAAATGTCCTCCATCCTGCATAAGGCACAACTGAGCACGTCGTTCCATGTTACTGGCGACTCGTTGGAGAACTCTGTTGTCAATAGCTTGAATCTCATTTGTGATGTGTGCTTCAGATCGTCCAATGTCTGGGGACGTGTGGCGTAAAACCTATCTTTTAAGTAACCCCATAGAAGGAAGTCCGGCAATGTCAAATCCGGAGATCTCGGTGGCCACAGGTTTCTGGAAGTTATTCGTTCGTCAAAGAAACTTGCAATTAGGATCATGGATTCATTTGGTGTATGGCATGTAGCGCCATCTTGCTGAAAATATCCTTGACTCAGTTCTACATCGTACTGCATTTTCACGTTGACTACAAGAACAAAATGTCGAAACAGTTGTCAACAACGCAATTAGGAATAAAACATAAACATCTGCACATCTAGTGACAAGGAATCAAAACTCCAGGAATAAAACATAAGCATCTCTGCATCTAGTGACAAAGAATCGAAACTCCAAAACATTCTGCTTAATTTGGTGCTAAAATTGGGTCAATGAATGAATTTCCAATGGAATAATTAAAGAAAGAAATGTGTCAGTTCTACATAAATCACTCTGTATTTTCGTTACCCCCTTGCCAAATAACATTTAAGCCAATAGTTTAGAGCTATTATTAGTAGTAGTATTATTGATACTATGTATTATTATTATTATTATTATTATTTGCCTCAAAAGGGGTTTGTCGTAACCATTTTTGCAAATGTAGCAACAGTGCTAAATTTACCTAGTTGGAATTTACTGGGAACGCTTCGACGAATTAAAGTGGAATGCCTAAACATCTTGTGTTTATCACATCGCTTGTGTGAGGCACGTCAAGTACAATGGCGTGTCTAATGGGATCGTAAACCAACAAGAGGAGGATGGTGTATCAACAACATTCGTGGCGTGAAGCTCAAGTTGTGTAAACTTCGCTCTCTAAGGTCACCGCAGTTCGTAAATTACCCTCTTTTCGCTGGAGTAGCTAATTCTTGAATTTATTCATGCGATGAAGGTAGCGATTTGTAATGCGTATGGGTGTTGTCAAAACAAGCAGGAATTTCCTGAATTTGGAACACAGCTAACATCGCATCTGCTTCTCACCGCTGCGCTGGCGAAGAGAAAGAACCGGAGCTGCCTGTATGCATTAACATTTCAAGTCCGCTGATGGTTACATTGGGAAATTACTTCCGCTTTATAACTCC
Source organism: Hymenopus coronatus (assembly GCA_030762935.1). NCBI lineage: Eukaryota > Metazoa > Arthropoda > Insecta > Mantodea > Hymenopodidae > Hymenopus > Hymenopus coronatus. The sequence continues at coordinate 60,061,927 of CM060881.1, forward strand.
TGAGGCCTATTAATCATTTACTCCAGTTTGTAGCTACCACTTCTTTCTATAGTTTAGCGGTAGTAAGCGATATATGGTAAGGCACTTTATTTGCAGATAAAATACCTGTTGCATTACCTTCCAAAAACAGTTAAAATATATGATGTATTCGCATGACTTTCTCTACTCACTATTTATCAAAACGTTCCTACAAATTGCATTTGTCTAGCGATTTGTTCTTATTTTTATTATATATATATATTTTTTTTTTACTTATTTACTTGTTTTAATTTAGCGTCTTGGTAGAATATATTTGACATGATAGAAGTGGGTGAAATGATGCTCAATGAGCCCTGGGTTCTAGAGCTTAAAATTATTCCACATTATTTCTTCTCAGGATAAGGGAAAAACCCCAGTAAAAACAACCTATTCGGGTAACACACCCTAGCCGAGATTCGAACTCTTGTACCTGCAACCACTACAACATACATAATTCATTCACACAGACTTATAGACGCTCTAAGTTTCAGAACAAGAAAATAAGCTAAAGCAATACTCACATTCTTGAAAAGCGAGTTGCTATGCATTTTGAAATACAATGCATTTGCAAAACCACGACCTACTAACAGTAAACAGGGATATATAATTCATCCAACTTTTAGATTCGAAATGGATAAACATCAGCCTGAATAAGTTAACGTAGACAAGAAGAATATTTGCGATCCTACAAAACTATTTCTCTTGGATAAATACAAATACCAGAACAAGATAATAGATTTGATGCTGGGTGTTCGTGAGATGATCAGCAAGTTCTTTCTTTGCCTCATGGAATCCTTTTTTTTTTTTAACCCTGGTAAGCAAAGTATAACACAATTTCAATTGTGATTAGGGGATCAATAAACATTTATACACCATTAATTTATCATTTATAATTCATATAATATTATTTCTATTATGTTTATTTACCGTTTCTATTCATTATTCATTTCTTTGTCTTTGATAACTTTAACCTGCACTTTGTAATCCAGGCTTATTTATGATTCTTGTATTTGTTTATTTGTATGAAACACTAAATTTGTTGTTTTCTATTGTTAAGTATGCTCGTCCATAGTTCACATTTGGCGCCCTCCACAATAGGATAAAAGAGTTGAAAAGAGGAGTGCCTAGGTTAGGCTGGCTTAGATTAGCATGGTTGAAGTCCAGGTCAGGTTTGCAAGGGTGGTGTCAGATTAGAGTAGATCAGCTATCATCAGGTGCTAAACAGACCGCTTTAGAGCATACCTGCTCCACAATAAGTGACATTAAAACAACTGAAAGAGAAGCAAAGGAGAAAATGTTGTCGAATTTCCCATCCTCCCTCACCTCACGCATGATTCAGGCATGAAATCAAACACCTACACTCCTTTACTATAAAATTTAGCATATTTCTTACTATAAAGTGGTAGAGCTACTTTGCGTTCGCGTGACTTAGGTGTTTTTATTCTATGACTCTGAATAACACAATTGCCTACAGTATAACTGTGATTCATAAGAATCGAAATTGAAACTGATTTGCTTCGCTCAGAAGTTGAAATTAATATTATATTACATAATGATAATATAATATTCTCATACAAGATTTCAAAATCACTATGAAAATTGAGAGTCTTGCAGGCACGATTGTGCTTGTCGAGGGAAATAGTAGTCTTTCTCTAATTACAGGAAAATGTGTGGACTTAAAAAACAGAATCAAACAAAATATCGTCACATATTTACGCCTCTTCAAAACCGCAAGAGGAGGAGTACCAGAGTAACTACATTTTCGAAATACAGACTAACACGCCATGGTTCCTATGCTCTAGTTTGCATTTGAGGTAAACATTGAATCATCATTAACACTTCAATGACAAATATTATTCCACTTTGCTATTCTTAGAAATGATCTATGAGGGTTTTTAACATCCTTTTTAAGTTAGTTGGGTTTATGATTAATTCGATGAAGGGCCGCGCCGTGGCCGAATGGTTAGAGCTCTCACCTAGATGGCCCGCGCTCGATCCCAAGCGACTACATCTGAGATTTGTGGTGGACAAAGCGGCACAAGGGCGGGTTTTCTCCATCTTCATTCCGTGTGTCATCAGTGCCATCGGCTGCGGTGCTATTTGTAGTAAAAGCGGGCGTTAAACACTATAACAAATAAAAATAAATTGATGAATTGAGCCTTGAACCCATGGGTTTCCTAATTTACTACGATCACTAGACCTCAGTTTCCTGACATCGGGCTTAATGCCTCTTCCAGCGTAACTTGTCTTTGCAAGTACCTAGCAACGGATTTTGGAACTCGTGCTTAAACATAAAACCTCACTAATAACTTACCTACAACAGAATTGTAACATGTATTTCTACGTTATTCCTAGAATTTAATTTACAATTATTTATTATTATTTATTATTATTAATATTATTATTATTGATATTTAGTACTCGTGTTTAAACACTACGCCTCACTAATAACATATTCACAATAGAGTTATAGCACATATTTCTACATTATTAATTGATTTTAATATAAAACTATTTATAACAATTATTTATGCATTTCTCTATAATTTCCTTACAAAACAATTATTAATTTAATACGATCATTATTACGTTATCAGCATACTATAGTAAGCAGTGGAGAAAGTAATCAATTTTTGAAATGATTCTACAAGATCCGAAAAAAGTCTCTATTATAATACGCTACAGATAACAGTTTTAATGCTATCATATAAGCGTTTCTTTTCTTGACAACATTTACTGAATGGGTTTTTGATATTTCGAATCTTATACTTGGATCCATAATTTCAGCTTAAGCTTTCAAATGGCTAGTAGCGATGTTAATTCAATGAAAGAAAGGCGGTGAACGCTTTCACGAACTTCCACAACTCCAATTATTCGAAGAACAGTGGTCAACATCGTCTCTCTTGATTTTCAGTAGCTCTCGCCTAGGACAATTTCCCAGCAATATGGAAGGATTGCATACTCATTGCAGCCATTTCTTCAATAGTTTGGTCGATGTAACGCCTGGAAAAGGATCGCCCTGGATCAACCAATAGCATTCATCTTCAACATACCTCTCCATTCAAATCTTGACAGAGTTCTCTAGTTGTCGCTTAGGAATTAACACATGTTATCTTACGAAAACGTTTCTCTCATGTACCATTATGAGGGTAGATGCTCCATGAATTTTTGTTCTCGAGAAACTTTCTCATCTGCGAACAGTTTATTCTCTTCATAAAGATTGAAGTTTAGTTCCATTATACAGTGACTATGAATGTAGCAATAGATTTTACAACATTAACAAGGGACTGATTAACGCTTTAAAGTTCTTTGTTTACATGCTATATTCCTCCATAGAGTCTTGAAGAGCATATAATACATAAGATTGTGACTGGTATAAAGCATACTATTCGAATGTCGTAAAGAAGCTGTAGAAATTGTATGATTAAGTTTCTAGACACGTTATCTACTGTATATAGAAATTCTTGCTATTTTTCTTCCTATTTTTCACCCAGTAAAATGGATTTCCACTCGATGCTACAGAATATGCCATAGAAGATTGTTGATTCTAAGTTTTCTGATAATTTTGCTTTCCCTAGAATGTATGTAAAATGTACGTGGTACATAGAACAACAATGCTCTACGAGATTTTCACCGCAAATGCATGTTTTGAGACCTCTTGAGTAAAATCCATTTTTGGAAACAGTCCGGAGTATCCGTGGCTGCATGGATCAAAAACGAAAAATCGGTTAAATACCAAACATGGTATTTAAGTTCGGTATCTTCCCAGTTTGAGACATGCAGATTTTCAATCAAATCTTCCCCCATCCCCAGCTACCCTTAACATACAGCATTTTGGAATATTTTGATTTTCTCAAAAATGCCTAACGATTTTTATTAAAATGCCACATGGTTAAGATATTTTCAAGAAAAACGTAATTTATATCTTGAATTTTCTAGAAATAATTTTCGAAGACTCCTTCTGGATGACTGTATAACTCGTAAACCATAAGAGATAAAGTATATCTTAGTACACAAAAATGTAGATCTCATTAAAATTCACATTTATGTTATTTATTTTAGGGTTAACCGTTTCCAGATGTCAGTTGTTATTGGTTTCAATTTTAAATTATTTAAAATTTTCTCAAACGCAAAGTCAACTTTCGTATCATCTGTTTCGTTTTACTCCCGGAATGCAAAATAGAATCGAATTTCAATTGTTTCACATAGCCATAGCTTTAGCCGATTTCTCTTCTACTTACAAAGAAACAAGTAATAAGAGTATTTCTGGTAATGTTTATCTGAATTAGCATGGCGTAGATAAAATAATCATTTTTGTATGGATTTTTTATGAAACAGCTAGAGAATGGAACACAGCAATTCTTTTGAATCGTATGTCATTAAACGTCGGTGCTCGATTAAGTCATAATCTGCCTATTCAAAGTTAATCGGGCAATTTTTTGATAGTGTTTAATGTCCGTTTTATACATAGACCTGCAGGTGATGACACATGGAATGAAGATGGAGCACTGTTGAATTTGATGGCGGGGGAAACCGGAGAAAACTTGGGCCGCTTTGTCCGGAAGAAATCCCACATACGGTCGCCTGGGAGCGAACTTGGTCAGAGTGAGTGATTTAACCACTCGGCTACAGGTAGTCGGCCAATTAACTGTCTCTATGGCAGTAGGTGTAATTTCCCATTACAATGCTGACCGTATCTCACTTTTGGGGATTGATATGTTAGGCTAATTTTATGAGAGAGATCAATCTCATTTTAACTAGTGTGCTAGCAGTTTCAATGTGTTTATCATCAGCAAAACATAAACCTGCTACTGACTCAGGAAGCATAGATAGTTAACATTACACGTCTTGCTGTCATTCGGTTTGCTTATTATGCGATTTAAGTCAAAATTAAACGAAAAAGATGAGCATGGATGAACTAAATAACTTAATGACGGGATTACGATGAACTTGACATGAAATTTTAACACATTGTATTGAATGAAGCTATTTAGGATTGACTTAACTTTACTTAGCGCGTCACTTAAGAGTTCGGTATTGCCAAATTCTTCCTTCTCTTTACGTTAAGTGGTGTCACATGATAATTAGAACCAATAATTAGAAACAGTAGTGAATTAATAACAAGTCCAATCAATACTAATACCGGTAAAGCTAAGTTAAGGTGCATCCTAATAGGTCTTAAGTTTAGCAGAATTTCTTAACTTCATGTTACGTCGAGGCTTTTTCAAATATTCCTTATTGTATGATTGCATTTTTGTTCGCTAAGCTGGTTCCTTGTGTCATGAAAATATTTATAATTGTGCTCATAACCAAATTCAGTGTACATTTATATAAATAACTGAGTTTCGTATTTCATTGTATGTGCAAAATATCTCATACTTATTTTCCGCATTAATTTAAATGAAGTCTGCATTATCAAGTTAAAAGCACTAATAACGTGATTAATCTAAAGCGAAAATAACAACCTGTGTTTACGAAATATAGTGTAAAAAAAATATTAACTCCGAATGCATAGATGTTTATATATCTGGTGTTTCATTTTAAATGTGTAAGAAGGTGATATATATATATATATATATATATATATATATATATATAAGGAAGCATTAAATTATTAGTATTACATATGCTGAGTACCATGTAATAAAATACTTTGTAGTCCCCTTAAAGTTAATACAGCGTATGACTTGACGTCACTCAGGTGAGATTAGTGTAATGCCTTGAATGTAAACAAACACCAGCATACAACAGCTTGGGTTACCTGCATGGTGTTATTGTTTACGGAAAGTTCTGTTGACCATGTCTCAAACATGATCACTAGGTAGGAGGAGGGTACAGTCCCATACTGGTGTAGCCTCCCCTCTCTAATGTACTGACAGCAAATTATTTAGAAATCTTTGAGGAGTAATGGGTTCATCGTTTACACTTTTCAGTTACAGTTCTTATAGATTGCGTTTTCAGCAGAATGCTCAGGTTTTCTAGATTTTTTTGTACTGTCTTTGCTATAAACGGAATTATTATTAAAGTGATACTACTATTTATATTCAACCATAAATTAAAAGTAAGACATAGGATAGTCAAACTGTTAAATATACATAGCCTCTAATTAAGCATATACAAATTCAAGAGTATTCTCTCAAATGTGTTAATAATTAAAGGTATGCTTCACATGCATACACTTTGTATGCTGATAATTTTGACAACTTCAGTGTCATGTTATGAAGTGAAGATCATAGATATTGAGCCAACATTAAGTTGGTGTTTGAGGCTTTTTGATTACTCTGTCCTTCCCTTCTCACTTATATTTGTGCAACAATAATTGGAAAATATCTCTGGAATCTACATCCTGTTTCTAAAGGTAGAAGCATAATGTTTAAATTGAATAGTGTCATTTAAAATGGTTATATGTAGCAAAATAATAGTGAGGCGCATAATGCGTTTCTCACAAAAAAAAACAAAAAACAAATGGCTCCTTATTTCTACTAGAGCACAACAATTTTATCAAAGAATGTAAAAGTAAACACAGAGCGATACGTGTGTATTAAAATTGTGTCTATACTATAACATATTTTTGTAAAATAGGTTTTGATGCTATGGCTAGCCACAAGTAAACTTTCAGTTTTAGTTTGTAATTTGCACAGAGGTATATTTTCTGCAAATATATATTTTTCGTTCGCTCCTATATATTTTTGTAACATTTATGTAATAATTTGTTCAAATATTTTCTGATAAATAACACCAGTTAAATTCTTCTCAGAATTTTAGTTTTATCCTTTATGCTGTTTTCGAATTATGGTATTCAGAGGAATTTTAGGAAGGAGTGTTAGGAAGAAATGACGAAGAATGTTACGAAGAAATTAAGAAAATACTGTGTTAGATATCGCGAGTTAAGGAATTGCTCTACCGAAGGCGCTAATTTCATATTTTAAATTATTCTAACTTAAATGTTTATAATAGCTGTCTTTCACACGTATAAGAGACTTTCAAACTTTAACTGAATGCCGGTAGATTTTTTATGTTATAAAGTTTAAAAATACCTCTCTGAGATATTTTAAAAAAGCCTATTGTAAACCTTAAGTCTTATATAAATATCTTACATCATGAAACACCTTTGTTCAAAACTAAGTATTTTGTTTATCATTCTTTATAACTTACCTGAGAAAGTTGTACTCCTTAATAAACCAACGTTACAAATACTTTATTTAATAAAATCTCTAGATTTGGAAATATAGAATCAAACAGAAAAATTCAATATCATAGCCAAAGTTTTCAGCACAGATCTTCGGTTTACCAGGACAGCTCCTTGATTTATTTTTATTCCTTTTAGTAATGTACGTTTTAAAACTAATTTGATGGAAACTTCATGAGAAACATTTGAAATTAAGAACAATTATGGAATAAAGCATTATTTTAATGTTCGAAATTAAATTGTGTGTTCATTATAAATTTATCAGGACAGTATTAAATTAAATTATGCTTAAAAACATTAAATTACAATTATGGAATAAGGCATTAATTTAATATTCGAAATTAAATCGTGTATTCAATATAAATTTATCAGAATAGTATCAATTTAAATTATGCTGAAGGACATTTTAATTTGAATTGCTTGGAATATGTACATGTATTACGAATTGTAAAAGCTTAAAATGACTCTTAGTGAGGAAAGATAAGAGGTGTTTTTAAGAAGATTTTGCAATAGTTCGCACAGGGTTTATATAAACATATATAATGGCACGGAGCAAAGCTCCCAACGAATCGTTTCTCCATTTATTTCACTGCCTCTCTCTCTCTCTCTCTCTCTCTCTCTGTCTCTGTCTCTCTCTGTCTCTCTCTCTCTTCCACCTTAACTAATTTTTACCTAGATAAAGTAAAGGAAGTACTGCATTCCACCGAAAAATTTACAAACAAGACTTCAATGAAAATTAACACTTAGCGATATCATGAAAAAATAAAGAAGCTTGTATGTTTGTGTCTGTGTGCGTATGTGTGTGATTACGCGCTCGTGGCTCTGACACTCTCGGGAACCGCTCAACCGAATTTGATAATTCCTTCACCATTGAAAAGTACCGTTATTCCGGACAGACTATATTATTGCATAATTACAACAATTTTAAGGCTTAGCTGTGGAGGGGTTTCATAGTAGAATTGTGATAATATTAAATTAATCGCTATATTAAGGAGAAGGAATGGCAAACTAATGGCGATATATAATTTCAGATATTAAAACTGAAGCAAGACTTTTAAAAGAGCACAAGGTAGAATTCTGTTTTTCTTTTTTTCTGTGGGGGTCATTAGCATTGAGAAGCTATTAGGCAGAAAGTCAGAGAGATAAATGTAATTAGGTTCTGGAAAATTTCATAACCAAGAACTCCATAAAGCTCAAAGCTCAATGCATGGGAAGCTAATATGATAAAAAAAAAGTCAGGTTAGATATTGAAACGCAAGAAAATAGTGCCTCAACGTAGAGCTCATAATATTCTGGAAGACAGCATATTTAACAATTCCTCATGCTGAGATTCAAGGATTGCTGATTGTTTATCTTAAAACAATTGTCAACTCGTTCCAAATAGATAAGTTATTCGCCCCGTTAAAGCGTTTAGGACATTTAAGTAATGTTTATCCATTTTCGCCGCACTCACGTATATACTGAAAAAACAACTTACTGCTTGCCACTCGAGCAATAATCAAGAATTGCCCAACGACATAAAAATGGCGCCATCACGGGACGCCGAATTGAAGAAGGCTATCAGTAATTAAGGGTACCACACTTCGCCACCAAACAATGACCGAGAGCCCGAAAAGGAAGAAAGGAAGACAATCCAGAACAGCGGTAGTTCAGGCTACACAGATAGATACAAGGCGAGCAAAAAAGAGAAACTAAACCATCAATAATATTGTTGCATCATCAAACCAGGTACTGAGTGCAAATGTATTTATATAAGTGTTGGTTTATGTATGTAAATGTGATTAAGAAGTTACCGTTTTTGTATAACCAGAGTTTGCTTTTCGACATTTATACGAAATCATTCAGAATGAAGGGAACTTTCAAGTTATTTCTAGAAAATTCAATACATAAATTTGGTAGGTTAAACATTGGTAAATTAAAACTAAAAGTAAACAAAACCCACATATAAAAGACAGTTTGGAGGGGGGGAGTGTTCTTGCAAATCTTCCTGTTATCCTTGGAATGACCTTCAGATAGGTATGTGCCAAGCTTCCATTTTGAGTAATGACACACCAATGCACATGCACAAAAATACACACACTCATACAAACGCTCATTAACACGTGTTTTGTTTTTCTAAAAAGTGTTTTTTGGATTCTCTAAGCGTGTATTTCAGGTGGAATCTTGGTATGTAATTTCCGTGTAGAATAATAAACTTCCTATACTTACTATGGATAAGTAGAAGAAAAAATAAAAGTAATAAATAAGGCAATGATTTTAGATTATTTAATTTACTATTTCGTTTTATTCAACTTTCATAAATAAAAGTAGATGATTAATTAATCTTGAAGACAGCTGAGATCGCGGTTTGATTTAATATATAGATAGGCGGTCCTCTATCTCTCTTTAGACAGAAAGTAGATGGGATAGTGGTTGAATTCCGCAAAAGGGAGAGAAAATCCTATAACATGTCTTGTCTTGTTATGAGAAAGGCATTCCTCGGGGACTCTCCCCAATGTTGTGATGAATGACTGACAGAAGACAGAGCCCCGAGCTTAAGAGATGCTTTTATGTTATGGTTTTTTAACGGTATAACATTTTAAAGGCAGCGTTGCGTATTTTCCCTAGATAAAAATGATCTTTAAAAATAGACTTAAACCCTTCTCAGAGATTTTGAAGTAACAGTTTGCTCTGAGGGATACCGAAAGAATGCGTCAATCAGTGGAAAAAATCTGTCTTCGCCATCAGTCTGTCGCAGTTTCCGCATGCCTCACATTGGCTTTTTGTCCAATCCTTCAGGAATAATATGTTTATTTCAATGATCTCTTATGAATGCGAAGAATGCTTTCGACATGAAACCTGTAATCGAGAAATATAAGTTTTCAGGTTCCATAAAATTAAATACTATACTTATAAGCAATGTAAAGGGCATATACATAATCCTTTAGGGATGAATGCAAATAGAGATAAATGAAGAAAAAGAAAACATTGTGTAGAAAAAAGTGCTTGCAAACGTAGACAAAAAAATGTATCTTATATTGATAGAAGAGTAAAAATGTAATTTTTTACTTTATCTATTACATATGAAAGTAAGGGAAGTAATTGTATTCCGGCTACATCTTCAATAAAATCCCCTCAATCCAAACAACCCTTTACATTGACAATTTTTTTCGAAATTTCTAATTTGTACAAAATAAAAAGTGCTAACGATTTTGGTTTAAACATATAGGGTAGATCCGCTATTTCGCTCATGGAGCTATTCCGCCCAAAATAACCAATTTTGATATCGCACATGTATTGATCGCAGTCCACATCTTGTCTTAATATTTGCCACATTGCTATGAGTTAGTGTAGAAGCAACTGCACCATAATTTAGTGGTTGTTTCTCCAGTTTGGACTGGTAATAAGAAAAGAACTTGAAGGTAAGCAAACACAGTGCAATTTTAGCAAAAATAAATATTAATTCTCATGAGCATAAGAGATACAGCGTAAAGCAATGCTAGTTTGCTATAACAGAAACTTGTGTGCTTCAGAAGATGTCCTGTTGAATGAATGAATGAATGAATGAATGAATGAATGAATAAGTGTATTTATTAATATAGCAATATCATACATAGGATTTCAACAGTCGCACGGGTCCACAGACCGTACGTGCTTTTGTAATACACATTACAAGCGAAATTAAAACAACCACAACAAAGAATTAAAAGAGTAAACACGAAAATAAAAAGACAAAGGAAATACACAGTCAAAAGCAGTATTAAACAACAATAAAAATTAAGAGTGAATCCGAAAATAAAGATACAAAGATATTCAAATATGTCAATTTAAATTTACAGCACAGAGTACACCTTCATAAATGCACCCTCTTATAATAGATAATTACACTTAAAAGACATATATACACATAATATATACAACCCTAGCACAACAGTGACCTAAGTATGATATAATATACATGTATGTAGAACATTGTAGTCACTTTTGTTTAGTTGATCTTATCCCCCCCTTCTCTATTGGCAGCCTACTCAGATCTCAGCTGTCTTGCCTTAAGTATAAATTTACCTAGCCCGTCCATGTTTTCCGTGCCTGCCAGTAGCGTCCAACATGCTTCTATCCCTACATTCGCAGTGGTAAAAAATCGCGGCAAATATTTTTCCCGCCATTCCTCCGTACCCCTACATCTTGCCAAGATGTGAGTCCACGACTCTTCCTCCTCGCAAATGGGACAGATTCTTATACCATTCTCGTCAGAAATTTTCGTGCTCCTCCATGCTCCTAGTCTAATCCACGGGAGCCCCTCTCTAATGAGTTTGGTACCTGTTTTGATGTATTGCTCCATACCCCACTCCGATTTCAGCCCAGACTGTACTTCTAATGACACCTTCTCTGTGCATTGCGCAATTATTTGCTGTCTGTCAATATCACAGAGACGTTTCTTAATTTTTCTCCAAATACTTCGCCTGTTTTCCTGCCCCGCCATCCAAATGTCTCCCATCCCAATTGTTTCCAACCCTTTCTTTAATTTTGATGCCCACGTCGAATTACCTTCCATTCGCAACTGTTCACGGTAGCAGACTGCCCTAATTAGAGATTGGTTTCCGTGAATGATTCTTATCCAATATTTAACTGCTCTGATTTTGCACTCTATCGTTTCACTATGTACCCCGAATTCCCTCATTATTCCGCAGTTTGCCGTACCCCTCCCTACACCCAGAATTCCTTTCAAAAATTGGGTCCTCACTTGATCCAGATTCCCTGTTTGTTCCCATCCCCATATTTCTCCTCCGTATGTCATCGTGGATCTAACTGTCGCTCCGTATACAGTTTCCATTAAGATTATGGAGATATTCGGAATTCTGCAGCGTATCCGGAGAGCTTCCGCCGCTTTCACCCTTGCCTTGTGTTTCGTAATGTCAATGTGTTTTGCCAATTTTCCGTTCATTGTAAATGTGAGTCCTAAGTACACAAAAGATTTAACATTGCCCAGTATCTGTCCTGCATATGTCCAAGTCTCCTCCCTGCTATAAACACAACCCTTTTTGAAAGTCATTGCCTTAGTCTTATTCACATTAACTGTAAGTAGCCATTCATCGCAATAGTTCTTAAGTTTGTCCAGTCCTCGTTGCAATCCGTTTACTGTCGTAGAGCACAATACTAAATCGTCTGCGTATAAAAGTGTTGGGATCTAGAGGGCAGTGTTGACTTCCTTTCGTCCTTTTGCTTTAAAGGCACATCATTTCAAAACAGTGCATTTGGGAGATGCTGCTCAGTAGTTTGGGGTTGCTGCACCCACTTATTTGTTCTTTCGCTACACGCACTATATACATAGTGTATAGAGAAGGTATTGCATTCCACCTAAAAATTCGATACCGATATTTCACCAGAAATACAGGTTTTTGGTCCCCCTGAATAAAAAGAAAACATTTTTTGGAAAAAGGTCCGTGTGTGTGCGTGTGTGTTTGTGTCTGTAGATAGCTAAAATCAAAAACGAAAAGTCTGTTAAATACCAAACTTGGTATTTAAGTTCAGTATCTTCCAAGGATGCGGCACGAAGATTCTTAACAAAATCGCCCCATCCCCAACTACCCTTTACATGGAAAATTTTTCGAAAATCTTGATTTTCTCAAAAATCGCTCTAACGATTTCGATTAAAATATCGTATATTAACGATATTTTCTGACAAATAAAAAGTATATCTCAAATTTTCTGAGAATAGCCTCTGAAAACTACTTTACTACTTGGATGAATTTTAGGGAATTTTGCATAACTGGTAAACGTAAGATATAGACAAAAATTTATCTAACAGAAAATGTAGAGCTCTTTAAAACACACAATTTATGCTATACACATTTTTTTCGTGGAGTGGATCGATTTTGAGATATTCCTTGTTACTGGCTTCAGCTTTTTATCATATGGGAATCTGTAAATTCCTGTCCATATAAACAAAGGAACTTCAGTCACATAGCAACCAGCTTTTGACTCATCTTTAACTTATGCTACTCCCTAATTTCGTTTCTACTTGCAAGGAAGCAAGTAGTAAGACTATTTCTGCTATTTTTCTTGGATTACCATGAAGTAAATGGAAGCATAAGCTTTTTAACAATAATTTGTTGCAAGGATGTAGAGAAAGACATGTGAACGGAACACATAAGATTTTTTCTGTATTATTTATTGTAATTGTTCCTTTTTTTTCACGTGACGAGAAAAACCTTTATATTTATGTATTTCAGATGGCTCAAACTTACAAAAGTAAAGATCCAACTAAAAAACAAATTGAATGACAAAGATATTTATCACACTGTCTAGAGTAATCTAGAGTGTCTAGAGTGACCTAAGAGTAGCTGCAGTTATTTTCAATGTGCCCTTTTCATACTTGAAGGCCGCTGCACATCACAAAAATTTTGGAAATCCAAAAGAGGTCACCTCGGTTGAAAATAAGAAGTTGTGCAGAGAAAGGAGCAATACACTTCCAAAGGGATAAAAATCATTGAACCCACAGATGATAAACAGGACATTCACAATGTTGCTGTGAAAAATGAGGAAGAAAATATTCCTTTTGGGTATTGCAAACTAAAATACTTATCGACTAGTCCGTGTTAAAAACCAATTGAATTAAAAGTCAGAAGTGTGGAAGACGTACCATATAGTGTGTGTTGGTGCTGGAAGGAAAAAAATGATCAGATATCACAAATATCTTTGATTTTTATCAGAACAAACTTTGAACGAGATAGCCCCTGCAGTGAGCGGATAAGCCCCGCTGTTTGATGATTTTCTTCTTATGCATGTTTGAATTCAATGTTAATCTATAGACTGTTTCTGTAAAAATGTGGTTTAATGACTGTTAACATACACTCTATAGAAATCACATAACAAGTTGAGCTTTCAATATTACACATTTGAGTTTCCTACACTGCCTGATTTTGGTCCATACTTGAAATGAGCGAAATAGCCCCGCTTGACCCTATGTTTAGCATATTTTATGACAAAGCAAATGCATATATTGAATTTTGTGGAAAAAGCCTCTCATGACCTCTTCATTCTGAATTAATTTTGCAAAAGTATCAAATCCTAAGAAACGACACAACGTACTTAGTAATCGTTAAATCAGGCAATTTATCAAGTACATTCTTTTTTGGAGTTTATCATTTTCGAGATACTCCTTGTTATACGTCTGAATTTTAAAAAAAACTTTCTCAAATGAGAAGTCATTAATAGTATTTATTTCTTTCTTTCTTTTTCTGGTCTACAGCAGAGAGAATAGAATCTCAAGGCCAATCTTATATCGACCAGCTCCTAAAATAGTTGAATATCACTTTAGCTTTGTGTATCCCTTACTCCCAAACAAGGAAATATGTAAAAAAACTATTTTACAGATGTTTATCTCAACTAGACCGAGGTGTTAGAAGAATAGGTTTTGTAACCATTGTTGTTTTTGTTTTGTTTGGATTTTTTAAATAATGCTTACAAAACTTCTTCTGAAAGTAACACATGATCTTTTTTTTTTTTTTTTCGCTTAGCCGTTTTGCTTCGCTACTACTTAGAATATTATGTGTAAATGATATTTTTCGCCAGAGTCATATCACAACAGTGCTTTGAATATTTCATAGTCACATGCTTTAACCCTACTATGTTTCACTCCCCCGCTTCATTATTAGGTAACTATATATGCATAAATATCAATACTAAAATTATAAATCTTTTAATCTAATTTATAGAATTTAAATAATAGGTAGTTAAGTTCATTCTGTCATTTACTACATATTTAAATAGTTCAAATTAATTCTGCTCTTTATTAAAGTTTCAAATGAAGAAACCCTGAATACTTTACTTGTTCTTTTTGTTTGATTATCTAAATGTTTTTAAATCCAATAGTTTTAAAGTACTCATGTGGTTTCATTTTCGGTTTCATTTAGACTGAAGATGTGTGCTTCTCATTTGGTTGCTTTCATTATCCATCCAAAACGATTTCCTGAATATGCACGAAAGTGATGTTTAGAATTAAACTTCACTAGCAAAGTACTTTTCGTGCTGCAGAAGCAACTTCGAGGAGTATAGGGAAAGCAGCAGCTGCGATAACCCTGCTCTTACCCATCATATGCTATTTTCTTATTCATCTATAAGGGAAATCGTATGGTTGCCAAACGTCCCTGCATTTAAAAGAAAATGTTTCTACACATCCGCAAAAAATTATAAGGGGCTCAAAGTTTACGATATTCAGACAGAAATGTATGTGTTTCTTAAAGAATTTCTTCTACAACCCTACAAACCGGAAACTATAGAGAAATGAATAAAGGATATTATAGCTTTCCTATGGAAGCTCAAAAATCCGATATTTCCCTATTTCCAAAAATATGACAGAAGACAGCACCGTTGTTTTGCTAGTGTTTAACGCCCGCGTTTGCTACTTGTGGCACCACAGGCGAAGAAACCACTGTGATATTCATGGATCTCTGTATTGCTTTTGTGTTGGTATTCTTTTCTATTTCCATCATCCAATTCTGGAATTTTATAATTTAAATGTGCTGGCTCCCACTGGGTTATTAGCGTTATTGAACACGGCAGTATGTATTAGCAATCATTATATTAAAATGCTGTACAAACATACCTCTAGTGGAAAATAAATATAATAAAATGCTATTTAGCTCACGGAACACAGAACCGTTGCAGCTGCAATTGAAAATCCCTTTCAACAGTGAAATGGGATATATCGGTAACTCTAGATGCCCTGAAAGCGAACTAC
Source organism: Hymenopus coronatus (assembly GCA_030762935.1). NCBI lineage: Eukaryota > Metazoa > Arthropoda > Insecta > Mantodea > Hymenopodidae > Hymenopus > Hymenopus coronatus. Next base: position 60,077,856 of record CM060881.1, read on the forward strand.
TATAATTAATTAGAAGCAACTAGCAGACAACTTAAATGTTAGACAAAACAAAGGTAGGTCGTAGAATTCACTTCAAAAATAGGGGATGCCATTAAATTGTGTATAATAATTAGTTCAGCTAGAAAATATCATCATTTTCAGAATACCACACAAATAGGATGTTTCTGGACTTCTCTGACAGAAACATTTTTTCCAATCAACCACCATACTTCAACGCATCATTATGGCGTTATTCGCTCCTGTTTGAATGGTATCCGGCAGAATAGATCTGAGAAGTGCATCCAGTAACTTTGACTCTCTGTTTACATTTACTGAATCAAATAACTTCCCTGTTTCTTGTCCCTTACTTCTGGTTGGGTTCGGTAGGTCTGAGAGTCACAATTCTAATTTCCAGCAATGCTCTTTACAATGTTGAACTACGTGATTGTGTCTTACTACGTAGCTTTCACGTTGATAAATTTGAGTATTTTGTTTTTTGACGTCTACCTGAAAATCTCTCTTGGTAGATACAGACAACTCTGCACTTTCAAACAGTCTGACTGTAGCACATTATCACGTTGGTAAGCTCAGACAAATCAAAGACAGGTATACTGGATGAATAATTGCTAACTGTCATAACATGACTGTTCCTGTCAAACACACTCCTTAAAACAAGAGTGAATATCTCCAATAATGATCCGTCGCAGAATGTTGGTTGCTTCACCCCGCCAGATCTATCGTTCCTCGGAGTTTGTCTCAAAGGTCCTGAAACACATTCTACATTAATGCAAAATTATAATATAATATGACCTTCTCGGTCGTCTTCAAAGCATTCCTTCGAAAACATATCAATTCTGATAAAAGCTACACTATACATTTCATTTTAGGTAGAAGGGTGAGGAAGTTGGTCGAACCACTTTTGAAATGTTCAAAAATCGCATTCACTAAGTGCAGACCTTGAAATTACACTTTTGGCAACCACGAGAAATTTATTTATTGCTTCACAAAGTATAAACCACTAACAATCAATTCCTCTAATGTTTCATTTCTATACGTTCCTTTAACTTCTATGATCATATCGCGGGCTTTGACTTGAGAAAGGATTCGTTTACTGCAGATTTTAAATTTGGATTATATATTCAATGTTTTATATAAAACACGCCTTTACTCAATCCATACGTCCAAATTTTGCGGAAGATAGGCAAAGGTTATAATAAAAGAAATTTTCTCCTTCCTCAACCGAGAATGAACCTTAGATGTCTGGATTGAAAACACGGACCACGAGTGACACTGCATTCACATCAGAATGTGTTAGTCAAGTTGTGTAAGCATTTTGTATAGTAATTATCTATCTACCCCTTACGCTTTCCCAGTTAAAAAAGAGTACACAATGCATTCAGAATGAGGTGAACCTCATAAAATTATTCTAGGATTCAAGATATACGTTTTAATAGTCATAAAACTATCTAAACCATATTGTATTCTACTCAAAGTAATTAGAGTCAGTTTAGACAATTTACACTAAAACATATCCTGAAGGCTAGTTTGGGGGGGGGCAGATATCTTGAAAATATTTGTATTGAATCCTTGGGAAATGTGAAACATAAATACCAAGCATGAGACTATTGTTTACAGTTACACATAGACATATGCAGGCACACATAGTGATGTTTTTTGAAGAAAAGATGTTTATTTTGGGTTCAGGGGACATCAAGATAAGTATTCCTGCTAACATATAAAATGGAATTTTCGAGTAGAGTACAATACTTCCTCTAGTATTAGAAATAGAGGATATTGAAAGTAAAAAAATGAATCATTTTGGATTTACAATAGTAGTACAAAAAGAGTTAATGTTGTGGCAAGGCAATGAAATAAAAAAAATAAAAAAATTGACTTTGGGATCTCAACACATCCGCTGAAATTATGTTTTCGTTGAATATATTCGTGTCTTATAAATATAAATATGTGTCCATAAATGAATCCTGATATAAAACATTGCAAAATGCTAAAATGAATATGGTGCAGAAATGTTTCTTTAGAGAGCTATGAAAGAATTTACCGTGGTGATCCCTGATTATGTAATTCACCTCAAACCTGCATTTATACCCACTTTTGCCTTTGTAAGTTGGTCACAGCATTTCTTTTGTTTTGTTTTTTGAATATCTGTTGTGACATATCCATCACATTGTGATGCATTCACTTAGTGAAATAACATATATATACTGCATTTTGTTTGGATGTAATGCGATAAAACACCTTAACTTTATGCAGAAAAGTATCCTGAAATGTTAAAATATTTGCATGACTCCACCAACACTTGAGAGAGACAACCTGAAAAGAAGATGTCAGATTTTAAGAGGTACGAATCCTGAGGAGCGAGTTCTTCGTGCTGTGGATGAAACCCCACTTACTACTACAAGATGAAATGTGAGACATGGCCATGTAAAAAATGTTATACGAAAACCCTCTGCACCTGTTTTACCTTCAACGTACACTAAGATTAAATGCGACAGATATTCAGTCATGTTGCAACAGTATGTTATGTTTATGCAATTCTTAGCACTTACCCAATTTACTGTTGAGGTTGGCTTTGCACATTATGTTATATATTATTATCATAAAAATCACTCCTGGACATATGAAATCCTAATGAAATTCGACAGCGCAATAGAGATTCAGCCTCAACATGTGGGGTGGAATCATTTAAGATCATCTTCTTGGCTGCTATTTCTTCACGTAACGTAAGTTTTTAGCAATGGATTGCTACACTTACAGGGTATGCCTCTAGACGTCATGCAACGAATGTGATTTATTCACAAGATGTTCCACCGCACCTTAATTTGATGATTCACTAGTCTCTTGTTAACCAGTTTCCAAATAGATTCGTTGGTCGAGGGGAGGGGATATCTCGTATGGCCTGTCACATGTGCAGATTTAAATCCTATGGATGTTTACGTCTGGAAAGTCCTGTACCTAATATCGACATTCTGACCAAATCATTTGACCAAGAACGAAAAGCTCTAGAAGTTCTCCGCAAAATACGGCAAACCATGTAACGCAGGGGTTGTTTCGAAGCAGGAAGAAGTCAGAGGAACGTTTGCGCGGAAGTCTCTAACAGTTACTGGAGTTTTCCAGAGAAACGGATGAACGATCTGTCCAACCAAACAACACTCTAGTGTCCATGGGGTGTCCTTTTTTTGGAGCAAACATCCTTGACATCTGTCAGGTACCACCACTTGGCACGAAACCTATATGTTCAACTCAAATATGAGAAAAAATGGAATTATAGGAACATGAAGGAAAGAAAGTCATGGTAAATGGGGAACCATCCCTATATTAGCCTACATACCAGAAATTCAAAGATAAATCTAAGGTAAGAGTAGGTAGTCGATGGGAATTAAACCCGGTACCTTCCTAACGCAAGCCTTACACATTATCGGAGCCATCTCGTTTATTGTGAAGCATACTCTTTGGTCTTTATAATTGTGATTTTAATATATTTCTAACAACTGAAACAATATGATGAACAGCAGTAGATGACGTTTTAAAACGTTTTATATTCTCTTACTTCTCGTGGCATTTAAATCACAAAACCTATAGATTACACAACTTTTACATTATAGAGAAGCAATCAATATTCCCCGAATTAAATTCGTTTATTAAAAAACTAGATATCCCTAAAAACGATAAACATTTTAAACCCCTAACGTTTATATAAAACAAAATTGCAGCGGAACTGGTAACCTAGATCTCCCAAAATGGCAGCTTCAAATGGAAATGGAGTGCTATTTATGGACGCTCTTTAACTGCTGAGGCTCATAGCGGCCCATTCTATATTGGGCGTGAAAGACCGCTTAATTTTGCTCAGAAGTCCCTTTTTCAGGCTTGAGGTTCTTTTACATACAGCAAATCTACGACCAGGACTTACGGTTTTATTTCCCTTCCGAAGGAAGCCATGCTGAGGAGTTTTATGCCCAAAAAACTCCATCGTCTTCCGCCGGGTTTGAACCCGCGATCTTGGGTATATGAAGTTAGCACGGTAATCATTACACCACAGAGGGCGACAGCAGGCCGTTTCAGATGCACAGTCATTCCATTTAGTTTAATTTCACCCAACTCAAATTCATCGATAGTTTTTTTCGTACTATAACACACAATTGATAGTGACTGATTCTTTTTCGATATTAACTTGAACAAACAAACAAAGCCTAAAGTGTACTCCATAAAGGGTAAATTTTTTATGCATACCCCAAAACGATTAAAAGAATCCCACGGTATATATTATATAAATTTCATGGAAGCGCATATTACTCAGGTACCGTGTAATACACAGAAAGAAACCTTAGCAGAGATATAGTGTATTGCAACATCCACCTGGAAGGATATGCAAACACATAGCTAATGGTTCTGTAAACGTAATCAGCAGTGATCAAATACGGAAACTAGTAAATACAAACACATATAAGCAAATATTCCTATGTTAAGCACTTGATAGATATACAACACAAACCATCAACTACAGTATCTCTTTCTAATTATTGCACAAATTGCAATTTATAATTCTGTTCACTCACTGCAATCGATTTTAAAAGTTGCAAAATAAACAGAAAAGGGAGGCAAACATAACACTTGTCTCGATTCGGGATAGGCGGAACACTTACCTTCGTTAAGTGTAAGGAAAGCATATAAAAGAATAATTGTACTAATAAATATTTACACCAGGGAGTAATGATAGAATACAATAAATACTAATTAAAACATTAAGGAGGATTAAATTCCACATAACAGGATATCTAATAGTGTTTAGCACCCGCTTTACTATGACCTGATTATACATGGAACAAAATGGAGCACCGGTGGAATGCAATGGCGGAAGAAACCGGAGAATCCAGAGAAAACCCGCCCCTGTGCCTCCTTGTCCCTCACAAATCCCAAATGTGGTCGCCTGGGATCGAATCCGGACCCCGCATAACAGTATGAATACCAGGTGGCTCAAGTGCTCCGTATTTGGCGTTTGCATATATTGCTTCGTGTGTTAAAACAGTTGCAGAACTCAACGGGGCTATTTCAGGTTAAAATCTCCTAGTGGGGAACTAGCAAGAGTTACTTTCGTTTTAATCCTCGCAATAAGCGCAACCCTGCTCACCATCTCCCGCTAAGCAGGGTGTGTAAAACGACGGTAGCTCAACCATTTCTCCACTTACGGTTTAACTTGAAATAGCCCCGTGGAGCTCTGCAGCACTTAACGTATTAAAGAATATCTGCACACGCCAAATATAGGCATTTGGGCCACCCGGTACATATTGTAAATGGAACCGACTAACAGAACGATAATTAGCATCCATATTATATGGAGCTGGGAAAATTCACTAGTGACCGAAAAGCAGAGACTTAGACTGAAACATGAGATAGGTAATAAATTAATAATAGATATAGAGATAACTTAAAATCTTCAATCTCTTCAATCAGTTTGAAAAGAGTAGAACATCTGAAAGACGCCAAAATTCAAACACCTTGTAAAACACCAGCAGAGTGTAACTTTTTATTGAGCTTTATCGTGAAACTTTATTTCATTTCTAACCTTTTCACGTTGGTTTGCGGCTGTGGAATCTACCTTAGGTTCGAAATGTATCGGGGAGTTAAGGGACACTTTGAATGACATTTGGTTATAATCGGTCAAAAATAAAAAAATTGTTTATGTAGCAAATATATAAAATCTGATGTGTTCCATTCACATGACTTTCTCTACATCTCTGCAACAAACTATTGTCCATTTACTTCAGGCTAATTGGGAAAAATTAGCAAAATTATTACTTGCCTCCTTTTAAGTATAAGCTAAATAAGGGAGTACCTTAGTTTAAAGTGATAGTCAAAAGCTGGCTGCCATATGACTGAAGTTCATTTGTTTGTATGGATAGGAGTTGACAAATTCCTATACGCGAAAAGTATGAATTTTTCAAAGCTGAAATCAATAACAACAAAAATCTCAAAAACGATCAACTCCACGAAAAAACTGAATATGGTATAAATTGTGTTTTATCCTGATCTACATTTTGGTGAGGTAAGTTTTTGTCATCTCTTACGGTTAACTAGTTATGCAAAATTCAATAAAAGTCATCCAGAATAAAGAGGTCTTTAGAGGCTATTCCCAGAAAATTCAATATATACATTTTATTTGACATGTAGATACCTTAAATATAAGAGATTTTAATTATAATTGTTAGAGCCATTTTTGGGAAAGTCAACATTTTCGAAAAAAAAGTTCCATATAAAGTAGTTTGGGGTGGGGGAATTTTCTTGAAAATCTTCGTGTTGCAACCTTGGAAGATAGCAAACCTAAATACTAAGTTTGGTATTTGAAGGTCTTTTCGTTTTTGAGCTCTGCTGTCCACAGACATACAGACACATACTCCCCCCCCACACACACACGCGTGCATGCTCACACGGACATTTTTCCAAAAATGCTTTTTTTTTATTCAGGGGGACCCAAAACATGTATTTCCGGCGAAATCTCGGTATCGAATTTTTGGGTGGAATGCAATAGCTTCTCTATACGCTATGCACATAGCAGAAGTGAGATAACATGCTAGTAAGATTGCAACGTTTCGGAATGTGACAGTGTATGTTTAACACAGAATAAGGCCACACCGTGGCCGAGTGGTTAGACTGCTCGCCTCTCACCAAGGCGGCCCATCCCATTGTTATTTGTGGTGGACAAAGCGGCATAGAAGTGGCTTTCCTCCGGGTTCTCGGTTTCCATTGGTGCTTCATTCTCATTCCATTTATCAACAGAGTCATCGCCTGCGGTGCCGTAGAAGTAAAAGTGGGCGTAAAACACCAAAAAAAAAAAAAATAAATAAATAATTGAGCAAAAGCCAGAAAACTCGACATCCACAGCACTACTCTACGTTTGTTTTTAGATGTGCTATAAACAGTAGTATGTAAACCATTCTGATCACCTGCCTTTCCCTTGACAGTTTTTCCATTCTTTCTGTTGTTCAAACCAGTTAATTTTTAGCATTTGCGATTGTTAGAAGTATGGTACAAACCAATAGAAGGGCTAGATAGATCAATGCAGGGATTTATTTTCGATAGGCTGCTATTATATGTAACAGTCCATCCCTCCCAACAAGACAATAGTAGGAAAGTGATTAGCCTTCTGAGAAGTGGCGAGAGCATGGCTTCAGTGGCTGTTGTCAATTGTGTGACTCTAAATCCTGCAATAATTAGGAGTTCTTCCCAGAGAGGAAGAATTGTAGAGAGCATTGCTGTGATTCAAATATACATAAGAGAATGTCTGTTTATTATCATTACTGAGTTACCTCATATGTACTTATTTGTGCATTCTGTTCAGAAGATTAAATGAGGAATTTTTGGGAAAAGTATGAAGAAATTAATGGCAACAAAACTTGTTTACTTATGTGTCATACTAATAGGATAGCCTGCTATTATACTCTATTATGCCCTATTCACAACAATATGTAAGCGCAGACGCAGCGTAAGCAAGATTTTTAAAAAAACTCCAAACTTCATCCTTGCGTTGTGTACACAGAGAAAGCATTTCATCTTCTATATATTCTATTCATTTTATGGGGCCTAATGAGATATGTTCATCTATTTGGCCGTACCCCGCCATATCTCATTTCCCTCAAGAGGTTATGACAGTCTCCTTGCGTATTCTCCTTTGATTTAATGGATGTACCCATCATCTGCGCCTAGCTTTCTTGGCTCGCATAAATCGTAAGGCGCAAAGATAAAATTCACAGTTCTTTAAATGTGTAGCTTTATCACTTTCTGCAGTTTCTATGTATGCATCATTTCAATATTTTTGGATAGTAATCATTGTGACCTCACCCCGCGAATATCAATTGTTAGCATGTAATTTTATAACCTATTTATTTGTAAAAAATTGAATGAATTTTCTAAATGGTATTGTTGGTTACGTTATTCATTTTGAAATTTGTGGAGCATTTGGAAGATATCCACATGCACACAATTTACAGATCTAGAAACCTGTGTCAACTTCTTGTGTTACGCTTACTAATGTATTGTGAATGGGCTTTCCTCACGCTTGTGCTTATGCTGCGTTATCTCTGCGCTTGCAACTCATTGTGAATGTGGCTTAACACTTATTATGTTCTTGTCCTATTCTATAATTATGCTTTATCAATGGGAGCAGGGTTTGCTATTATAGAGATTTGTACTGAAAGTGATAAATTCCAAACTAATAATGCTAGCTTGTTGAAATATATATCACATATGTAGTAAAATGCAAATTAGTTACCTCATTTTGATTAAATGGTGTGGAAGTTATAGTCACATTTATTTATATTTTTTATCAGAAAAAATATATTGTGACAACAAAATTGAAATTTTGATTCTAATGCTTTTATCTCTAGGTTCATAATACATCTACTTTTTGAAATGACCCCAGGTTTCTCAGTGTAGTCTTTGATTTAGGCTCAAAAAATTTTAAAGCTATGAATTTGTTGTCTTTTTAATATCATTTTTATGTTTGAAAATTGAAAACATGCTTAAATACTTATGACAGCAAAACTTAGGGCAATTCTTGATCATGTACAGCAGATTTTATTTGTGTAACAAAAAAGATTTGAATGCACAGCCCACTTTAAAATCCACTTTCCAATGCATTGCCTTAAGGCCTTTAAAATGGTGCTTGGTGGCCAATTATAGATTTTCTGTATTCAGGAATTTATAATTATATTATGGAGTTAAAATAAAAGTCTATTTTTTGTAATTTTTCATGAAATTTTACTCATAGGTCCTTCCTAATTTGCTCACTCCCTTGTTTATCCATAAGAGTCACTTCTACGGAACATAAAGTTCTCATCTTTGAAGCCTCAATTATTTTCTCTGATCGGAGCAATGTCCGTCACTGACGTGTGTTTAACTAGGAAGGTCATCGCTTTATAATACCTAAGATGTGTACTCTTTAGAATGTCATATTTCAATGTACAACCTTTTGTTTTATATATTCTATTAGATGTATCTATTTTACTTACTCTAGCACGTATGTTCGATGAACATAGTGAATGGAGGTTATAATTGTATTGCATCCAAAAATTCGATTCCAATATTTCACCGAAAATATATGTTTTTTGATCGCCTGATTCCAAAAATAGCGCGTGAGTGTGTGTGTGTGTGTGTGTGTGTGTGTGTGTGTGTGTGGTCAGGGTAACTCAAAATCGAAAAAATAGTTAAATACCAAATTTGGATTGAAGTTTTGTATCGCCCAGGGACGCGAACGTAGGTTTTGAATAAAATACCCCCTCAAACTATCATTTATATAGAAAAAGTTTCGAAAATTTTTATTTTCTCAAAAATGGTTCCTACGATTTTGATTAAAATACTGCATAGGTATTAAAGATATTTACATGATAAATAAAATTTAAATCTTTAATTTACTAGCATTAGCCTCTGAAGACCTCTTTATTCTGGATGAATTTTGTATAACTGGTAAATCTGAGATAGACGAAAACTTATTACACCAAAAATGTAGATCTCCGTAAAACACACAGTTTGTGTCACAATTTTTTTCCGTGGAGTTGACCATTTTCGAGATATTTTTTGTTATTGGTTTCAGTTTTAAAATACTTAAATTTATCTCTTACGGGGATTTGTAAACATCTGGCCATGTAAAGAAATGAATTCCAGTCACATAGCATCAACTTTTAAAGCATTTGACTATCACTAGTGTTTCCCTTATTTCCCTACTGCTTACAAGGAACTAACTAATACGACCACTTCAACTATCTTACGCTTATCTTTATTAACACGAAAAAGAGAAAATAATCAGCTTTCGTAAGAATAATCTGTTGCATAATAACTAGAGAAAGAATGGAACACATCAGATTCTTATATTTGTCATCCTTCTTCCTATAAGAAGCACTAAATACACTAAATAATTAAAATTATATGCATATTCTATTGCTTATTAATTTTTGTTTTCATGTGATTCTGTCCCCAAAAAGCCATTACTTTGGTTTAGCTTTATATATTTGTAAGCTATACTCTGAAACTATTTCATTTAACTTAAAACATCTATAATATCATTTGATCTCTGCATATAAAATAGTATTTATAATATTTCCATTGTATCTGATATATTTTATTCAACGTATTTATCGAAGCAATTGTTTGATTTAACTTCAGGAACTTCAGTTTAAATTCTTACATTTTCGCAGCCACGGAGAAAGTATTTAGAGTTGCATTGATCTTCATATGCATTACCCAAATAAATATCCCTAATGCTATCCTCAGGTTCTGAACAGTTTGCTTACCATGGGACATTTAAGCGACCATGCCACGAATGCAGAGGCAAGAGTTTAACATTAATTTTATAGAGGCATGTAACTGTTCGCCATCTTGCTGGTGCTGCAGTAGATGTCAGGAAGTTGATAATGCTGAGCACAGGAACGGACCGTGCCACATTTTAATGAACTTCCTCTGCTCGGTCTGCAAGAGACTGCCTCTTAAGTCTGTGCGTACATCCTCCTGTCCATTGTTATTCTGCCGTGCGTTGTACGTGCATAATGAGACAAAAAAAAAAAAAAAAAAAAAAAAGGAAGCAAATAAATACAGCAATGGGAAATTCTCTAAAACGAGCATGAAAAGAGAGAAAATGTCGTTTGAAACCAGCCTTAGCTTATTTCAAACATTTAACTATTTCCGGGACTACCTCGCATCAATAAGACGCTTCGTTTAGCTGTAAAATAAAAACGTTTTGTTTTCTGCTATTAGCTACACTATCAGCATGTTTAAAATACAACCATACCGTTATTTAAAGTAGTATTATAATAGTTATTTGTTATACAACTGTTAAAAGTGCAGTTTTATTTTGGAAGTGCAATTTTGTCATATACTGTTACACGCGGGTCTGTTGATGGATGTTTTTAAAACTCTAGTTTTCTCCCCAAATTTGTACCTGGTGTATACTTGTCAATATAGCTGCTCCCTTATGCAACGCAGGTTAATTTTTCTGTTGTAAGAAAGGCAGCATTTTGACTTCTCTAACAGTCAAAGAGAAAACTCCACTATCAAGGGCCTTGCCAGATGCCTCATTCGAATCTGGTTAACTCAGAAAGTCGGAAAAATTACTTAACTACTCGAAATGTTTAATTTTATGGTTTAAGAAGCAAATAAACTAAATATCACGGCAAACAAGAGACATAAAGGAATGCCTCACTCACGTTTTCGGTGCATGAATACAGTCGGTTTATACTGTTATCATGGTTTCATTCAACGTTCGACTCTTACATTGTTACTAAACAAGGTCTCCTATGGACATGTATTCTTTCGGAAGGTTCTTTGATGTTGAAACCGCGCATTGTTAAGCCTGAGTGAGTTTTGTGAACATCTGCGGTATTGCACGTTTGACGTCTTCTAGAAATTTCGAGTCATGTGACCAACATATATAAAAAGGGGTAAAGAAGCCCTGCCGTACGTGCAGTTTTCACTGGGAATGCATCGCATGTAACAGCTGAGTGAGTTCAACGGGAATTTGTAGCGAGTTATTGTCGCTGCAGCGAGCGTCGAAAAGAAACTATACAGAAAAATGGTTACGAAAGACGTTATTTGTGAGCAGATTGTAATCAGTTTATAGAAGAATTAATATTTGTTGGAAAAAAGGTAATTTTGGCCACAATATTTACTGAGTTTTGATTTAAAAAGGTTAGAGTTCTTAATCTAAAAAAATAATCCTTTTTCTAAAATATGTATTTTTTGAAACATTACTTCTGTTAGGATAATTTTAACCTTTAAAATTGATACTTATACACATTATGGAAATTTTAATTGTATCACAACAAAGGTGCGTCGCATGTACATATATTTTGAAAGTGTAAAAATGTAGTTTTGATAAAAAACGATGTTTTAAAAAATAATATGCAAAGAAAGAAATATGTTGTACGATTTTCACTTTCTCTATACGTATTATGTACATAGTGTATAGAGAAGGTATTGCACTCCACCCAAAAATTCGATACCGAGATTTCACCGGAAATATATGTTTTAGGGTCACCTGTATCCAAAAACAGCATTTTCACAAAAAGGTCCGTGTGAGTGTGGGTGTGTGTGTCCGTGTGTCTTTGAATACGATAACTCAAAAACGATGGTCTGTAAAATACCAAACTTGGTATTTAAGTTTAGTATCTTCCAGAGACGTACCACGAAGATATTGAGAAAAATCCCCCCATACCAAACTACCCTTTGCATATAATTTTTTTCGAAAATTTTGATTTTCTCAAAAATGGCTCTAACGATTTTGATTAAAATATCAAATATTAAAGATATTTACCTATTAAATAAAATACATATCTTGAATTTTCTGGGAGTAGCCTCTGAAAACTACTTTATTCTGGATGAATTTTACGAAATTTTATATAACTGCTAAACTGTAAGAGATGGATTAAAACGTACCTAAAAATGTGTAGAGCACTTTAAAACACATAATATATGTTGTATGCACTTTTCGTGGAGTTTATCCTTTTTGAGATATTCCTTGTTTTTGTTTTCAGCTTTAAAAACGTATACTTTCCTCTTAGAGGAATTTGTCAACTCCTGTCCATACAAACAAAGGAACTTCAATCACCTAGCAACCAGTTTTTGACTATCATTTTAACCTAAGGTACTCGCTTATTTGTTCTCGATTAGCTTGAAGTAAATAGAAGCATAAGTTCTTTAACAATAATTTGTTGCAGAGATGTAGAGAAAGTCATGTGAATGGAACACATCAGATTTTTCAAATAGTTGTAGAGCCCGAAGATAAGGTTGGGACAGCTAAAATTTTCTTAATTTCTCTACACTACTGCCTTAAACATTTCCGCGACTATTGATATATGTATTATGTGAGTGTTGACTTCAAACAGAAAATCTCACCAACTAAGGATTAGAATAATAGAGCCCATGGACGGAGTTTCCAGATACTGTGAATCAGGTGGGGAGGGATGAGGGGTGAGATCTGAAGGGCGACAAGATCCGATGATAGGCGCAAGCATGACGGCGTCCACGGACTCTGAGGGGCAGCAGGAAACGTAGCTTTTGGGGTCCTTTGTGCATTACGTGAACCCAGGGTGGGATGAATGAGGGCAGAGATCAGAAGGGCGACCAAACCCGGAATACGACAGGCGCAAGCATTGACGGGGATTGAACGCCTCGACACTGCACGTTTCAATCAACACGCCCCGAGTCTCCGGGGTTTCCTGAAGGGACCCAAGCCAAAGGTGGATCCCGTTAGAGCGGCACCGCAACGACGCCAGGAATAAACCTCCGTAGTGCGCAAGCCACCATCCAGCTGCAAACCACCGTACACCGTCCCAGGTACTTGAACCATGAATAAGATGACAAAGAACAGATGGAACACGAAATGATGGAGAAGAAATTCGGGGGATGTAAAGAGCCTTCCCAGCATTCGTCAGGTAAACCGGGAAAATCCCCGAAAAAGTGCATGTATCGGGAAGGCCAGCCACAGAAATCGAAGCCACGACCTCCTGAATGCGAGTCACACATGTTATCACCTCATTCACTGAGCAATATAACATAACTAATGAGAAATTCCCGTTATCATATTTATTCAAAAAACATTTCCGTTTTTGTTGCGAAACTTTCAGGAGTGTGAATTTTGAAGAGCACTGTAGCAGACTTATCTGTTGCCTCCATGGAGGGGAAGCCTAAGGAAGGTTATCTAACAGTATAGGATTCATAATGCACCGTGTTTTCATTCCCTTGAGGGATGGAAGCTGTTTTGTTTAGGGGAAGACGGTAAGATGGAACAGGAAATTGAGTAAAGCAATAAAAGGGAGGAAGGCAGAAAGTTAAAAAAAAAAGAAGAAGAAAAAAATACAGATAGAATATTCAAGGAATTATTCAGGAAATTCCGCACTGAAAGACGAAAACTCGCCAAGAGGGGTGGATGATATCATGCCATTCTTCTAAGCCAGGTTATTGTTTACGACGTAAGCCGATTTATGCAAATTTTAAAGCTTCTTGATGCTTAATATACCCTTCCAGATTGTGATTCAAACTTAAAGAGTATACCATTTAGGAAGACGAATGATACACTGCGGGGAAGTTCCGCCTTCAGTTGTGGTTTAATGGTGCAGAAATATTTATGTTAGCAAAGTTATTGGGTTGGATATTTCCTTGTGTAGGTACTTCAAAATGACAAGCATCACTCCCACGTTGTTATAGTTGTTGAGGGGCGATCTACCCAGATAAAGGTGTGTTTAAGTATCCTCTGTCCTCATAAATTTGGAGACTGGTGTTGCAAAGTACGACAGCATTAAACGCGGATTTCCCTCGTTGGAGAGGTTACTAAACAAAAGAGAGGAAGGATGGTTTTCTATCGCAAAGGGAGTATAACCGGAGTGAAATGAATATGTGTTATCTCTCTAAAAGCGAGTTCTTGGGTACAAAAATAATTGTTTGATGGTAATTAGCATTGAAAAGCCATTGAACATGTAAATATTAAACACATTTCACCTTATTTCTTCACAAAGCTGGATGAAACATGTCTGAAATTATGAAATATGAACAAAAACCAGTTGCTAAGAACAACTGATTAGCATTGTTTATTCTAATAGTTAATTAAAAATGTAAATGACGTGTTATTTATGGACGCTCTTTAACTACTGAAGTTCTCAACGTCCCATTCTATATTGGGCGTGAAAGACAGCTTAATTTTGCTCAGAGGCCTCTCTATCAGGCTTGAGGTTCTTTTACGTCCCGTAAATCTACGACACGGGACCAACGGCTTTACTTCCGAAAGAAGCCATGCTAAGGATTTTTACACCCGAAAAAATCCATCGTCCTCCACCAGGTTTGAAGTTAATATGGGTATATGAAGTTAACATGGTAACCACTACACCACGCTATTATTATTATTATTATTATTATTATTAAGCTATGAAGCCTGGGATTTGCAGTGCTTACGAAACTTTAAGTCACTCAAATTGAAATTGAAACCTTCTTCTGGTTTACCGAGAAATGTTAGGGAAATTTAATGTTGTGCCGGCACGTTGCCATGGTAGGTTTGTTAACTAGAGCATCCAGGCGGAAATCGAAAGATCTGTGGTCCAATAACTGGTTATGACATTGTATATATAAGTCTGATTTTACCTTTTCAACCTTTTCTTACCTACGACTTGTGTGAAAAAACAATTAATTACCATAGAGAATTTATAAAATAGATTAACTTTAAATATCTTACCCAATAACTTTTTAAAAATAATTGAGTTAATAGCTGGTATAACGCTTAAGTCCAGGACTTAATGTAGTTGTGACAGTGTACATCGCCACTTGGGTATTTCATCTCAAATGTATTTAAATTTTTTGCAGTTTATGAGAACAAATGCGAGCCAGTTAGGAAACTTAATGCCTTGCCGACATGTTGCTATTGTTCATTTACTAAAGCATTTGGAAGGAAATCATAAGATCCAAGGTTTACTTCCCGGCTAGGCATAAAGAATTTAAGTTAATGTTTGATGATTACAAGAATTTGAATTTTAGCATTAAGCCGTCAGGCGGCGCGATGACCTAGTGGTTAGGCCGCTCGTCTCTCACCAAGAGATCTCCGGGGACATCATGTTGGATTTGTAGTGGATCAAGCGGCATCTAGGAGGTTTTTTCTGGTTCTCATTCCCAGTACATAGTCAAATTTCCTTTCATCCATTACACCGTAGTATCATTATCATTAGACATTGAGCCGATCATCCATCGTGACTGTCCCTTCTGATCTAGAGCCTGTATGCTCCTCAACAGGATCTACCCTAGACACTGGCTTGTCTTGGTGATGGGGGCGTGGGGTCAATAGCGAAAGAAAAAGGCTTAAGTTGTGCATATGCTCGCGAGCGCGGGCGCTCACACGCAAATACACACATAAAGACATGGTCGCGCTCGCTAAAATGACTCTCTTTGGTGCTTCGTGGCGCAGGGCACCGTGGGTTCATGTCCTGTTTTGAGCATGGTGCTTATATGTTAGTAAACTGTGTATATATGAGTGTGTGTCTGTGTATTAGCAGAAAACAGCAAACGTTAATGAAATAGTAAACAGAGTAAATAAAAAAGTAAAGAAAAGAAAGAAAAATTAAGCTAAAGAAATACTTATTTTGGGCATCATTTGTAAAACATGTTTTGTCCAGAAATTTGGAATGAAATAACATTTATGGAATTCCTTCTCTACTCGTATCTGTACGTAGGATTTCTCTTTCTCTCATGTACTGTGTATTATATGTACTACATAAAGAAGGTATCTATTGTATTGCACCCAAAATTTCGATACCGAGATTTTACCGGGAAGATATGTTTTGAGATACCCTGAATCCATAAAAAGCCTTTTTAGAAAAATGTCCATGTATGCGTGTCTGTCTGTGTGTGTGTGTATGTTTGCGTGTATCTGTAAGCAGCATAGCCCAAAATGAAAAGTCCGTTATATGTCAAACTTGATACTTAAGTTCAGTATCTTCCAAGGATGCTACATGAAGGTTTTCATGAAAATCCCCTTATATGAACATTTTTCAAAAATTTCGATTTTTTAAAAAATGGCCCTAACGATTTTGATTAAAATACTTCTTTATGTTGAAGATATTTTCATGACAAACGAAATGTATGTCTTCAATTTTCTGGGAATGGCCTCTGAGGACTTCTTCATTCTGGATGCCTTTTGTATAACTGGCAAACCGTAAGACTTGCTACACAAAAAATATAGATCCCATTAAAAACATACAATTTAGTTATATACATTTTTGTAGAGTTAACCATTTTCGATATATTCGGATTATTGGTTTCAATTTTAGCCACTTAAATGTTTCTCAAATTGGAAGACATTTTTCTTATCGTTTCTCGTTTGTTACTCCAGGCAAGCAAAGGGATTGGAAACCTTAGATGGGTTATTTAATGATACAATAATAACTCTATTTTCAGAAATGCTTTCCAATTTCAATTGTTTCACATAACGACCGGCTTTTAAAGGACGAGACTATCGCTTTAGTCTGTGCATTTTCTTATTTGCCTACTACAGAGAAGCTAGTAATAAGTCCAATTCTCTTTGTGTTTATCTTGATTAGCATGATACAGATAACATATTAATGTTTGGAAAAAAAGGTTTGTTTACCTAATAGTTAGAGGACATCATGTGAATGGAATACATTAGATTTTTGCCCTTCTACTTACAAGTAACCAAGCAATAAGGACAATTTCTATTAATGCTTATATCGATTAGCATGATGTAGCTAGAAGAATAAGCTTCTTAATAATAATTCCTTACAGAATGTGTTGAGAAAGTCATGTGACTGGAACACATCAGATATTTTACTGTCTCTATGCATAGTGTATAGAGAAGGTATTGTATTGCAACCAAAAATTCGATATCGATATTTTACCGGAAATATAGGTTTTGGGGCCCCATAAATAAAAAAAATCATTTTTAGAAAAATGTCTGTGTGTGTGTGTCCATCTCTGTATGTGTGTGTGTCTGTAAGTGTGTGTGTGTGTGTTTGTGCAGCATAGCTAAAAACGAAGAGACTGTTAGAAACCAAACTTGGTATTTTAGTTTGGTACCTTCCAAGGATGCGACACGAAGATTTTCAAGAAATCACCCCCACCCTAAACTACCCTTTGCAAGGAAAATTTTCGAAAATGTTGATTTTCTTAAAAATGGCTCTAAAGATTTTGTTTAAATTCTCTTATATTTAAGATATTTACTTGCCAAATAGAATGTATATCTAGAATTTCCTGGGAATATCTTCAAAAGACCTCCTTATTCCAAACGATTTTTATTGAATTTTGCTTAACTGGTAAACCGTAGCAAATAGACAAAAACTTACTACACAAAAAAGGTAAATCACGATAAAACACACAATTTGTGTCATATTCCTTTTTTTTTTTTTTTTTCATGGAGTTGGTCGGTTTTGAGATATTTCTTGTTATTGATCTCAGTTTAGAAAACTTTTATCATACAGGAATTGGTCAACTCCTGTCCATACAAACAAAGGAACTTCAGTCACATAGCAACCAGCTTTTGACTATCACTTTAACTTAAGGTACTCCCTTATTTCGCTTCTACTTACAAGGAAGCAAGCAATAAGACTATTTCTGCGAATATTTCTTAATTAGCATGAAGTAAATAGAAGCATAAGTTTTTTAACAATAATTTGTTGCAGAGATGTAGAGAAAGCCATGTGAATGGAACACATCAGATTTTTCTTTCTTGTGTTTATGAAGAGAGTGATTCATAACAGCTACAGTAAAAAGGAAGTTGTAATAAAGTAAATAAATCTTCCAATAAATGCTTCTGAAATAATAAGATTGCCCTTAAGAGATTAAAAATGCTTTATTGTTGTTTCTTACTCTTTTAGAGTGCACCTAACATTTTCAATTGTTGTTTCTTACTCTTAAAGAGTGTAGAACTGCAGAATGGAGCAAGTTTAATTGCAGCAATGTGCAAGAACAGACTCGGAGAAGAGCTGCCGCCGCAGACCGCAAGGCAGATTTCTCCACCTGTGGTTTGTTTCTCTCGGCAAGAAAATCCTCTTCTAAGCGCTTCATTTAGTCACTCGAGGGGACTGTGATTTACACACAGCTTTTAATGACTGAGGGAGACTACAATGCTCCCCTCTCAAAAGTTAAAGCAAGATATCAACTTTGTTTTGTTAAAGTTAGCGGCGGTGGCGCAATAAGAAATGCGGCAATATTTCTCCGATTGTGTCATGCCGACTGGATATCGCTTCTTGTGTATATGCTGCTCTAGATGGGTAATTAGCATTAACACGTAGCTCTCAAGGGGCATGTGCCCGTGACACTCCCCGGGGGTGGGGGTTCAGGGCTGTCCAATCTCTCTCTGTCAACTGACTTAATGCGGCAAAAACAAACAGCTACGCAAACAAAGAGACTGTGCAAACGAAACACGACAAAATAATTGCTTTGTTGCACTTATTTTCTTAGAGAAACACGTAAGTATTTCGCGAAAAAGCAAACAAAACAAACAAAGCTAGCTGCAACACTATATTAGGACGACGCATATATTATTAGTTTAACCATTAAATTGTACATATTTAATATAAGAAATATCTGCTCAGTAGAACGCAGAATCTTAGCGTGTAGAAGCTCGCTTTGTATTCTTCAAGGCTACGTGCTTTTTAAAAATAACAAGAATTTTAGAGCATTAGGGACACAAATAACAACCCTTGGGAGGAAGAAAGATTCACCCTCTTATATTTTGGAAAGAGCGAATTTCTCATTGTAGAGAAAGGTCACGCGGGTGTAAAATAAAGAAAAATCCCCGACAGTCACGTGACAACGCTACATTCCGCGCCTTTTTCCAATCACAAAGGAGGGCACTACTCGGACCTTTTAGTATATAAATGATGTGCGTACAAGAAATCGGGCTCACAAGGTAGGAAACTGCGTATGCGTATAAGAAATCGGACACACATGCAAATCCAGAGTATACGAAACGTGACGAGACATTGTCTAAAAAATCGCGCGGCGTCCAGTGTAGGAAATCAGTGTGTTATAAGTTAATCTGACGGGCAATTAATACCTTAAATGTTATACGGACTGTGAAACTCAAGATTACGGTGACGAGTGTAAAAAGTATAATAACTCAGTAAGAATGGAACAAAATTATGTCATCAAGTTCGCGATCGGTTATGTCGGGAGTCGCTCGCAGGGTTAGTGCCTCAAAGCAACCACAGATCATTAATAAAAGAAATCGTAAGTGAAATTAAGTGAAATTTTTCTTTTATTTGAGTCTACCAAAAGTGTTACACACCTTTGTCATTCTTTCCCCCCTGAGCAAGAGAACGAGCTTAGCTGGAGCAACAAAGGCAATCTGCAAGGTATGTACACTCTTAATGTAGAGAATTAACCCTCGACCAACTCCAAGTAGACTCACCTGATAGCGTTCATATTGTCGCAACAGCGTGATACCAGAAATAAAACTGCGATATAGTAGCATCCTAACGTGGCAACAATAAAACCACTACAAATTGGTGCACCAACGTGACGCATAACAATAAAACTACGGCATATTGTCACCCCAACGTGGGAGCTACAAATAAAATCACGGCAAAGCCTACTGGATTACTTAAGCATAGCGGTCTCCAAAATGGGATAGTTTACAGGAAGGGAACAAAGACTCCAAAAGAAATAAAAATGCTGTTCAGATAAACAGAGAAATGTGTAATAACTTGGGTATAGGATGTTTGAAGGGTTTAGTATTATATACTATATATACTATTATATTAGTATTATATGCTAATTATATATTGACTGTGTTACTAATAGATGCATATAATTAGTAGTATTATATACTACTATGTTATCTGGGTTACTAATATATGGTATAATTAGTACTATACACCATTATATGTAACATTATAAATGTTTGTCTTACATGAATATTATTGGTAGAATTTACTTTTCATTTAAAAAATTTGCAAAAAAAAATTGCAAAATAATTGTATAAAAACTCCATAAT
The DNA here is from genome assembly GCA_030762935.1 of Hymenopus coronatus. NCBI lineage: Eukaryota > Metazoa > Arthropoda > Insecta > Mantodea > Hymenopodidae > Hymenopus > Hymenopus coronatus. The sequence continues at coordinate 60,098,329 of CM060881.1, forward strand.
TTTTAACAGAAGGACAAAAGCAGCTGAGAAAAAGAACCATTTCAAACCAAAGCTTTAAAATAAAGATAAAGATAAAACATACTCCAAACTGTTATTTCATTGCATATAAAGGTAAGCATCAATGATATGAAAAGTGAAATCAATTTTGATATTATGAATTCTCAATATTATTGCGGCTGTACAATTCATATTTTCATTTTCTCGATATTTTCACTGAGTTTCAGTGCTATATACTCCTAACCAATAAATATGTCCACTAAAAATTATGAAAATGGCTCTGTACCATATACAACATTAAATCCGAAACTATACTAGTTTCTCCAAAAATCAAAAGGACTTCGATTAAATATGTATTCAGATTAACTGAAACTGAAATGTTAATATGAAGAATCATGTCATATAGTTCATCGCCTGCTTTCTATGTATTATAAATAGACAAAGGTGTAGGTTCCAGCTTAGTGAAAAAGCTGTTTAAGGGACACAGGTTACTCTGGGAAGGACTGTTATGTTGGCCCAATGTTTCCGGTGTAGACCGCGTCTTGAGGCCAAAATCTGTCAACGTTTTGCCCATCTTATGAGGTTTCTTCCTCAGGGCTGACTGCTTTTTAGTTTCTTCTTCCTTAGCTGGCAGAACTGTCGTGTTTTGTTATACATTCTCTCCCTGTAGAGGTGTGCTATACGTTTTCGTAAACTTCCTCGGCCAATTTTAAAATTATCTTGGTCCAGTGTTTCCGGTGTAGACCGCGTCTTGAGGCTAAAAACTGTCAACGTTTCGCCCATCTTATGATATGGCTTCCTCAGGGCTACTGCCACATCATAACATGGGCGAATCGTTGGCAGATTTTAGCCTCAAGACGTGGTCTACACCGGAAACACTGGACTAAGATAAATTTTATAATATTTTAACGGACATAAGTTACTCTGAGAAGGGGCGCTTTCCAAAATGTTGCCTCGAAAAACAATCACTTTCATCGAATATAAATTGTAATTTAAACAACTACTTACAGGTTACAGACAATCAAGAGGCACTTTATAACAAGACACGTTTCATTAACAAGTTTAAAGCCTATATAATAACCATAAGGTTTTTTTAAAAATTATCGTAAAACAATATTATTCCTTAAGTTGTCATAGGGGTTTAATGAAAAACTTAATTCGCTAATTTATTTTCAGTATTTAATCCTCCTCAAATATTAATTTTATCAACTGATTGTTCATCAACCGATTGCTTAAGAGCTTTCTTCACACTTATTAATTAATAAAGTATAAGCGTAAGTACAGCATATAAGGCCGACTAGTAAAAAGCTGAAATACGATCATTTAAAAGGTATTGAGGTTTGTAAAGTCAATTCCAGAATAGTAATATGACTTCTCTTTTGGTATTGCGTAGAGTGAACAAACTCCTGCATCAGATCTCAAATTGAAGATCTGATCAACTACCTATAATTTTATTTTAATTGAAAGCCTTGGTGTATTGGGTGAGGAGTAAGGAGAAGATTTTCACCGGGAAAGCAGATATGGAAAAATAGCAACACAATTGGTGGAATCTTAATACAATTAGAGAATTAATATTATATCTCTTTTAGGCGTACTGGTTAACCTTTGTAGAAACATGTCACATGTGTAACATGAGTACTAATGCGGCTTGAATATGCATTCATATTTTTTTAAATATATTTATAAAGGATGGTAGGACACCGGATACAGATCCTTTTCTCTCACGTGACTCCAGGGAAGAATAAGAGATAAAACCCGAAGTCGACCAAGACGAATGATGACGGGCGCAAGCATGGAGGGGATCCCTAACCCCTATTGGAATCCCTCCGATGTCACCATAGGCTCAGCTCATGTGGTCCCGAAACTCCCAGCGAACATCTAGAAGGAGTCCCGTACCTAAAGTTGGGTCCCGATCGTGCATTCCCGAAGATGACGACGACGACGACGTTAGGATAAGCTTTTACAATGGGAACCCATAACTCGCCGAACAACGTCGCCTTCAGTGGAGGACGATGGTTAATTCGGGTAATGTAATGAACCTACCCAGCAATTGCTTGTCGATCCCGAAAAACCCATGGGTCAAGTAAGCTGTCCACGGGGATCCAACCCGCGACTACCGAATGTGGGCCACAGACGAAAGTCCATCCTCATGTCGTTCGGTATTTTACTAATTTTTTTCTCTCTCTCTCTCTCTCACACTCTCTCTCTCTCTCTCTCTCTCACTAAAGTGCTTCGCTATGGTGCTTAGTGGCGCAGGGGATCGTGGGTTCCAGTCCCGCCTTGAGCATGGGTGTTTGTATGTTTGTATAATGTATGAAAACATATTACATAGAAGCAAATAGGAAAACGATAATCCAATAGAAAAACAATGGAAATGTTAGGAAAAAGAAAATAAAAAAGGAATACAGCGCCGGAGTTCTGACAAACCTCCGGCCGGAGGTATTACAAAAAAAAACAAAAAAAACCACACAAAAACAAAACAAAAAAAGCAAAAACAACAACCTAATAAGAAACAAGTCTGTATTCCATCCCCATTCCAAACAATGGGCAAAAGGTGGAGATGCTTTTCAGTCAGAATTTTGTAGCCTCGGGCCATAGGTTACTGTTACCAAAATTTAGAATGATTCTTTCAATAGCTGCTAAACGTGTCCTCAATAGAGTCATTTATAAACCTCTTACATGAAAAATTATATGGCGATACCAAGATGGCATCTGGATCATTTACAAAGCGATCAGCGTTAAACTCGCAGAGAATAACTTCTCTAACTTGTTAAAAATGGAAGTAGCATTAAACTCTTCGTGCGAAACTAAACTTTACCTTTATGGGAGAGAAGTCGTTTATGAAAAAAAAAGTTGAACACATAAAATAAAAGTTCTGCAACGTCAAAGTAATATACGATATTTCTGTGGAAGGGTGGAGTAGTGTGTTTATCTCAGGAGGCTGGCATTTCTCTCACCAATATTTGCCCAATCAAGTCCGACCATTAATTTCGTAAAAATTAAATTCGCTTCTAATTGGTGATCTAATCCTTATTTTCAAGCCTTGCAATTCAAATTAGCTGCTGATTTTGACATGAAATGTTGATGACAAATCATTTCCGCCATCAAAATATCAAGTCAGATTTCTATATGACGTCTCACGATAACTTAATGAGAAAAACATTATGACTTGTTACTTTCTCTACACGTACAATGTACATAATGTAAAGAGAAGGTATTGCATTCCACCCAAAAATTCGATACCGAGATTTCACCGGAAATACATGTTTTGGGCCCCCCTGAATCAAATTTTTTTTTAGAAAAAGGTGCGTGGGTATGTGTCTGCGGACGACATAGCTCGAAAAAGAAAAGACCGTTAACTTGGTATTTAAGTTTGGTATCTTCCAGGGATGCGGCATGAAGATTTTCAAGAAAATCCCCCCAGCAAAGCTACCCTTTATATGGAAAAAGTTCGAAAATTTTGGTTTTCTCAAAAGTGGCTCTAAAGGTTTTGATTAAAATCTCTTATATTTAAGATATTTACACGCTAAATAAAATGTACGTCTTGCTTTTTCTGGGAATGGCCCCTAAAGACCGCTTTATTCTAGATGATTTTTATTGAATTTTAAAACTGGTAAACCGTAAGAGATAGACAAAAACTTACTGCACAAAAATGTAGGTAGATCACGATAAAATACACAATTTATGTCATATACATATTTTTGGTGGAGTTGGGCGTTTTTGAGATGTTCCTTGTTATTGATTTCAGTTTTAAAATTCTTGAACGTTTCTCATACGGGAACTTGTCAACGCTTGCCGAAGCAAAGAAACGGATTTCAATGCCATAGGAACCATATTTTAAAACATTTGACTGTCGGTTTAGCGTAGTGTATTCCCTTATTTCCCTTCTACTTATAAAGGCAATAAGAAATAGGATCGTTTCTGCTAATGTGTCAAATAGGTAGGTAAATAAGCTTATTAACATTTTTTACAGAGATATAGGGAAAGTCATGTGAATGGAGCACATCAGATGTTTTCACACATTTCACTACTTTCCGTATAATTATGTTTCATAAACCCACCTTAGGAGATAAAAAAACACATTTGAATACCTGAACACATATCTGTGATGTGTACTCATATTATTGTTGTTGTTATTATTATTATTATTATTATTACTATTATTACTTCAACACTCCATTGAGTTAGAAATAGGTATATTGATTAAAAACGCTCCTTATAAACACACTAATTGCTACAGTCGGATGTAATTAAAACTACCGATTACCAGTAATAAGCAGCATTAGGTAGGCATGTTAATTTAACAGTCTTTCTCTGGCTATTGCATTTCCTTAGTCGTAAATTTTGTTATGGATCCATAGCTTGGCAGCACTTCGTTTTTTATTTTCTCTATACGCACTATGTACATAGTGCATAGAGAAGGTATTGCACTCCACCCAAAAATTCGATACCGAGATTTCACCGGACATATATGTTTTAGGGTCCCCAATATCCAAAAAAAGAATTTTCACAAAAAGGTCCGTGTGTGTGTGTGTGTGTGTGTGTGTGTGTGTGTGTGTGTGTGTGTGTGTCCGTGTGTCTGTGAACACGATAACTCAAAAACGAAAAGTCGGTAAAATACCAAACTTGGTATTTAAGTTTAGTATCTTCCAGGGATGCGACACAAATATTTTGAGAAAAATCCCCCCACCCCACACTACCCTTTACATGGAACTCTTTTAAAAAATTTTGATTTTCTCAAAAATGGCTCTACGATTTTGATTAAAATTTCGTATATTAAAGATATTTACCTGACAAATAAAATGTATATCTTGAATTTTCTGGGAATAGCCTCTGAACAGTAGTTTATTCTGGATGAATTTTACTGAATTTTGAATAACTGCTAAACCGTAAGAGATGGACAAAAACTTACTACAGAAAAAATATAGAGCACGTTAAAACACACACTTTATGTTATATACATTTTTTTTTTTTTTTGAGACACTCATTTTTTGTTTCTGCTATGAAAAACGTATACTTTTCTCATATAGGAACTTGCCAACTCCTATCCATATAAACAAAGGAACTTCATTGACATAGAAACCAGCTTTTGACTATCATCTTAACCTATGATAGTCCCTTATTTCGCTTCTACTTATAAGGAAGCAAGTAATAGGACTATTTCTGCTCATTTTTTCTGATTAGCATAAAGTAAATAGAAGTATGAGCTTTTAAAGAATAATTTGTTGCAGGGATATAGAGAAAGTCATGTGAATGGTACACATCAGATTTTTCTTCACAGAAATTATGACGCGTGAGGACGAACTTATACAATCAGCCAAAAAGAGGAATCAAATAACCCGTACAAAAATATATCAAATGAGTATAAACCAAAGGTAATATATATACATTATTTGCGGAAATGTCAGAAGTTATGAAGCTAAGAGATCACTTCCGGCAAGCATAATTTCGTGCCGTTGAGGCAGTTCACAGAGACCTTGCTGAGAAATTCCCTGGTGCAAAAATGCCGTCTCGCTTTTAAGTGCAGAACTTTGTTTTGGGAAATTGGAGAAACTTACGTTGTAAAACAAAAGCCATACAGCCTCAGAATTCTCCATAAAAATCAAGAAAATATGCTACTCTGCTACTCTGGGGAGTGCTAAGATTTTAAACTTAATCTTCATTAATTTCGAGCTAATGTGTAAATATGCATCTATAAATTTAGGAATCAAGCCAGAAAGTTAAATCTCTACAAATGTATTGCACTTTCATGTAGATAATAAACAAATCAAATGAAATACTGAATTATGGTAATAAATTTGTGTACTTTTATTTTTAATTATCTAGGGTTAGTAGTTGCTTCTGACAAACAGAAGAAATAGGCAGAGAAGTAAATAGAATATTTAGATGTGTGGAACAATGTATCTATAAAGTTGTACTAAAATTATATCGTAATTTTAGATTTTTAAGAATACCTAATAGCAATCCTGAAACCATAAATATAATTTTTAAATGTTTATATTTATTTTAAGTATATGTTTGTGTGAATGTGTGTGTGGAATAGTCAAACCAATATTTTAAGACTTGAAGTATTGTATACTTCAGGTCACAATTAGAAAATAATAGTCGAGTTCTGTATCTACAATACTTTGTTAAATATTGAAAATATTTTGAATAAGCTTTAGACTTTATTTGCTTTCTTTCCGCTTGAAAAAGCCCTAAATCTGTATGAATTATGTTCCTATCCAGTATGTACAAAATGTTCAGAGACAACTGTTTAAAAAGTAGTAACTTTTCTTCACTAATATCCTCCAGTCCAGTGCAATTGGCAGGCTGAGGGCAGCCCGAGGTGTGATAGACGTGTCCCTGTTCTCGGAGAGAACTTAACCACGTTCTGACGGGATTGTGGGTTTTTGCAGGATGGCGGGTGTGTTTTGGGGGTTGTGGAGTGACAGGAGGAGGCAAGTATTGCTCCTCGACGGTTGCCTTGATGGTGCAACGGCCCTTGTGCACCGCTGGTGTGTGTTAATCAAAATGTTTGTTTTGAGGTTTTAATTTTGGATCCAAGCAACTCTTGAAGGATTATAAGGAGCTTAGCCGTAGCAGCTGTTGGTGGTGCTCCTTCGTTACCGGGGATGCCCGCAAGCCATGCGGGGAAGCCGGTATCGCCTGAAGTGGTGGTTTGTGGGATCGTAATTCCCAAGAAACCTAACGAGGGCGCTCCGATAGAATGGGAACCCTTCGTTGAATTTTGTTGCCCGACGCCTAATCTCGTCCTCCAGGTATGGTAGACCAGAGGCTTCGTGCAGGAGTCTCGTTGGAAAGCCTCGAGGCTCAGAATAGATAGCCCGAAGACACCTATTCTGTACCCGCTGAAGCAACAGCAGACTGGAGTCTGCCGCCATACCCCAGATCTCACAGGCGTAGATTAACAAGGGGATTATGAGAGCCCTCAAAAGGCGCAACTTAAGGGGAACCGTCATCGAGGACCTCAGCATCGGGTACAATGAGGCCGCAGCCCCATTGCCCCGGCACCACCGCCCCCTGATGCGCTCCCTAAAAGTGACGCCCTTGTCAAGCTTCACCCCCAAGTAGGTGATGGTGTTGGTCCATTGTATCCTTCGTCTGAGGTACGTGAATGTGGGGAAGTTTGCGGGAAAGCGGCGCTTGGTGAAGAGAATAGCGTGGCTTTTCTCCGGATTTATGGACAATCGCCAACGTTCGCACCACTCTTGGATGAGGCAGAGGTGTCTCTGAATGGGGTTGAAGGCTCTGCGTGGGTGTTTGTTTGTACAGTATAACAGCACGTCATCAGCATACTGGGCTAGGTTGACTTGCTGCACTGTTGGTAGGTCGGCCATGTAGACGCTAAAGAGGTGGGGGAAAGTACAGAGCCTTCGGGGTCTCCGCCTCTTATTGGCCTAGGTGTTGATTTGTGTCCCGCAACTGAAACTACAAAATATCTGTGTTTAAGGTATGAGTGTAGTAGGTGTATGATGTGTGTCGGGAGCTCCAGTCGGATGAATTTGAGGAGCACACCGCGTGCCAGGTCGTAGAGAAGGCTTTCTCCACGTCCAGCGACACCGCCGCAGTGTAGGCTCTGTCCTGGAAACCCACCACTCTCAGTAGTTGCTGGGGTGTAGAATGCCCAGGATGAAAACCAAGCTGGTGATCTGGGATGGCATGAATGTCGCCCAAGAGAGGGGACAAGCGGACTAGTATTAGCCTCTCGAAAACCTTCGAGAGAACTGATAGGAGACTTATGGATCGGTAGTTGGATGGGTGTATCGGGTCTTTCCCCGGCTTCAAGATGCATATCACCCGGGCCTCCCTCCACTCGCGTGGAAAGTGGCACAAGGTGAGGCACATGTTATAAACCTTGGTTAGAAAGAGCACCGCCTTGATGGGAAGGCATCGGAGCATGGCGGGGGTTAGTCCGTCAGGACCCGCTGGCTTTTTGGGGTTGAGACGCCGGAGTGCGCCCTGGAGTTCACTGGGTCGGATGACAGGAAGTCGGTCCGCCTCGTCGGGGGGACGTCGAAGATATCGACGCACCTCCCGCCGAGTACGGTCCGAGAAGTCTTCGTCCTGGGGGTCTTCTCGTGGCCTCATAGTCCTTTCGAAGTAGTCAGCGAATACATCGGCTTTGGCTCGGGGTTCATAAGTCAGGCCTTGGGTGCCTTGGATTGGGGAGGTGATTTGACCTCCGCGGTGTCGGAGAGCTTTGGCAATCCTCCACACGTCGCCATCCTCGAGCCTCAAGCGGGTCATCGTCACCTCCCACGCTCGCGTAGTCGGGTCCGGACCTCTCGGCGTAAACGCCTCAGGAGTGCTCGGTTATGTGGCGTGCGTTGACGCTGGTAAAGTCTGCGGGCAGCCCAAGAACGGCGTACGAGCAGATGGAGTTCAAGGGGAAGGACATCCGGGTGTAGAGGTGCTGGGGTGTGAACGGTTAGGTTATGAGCAGTTCGCACCACGATGGAGGTAACTGATAGCTTTGTAACTTAGGTTTGTTATATATAGAAAAAGTGTAGTTCCGCTCACACCATAGGAGAAACTTCTTAATTATTCTTATTTTCTATTAATCCTTCAGAGAAAGTAGCTTTACTGTCGGCATTTAAAATATCACTTGATATGTAAGCTGTGCAGTAAGAAGAGAAAGAATGAATATAATGGAGGGGAGAGCGTAAGAAAAAAAAGGTAAGAGATAAAGGCAGAGAAGCGGTGGCTGTGAGAGAGGCGACACTTCCCCTCTACAAATCAGAAAGGTGACTGCTGGGTAGCCATGTTCTGTGAGGTTTTCCATAATTCCAATATTGCTAATTGCTACCCGCATAGATGAAACTGCATACGCCACCCAAAGGGAAGATTACTGAAGAACTTCGCTCGGAGTGTCAGGTACACATCGCTGTCTATCAGCTGTCCAGCCTGGCATTAGGATATCAAGACGTCTCACAAACCCTCCCAACCAGACATCACTTCGAAGTACCCAATCTTCCATGAGAGTAGGAACCAAATGTCCAGTCGACACTAACACAATCCAAACTCTTCCGAAAGCAAGAGCTGAGAATTTCTAGTAAGATACTTCGAGTATTGTCAGAATTACTAGTGTTCGCACCACGTGTCTAACTATAGGAAAATGGTGACTGTTTTTAATAGTATTTAATGCCGACTTTTACTACGTACGGCACCGCAGGCAATGCTACTGATGATACCTGGAATGAGGATGAAACACCTCGTGAGACGCAATAGCGGGGGAAACCGGAGAAAAACCCCCTCCTGTGCCGCTTTGTCCATTTGGGATCGATTCATTATTTTACCATATAAAATTGTATTTTTAGTTCATCTCACACGCACTTTCCCACTCTCCAAAGAGCATCCTCCGAAATGTGATAGATGCCAAACAACTTTAACTACCATCCACAATCACTAAAGGTACCCTATATTACAGATGGAGACTGAAGAATCAAATTCCAGAAGATCCCACTGCTCTCAATGTAACCAACACGATTCCACGAATCTTACAATTTTTGTAAAATATCTGTTTGTACAAACTTTATAAAAAATAATTTTCATAAACTGTTAATATAAACTATAACTGTTTTTGTTAATTGGAAAATGTTAATCTAATGAGTAATAACACAATATTGTTACAAACGTTGCTTTAACTACGATTATGTTATAGTACTTAATGTTCATTTTGTTTAAATCTTATCTTGCCACACACTTATTGCTATTAATTGACCACATTTTGTTATATTGTTTAAACCTACCACGGTTTATTCTCATTCTTACTGATTCTACCGTAATCGTGACTCTGTTATTGTTTATAGTTCATACCTTTAAGATCCTATCGTGTTGCTTCTTTATTGTTAATAATCCTAATGTAATCATTATTGTATTATTTATTTAAGTTTATTCTGTAATAACCCACCTTGTAAATGAAAAGTCGCTTAAAGACCTTGTAGTTAGGCGACTATAAATAAAGAATTAAAAAATAGCTTGCAGATAATCGTTGCGATATGGTGACCTTAGGTGCTGAGTAGATGTGAAGCAGGTGTGCTTCAAGTCGACGATGCTGTGAATTGTTCATGAATACAGAAATCTGATGAGTATTTTATTCTGTAGCTGTGAAAAGGTTCTAGTAATGTCCATTTATTATGCAGTAGGTGTAGAATATACTGGATCTTCAGCTGCTCCATTTTTTCCAGTCACGGAGTACAATAAGACAGGTAAGAATCGACGTGTGGGCCTTCGCGGTCCGCTGACCAGCATCACAGGAAATTCAGAGCGTGACCCTGAGATAACACGTAGAGAAAATGATATCACCGCTGGCGAAAAGATCAGCAAAAGCAGCTCTGATATTGCTAGCCGTGTGTATACAATTTTCAACGCTCTTGCGGAAGCAGTGTGCGGTAAAAATCCTCTAATATTATTACCGTCTACAGGAATGAAATCGAGTTCATAACGAACGCCTTGCCACGTACCTATGTATATACACGATAACGGCGACAGAGATAACATTAACGTTAAACTCTCACGACCTCGCCGACTTGCAGTGCTTGTTCAAACATGCCAAGTGGACCGGGTCGCTCGCTCGCTATAGCCTCTCGTCTTTATTTCACTGCGGTCGGTGTTCCTATTTTGTTTTTATTTCAACGATGCACCCATCTCTTTTTTAGTGCTTAACGCTATCGCTCATCCACAACGGTTGATGAAAGATGCAGCACTAGCGTTTTGCTTTCATTTGCGAGGTGCAAATAGCTGTCGAAAACAAAACAAGATATAAAGCTAGAGGTGAATCGATTCGGATATGTTTGAAATTCATCTGAGAAAGCCATTAGTTGTAGTAATTTCAATTACAATACATAAAAATTCTAGGTCAGTTATTTAAAAACGATGTGAAAAATTCCCATTACTTTCTCTACCTATTCTTCAACAAGCTATCCTACAAACACTTATTCCTATATCTTCTTCATTCTTGTATCTACTGATCGAGATAAAAGTGAGCAAATTTACTTTTTACTCATTTTATTGTAAGGACAATGTACATATGTAAACATAGGTAGTCGCTATTTAATTTCATGGAAATTCGGCTCCTTTTGCATACCAAAGTCTAAAACAGAGATTTAAAAATAAAAAAAAAATAATGAAATAAAAAATAAGGAATATATATCTTAGATAAGTTATGTACTTTAACGAACTACATTTTTGTGTGCCAAGATTTTGTTTATTTTTTTGGTTTACTAGTCACGCAAAGTCATCGAGAGTGATGAGGGTTTCAGAGTCTATTCCCAGAAAATTTGAGATACACATTTTATTTGTCATGAAAATACTTTTATATTGATATTTTAATAAAGACAATTAAACCCATTTTTGAGAATATAAACTTTTAGACAAATGTTACATATAAAAAGTAGTTTGGAATAGCGGATTTTCTTGAAAATCTTGTGTCATATCCTTGGACGATGCTAAACTTATATACCAATTTGATGTTTAACTGATACTTCGACTTTGAAATACGGTGTTGTTTTTTTAAAAGAAAGTGATTTGTATTTCTGGTGAAACTCTTCGAAATTACGGGTGGAATACTACACCTTTACCACCTACTACATACGTGCTACAGAAAGTAAAATGTTGCTCCATTTAACTATATAATATGTAGTATCAAAATGTTGTTCCAAGTTCTCGCGGCCCTTAGCAGGTAAAAGATGAAACAAAGGGTTTAGATGAAAAAATAATCGCTAATTAACTTAATAATAATACAAGAAATAATTTTAATGTGAGTATTATATTAATAAAGGGTATATGCAAATACTTTATCATGGGTAGATTAATCAATCCAGAGTGCACAACAACATTTTATACATATAGAATAATTTTATGCTCAAATGAAACATTACCGGAAAGCATGTTGAATATAGATGCTAATTTGATGTATAGATAAAAGGGTCAACTTTAAATGTAAAACTTCCATTAAATTTGTAAAATATAACTTTACATCGTTTTGTTTATTTTTTATCTAGTCGAATAAATAGCAATATAAAAAATAAAGTCTAAATAAAAATGAAAATACTAATTAACAAAGGATTAAAATTGAAGCCATTATTATCAGCTGAGGATGATGCACCGTACATTCGTTGTTATTCATCACATTAAAGTTACATATTTTATGGCAAAAAAATTACCGTATAATTAAAACAAAAATTAAGGGCTATAATCATTACTAATTTAATTAATCTTTCCTATAATAAGCTCTGCTGCACCGAATTATCGCTAATTGTGTCAATGAACCTGACGATCGTTGTGCTCCAGTACTTTTAGCATTATAATTACTGATATGAATATTCAACTGTATTTACTATTAAACTACTATTTTTCTTTTAAGTTAAACTTCTTTTAACCCTGTAGCTCATTTTGAATGATTGGGTGTAATAGGTGAAATGATGCTCTAATAAGCTGGAGATCAATAGAACATTACCCAACATTCGTCTTCTCAGCATAAGGTTTTGCTATGTTTTATAGTTCCCATATTACCTGGTTTCTTGTGTAGGATGTTTACTTTTCTATGACGTAACTGACAGTGAAACTTCTCTGTATGAATCCGCTCGAGCAGTAGCAGCGGACTGGGCTGCAGTTTATTATTTGGGTAATGCTGACTTGGAAAAATATGAATATTTTATCTTTACCTTTATATACAAATCTAATGTGTTCCATTCACATGACTTTCTCTACATCTCTGCAACAAATTACTGTTAGAAAGCTTATGCTTCTATTTACTTCACACTAATCGAGAAAAAAACTAGCAGAAATTGCCTTATTACTTGCTTCCTTGTAAGTAGAAGCGAAATAAGGGTGCACCATAGGTTAAAATGATAGTCAAAAGCTGGTTAATATGTGACTGAATTTATTTTATTTGTTTGGACAGGAGTTGACAAATTCCTGTACGTGAAAAGTATAATATTTTTAAAGCTGAAACCAATAACATGGAATATCTCAAACACGATCTACTCTACGAAAAAAATGTGTATAACATAAATTTTGTGTTTTAAAGTGCTTTAGAGTTTTTGTGTTGTAAGTTTTTGTCCATCTCTGACGGTTTATCAGTTACGCTAAATTCCGTAAAATTCATCCAGAGTTAAGTAGTCTTCAGAAGCTATTTCCATAAAATTCAAAATAAACATTTTATTTGTCAGGAAAACACCTCTAATATACGATATTTTTATCAAAATCGTAAGACTAATTTTTGGGAAAATCAAAATTTTCGAAAAAGTTCCTTGTAAAGGGTAGTTGATGTGGGGGGATTTTCTTGGAAATCTTCGTGTCGCACCCTTGGAAGACACCAAACTTAAATACCGGTGCTTTCGTTTTTGAGTTATATTGCCTACAAACACACACACATACACAGGCACACACGGGCGTTTTTCTAAAAATTATTTTTTTTTTTTTTTTTTTTTTCATTCAGGAGGTCTCAAAACATATAGTTCCGGTGAAATTTCGGTATCGAATTTTTGGGTTCAATGCAATACCTTCTCTGTACACTATATACTTAGTACGTATAGAAAAAGCAAAAAGAGTTTGAAAGTATACACCTACACTAACCTGGCATTTTCTGATGGCATAATGAATCCGAAATATTGGAGAACGCACACAGAATACTAACTTCTAATTTGTCAAGCATATGATATACATATATATATATATATATATATACACACACACAATTTAAATTTAAACGTTCCCCAAAGGATAATTACATGGATTTAGAAAGGGAGAGCGAGCATACCAGCGAATTATTGTCATCAAAAGCACAAATGTCACGCGAGGCAGCGATTTTCTCGGGCCTCTTTCCATGACAATATCTCTTATCTGATTTGGCCTCGTTTAGAACTGTTGTGTGTCTATGCTTCTATTACTTTAACATGAACACTGTCGTTTATACTTTTCTAACAATCTATAAATTGTTAGAAGCAGCGACACTAAGAAATTCTGTGGCAATACAAATAGATAATTCATTTGTGACTCCTCAAGCAAAACTTCACACACTAAACACACGTTTCCTGCAGCATCCACTCTAATACCAACATACACATAATCAACAGTCAGCTTTTGCCGTCAGTACTTTGGGTGATTTCTCCCGACAACTTACATGTATGAAAAAACGAGAATAGGCCAAATTCGCAATAAACGATCAACACGGTAACAGCAGACACAAATTATATATGTGTTGCCCCGATAACTATAATGAACAAAATGAGATCCAGTATAACTTTTATAACAATTATTTATTTCACTAATAAACTATGAAAACTTTAACAATAACAATACATAATAGTATAGAAATGTTCGTAATATAGTTAGTTACCTTCATACTCAACTCGAAAAGAGATAACAAAAGTTCCCCAAAAGTTAACCTTTTAACAAACATGTAAAATCAGTGAAATGCACCACCGAACGTCTAATGTGGCATATTATTTCACGTAACTGGCAACGAAATTACTAAATGAGAAATCATGATAGATAACATTTTCACAAAGCCCCAAAAATTTAAATATTAGTTTCAGCGAGCAAATCATGTTTATATAACATGAGGAGATCAGTTAAGTCCTTAGAATAAAGAAATAACGGCGAATCACGCCATGTGAGAACACTTGCCACTCCACCTTGAGAAGGCCTGTGCATCTAAACCACCCCATACTGAGACTGACTGACCGACCTAACACCTTCACCTCTTTAGCCCTCCCCCTAAAATAAACAAATGCAACTCACACGACAAAAGGCGGAACTACTTAACAAATGCCTCTATTAGTAGCCTGGAGCGTAAGATCACAGTGTTGCCACATTATAATGTACGAGAATGGTTCAACTCCATTCCAAACGGAATTTCATATAACTGCAAGAATCTCTGTAGGCGCGTAAGTAGAGTACTGCGGTCATGCTATATCAATCAGATCCGTGGCTGCCAGTTGCGTTATTAAAGATAAACACGGTAACTCGTCGGACAATTTAATATGAGCTAATGTTATTTTGGCCTAATTGATCCGTTATATCATCAGAGGAATCAGAGTCTTCAGAAAAGAGTTGTCACAAAGGATCGTCACAATGAAAAAAGAAGATAGCCTGCTGATCATTCATATGAATTTCTTTATCTACTCTTCTACATACTGACTAGGCTTTAAAAGTATTTTCTTCCCTCTTCCTTGAGGTATGATCCTAATGCAAATTTATTTGTAAATATAATGCGAATACAAAATACCTTAGGGATCTGATCTTGAAAAAAAAAAACATATTGTTCTTATTTGATTATTTCATGCTTTAAGTATTTTGCGTCTTTTGGCAAACCCTAAATAGTGTCAGATAGGTACATAAATTGGCTTTGAAATTCCTGTTGTGAATGAATATTATACTACAAAACTTTGAACCACAAAACGTTTAAACTACGTATTTGAAAATTCAAACCAATAAAACAAATACCTTATTGATTAATGGTATAAAAATGCACATAAATTGTGATAAACTGATCTACATTTATGTGTGCTAGATTATGGTGTATCTTATAATTCACATTAAGAAAATTATAGAAAATTACAAATGACGAGGACTTTATAAACTATTTCCTAAAAATTCAAGATATACCTTCATTTTGACTTGCAAGTATTTTAAGTTTATGTTATTTTAATCAAACTTGATATTTTTTTAGAAAGTAACACATAATTAAAAATATTAATTTAAAGAAGAGTTTAGTTTGTGAAATATTCTTATAAATCACCGTGTTGTTTCCTTGGAAGATGAGCTAAAACACCAAGTGTGGTATTTATCCAATATTTTGATTTTCAGTTACGTTGTTCAGAGACATATAGATATTAGATACTCTTTTTTTTTCTTGCCTTTCTTTCTTTTTATAAAATTGCTTTTTGAGGAAGCCTCAAAGCTGCCGATCCCCAAGGGGCCACACTCGCTAAGGCGTCTCGCTTTGGTGCTTCGTCGGCAGGAGATCGTGGGTTCTAGTCCCGCCTTGGGTATGGGTGTTATATGTTTGTGTAAAGGAACATTAAAATCAGTAATCATACAAGGGGGAATGTAAATAGAAGATACAGCCCCGGAGTCCTGACCAGACTCCGGTACTGTTTAAAAAAAAAAAAAAAAAAAAAAAAAAAAAAAAAGCTTGTATGAGTAGGTGAATTTGCCCGAATTTCAATATTAAATTTTTGAAAGGAATACAATACCTTATATTTCTAGCTACGGTTAGTTAAGCATCAAGGAAAATTAATGTCCTATTTAGCATGCGTATTTACACTTATTAGAATTACATTTAAGCATGGTGTAAGACGTTTGTTGATTGTACTTAGTAATTATTATGAAATTTTCTCAAATTACCCCTTGGTCAAATTATTTGTAACCCGTCTTGGGTTTTTAAAGTGAGACTTCTTACTTCCATTGACATTGAATAATAACCTATATCATTGTCTAAACTAATTTAAGAAACGCAAATTGTCATACCCATTGCTGTACACAGGTGTATATTTTACTATGGAGAGAGAAACAGGAATTGCGATGAATACCCCAAAGGTTCTGAGAAACCTCAGGAACCCAGGATATTTTTAGGACGGCTAACTGTAACTCTCGGCCATTTAGGGCACTTAGCTAACTGGCAAAGTAAAGCAACACATTTGACGTGAAAGAAATAATAAAGCAAGCTCAAAATCAAACTGGCGGTAGAAAAGGAATCTCATTATATTTCGTTACGCCAACCAAAATAACTGACAATAACATTAAACATATTCATAATAATTTATTAGACAAACTAAACAAAAACTACAATTCCATCCTCCGAAAATCAGTATTGATTTAATAATAGTAATAAAACATATTTTATTCGAATTGGTAAAATTCAATCCTTGACAGCCACTGCAGAGCTCCAGAATTGATGTGGATGTTCTTAAAGTTAGTCCAACAATTTGTTATGTGGACACTAAAGAAGAAATACTTCCTTAACATTTACGAAAGCTTTATGTACATGGTTAACCAGATTAAATAGGAGTCTGCTGGAACCAACAGAATATTGCATGTGTGCTATATCAGACGTTTTGCGAGAAATGTTGGTGAGTTACAGTAGAGGAGAAAGCAGCAAGAGTATGTGTGGCGTGACTCGTCAACATCTGCAGCTACTCACTTTTTCACAGGAAGCTGACGTTTCCCGTCCTAAGAACGATCTGTGAAATGAGCGTTCACAGATTCGCTGTCGTCTTGCGATGAAAGGTGCCATAGCATGTCTCCCGGAGCCTGCTATCTCGCCGTACGTTACCATTGACTACCGCGCATTCGTGTCAGCGAGGAAGGTATTTACAGGACACTGGCTCACAAAGAATGCCATGTTAGAACAGCTGAAAAATGTAATATCTAAGTTGGGATTTGAACAAGGTTCTCCCGCTCTCCGTGCGGTGGCTCTAGCCTTTGAACTACATTGACAACATGCCGATATGCCATTCAATCTTCCAACTGATTAATTGTTTTTACTCGGTTCAACCAACTAGTACGACTCCCTTCGGAGAACCACCTTATGGCGACTTACCTTCGGAACTACTTAGTATCCGGATAATTTTAACAAGTTATCGACCAACTCTCCAGGCTATTTTATTATAATGCTAAAACTCCTCTTATTCACGTATATATTGAATATTACACAGGATAATGATTTTTTATTATTAGAAGCAGTTGAAAAATTCAACGCCACAGCTGGGATTTGAAGACGGTTCTCCCGCTCCCCATGTGGTTGCTCTAGCCTTTGAGCTACTGTGACAACATGCCGGTATGCCATTCAATCTTCTAACTGGTTAATTATTTTTTACTGTCTGTCTCCCTTCGGAGAACTACGTTAATGGTAATTATATAGTTACCCTAATAAAAAATGTATTTTATTTATTTGACTGGTTGCTTGTACCAACATGAAGAATTTTATGAACAGATATCCCTCTGACTAGATAATTAACCCAATTGTCAAAACCATTTTGGCAACCTTTATATTTATTTTTATATAACGTATAAGCAGTTCCAAACCTTCGCATCTCATAGACCTTCAAGAGACACTTTTTTTAAAAGCTGAGAGCCATCATTTGGAAGCATTAGCGCAGAAATTCGAACTTAGCTATTAAGAGAGTAGAGGCGTTTGAAAAATTAAAATTACGTGTTTGTTACCAACGTTCTCAATTGCCAGGATCATGTCAGCCGGTGTGTCGGAATTCCGTCCCCCTATTCTTTCACATACCAGTAAAACTATGGCATGGGAATGTTGCTTTTAAACACACTGGAAGCGTTGATATGTATCACTACGTGTGATTATTACTCACATATCCATTCGTAAGAGATACAAAGACAAAGAAACGATGGTATGCGAAAAGTAAATACAGAACTCCTAGCCTTGTATAAGTGCAACAAAGAGAGGTTGCGCGCTGGAACTAAAGGCCCAGGGGCGTGATCAAATTATTAATTTCTTGACTGTCTCGTGTCTTCCTGAAGATGCTGGCAATCAGCGCCATAGAATGTCTTGGAGCTAGCGCAGAAAACTCGAGTTTGGGAAAGAGATTCAAACACAACGCCAAGAACACGTGGCTGGCCTTCCTAACAAAATCGATATTACTACCTTTGAGCTGCTTGCTTCAACAGGTAATGCTTCTCAAACACTTGCTCCACAGAGGGAAACAAGGCCATTTCCAAGATTTTCAGACACGTTTGGTAAACATTTCATACCCGGCGTGCTTTTAACTTGTAGCCACTTGGCTATCAACTTCAGCTTACCACAACATTCTGACCTAATATGGGGGATTTCGTCGCAAGATCAAATGTATAGTCCTCAAATTTAACTTATAACTGTTCTAAGTTCACGAGAGAGTTGGGGAATTTATATCCGTACCTGTAAGTTACCATGGTAGCTCAATGGTTAGAACAGGATCTCCGAGGTTCAAAACCCGCCCATGGCACCTTTCCAACTGCTGCCCTACAGACGGCTTGTGTGGAAGAAATGATTAATTCATAATGCTCTAAGATCGTTTGTACTTTAGTAAAATATTATCCAAAAAAGTTGTGCGATCTGTAAAACAGGAAAGAATTTTCATATTTAATAAGCCACTTTCGGGTTTTATAACCTACTAATAACAGAACTTTTAAGACTGCTTTCTTTGCTACTTCGGTGCATAAGAAGTGTCATAGCTTCGAAATCGAGATTTCACTTGAATACAATATTTTGAGATTGTTTGTCCTCTCATAAAGAAGAATTTTTAGAAAAAAAATAGAATTTTTACCTCTTTACTTTTGTCACAGTTATCAATGCTTATGTAATATTTTTTTCACAGCGTAGCGCAAGTGTTTCAGAACCTCTCACTAACTCCCGCCGCCAGTTTATTTAGAAAAACCCTACTGGATTTCTTAGATATATTTTTCTATTCAATGTATGCTGTAATAATCTCTTAAGGAACATCTTATGTGTTCCATTCAAAGGGGGAGGGGGGGGCAGGACCGGGTAGTGAGGCACAACCGGGAAGATGGGTTTCTTTTAAACTGGAAAGTGCTACCATCTACTACTTCTTGACTGAACTGCATTATCATAACGGCAGCAGTCAGAAGCAGGAGTTCGAAGAATATATTCGCGTTATTGTGTCTGTAATCTTTATGATTAGAAATTTCCGCGTTTTGAAGTAATTTAACTGAAATTTGAAGTCGGAGTTAAAGAGGGAAGTATCTACAGCAACATCTTTTACTTTTACTAAATGAAATTGCAAAGATTTAAGAATTGTTTTCAATGTCGTTACAATTCTGGAAACAAGTCATTATTGTGGTATGCCTTAAGAAGAACAAAATGGCGTGTGGGGGCAGAAGCGGGGGGCATAACCGGTCCCACCAATCCTGTGTCCTAACAAGTTTAGTGATGTTGACTTCATGCCAGCTGAAACCACAGAGCAACACACTCCTCAGTCATCAGCATCAATAACTTTTACACTACATACCCAGCCTTGTGAGTCAGCCTCTCTTCTTCCCTCCAAAATTGCAGACACACAAATTGGAGATCAGAGTCCTCTAAAAGAACCAGAATGTTCTTCGGAACAAATGGATGTCGCATCACCTTCCACGCAGACATACTCCAGTGACTTGCTAAAAATAACAATATCAGCTGAAGCACAAACATTTGCAGTTTCACCAAAAGATGTGCTGCCAGTTCCCTGTGCTAAAAAACTTCCCTCATCGCCAAGATGACGCCGAGGGAAAACAGCTGTCCTTACAGAGTCACCATATAAGGTTGAGCTTCAAAAAAAGGCAAATACTCAACCTAAGTCACCAGCAATTTACAGAAAGTCACTTCAGTCTAAGTTTGGTGAAACAACAAGAGCAAACAAAGCCAAATATAGCGGCGAAAATTCTAGCGATAGCCAGTGCTCTTATTTCAAGGAGAAATATAGTGAGACAAAACGAAATGACGACTGGATTCAGTGTGTGAAGTGCAACAGATGAGCCCATGAACTTAGGACAGGTTGGCCCCAAAAGGCATTGAAATATTTTGAATGTAATGACTGTTAAGCACAGAAAAATTTTAGTACCCGGTTCTGCCCCACCGTTTTAACAGCTCTGCCCCCACCCTAGGGGCAAAACCGTATTTTGCAAACAAAGACTTTTTAATTTATATTACGTATGTGATAAAAGATGACAACAAAGCACATGTTTTAAAATGTTCACAATTCATGATACAATAATTTACCATAAATTGCATTTCTTAAAACATTATATGTTATGATCAATTATAATATATTGCTAGATACCCGATCCTGACCCCCCCGCCTTCCCCTATTACTTTCCCTATGTATCTGTAACAAATTATTGTTAATAAGCTTATTCTTCTATTTCATGCTAATCGAAATAAACATTAGCAGAAATGCTCTCATTACTTAGTTCCTTATAAGTAGAAGGAAAGTAAAGGAATACACTAGGTTAAATCGACAATCAGATGTTTTAAAATGTGGTTGTTATGGGATTGAATTCCATTTCTTGCGTGGCCAGTAGTTGACAAGTTCCCGTATGTAAAAAGTTTTTAGTATTTTAAAACTGAAACAAATAGCAAGAAATATCTCGAAAACGGTCAACTCCACGAAAAAAAATGTATATAACATAAAGTGTTTGTTTTAGGAGGTCTAGTGAGGTTATTGTCTATCTGTTAGGGTTTACTAGTTATGCAAAATTCCGCGAAATTCATCCGGAATAAAGATGTCTTCAGAGGTTATTCCCAGAAACTTAAAGATATGCATTTCATTTGTCATATGTATATATATAGATATATAAACATATATCTATATATGTATCTATATATCTACATATATATATATATATATATATATATATATCTTTAGTATGCAATATTTTCATCAAACTTTTTGAGAAAATCTAAATTTTTGACAAGTTTTCCATGTAAAGGGAAAGTGGGGTGGGGGATTATCTTGAACATTTTGTTTCGCATTCCTGGAAGATGGAAGTTTTGTATTTAACAGCCTTATCGTATTTAGCACACACACATACACACACTGGCAGACAGACACACACACGGACATTTTTATAAAAATTGTTTAAATTTTCTTTTTTCGTTTTTTTTGGTTCAGGAGGTCGCAAAACATATATTACCGGTGAAATCTCGGTATCGAATTTGTGGATGCAATACAATACCTTCTCTATACACTAAATACACAATGCTTCTAGAGAAAGTAAGAATCAATTTACAAGGACTCATCCGTATTTTACGTGTGTAGATATCCCTTCATGCTTTAAAACAGTTGCATAACTCAACTCGGCTACTTCAGTTTAAACCGATCAGTGGCTTCATATTACCCCTGTCAAGGAATACGACTTAGTCAATGTCACAGCTAATTAGTAAGAGAGGTAAAAGGAAAGTCCTTCACCCAATTTCCCACTGATCGGTGTAACTCTATTTTATACTCTTTCTATTTTTAATTCTACGATATATACTTCCTTTTCTTTCTCTACACGCACTATGTACATAATGTATAGGGAAGATATTTTATTGCACCCAAAATTCGATACTTAGATTTCACCGAAAATACATGTTTTGGGACCTCCTGAATAAAAAAAAAATATTTACAGAAAAAGGCTCTTGTGTGCGTGTATGTGTGTGTCTCAGGACAGCATAACTCAAAAACCAAAGGTCCGTTAAATACCAAACTTGGTATTTAAATTCAGCATCTTTCAAGGTTGCGACACGAAGATTTTCAAGAAAATCTCCCCACCCCAATTACACTTTATATGGTGCATTTTTTGAAACTTTTAATTTTCTCAAAAATGGTTGAGCAATTTTGATTAAAATCTCTTATATTTAAGATATTTGTGACAAATAAAATGTATATCTTCAACTTTCTGGGAATAGCCACTGAAGACATGTTTATTCTGAATGAATTTTGAATAACTGATAAACCGCAAGAGATAGATAAAACGTTTCACACAAAAATGTAGAGCTCGTTAAGACACACAATTTATGTTATATACACTTTTCCGTTGATTTAATCGCTTTTGAGATATTCCTTTTTATTAGCTTAGGCTTTAAATTACTTACACTTTTCTCATACAGGAATTTGTCAACCCCTGTCCATAGATACAAAGGTACTTCAATCACACAGCAACCAGCTTTTAATAGAGTTGACTATCGATATAGCGAATGGAATTCACTTATTTCCCTTCTGCTTACAAGAAAGCAGTTAATAAGACCTTTCCTATTAGTTTTTCCTGGCTTAGTATTAAGTAAGTAGAAGAGTAAACGTTTTAACAATTATTTATTGTAGAGATGTAAAAAAAAGTCATGTGAATGGAACACATCGGATTTTTATTATCCTACTGTTTAACGAGAATTTAAATGATTTGATCATTTTGTGGAATTAAAGCTAAAGATATATAGAATGTAATAAATATTAATTATCGAAAGTATTTAGCAGTTATTTTATTGTTTAAAGAACTTACATTAAAAATACTCCTCGTATAATTGCGTAAAACTTTCACCATATCGCTTAAACAGCCCTAGTCGTTTTAAGATACGGTGCGGGTGCTTTATGTATATTTTCTGGGATTATTTTGAAGTATGATTGTGTAGTGTAAATATTCCGGAGCACCCACAATTGCCAATTATTTATATCCATATTATTTACCTGTGTTAAAATATTGGGCTTCTAAAAGAAACCTTAAGTGGGTTTTGTTGTATAGAAGGCAGTTTATGAAGTAACAATCTCACAGTGGCTTTGTATTTTACTGTGGGGAACTATCTTTTGTCCCTTTATGTGAGCCCACGATGTTTAAGTGATATAGTGGGAGAGTAAATTTTAAGTGAAATGAAGAAACTACTTTATGACGTAGTCTAAAATTCCATGTGACGATGTAAATAGATTGATCATGATTAAGAAAAGAGAGACCTACGCCAGCAACTGCGTGAAAGTAACTAAACAATAAAAGAAAAGTTCAGATATATTTTGATCGTATATTTTTATCTACACATACTATATACATAGTGTGTAGAGAATGTAGTGTTTTGCACCCAAAAAAACTGATATCGATATTTCACCTGAAATATATTTTGAGCCTCTGAATCCAAATGAAGTATTTTTTGAAAAAGGTCCATTTGTGTGTGTGTGGCTGTTAGCCGGTCTGTTTGTCAATATGTGTGTGTCTGTGTGTTTGTATCTGTGGGCAGCATAGCTCAAAAACCAAAAGTCCGTTAAATACAAAAAAATGGTATTTAAGCTCAGTATCTTCCAAGGATGCTCCTCGAAGTTTTTCCCTCCACCCCTAGCTATCCTTTACATGCAAAAATTAGAAAATTTTAGTTTTCTCAAAAATGACTGACGATTTTGATTAAGATATCATATATTAAAGATATTTACATGATAATTAAAATGTATGTCTTGAATTTTCCGGGAATAGCCGCTGAAGACATCTTTATTCTGGATGAGTTTGCAGAATTTTGCAGAAGTGGTAAACCGTAAGAGATAGACAAAAGCTTACGCAACAAAATATACATCTCATTAAAACACACAATTTATGTTATATATCTTTTTTCGAGGAGATAGCCGTTTTAGAGATAATCCTTTTTTTTAGTTTTAAAATGCTTAATACTTTTCTTATACTGGAGGTTGTCAACCACTGGTTAAACAAACAAAGATCGCTTTAGCCCGTGGAACTCCATTTTTTGTTGTATTTTTTAACGTTCTTTAACCTGGTTGGTCATATCGGACAATCAATGAAATTGGTAAAATGATGCTCAAATGATCTCGGGGTACATGAAGCTTAAAGTTGCTCGACATTCGTCTTCTCAGAATAAGGGAAAACCCCGTAAAAAGCCTTATCCGAGATTTGAGCGATTTTCAAACTCACAACCTTTTAAATGTGAGGCAGACACGCTACCACCACACTAACCTGGCGGGCTGGAACTCCCTTATTTCCCTCCTACTTACAAGGAAGCAAGTAATACGAGTATTTATGCTAACTTTTTCTCGATTAGCATGAAGTAAATAGAAGAATACGTTTTTAACAATAAATTTTTTACAGAGATTTAGACAAAGTTATGTGCTTGAAATATATCACATGTTTTTATAAAGATTATCTTTGAAATGTTGACAGTGACTTGCAAAACTATTTTGTCACAAAGGAATGTTCCCGGAAAATTGTAAATGTGCCAAGTATATTTCGGCTTTATTCATTGTAATCGGTGTTGGTGTTGAGGGATATTTCACGTAAGATTTCAAGTGCTGTTGCATATAGAGATTTAGAACGCTTAATTGTTTGTATCGACAGGTAACTTTAAAGCGAACAAGCACAGGATTTTTCATCTATCATCTTTCCCTTATCATTAGTCTTCGTTTTGATTAGATGACCGATGGTTTTGAAATTGCGACCTCCCATGAGTAGAGGTCTCTCCGGTATAGATTTAAAATTGAGGTGACGATGCTGCGACTTGAAAAGTTTCATTTCATATCCCAAAAAGGTTGATTGGCATTGTAACAGCATCGTTTTATTTCAACAAAAATGCTTTTTAAAGATTTAGTCAAGTAAGCAAATACAATTTATTAAAGTTATTTAATCAACACTAATGACAACAGTTTTGTAATAAATGCCTTTATTCCAATGTTGCACAGCAATTTTATTCTCGTCGCTTCGACACTCGCACACAGTTGAAGACTGCTTGGCTCTTTTTAATCCAATTGCTCTCTTAAAACTTTCTGCCGCAACTGACTCACCGCAGCCTGGTTTCCTTTTATACCTTGCGATTACGCAGTAAAATTTCCAGAAGTACGGGTTATTATTGGACGTGTTCTTTACAGGCAAATGTGATAATGTTACACGCAGATATGATGATCCAGGACTTCGTGCACGTGTTAAAAGTGGCAATGTCCACCTACGATAATGCAGAGGAGATATGGGGAAAAAACAACCCGCACACAAGTCAGCTTCGCAAAGTATATGCGCGTGCATGTTCGTACGTAGTCTTATTGTGTTAGGAGCTGAAAATACGATACATAAAAATTAAAAATATAGCTTTCATTTGTGATGTAAATAAGTTAAGTATATGGTATTTTAAATAAAATCGTTATAGACCTTTTTGAGAAACTCAACATTTTTATAAATGTTCCAAGTAAAAGTTAGTTTGCGATGGCAATATTTTCCTGAAAATCCTTGTGCTGCATACTTAAAAGATGCTGAAACCAAATATCAAACTTGATATTTAATGGAGTTATCATTTTTTAGTTATACACAACAGAGGCCTTTACCTAAAAATTTTTTGGTAGAATTCAGGGGTGTTCAAAAATTTTCCGGAGAAATCTCGGTATCAAATTTTTGGGTGGAATGCATTAACTTCTTTGCATAGTGTATCTTGTAAAGAAAGTTACAGCGAAAGTCTCCCGTTACTGCAAAACTAGAATAGTGCTATTTTGGATCTTTATAATTGCGCTTATTACTATTCCATTTCATCTGGTCGAGGGATAAGAAAAAAAATTGGAAGTGGTTCTTGTTCGAAGAGCTATGTTTTGTCTTTTTCAAAGAATACGTTACCACTTTCTCTGCGAGGCTGTAATTTTGGGCTCCATTCCGGTTTGGCAGGTGAAACTGATCGGTATCTAACATCAGATGAGATGAAAACTGTAATTTACTAATTTCAGATTTGATACTGTCTTAATTATTGGACTTATTTGAAAAATTTCTTCATAGTTCCTGCATATTTCTGTATTAGATACGGATATTCAATTTCGTACACTCGGATTAAGTGGCTTTATAGATTAAAATCTTATTTCTTTCTCCATAAACAAAAATAACTATTACTTTCTCTGCAAGTGTTATGCACAAAGTGTATAGAGAAGTTATTGTATTGCACCCAAAAATTCGATACCGATATTTCGCCGGAAATACATGTTTTGGGAATCCCTGAATAAAAAAAAAGGATTTTAGAAAAAAGTTCGGATGTGTGCCTGTGGACAGAATAGCTCAAAGAGGAAAAAACCGTTGAATACCAAACTTTTTATTTAAGTTTATTATCTTCCAAGGATGTGACACAAATATTTTCAAGAAAATCCCCCCCCCCAACTATCCTTTACATGGAAAACGTTTTGAATATTTTTTTATTCTCTAAAATAGCTCTAACGTTTTTTATTAAAATACCACATATTAAAGCCATTTCCATCACAAATAAATCGTATATTTTGAATTTTCTGGGAATAGTATCTAGAGAACTGTTTATTCTGGATGCATTTTGCTGAATTTTGCATAACTAGTAAACCATAAGATATATGCAAATCTTACTACACAAAAATGTAGAGCTCGTTAAAACACATAACCTATGTCATATACATTTTTTCGTGGAGTTGACCTTTTTCGAGATATTCCTTGTTATTAGTTTCAGCTTTAAAATACTTAGAATATTTCTCATGCGGGATGTTAACTGGCCACGCAAAGTAACGGATTTCATTCCCATAGCAATCAAATTTTAAAACATTTGACTGCCGGTTTAGCCTAGTGTATTACCATATTTCCCTTCTAGTTACAAGGAACTGTTTCTGCTAATGTTTATCTCGATTAGCATGAAGTGTGTAGAAAAATAAGCATAATAACAATGATTAGTTACAGAAATGTAGAGAAAGTCAAGTGAATGGATCATATGAGATTTTTTTAAACAACAAATAATAAAGCAGAATTCAAGACATAAGTGAGATTGAGCTGTATGTGGAGAATACACACATAACTTGTAGTAGGTTGGGATATTGGAAGGCCCAGAAAATGACAAACAGTGCTGGCAAGTGAGCCTGCCTATTCTGTGGTGGGCATGAAGAATGGGTACATATTTTGGCTGAATGCACCCAGTGGCAGAACACGAATAAAACCGTGTTTCCTGAGAGGTTTCTGGTGTCGACTCGCTTGTAGGAAGATTCTGTAATAGACGAACTGCATAAATATGGGCCTCTTTCCTTCCACTGAATGTACGAACCTACAGCCCATACATTTCCTTGAAGCTTCGATACATATACAGGTTGGTTCGCCCAAAATTGCTTCTGCGTACAGTAAGTAGGGGAACTATTGTGTTCGAAAATTAGATAGCGACATTTCACCAGAAATATATTTTGAGTCTCTCTGAATAAAAAAAAAAAAAAAAGTGTTAAGAAAAGGTTTGAGTGTGTATGTGTGTGTTTGCTTGTCTGTCTATTCAACATAAATTTTTATTTCAAATATTAATTATTTTATATTCTTAAACAACAGTCAGCCTTTTATATTGCACCTTACAAAAAATAGGCCAAGAAAACTACATATATAATTAGAATATATAGTTTATCTTAAGCCAGTTCTTTGCTTCACTTATTGGCCACTCGATTTTGTAATAATAAAAATATTTTTTATACTTTCTGAAATATAACAGTGTGAGCTTGCGCATGGCATTGACACTCTGTGATTCTATTTCTGTTTTCTTATCATAATTAAATAGTTGAATTGTATTTTCGCATGTTGTATAAACTGAATTATTTTTTTAATTTAAAATCATTCCAATGCAAAACGTATTCCAAATAAAGTATCGTGGATGAAAAATAGTATTTATATGAATTCAAAAAAATATACCGTATGTGTTTTATGTATTATAATGTATATTACATATATTATGTATTATGTATTTTATTGGATAAATTAACCTTTGCAAAGTACCTGATGACATTTTTAAAAATCTGATGTGTTGCATTCACGTGAATTTTTCTGCTCTGCAGATAATTATTTTTACAAATGTTTATTCTTTTATCTAAATAGTGTTAATCTAGATACACTTTAGCAGAATTTGTCCGATAATTTGCTTCTTTTTAAGTAAAAGGAAAATATGTTAAAACATTAGTCTAATGCGACAGTAAATATCTTTAAAAATCTGGTCACTATATGAAGCAATTCTGTTCACTGTATAATTAAAATAAAATTCTCTTATCCTTTGCTTTCCAGGAGTAAAACAACAGAGAAATGAAACGAAAGATGACTTCCCGTTTGAGAAAAGCTAGCTAGCTTAAATTTGAGGCAAATAACGAAGTTTATCTGGAAACCGTTTAATCTACAAAAAATGTATAAGACATTAAATTTTTGTGTAGTAAGTTTTCGTTTATCTCTTTTGGATTACCAGTTAAAACGTATCTAGAATGAAGAGGTTTATAGAGGTTTTTCCCAGAAAATTCAGAATATCATTCCATGTATCAAAAGAATCTTAAGCTTAATCAAATTCGTTTAGAGCTATTTTTGAAAAAATAAAAAAATTTCAAAAACATTCCATGCAAAGATAGTCGTGGTGTGGGGTTTTTCCGATAACATTTGTGTCGCACTCATAGAAGATACCAAATTTAAATATAAAATTTGGTATTTGATCGACTTTTCATTTTTGGATTATATTTTTCACACACTTACACACGCGTGCGTGCGCGGGACTTTTTCTTATTTGTTTTTTTTTTTTTTTTTATTGGATTCAGTGGACCCTATACGTGAATTTCCGGCGAATTTTCGGTATCGAGTTTTGGGTGGAATACAATACTACTCTATCTGCTATGTACATTGTGCAAAAGTGCTTGAGAATGTAAACATAGTAAAGTGGTAAATTAGACTATTTATGGCTGTAGTGTGATAACCTGAGGTCCAAATTAAGTTAACAGCCTTATATTTTGTTTTTGGCAACTAAATTAGAAAATTAAGGTAAACAAATAATATTATGACGGTCAGAAATGCTCCTCGTTACTTTCGGCTCGTCACCCGCACTTGAAATAGAGCTTCCGATACGTAAATGCAGCGAAAAAAGTGACAATAAAAGCAGACCGTATTCACTTTGACGAACAACAATAACGGAAAATGGCAAGAGACGGGCTTTTTCCGATAATTCTGGCTGAGTGGTGTGTCTGCCTAATGAAGCTAATTAGTGAAGGAAAAATATAGCAGCTGCGTATATCGGGGAATTTACAAGCAACCAACCAGTGGGACATTTCCTCAGCTAAACTACATGCAGCACATAAATCCACAGTTTAATAAAAGCTCGTTGTTTGTATCCTTCATTTAGATAGTATTGTTCGGCTACTAACAGTGCTTAAACCTATAATCTTGCTATTGAAACAGGAAAGTGTACATGGAACCTACATTAAAAAAAAAATCTGATGTGTTCCATTCACATGACTTTCTCTACATCTCTACTCAAATTTTTCTCAAAAAGCATATTCTTCTTTCTACTTCATGCTAACCGAGTTGTCTTATGTCTTGCTTTCTTGTAAGGAAAAGTGAAATAAGGAAATGCACTAGGCTAAACTGACAGTCAAATGTTTTAAAATATGGTTGCTATGGAATTGAAATCCGTTTCTTTCCGTGACCAGATTTGACAAGCTCCCATATGAGAAAAGTATAAGTATTTCAAAACTGAAACCAATAACAAGGAATATCTCAAAAACAGTCAACTCGACGAATATATATGTATTAAAGTATACAATTCATGATATATATGAATATATGTATATATATATATCATGAATTGTATATTTTAAAGAGCTCTACATTTTTGTGTAGTAAGTTTTTGTTTATCTCTTACGGTATAACAGTTACGCAAAATTCCGAAATTCATCCAGAATAGAGATCTCTTTAGAGGATATTCTCAGAAAATTGAAGACATGCATTTTATTTGTAATGTAAATATATTTAATATACAATATTTTAATCAAAATCGTTAGAGCCTTTTAAGAGAAAATCAAAATGTTCAAAATTTTTTCCATGTAAAGGGTAGTTGAGGGTTGGGTGATTTTCTTGAAAATCTTCGTGTTGCATCCTTGGATGACATTAAACTTAAATGCCATTTGGTATTAAACTGACTTTTCGTTTTTAAGTTATGCTGCCCAAAGACACACATACACATATTGACAGACACTCACGGATCTTTTTCTAAAAATGATTCTTTTGGATTTAGGGAGTCTCAAAACCTACATTTTGGGATAAATCTCGGTATCGAATTTGTGGGTGCATTGCAACGCCTTCTCTTTACACTATGCACATAGTACGAGTAGAAGAAATAAACTTAGTTGAAACAAAAGTGATAATTTAAAAATAAAAATTACTGTCCAAGAAGGATGGGATTATGGGTAAGAGAATTGTGAGAAATATCACTGCTGACGTCTTCCCCGCTGGATGCAATTTCTTTGCAACACTTATATATATTTGTGAGCCAGGTTGTGTAGACCGCATTAACCGGCGGGAAGAGACTCGGGGTGCTAACCACGTCCTCCCCTCCACGAGGTCTATAATTAGCAGGAATAGGTAACGCAGGGGTCAGGCGGTAAGCGTTCGTGCTGTTGTGAGACGGAGTTTTAGTTTAGAGTATTTGTGAGCAGCCATATGTTTTTTTAATTCTTTTAAATAGAGTGATCTAAAATAAACTAAATATTCTATGTTATTATTTGTGTAATATTCAATATCTCTGAGATGACGCTCCGCAACATACAGAATCTGCAGGTCTGCAGCTGCGCCAAAACAAAACAGCAGTATTAAGCTCCTACTCTACTATAAAACATTTCGCAACCATTTTTAGAGTATTACATGCCACGGTCGTTTACTACTGTCTCTGCTGCCTTTAGTAATAAGAGAAAGTTTTGCATTTCACCCAAAAAAATCACTTCAAATACACTGACATTCACTGAATAAAAACATCCGATGTGTTCCATTCACATGAATTTTTCTAGCTATTCCACATACAAAGTATTCTTGCAAAAGATTATTCTTTTATCTACAACATGCTTTTTGAGATAAACGTTTTCGGAACTGTCCTTATTAATTAATTCCTTGTAAATAAAAGGAAAATAAGGAAATATACCGAGCTAAAGCGATAGTCAAATCTTTTAAAACAATCTGAAACAATTGAAATTCGGTTATCTTTGCAATGCCAGCCATGAAACAAGAGAAATAAAGGAAATGTAAATTCCCCTTTGAAAAGTACTTTAAGGTAGAAACCAACTGTTTTCTGCACCAAAATAAATATGACAAATTGTGTGCTTTAACGAGATCTACATTTATTTTGTGGTAACTTTTTGATAATTTATTACAGTTTATCAATTAGATAAAAGTATGTTAACTTTGATATTTGTTTGCTTTATCAAAATTATTAGAGACATTTTTGAGAACAACAAAATTTTCAAATAAATTCAACCTAAAGGACACTTAGGGGTGGGAGATTTTTTGAAAATCTTCGTGTCGCATTCTTGGAAGATACTGAACCTAAATACCAAATTTGTTTTAACTCTCTTTTCGTTTTTAAGCTACGCTATCCACAGCTGTCCATGGACCTTTTTTAAAATTATGTTTTGGAACCAAGGCACCTCAAAACTTATATTTTCGCTGAACTGTCGATATCAATTTTTTGGGTAGAATATAACATCTCCTCTACCAACAATATGCATAATACGTTTAGAGAAAGTAAAGATATTGACATAAATTTTGAGTTTAATGACATCTACCTACATTTTTATGTAGCAACTTTTTGCCTATCTCATACGGTTTACTTGTTAAGCAAAATTCATCCAGAATGAAGATATCTTCTGAAGTATTCCCAGAAATTTAATATCTATATTTTTATTGTGATGTAAATATTTTAATATACAGCATTTTAATCAAAATCGTTTTTGGAAAAACAAAATTTTCAAATTTTTTCCATGTAAGGGATAGTTTGGAATGAGGAAAATTTTTTGAAAATATTGTGTCGCATTCTTGATAGATACTACCTATATATAAGAACTAAGTTTGGTGTTTAACTATCTTTAATTTTTTGAGCTATGTTGTGCACAATGACACACGGACCTTTTTCTAAAATTATGCGATTCTTTGGACTCTGGGGACTACAAAACATATATTTCAGTGAAATCTTGATATCGAATTTTTGGGCGGAATACAAGATATTCTCTATACACTAGGTACATTCTACGTGTAGAGAAAGTAAAACAGGTTTACTGTACACTAATTACATCAAAGTTTACCTAAAAATGTCAGACACTTCTACTAGAGGTGCATAATTTTTTCAGACGAAAGTTTTAGTTTTATCTATTTCTAGCCCATACTATTATGTATTCATAGTTGTATCTCCGGCACTTTGTAGGTTTTACTGCAAGTGCCAAGGAAATATATTTAATCCTAAAAATATTTTTCTGTAGTTTATTGTTGCGGATATGCAGTATAGTAATATTTTAAATTTTTACCATTAAATCTTATCTTTTTTTCCGCAGTCAGCTTACCCTCACCATAGTTAAGACTACACCCCCAGAGGACTTACAAGCGAATGTCTAGAAGTCAGAAGCTTATTGGGGAGTCAACGGCATGAAACCATAGAACGAAGAACCTAGAACGAGTGCTCAGCCCGTAGCCAGGCATGAGTGTATGGAAGTGGATGATATAAAATGCAAGCGAAATGGTCGATAGGAAAGATGATGATAGAGCAGTTGGTTGAATAAGTGGCAGAGGAAACCTGAGGACCCGGAGAAAACCCGTCCAGCCGCAGCTTCGTCCCACCTTGGGATTGAACCCGTGCCGACTAGTTGGTAGGAGAGCCGATTAACCACTAATCCACGGCACTGCCCTTATATTCTTTACTTTCCTCTATTTGTTAGCTTTCAATTTGGTTTCTGCAGTATTTAATACCAATTATCTCGGCACAAGCAGCCATATCACCTTCAGTTGTTCTGTCTTAGATAATAATGCGCGTCTAAAGGATCGCGGAGACCAGAGCTTACGTTTGCGCGATTTTCCCAGCAGTAGGTAATTAATTGATAAAGTTTGTTTATCGTGGAATTGGTTGTTTATTTCCAGAACCCAAATATTTTAAAACAATTAAATAGAATTTGAACATGCTACACACTTGAAGTCTCTTTCCATGGTATGATATTGCGAGCAGTCATGATTTTTAATGCTTTTCTCCCAGGTTATTCTATCGTCATAACGTTTTACCACTCATTCCCTAATGCGAGTTTTCTCCCGACGAAAATATTATCTAGTTCTTTTGATGCTTTTAAATTGCTAGCGGAAGTTATATGCTTATATTTCTTCACCTGAGTTGCCACAGTTATTACTCCTCATGTACACAAAATGTGCATGATTCGTGGCGTGCCAATAATAATCAACAACGCCTAGATTTTGAGATTGCAGTACACAAATGATATGTCCCGTAGATTAGTACTGATATTGCGGAATTCTGCATTAAAGCGGAATTAATTATTCCCTTGTTACTCAAATGTAAATTCAAACTTATTTCGCCTCAGAAGCTCTAACGTGTCCTGACGCAAGTTTTGTAACATCTCTTCAGTCGAGTTAATTCCTCTTTTGTAACGGTTTCGTTTTTTATAATTGTTTGATGCTATGATATTTTTTCGTTATTTCTCAACATACTTAGGGTTCCCTACTCCTTATTGTTTTCGTATTCTTAGATGTTTCTTTTTCTTCTCCACCACAAATAGCCTATGTTTATTATGCTTATATTATTCCATTTTACATATTACTGAATGAATAAATAAATCTTGATCGTATTTTCCTATTTGTTTCCCTCCCTGGTCTAGTGGTTGCCATGCTAGACTCTAAAATCCAAGATTGCAGGTTCCGACCTGGCAGAGGATTATGCATTTTTTGCAAAAATCCTTAGTGTGGCTTCCTTCGGAAGAAAAGTAAAACCAGTGGCCTCGTGTAGTGTTTATTTGAAAAAGAACTCCATACCTTGAAAAAAGAAGGTTCCTGGGTAAAGTTCCACCATTTTGAGTCCTAAAGTCATGATTTCGGCGTACGGTGCCATCTGTGGGAGACAAGGTGATCCCTTGTCACCATGACGCACAGCAGCGAACTCGCGAACTAGAAATTAAAATTCGGTCACGGAAACATCGTAACGATGCCCTATGCTCCAATTAACAGTTACAGGAAGTAACTAATTTACATTTTTCCTCTTTTCTTTTGAAGTAAGCTTATAAGAGGGTTATAAAATCTTTCTTTTTCTTTGCATTTCATACTATCTTTTTATTATAAACCATTTTACTATGTCTTTTAAACATTTCTGTTACAGATACAGAATTTTTGTCCTTTATCATTTATTTTTGGACTTTAAATTCAATTTCACAGCAACTAAATGTATTTCAGACAAATTTTCCATTATTCACGGCTGTCGAAAAATGTCGATTTCCTCTCGTGTATTTAATCTCCGTTCTCGCTTTGCAAAGATGCAATTGGAAGGCAATATTCGTATGACTCACAATATCTTTTGGGTAGTTTACGGTTTCAATCCCATTTACATTAATTTTATTTTCACCTAAGTAGGTCTATCATTGAAAAAATGTGCACTTCATCTCATATTTTCAAGTTTCTGCCTCATTCAACGAAGATGTACCTACCACACTTCTAACGCAATATTCTTATTTTCACATAATACATTTTACCGACCTCAAAATTCTACAGCTGTCATATGAATCCTTTTCAACATCGTTCAAAAGAAAGCGGCAGTTTTATATATCCAGCTATCCTCGTTTCTATTTCCTTGGGCTTTGAACTTGTTTTTTATCTAAGTTTTGTGCTAACGTCATTGACAAAGCTTTCAAAGCTATTCGCTCAGTTTTTTTAAATGGTAGCATTCCTTCAAATCTTTCAGAAGAGATTCTCTTTTTAATCCGCTTTCTTTCATGCTTTACACAAGGGACTGAATATTTCCGCAGCATTAAGAGGAAATAGGAAATATTTGAAACAACACTCCATTTCTTTTGTTTCCAAATGACAATCTGTTCGGAAACATGAAAATATTGCTAACATGTTCACAATGGAGTAATTCTGTATTGTCTTGTTTTTAGATCTTATGTTATCCTATTGCATGTTTAGGTAAGTATGTGCACTATGTGTTGTTTCAAAGTAATCACTTTAGAACAAATATACCGAAAAAGCTCTTATTTTTTACAAAAGGGTTGATGTTCTCAATTCAAGTTTAATCTGCGGATTCCAAATTACAAAAACCAAAGAGTAGCTGATTCAACTGGTATACTAAATTAACCATGAAAGTCGGTTAGAAGTACTCGGTTCCATATTAAAGAGTTATCAAATTTCAAAAATAATTGCGCACATTTTTATGATTTGTTCAATATAATTATGGACAAAATAGTTTTCATGGTCCTCTATTTTTCAAGAACATAAATTTCCTTTGTGAAATCCATGGGATGGATAATTTGTATTTTTTAAAATATACATATTATTCTTCAGTTAAGGATAACTATTACAATTAAATACTATATTTTATTTCATATTAAAACACATTTCTTGAAAATAAAAAATGAATGTGCACATTTTCTAACACTGATTATGTACTATTTTCTTAAAATCCTAAATCTAGAATTAGCTTTGATATTAAGAAAAGATGCTAGATCCCTTTAAACACATTTTATCTAAAAATATGAAAGTAAATGAAAAATATTTTATAATGGGGGAGGTTTTATACTGGTAAAAGGTAAAAAACCAAAATTACCATAGACTACCACTGTAGTGTAGTGCCGAATATTCTGAACTTTCAATTTACAGGTCCGTTTTTTTTGTATGTTTTGTTTTTTTAGTGTTTAACGCCCATGTTTACTACAGACGGCACCGCAGGCGATGACACTGATGATGCATGGTATGAAGATGGCGGAAAACCAGAGAACCCAGAGAAATTTGTCCCTGCGTTGCTTTGTCAACCACGAATTCCACATGCGGTCAC
This sequence comes from Hymenopus coronatus, assembly GCA_030762935.1. NCBI lineage: Eukaryota > Metazoa > Arthropoda > Insecta > Mantodea > Hymenopodidae > Hymenopus > Hymenopus coronatus. Next base: position 60,134,576 of record CM060881.1, read on the forward strand.
CTGGGATCGAACCGGGTCACCTTGGTGAGAGGCGAGAGATCTAACCACTCCGTCACAGTGCGGTAAGTCTGGGGTTCAATTCCCATCTGAGGTGGAGAAGGTAAAGTTAATCTTGTTGCTTATATTTGATTTTAGGGTATGTTTACATTGGAAGAGAAGTCTAAGTAGATGAATAGTTTTCCAGTTGGGGAACGTCATAGAAAAATGCTCCCTTCATAATAAATTTAAATTGTGACTAACATTTTCTGTAATTAGAATCATTCATATTTTCCGTAAAGTCGGACATTTTGAACGTGGGAGGTGATGTGATGTGTTTGCCATTGAAAATCAGTAAAAACCAATTCAATCGTTTATTACCACAGAAGTTAAAGGAGACAATATAACTGTATGCAGTGTAAGGAGTTCAGGCTTCCGTTCTCGGCTAGGATGTGGGAAATTTTCTTTTAGTCGAATATTTTCTATCCTTCTCAGTGGAGGTATAGATGAGAGTGTGAATATGTGCATGGTCTAATGAAGAAGAAGAATAGAAACCCAATGACAATAGCACATATGTTACAAAGTAAATGCTGCCGCTATGACCGTGCAGTTCAAGGCTGGGTATAAATAGAATAATTAAAACAATTAAAACATAGTATTATGAGAGAGGCATGTTTTAAGTTTCAAGCGAAGTTTCTGCACACGTTCTATAGGGTATTTTCCATGAACATTTTAACTTTTTGATTCAAAGTTTGTCAAACTTCGATTTCGAGTACTCTTAATACGAAATAAAAGGTGATAACTGGAGTTTTAATTTTTTTTAATCCCTTTTTAAATTGGTTTGCATCTCTGTACCGATTTTTCTATTATTACTAGCTCGAAATGAAAATTTTCACCTCATAGGATCGACATTTTTGAACCACACTGTACTATACCAGCCAGTTACTCCGTTGCAATACGCCCTTTAAAACGCATTTATAGAATTTACAAAAAGCATTCGCTGTAGCGACTGGCGTTTAGATAATTTGTGAGCTTTGCTTTTTCCACCCAAAGCATAACGTCTGTGAGCGCTTCAGAAATAGAATTCTCTCGCTTCCCGAGCAGCTCGGTTTAAACGTTTTTGTAATCTATTGCGATTCACTTCACAAGAGACGTTCGTGTTGAAGTTAAAAACTTACACCTCAAGCAGGAGAGGAAGCGAAGCTTGAAATTGTGTCAGGATGGAAGATAATAACTCTTCCAGATAGAGAGAAGATAGCAAAATTCATTATCATTAATGCGAGAGCTCTTCATATAGCCAGCTTTGGGGGATATTACGCCCTTTTCATTTTACGGTGTAATTGCCGCTTATATTCCACTGCTCCGAATTTGATTAGAGTAATACACTTGCGAGAAAAAACGTTTTTCTGTGGTGGAAATGCACGCAAAGAAAGTTGAGCTAAGGAAGAATACAAACACCTTTTGTTAGAAAAGAACAAAACTTGCATTTCATGCAGTGTACTGAATTCATAATAGCGCCCACTGCATGTAACAATTATTGCAAGCTTTTAAATTTCTAGATTATACTTTTTACAGTGGGTTTGTTACATTGTACGTCAGCGATTCGCGCATATGCACCGCTTTGCACCCTATCGTAACTTCTCCGTTTACTAGATGTTTAGTTTCTCTACACGTACTATGTACATAGTGTATAGAAAAGGTATTGCACATTTCACCAGAAATACACGTTTTAGGGTCCCCTGTATCCAAACAATTTAGAAAAAGGTCCGTGGGTGTGCGTGTCCGTGTGCCTGTGTATCTATGTGTCTGTGAACAGACAACTCAAAAACGAAAATTCCGTATAAATACCATATTTCGTCTTTGAGTTTAGTGTCTTCCAAGGATACGACACGCAGATTTTGAGGAAAACCCGCCACCTAATACTACACTTTGCATGAACAAATGTTCGAAAATAGCTATAACGATTTTGATTCAAATAACGTATATTAAATATGTTTACATGAAAAATAAAATGTGAACATTGAACTTTCTGGAAATAGTCTCTGAAGATATGTTTATTCTGGGCGAATTTTGCTGAATTTTGCGTAAATGGTAAACCGTAACAGATAGACAAAATCTTACCCCACAAAAATGCAGATATCATTAAAATACACAGTTGATGTCATATATTTTTTTTTTCTTGAAATTGATATTTTTGAGATATTTCTGGTTATAAGCTTCAGTTTAAAAATGCTTAAACTTTTCACATACTGGAATTTGACAGCTACTGGCAATGGACACCAGCAACATGGCAACCAGCCCGTAAAAGATTTGGCTATCTCCTTAGCCGAGTTTATTCCCTTATTTCGCTTCTACTTCCTTTCTAATTTCACTTGAAAGCAAGGAATAAAATCTTTCTGCTAATGTTTATCTTGATTAGCACGAAGTAAATACAAGAATAAGCTTTTAACAGTAATGTGTTACCGAGATGCAGAGAAAGACATGGGAATGGAACACATTAACGTTCACTTTTACTACATACGCCACCGCAGGCGATGACACATGGAATGAAGATGGTGCACCGGGCGACTGCGATGGCGCCGGAAACCGGAGAAAACCTATCCCTACGCCGCTTTGTCCACCACAAATCACACATGTGGTCGTCTGATATCGAGCCCAGGCTGTCTTGGTAAGAGACGAGTGGTCTAACCACTCGACCACGGCGGGGTCATACTTACTCGGTGGTTATTTGCCACGAAAATGGGGGAGAATGGTTACAAGCGTTGTTTAAAGTTATAGTTTAAATGGTCTGGAATAATGTGTGTCAAAAAAATCTAAGAAATTGCCAGAAATGAGGGCATGCTCAAATTAGCTTATGTTTAACATAAATAGCGATAATTATAACAAAAATGTCATATACAAAATCTAAACATAGATTTTCTGAAAACATAGAAAATCTGAACATCTTAATAAATTTTACCAGCTCCCCTTAAGCAAATATTTTACTGTAATAATAGAAATAGTGAACGATTTGTCATATGAGACTGGGCCATGGTGTCATTCAAATATTGAATAAAGTTATAAAACTTCATTTTAACTACTCAAATACCACAAAATAATTACAATATTATTAGAACTTGAATATATAACTTCAACTGCGAGCACAAATAGCCAGACCCTACATACGAACCTATAAGAAACATGAATCATTTATTTACTTCTCTACCTTTAATTACGTATGCTATGCAAAATGGAGAAGAGATATCTATTAATACTGATACATTACTCAAGTTCTTTCTAAGGCCTGATTTGATTTTAAAACAAACAATGGTAGGAACATTTGTTTGTGATCTTTGGCTAATAGTTATGAGTCTATGGTTTTCAGTACCTTGCAAGCCCAACTCAATCAAAAATTCCGTGCAAACTCACGGAACTCCTTTGACAATCATGGCTTCGCCTGCAGGGAAGTCATGAGTTAAGCCAATAACCATCATCTCAGCTTTCCTCTCCCTCGGTTAAGAACATAGAGATAAGAAAAGAAATTCATATAGTACAAAATTCTCTCACACCACACACCTCTCTCTCTCTCTTCCTCTCTCTCTCTCTTCCTCTCACTCACTCACTGGTGGTACTAGTTTCACAACGCCACAGTATTACACTGGGGAGTACTTTGTTCTAAAACTACCACGTTACTCACAAGTAGTAGTAATATTCACTACTATAAAACTACTGTTGTTGGTATGATTTGTGTTGGCGGTGACTAACTAAGACGTTCCTGCCATTTTTGTTTGAAATTTCCATAAGTGCTTCTTACATCATTTTCATAATTTTGTTCCTATATTGTCCTTGGCGGCGCCGTGGCCAACTTCTCATCAAAGCGGTCTGATGCGATTCCAGAAAACTTCACGTGGGATTTGTGGTGGTTAAGTGGTTTAAGGCGGGTTTTAGTCGGGTTCTCAGGTTCCCTCCACTATTGCTTCCACATTCTGCTCCATAATGATATTTCCTTTTATCCTCTTTCCAGTTCTCATTTCATGAATCGAACTGATCATTCACCCATTCTGACTGTCAATAACACTCTGATCCGTTTGCTGCTCAACAGGCTCCCATCCCAGGCTTAATCCCTAGGGTATGTAAGTCATACATACGAGGAGGGTAAACAGAGGAAGACGAAGATATTGGCCTTATGTTCGTCTAATTTAGCGACTTTTGTGTAATAGGTTTTGTACTGTGTTTACTATAACTCCTACCTACATAAAATCTCCTTGTTTAAGCGTGAGTTTTTCAGTAGTAGTTTCAGTGGGCTCATGCTGTGACAGTGCAGTCTTCTGCAGTGCTTCGTATATAAGTCACCGCAGTTAAAGACATAGGAGTGCGTAAACAAGGAAGCGCGGCGCGACGGAAACAGGAGATTTCAGAAAACTCGAGATTCCTCTTGAAGCGTCTGGTATTTTCGACGCATTTACAGAAAGTTCTGTGACGTCATTTTCTAGCTATAGAAGGAAGTAAAATTACGAGCTAGGTTGTTGCACTGGATTGCACTGAGTCATAAGTGAGTGGAGTGTTAGAAGGCAGTGGTAGGCGAACCATGGATGGCGTGAGCCGTCAACTGTCTACACTCGAAATGTTGAGTGAATTATATGGAGCAAGGAACTTAAGAATTTGTTTATTAACAATTTTAAGTCAATAAAGACATTTGTTACAATACAAGTAATTTAACATAATTCACAAACAACATAAATGTTTTGGATGAACCTTAAGTTTTGAGATGCACAATGAGCATTTACAGTTTGTGCAATACAAAAACAAAGCAGCAACTGACAATAACTTTGACAGATGTATAGTGTTCCTGAAGTGGGAATCGTTCTGGTTGTCAATTATTTACCCGAAGTCATATGCAAGATCAGTGCAAGTGAACTACGCGTTTTGCCTTCTATGGCTAGTTAAAGATGAAACGAATGTTGATCGAAGTGGCACCACGGTAAAGTGTGCGATTCTTCTTCTGCAGGTCGGAGGTTCAATCCCCGTCACTATGCTCTCTGACACTTGGGGGTTTCATGTTTCGCTCTCGTTACTTAGGGTCAGGTTAGAATGCTTATTCTCCAGGACATTCTTTCCATCATTCCCTTTCATGCCATTTTTTTATCTTTCACATGTGCTTTTAGACTTGTGGTATGTGGCATCGCTGGCAGATAGCGATGCCACCTAGAACCTGTGATGTTGGCGGCTATACGGTGATTTAGGCGCCGGGATGAATAACTTTCAGCCAGAGCGTCTCCGGGTAGTTTGCCACCAGCTGTTCACTTCATCTTTTACTTCCTCTTGGGAGATGTTACCAGACTATATATGTATATTCAGACATATGTGGCATTGCGTGAGCTGTTCTATACCGTCTAACCTTTTCGTCTACTACTACTACTACTACTACTGCTACTGCTGCTGCTGCAGCTGCAGCTATATCCTTATGGCAGCTACCTTATATGCGCGTTAAGAGCATCGGCGTGAAGAATTAATGTTATAAGGTCCCTTGATTTCAAAATAATCGATTTAGAAAAAGGATCTGCGTTTTGTGTGTGTGTGTGTGCTTGAGCAGTATAATTCAAACAATAAATATTAGAAAATTACATAAATTAGAATTTAAGTTCACAATATTATAAAATTGCGAAACGGAGATGTTCAAGAAAATCCTCCTAAACCAAACTAGCTGGCTTTTATCTGCAATCGTTTCGTTCATTTTACTCTACTACTACACAAAATTTACTTCTTCTACTTCAAGGACAGACTTAAAGATCTCTTGCATCTAATTACTATCTTCGCTTCACATAGCTAATAAATAAATTTATATATTAAAATTTTCTAAAATTGGCCTGCGAAATTCTCTTCATTGCAAGAGAATTTTCTGTAATTTTTCATTTCTAGCCCATAAAAGGCCTTACAGTATGAACAAGAGGGATTTCATTAAAACACAATATATTTTCAGTAAAGTTACTGGATGAATAACCACTTCCAAGCTACTTATTATTAGCTTCCATTTTGCAATACATTTATCATTTAAGTGCCCTTATTATTCGCTGTTTCTCGCCCTTTCATAAGAATATTTAGGTCAAAAATATCGGACCGCTTTTAAGTAGATATTTGGCTTAGTAGATATTGTTTCAATTTACTGTATCTTTCTTGAGAGATTTATAAAGAATACATTTTTGGAAGTGTTTATCTTGATTGGTGTGAAGATTAAGCTTTTGTAAGGATAATTTGCTGAAAGTGGATAGAGAAAATATTGCGAATAAATCCATCAACATTTCTGAGCAAATATCATTGAGGTGAATTTGAGATTAGTAAGCGACCAACCGTGATACACTTTACCACTAATATTGCTGATATAATTATTGTGATCATTATAAGGAGCATATTAGGAAAATAAGATATATATATATGTGTATATATGTATATATACACCTGTCTTGAAGGAACTTGGATATCCAAGTTCGGTAGTTGTAGGCTTCAGAAACAAAGCAATGGGAGTCTCTATTATATTTTAAATCGTTTAATTGTTAATATTTAGCTTTAAAAATATTTCCTTTTAACAATTACCAGGATCATGATATTGCCTCCGGTGTGCTGAAATTTCGTCCCCAGAGCTTCTTTATTATGATAGTAAATCTATTGATATGGAGCTACCACTTTTAAGCACAATTAAAACCCATCGGTGTGAGCCTGAGTTTGAACCTGCGACCTTCACATTCAGGCAAGCACTTAATCAACTGAGCCACTCAGACTTTATCATTATTTTCTAATACGGCAATATTATGTGAGGTGCCTCTGACATCAAAGTGGAGCTTTAACTTCTAACAACACGTAAAATATTCTGCGACAATAACTATCGATTCCATGTGAACCTGGTTACTGTTTCTGCACGATTTAAAAATGTATTCCCCATGCTCTTGATTGAAATTTGATGTATTTCCTAATTTTGAAAATTATTTGATATCGTTCCTCCACTAAGGGAAAATTACTGTTATTTCTGCTACGATGCGACTTCTTTCTAATTTCACATTTTCAATCCATATTCTATATTGTCGAAGGGCCAACAGTAATATTTTCACTACCACTTACTTGTTACAGATAGAGGACATATTGCATTTCTTCCAAAAATTCTGAATTGAAATTTCACTAGAAATACACTATTTGAGAATGTGTGTGTGTGTGTGTGTGAGAGAGAGAGAGATGAGAGAAGGAGAGAGAGAGAGAGAGAGAGAGAGAGCTGGTCCGCAAGTCTATTCCTCTAGATAGAACATAACAGAGCAAGTTCTTTAAGTTTGAAATAAGAAAAGATACTTAAATTCCATTTTCAGTATTTCAAAACGAAGCCAAGTCAAGATGAATCTCATACACAATATTGACACATTTTCAAGAAAATCTATAAAACTAAACTACGCTTTAAACGGAATTGTTTGGTTACTTATTACTTTCTGAGTAATTTACTCAGTAAATTAATACCTATCGACTTTCAGATCACTTTGAAATTTCATACCTAAGAATGACAGAATTAGATTTTAAAGAAAATCTCCAAAACCAAACTGCACTTAGTACAGAAAATATTTGACTTCTTCTTAGTTTCTCAAACGCAATAGTACCGTTTTCATTATTTTGAGATATTAATATGAGGAGTAAATGATTCATCTGGCAGTTTGCATGCAGAATATTTAATGCACTTCACACTTATTGAAACTACAGTTTCAAACTAAACTAAAAGAAATTTACTGCAGAAAAATGGTATAACTTATTAAATACGCAATTTGTTTCAAGCTTCTCATTTTTCTGTAGCCTTCACCGTTTTACAATGTATTTTCTGCTCTCATATGAAATAATAGCATTTCAGTTTTCATAGTTTTGCTTTCTCTAGTACGTATGTACAGCGTATATAGTACATAGAGAGATTATTGTACATATTTCGCCCAAAATTCGATACAGAAATTTCATCGGAAATACATGTTTTGAGATCCCTGGATGCTACAATTTTAGAAACATTTTCGTCTGTGCGTGGATGTGTATGTCAGGATAGCTCAAAACGAAAGGTTCATTAAATACCAAACTTGGTATTTACGTCCAGTTTCAAGAAAATCCCTAACCTTAAATGGAACTTGTTTTGAAAACGTTTATTTCCCCAAAAATGGTTCTAACGATTTTGATTAAAATACCATATATTTAAGATATTTTCATGACACACGAAATGTTTCTGAGGACCTCAGAATGGGTGACTATTATGTAGTTGATGAACCGTAAGAGACAGACAACAACTTACTAGACAAATAATGTAGAACTCTTAAAATACACAATTTAACATTTTTTCTATATACTTAGTCGCTTCCGAGATATTACTTGTTATTGGTTTCAATTTTTAACAACTTATGCCGTTCTCAAGGGGGAAGTCAGCTTCCATTTTATCTCATTTGTTTTACTCCCAATAATGAAAAAGAGAACCGAATATTTGTTTCATATAGTGATAGCGTTTAAAAGATGTGACTATTGGTTTAGCTAAGTGTATTCCCTTATTTCTCTTCTACTTACAAGGAAACAAATAATTAAACAATTTCTGGAAATGTTTATCTCAATTATCATGACGTATACAAAATAATAATCATTTGGAATGAAAGTTTGTTTGTGGAATGACTACAGAAAGTCATGTGAAGGAATAGAACATTTTTTATTAATTTGAGATGTGTAAGTTTGCTTACCATCAGCCCAAACAAACAAAATACAATAAAAGAGCAAGAAAGAAGCCCACTTCATTTTGGACTCCCTGGTGTCCTATATGCCTTTATGTGGTTACAAAAACGGGTATTGAAACAATTTAAGAAAGCTAATATCATGAGCAATAAAGCATACCTAAACGTATATTTTTCTACGAATAATTTGCCTAATTTATGAAATTAGTTTGGAGGATGGTAGATAAAGTCCTGTGATTCTAGAGCATCAGATTGTATTTTTACTTTCTCTACACATACTATGCACATAGTGTATGGAGGTATTGTATTGCACCCAAAAATTCGATACCGAGATTTCATCTGAAATATGTTTTGAGACCCACTGAATCTAAAACATGTATTTTTAGAAAAATGTCCGTGTGTGTGTGTGTTTGTAGGCGACATAGCTCAAAAACGAAAAGACCGTTAATGCTAAACGTAGTGTTTAAGTTTGATAACTTCCTAAGATGCGACACTAAGATTTTTAATAAAATACCTCCACCCCAACTACCCATTACATGAAACTTTTTCGAAAATTTTGATTTTCTCAAAAATAGCTTGATTAAAATACTTTATGTTTAACATATTTTTATGGCAAACAAATGTATAACTTGGATTTTTGGGAATAGCCTCTGAAGACCTCTTCACTCTGGATGACTTCTGTATAACTGCAAAACGGTAAGAGATACACAAAAACGTACTACAGAAACATTTAGATATTTTATGTAATATACATTTTTGTAGAGTTAACCGTTTTCGAGATATTACGGATTATTGGTTTCAATTTTAGGCATTTAAAGTTTTCTCAAGCGGGAATATATTTCGTCTCATTTCTCGTTTGTTTACTCCTGGCAAACAAAGAGATTAAAATTTAAATTGTTTCACATAGCGATCCTTTTTTAAAAGACGAGACTAGTGCTTTAGTCTATACATTGTTTTATTTCTCTTCTACTTACAAGTAGCTAGTAATAACACTAATTCTGCTCATTTTTAATTTTGTTTAGCATGATGTACATAACTGATTAAAAGGTTTGTTTACCGAACAGCTAGAGGACATCATGTGAATGGAACACATTGGATTTTTCCCTTCCACTTATAAGGGTCCAAATAAAAAGAAAAATTTCTGCGAATATTTGTTTAGATTAGCATGATGTAGATAAAAGAACAAGCTTTTTAATAATAGTTTCTTACAGATGTAGAGAAAATAATATGAATCTAACACATAAGACTTTTAATCCCATATAGGAAACATTTCTACTTTCTCACCAGAAATACATGACTTGAGACCCTCGGATCCAAATAAAGCATCATGAAAAAAATGGTCATCTCGGTATGTGTATCCATGTGTGTGTGTGTGTGTGTGTGTGGTGTGCGTGTGTTTATGTATCTGGGGACAGCATAGTTCAAAAACGAAAAGTTCAATAAATAACAAATTTGGTATTTAAGTTTAGTGTCTCTCAAGACGAAGATTTTTCAAGAAAATTCTCAACACCCCCAGCTACCCTTTAGATGGAAAAGGTTTGGAAAATTTTTGATTTTCTCAAAAATATCTCTAATGATGATTTATATATATGACAAATAAAGTGTACATCTTGAGCTTTCTGGTAATAGACTCTGAAGACCTCTTTATTGTGGATGAATTTTGCTCAATTTTGCTTAACTGGTAACCGTAATAGATAGACAAAAAGTTACTACACAAAATATGCAGACCTCTAACATACATAATTAATTTCATATACGTTTTTGCTGTAGACTTAGCGTATCTCAGATATTCGTGAAATTTGTAACAAGTTTAAATTACTTATAGTTTTATCATTCGGTAATTGGTCAACTTCTTGTCATACAAACGAAGAAGTTTTAATCCTATAGCACCCAGCTTTAAAACATTAACATATTTAACTATTTGATTATCGCTTTGGTTTACAGTACTCCCTTATTTCCCTTTTACTTACAAAGAAGCAAGTACTAAGACCATCTTTGCTAATTTTATTCTGATTAGCATGAAGTAGATCGAAGAATAAGCTTTTTTAAAACAGAGATGTACAGAAAGTCATGAGAATGGAAAACATCAGATTTCTTTCGTGGTCTGTTAACATTCTCCCTCCAAACCTTTTGGATTTCTTGACTTACATTCTGTGTTTTTCTTGCTTGCTTTTAGCGATACTGTAGACGCCACTCAAAACGTTTGTCGATTGTTTTATATGAACGCACCGCTTCAACTCCTCTGTTCCATTTCCTCCGCCGTCGGATTTTCGCCTATATTCGCTTCTCTGTTTACCACTAGGCTTTTTGTTGAGTATAGACATTAAAACTGCAGCTCATCAAGTCTATTTCTACAGAAGCTAAAATTCTGTTCTCGAGTTGTTTTCCAGTTTCTGCTCCATAGCGTACTCACTCTTTCACTGTTTTTGTCTCCTTAATTTTGTTTGGCCGTAAAAGATAGTTTGGTGCGTTTATTACTTGTTCTTGTTTTACTGCAATGTTTGATACATCTTTTTGTCATTGAGACTTTCTGTATAAATTGACTGTTTTGTGGCATTAAGTTTTAGCCTTTGAAAACAACGTAATATGTAAAAGAACTGAAAGAAGGCAAACATAACTAAACACTACATGTGGAAAATATAGACATGTTTTATTTCTGCTTATTTTTGTCCTTCTTTGTTTAATTTGATTTGCGGAATTGCACATAAGATGCCTAAAGTATCAAATCCAGCAGTTAATACTAAATATTTCCGCAATACCTCACTGTTTTACTTCAATCTTTCCAATTTATGTTTCTCGATTTCCTCCTATCTCCCGTTTCTCTTCTAAACTGTGTAACTGAGATGGAATGTGTTGCTTTGAAAACACCAATAAACCTGAAACTAATGCTAAAATTATTTTATCTGAGTTTTTAGCAAAATTATTAGTTTGAAGCTTTACGTTTATATAGTTATCCTAAACACTATTTTTTGTTATGAACAACAAAATATGCTAAGAAGAGTTTTTTCCCCTTAATTTTAATGGTATTACACGCATCAGAAATGGTGAGCACACACATTTCCTTACAGTGCAAGAAGGGCATAGGAGGCAGAATAACAGCCAGAAAAGGAGTAAATGTGTGCTTTGAACTGCATCGCCAGAAATAACCAAATAAAACCAAACATTTCGGAAATGGCTTTTGCCAGAAAATAAGAAAAAAAATTAAATAAATAATGTGGTTTAAAGAGATCAAGATGTGTAACAGTTGCAAAACATTGTAGATCCTATCTTATCTTTCAAGAATTCCTCACAGCACAGTGACATGAATTACGAGGAAATTCACCGTGTGGTCAGGCCTCAAGAACGCGCCAAGGGTGGACCTGTGTAATCGTTATTAAAAGTAACTGATATACGTAGCCTATTGTCTGAGTGACTGAAGCTGTATTATATACAAATGTATTAAAGGACTATTTGGCCACTCATGTGGGAAAAAATGTCATTCACACACTTTTATGTACGCTCTTTCAAATTAACATTTGGAAGATGTTATGTTTAGTTTTAAACTTAAATTTTTAATTGTTCTATTTATATTCGATCACGAGGACAGACTTTTACCTATCGGCAATGGTGTTAACTCATGTAAGCTATTTCATTGGTTGTTGTATATAGTATGTACTGTTCCCATATTTTCTAACTTGGACCGTTTTTATGATTGATTCATACGCTGAGCTGCCTAAAAATAAACATTTCACAGCAACATGCGCGGTTGATAAAACATCCTGACTGCATAAAAGATACAAGTATCTATGGAGAATCAAAATAAATAAGGCTAAATAGGTTTACGTAATCGAGAGTTAATCTATAGTGAGGTTCCTCAGAGATAAAATCGTTCTTCATGCAAATGAACCCTATTACTCAGAAATAAGTTACATGAAAAACTACGATGGAAAGCACATGTTAAAAATAGTGCGAGGAACTTGATCTTGATGAAGAACGTATTGGTTAATAGGGCGTAGTTCATTCCTATCAATTGAGAGCAAGCTTTGCTCTACAAAAGGCATTTTCAATTGTAGAAACCTAGCGTTCCTCATCTGTATCAAGTGTTAATTTTTCTATTTATTTATTTAGTGATGTTTTACGTAAGTCCATCAATATCTGCTGCAAAGAAGATGAACCACATGACAGCCGTGTAGTCTACAGCAATGGAGGTTTTTAATATAATTTAATATAATTAGAGAAGATTTGTTCGTAATGGCGAAACTTTGGCATTAAATGTAAGCAAATAATTTCAATTTTGAGAACGAATCGTTAGGAAATTATTTAAATAACTTCCAGCTTCTTTCTTTCAAGATTTTATATTCGTACAACTTTATAGAGACAATAATTTTATTTTCAGTGTATGTGCAGATTTTGAAAATGATACTACCGTCATTTTGAATCTGAAATTCTGTTTAGGCTTTTTAAAAACAGCACTTTTGCTACTAACTACTTTACACACACATACACACACATATATAAATATATATACATATATATGATATGTTTGACTTACCATTTTCCCATTTTGAGTAGATTTGGAAGAAACGAACTTCTATATTCTACAATTTATTACAGCCAGTAATTTTCAGCTTGTGCGGGGCCTCTGAAAACATATTTTAGGCGTTTCAAAGCTGACATTCTCTTCAGGTTTACTTAAAACAGCACATTCGCTACCAAGGTACGTATTGAGACAGTATGTGTGACTCACCAAATTTTATCTACTTGATTGGAGTCGGCGGAAATAGCTTCTATATTCGTACAATTTATTAGGGACATTTCAGTTCGTGTGGAGCCTCTAAAATGATACTTCCCGCATTTTGAAGCTGACATTCCGTTCAGGTTTACTTAAAACAGTACATTCCGTACAAGAACTGTAGCTACATATTTAGACAGTATGCGTGACTCACCAGAATTTATCTTCTTGATTGGAGCCGGCGGAAATAATTTTTATATTATTACAATTTATTAGGGAGATTTTCAGTTTGTATGGAGCTTTTCGAAGCTGAGATTCTGTTCAGATTTACTTAAAATACACATTCGCCACCAAGAACTGTGGGTATTTAAACAGTTTATGTGACTCACAAAAATATCTCTACCTTGACTGGAATTGGGAGGAAGGAACTCTGACGCCAAAAGTTCGCAAGTCTTTTTTTTTTTAAATGCTTCTCTATAAACCAAATATGGTCAATGAAAACCATATTTGAGGTTGAACTGAATAGAGAAATGTTTATATTATACAGACATTTCAAAATAAAGCACAGAAGAACGTTATTAGTAGCATATTCGAAATGATGAAATACAGAATGGTCTCACAACAGAGATGGTTCAATAAGAAATACACCGCATTGCAGCAGCTTATCAACAGCAAATGCAACAGTTTTATAAGCTACTTTTATAACCTAGATTGTGATGTATAATAAAAGCATTTATATTTCCAGACTCTGGGAGGAGTAAGTTCTCCTCTGTACAGATAGATCTCCAACTCTAATCCGCACATCCGCTACTGAGCAATGTTCATAGCCTGAGGTACAAAGGTTTGCATCACCTATTCATTACACGTATTGATATCGCCTTCAACTTATTTGATAATGAGGTTTTGAAAAATTCTAATATATGAGGAGCGGAAATCCATGTCAGCACATTTGCAGCGAATAAACAGTGGTGATATAATAATAATAATAATAATAATAGCAATAATGCCTCATTTGCCGAAACATCAAGTATATAATATGCACGTCATCTGGGAGCAAGTGGAAAGCCAATCGCCACATAGAAGAGGGAAGAGACTCAGGATTTCAAATTTAATCCTGCATATACTTATATGCAATTCAGTTTAGTTCATAGATATACATGTGCACTAATCAAGAATAAATATGTTTCCTAGTTTCTCAGCCATCTACTTACACTAGGTAAAAGGTTTTTACCTACTGACGGCAGAATCATCGCAAGTAGATTCCTGTCCCTTTTGTTTCTACCCTGATCCCTGAGAGAGAAGCAAAAGGAGCCAGAACAGGATGACGACGGGCGAAAGCAAGGACGTTTCCAGATAGAGGCATCCGACGTCGCCCGGAGCAATCCCATAAGCCCTGAACCTTAGCAGCACTGAGGAAGTGAGGCGTCCCTTCCGGAGCAATCGACCGAGGTGGCATCGTGGTAACGAGTTGTGCGACCCGCATCCGGGTTCGATTCCTGTGGCGGGCCTTACAACCCATATTTTTTTTTTCGGGGATGAAATAAACCCTCGAAATGAATGCTTGGAGGGTTCAATATCCTGTTCATCATTTCCTGTTCCCATTGATTCAGTAATTTGTTAACAGAGTTGAAGCAAAGGCGTTGGTGTTTGTCGGGTTTCGTTTGCATGTTGGCTTGCGCACATTACAGATTTCTTCTTGGTGTCATCAAGGAACGGTTATAACAGGAACTGCTTTTGAGTGCTTTAGGCTACGGCACTTTTGTGCAACCCCCAGATACTCGGGGCTTGTGGGTTGGACCCAAGTGGCACAGGAGGCGTTCAATCTGGAATCGTTAGGAACCCTTTCCATGATTGCATCCGTTATCAAGGGGATGTGGTCGATCGTAGGGACTCTTCCCTCATCCCATCCTCATAAAGAGTTCTTAGTCTGCTTGCGATACTCTCTCCAATGACTAGTGACCTCGACCGCTAAAAAGGTCTATCCAATACCACCCAAAGGATCCCAGGAGCATTATCTCACCGGAATGACCCCGCAATGACGAACATATACAGAGCGCAAGCTACTGCTCAGCTGCAACCCGCCGAACACTGTGATCCAGTGCTGCAGCATAGGCAAGGAGGTAAAGGTACAGGAAATGAGGAACAGGCTAGATCTTTGCCTGAGAAGATGAGACACCTAAGCCTTCGCGTACTGACCATGGGAAGCCACGAAAAAACATGCCAGAATGCCGATTGCGGGTACTGAAACCCGATCTCCCGACGTTACCGCCTGAATCATTCTACTCTGTGCAGGAGGAAGCATCGCATTTCACCAGAATTTCTAGTATAAAAGATTCATCGCATGTAATTATATATCTACTTAAAACATGTTCTTTATATAATGCAATTTGTTGTTGTACTAACCAGATGTAAAATATTCTATATTATTCCTTTCAACTTTCAAACTCTTTCACTTGCTAATTCTCCATTATTTTCTGTGCTATCATTGTAAATAATTTCAATGTCAACATACAGCGACCCACGTTTTATATATTTGAGTTGTGTCACTCTTGTCATAAATTGTGTGTTTTAACGATATCTATGTTTTTTTGTAGTAAGGCTTTGTCTTTTTCTTACGCTTTAACAGTTATGCAATAGCAATCAATCTTTAATAGCGGTATTTTAATTAAAATCGCCTTTAGCAATTTTAAGAAAACATTTGGAATTGTTCCATGTAAAAGGTAGTTTGGGATGGAGAGAATTTTTTTCTGAAAATATGGGATGATATTAAACTTAAATACCTAATTTGGTGTTTGATCGTCTTTTCATGTTTTAGTTATGCTGTCCACAGACATACACACATAAATACACCAACTTTTTCTTAAAAATTATTTTTTTGGAGTTCTCAAAATATGTATTTTTGTGAAATTTCGGAATCAAATTTCCGGTGAAATACAATACCTTCTCTACCTTCTCTGTACATTGAGCATGCAAACCAGAAAAAGTTAAGAAGAGAATCACACCATAATAATAACATTTTAGATAAAATAGAGGCGAGGATTTTTTTTAAGTTGTCTGTTGCATCTTTGGAAGATGCTAAACCAAAATACAAATTTGTAAATGTTATTAAATGTTTTCTTTTGCTGCTCAAAGACTCACTCACAAGGACTTTTTATATAGGGTACTTCAAAACATATATTTCCTGTGAACTATAGATATTGAATTTACGTGTGGAATTCAAATAATGAATTACAATAAATGTTATTTATTAATGGATTGTTATTGAAGTATATTGAAATTTGAATGTGGATTTAATTTAATTTTATAAAGGTTGTTAAAATCACTTTCTCTGTCTACTAGGTACGTGATGCAAAAGTAAGAATATCTACCCATGTAGTTTTTCTTAACCGGAGGATGAACTTTGACCCCGTAATAGAAAGACACAGTTTACTCGCTCTTCACTCTGATGAACTGGTAACCATCACTAGCGTATACATAAAAAAGTGTTTATAGTTTTAGAATAAGGACTAGTGCATACCATTAGCAGTATTCATGTGCTTGTGTCCATTTCAAAGCACCTAGCTTTCAGTTGATTATGCGGGCAGATCCTCAACGAATACCTGCATGAGGGAATTGATTCGCATGCAATCTACTGATGAAGGGCTAGCAATTAGCTCCTCTGCGATTGACCTTTATCAATGACTGACTAGCGTATCTTTATTGCGGTTTCGTAATTAGCATTGGATCGGAGTTGAGATGTGCATGTTACGCTAAGATTAACCGCAACCAAACCGGTTTATGTAGCTATTGCATTGCGATAGATTCCATTGTTCTCACCCCCTGCCCCTTCCTATGGTAGAGCAGGGCTGTCACACCGACTCCACCACTACCTCTACCAGCAAATTAAGGAACATCTCTCTCCGTAAAGGATTCACCAGAGACTGGTACACAGTTATTAAAAATCTGAGGTATTCCATTCACATCTCTTTCTCTACATCTCTGCAACAAATTATTGTTAAAAAGCTTGTCCATCTATCTAGTTCATGCAGCAATAGTCTTGCTTCCGTGTAATTGGAAATAAGATATTACCAACTCCACGAAAAATGAATATTGACATATAATGTGCATGCTTTAAAAGAGCTACATTTTTTGTGCACCAAGGTGTGGTCTATCTGTTACGGTTTACCAGTTACCCAAAAATTGTCTAAAATAAGAAGACCTCAAAGGATATTTCCAGAAAATTCAAAATATACATTTTATTTGTCATGTAAATATATTTAATATATTCGGCGTTTTAATCAAAGTCTTTTAAATCTTTTTTGAGAAAATCATCCATTTAAAGGGTACTTTGGAGTGGGGGGATTTTTTTAAAATCTTTTTGTCTCATCTTTGAAATATACAAAAATACCAAGTTTGGTTATATAACGAATTGTCATTTTTGAGGTGTGCTACCCATAGACACACACACACAAACTCACACACCACGTCGCCCTCAGTGGTAATGGTTATCATGCTAACTTCATATACCCAAGGCCGCGTGTTCAAACCCGGCGGGGAACGATGGATTTTTTCGGACGTAAAAATCCTTAGCATGACTTACTTATGAAGGGAAGTAAAGCCGCTGGTCCCGTCGTAGATTTACGGCGCGCAAAGGAGGAACCTCAGTCTGATAAAGAGGCCTTTGAGAAAAATTAAGTGGTCTTTCACGCCCAATTGGTATATAGAATGTGACGTTGAGAACCACAGTAGCTAAAGAGCATCCATAAATAAAATTCCATAAACATAATAACACACATACACATGGACCTTTCTCTAAAAAAATTTTTTTATGACTCATGAGACCTCTAAAAGTATATCTCGGTGAAATCTTTGACATCATATTTTTGGGTGGAATAGAATGCCTTCTCTACCTACTTTATGCATAGTACGTAAAGAGAAAGTAAACATCTACACAGGACATTGAAGAATATAATGTTTTTTGTCACTTCGAACAACTTAAGGTGCATTTAAATATTATGGTCAGCTTATATATAAATGTGTATGTATTTTCATTTGAGGTACATTGCAATAAAGACTGAAACTTTATTTATGCTGGTGACTGGCATCACTACTTATGTTTGTGGAGGTAGAGTGTCGAAGGCTGCCCAGCTCAGACAAGATTAGTGACGACCAGTGGTTCTCCCAGGACATCCATAGCAGCAAATCGTGCAGCACTAGGGAAGGAGGTACCTAAACTAGTAGACACGTCGCTCAAATGATACTGTTCCCAGGAGCACCTTCTCCATGTCAAATTGTTATTGCACCTTGGGTAATTGGTGCCGGCCGCTTCACGCCATTGGCTGATCACAGTTAATGGCGCTGGTTGTCACACCCTGGAGAAAGATGTGTCAAAATATTCATAGAGCACGGATTCCATGTTGAATATAAAAATCACAGTCGTTGACGTTTATAGCTCACTAGGGTTGCTCAAATTGCTATGTTCGTTTTATGGAACAAGTGCATATTTGTTGAGAATTTTGTTTAGCGAAGGAAAATGAATACCTAATACATTTTTGTACAAATGAATACAACACCGAAGAGCTTGTATACAAAAATTGGAAAATGTGTGTAGCGAATATGACATAAGTTATATAATATTCTGAAATGGATGAACTAGAAGTCATGGATTCGGCAGGCAAATGGAAGGATGTGGATAGAAGCGAGGAACCGAATGATTTAAGCTTTTGTGTAAGTTCTGAGCTCACTCTGAGGAATTGATCTTTAAAAAAACAAAGCCCTGTTTACCCTTACGCTTTGTAACAATTCCTTCGTACTACTCAGAGTAGTTTAATTGTGTTCCCAACTCGAGGAGAAGAACGGGGTGAGTTGAGCTAATGCGACCTTGGTAAGAGCTTCATCTAAATCCACGTGCTGTGTCGTTCCTTACTGATGAAACTCTGAGGTTTACTGGAAAGCAAGCTACGGATGCCAAATATGTGGTTTATAATCTTAGAGACCGGGTATTAAAGGTTTAAAAAGCTGTGTGTACTTATTGTTACACTCCTTTGAGCTGCGAGCAGAGAAGAAACATTCTTCAGAATTCACCTCTGTTAAGGTGAAAGGAAAGGTGTTCCTTGGGTTTTTCATTTAGATAGGGTTAATTTCCATCTTTATATATTTTGGGAATACTTTTGATAAATTAACTAACGAACAATATGAATAAAGAAGTGTATTTATTTAGATAAAAACAGAGCGAGATGTCGCAGGCTACTGACCCATGTTTTCTTCTTCTTCTTTCTTTTTTTTTTTTTTTTTGGGAGGTTTCCCAAAATAATGTTAGGAATGCTCATTATATACCCGATTTTCCTATCTCAAGCTTCCATCCACTTCTCACTTCACTTTACCATTCAACTGATTAGTGTGTTTCGGGGATGTGTCCCGAGATGTTTTTCTCAAAAATGGCTCTAACTATTTTGAGTAAAATACCGTATAATAAAGATGTTTATGTCTCAAATAAAATTTATATTTTGAATGTTCTGGGAATAGCCTTTGAAGACCTCTTTATTCGAAAGTTTTATAGAATTTTTATGACGATTAGTAAGAGATTGACAAAAACTTACTAAAAAAAAAATGTAGATCTAGTTAAGACAGAGACATAATGCTCTCAAAAAGTTGGATTATGCTCTTTTAGCCATGTGCATTGATCTGAAAGACTGAATCGATGAATCCCCGAATACTTAGTTGTATTTGGATTTACGCAAAATTTAATCGTTCTGCAACATTTATTAGTTCATAATTAACAGAGAACATTAAGAGAAAGGAATATTACATAGAGCATTGGAAAAAAAGCTAAATAAAGGTTTCTAGTGCTGATCTTTAATGTGCAGAAACTTTGCCATTGTGACGAAAAAAAAACCGGAAATGCTGTTCATTGCGGAAAATAGTTTAAGGTGTGAAATAAAACAGAAAAAATAAGTAATGAAACTTTATAGAATAAGAGGATGAAAGAAAGAATCTAATGTATTCCATTCACGTGACTTTCTCTAGCTGTTCCACAAGCCTCCCTTACAAAATATTATTCTTTTATCCACCTCATGCTAATCCAGATAAAATTGTATTTTTACTTGCTTCCTACTAAGTAGAAGGGAGGTAAGAAAATACACTAGGCTAAAGCAATGACTAATTTTGTTTTAAAAAATATCCAAATGTGAACAACTGAAATTACGTTTGATTTGCATTGCCGTGAAACAAAACAGAGATAAAAAGAAAAGTGACTCCATTTGAATAAAATTACTTAGATAGTTTATAATTGAAACCAATAACAAGGACAATCTTGGAAACAATCAACTCCACATCAAAATGTATATGGTAAATTGTATGTTTTAACAACGCCTACATTTTTTTGTGCAATCTGTTTCTTTCGGTTTACCAGTTATGCAAATTTCAGCAAAACTCATTCGGAATGCAAAGGGTTCAGAAGATATTCCTAGGAAATTCAAGACATACATTTTATTTGACCTTTAAATATATTTAATACCAAGTTTGGTATTTAACGGACTTTTTGTTTTTGTGTTATGCTGTCCCCTGACACACGCTGGCCTTTTTCTAAAGATGGCTTTTATAAATTCAGAGGGTCTCAAAACATATATTTCCGGTGAAATCTGGGTGTAAAATTTTTGGTTGAAATACAATATTTTCTCCCTCTACTATGTACGTCGCACTTATACGCTAGAGAAAGTAAAAATACTGAAGTTGAATAGCAAGAGAACAAGTAATTCGTTGTAACATTGTGTGAAAAGAAAGTGCTTAATACGAGAAGCACTGGAAGGGATGACGAATGATAAAAATGTTCAGGTAGAAAGAAAATATCAGATAATGGATCTATTTGGAAACGAAGAGGAAAACGGGAAGACAGCGGAGCAGAGGAAAATGTGTTTCTAGTTAAAGCCGTTTTCTGTAGGAAAACATGTCTGAGGACTTATTTCATTATTGATCTATCCCATTCTACTCCATTTCAAAATTCACGAGAATTGTTGTACAAGCTCCTGTCCGGCCGATATTAAATATGTTAAATTCATGAATCATTAGCTCAGAATTTTTAATCATTATTTTCATGATCATTATAAATTACAGGTTTTGTTCGTCTCCAAATTTATTTGGTTCACCCATCTATTCTTTGGTCCACCGACTGTTCTTCTACCCTTGCTTGGCAAGATTAGATTTGTGCAGAAAAAGAACTTTTATTTTTTTCTTGATAAGTATTGGTGCCAAGTAGTTCTGTATTTTCCATGCTGTTTATAACGTTGTTTCAGATATTTGTACTATACTGCTGGCCTATCACTATCAAATCAGCCATAGGTTGCAACAAACACATCTCTGTTACTTTCTACCTATATCCTATTCTTTTTCCTCACTGATTGCAACCATTATTTCCTAGTTAAAAACTTGGGTTTTAAAATCTCGTACCCACGTTTATCAAATTTGTTTGTTTATTAAGGATTATAGGGTTATATTCACAATTTCACCATTTTGATTGACATCTATCAGTAGCTATATATTGTTTAAATAACCAGTCACGTTATTAAGGCCAAAATTGACCCAAATAACACTTCTGAATAATTCAAGAAATGTATATATGATTTGTTTCTCTGAAGTGTTGCAAAATTCACTTAAAATACCAGGTTGAGTATCATTTTTAAAAGTATATTAAAATATAAGTGTTTTCACTGCATTAATGCTATCTACACATTAAAGAGAAAATATGAATAAATAAATCTATTCAGATAAATACAATTCTAAGCTTTTAGCAACTTTTTCCCTTTTAATCCCTTTTTCCAAATTATTCTTAAAAGATAGGTGATTATCAGTAATTGTTTTGATTAACCTAACATTTTCCTTAACCAGAAGAATACAAAACCTCTCTGTTTTTTTTCTTTTGATTAGCCTTCTTCTGATTACCCTTATTTTTTAAGAACTTACATGCAAATGAATTGTGGCAGTAGTTTGTAGTGGAACAAGCAATCTTTGGATCATTGGATATCTAGAATGGGTGATCAGCCCAATGTTTGGTATGGTGGTGATGAAGGAAATAAAATCTGGTGAAGAGAGAGAGATGATGGGGGCATTTTAGCATCAAATTATCTATTTTTATACTCTCCCCAAAAATAAACACCATCTTATGTGAGAATATTAGGGTTAGAGTTTACAGAAAAGTTACACATTTGTTAGAATAGTAAAAATAGTTCACAAATGATTACAGTTGATGAACAGTTATAATAAGTCCTACTGAATATTTGATACAAAGGTTTACTTAGAAATGTCTTTCTCTCTGGAATTAGTGTAGTTAAACAGTAGGTATTTAGGTGACTCCATTTTTACAGATGTATTGGTAATAATTTTCTGCATTAATATGAAACCCTTGAAACTAGAAACCCAATTTTCTGTATCCCAAAATATCTTGTGATGTAAATTCGGGCAAAAATAGCTTGCTAATTTCTATTGTAATTAGCAATGCACAACAGGGAAGAAAATTGCTTTTGTTGTAGAGCCAGATACTTTCTCCATTTCAATTCTACATATATAATTTATTCTGCATTTGCATTCAGCTTTAAATGGTGTCAGTGAGTACTTTGTGCCCGTAAATTTCTCTGCTTTGGATGCTGCTTTATAAAGTTTGTCACAAAAACGTTCTGTCTAAGGGTTTGAATACAGGACTTCCTGAATGCGAGTGCCACTTGGCTAGATTCTCTGCTGTTTAAATTTTAAAATATCCACAGCCATTGTGTTTTTCACTCATAGAAGTTTAAAATACTGCATTGAGAAATAGTGTCGCATGTCTGAGTTTGGAAAGGTCACTTGTTCGTATCAGGGGACCTGAAATGCACAACTTATGACTAAGATGATCTGTCACGTACCCTTCACGATAATTCAGATGCGGCACCAGATGTGCGTAACGTTCTGACAGTTGAAACTCGCTTACTGTTTTGTTTTCCCAAACTGAATAGTGTGACAACGTCGTCTTGTCCTGATGAAGAAGTTACTCCAACATTTCGACGGCTAGATACGTATAGACAACAGGCTTGTGGAATCTACCCAATATGAAGTGCCAAGTATCCATCTGCTGTACGAATATAAGTTAATTTCTGAGAAGCTCTGGTGTTAGTTTAAGTTTTATTTTTTCACATTTCTTTCAGGTCACATTACCAAATGAAATGACTTTGTTATCTTCGGAAATTATTCTAAAAGTAAAATGCATAAGTTAAAACATCCCATAGCTGCTTTGTTGTGAAGGTTAAAGGATTTATTATCCTTATAAAGGAGTATTCTTTTATCTAAATCATGCTAACAAGATGAACTTAGCAGAATTTGTCTTATTATTTGCTTCCTTGTAAATAGAAGTAAAATAAGAGAGGATTTAGGCTAAAGCGATAGCAAAATCTTTTAAAATCTGGTCGTTACGTGAAACTATTGAGATTTGGTTCGCTTTGCATGGTGCCGTTTGAGAAAATTTGGTATTTTAAAATTGATACCAAACACAAGAAAAACGTATATGACATAAATTATGTGTTTTAACGAGATCTACGTTTTTGTGTAATAAGCATTTGTCTATCTTTTACGGTTTAACCGTTATGCAAAATTCTGCAAAACTCATCCTGAATAAAGAGGTCTTCAGAGGATATTTCCAGAAAATTCAAAATATGCATTTTATTTATTGATGTAAATATCTTTAATATACGGTTTTTTAAAATCTTAGAGCAATTTTCATAAAAATTCAAAAAGTTTTCAACAAATGATCATATAAAGCGTAGTTTGTGTTGTTTTTTAAATCTTCGTGTCGCATACTTTAAAGATACTAAGCATAAGCATAAATACCAAGTTTGGTATTTAACGGTCTTTTCGTTTTTGAGTTATATTATCCACAGGCACACATGCTTTTTTCTTATCAGTGAACCTCAAAACATATATTTACGGTGATATTTCGACATCAAATTTTTGGGTGGAATACATTTCAATACCTTCTCTATCCACTATGTTAAGCAGTTAAAGAGGGCGTTAACCACTACAAAAAAAAACTATCCACTATGTACATTGTACGGGATAGAGAAAGCAAAAATCGATGGCAGAAATATTCCGTTAAAAAATGCAATACATTTCACAGAAAATGTACGTATATGAGGTCTCCGGAAACAAAAATAAAGATTTATAGAATATATGTTTTGCCTGTCAGTGCTGTGAAAAACATAAAAGGAAAGGTCAAACATATGTCCAAAGCACGTACATTTGGAATGAAACATTTTTGAAGAAATAAAATAGAATGAAACCTTTCATACCAAAAACTATAATGGCGTTATACTTTCTTAAATGTAAGTAATGATTGAGATTAAAATACCATATGCTCCATATATTCGAATGATGGATGAAATGCATGTTCTCAAGTTTTTGTTACTATTCTTGACGCCTCGTTTATTCTCTTTAATTTTATACGAAAATATGAAACCATAAATCTCACATATTTTGGAACAGATGGAGTAGCTTCTCCTGTGCTGCGAGAGAACTCGAGTTCCAGTATCAGAATGGGAGATCTGCCTCGAAAGGTTCTTGGGGACTAATTGTAGAGTAACTTGTCGAAGCTTTGGCGAACGGCTCCAATCAGAAAAACAACATCAAAGTGGAGGGAGCTGCCGGCCTGTTCTTTTCTGTACCTTGCTACTTCCATGGCTGAATCCTGACTATAGTGGTCTCTGTGAACGAAGGTGTAGGAGATATAGCCATGCGATAGGCCTTATGTCTTTAACACTGTCATACTTTTGACCAGCCGAGAGAAGGAGAAAACAATTTTGCTAAATAACATTTATAACTTTCTAAAATAATGATTTTAAACAGTTCTAGCTGATCCATTTCTAACATACGGTAGTGAGAATTGGGCCCTAGATAGCGCAAAGAAAACAAAACTGGAATCTGCAGAGATGCTATTTTAAGAGGAATAACAGGATGTACTTTAAGAGATAATATGCGTAATACAGATATAAGAGATCAATTAAAAATGAATAGCTTACAAGAGCAAATTGACCTGATATAAAATGGTACAGACATGTTGAAGGAATGAATCTCATTAAAATAACATGGCGGTTATTTCTTTACACTCTACGAGGCACATGGATATAGGAAGACCGCTATTGAGTAGGGAAGATAGTCTTTATGCAGGAAAAGACTTCAAAGCGTATCCTTGAATAGGAAGAAAAAGAAGAAAATAATGACTGTTGTTCACTATTAAAGTGTTTTAAACAACGTAGCTGTTAACTCTCAATGTTTTTCCTTGTTTCTCAATGGTATCTAGTAGTAGTAGTAATAATAATAGTAATAGTAGTAGTAATAGTAGTAGTATTAGTAGTAGTAGCAGTAGTAGTAGAAATAGTAGTAGTATTAGTAGTAGTAATAGTAGTATTAGTATTAGTAGTAGTAATAGTAGTAGTAGTAATAGTAGTAGTAGTGGTGGTAGTGGTAGTGGTAATCGTAGCGGCAGGTGTAAGTGTAGGGTAGGGTAAGGGTAGAGGTAGGGGTATTGGTAGTAGTGGTAGTAGTAGTAGTTAGCAGCGGGAGCTACAATTATTAGCGCCGTAATTAAATAAAATCTATCAAACACATTACAAAAAATGTTGTACATAGAATTAACTCATAACATTACATTATTATCCTCTACTTCTCAAACATATGCATGTTATCTCAACGCATAAAATATATGTTACATAGTTAAAACCATTTTCGATGCCTTTTGCGTTAATATTTGTAGAATATAATTGAAAACGAAGGACAATTGAAAATCATATGAATATTGTCCACGAGATTTTATTTTTCCATTTGTGGTTCGTTTCTTAAACTACCCTTGTATAAAATTGTTTGAACAATCTGTACGCATGGGTAGTTTCTACCAGATTTTAGAAGAATATTCATAAAAATTAAGTTGTGAAATTATCTCTCTCTACAGCGAGAGAACAATCGGATAAACAGCAAGGAGATGCTATTTACTAGGTATGACAGCTGATATTATATTACTGGAAAACCAATTAAAGGACATGTTTACTATGGCGCTTCCTTGCCAGTCGCATTATTGTTTGCTGCCAGGGTTTTACACTCAATCGTGGCAAAAATGTGTTATGTTAAGGTTATGTGTCAGGAAAGAAAGATAACAGTTACAACCGTAACTTTAAACTACAATGAAGGAACCCTGAGGCATGTTAACGTTAAACCTTCCGACTGTGCTGATAAATATCTCATGCCATGAGTGAGGTAACGTCATATTACCTTATCTCTATAGGAAGCTCTTTGGAGTTTTCGTGCAAACAGAATGAAAGCGGCATTCGTGCATTAATTTTAAGAGAAAGTAGTTTTAGATAAAAAAAGAAAAAAACAAAGAAAAACAGCACTAGTTTCCAAATTCTCTGCCAGAGAGAGAGAGAGAGAGAGAGAGAGGCAAAGCAAGAGGTACGGAAATATAAGGAAAATGTGTGACTTTTTTAGTTTCATAAACCCAAAAGATTTTCCTAATACTTAAGATATAATTTAGCAAATACTTCAGTTAAAGGCAATTTCATCATTCCAGTCTTAATCAGATCAGTCAGAGAACCTGTTTTTAACTGCAAACTCATGCATTACCCCACCATTGTTTATTACTTTCTCTTTATTTCTTCGTCACTTATCTTAATATTTTATATGATTTGGTATTTTCTTCTGTTTCAAATATTTTTCCAATTCACTGACCCTTTTACAGCATCTCTTAGAGCGCAGATTCTTTAGAACCAAAGACTAGCCCAGCCTTTTTCTTTTTAAATGGACTTTCTGAAACTTAAGAACCATAAGATTTCAATTTAAGCTCCATGGACCCCGAGATCATTTGAGCATCATTTCACCAATTACATTCATCGTCCATGTGACCAACCATGTTAATGGACGTTAAAGCTACAAAAAAATAAATAAATAAACAAAATCTTCCCACCTCAAACTGCCCTGTACAAGCAAAAATATTTGAAAATTTATATTTTCTCAAAAATGATTAAAGATGATTAAACTATATATTTATTTATTTAAGATGTTTACGTAACAAAATGTATATCTTAAACTTTATGGAAATAATCTCTGAATTTCTCTTCATTCTCTATGACTTTTTCAGAACTGACAAGCCGTAATAGACAAACATTTACTACACTAAAAGGTACAGCTTATTAAAATATACAATTTATTTCATATACTTTTTTTGTAGGATTAACGATTCCGAGTTGTTCCCTATTATTTGTTTTAATTTTAAAATACTTATATTTTTCTCAAATGGGAATTTGCGATTTGTTTTTTAACTCTTTTGCTTTAATGCTAGTCATGGAAAGATAATCGATTCAATTACTTCACCAGCTTTTAATAGATTTGACTAACACTATTGTATTGTCCTATTTCCCATCTATTTACAAAGAAGCAAGTAATAAGAATATTTATGTTAATGTATATCTAGATTAGTATAAAGTAGAAAGAAAGAAAGTCATGTCAATGAAACACACCACATTTTTTAAAAGTATAAATGAAGCTACTGATGAGAGTGTGAGATTATTAGACTTTACATGGTAGCTCAAGCCATAAGAGCATCGGCAGAGAGGTTTGCATATCTGTGTTTAACCGTAGCACTTCTAATGCAACTTAGCAAGTTTATAATGCTATTATCAAATATTAACATCATATCATCGTTGTTTGTGTACGGAAATTCCCTCCCCCAAAAGAGTTACTTTAATAGTATCAAGAAATCTACTGATATGCGGCTGCACCATTTAAGCATAATTCAATTCCACAGTACTGGGCTGAAATCTAAACTACTGCCTTGGGTATAGAAAGCCACCATTCAGCCAGGCCAACATTGTCTGAAATCCCGGAGGTAGCATTACGAAGATGAATACATAGTCAAACTGCCAAATGTTGTAGTACAACCAGAGGTGAATCAAATTTGAAGATTTAAATATCTTGTGGAGATCAAAGATTGGAACTAAATGAATGAGAGAGTAGCTTCTTGGGGATTATTATGGTGGTCTGTTTATTACTTCTGCCTGCGATGGCCCATAGAAATTCAAGTGTCGTAGCGCAACATCCATTGTTCTGATGACATACGGAGGACCCAGTGAGAGGCTTGTATGGGCAATATACTCGCTCTCGCTTGGCGAGAACTGAATAGCGTCTAATTGTAATGTCGCACCACATGATACTGCATGCCTGGCGGGTTTCCTTGGAAAGGTCCTACCGTCAAGCGCAGACCTACTTAGTACAATGGCAGAGATTATCTCTGACGTATAGATAACTATGATTTTCAACCTTAATTACACTATTTGTGGAGGATATTCCTTAGAAGTCTGTGTTATTTTAAACTGTATAAAGCTTGTTTTACCAAGTAAGAAATAATGCAGTTGATCCAAAAACTCGGCATCTCTATTTTAAAAATACATATATTGAGATCCCCCAAATAAAACAGAAACTTTTTTTTGGAAAAAAGTTCCATGTGTGTATGTCTGTAAATAAGATATCGGACGAAGTTGATATTTAAGTTAAATACCTTCCAAAGACGAGACATGAGATGCTTTCCCACAACACCAAACTACCCTGTGCATGGAAAGAGTTTTACTATGTTTGTTTTTCTCAAAAGCTTCTCTAAACGATTTGGATAAAAATGCCAAACAAATAAAATGTACATCTTGAGTG
The DNA here is from genome assembly GCA_030762935.1 of Hymenopus coronatus. Taxonomy (NCBI): domain Eukaryota; kingdom Metazoa; phylum Arthropoda; class Insecta; order Mantodea; family Hymenopodidae; genus Hymenopus; species Hymenopus coronatus. The sequence goes on from CM060881.1 coordinate 60,163,655, forward strand.
TTCTGGATAGACGGCAAAGACAGCTTCATCATGAATAATTTTGAGTTATGTTTTATTATTGGTAAACTAAATGACACAAATAGAAACATACTGCACAGAAAATAAACATATATTTAAAATAATTGTTTCAAACTACTTTTTATTCTGTGAATCACACGTTTCAGAGAATACCATTTGAAATTTTACTTTCACTAAGCGTATTAAGTACATTTGCTAGTTTTTGAATTATTTATTCTAAATATATTTTAAAGGTGGATTTAAATGTAAGTTTATAAGCATTGTTAAGTGGTTATAGCTCTACATATAATGTGCACACATCGCCCGTCAATCTCGTTATTAAAATAAGTTGCAACACATATGTAGGCGGAGAGAACATACTAGTTCCACACGAAAAGTCTGTACCTGTTTTAACCATTAATACATTTTTGAGGCCCCCGATTAAAATTTATTTTTATATAAGATCCTGGTGTGCTTGGACAGATCTATTGCAGTCAACACCACCATAAGGATGGAATGGGGAGAAGGGACCATAGGAGACCACAGACCGCCGGCAAACAGTCACAACAACCTGACAGCCACCTAATGTCTACGGGAAGTAATGTTTCCATTGAGCACGCAACCACACCATCTGTCCACACTTCCATACACAATGAACCTGGTAGCACATCTGAAAGATGAAAGGGAAACGAAATAATGATAGAAATGATATCACGGTAGATTTGAAATCACCCCTTTATTCGCCTGGCGATATATTATAACTATATTGAGAATTTGGAATGGGAAATGAAATATGAGATTTAATAAAGATTTATGTTTTAGAAATACATTTAACAGGACTGCATCATTTGGCATATTACAATTATAGTAAGTACATACCTTATCTTAAAAGCTATTGGAACTGTTATCTTTCTCTAGCCATCTATTTCTGGCAAGCTCTCAGAATATTTTCATTTACACTTTAGCGCTCAACACCTGAAGTTGAGCGAATTTGTTTTTGAGATTGTTACAATCTCTACTTTGGTCAGACTCCTTTCAGATATGGAAAGGAAAAGGCAGGAAATATGTTGCTCCTGGCAAGAAAAACAATCTGATACATTCCAATGATCTTCTCTACTGGTTCTGCTAGAAAACTAAACTTACAAAAGAATGTTCTTTTATGTATATCTTTCTAATCGAGATCAGCATTATCGGTAATTACCTTATTACTTGCTTCCTTGTAAGTAAAAGGGTAAAGGAATACACTAGACTCACACGATAGCCAATTCAAAGCTATTGCTATGTGAAACATTTGAATTTCGATTCTGTTTGAGTGTCTAGGAGTATAAAAAAAATATGAAACGAAAGTTTAAGAAGTTTAAAATTAAAACCACTAACAAGAATATGTCTTAAACGATTAAATCTACAAAAAATATATATAACATAACTTGTGTGTTTCAAATAGATCTATATTATTTGGGCAGTAAGTTTTTATTTATCCTACAATTTACCAGTTAGACAAAGTCATCCGGAATGAAGAGGTCTTCAGAGACTGTTCCCAGAAAATTCAATGTATGCATTTTTTTTATAATAGGCATATGTTAAATACACAGTATTTTAATTAAACTCGTTGTAGACATTTATGGGAAAAGTAACATTCTAGATAAATGTTCCATGTAAGGAGTGGTCAGGGGCAGGAGGCATTTCTTGAACATTTTCGTGTGGTATTCTGGTAAGGTATTTTTAAGACGTTAAAATATTATTTTTGTAATATAAATTAGTTATCTTGGTTTCTTTTAGCAGATATTCTGCACCCGGCCTATGGCTAATATGTACATACTAATATTATAAATTCATTTGCATTGAAATTATAACATAATGTTCCTTCGGGTGAAATGGGGTTTTATGTACTTGTATATTCAATGTCACGTAGTCGGCTTACGTGCCCGTTTGTAGGAGTGACCTTCCTCCTAGGAATTACAAGCGGATGTGCAGGTGTCAAAAGCCTTTCGTAAAGCCAAGAAATGTGCAGTCGGTGCGTAACCAACCATGAGCATGAGGAAGTGGATGATATGAAGTGAAAGCGAAATAGATGATAGGAAAGATGATGATGGAGCAATTGGTGGAATGAGTGGCGGGAGAAACCGGAGGACCCAGAGAATACCCGCCCAGCCACCGCTTCTTCCACCACAAATCCCATATGCGGGCGCTTGGGATTGAATCCGGACCGCCTAGGAGGGAGGCGAGCAGTCTACCACTCTGCCACGGCGCGTCTCATTCACATTACCTACTCATGGAAAAGTTTTTACTTAATCCCAAAATTAAACAATGTACACCTGCTCGTATGCATAATGCAGAAAGTATAACACAGTTGTTCACATATATCACATATCATAACTTTTTGTTACCATTAAACTCGCATAGAAAAAATATTCTCTTAAACCCTAAAAAAATACTACAAAAATGTATTAAGAAAAGTAAAAGGAGTAACTGAAAGGTGCTTCTAAAATGCTGGGGTGACAAAAATCTATTTATCATAAATGCTTTAATACGTTCTTCATGTTACGCAAGGTAATTTTTCTGCTACGAATCAGTAAGATTAAACTAGTTATACAAATATAAAAACCTCATTCGAATAAAGCAGATTTCGCAAGCTAATGCAATAACAATAAAATATCATTTTTATTTGTCATTATTTCATGAAATATCTTACAAGAATGTATGTCACTATAATTTTAAGGAAATAAAATATGAATATAAAGTAGATTTCGCAAGCTAATGCAATAACAATAAAATATAATTTTTATTTGTCATTATTTCATGAAATATCTTACAAGAATGTATGTCACTATAATTTTAAGGAAATAAAATATGAATATTTCAATGTGAGATACCTAGAGGCGAGGTAAATATTTTCAAAATCTTCATGGCATAACTTCGAAATATGCTGAATATAAATATGAAGTTTGTATTAAACTTTTATTTGACTCTGCTATTCTCAGTGGTTCATACTTACATTAAACATACGTTTTTCTACGTTATAAAAAGAGAAGAACACATATTTCTGTGTAAATCTGTATGTCTAAAAATAATAATTCCTCTATGGATTGCAGATAAATAGTGCTAATTTGAACGAGTATATTTTTGTAAATCATCATTATAATCATCATTAATCCACCTCTGCACCGCTCTGTTCACCTCGAAACCCACATGCCTGGGACCGAACCCGGGTTGCCTTACTGAGAGGCGAGTTTTCTAATCACTCGGTTACAGCTATTGCCTTCCTTTAGGATACCTGTGTACACATTTAACACTATATTACATTGAGAATTGTATTTATAATTTCTTTCTTTTTCATTTCATTTTTACTTTATATAGCACGTATGTACAAGTACATAGAAGCAAATAAGATATTGCACTCCACTCAGAATTCTTTACTAAGATTTAACCAGAAATACACGTCTTGGGATCCCGTGTATCCAAAACAAAATTTTATGGAAAAAAGGTTCATGTGAGAGTGTACCTATGTCCGTGTACTTGTGTACACGATAACTCAAATACGAAAAGTCGATAAAATACCTAATTTGGTAATTTAGTTTAATATCTTCCAAGGATGTGACATGAAGATTTTGAAGAAAATCCCCCTTTACATGAAAATTTTTCGAAAATTTTGATTTTCTCAAGGATGGCTCTAAAGATTTTGATTAAAATGTATATTAAAGATATTAACATGGAAAATAAAACGCAAATTTAAATTTTCCGGGAATAGCGTCTGAAGACCTCTTTATTTTAAGTGAATGTTGCTGCATTTTGCATAACTAATAAACCATAAGAGATAGACAAAAATATAGATCTCGTTAAAACAAGCAGTGTATGCGATACACATTTTTTCATGGAGTTGGCAATTTTGAGATATTCTTTGTTATTGACTTCAGTTTTAAAAGACTTAAGCATTTCTCATACGGGAATTTGTTAACCCCTGGCCATGCAGAAAAGAAAAACATAATTTCAATTGTGTAACAACAGTTTTTAAAAGATTTTACCATTGTTTTAACTTAGTACATTCATTTATTTCCCTTCAACTAATAATCAACTAAGTATAAGTCCATTTTTGCAATCTTCGATTTATTTTGAATAGCACGAAGTAGAGAGAAGGATAAGCTTTTGTAGAAATAATCTGTTGCAGAATAAATAGAGAAAGTCATCTCAATTTAATACATAAGCTTTTTCATTTCATATTGAGCTCAGATAAGTGGGCGTCTTCAACAGATCAGATTAATGACTTGAAGCTTTCCTGGCGGCGGTATGAAAATAACTTTTCTCGGGCTATCAGCCAGGTGAATTCTGGAATAATTTCCAAGCTTTCAAGAGCTAACGTCGCTCTCATCTTCAGATCAGATTAAGCTTGTGAAACAAAGCACTGAGCTTCCAGAATCTGCATTCAGATTAAACGGTGCTTTGAGTGGATTTCTTACGACGTTGTGAAAAATAGTTCTTAAAATGAGAATACAGGCGCTGGAAAAATGCGCTGCTAAGAGAAATAAATAAGAAGAAAAACTAAGCGAAAGTGAGAGTAGAGAAAGCATAAAGAAATATACAAAGTATATTAGCTTTAGGATTAAATTGCTAATTTTCCGCAACTTTCCAAAGTGAAAGGAATGGTATATGGCCAGCTAGAGGTAAGATGGTCATATATCGTAATACCCAGCAAAAACGCAACGGTATTTTCAGGTTACGGCCCTTTCGGAGCTTGTGAGTTAGGCTCGAACGGCGTCGAAGGCGTTCAATCTGGAACCGTTAAGAACCCTGTCCAAGCTTGCACCTGCCGTCATCTAGATCTGGCCGTCATTCCCACCCTGGCGTAATGTTAAGTCACAAAGGGGCCTAAGGACCTAAGTAGACGCTTTGCATCGGTGACTGGGAAACTGTTTATAAGTCAATCCAAGCAAACCAAAAATTCATGTTCTGTCAGTAGACAGTCCGTCAGTTCTTTCCTCCATAAAGCAAGGACGAATTAAGTGCTAATAGAGGAAAGAAAATATTAGTAACAATTAATCAGATGTAACTCAGCAGAACTCACTAGAATGGAATAAAAGGTTATGAAATCATGAATTAGGCAAGCCTCTGATTTTATATATTACCAATCAATTCATCTTCTATCTACAATCAGTATTGAAGGCCAATCTGTTAATATTAAGAATATATATTAATTTGGAAAAGGAAATTAGGGTTGGCAGCGTTTGAAACTTATACCGCACCGATATATATATACCAGCTACAGGTAAAACATTTGATCTGTTCCAGTCACATGTCTTTCTCTAGCTGTTCTACAAACAAAGTTTTCTTACAAAAGACAATTATGTAATCTACATCATAGTAATCAAGATAAAAAAATAGCAGAATTAGTCTTATTACATGCTTCCTTGTAAGTAAAAAGGAAATAAGGGAATACACTAGGCAAAGGCGATAGTCCAATATTTTAAGTGTTCAGTGTGAAACAATTGATATTCGGTTCTCTATTGTATTCTCAAGAATAACACAAAAAGATGAAACGAAAGGTGATTTCTCCTTGAAAAAATGTTAAGTAGTTAAAATCGAAACCAATAACACGGAATAATATCTTGTACAGGTTAACTCTGCGAAAACATATAAATGACATAATTTGTGTTTTAATGATATCTACATTCTTGTGTAGTATGTTTTTGTATCTCTTACGTTTTATGAAGAATACAAAAGTGAACCAGAATGATCAGTATCCTTCAGGAGCTATTCTAAAAAAACTCAAGATATATATTTCGTTTGCCATGAAAATATCTTACAAACATTTGACATTTTGAGCAGAATCGTTATGTCTATTTTTGAGAAAATAAAAATGTTCAAAAAATGTTCTATGTAAGCTAATTGTGGTGGATAATTTTCTTGTAAGTCTTTATTTCATATCCTTGGAAGATACTGAAGTTAAATATTTAGTTTGGTATTTAACCGACTTTTCATTTTTGAGCTATGCAGACAATATACAGTCACGCTTGCGCGGACATTTTCCTAATAAGACTTTTTTCGGATCCAGGGATCTCAAAACATGGATTTTCGGTGAAATCGCGGTATCACATTTTCTGGTGGAACACAATACATTTTCTATCTACTATGTACATTGTACATTCCTGTTAGAAAAGCTAAAAGCAAATAACTGGAGAAAAAAAAAAAAAGCTGTCAGGAAGGAGATCCCACAGCGATTTCAACCTCCCACTTTTGGTTCCTACAAATCTATGTCTTTACGTCTTTGACCCCGTGTCAAATTGAAATGCATAAAATAATTTCTAATGCTGTTTAATAAACAAGCGTCTTTTAGAGCCGAATTAATAATAGCTTATTTAAATTAATTAACTATATGTTGTACGACATTAGCTAATTAAAATGAGAACAAACATTACTAAAGTTTATATATTTTTTACAAAAATACAGATTATATACTGCTGAATTTAAGGAACATAACAGATAATGTTTTTAATTAAACTTGATGCTTTGCTTATTAAACTCACACACACACACACACACACGCACACACACACACACACATATATATATATATATATGTCATAAAGCACTCGTGTGTTCCATTCGCATGACTTTCTCTAGATGTTATGTAAACAAATAATTCTTAAAAAAATACTATTCTTTTACCTACATAATGTTAATCAAGATAAACATTACCAGAAATTGCTTTATTAATTAGTTTCTTATAAGCAGAAGAGAAATAAGAGAATACAATAGGCTAAAGCCACAGTCATATATTTTAAAAACTGTCGCATGTGATAGTCATTGAAATTCGGTTGTCTTTCCAAAGCCAGCAGTAAAAGAAAAGAGATACAAAACGGATGAGGACTCCCCATTTGAGAAAATCTTAAGCATTTTAAAATTGGACTCAATAATAATGATTATCACTGTAATGGTTAGCTATACAAGAAAAAACAGCTCTATCATGTATAAATTATGCGTTTTCAAGGCATGTAAATTTTTGTGTAATAAGTTTTGAATATTCCTTGCTATGCGAAAGCCATTCAGAATGAAGAGGCCTTCAGGTCTATTCCAAGAAAATAAGGATATACATGTTATTTCCCGTTTATGTGACTATAACATACAACATTATAAGCAACATCTTCAGAGCTATTTTTTAGAAAGTTTCGAAAAATGTCCATGTAAATGGTCATTTGTATTTGGCGGATATTTCTGAAGATCTTCGTATCACATCCTTGGAATATACGAGCTTTAAATCGTAGTAGTAGTAGTAGTTTGGCGTTTAAGCGACTTTTCGTTTCCACGGACATACACAGACTCAGAGACACATTTTCATTCTTTTATTTAATTCCTCAAATCTTGTACAATATGTGATGAAATCTTGGTGACAAATTTATGGAAGAAATGCAATAACTTCTCCACATACTATGTTCATTATACATACATGCTAGAGAATGTAAGAATCTGATGTGTTTCATTCTCATGAATTTGTTACCTATTCTACAAACTAACTTCTTACAGAAGATAATTCTTCTAACTATTTCTTGTTAATCACATACAAATTATCGGAATGGCTTATTATTTAAATCCTTAAAAGTAGAAGGTATATAAGGAATTACACTATTTTAAACCGAAAGTCAAATCTTTTAAAACCTGTTGCTATGCGATTATCATTGAAATCCATTCTCTTTGCGCTGCCAGTAGTAAAACAAAAGAAACACAGATTTCCTCTGTTTGAGAAAAACATAAGTATTGTAAAACTGAAACCAAAAACAAGGAATGTCTCGGAAACGGTTAACTCCGCAACAAAAATGTAGAGGACATAAATTGTTTATGACAAGATCTGCATTTTTGTCCCGGAAGTTTTTGTCCATCTCTTTTGGTTTACCATTTAGAATAAAGAGGACTTCTGAGGTTATTCCCTGAAAATTCAAAATATATATGTTTCTACGATTTAAACACCTTTAATATACAGCATGTTAATCAAAATCGTTAAAACTAATTTAGAGAACACCGAAAATTTCGAAAAATCTTCCATCCAAAGGGTAGTTTGGGGTGAGGATATTTTCCTAAACATCTTCGTATCATATTGTTGGAGGATACCAAGTTTGGTATTTAACCGGCTTTTAGTTTTTGAGTAATTCTGTCCACACATAAACACACTCTCTCTGTGTCTCTCTCTCACTCTCTCTCTCTCTCACACACACACACACACTGACAGACATTTTTCTAAAAATATCTTGCACGCATCGGAACTCAAAACATATATTTCCGTAATTTTAAATATAATTTTTGCGTGAAAAACAATACCTTCTTTATCTACAATACCTTCTTTATACATAAGCCTTGAGAAAAGAAATATTTTATATTTTTATAAATAACGTATATATTTTATATATTTAGTACATGGCTTAATCTCTCAGTTTTGTTATAAATATAAATTTCTATTTATGCACGTGAATCGGCAAGAATATTATGAATGCTGAGTGCCTAATGAAGCAAATGGTATAAATGATCGGCGAATGTGCTGTAGAACCGGAGAGAAAATCAGATCTAATGAATATTGTTTTAGAGGATCACGGATATTGGATGCTTCTGATAGAGACTGAATCCGCTTGGTTTGTGTTTCACATGATCAGACGCTCCATATTACACGGTTCATTTTCATCAGTAAATCTCAGGCTTGTAACTCCTGCACTTTTACGGGGCATCAAATTTGTTGAGTTAGACGAACAAATGATTTAAAATGTTCGGAAGGATAGCAGACTATCTGTTAAATCTATAAATAATGTACAAATATTTTTTTTATTGTTTCATTCTTATAGCCCCCTTCAACTTCTATGTTCATAACGGGGGTTCTGATTTGAGAAACAACTGCTGGTGTTTTTCTGCTGAATTTTAGGTTTCTTAACGTTGTTTTTTTCCGTTAATATTTTGTTGTGGATAATTTAGTAATGTGAAACAGAATTAACCACAAAGTTATAGAAGAAAATAATATTTTGTGTCCATTTTAATTCCTTTTGCGTTTGTTTGGAAAGAAAGAATGGATATTTCGCATCAGCTGATTACAGCGTCTTCAACCACCCACATATTACAATACCAATTACAAGCTTATACCAATATTTACATTATATTTTGTACCCATGTATCTAATTATTGTAATTATAATTCTTGTTGCAGCTGTATTTAATACGAGTAGACGACACGATGAGGTTTCTATTTGAAGATAGATGGGATTTGTGCTTACTAGCATAAAATATACAATAATTTCCAGCCAAAGGCTTTGCAAAAATCTGAATAGGTTGAAGGAAATCAAATAAATGACCACCAAGAACTTCGTTCGCATCTTAGACCTAGCTTTAGTATATTTTTAGAGACAAGGTTTCTGCAAGAAGATTTATACTGTTTATGACATTATTCAGTATTCATTTTACAAATAGTAACTTGCAGTGAAATGTGCTGGAGTGTCAAATATCTATATACCACAGAACAACATCTTAAATTGTGAGGAGGTATTAATCATAAATCTACATCTATTGTACTAAGGTTTCTTGACACGCTTTATATTTCATTTAAGTATTCCTACTGTACACTACTTTTTCTCACATAAAGTTTTTCTTCTACCTACCTTTAGATTAAGCAGTAAGTAATTTGTTGCTCAAATGTTTAGCCGTAATTATAGGCCGAGCTCAAGCGAGGAAGGAATATGAAGTGGTCTTAAGAGATTACTCCCAGAAAATTCAAGAAATACACTTTATTTATCATGTAAATATTTGAGAAAAACATTTTTGAAACAAAAAAGTTTCAAGGCTTTTTCCAAGTAAAAACTTGTTTGGGGTAGTTGTTTTAATTCTTTCTTTCGCATCCTTGGAGCATGCTAAACTAAATGCATGTTTGGCACTCAATGGTTATATCATTTTTGACCTAAGCTGGTCCCACTAAACAGACACATACGTCTGATATGTATCTGGGAATATATTAACATTCAAGATATTTGAAACCGGCTAACTAAAAAACAATATTTAATAAGCTAGCTTCATCAGCTTTAAAATGTTTCAATAGCCAGTTTTTGTCCATATTCTATAATTTCTCATTTATAAAAAAATTGAATGACATTTATTCATTCAGAAGAGGGCTTCTAGACTATTAATAGAAAAAGCAAAATGTACATTTTATTGTTGATAGTTTAATTATTACAGATACATTATTTTAGTCAAAACTGTTAATGGAATCTCGTGGCATATGTACACGATAATATCTGAATATAACAATTTTGTTAAAATAGTACACTTTCTCTGTAAATTATACATAAATAGTATATAAAGTAAATGTAGCACTACCATAAAATGAAAAACTCTGTCAAAAATTTTACACAAGGTGAAATAATGATAAAGGGCTAAGGAGTTATCCATCTCGTAGCAGCTGATTTCAAGTTAGCCAACTAAAACTGTCATCAATTTATCTTATTACTTGTATGCACTCGTAAGTGTGTAGAAGAAGAATAAGGAAATACAGTAGACTAAAACGACAGTCAAATCTTTTAAAAGTTAGTCGCTCTGTAAACAAATGAAGTTAGGTTTTCTTTAAATGGCTTGAGTGTGTTTTAACGAATTCTAAGTTTTGTGCAGTAAGTTTTCGTCTATCGCTTACGATTTACTAGTATTGCAAAATTCATTCACAAAGAGATTATCTTAAGAGAATATTCCCACAAAAATCCAAGAGCCTGACTGGGCACCGATCCTATACATGAGTCGAAAGAGTCCTCAACCTCAAGAGTTGATTTTGAGTCCTTTCGCCTTCCTTTCTGGAAATCGCAGCATTACGCTGCAAGCTATTGCATCGCGGCTATTTATGAAGCATTAATTGGTTGATTGCTTCTGTGGTCGAGTAGTCAACATTCTGGTTTCTCAGTTCAGAGGTAACGGGTTGGATATTTAGTTGGGGGCGAGATAATTCTTCCTTAAGTTTCTCTCTCCGCAAAATCTGAAAGAATGCAGGTAGAGTGAATGGTTATACACTTAGAATTATTACAAATCACGTTAGACAATCTAAAGTCAAGGAGTTGTTTCTCAAATCAAAACTTCTTTAAGTATATCTAATAGACTTTTTAAACTTGGATACACGCCAAAGGGCAGTAGACCATTCACGAATTGTAGGTGTCTGCCTGTAGCATGCACGGCTGCATGGCTCAGCATTTTTTTTTAACTTTTTTTAAAAATACAGTTCCGGAGTGTGATCGAGATTCCGGCCCTGTATACCCTTTTTACACACACATACACAAACTTATAACACCCATGCCCAAGGCGGGACTCGAACCCACGAGCCCCTGCGCTGCGAAACACCAAAGCGGGCATTGAGAACAAACTATCATCGGGGCTGACTGAAGTGTTGGAATGAAGTACTTGTCCTATGTCCATCGCTTAATAACATATTCTTTGTCACGTTTCCCCTTCAGCTAGGTTACGAGTTACCTACTGGTGGTTGTTTAGTACTTAGCTTACTCAGTTGCACACAGTTGGAATAGCCTGCTGCAGAAGATAAAGGGGACTACATAAACTAAGTAAGTAATAATAATAATAATAAAAAAAACATGTTCCATTTCAAACGTATAATTTGTTGAACTTTTCTTACGTTCTTATAAGAAAATTTGTAATTTAGGTTCAAATGCAGAAAATAGAACAAATTCATCCCTTAGATTATCTTTAGTACCTAAGTTGAGTACCATTTTTCATATTTTATAGACATTGTTCTAACTATGCCCATGGAATTGTTTGAATCTTAACATTAGTCATTGAAACTATATGTTTACGGACACGATCTAGGAACTAGTCGAAGTTTCTCGCTTCCTTGTATATTGGTGTTTTAATTTAAATTTAAATATACTACGGTAAAATACTGATGAAGATGAAAATTTATGATGATATTAGTATTTTGAATTCCATTATTCATCAGAATAAATTTTAGGATGTGTAAAAAGCATAACAATGATAATACTGATTACTTACATTTTCTAACGCTCTGGATAAAATTATATTCTGTTTTAAATTATATGACACTTTATAAAATACACAGATAGTGGCATTAATATTTTAAGCTTTGCAATATTCCAAAAGTGAGAATAATGATGGTGATGATATCGATATTTGAATACAATGATGATCATTGTATGTTGACGCCAGTTATCGAAACGTATGATGATTATAAGGTGCAGATCAAATATTATCACATTGATAATTATTGAAATTGCGCAATTGTAGTAATTAATATTGTCGTGTTTTGGTTTCTTATGTACAATATAGTTAATAGAACAGGTATGTTGTTTGTGCAGCATAGCTCAAAATCGAAAAGTGCGTTGAATATCATTTTTGATATTTAAGTTCAGATCTTTCAGGAATGTGTCACGAAGATTTCCAAGAGAATCCCCTCATTTTCCTCACCAAATTTCACATGGAACATTTTAGAATATTTTCATGACATACTAAATGTAAATCTTGAATTTTCTAGAAATATCCTCTAAATATATCTTCATTCTGGATGAGTTGTGTAACTGCTAAACCATAAGAGCTAGCCAAAACTACACAAAATATATAGATATTTTTTTATAATTTTAACAGCTTTCAGGATATCCCTTGATATTGGTTTCAATTTTAAACAACTTTAACTTTTTTTTCAAATGGAATGTCATCTTTCGTTTCATATCTATTTGGTTTTACTTCTAACCATGCACCGAATTTCAATTTTTTTACTTAGGAATAACTTTTAAAATATTTTGATACACTTAGTCTAGTTTATTCCTTTATTTCCCTTCTATTACAAGTAAGTAAACAAAGTAGATAAATTAATAAGCCATTGTTACAATATTCTGCTTGCAGAACAGGTAGAAAATTTCATGTGTATGACACACATTAGATTTTTAAAATTTACTGGCTTTATAAGCACTAGAAGAAAAGAGGGGAAAGTGTAAAGAAAAGTAAAAATGAAAAAATCTAAACACAACAAAGCTACCCCTCCACAAATAATTAAGCCTCATGTTTTGCCAGCAGTAAAATAGTTTTATTTTTCCTGAAGCCAGTAACCCTAGTAGATTATTATGCCAATTCACCTGAACATTTCTAGCGGAGTCTCTGCATTCGGTTGAATGATGGGGGAATAATCCCTGCATAGCGTATAATACCAGTATCGTGTCGCTGAGCTGCACAACAAGTTGAGCGAGCGAGAGAGAGAGAGCTTTTATCATAAAATCCTCACTTGCGCATGGGATATCCAGCAAACAATTCTCTAAGGTTTACTCAGTACAAACACCACCTCTTCCCTCAGGGAAACTTTACAACCAAGCTTCAAAAGTTGTTGCCCCTGGAATAAATCCTAGGCTTAGTTTTGCCAGAATCATGTTTGAGCGCAACCGCTGCACTGCAATTTGCTGTTTCCTCGCGTTTCTGGTAATGGGATGAGCCAATGTCAGCATGTGTGGCTTGGGACTGAATGACTCTTTGTTATGCTTAGGTTTAATGCTTATTTAAAAGCTCATTGAGTAAAATCAGACGAATATTTCACCACTTGTTATAATTTTACAAAACATCTATATTCTGCGTAATTCAGGTTGATCACGTAAATGATGATATTAGTTTTCAGTCCGCTTCCTGGTCATGGTGGAAAGTTGAATTTCCTGCATTCATTGATTGCAATCTAACCTAGCTTCATGTTTTTTTTTCTTCTTTATTGTATGTTTGGGCATGCTTATATTCACTCCTGTGATTTTTGACATATTTAAGGAATATAATTATTAATTAATTAATATAATTATTTGAAAATTAGGCTTTCACTTCCTTTTTATCCGTTAATTACTTAGATTTATTTCACAGAATAGCTAAGTATCAGCTACAAGTTATTTTTTAAGGTCAACATTTAGGCATGGATGATCGATCACCAGTTTGCCAACAAGCCTAAAGTTGATTGAAGAACTAAAAGCTTTCATGGAGAAATTGCGATCACTCGACTCGCACCTAGGCGGTCTAGGTTCACTCCCAGGCGACCGCATGTGGGATTTGTGGTGGACAAAGTGATGCAGGGATTATCTGGATTCCCCCGCCAATGCATTCAACCCGTGCTCCATCATCATTCTATGTATCATCAATGTGCCTATGCAGTAAAAGCGGGTGTTAACCACTACAAAAAACAGACAAAAACAGCCGAATGACCTTACTTGGTATGTTGTACCTTGTTTTGCACTTATCAAGATCACAGATGCGAATTATTCTGTTTGCTATGCTTCTTCAATTTAGGACTAAAAATTTTGTCATGATACCAATACGGGAAAGTAATCGATCGATTTGGCTTAATTTAAAGATAAAGTTGGTCATGATTAAAGCTTTTATAATACATAATACTTTCTCTATCACGTAAAATATAAATAGTAGACGGAGAAGGTATCGTATCTATCCAAAAAATTATTTACAATATTTCCTTGGAAATGCATGTTTTGAGAACCCCTGAATCCAAAGAAAAACCTTTTAAATTTCTCTAGCCCCTATGTCCAATGCATATAGTAAATAGAGAAGGTTTGTAGTTCACCCATAAACTCGATGTCAAGATTTCATTAAGAATGTATGTTTTGAGGTCCCCTGAGTCCGAAGAAAGGATCTTTAGAAAAAGGTCACACATGTACGTGTCTATGTGCCTGTGGACAGCATAGCTCAAAACGACAAGAACGTTAAAAATATTGTTTTTCTCTAAAATGGCTCTAACCGTTTTGATTAAAACACTGTATATTAAAGGTAGGTACCTCCATCACAAATAAAATATATATTTTGAAATTTCAGGGAATAACCTCTAAAAGCTTCTTTATTCCGGATGAGTTTTGCAGAATTTTGCCAGTGGTTAAACCGTAAGAAATAGACAATAACTTACTTCACAAAAAATGTAAAAATCGTTAAAACACATAATTTATGTCCTATATGTTTTTATGTAGAGATATTCCTTGTTATCGGTTTCAATTTTAAAATTTTAAAATTGTTCTCAAATCAGAAGTGACGTTTCGTTTCATATCTCTTGTTTTACTGCAGACCATGCAAAGCGAACCGAACTGAAATTGTTTCACATGGAACCAGGTTTTAAAAGATTTGACTATCAATTTAGCTAAGTGTATTTCCTTATGTCCCTTCTACTAACAAGGAAGCAAGTAATAAGACAATTACGGCTAATTTTTACGTTGATTAGCATGCCATAGATAAAAGAATAATCTGGAATACCTTAGATTTTTAGAAAAATGTTCGTGTGTGTCTAGGCGTCTATATGGTATTTAACTTCAGTATCTTGCAGCAATATGACATTAAGATTTTCAAAGAAATTCCCCCATGCTAAATTGCACTTTGTATGAAAGATGTTCTAAAACTGTAAATTTCCTCAAATATGGTTATCATGGTGTTTAGTAAAATTCCATATATTAAAGATATTTATTGTACAAATAAAATATATATCTTGCATTTTCGGGAATGAACTCTGAAGCTTTCTCCATTTGCATAACTCGGAAACATAAGAGACAGATAAATACTTAGTACAGACGCAAATTACTCAAATACATTGCCGAAATAATCCTTAAAAATTTCAATTCTAATCTCAAATGGAATATCATTCGTTTGTACTAATCTTGGTCAAGAAAGAATAAAACCCATTAAACAGCGACTAGCTTTATACTATCTAATTGTTTAATATATTCCTTTATTTCTTTGTATTTTACAAGGAAATATGTAACAGAAACATCTATGCTGGATTGACGTGAGATAATTAGAAGAATAGGTGTTTTTAAGAATTTTTAGTTGCAGGTAGAGAAAGTTGAATGAATGTAACACATCAGCATATCAGACAAAACCAATCAAATTACCTTACCTTGGATGTGTTATAACTTTACTTGGATATATCGAGAACCACAAAGTCATATTCTACTTGCTATGCCCCTTCAATTTACGATTTAAAGTTTTTCGCTATGATAGCAACTTTTAAAAGTTCTCTTAATAAGAGGAAGGTAATTGAGTGCAATGCTTGTTACTTAATTTTAAGGAAGATTGATAAATTTATACTTTTTAAATGCAGATCAAATACTGTAATAATCGATTTGACATTAATTTTAAAACAAATTCTGTTGTAAAACAAGTTTTTATATTGCACTGTTTTTAAGATTGGTAGTGGCCGGGAAGTTTTTATACATTCATCAGTATTAATGAGAAAAAACTAAATAATTAACAAAATATAGTATAGTTCCAAATAAAGTGTAAAATAAATAAAACCAGGTTGTAAACTCTTCGGTTGCTACTTCATCCATAAATTGATTATAATATATTTGCGCCTTACTTAATTTGTAGCAAGCAAGGATATTTCCAGATATTAATGATGGACTAAGTAATTAACAAAATATGGTTAGGGACATCTAACCTAAATGGCCAAGGTCATTATGCCAAAATGATATTGACTAAAGGTTGGGAAAGAAATTCAACAGATTTTTACCATTAAAGAGTATATCATTTCAGTTTATCACATTTTACTAGTTGTTTAAGAAGAGCATAAACCAGAAAAACCAAACGTTTTTCCATTACCTAAACTGAACCCCTTTTCTGTTTAGTGGTTGTGAATTACCAATGCTCTTCACCACACATACGTACACATTGTGCTATAGTCTTATTATTTTCTAAGAATAGTAAGAACAGAAGGTCTACAGTAGAAATTTGCATCTTTAAAAATGAACAACATAGATATAATATCAGTTAGGTAGACAATTCTGTAATTCATTTGTTAACTGGAATGAAGCATCTTGTAGTTGGATTATTTATCTCAAATTTCTGTTTATTTGAAGTAAACGTTAGTTGCATCCTTATACACCACTCATTTCAGAAACAGATCCATTCGTTCAGACAGCAGTACAGCTTTGGATGTTTAACATCCCATCTTTAACTAAATTCCTTTCACACGCGGCTGGAAATTGTGGGTACCTAACGGATTTTGCGGTTAATAAATCACCGCCTGGACGTCACATAAATTGGAAATGCATTGTTTGTGCCCTAAACCATAGAAATGCACCATAGTGGAAGAATACGCAACACCAAATCAATTTCGCTATTTCAGTTCACTGGCAAATGATAAATGTAGCCATGTATGGACCTGCGGACCACGTAAATTTCCAGCGGCTGTAATACAGTGACCACAAACTCGATTAACAATCATAAGTTCTGTGGTCATGCATTTTTTTGTGTAATTTATTTTTAATCATAATGTTGATCAACAGAATATATGTTGGTTCATTATAATAACTAAATCAACAAATCTTATCCATTTTGATAGTTTTGTTGTTTCCAGATGAATCAACAATAAAAGTAAGAATAAAGATTATACCGAAAAAGTATTTTTAGAAAAATATCGTGTGTGCATGAGTATTTTTGTGTGTATGATTATGGACAACATAGTTGGAAACGAGAAGATCGTTAAAAACCAAACTTGAGTATCTTCCAAGGATGCTATACAACAATTTAAAAAACAATCTCCCCATCACAAACTAACCTTTACTAGGAATAAATTTTTAAAATTTAGTTTTACTCAAAAAATGACTCAAACTATTTTGATTAAAGTACCGTAAATTAAAAATGTTTACATCGAAAATAAAATGTATATTTTCAACGTTTTGGAAATAGTCTCTGAAAACCTCTTTATTCTAGATAAGTTTTGCGTAATTTTGCATAACGGTTAAACAGTAAAAGATAGACAAAAACTTAATACGCAAAAATGTTGGATACCGTTAAAACACACAATAGGTACGCTAATCTTATAGAATTGACCGTTTTTGAAATATTCCTTGTTATTGGTTTTAGTTTTAAACTATTTAAATTTTCTGAAACGGGACCATGCAAAGTGAACCGAAACTCAATTGTTTCAAATAGCGACCAGCTTTTAAAAGAATTAAGAATCTTTTTAGCATAATGCACTCTCTTATTTCTCTTCTACTTACATATAATCAAGTAATAAAACCAATTCTTCTAATGTTTATCTCGATTAGCATGATGTGTATAAAAGAATAATCTTTTGTAAGAATAATTTGTATTAGAAGAGCTAGAGAAAGTTATGCGAATGGAACACATCAGATTTCTTTTTCGAAAACGGGTTTTGAAAATGTTCAATTCCAAAAGTACCAAGTTGCAAATTATCATTCCAAAATAATATTCAAGAGCTTCCCTGAGCATTTCAAATTGTACGTATATACATGTAATAGAAGATACATTTAGACTCGTTAGGCCTAACTACCTGTTATTATAATTACCGCTCACATATTAATTTCATTCATCACATTACGTTAGGATTGATTATACAAGAAATCTTCTTTCTCATTATTATTGCGCTATTTTTATCTGTAGTAGGTATACCCTACCCTGTTTATACATATATTAGTATTTTGTTCCTCTCGCCTCTCATCAGATATAATCTACTTTAATATATATTATTAGCACTTAGAAGCTTTAGCTTAAACTATCCAAAGGACGAATGTATGGAACAAACACATCTGGAAATAACAATGAAGTTCCCATTTGATAATAAGATGCATAATGGTGCTTCAATTAGCTTTACTGTCATCACTACAAAAAATATACAATGACCATTTTCGGCTTCACAAAATATCACACCACTTCTTCGTAGAACGTCCAACATCTGGTAGATTCTCAGTAGTAGTGGGCTTCTCTCCTCACTCATTGTATTTGGTAAATTACTTTGTTATACAGAATTTATTTTTAGTTCCTGTCTTATTTCTTTACATTTGACCTTATCGAGTTGATTGCAATCCTTTACTTGCCTAAGGAACCTCATCTCCGCCGTTTGAATTGTCTTTTTTACTTTCTGTACACGTACTATGCACATAATGTATAGATAAGGTATTGTATTGCAACCGAAAATTCGAAACCGAGATTTATCCGGAAATATATGTTTTCAGAATCTCTGATTAAAAAAAAAAAAAAAATGTTTGGAAACATTTTCCGTGTATGACTGTGGATGTGTGTGTGAGTGTGTATGTGTGTGTTTGGGGGGGGGCAGCATAGCTCAAAAATGAAAAGTCAGTTAAATATCAAACTTGAATCTTCTTAGGTTGCAACACAAAATTTTTAAGAAAATCCCTCCACCCCCAACTACTCTTTACATGGAACATATTTCGAAAATTGGCTCTAACGATTTTCATTAAAATACCTTATGTTTAAGCTATTTTATGATAAACGATGTGTATATCATGCATTTTCTGAGAGTAATCTCTGAAAAACACTTCATTCTGGATGACTTTTGTATACTTGGCAAACCGTAAGAGGTGGATAAAAATTTACTATACAAAAATGTAGATCTCACTAAAATACACAATTTATTATACATTTCTTTTGTAGAGATAACCCTTTGCGAGATATTCCGGATTATTGGTTTCAATTTAAAGCCACTTAAACTTTTCTCAAGTGGGAAGACATCTTTCTTATCGTTTCTCGTTTGTTTGCTCCTGGCAAGCAAGGAGAATGGAATTTCTATTGGTTCACTTGGCGTCCGGATTTTAAAAGACGTGGAATGCCTTATTTCCCTTCTACTTACAAGGAGGCTAGTAATAAGAATAATTCTGCTTATGTTTATCTTAGCTTCTTTTCTTATTTTGTTTTTAAAAGTCCTCTGTGTAGTTCCGCAAACTATCTGGAATTTTTTTATTTTAATATCAATATTTCTTTCTACATTAAAGTTGATGTCACATCCTGAATATCTAAAACGTCGATCCTCTAGAACACTTGTTGATCGCACTGGATGTTTTCTTTAAAAACCATAATCTTAGTTTTGTTATTAATATGATAATTTACATTGTTTACCCATTTTTCTTAACTAATGCAAAGAATTCTGTAAATCATATCCATTTTTATGTATCAAAAGATTATTTATACATGTTTTACAATTGGCTCTTATTCCTGGGCTTAGTAAACTGTCCATTTAATCAAAATATTGTTATATATATATATATATATATATATATATATATACACACAAAATAAGTGATAAGCTACACCCTTGTCTTGATCCAGTGTTAATTTTAAATATCCCTGTTCTTTTAAATCCAAATTCTGAATATGTTTATATCTTTATACAATGTTTTTAGTTTAACAAGACAAAATTGATGTCCTTATAGTAGTAATAGCTCCCATAGTTTGTGTCTATTTACCCCAAAAAATTAATAGTTTAAAATGTAATTATAATAATACCAATAATAATATTAATACTATAAAATTATTCGACCCTTCTTTAACACAGAAAGTTAATTGTTATTTAACAAGTTATGAAGTGTACAGTTACCATTGAAAGAAAAGCTAATTAAAGTAAGCGTTATTAAAAATTATATTAAAGCAAAAATAAAAGAGAGCTCACTGGCTTTAACGAGTCTCTTCTGGACATAGCATACATCCATTGGCTACCAAAACACGTGTAACAAAACATTTTTTTAAAAAAATACTTGTAAAATTGTTACAAAAAGTTTCTAGTAAGTTTAACAGCAATTATGTGGTATCGTTGGCAATTATATGGTTAATTTTGTTTTTAAGGTTTATGTATAAATATAAATGTGCGTGTATGTATATTTGCATAAATAATCAAACTGTTTGTTATGAATCTTCGTATAGAATATACCTTTTTGTGCCCATTATTTGGAGTACAAAATAAAAATATGCAAAAGAAGGTTATATAAATATGTATTTTTGAAAAGTTTAATACTTTAGATCTCACTTAGATGTTATTAGGTTCCAATTGTTAGAGACACAAAATAAAACATAAAAATATCTCATTTATTGGTTTGTTAAAACAGTTGCAAAACAGAGATTTATAAACACTGGTTTCAGAAAGTCTTTTATATTTTTAAAATGTCAATAGTGTCAATTAAAAATAAACCAGTCACTGCAGGTAACATTAACGAGACACAATTTGTGTACTATTAAACATTCCGATATTGATTACATGTTATAAAAATGTTAGCAACAACCTGGAAATGATTTTCAAGGCATTGCACGGAGAGGGATACCGATAGGGAGAATTTAAATATTGTAGAGAGTGAAAATGGGAAAAGAGGAACATAAAGTGAGAGAGTAAGAGAATGATAGAGATGAAGAAAGAGTTTCAGATGTAGACGCAGTGAAATGGTGAGGTTGAAACACGGATGAGAACAAAATCCCCGCATTTGACACAATAACTAAAGCAGCATTGCAGGTTCTGCTAGTTAGAACTAAACTAAAACCAACAGCTGAACAGAAACACAAGAGCCTAATTATGTGCGTGGAAAATAATATGGCTAGCGTGAGTTGCTCATGTGTGTATTTACCATTCCACTCTAGTGCGTATTCGCTCATCAGTAGTATTATCTGTTCATTGGAACCTTTGTGGTCTTTATCAGCAATTTCCTCTCTTTTGTTGTACTACTATTGGCCTTTATTTGATGTTACTCGTTCCTCAGATCTAATGAGATCATCATGAATATTCCTTTTAATTCGTTCCAGTTATGTTGAAAATGTCTTTTTGTATAATTTAGTTGCCACTTTTATGCAGAAACGTCAAACCCAAATCTCGCAGCGAATATCTGTGGATATAAAAATGCATATAATTATAATACGAGGAATGATCAGAAACTAAAGTTACAAAACCTGCAGTGAAACGAGGATATTTTATTTCGTACAATTAATTCAGAGATCTGGTGGTACACATTAGGCGATTTTTCCACATAGTCTGCACATTGGTTGAAGCACTTTTCGCTTCGTGGGATGAATATTCCCTCCTGGTAAAAAGCATGTCTTTGTGTATTCAGCCATGTAGTACAGTGTTGCACCTCCTCATCTGAAGCGAACCATCGACCTCCTAGATGTCCCTTCAAGTGAGGAAAAAAGTGAAAGTCACTTGGAGCAAGATCCGGGCTGCAGGGGGGGGGGGTTTCTCGATCCTCATTGGTGACGTTTTCTCTGCTGGCCACAAACTTCTGACACCATTCTGCGACAATACAGTATCTCCATAAAGCTCTTCCAGCTGTCGGTGAATATCAGCCGTGGTTACGTATTTCTGCCACAGAAATCGAATATCTGAGTGGATTTCTTCGCGAGGCCGGTTTGTATTTACCTTGCAGCAGCGCTGTAGGTAGTAGTTAGCTGAAACTCTGCACAGTTGCCAACAGTATGTATTATAATTACCGCACACTACTGCTTAGCTGTGAAACACGAAATACAATGAATAAGGGTCTTGTAATCTTAGTTTCTGATCATCTCTTGTAATCCTTTTTAAATATATTCATGAATGTTTATTACTTTCTTTTTCAATTTTAGCTATCTAAACATTCTCGGACAACAAATGGAGCAGCATGTTTTCCTTTCAGTGCGACTCAGTTTCCTTGTAAATATGTTTTACTTTGACAACGAAAGCCAAAGTCATTAAATACGAGGTTTTGAACATTAATAGTGGCAACTATTTATTTACGATTGATACAAAGGAGATACCTTACCAAATTCTACTGTCTTTCAAAGTAATTTCCAACATTATGAACAGCTTGTTTCCAGCAATGTGGAAGTCTTACGATACCTTTAGCAGCGCTTGTTGTGTAGATAGTTCTATGGAGCGGTGTACTGCCTGACGAATCTCTTGAACAGTTCTGAAATGAATGTCACGAATTGGTTCTTTTATCTTTGTAGTCAAAATCACAGGGGCTGAAATATGGGGAGTATGTCGGATGGCACAGGAATGAACCGACCAGATCAACCCAGCTTGTGTAGTATGCGGCCGAGCATTGCCATGTAAAATTATGTGTGGGTTCTGCAGAAAATGTCGACAAAGCTCGAAAGTTCGAAAATTCGTCAGAACCCCAACCATTTGGAAGGTATGGTAATTATCGTGCACGACCATGATGGTGTTATCCTAATGCAGACCTCCTCAGCAGATAATTACTGTTCATTTTTTAAACACAAAGTCCGACAGCTTTGAGAAAATTTTAATATGTTCCATTCACATAACTTTCTCAAGCTGTTATAAATACAAACTAATTTACTAAATACAAACTAATTATTGTTTATTATTTTATATACATCATGCTAATCGAGAAAAACACTAGCACAACTGGTATTGTTACTTGCTAAAGCGAAAGTCTCATCTTTAAAAAGCACTTTATGTTTCGATTTACTCTGCAAGGTCATAAAAGTTAGGTACTTTAATCTGAAATCAATAACAATGAATATCTCAAAACGGTCAACTCTAGAGGCAAAACGTATGTTACATAAATTATGTGTTTTAACGAGATCTGCATTTTTTGTGTATTTTTTGTATATCTCTTACGGTTTAACCGTTATGCAAAATTCTGCAAAACCCTCCAGAATAAAGTCTTCAGAGGCTATTCCCAGAAAATTCAAAATATGAATTTTAGTTGTAATGTAAATATCTTTACTATACGGAATTTTAAACACAATTTTTGGAGCCATTTTTGAGAGAAAAAACTCAAAAATATTTCCATGTAAAGGGTAGTTTGTGGTGTGGGGTAGTTTTTAGAGAATTTCCATGTCGCATCCTTGGAAGATACTAAACCTAAATGCCAAGTTTGTTTCTAACGGTATTTTCGTTTTTGAGCTATGCTATCCACAGATACTCACACACCCTCGCATATGGAACTTTTTTTCGGGCCCAAGGATCTCAAAACATGTATTTCCGTTGAAATATTGACATTGAATTTTTGGGTAGAATATAATACCTTCTCTAGCTACTATGTGCATTGTATGCATACGCATGGTGAGAGTAAAAACATGCACACTGGAGATAACCTCTTTGGTCTTTGACTTGATTCCAGTGATGAAGGAACCAGTTTGTGGCACTTGATTCAGAATTGTTTCAGAGATTCGCTGGCAGTAGACCGCTCTATTTGAACGATTAACATAACATGTGCTGCTAAATATTCTACGACTTCTACATCACAGGCAAGGAGCTGGTGCTACATAATGCTGGTTACTACTTTTAAGAACGGTAAAACTTAGTGACATATACCTCTTTTGTATGAGAAATTAAATAATTGCTTCCAACCCTCGTATATTTAATAATACCAGCAATCTACAAACCCCATTGTTTCATAAAACAAAGAACAATTTAACAAAATGATTCTATTATACAGGTGTTTGGTAAAAAACTTGACGGCAAGCACGGACTTTTGTGCCTGGTTAGCATGATAAGCTACAGCCGGCCGTGCTATTAGTCTCTCTGTCTTTTCTTCTAAAAATATGTATTGCTTTAAACCGGTGCATAAAAATAACAACAAAAATGGTGATGTGTTCTAATCACATCACTTTCTCTAAATTAAATGTTACAAACTATTCCTACAAAACTTTATTCCTCTCTCTCTAATTGAGTTACACATTAGCAGAAACGGTGTTACCTCTTAGTTCCTTATAAGTAGAAGAGAAATAAGGGAATATTACGTGGAAGCGATAGTAAAATAAATTATAACCCAGAGGTCTCAGCTGAATTCCCGGCTGGGGTGGAGAATGCTTCTTTAATTGGAATAATTTTTTATCCTATATAGAGACAGAAAGTATGAATATGGTGATGAATGTGTGTGTTTAAGTATAATATCAAAAAGTGACATTAAAATCTTATAGGTAAACGAGAAGCACGCCAAGAGTTGTTTCTCAAGCAAAGCCCTTGATATGCCACAGAAGTTAAATGGGCAACATAAATGAAACAATTAAAAATAAATAAATAACTAAATTTTAAAAGTGTACGATATGTGATACAATTGGAAACCTACCGGGATAAAAAAATTGAATAAGACTTCACCTTTGAGAAAAGTTTTAAGTATTGGAAATCCTAAACTAATAAAATGGTATATTTCGAAAATGGTTAACTCTACAAGAATAAATTGTGTATTATAACGAGATCTACAGTTTTGTGTAGTAATTTTTGTCGGTCTCTTGCGGTTTACAGCTATGCAAAATTCATCCAAAACAAAAAGGGCTTCGGAGGTCATTCCCACAAAATTCAAGATATACATTTCACATGCACTGAAAATAACTTAAGTTTATGGCATTTTAATCAAAATAGTCAGTCATTTTTGAGTAAATCAGAATTTTCTAAAATTTAAATACCAAGTTTGGTATTTAAGGCATTTTTCGATTTTCGTTATGCTGATCGCAGACACGCCGACACACACATACACACGCCAACTTATTCACACACGGTGCTTCTTCTAAAATGTTTTTTTATTAAAACATGGCGTGTTATTTATGGACGCTCTCTAACCGCTGAGGTTATCAGCTTCCCATTCTAAATTGGGCGTGAAAGACCGCTTAATTTTGCTCAGAGACCTCTCTATCAGGCTTGAGGTTCTTTTACGTGCCGTAAATCTACGACACAGGACCAACGACTTTACTTCCCTTCTGAAGGAAGCCATGCTAAGCATTTTTATACCCGAAAAAATCCATCGTCCACCGCCGGGTTTGAACCCGCGATCTTGGGTATATAAAGTTAGCATGATAACCATTACACCACGGTGGGCAACTGTTTATTTGATTAAAGGTACCTCAAAACATATTTCAGCTAAAATGTTGATGTCGAACTTTAAGGTGCAATAAAATACCTTTTCTACATACTAAGTACATTCACGTTGTAGAGAATGTAATTAACCCTTACCTCAAAGCAAATGCTGGAAATGCCGCTCTTCTGCAGTTAAAATCGCACTCTACTGAGTAAATACATTTAGATTGACATTATTTAGTCCGGTCACTGGAATGTTTCATATTTCAGCTGTAAATTGTTCTTAGCCGTGGCCGAGTGGTTATACCGCTTAACTTCCACCTAGGCAGCGGGTATTTCATCTCAAAAGCATGCATGTGCTCCACTGAACCAAACGAACATAATAAAAAGACAAGAAGCGCAAGATATGAACCTAGGAACTCATGAGTGGAAGCAAGGCAAGTGTACAATTCTTTCGTGTGTGTTGTGAACACAGCTTTACGAAGATACCCGAAGCTCTTCGATCGGCACATTGAATCTAGGAATGACTCATTTTTTGGTGACGGGTGTAAAATGTACATACCATATAGAGAAGGTATTGCATTCCATCCAAAAATTTGATACCGAGATTTCACTGGAAATATATGTTTTGATCCTCCGAATAAGAAACATTATTTTTAGAAAAAGATCTGTGTATGGGAACACGAAAACTCAAAAACGAAAAGTAGTTCAAAATACCAAACTTGGTATATAAGTTTAGTAACGAAAGGATGCAACAGGAAGATTTTCAAGAAAATCCCCCGACCACAAACCACCCTTTACATGTAAAAAATTCGAAAATTTTGATTTTCAAAAGTGCCCAACAATTTTTTATCAAAATACCATATTATATTAAAGTTATTTACCTGAGAAATAAAATATATACCTTGAATTTTCTGGAAATAAACTCTAAAGACCTAATTATTCCTTAACGTTTATTCTTACGGAAATCTAAGATAACGAAATATCTTCATGTACAGAATAATCTGCATTAGGTGAATTTTCTTGAAAATCCTTTTTCAATGTCTTTGAAAGCTGTTGAACTTAAATATTATTTTTTATATATGTTGGTTTATTTTTTCTTCCTTATTTTTTAATTTATTCATAGCAGTACAAATATCCTTGCGGACATCTATTCCTGCTGAAATCTTAACATTACATATTTGGTTGGAATATAACACTTTCCATAAATAATTTATTTTATTCCGTAGTCAAGTTTTTTTTTATTTTGCGAAAAAGTTGAATTTATAACTGCCCCGTTCTACATTCATCTCAAATAAATAAATCGGAGTAATGATCTTATTTTTGGTTGCATTAACATCTTTTATAAGTTATGTTATATACTACTGAGGTTTTAAGAGCAAGTAAAACCAAACAGAATGCAATTCAGAACATATACCCCACTATGTTACACTCAACACAAATGAAAGAAAATGTAGTAAGATTTATATACGTTTTGTTTCTTCCTGTATACTATTATATCAGTTAAGAAAGCTATCATGTTACTAATTATTGATTATATATGACACGCTTTTATTCCCGGATCCTTGAAAAAGCTGCGAATGAGAAAGTTCAATATTTTGGTGTGAATTTATGACGATACAAAATGTGTCCGGGCTCACTGCCAAACAGCAGGCCATTCTGCACAGCTAGCTTAAAAAAGGAACATGAGGATACTGTGATTCACTTTGCAGGAAAGAAAAGCCAGTGAGGAAAGTAGAGAAAGGCATAATGGTCCAGAGTATAACGTCCTGATAAACACGCTACAGCGCCGATATGAAAAGTGGCACGCAGAAACAGAAGAAGAAAGTGTAGAGGTCAGGTGCTATACGGGGTGTAAGAGTTAACATGTCATTCTTTAAACCAGAGATAGATCTTGTTTAATACATTGAAGCATTTTATGAACCAACTTTTTCTCTTTTTGTAGCAAAGTGCTTTTAAATGCAGAAACTTTATTGCAACTCCTCATTTTTCTTGTAAAGGGTCGGAAAAGAGCACATGTTGAGTTAGGTTGGGTCACACATGCATAGAATAAAATGCACGCTGTTTTTCCGATCAATACCTTAAAGACTGCCTCCGTGGTCCAATGGTCATCGAGCTGATTTTTTCACCATGGGATCCCGAGCTCGAAGTTTTCTTTATCCAGAATTATTCCCTATCCCCCACAGAGTCTGGAAGTATGTATGTGAGAGTGAATGTGCATGTTTTTAATTATATAAGAATGATTAACCTAATTTAATAACCTACAGTAACATGAGAAACTGTTTCACAAGTCAAAGTCCCATATGACCATTGCAGTTACAGGGGGGTATACAAATGAAACAAACAAAAAAAATACCTTAGAAATTAAACACCATTTTACTCGTAATATTTACTTCCAGTGCATTTCTTTCGTATTTTTAGCAACCATTTTAATTTTTACCCTGGACTTTGGAGCAATGGACTTCAGCGGAGTCCTACCGGTTCAATTCCATCAGGGTGTAGATTTTAAGTTCATGGTATAGGACCGGTGCCCCCTCAGCATTGCGAGGAAAGTGGAGAGGTATAATAGGTAGTAGTTCTAACCAAGAAAGCCAACTTTCCGGCTGGGGGATGCGTGATGCTGGCCACATCACATCGGATGGATGATCGTCCGCCTCTGCCAAACTTGGGCGTGAGGCTGGCAGTCGAGTCGTCAGCCTATCACGGGCTCTTTCTTCGTTGCAGTTTTCATTTTATTTTAAGTTTAAGGAAATGTATTTACAACTAAAATCTAACTGCAACCGCGTAAGTGTGAATTAAACAATAAAACGCCTTAACTATATCGATTACATCTTTTGAACATGGCTTAACATCTATGTAGGTATAATCCATTTTAGATATGAAATAAATCTGATTTTTACCGATGTATTCTCTGAAAGTATATAAAGTCAAGCAGGTATTTTGCTTAACTATTTCCGGGAATGCAATAAGCAGTCAATTATTTTATTTAAACGAATTCAAAGTGAGAATAATAGCTATTTGTAGCAGGCATATATCGTACATATGTATACAATCTCATCTATATTTTCAGCTTTAAGGAGGATAAAAATACTACATTTTTCTGCACATGAGACGATAGTTGAAGCATAAAAGGCGTCATCCAAAATCGTCTGGTACAACGGATATAAAATATAGTTTGAAATTTAAATAAAATAAGACCATCATAAAACAAATCACTTACCAACGTGTTTAAAGCCTGCAAAACCCTCACTGTTGTTCGATTCTTTAGCCTGGTTTAAAATTTTTAACTTGAATCTTACTTTTTGTTTCCTTTTTTGTTCGTTCCATTATTAGCACACACTTTAAAATTGTTACGCCAGTTACACTTACAGTAAAAATTGTTTGAAAGATGAATCAACTTATAACGAGTCTTCTCAGCGGTACATATGAGTAGTACACGTGCTTCTACAGGCAAAACCGTAATAATGGAGAAGCAGGCTTTTGCTTTATGCCGTGTGCAAACACACTAATTGTTTAGTATTACAAAGTGCAAAATTGAACAGCCAATACGACGCTTTTGTAAATATTATATTTGGTAAATCAGTGCGCGTAAACTCTCGCCAGTACTCCACTGACAGGTTTTAACTTGAAATAGTCCTGTTGACTTCTGCAACGGGAAAGTTGGGTAACCTGGTAATAAACAAATATGTTGTTGGGTTGCAGTACTAAATGATAATAAACGGAAACTTAAAATAGTTTTAGTTTTAATAGAATAATCGCTTACAAATTAAAAATAATTAGAGGACATTTTACAAAAAGTAGCAGCTTACGCATCTCAAGAGGAAGAAAAAAGGAAGCTCATGACGAACTGCAAAAACTGTCCAAGATAAGTAATCAGGCGGTTTAAATGTGAGGATTGGGAACCAAGATCTGAAGCTTTCATGTCAATGCTTACTGACTAGAACTCTAGCAACCATGTGATATTAAATACTTTTCTCCAAGCTTTAGTCCATGGAGCTTTATGACCTTCTTCAGGAAGACCAATACCAGAAATATTGGGAATAAATGGCGGACAAATTAGTAAACATTAACGGAGAGTGCCTAGAAAATGTGCCACATATAATAATACGAAGTTAACAAATAATTTTAAGAAGCACCTACATAGATGTAATGGGGGTGTTAGAGGAGGCAGATCACTTATAGCTTATATTATCGTTAAAAAGATACAAAAGACGTTAGGGTGCAAAGAGGAAGCGGCATATTATATTCGGATCATTTCCTAGTGATCGGGACTATTACTCCGATATATAGATGGAAGATATACAAACAAAACCGATAAAGACTCAATTATAAAGTGTTTAAAATACATATTTGAACAAGAAATTGTAAGGGCCCATTACCAAAAAGGTTGGAAGAGATTTTGGTGAAAAAATTACAAACAGGATCTATAAGAAGGGAAAAATATTAAGATAAAAATACAACTAGCTGCTTATGAACTCTAAGAAAAGAAAAACAACGAGAAAAAAAGGATTAATAGTATGTAATATACCAATCGATTAAATGGTTAAAAAAACAAAAAGATATATTCAAATTTACAGAGAAGACTTATAAAAACATAAATTATGCTAAACAGTTGACAGGAATAGCTCATCAAAAATTCTGGGAAAATTTATCGGAGGAATAGAATACGATATTTATATAAATAAATGATGAAATAGTTTAATAGCTTAGAAAGAGACAATGCCAATACACCTATATACACATAATAATAAAGGAGCAGTAGGGAAAATATTATGGCGAATTATTACAACACGAACACATTAAGGTAAACAAAGAAGATAAGGGACCTCAGTATAATCATACGGTGGCTTTAATTTCATTAGAATAGTTATGGACAGCCCTAAAGAGTATGAAATCAGAAAGCCCTGTGGACCAGATAGGATTAATACTGAACTATTAAAATGTTCTGTGAATTAAGAATTTGTGAATTAAGATTATTACTTCTATATTGAATGATGGAAACGCTACAAAATCGCACAGTCATAGAAAACAGCAGATATTGGTACAGTTTTTAAAAAACTAATTATGAAAGAGATGACTGAAGAAATTATTAAGGTATTTATTTACCTTTTGAATTCCACGTATAATTTAAATGTAAAATTATTACCAATAGAAGTTTAAAAAAATATAGCAGAGTTAATATAGAATAAGAACAAACAGGATTTAAAAAAGATAGTTCGGTGCAGTGATAATGTATTTAGTCTAAATAAGAGTTTATAAAGACGACGAAAAATTAACCTTGAAACTCACATAGGATTCATTAACTTGGAAAAAACTTTTGGTTTTGTAGTCATTAGAATAATAATCGATGACATCCCATACATTTAATAGAAGCATTAGAAGTCTTTATAGAGGAACTAAAGTAATTATAAATGTATAGAAACAAAACAAGCTATCACAAATAAGGATGTTAAACAAGGATGTAATCTATTACCAACACTATTTAATGTCTATATTGATATTCTTGTAAAAACTTGAAAGGGAAACTGTGTCAATTCAGATATAAAAATAGGTATTCGTTATTATTTGAATATTTTTTATGCTGACGGTATGGAGTTAATACTAAAAGTACACATGATTTACAAGCTCGGCCTATAAGTTGAGAAGCATAAAAATAATTATAATATGAACATTGCAACAACTAAATAAAAATGATGGCACACAAAATATCCTAAAGGATCTAAACATATTATAGAAGGCAACATATCAGACAACTCTGCCACTTTTATTATTTGGCTATTATATAACTTTTGACCGAGACAAAGACATAGAAAATAAAATTAATAAGATTCACCAAATATGTGGTGCATTAGCTAGATCACTACAAAATAAAACCAGGAAAAATAACCAAAATTTATGTAACAATGGCTGTGTCAACGTTAATGTATTGCGGGTTGTCCTTGATCGTTAACTCAGAGATGAAATTATATTACAATTCGCAAAAATGAGGTTTCTTTGAAGGTTGTACCAGAAGGAATCTCTTTTGAAATGAAGATATTTCTAAAGGTTAAGCATATATAAAGTAATTGAGGAGTCCAAGGAGAATTGGAATCCTGATAAGAAGAGATTAGTAATAAAATAATACCCCTCCCACCTCGATATCTGAGGATAGCGTGTCTGCCTCACATTCAATAAGTCGTGAGTTCGTATTTCGCTCAGTATAAGGTTCTTTTTAGGGATTTTCCCTTATCCTAAGAAGATGAATGTCGAGTAACTTTAAGCTCTACGAACCCGGAGATCATTTGAACAGTATTTCACCAATTTTATTCATCGTGCGAAAAGACCAACTAGGTTAAAGGATGTTAAGCTATTAAAAAAAAAATAAAATAAAAGAGTTCCTTTGATCATACAAAATTGTAAACCACAAGGAAGAGAGGTGCCCAAGAAAACGGCGGAGCTGAATAGGAAAATCCATACAATGAAGAAAGAGATGAAATTTTCAGTATCGCAGTTGCCTGGTCTTAACATGACTTGATCTTTTCTACTGCTGAATGAATACAGTTTTAGTATTTGCTCAGCTCATCGTAACTGCATAGATGTAGCTTGGCATATATTCCATTTTTCGGTACAAAACATTTTAATGTGAAGTAACATATTCTATTAATGTAAGAATATAATGTCCTCTAACTCTACGAAATGTTACTACTTTTTGGCTTTCCAATTTTAAGAAATTCCAAGGCCTAAACCTCAACATTACATGCTTTCCTTATGTTGTTAACGAGTGAGATGCCTCCGTATCCGGAATGTACCTTGTCGATTGAACCACTTGAATAATAAGGAGCCTTTATTTGATCAACGCATCTTCTTAATTGGAATATATAATGCAATCAAATAATAATGTTATAACAGTTGAAGAGTCTAGGGACGAACACTGAATCATAATGTTTTTGGCGTCTTCAACAGCCGATAGACCAATGCTGGTGTGGTTCCCCTTCTACCATGAATTTCTTCTTCATACCTGCCTTTCATTTGTTTAAGAGTTCTATGGTCAGGTAATGGCAAATTATGCGTTGCAGCAGGAGTAGGTAATTTGCGCTATAGAAAAATTACTTCCTAGCTTTTGGCGCTACAGCTGGGGCTCCCATCTCCCTGGGAGTACCACAAGTTAGTTACGGGACAGTGAGGTTGTAGGCGGCTAAGGCAGGGATGGTAGTTGACGGCAACAGGATGGTATCATGTTTGGATTGTTAGGGATCCCGTCCTTCTTATGGTATATAAACATCCGGATCTAGTCGCCCTTCATATCTACCCTTCCTTCCTTCTTTCTAGCGCTCATTGGAAGCACAAAGGGCTTAATTATTATGATCTCCAGTTACTGTTGGCCCCTTCATCTAAATATTCCAACTTTCTTACACTGTTGTAAGATCTAAGGATGAAAACATTGATGGCACAGCTTAGAATTATTTTCAAAATAAAATGAAATTTGGTTCTGAAAGACAAATCTCTGTAAATTCTGCAGAAACAGTTCCAAAACCAAAACAATTTTATAAATATGTAAAACTCACATGTATGTAGTGTTCTCCATAAGCTAATTATAGAAAAGTACATTATAAATTGTGGTAAATGATTGTGACAAAAAAATCCATATTCTCCAGTATTAAATTCGGAGTTTCTTTGTCTCTGGCTGCTACATTCTCATCCTCTCTCTCTCTCTCTCTCTCTCTCTCTCTCTCTCTTCCACTTTGTTAATATGTCTCCGCCTTCGAATCTCTCACCTCAGTTTCTGTCCTACGTTATTCTTTCTCTTGTCTTTCCGTTCTATTTCTAGACCGCGCCGTGGCCGAGTGGTTAGATCAGAAGCCTCTCGTTAAGCTTCGATCCTAGGCGACTGCATCTTGGATTTGCAGTGGATAAAGCGAGCAGTGGATAAAGCTGGGTTCTCCGGTTTCCTGCGACCTCATATTCCATCAATGTTCCATCTTTAATCCGTGCAGCAGCAGTGTTATCGCCTGCGGTGCCATATGTGGTAAAAGCGAGGTTAAGTTGTGTAAAAAAATCCCTCCACCGTCCTTATCCCGCTCCCTGACTTCTATGCAATTAAAAGGTAAATTTCTACATAGCCTGCTGTATTCCGACTCTCCACCGATTGTGCTGTGTTTAAGAGCAGCCAAGGACCACCTTCCACATAATTTACAAAGAGAGTTGTGGGTCATTTTCTATGACTAACCCCTAATGTGCACCGACCATGCTGTCAGCGAGATGACACAGTTGCGGCGTGGTAGAGACATGATTGGTTACACAGTTCAGTTACTCGCTTAGTCGTCCTCCGTAACTTACTAGCCGTTGGTTCCCAAGGTCGTGTGTTTAAATCCAGCGGAGAACTAGGGAGTTTGCTGTAAACTTGTGTCGTAGATTTATGGCATTTAAAGGAATCTCGAATCTGATAAAGAGATCTCTGAGCATAATTAAGCGGTCTTTCACGTCCGATATAGAATAGGACTTTGAGAACAACAGCAGTTAAAGAAAAACTTTATTTCCGGCATTTTCCGTGACGGTACGAATATATTTCACGGGCAACATTTACTGAATCGGCAGGACTAGGAGGTATACCTTCTGTCACAAAAATGATGACAATATACTAATTAAAGGAAATATGTGGAATACTATAGGCGAGAGACTGAAAATATTTCTTCTCTTCAGTAAAACCAAATAAGCCCAGAGGCCATTCAATTACCTCTTACTTATGATCCATTACTTATTGAAACTTAACTTCGTTGTGGGGCGGGGAAGTTCTTTTGTTGTAGGTGTTGTGTGTAACTTGTAATCTCAGGACTAATCGGGATGCTGTGCGTCTCGGGAACTCTAGTCCTAGACCATTGGTGTGGTAATTATTTAAACTTTATGTACGTTTAAATTTGCCGCTGGTCTCGCTTGCGGTTGGCGAAACTGGAATCACCGTTATACCACTAGACTTGATTGTTGAGACTGTTACAAGCTTATTCTCGCGGTGAAGTCATTTATATTTCGTTCCACAACTCGGCTGTATCACCCATTAAGTGTTTGCTAGCTATAGTCGGTGAGTAAAAGAATCTTAATCCCCTTGCTTGGATAGAGAGGTTTCTTTTAGGAGAGAATGAATTTGAAATATATCGTGGTATTTAAACTTTTATTTGTATAGATTGTTGTAACAACGCGGTGAACCATAGGCACGCGGCTTAAACTGTTTCTTTTATAGAAAACTGTGCCCAATATTTGCTTTATAATAAGTACTTATATAAATCAATGGTGATATTAAAGTAGATTACAATACTTTATACACAAGTTTTGTAATATTGATCTCGATTTCCGAGATGAAATCTTAACGTCTGTAGCTTCGTTTTCTCTATACGGAGACTCTTTACTGGAGCCTCATAGCATTTTCACTTATAACACAAAAGTTGAAGATCATTGTTTTTATTAAACTCTGCGTCAGTTGAATGAGAGTCCATTTTAAGATGCTCTACGGATGAATGAAACGCAATCAGTAATAGAAATTTCTAATTTCCAAATTTTCATTACATAAGTAGTAATTAAACCTTCGCATAAGTCGAAAGGTAGAACCAGACTGTTAACTTCAACCTAGCAGCATCGGATCCGTTGACTTTTTATTCCAATCATATAAGTGATTCACAAATTATTCTTTGATGTATTATTTAAATTTTGAGAAAACTTATGAATTTACTTATTAAATAAAATGTCTCTTACACTTAGTATCTAAGTAGTTAAATCATCCAGTTCCACTCTAAAGCTATTGATTCAAATTTTAATGATAGATTAATGTTAAAGCATATTTGATTTGGTCTACAAGATTTTTTTTCTTGTTCCAGTTAGTGAAATATATTTTAAGAAATAACCGACCCCAATGAGGAAATCATTCATGAACTCTGTACGAATTTAGTTCAAGTATATTGAATAGAGATGAAAGTGTTGATGTTGATTTTACCAAAGCAAAACTATTCGTATGTTTTTCTCTTTAATTAAGAGAGGAGCTATATACACTCTTATTATCCCCTTCGGTCTAGCTTTGGTCGAATCAAACATGAAAATAACCGGCGCAATTCGGGACACAGTAGCTAATATGCAATTCAAAGCTACACGATACGATAGGGACACGGTCGGTACAAGTAGGAAAACGGTAGATTATGTGGAAATGCACCTTAAAATATATGTGAAGCTTTCATAACTACGCTTTCTGGGCTGTCAATAACCGTTAAAACCAAAGAAAGTGTTTTAACACAACACAAACTGGTTCATACAACAAACAATATTCGTAAGCTCAGTTAAAACACCAGAAAACTATCAGCATTCATATTACCGAAGATAATTGATTCTACGCTTGGCTTTGTCAGTACTAAATTCTCATCAAGTTCTCTTCCTGCAGATTAAACAGACACGCACACCCTTAAGGCGCATTACCAAGCTACGTTCAAACGGTTCATCTGAAAGGCCGAATCTGCAAGCGTTAATGCAATATTGCTAATAAAATGATGGACTTAATAAGGTGTTAGTTGTTGGCACCTCAATCACGGCACTAGAACGCAATTACGTCGAACGCACCAATATTGCGCTTAACACCGTTGTGTTGTGTCGTAAACACCCAAGGCGGTCATTTCACACTATACCGTTATTGTTCGGTTTCTGATATGAGAATATAATTTCACCTAAGCCAGAAACCGAATACGGAGAAATGTCAGTGTTGGGAGGAAATCAATGCTGAACTCGGCATTTCAGTTTATTCACCAACAGAGAACGAAAAGAGAAGTACGCAATTAATTTGACCATTTGTTTGTTTCCTGTTGAAACCACCCAGTGTAGGATGCTCATTTTATTAAGTTATGGTCTTCAACATACTGTATAAATTAAAATTATTTTCTGCGCTCATAATTACTACTTGTTAGTTTCGGAAGATAACAGGAGCAATAACGTAATGATAAAACATTAGTAAATCTAAATTTCTGATAAAAATACAGTTTGTATTGAAAATTAGCTAGTAAAATCTGTTTTTAAGTATTTCCGAGTATCACTTCAAATATTAAACATAGAAAACTTATTTTCAGATAAATGACTTTAGAGAAACTTCAAAAACTTATGACAAGACTTCCCCTAAAACAAGATTCTTCAAAAGCCGCATTGTTACTGTCTAAACCACGTAATGGGAAGATAGAGCAAGTTTTTAATGCTGTTAAATGTAGTAAATATATAATATGGTTCGTAATTAAGTAAAAGTAATAACATTACATTGTTTATCCTATCACGATAACCCATAAACTTTATTTTGAAAATTATAGCTATTTAGTTTTTGATCCTT
This sequence comes from Hymenopus coronatus, assembly GCA_030762935.1. Taxonomy (NCBI): domain Eukaryota; kingdom Metazoa; phylum Arthropoda; class Insecta; order Mantodea; family Hymenopodidae; genus Hymenopus; species Hymenopus coronatus. Next base: position 60,200,502 of record CM060881.1, read on the forward strand.
CATCCAAAAATTTGGTCAGAAATTTCAGCGAGAAGAAATGTTTTGAAAGTCCTTAATCTAAGAAAACTATATGTGTGTGTGTGTGAAAATTAAATGTTATTTAATTTGTTAACGACTTGTCAATTACGAAGATCATATCAATGCCACCAATGTGCCAGAATTTTGTCGTGCTGGAGTTGTTTAGCTTGCAAGTAAGCCTACTGACATAATGATTTAAAAACCAACGATCTGGGCCGGGTTTGAACCGGCGACATTAAGTTTGAATGCTAGCACTAATAACTGAGCTACCCAGTCTGACTGTGTGGGTGTGTGTGTGTATGTTTTTGTAAGTGTGTGTGTGTCTAGGACCTGAATAACTCAAAAATAAACATTCTAATAAATACCAAATCTGCGTTTTAAGTTTAATGTATTCAAAATATGGGACACGAAAAACATCAAGAAAATCTCTTTGCAATGAGCTACTCTCTACATGGAAAAACTTCAGTCATTTTTTACTTTCCCAAACAGCCTTAAACATTTTGATTGAATTTCCAAACGTTCACGATTTGCGCATCACAAATCTGGAAATAGCCTCTGAAGATCTTTTTATTCTGGATGAGTTTTGCAGAATTTTACATAACGGTTAAACGGTTAAGAGATGGACAAACACTTACTACACAAAAAAGGTAGATGTCGTTAAAACGCACAATTTATACCCCATACATTTTTCTTGTAGATTAGGCCGTTTTCGAGATATTTCTTGTTATTAGTTTCATTTTAAACTACCTTCAATTTTCTGAACAGGATCATGCAAAGCGAACCGGACCTAAATTGTTGTACATAGCAAGATTTCACTCTCGCTTTAGCCTAATGCATTTCCTTATTTGCCTTCTATTTCCCAGGATGCAAGTAATAGGACCAGTTCTGCTAAATTTATCTTTTGTGCGAATAGTTTGTATATGTTACAACTACAGAAAGTTATGTATTGGAACACATTAGTTTTATGTTTAATTTAGAGAACCTGAAAACACATATTTCAGGCTAAATCACGACATAAAATTTATGGGTGAAATGGAATACTTTTTCTTCCCACCTTGGTGGTTGGTTTCACGGTAGCGTGCGTGTTTCACATTAAAGAGGTACTGAGTTAGAATCTCGTTCCTTGGATAAGGTACTTTTCTTGGGTTTTCCCTTATACTGAGAAGATTAATGTAGAGCAACTCTGAGCTCCACGGACCCCGAATTCATTTGAGCATCACTTTACCAATTTTATTCGTCATCCGACATGACCTATCATTTTAAAGGACGCTAAATAAAACTAAAGCTTCTCTAACTACTATGTAAATTGTGTATGGTAGAGAAAGTAAACATTTTTGGAGTGACAGTACGCACATACAAAAATAAAATCATTGTTGCTGTAAATTCTAAGACACGCTTTCTCAGTTTTGTGGTCAGGTCCTATGCCTTAAAATTAACAGCCGTGTCTGCACACAAACTGCTGCGTTTTTATATTTTTCTTCCGTTATCTCATTCTTCTTTGTCATACGCTAACGCGGAAAAGGAGAAGTATTCATGTTCATTTACACATTTCACTATGTTTTAAAGTTATGTACATGAGGAATGGCTATTATTCCCATATGTCAGATATTCGGGGATTGTTTTCGTAACAGGCCACATGGCTGATCCTCCTTTGCTCTTTGCCCTGTCCGATTATAGGTTGTGTGATGTGAAAGAAGGATATCGAATGCTCTGAAACATTAACCTACAGAACCATACGTCTTTGTTTCCATATAACATTATTTTATTTGGATTCACAACTTATTCAGGGTTCAATTTATATATATATATTGAACACAATAACATCACTATACTTGACTTAAATTTGGTTTTATTGAATAAGTACATAATCCTGACCAACATGTCAGCATATGCACTTCAGTTCTTTAAACTATAAAAGCACCCTCATTGATCTTATGAAGTTAAAAAATTAAAATTAAACCTCAATAATTAAAAAGCCATAAATTTGGAAATTACGGGAAGTTGTGTCTCAAATCCTTTGCTACACTTAATTTAATGTTCGTATTTTCGGAAGATGATTATTTATAAATTACTAATTCCCTAGTTACGGCATGAATTTAATGAGTATCTCTCAATTCAGAATATACAGGATGTTTAAAAAATACGGGGCATAATTTCAGGTATGTATTTCCCACATGAAGACAATCAAAATAGTTCATTATAACATGTGTCCGGAAATGCTTCATTTCCGAGTTATGGCCTTTACAACATTGAAAGTCCCACCTGTAGACAATCAAAATAGTTCATGTCCGGAAATGCTTCATTTCCGAGTTATGACCTTCACAACATTGGAATTCACTGGAACGTTTTTCTTTCCGCAGGTCTTTGCCGTCAAAGGAGACATTAGGAGGGCACTCTGATAGTTCATTCTGAGGAAGGTTACATCTTTAGGCGTTAAGACTGTGCGACATGTATTCAAATCAAGAGCTGGCAGAGATACACTTCATGTACGGTAAGGCGGACAGCAATAATGCGCTGGCTCGTCGTTTGTACCAGGAGAGGTACCCACAGCGACAATGTCCAGATCGGAAGACATTTGTACGTCTCCATTCCCGTCTGTGCGAGAATGGAACATTCACCTCTCCTGGTTTGGGAAGGGGACGACCAAGATCTACAACTCCAGAAGTGCAGGAGGAGATTCTGGAGGCTGTGGACAGGACTCCTTCTATCAGCACACGACGGTTAGCGTTGCAAGTCAATGTTCCTCATACCACTGTCTGGAGATTGTTGAACGAGTATCAATTGTATCCTTATCATTTGCAACGTGTACAGGCCCTGTCACCAGCAGATTACCCTGCACGAGTTAGGTTCTGTCAGTGGTTCTTGCAGCAGTGTGGTGTAAGTCCGAACTTTTCTGCCGTCGTATTATTTACAGATGAAGCACAGTTCACAAGAGATGGCATAACAAATTTCCACAATTAGCATGTATGGTCGCATGAAAACCCAGGTGCGGTTCTCCCTCAACATGTGGACCGGTATCATTGGTGATCGATTAGTTGGACCCCATGTACTTGTAAACAGACTTACGGGGCAGGCGTACACAAACTTCCTGGAAAACACTATACCTGACGTTTTCGAAGACACTCCACTGATCAATCATCAACACATTCACTTCTTGCATGATGGCGCTCCTGCACACTTCAGTCTTACGGCTCGCCGGTACTTGGATCGAAGGTTTCCTGATCGATGGATAGGTAGAGGTGGCCCAATTGCTTGGCCTCCACGCTCACTTGATCTGAACCCTCTCGATTTCTACTTGTGGGGCCATTTAAAATTATTGGTTCATTCGTCTCTGGTGCCGGATTTGGAATCCCTTCGGAATCGAATTGTGGCAAGTTGTGAGGACATACGCAGTACTCCTGGAGTTTGGGATCGTGTTCGCAGATCAATGAAACATCGATGTGAGGTCTGTATTCAAGCAGGAGGTGGACATTTTGAACATCTTCTGTAATGACAACAACCTGCGGAAAGAAAAACGTTCCAGTGAATTTCAATGTTGTGAAGGCCATAACTCGGAAATGAAGCATTTCCAGACACATGTTATAATGAACTAATTTGATTGTCTACATGTGGGAAATACATACCTGAAATTGTGTCCCGTATTTTTGAAACACTCTGTATAAAGCCATTCATTGTGTAAAGGAAACTTTGCAACTGAATCGGTCCCTCGTTCCCTCACCCTGAGTCATATGAAGGGAGGTCGCCAGTGTAGGAGTTGTACTAAACATAGAAGTTGGCAGTTACACAAGTAAGACATACTGCAGGGTCATTCAAAACACATTAGACTCTGAAATCTATGCTTCATTTATGAAAGTGCTTTTCATATAACATTATATGATTAGGATTCACAAGGTGTTCAGTGTAAAATTTAAAAATATTGAACACAATTACATCAATATACTTTATTTAAATATGGTTTTATTGAACAAGTACATAATCAGACCAATATGTTTGCATTTGCACTTCCATTCTTTGTACTGAAAAAACACACTCATTGATCTTACAAAGGTGAAAAATTAAAAGTAATCTTCAACAATTAAAAAAGCTTTGATCGGGAATTACGAGAAGTTGTGTCTCAGATCTTTTGATACACTGCAGTTAATAGGGAAGATGAATTTATAAATTGCTCATGATATTTCTCACAGCATTGTCGGATTTCCTAGTTACGGAGTAAATTAATTGAGTATCTCTATCTCTTAATTCAGAATATACAAAGCCATTCATTGTAAAGGAAAGTTTGCAACTGAATCGGTCCCTCGTTCTCTCAGTCTGAGTCACGTGAATGCAGGTTGGCAGCGTGGGAGTGTACTAAACACAGAAGCTTGCGGTCATACAAGTAAGACATAATGCAAGATCATTCAAAACTCATTAGGCCCTGAAATCTCTGCTTCATTTATGAAAATGCTATTAACAAGCGAACAAAGGGATATAGAGATATTTGTTATACGGATTATGCTGTACTAAATTTAAAATTGCTTGCATCTATTCGCCTTCCACCCCATATATAATTTATTTTACAAAGCTCTAAAACATTCAGGAGTAAATTAAATCTCTTAAATTTTTCCATTCACCTAAATTTCGATAACATTGAAGAGCTGTTCACAGGGTTTCTCAGATGATCCAGAATGTACACTTATCTGTCATAAATTGCCATTTTCACATGCCTTTTTTAAAGTTATACAGCTTTGGGTAACTGAATACAAAAAGAGTTGGGTTCAACGGTTGAAATTTTCTTCAATATGTATTAAGTGCATCAAAACATACATTTATATTTAAATATCTATATACAACTTTTATATTGAGATTAATACTCATTCTATAATAAGTATCTAAATCGTAGCAAAGGTTAAATTATTTTTTGCAATTATTTGAGAGTATTTTTGCTTTTTAAATTTATTATCTCAGTGTTGTTGGCAGTTAAACTGCAATGCTTTGATTTATAATACCTACTTTTCGTACGTATTTGCAAATACTGGCAGTCATTTCGAATTAAAGTTCTCCCATGATAAAAAGTTCTAAAATAAAAAAGTTTCTTTTTAGAGACCATTTGGATAATTGATTACATTTTACAGTAAATGTAAAGAAGTCATTCGGTGGGATTGTGTTACTATATTTAACTATTTTAGCTCAGGTTTCTGAAACATGCAAACATTTACATTGATTAAAACACAAATCTGCCTTTGTATATAGCTACAAAGGAAGAGATAAAACAAAGATCAGTAAATGTAGTGATTTAAAGCATTGAGGAAATACAATAATGAAAACACAAGTTCTGATGTGCACCGAAATTAGCCACTAAAAATATACCTTTAATTAGACACCTTAGTGTCGGTTACTTTTAGTCAATACATCTATTTTATAAACGAAAAGAATCGATCTTATCAAAATTTGAATATGAATAACTTGCTGCTAGCTTACTACAACCTGGTAAAGAAGGAAATCGAAGTTGCAAATAAACAACACTAGGTTTATATAGTATAGATGTTATAACGTGCAAAAAATAATGCTGTATGCATATTCATTTTCATATTAGAGAGTAGGTGATTTCCTTAAAATTTGCAATAGTTGTTTGTGTAAAGAGTGTGATATAATCAATATGTAGATGGCTCGAGTGGCATAATAGACGACATGATAGGCAGCGACATAGCAGATTCTGGTTCAGTTTTAGATTTGAACTCTGTCATTGCTCGATTGACCAACATGGCTGCGCAAGCAGAAAGAACGAACGAAAGACTGTGCATTTCGCATTGGAAAGCAGAGCCGATTTTCAGAAACTCCATTTTTATACCTTATTTTGATCCAGTTCATTTACACACACCAAAACCTAATGTAGCCTAACCTCGAAGAAATATCCTTGTTCACCTGTTCCATAACCAATAGGAAAGGCTCAGGAAAGGCTCAGTCTAAAACTGAACTGGAATCTGCAATCTCGCTGACAGGCATACTATGCGCGCCTCTTTTCTTGGCCGCTCGGCTCCCTGGTCTTCAGTCTGTAGGTTTCGTACAATTTCTGAAGCAGAGAAGAGCGACATTGAGGCATGAAGTACGCAATACATCCTTATATCTAGTGGCTTCAATGTCAAGGTTTCACCCTGTGTGTAGATCCCAGTGTTCAAGCCCATGCACATGCGCTACATTTTGTTTAATAAATCACGGTAACTTAAACAACTAATCACCATAATGGCTGGAGGCTTCAAATAAAGAAACATTCTTTGTTGACAAAACTGTGGAAAAAAAAAAAAACGCGGGTGAACTCCTTGTTCCCCCTACCCTCGCTAACCCGTAAAACCAATGTCCAAGAAAGGGTGCGCGCATAGTACAACGTTTTATGTAATTCTAGCATTAAAACTTGTTATAATTATCATGATATTGTCATTATATTTTCAGCCTTAAAACTTCGTCTATACCAGCCTCACAGGTTGATACAATTTTTTTACGTCTTCCAGTAATGGGGCGTTCATAGGCCTTATAGTTAAGCATTTGTATAGAATATCATGCCATACATTTTATTTAGTTATCTGTGTATTTTGATAATCTTATTTACCTGTCATTATAATCCATTCGTGATACTATTATTTCACCGTCTGCATCATTTCACTGCTCTTAAGCATCCGACTCAGAGACCTCGATTCTCTTCTAACGTCACTGTACTATTGCCATAACGTAAAGAAACACACTCCTAATAATTCCTCCATCCTTTTTATCGTAGTTTGAATTTCAAATTACATTTTTATAGGCCAATATATTTTTATAATTAATTTAGTTTGATCATCAATATCACAAAAGTTAAAATTGACGAACTGTCAGATAAATATGTTATACATTTATTACATAAAGGATTTGAGCTCCTGAATTTAAGCAACAAAAAGAAGAACATGTCTTATAACCAGTATGCATTCTACAAGACTTGTCAGATAAACAAGAGATAACAAATCGCAGATCTGAAGGAAAAGTTAAAAGGCTTCCACGTGAAGGTAGTGCTGTTAAATAACACGCGTGTTCTCCAATACATAATAAGAAGGAAGTTTTGCATAGGATAAGTAGAGTCAGACTAGAAAGTTCAATGCCAGAGCAGGGATTTGAACCACAGATCTCTTGGTCTCCAGCCGGTTGCTCTGCCACTGAGTAACCGTGACAATATGCCGGCATAGCATTGAATTTCTCAACTGTCTCGCATGTTTCCCAGTAAACCACAAGGTGAACTTAAATTATTTTGAGATGACAACCCCAATGGTGACTTATAATGCTGTAAGTACTTTAAATCTCAGGATTCATAGTACAGCCAACTATTATGGACAACTGTGCTAATTGTCGGGAAGGTTGCATGAGGAAGCGAGGTTGGGAAAGGAGTATATAAAGTAGTCCCCATGATTATATCACTCATTGGACCTGGGTCTGCCAACCCGACTACCGGCTCATACCCACATACGCACGCAAGATGTGGGCGATCATTTCAGCGATACGGGGAGTTGGTGTTGCCAACATCACGCTTCCCCCAGCCAGAAAGATGGCTTCCTTGGACGAGACCGCTGGCTATCGCAGCTCTTTACTTTCATCATGATGCTGAGTGGGTTTGGTTTCCAGGTCTAAAAATTCGGGATCGAAACAGAATGCATTCCGTAGCCAGGTACAGGTGAGTGCAACACGCTCTAGCCCACTCTACAGGAAAGGGATAGAACTACTTAAAGTGAAATTGTTACCTCATACAAGTTAAATTAAATTTGATAACAAATAATTAACAAATTAACTAATATGAATTTTTTTACACACATAATACGAAAAACAAAACATACTGTCTTCACTACATAAATCATGAACCTATGGGGAATAAAGAAGAATCGCATAAAACGATTTATAGATGCCGCAAGAAAGTTCAGCTTTAGAAAACAAACATATAGCAGTACTTTGAAAACTGTCTATGCTTCTGAAAAGCTTTGGTGAAAATTTGATATGTTACTGAGCTCAATAATTTTCCATTACGTATTCTATTGTGGTTCTCCAACTACATAAAATTATGTAAATTCATTCATCTTCGACTGTTTTCATAAAATATAAGATATAAATCATGTAAAAATCCTAAACATAATAGTATTCGAACAAATCGTTACACTATTTTCAAGAAAATACAAACTAACGCAAATTTTCCGGTAAAAACAGTAGTTTAGAGGGAAAGAATTTGTTGCAACCTTTCGCCTAACAGGCTTACACGATATCTGACTAAACATATAAAGTTTATTTTGCTAGAAATGTTGCTTTGGATACGGTGGACGTACAAACGCGAGCTTCCGATGAAGTGTCAGTATCGTTTTTACTTTCTTTACAAATACTATGCACATAGTGCACAAAGAAGGTATTATCCCACCCAAAAATTCGATGTCCAGATTGTGCCAGAAATATATGTTTTGAGGACCCCAGAGTGCAAACAAATATTTTTATAAAGAGGTCCTTGGGATCGCGCGCTCGTGTATGTGTGTGAATTATCAAACTTGTTACTCTATGTTCAAAGGATGCGACACGAATATTTTCAAGAAAATACCCCCACCCCAAAAAATCCTTTACATGAAACAATTTTTTAATTTCTTCCCTCTCAAAATTGGCTAACGAATTTTGTTTAAAATAGCGTATATTAAAGATATTTACATAACAAATAAAATTTATATCTTAATTTTCTGGGAATAGCTTCTGTAGCGCTTTTCACTCTGGAAGAATTTTGCTTACTACACATCAAATGTAGATCGTTAAAACGCACAATTTATGCCATTAACATATTTTGTTGTAGAGTTAACCGTTTCCGAGATATCCCTTGTTATTGGCTCTAGTGTTAAACAACGTAACTTTTCTCAGACGGTTTCATCTCTCTTTTGTTTTACTGGAATTGGAAAGCGAACTGAACTTCAGCATTTTACATATTCATAAGCTTTTAAAATATTTGACTATCGCTTTAGCCTAGCGTATTCCCTTATCTCCCTTCTGCTTATGAGGACACAAGTAACAGGACAGTTTCTGATGTTTATCTCGATTAGTATGATGTAGATAAAAGCATAGTATGAATAGTTGTTATAGAAAAACTACAGACTGAATGTTTTGTTTGTTTGTTATTGTTTTTTTTACCGGAATGCAATTATTCCTCTTCCTACTAGAGGTAAGGATAGAGAAGCCGAAATTTTCAAAGCTTTAGTCCTGCAAAGGGTATCCTTAAACTATAGCACGTTGGCTGTGTACTTTATTCCTGCAACGAATAATAACGTTCTCCGTTCACCGCATGATGGCAGCACCGTTCACGCACACCCAGCTGTGGGCAGTGGTGTATCGAATTTCTGGCTGTCACGTGAAAATCACTCTAGAGAATGGTAAGATGGTTATCTCCAAACCTGCACACTCGGAATTTGTGTCAAACCCAGTAACCGGGAACACTTTCATTTTCTGCTTCATTCCATATAGTTGTCTTGTCGAGTATTAAAACTGTTTTGATGTACTGCAGAACATCAAAATGACAAAAGGCATGGACCAACGATTTTACTTCAAGGAAAACACTTAATGTCAATGCTGAAAATTTGGTATCAGGGTCGTTTTTAAGTCTCTAATTGATGAACGGATACACTTTCGATTCTAGAAATATATACAGTTTTTAAAACATAATTGAACCCTGTTCTTAAGAAATTTTCAATCTGCATATCTTTTTAGTTTATAATTTACTGCTTTAGTTTTTGAACCTAAGGGAAAATGCTTACAACCATTGCAGCAGTTTCAATGTGAACTGGTTTCCTACATTATTAAGATCTCAGCAACAGAATTATGATAATATCAAGTTGTCGATAATTCACGACCGCAGCGAAATGACGAAATAGACTATTAATAATATATGATGTATAGGAAGGGAGGTTTTATGATGGTAATACTTAACATTAGTTCTTAAACGGTAGATGACGCACTCGACCATGTTTATTTATCGATTTTTTTTCCTTTGTTCGCTGCCTCCTGAATTATGATATGGCTGAGTCTACATCTATGTACGATTAGCAATAGCAACAATAGAAATAGAGAACAATTATTTTATTTCAGCTTTTAATACGTAACATATAAAATGGAAACTAACGTTATTTTATTTTAGGTTATTACACTCATCTCACGCATAAGAAATACAAATAATGAATGTTTTTACTTCTTTTTTTAACTAAATACATTATGAAACTGTAAATAAATGTTGTAACTGAATTAATTGAAAGTACAATGATGTAACTCACAATTATTAAAAGTACCTGATTGTCACCTTGTTACCAATAACCAAGAAATGAGATAAAACACACGAACATCAGGTGCGACAAGATTTCAATGAAATGAGCATCTGCTGCGATAAAATTTTTCGACAATATTGCTCCAGTCAGGTGACCGCAATTGGTTGAAATTGGCTAATCTCGGCCATTCCATTGGTACTTTAATAGTTTTGCCGAGTTGTCAAATAAATTCTCAAAATCCAAACTATCTTTTACATGGAATTTTTTTCGATGTTTTAATATTCCCAAAAATTATTATGCTTTTTATTGAAGTATCACACACCTCAGTTATTTACATTACAATAAAATTTATATATTGAAATTTCTTTAAATAAAGGCCACTAAATCCTCTTCAGCTTTAATACCTTTTAAGCGATGATCATAAACATACTGCATAAAGTATACATCTCCTTAGAGTGCGCAATATATTCCAAATAGTTTATTTTATTGCTTTATCTGTTTCCGAAATGTCTCTTACTGTTGGATTGAATTTCCCATGTTTTCTAAGTTGTTCGCTATTCAGTTATTTGTCGCGATATCCTGAAAAAGTACTAATTTCAAGAGCTATATCACAAAGAAATGTACGATTAAGATATTTTGCAGAAAAAAATAAGCGTTTGTGAGAACAGATTGTAAAAGTTGTTTAAAATAATAAATAACTAATTCATTAACTATGTAATAAGTATAACACAGCAGAATGTTTATGGGCGCATTTTATTACTAATTGTTAGAGAGAGAGGGACAAAATCTGATATGTTCCATTCACACGACCTTCTCTACAGATTATTCGTATGTTTACATCCTGGTAATCGAAATAAACAATAGCATAATTGACTGTAGTAGTTTCGATAAGTAGAAGGAACATAATGCAATGCACTAAGCTAAAGCGACAGCTAAATCTTTTAAAAAGTCAATCGTTATCTGAAACAAGTAACGGCTCGCATTCCACGGCCAGAAGTAAAAAGAAAGAGGGAAATGAAAGACCACCTACTATTTGAGAAATTTTAAGAAGCTTAAAATTAAAACCAATAACAAGGAATACCTGGACTGTTAGCTCTACAAAATATGTATTATGAATTGCATTTTAACGAGATAGAAAGTTTTGTGTGTTATGTTTGCCTGTCTCTTACAGCTTAACAGTTATGCAACACTCATCCAAAATGAAGGGAACTTCAGCAGCTATTCTCATAGAATTCAAGATATACATTTTATTGTTCATGTAAATATGTTTAATATACTACTCTAATCAAATCCGCTAGAGCCATTTTTGAGAATAATAAACTTTTCAAAAAACTCTCTATGTAAACTTTTCCATTTGGAGTGGGGGATTTTCTTGAAAATCTTCGTGTTGCACCTTGGAAGGTACTTAAATAATAAATTTGGTATTTAGTAGTTTTTTCATTATTCAGGATTACTCAAAATATTTACTACCAGTGCAATCTCAACATCGAATTTTTGGGTGAAATACAATACCTTCTCAATCTACTATATGCATAGAAAGTGAAGAGAAAGTAAAAGCAGACATGCCTTGTGACTACTTAGCTTGAGTGAAAACATCCCTAATTAGTCCATAACTATTTTCGGGGTAGATGTATATGACCATAGAGTGAGAAAACACAAAAATCCTACTTTATAAAGTCACACGGTGAAGATCCTACACTCTGTAGAGAATTAGACATTATATACATCTTCGTAATTACCAGTGTCTCATGTGTATTGCTTCAGTGAGGCAGTTGAGAGTCCATGATAAAGATCGTGCTGCCGCCCTAGGGAACAGCGAGAAACAGGACTTATTATGATGCAAGTGCATGCTACTCGGTGAACTTTCACAAATGCACACATTTATCTCGCTTGCAGCAAATTTCATTCTGGTCCCGCCAACTCGACTCCTCTTACGACTGCAGTAAACATTGTAAGCTCGCTCCGTATGTCACTGATGTACCGGAAACGGATGTACCATTTCATTTTGCTCTGTACAAAATAATATACAACATTCTACTGTTCTATTCAGGGGCGTGTATATATAATACTAATACTTTAAAAGAGGCCAAAACAACATACTGCGTGGGGTTTCTGGGAAACCTCTATAATACTAAATCTGCTAAAAATTATATTTATGTTATAACAATTTGTTATAAAATGTTGCACTCATTTGGCCTATGAAAACAATATTCTTCATTTTCATAGAGTTGAAGCTATAGATTAATGCTTTGCGTAATGTTATGAAAATGGAGAAAAATAATTCTCCCAGGTAACATAATTCCTGTAAGATCTTAAAAGGATAATCCAGGAATTTACGACCGGTGGAACGGTATTGTTGCATAGTTCGGAATCACACTTCTATATTCGTTGAATGACTTCCTGCAAAAAATGTTCAATGTCGCGTGGGTGTCAGCCGAAATAAGTTATTGTGCACTCTGTGATTGTTCAAAATTAACTTGTGGAACTGCCGACGGCTGTGAGGAGAGGACTTTTGCTTTCTCTACCGAGCACTATGTACAATGTATATGGTAGGTAGAAAAGGTATTGTATTTGCCTAGAAGATAGTTTGAAATTTTCGATTTTCTCAAAAATGGTCTAACGGTTTTGATTAAAATATTGTATATTATGGGTAATGATATGATGAATAAAAGGATATTTTGAATTTCCTGGAATTGTGTCACAAGCATTATTCGTACTGGATGCTTTTGTATAAATGATAAACCGTAAGAGATAGAAACAATCTTGTTGAACAAAAAATGTAGGTATGGTCAAAATACACCAATTATGCCCTATACATTTTTTGTGGAGCTACCGTTTTCCAGGTATGCCTTGATGGTTTTAATTTTAAAATACTTATATTTTTCTCAAACAAGAAGTTGGCCCAATTCATTTTGTTTTACTCCTGCAAAGAAGCGAGTTTCAATCACAAGCCTAGCGACAGTTTTTAAAACATTTGATTGTTGCTTTAACCTATAGAATTCCATTATTTTCATAATTCTCACAAGTATTCCTTTATTTTCCTTATTCTTTGCGACAGCATTTTAGTGTGACGCATATATTATTAGTTTAATCATTAGTTTATAATATTTAACATAGGAAATATATGCTCAGTGGAAAGCATTACCGTGGTGGGTAGAAAATAGCTTTTGTATTCGTATTCAAGTAGTCAAATATTATAAAGATCTAGTTCATTTCGAGGAATTATATAAGAGTCAAATTCAAAATCTAGAAAATCACGGGCTTTCTTGAAAATATCAAATTAATGCATTAGGGGCATAAGTAACAGTCCTTAAGAAGAAATCAGGTACTTTCCCTTTTGAAAATGGAGAAAGGAAATTTCGCTTTGTAGAACAAGGTCACGTGGGTGTAAAATAAACAGTCAATCAAAAAGGAGAGCAAACCTCGGATCTTTTTGTATTCTAAGTGATGTGCGGATAAGAAGTCGGGACACACAACGAGGGTACAACGCGTGACACACACAACGTGAAACGCACAACGCAGAGCACACAAGGCTCATAAAGTACGACACATCATGTAGGAAATCACGCGCCGTATATTGCAGAAATCAGTGTTCTACAAATTAATCTGACGGGCAATCATTATCATGAATGTTATACGAACCGAGAAACTCCAGACCACAGTGACTATGTAAAGTTATAATAATTCTGTAAAAGTGAAAGTAACACATAATGAAAGCGGCTTCATCAAGTTCGCGATCAGTTATGTCGGGAGTCGCTCGTAGAGTTAGTGCCTCAAATGAACAATAATTCACCAATAAAGGAAGTATACAATGAATTAAGTGAACTTTCTCTGTTATTTGAGTCTACCAACAGTGTTACATACACTTGTCATTCTTTTCCCCCTGAGGAAGAGACTCATGATCTACCAGAAGAAGCTTAGCCGGTGCAACCAAGGGAATCTGCAAGGTATGTACACTTAATGTAGAGAATTTCACTAGCATTAACCCGCGACCAACTCACCTGACAGTGTCATACTGACAACCCAAATATACCACAACATCTTGGCACCCGAACATTGACGCTACCAAAATAAATTACATCTTACAAGAAACTAAGTAATAACATCATTACGTAATGTATATTTCAATTAGCCTGAAGTAAAAAGAAGAAGAATCTTATGTAAAGGTTTGCTTACAGAGCAGGTAGGGAAATTCATATGAATAGTACTCATCAGAATTTTTAATTCTGGAATTTGAAATCTACAGAAGCTTACCGAACTAAAGGGAATGTATAATGATATACTGAAGAACGAAATACCTGAATGTCAGAAAGTGATGTCAAACGTTCAACAATGCACAGACAAGGAGTAAAAAAGTCTACCCAGAGAGCCGTTACTCGTTACAAAAAGTCGCGCAAAACGTAAGTTTTAATTGTTCATTTAATTTGTAAAATATCCCTAACAAACTCAATGTTCATACTCTTTTCTTAAGTTACTGACTACCTAAACTCACACATGCTATTACGTACGGTAAACCCAAAAAAAGCAATTCGACATACTTTCTCATTTCTTATAGTGCACAGCATTACTTCTGTTGTTCAAAATGACGCATTCCTATAACTACAATTTCGTTTAGGTTATATGCTTATATTGCACGATTTAATTTATCTATTTAAGTTTTGTTTTTTTTTTATGATTTTTTAATAATCATTAGGTATGTAACGAACAGTACAGTAGAAATCTAGCGGTTAATGCAGATTTTCTCTGAGACTCTACTGATAACAGTTTGAACAAATTGTTTACAAACTACACTATAATGGAAGAATTTTTATGCGTACAATCGTAGCAAAACCAGAAGTACAGTAAATATAGGTCATTAGTCTGTGTGCTCTTGGGCATTTACATGCTCACATGTTGAATCTTTAAAGAGCTCTGACTGGGAAAAAGCAGCAGTATGTAATAGAGGATAGAGGTACAAAATAATTTTGGCCACAAATACTTAAATAGTTTAAACATTTTGACGAAATTGTAACAATAGTTACACTTGAGATAAACGTTAATATTTTAGGAGAGCCCTAATCACAGTATTTAAATCATAAGTCAGTAATTCAGTCACAAATAATTATGACGTATTAATTTTACACCGCTAAATTTGCAAATGACATTATTTTAATTAAATAATGTGCAGGTTATAAACAAATGTTTAACACTCTGATGCAGTGTGATGTATTACATAGACATAGCAGTTACCACCATGTCAAAACAAACATTTCAAGCGTACATCTATTGTAAAGTCCGCGACCCCAGCCATAACACACCATTGTAGAATCTGACCTTTAACTGAACCAGCACAATCAGTCTCATCTCTATGTATTAGATTTAAATATGCTACAAACATAAAATATAATTCCCCTTTTACAGTAAACATTTTATCCACACTGTTGATTGTATTGCTATGAGTTACAACATCCACTCGATGTAACACTTCATTCACACGGTCATTATTAAGGTGTGTAACATCAATTATTCGGGGTAATGTGGGGGAGAATAAGCACGAATAACCGAAAAACAAGAATAATCAAGAGACCTGTAATTTAATTCTTTTAAGGGACAACATAATATGCAGATTCTTCCTCTAACCCTAGAATTTCACGAAAAAAATTGACTTTTTCACTAGAGTTCGCGTCTGAAACAAAGACACCTTCTGTTCTTTTTTGGGGGAAGGGGGGCTAAAGTAATGCAAAATAGCAGCATTTACTCCTCGAATGTATCTGTTTTCATACAATTTTAGTCAGATAGCCTAGCAATAGAATCTCATTCACCATAATCAACACTTAACTTTGCAGCAGTTTTCCCCTTCTCAAATCTTTCAATTTTAATTTATTTTTATGTTTACGTACGCTCTTTTTCTTGTCTACGCCTTTCTTTTACAAATTCTTCTTGACGTGCTTTGTTGACATATAGCGATTATTTAACACCACAAAACTGAGCTTGTTTTCGTTTACTAGAAAAAATGAATAATTTTCTTCATACTGGATAATCCGCACACGAATAATTGAAGGTATAGTGCATATACAATATACCTAGGTAGCAAATAGTGGCTGCTGTGTTCTACGTACAAAGGGTGTGTTTATTACCTTTTCTACACAGTACTTACATCAAGAAGAGAAAGTATTGTGTTTCACCAAAAGTTTGATGTCGAGACTTTACTGGAAATATATATAGAGGTCTACTGAACACCATTCCCCAAAAAGTTCTAAAAATGGTCTGTGTGTATACAAACAGCATAACGAAAAAAAACGTCATGTGCTTGGTTTCAGCATCTTCCAAAGAAGCCTCTGAAAGATTTTCAAGAAAAATATTCAAACTATCCTTTTCTGGAAGGTTTCCTCAACCATACATGCTTACTTTCTCTAATCATACGTATATACTCTTTACTTAATAGCTACTGAGGATATTATATTCCACTCATAAATTTGATGTCGAAATTTCACCGGAAACATATGTTTAGAGGCCACCTGGGTACGAAATTTTTTTTTTACTTTCTCTATACTAAGCACATAGTGCGTAGAGGAGATATTGCAATCCACCCAAAAAATCAATAGCGAGATTTCTTCAGAAATATATGTTTTCGGGTCCCCAGTATCAAAAAAAGCATTTGTAGAAAAAGGTCCGTGTGTGCCTGTGTGTATGTGTGTGTTTGTAACCGTGTGTCAGTGTGCCTGTGAACACGATAACTCAAAAACGAAAGGTCGGTAAAGCACTAAACTTGATATTTAAGTTTAGTATCCTGCAGGAATGCGACACGAAGATTTTGGGAAAAATCCACCCACCCCAAACTACCCTTTACATGGAAAAAATTTCGAAACTTTTGATTTTCACAAAAATGGCTATAACGATTTTGATTAAAATATGTATATTAAAAATGTCTGCACGGCAAATAAAATGTATAGCTTGAATTTTCTCTGAAGACCTGTTTATTCTGAATGAATTTTGTGTAACTGGTAAACCGTAAGGGATAGTCAAAATCTTACTACACAAAACATGTATATCATATTAAAACACACAATTTATGTGGTATAAGTTTTTTTCGTGGAATTGACCATTTCTGAGATATTTCTTGTTATTGATTTCAGATTCAAAATATTTCAACCTTACTCACAAGGAAAGTTTTAAATTCCTGGCCCTGAATAGAAACGGATTTCAACCACATGGCCACCAGTTTTTTAAGTATTTGACTATCGCTTTAATCTAGTGTATTCCCTTATTTTCCTTCTACTTACAAGGAAGTAAGTAATTAAAACAATTTCTGCTAATGTTTATCCCGATTACCCGCCCCTGCGCCGCTTTGTCCACCACAAATCTCACAAATCTTGGGATCTAACCTGAGCCGTCTAGGTGAGAGGCGAATGGTCTAACCGCTCGGCCATAGTGCGACCCTACACAGAAGTAAGTAGAGAAGGCATTGTATTCCATCCAAAAATTCGATGCAGAAATATCACCTGAAATATATTGTTAGGTCTGCTGAATCTAAAGAAAACAATTATAAAAACATCCGTGTGTTTGTGTGTATGTGTGTGTGGATAGCATAGATCAAAGACGAAAAGACCGTTAAATACCAAACTTGATATTTAAGTTAAGTATTTTTTTAAAGATACGACACAAGGATTTGGAAGAAAATACTCCAACCCAAAGTACCCTTGCATTGAATAATTTTTGAAAGTTTTGTTTTTC
The DNA here is from genome assembly GCA_030762935.1 of Hymenopus coronatus. Lineage (NCBI taxonomy): Eukaryota > Metazoa > Arthropoda > Insecta > Mantodea > Hymenopodidae > Hymenopus > Hymenopus coronatus. Next base: position 60,218,507 of record CM060881.1, read on the forward strand.
TCAAAAACAGCTGTCGCCCTCCGTGGTGTAATGGTTATCATGCTAACTTCATATACCCTAGGTCGCGGGTTCAAACCCGGTTGAGGACGATGGATTTTTTCGGGTGTAAAAATCGTTAGCATGGCTTCCTTCGGAAGGGAAGTAAAGCCGTTGGTCCCGTGACGTAGATTTACGGCACATAAAAGAACCTCAAACCTAATAGAGAGACTTCTGAGCAAAATTAAGCGATCTTTCACGACCAATTTAAAATGGGACGCTGAGAACCACAGTAGTTAAAGAGCGGCCATAATAACACTCAATTTCCATTTCCATTTCTAAAACGGTTCTAAGATTTTAATTAAATGTCCACATATTAAATATTTTTTCATGACGAATAAAATGCATATCTTAAATTATATGGGAAAATCGTCCAAAGAGCTCTTCATTCAGGTCAGATTGTGCATAACTGGTAAACCATTCTGCACTAAAACGTAGATGTGTTAAAAACCACAATTTGTTATATTCCTTTTTGTAGAATTAATCAGTTTTGAGATATACTTTGTTATTGGTTTGAATTTTGACCTACTTTAACTTTTCTCAAACGAGAAAACATCTTTTATTTCATCTCTCTTTTGTTTTACTCCTGGCCATGCAAAGCAAAGCAAACCTAAAATGTATACATTGGGACCAGCATTTAAAAATGTTCACTGTCGCTTTAAAGAAAGCAAATAATAATACAATTTCTGCTAATGTTTATCTCTATTAGCATGATGTAGATAGAAGAATAAGATTAGTTTGTTACAGGATAAGAGAAAGTCATGAATGGAACACAAGGATATTTAAAGCTCCTCTTATTTCGCTATTTATCCTTGTCGTTTGCAGGACGCGCCTGAGCGAGCGATCTAAGAGCTCGACCACGACGCCACACTTATTGAAAACTTATTCTTATTCTTCCTCTCAATAATGAGTCATTGCTGCCTCGTTCCAAGGCTAATTGCACCTTTCCAGCGAACCAGGTCATGTTTCCCAAGGAGTAAAAACTTGTTTGCTACGGTAGTCTGTCCTTGTATCATATATTGTTATCTTTTCCACTGATTTGAGCAATTTCAATTATACCGTTTCATTATTCGTTTCTCATCCTGAGATCTTAGAATCCATGCTTCATTACTATTATAATACCGCAAATTTTGATAGAACATTATGAAATCTGTTTTTCTCCGCTGTAGTCATATGCTGTTTTTTTTTTTTTTCCAAAATGTTATCTTATAATTAAATTTGTCCTGTAGTATATCCATAAATTGGCTTCTAAATCTGAATTTTCTTTTAAAAGTAGTTATATTACATACCAGGTCTTTTTTTGAAAAGTATCTTGTGTTCTATATTCTGTTTTTGCTCTCCTCGTTGAGTTTCATCCATTGCTAATAGTTTTGTTTTTTTCATAGCATATATCTCATCGGTTCAGCAGATTTTTACTTTCTCTACACGTCCTATGTACATAGAGTATAGAGAAGGTATTGCATTTCACTAAAAAATTCGATACCGAGATTTAACCCGAAATACATGTTTTGGGCCCCCCTGAATCCAAATAAAGCATTTTTGTGCGTGTGTGTATGGGTGTTTCTGTGTATGTGTCTGTGGATAGAATAGCTCAAGAACGAAAAGACGTTAAGAACGAAAGACGGTGTTTAAGTTTGGTATCTTCCAAGGATGCGACACCAAGATTTTCAAGAAAATCCCCCCACCCCCACTACCCTTTACAGGGAAAAACTTCGAATATTTTGATTTCCTCAGAAATGGCTCTAACGATTTTGATTAAAATCTCTTATATTTTAAGATATTTACATGCCAAATAAAATGTATATCTTGGATTTTCTGGGAATAATCACTAAAGATATTTTTATTCTGGATAATTTTTATTGAATTCTGCATAACCAGTAAACCGTAAGAGACTACACAAAAAATGTATATCATGATAAAACACACAATTTGTGTCATGTACGATTTTTACGTGGATTTGGTTGGTTTTTATATATTCCTTGTTATTGATTTCAGCTTTAAAAACCTTATATTTTTCTTATACAGGAATTTGTCAACTCCTGTCCATACAGACATAGGAATTTCAGTCACATAGCAACCAGCTTTTGACTATCAATTTAACCTTGTGGTACTCTCTTATTTCGCTTCTACTACAAGGAAGCAGGGGTCATCTCCATAGCGCGTGGTGGCGCAGCTGCTTACCAAGCGGGAGACCTGGGTTTGATCCCCAGTACCGGCGTGGGGATTTTTCCCCGGCTGGGAGACCTGCCCGGGGTGCACTCAGCCTCGTAAGGTCAATTGAGGAGCTCCTTGATGGAGAAGTAGCGGCTCCAGGTCGTGAGAACCACATTAACCGGCCGGGGGGCTCGAGGGGCTGACCACGTCTCACCCCATCCATGACGTCTGTAATGGACCGAGATGGGGGACGCAGCGGCCGGGCGGTAGTCCAAGGTTCTCCGTGAGCTGTCATGCCATGCAGTTATGTTACAAGGAAGCAAACAATAAGATAATTTCTGCTTATGTCTTTCAATCAGCATGAAGTAAATAGTTTTAACAATAATTTGACGAATAAATGGAACGCATCAGATTATTGTTATATTACCCTGAACGTCATCTTGACTAACAGCAACCCTTGGCCATCCGCAATACAGTTAGTTACTCTTTCTCGATCACGATACAGTTAATCTTACTCTTTGGTATTTATAGAGCAATATTTTATAACCTGCATGTTGGTAATAATTAAAGTTCAAGTTGTACTCTTAAATACGTCACAATTAAATGCCAATACTAAATGCTTCTTAAAGTCGTTTTAAATAATTCATTTTTTGCACTTTAATTTTTATTACTTTCTATACACGTACTATGTACATGGTGTATAGAAAAGGTATTGAAATGCACCTGAAAATTCGATACCGAGATTTCACCGGAAATACATGTTTTGGATCCCCCTGAATCTAAAAAAATCATTTTTGGAAAAAGAACCGTGTGTGTACGAATGTGTGTGTGTGTGTGTGTGTGTGTGTGTGTGCACGCGCACTCGTGTCTGTGGACAGCATAACTCAAAAACGAAAAGTCCGCTAAATACCAAATTTGGTATTTAAGTTCAGTATCTTCCAAGGATGTGACACGAAGATTTTGAAGAAAATCTCCCCAACTCAGGCTAGCGTTTACATAGAAGAAAATCGAAAATTTTAATTTTCTCAAAAATGTCTGTAAGGATTTTGATTAAAATACATATACTACCTGAGAAATAAAATATATATCTTGAATTTTCTGGGAAAAGCCTCAGAAGACTTTAATCTGGATGAATTTAATGGACTTTCCTATAAACTGCAAACCGTAAAGGACAGACAAAATATTACTTAACAGAAAATGTAGAGCACGTTAAAACACACAATTTATGTTATACATTTTTTTCGTGGGGTGGATCGTTTTTGAGATATTCCTTGTTATTGGTTTCAGCTTTAAAAACATACTTTTCTCAATTTATCAACTGCTGGCCATAAAAATAAAGGAATTTTAATGACATAGCAATCAGCCTTTGACTATCACTTTAACCTATGGTATTCCCTTATTTCCCTTCTATTTGTATGGAAGCTAATTTGTCCTGGATTAGCATGAAGTAAAAAGAAACATAAGCTTTTTAACAATAATTTGTATCAGAGATCTAGAGAAAGTCACGTGAATGTAACACATCACATTTTTATATTTACTCATCAGAGTCTGAACTGTAAACGTACTGTAGTTAACTTTCAGGTGATTGTTTAGTTACAGACCACGAATTGTGTTGGAGGGCGCAACAATAGGCAGGGGTAATTACATATATATCGCAAATTTTAAAATTGTACAAGGGTGCATTGTGCACCACGCGCAAGAATTATTTCAATTCACGGCTTATTTATTGTGCTTTTACTCAAAATGGTATACAGAGAAAATATACTAGAGACATCTGCTATAATTTACTTATTAGCTTTCCTGGAAGCATAGTCTTTTTCATTTGAAAATGTTCATGCTGAGCTATAACATATGGATCATGCTGAAAGTACGAATGAAATTATCAGAATACTTTTACATCTTTCCAAAACAGTATTCATTTGTATTAATAATTCAGATAAAATTTATACACAAGCTAATACATTTACATAACAACGTTTAAGCGTTAGAATTGTTGAAAAAATCTATATACAAGCACAGATAATTTACATAAGACTCATTTAACTATTAAAATAGAAATAAAATCATATTTATAGTGACAAAATATAATTCTAAAAAGTAAAACTGTAACATTGACAAGCTATATTTGAATAATTATTTCCAGCTTAGTGTTCTCTTATATCTAAAGGAGTATATTTTAAAATATGCATAAATGAAAAACAGGTTGAGATACTAAATTATTCATTTTCATTTCATTTTGAACTATCTGAGCATTTGGAGGAGTTACAGGTTCTAAAATGGAACTGGTTTTACTAAAACCAGGCTTTTCTAAACCACTCTAAAGAATGCTTTTTTCTTTCTACATTCGGTTCATTTGCTTAAAAACTCGTGGTTTGTAGTCCCTTTTACGGAAGGCAGCTTGAATGCCACGTTAGGTGGATGCGGTGGTTAATCCTAGCAACTTTGAGCCAGCAGTGTCCATTAGAGGGCCAAACACCTTCCGTAGGGAAATTTAACTACCTACAAGTCTCGAAACAGCCATTTACGATAACACTTCCGCAAAGTTTCATCAAGGTGGGAAAGTATAAGCTCCAAACAATAAGGATAATGTAAACTGCTGGAAAATAAGTTCACGTTGCTTTTATCTAATATGAAACATCTTTCAGTGAATACGAACCAAAGTTCTAACTATTGGTTTTTCAGGCGTTGAACTTAACAATGAAAAGCGACTTATTTTTTATTTGGATAAAGTTTTAATGCTTTTATGGTCAAACAGAATAACACTGAATTGTAATGTCGGTGTATCTGCTTTAAATTCAAAAAGTCGTATCTCGGTTAGGGATGAGTTAATCGGATAGCGTTTTCCCTTAACCTGAGATCAAGAATATAGAGTAAGTTTTACCATTAGTTGCCTGCATTAGTATGCCGTGTTTGTTTTAATTCAAGTTTAAAACTGGAGTTTTTGACTGTAGTTATGTGGGTTTTACTCTTTTATTTATCTATAAAAAATCACTGCAGTTTTTGGCAAACATTGTATATATTTTTACAATATAAAACAGCCTTGATTACTTGTCATTTGTTGTTGAAGGTTAGTATAACATGAAATTAATCCTAGCATACAACCCTATTTGTATAGTTACGCTTAAAACAAGCGGAACTTATAGGTAGCGACATGCAACAAAGGGTTAAGTTCCATAGGTATCATTTGAGCATAATTTCACCAATTTTATTCACTGTTAGGACTTAAGCTAGAAAAAAATGAACAAAAATCAAGAGAGGTAGACATGTAGATAACGAAGTGCGGGATGCAGGCAAAGATTCTAGGAACCCACAACTAAAATAGGTAAATATAAAAGAAATATTTAATACTTTAACATTTTACTATATTTTGAACTATCATTTTAAGTAGATAACATTCAGTTTGCCTTATGGAAGACATTCAAGTTAATCTCACATAAAAATGCAACAACTATCTGTATGCATATAATAAAAACGACCGTTTTCATTGCAACTACGTAAAATCAGTTCATGCAGATAATTGTGGAACTAATTAATTTCTTAGTATTTGTCATACTTTTGAAGCTCTGTACTTTAACCTGGTTGGTAATATTGGATGATGAACGAAATTGGTGAAATGATACTCAAATGATATGGGGGTCTACGTCTTCTTAGGATAAGGGGAAAACCCCAAAAAGCCTCATCTGAATTACTCACTAAGCGAGGCACGCTGCTTCCACACTACCCATGGGCGCAATTTTCTTTCGTTTCTCGCGATTATAAAGAAAAAGTGTGGATTTTCAAGTTAGCAGATAGTGTTCAGTTCTTACATACTTGACAATTGATATTTCTTTTGTTTGAATATCCCAATGTGTAATATAGCTACTTATTAAAACTTTTTCGTGATTTAAATTAAGTAGATAGAAAAATAAGCTTTAATAAGAGTGTTTGTATAGTCAGTAAAAACAATAAAGGCACGTTAAAGTAATAGATTAGATTTACCTAACTTTAACAACGTGACGGGAGCAAATTTAAATAGTAGAAGGCCACTATTAATATGCAATCAATTTCATCCACGTAGGGTATTACTGTCATATTTTTGCAAGACAGTAAACACGTACGTAAAACTGAAAAAGACAAAATATGAATTATTACATTTACAGGATTTTTTCTATTCACTCGTTTATAAACAATTCTTAAAGAAGCTTACTCATCTATCTACGATTTCAGTTTAACGTCCTTTAACCTGAATGAAGATGAATTAAGTCGAAGAAGGTATGTTCAAATGAGCCCAGAGTCCACGGAGTTTAAAATTACTCGGCATTTGTCTTCTCAGCATAAGGGAAAATCCCGAGAAAAAGAAAACTTAACCGTAACTCACACAAACGAGATTCAAGCTCAGACGTCGTGAATGTATCTATCTCTGGTTAATCGGCATTATCTTCCTTTACATACCTGCATTTTTCGTTGCAGGTATAAAAACGAATTGTTACGCAATGGCTTTGAAACTAATCTTCTAAGCATACTAAAAGAAAAAAAAAATATAGTGATTTTTCGCTTGAGAAAATTAAAAGATCTGAAATTTCAAACCAATAACAAAGAATATCTCGGAAAGGGTTAACAACACTAAAACGTTTGGGGGGATAAGCTGGGTGCTTTAACGTATCCTACTTTTTTATATAATATTGTTCCTACAAATATTTCTTATGCTTATAAATTAAACAAAAATAATTCAGAGTGAAGAAAAATTCGCTTATTATTTACAAAAGAAATCAATGTTTGCGTTTTATTTGTATTTCAATAGCTTAAATAAATGGAAGGTAACAACGAAAATACCTAGTCAGTTTTAGGAAAATCAAAAATAACTAATTTTCGCCATGGAAACGGTAGTTTGAATTGGGAGATTTTCGTTAAAATCTTCGTGTTCCATCCTTGAAACAATTTCAATTCGGTTTTCAAATCATCATATTCACACGACGGGCAATATTTTGACAATACAGCTTTCAGAAATGTCAAAACATACTTTTGGTGACATATCGGCATCGAATACTTTACACAGGGATAGAAGTAAAAATGCTACGTTAGAATCTTATAAAATAGACATGTATGGAAAGAGAAAATAAAACCGAAATAAGGGGTTCAAATTAACAAGGGATAAAATAAGATGTACCCTTATAAGGAAAGGAAAAATTAATATAAAGATTATATAATAATATGGATTCGTCAACAGAAAAATGCGTGCTCAAAATATCATTTTATATTCGTTAAAAGGAAAATCAAACGGGAAAAATTCAATATGCTAAATTACCAAAAAAAAAAAAAAAAAAAAAAACAACAAAAAACAAAAAAAAAACAATGTTGCTGTTTTTGAAGTTTGTAACATTTGTTGCGGAGGCGGTGTATGCGTCTGACCAATGTTATGTAGTTTGTTTTTTATCTGAAATAATTCAAAGTAAGAACACTTCTGTTGGAACTTGTAATTTTGTGAGTCTCACCCGTATTTATTTCTCTATCACTTATCTATAGTAGGTAGTGAAAGTGTTGTGTTTCAAAAGGACTAGCTATATAAAGATTTTACTAGTTCCTAAGTATTTTGAGGCCCGTTGATTAAAAATATCTTATGTGTTGCATTCACAGATATTTTTCCATCTATTCTGTAACAAATTATTCTTATAGAAGGTTAATCTTTTATTGACATTGAAATTAAACATTAACATAAATAGTTCCATTACTTATTTGCTTGTAGGTACAGGAGAAATAAGGGAGTACACTGGGTTAAAATGATGGCTAAATGATGGCTAAATGATGGCATTGATATTTCGTTCTCTTTGCAAGGTGAAGAGTAACGAAGAAAACAGTTTCCCATTTAAGAAACGTGTAAGTATGAACAAATTTAAAAAAATAATAAGGAATATGTCGGAAACGTTTAATTCTACAAAAAGTGAACAAAACGCATAAATTATGTGTTTTAACGAACCTACAGTTTTTTTGTGTAGCACTTTTGATCTATCTCTTGTGGTTTACCGGTTAAACAGACTCATTCAAATTGAACAGGGCTTCAGAGTCTATTCCCAGAAAATTCAAGATTAACCTGTATATGTTATATTTGTGATGTAAATATATTTAAAACATGGTGTTTTAATCAACATTTTAGAACAATGTTTGAGAGAATAAAAACTTTCGAAAAATATTCCATGTAAGGAATAGTAGGGCTGGGCAAATTTTCTTTAAAATCTTCCTTTGCATCCTTGAAAATGCTAACTTTAATTATCATGTTAATGGTAATTTTTATATTTAATTTACTTTTCTTTTTTGGTTTGTACATATTTTTTGGCATCTTCTAAAATGCTGATTTTAAATTCAGGGGGCCTCTAGGCAAGTATTTTCAGCGAAATCTCAATATAGAATTTTTGGATGGTGTGCAATATATTCTCTACTTAACAGCACTATATAGTAGAGAAAGTAAAAATGAAGGATAGTTGATATAGAAAGTTATGTGAGTATAACATATCCGATATTTCTGGTACAGCTTGCATTTGAGCAAGGGAAGAAGTTTCTTTTTTCTTAACCTTCGTCCAAAGGCACACACATTCTTGATTATTTCACAGAAAATATTTCTGTTTAATGAAGTTACACATTGCTGAAGACACGTTTTAGTCCATAAGTGTTATATACTTGAGATATTCCTAGCACAAATAAAATGTACATCGTGATATTTTAACGAAGCCCGTTTCAGGTTCAATTTCAGAGAAGTGAGAAACAATGAGATAGACAGAAATTCGCTGTGGATAAAACGTAGAGCTCGTTAAAACGTGCAATTTGGTTTGATAACTTTTTTATAGCTTTAGGCGTTTAGCTTATTGTTCATTGAATCTCCAATTAAGCAAGTTCACTTGTGCAATGATATTTTCGGTCTATGTTCCTCGAGAGGTCCTTTAAAGGGATGTAATTACGTCAGAATCTGTTTTTTAAGCATTTGATATCGACTTTGTGGCTTTTATTAGTATTGCTACAAAAGATACATACCCAAAGCACAATGTGAATATTTACCCTATTTAAGAGTAAACAGACAAGAATATATAGAGTTGGCTGGGCCCCATAGATCAGTCGGCCGCACATCTCCCTACCCATAAGCACAACTCCCGCTAAAATTATTGAACCTGAGACAGGAGCCTCAACATAGGTAACCATAAATGCTTCTGAGGAAATCTTCGAAAATGTTTCCATGTAAAAGGTAGTTTGGAGTGGGGGGAATCTTCTTCAAAATGTTTATGTCGCATCCCTGAAAGATACTAAACTGAGGTACCAAATTTGGTATTTTACCGACTTTTCGTTTTCCAGTTATCGTATTTATAAACACACAAACATGAACCTTTTTCTAAAAATTCTATTTTTAGATACAGGAGAACCCAAATCATGTATTTCTGGTAAAATCTCGGTACCGAATTTTTAGTGGAGTACTATACCTTCTCTACCTACGTACTATGCACCGTGTAGAGAAAGTAAAAATATTTTTTCCGACTCAGGGGACTAAAAACATATATTTTTGGTGAAATCATCGATGTTTTGAGTGGAATGCAATACCTTCTCTATCCACTAAGCACATAGTACATCCGAATTAGAGAAGGTAAAAATGCACATAATATAAATTAAAATATATGTAGTATATATATGTATATACTTATGATAGCGGAGAAAATAATCTAGTGGATCAAACAAATTAGATTATTTCGTATAATCATTATCGTATTTATCATTACCATCATTATCTACACGGGTTAGCCCTGAATGTCTTTCACTGAATAAAATCCTTGTCTATCCATCTCAAATAAGTACTACCTAATCTTCTTTTCCGTGTTAAATTGTATTCTAAAAATTTCCCTGGTATTCTATAGGGCTTCATACTTCATTCTCCTTTCTACAATTTTATCCTTTACCCTAACAATATTTAAGTTTACCTAATTTTAACTCCTCTGTTTATTCATTCTGCATCCTACAAGAGCCTTTAATAATTTCATTTCAGGTCCCTCTAAATAATTTTTTCTTTTTGTTTTGCTTTTGTTTCTGTTTTTCTTTTTTTTTATGTCCAAATATCAAACCCGTATAGAAACTTCGTAAATAATAAGGACATGTATTTTTGTTAGAATACTGGTGCTGGTTGCAGAAAGTAAATATTTTAAACCTCTTTGTAAGCTATAGAACATTAAGAACAAAACATAAGTAGCTTTCTCGGTGTTATAAAACATATATGCTTCTGCTGAGACATAATAGCCAACAAACCGTTAATTATAACATGTTGGTTTGACCATAGAAAACTGTAGCACCTGGAAAATGTTTAAACACAAATAGATAGTCATCACCAAAGCTAGGAAGATGGTGGCGTTCGGCGTTCCGTATTTAGGTTGCGCCCGATCATCTCGCCGCATCAAAACAAAAATGACTTATAAGACATACGTAAAAAATATCATTATCTACAACATACAAATTGTTACGTATATATATAAGTACATTATGAAAACACCCAAGTAATTATAACAGGAATTATAATGTTTACTGATCAAATGTAGAATAATATCGAAATAATAAAACTATTTTTTTTAAATATTTTCATACTCTTACCAGGTAAAAGCGAAAGCAGGAATTAAACTTAATCTTTATTCATCTGCAGCCGTATTACTAAAAACATGTACGTCTCAAGCCTTTCAAATGAAAACCCCTTTCCGACAAACAAGATTTGTAATGCAAAAAGTTTCGTTCCACTTTGCATGATGTATGAGTATCACCAACGTCTTATTAGAAGACTAGAGAATTTAATTAAAAACCGGATGTATTCTCTACCTTTAACCACTTCATAACTATCCTTCATTTACTACACAGTTTATACGAAAATAATAGTTTTATGCTAGTTGTTTTACATTACTTAAAACTAGACTCTATGGGCTTATACGTTTAATATCTCAATGACAACATATAATATATAAAAAATATAAATAACGGTATCACATCATCTGGCATAAGGATGAAATTTGTTTTTACGGAATCAACTGTATTAGGCCAAGAAAATTATATGTAATTTAATTTACTATTTGTAAAATACTGTTTAAAGATCTGATGTGTTCCATTCACATGATTTTATCTGTTCTGCAAACAAACTATTCTTGTAAAATATTATGGTAGACAAAGTGTACATTACCAGAAATGGACCTATTACTTAGTGGAAGGGAAATACGGCAATGCATTTGGATAAGACGACAGTAAATATTTTAAAATCTATTAAAAAGAGATATGAAACGGATGAGAACTTCTGTTTGAGAAACGTTTCAGTATTTTAAAATTGAAACCAATAACAGAGAATATCTCTGAAATGGTACATAAGGTACTTTTACTATGATAAACTAAACAAGCTGATCTCCGTTGTGTGGGGTAGGTCGACCTCACTTTCAAGAGATTCCTAGTTAGATTCTTGTTAATGTCAGTTAGTGGATAAGGTTTATTCTGAATTTCCTTGAGTTTGGCAACTCTAAGCTCTACGATATCCAGGCTCATTACAACACCATTTCAACTATTTAATTCATTTACCGTTCAGTAACACATAACTGGCTAAAGGATGTTAAACTTAAAAAATCTTACGTTATACTCATATGACTTTCTCTAGCTGCTTTACAAAAAATCTCCTGCAAAAGATTATTCTTCTTTATACACAATGCTAATCGAGATAAACATTAGCAGAAGGTTCTTATTACTTAGTCCCTCATAAGTAGAAGGCGACTAAAAGAATGCGCCATGCTAAAGTGATAGTCGAATGTTTTAAAAACAATCGTCACGCGATTCTCATTGCAAATCGCTTCTTTGCTTGGCCAGGTGTAGAATAAAAGAGAAATGGACACGTTCTGTATTAGAAACGTATAAGTACTTTACAATTGAAACTAATAATAAGGAATATCTTGAAAACGGTAAACTCCACGAAAAAAATGTGCATGACATAAATTGTGCATTTTAACGAGCTCTACATTTCGTGTAGCAAGTTTTTCTATCTCTTACAGTTTACTGGTTATGCAAAATTCAGCAAACTTTATTCATCCACAATAAACAGATCTTCAGAAACTATTCCCAGAAAATTCAAGATATACATTTTATTTGTGATGGGAATGGGGTTAATATGTGATATTTTATTCAAAATTGTTAGAATTATTTTTAAGATAAAATACATTTTCTAACATTTTTCCATGTAGTAACGGGTGGGGTGATTTTCTTGAAAATCTTCGTGTCGCAACCTTGGAAGATACCAAGCTTAGATATCTTGTTTGTTATTTAACAGTCTTTTCATTTTTGAGCTATACAGACAGACAGAGAGAGAGGCAGACAGACATATACAGACATTTTTTCTGAAAATGTTTTTTTTTTGGGGGGGGGGATTCTGGGGATCCTAAAAGACGTATTTTCGGTGAAATCTCAGTATCAAAATTTTCGGTGGAATTCAATACCTTCTCTATCCATTAATTACATTGTACATGCTGGCAAGAAATTAAAAAGCTGAAGGTTTCCCTTCGCTCTTCATCTCTATAACAAATTATTGTTGAAATTATTATTCCTCTATATGCTAATCGAGATAAACATTAACAGACACGTTCTTATTACTTACATTCTAAGTACGAGTAGAACGAAAATTTGGGCCAAAGCGATAGTCAAATCTTTTAAAACCCGGGTGCTGTGTGATTGAAATCTGTCTTTGCATGACCAGGAGTTGACAAATTTCCGTATGAGAAAAATTTAATTGTTTTAAAACTGAAACCAACAACAAGGAATATCTCGGAAGTAATCAATTTCTCGAAAACATGTTATACGTTATCTTAATCAAAATCTTTAGTGCCATTTTTGAGAAAATCTAAATTGTCGATTTTTTCCCATGTAAAGGATAGTTGAGGGTGGGGTATTTTCCTCAAAATCTTCCTGTCGCATGCTAGGTAGATACTAAACTTAAATACGAAGTTTGCTATTTTTCCGATTTTCGTCTTTGAATTATCATGTTCACGGACACGCGGATACACGGACGTTTTTCTAAACAACATTTTTTGTGGGAAGGGGGTTACAGGCGACCCTAAAATACGTGAACTCTCGATATCGAGTTTTCGGGTGGAGAAAGTTAATAACTAAAGTAGTTATTAATTACGACAAAAGTACGAAGGCATATTTGTAGGCTTAGATTATAAAAGCTAAACTTGTTATACAAGTTCTTTAGTAATAATACCCAGGCTTAAAAGAACCAAAATAGTAATTCTATAGAAACTGTTTCATTGTGTTTTACATAAAACAAAAATCTGCATAACTTTTACCATTACATTATATTACCTTGGACTAGATTACTACTATGAAGACTGCAGATTTATTAGGTTCAGACAAGTACAAAGATCTTACAGAGGATACGACGAGAATTTATTCCCATTTTTGTGTATAAAATTTAGTGCACGTTATTTTAAATATCATGTATTTTCTAAGTTTTAACAGGAGTACAGCACAACAATGAATTGGTTTTTCTTTCAGACATATTTTAATATTTTGTAGTAAGATTAAATATATAATAATAGTATAGGCTAGTAAAAAATAAATTGCACTAAAGATAAGCCTGGTACTCAAATCTTAGAAATTCATGCGAGAAGAAGTATTTTTACCTCAAGGTAAATATTTACAGTTTGGTATCAGTTATTCAAACAAAAATAAACATCTATTGTGCTCCATTCACATGAATTTCTCCGCACATACTATAACAAATTATTCATGCAGAAGCTTTTCTCTTCTATCTGGTTCATACTAATTGAGATAAAAGTTACTGAAGTGGCCTCATTACTTATTTCTTTGTATATACAACAGAATATACTAGATTAAATATTTTAAAAGCTGGTCGCTGCGTGTATATACTGTCCAGAAGTAAAACAAAAGAAAATAAAAACGAATTCCAATTTCCCATTTGATAAAAGTATTACTATTGTAAACTTTAAACAAATAGCTGATTATCTTGGAAATTGCACAAACAATTGCATTTGAAAAATTATGTGTCTACATTTTTTGTGAAGTGAGTTTTTTTGTCTCTTACAGTTTATCGGTTATGCAACAATCCTCCAGAATGAATTGGACTTTCAAGGTTCTTCCCAGAAAATTTAAGACAAATTTCATTTATGATACAACTATTTTAAACTTGTGGCATTTTAATTAAAATCCTTACTGCCATTTTTGAGACAGTAAAAATTATCGAAAAACTTTCCATATAAACGGTATTTGGAGGGAGGGGGATTTTGATGAAGACCTTTGTGTCACATCCTTGAAAGATATTAAGTATAAATACAAGGTTGCTACTTAACGGACTTTTGATCTTGAGTTCCTACTGATACACGGAAACGCGTGCGCAAACCTATTTTCTAAAAATTCACCAGTGATATACAAAGTAAGTATCAGAAAAGCACTGGTCACACTTTAATTGTATTTATATCGATTTCACGTGGCAGTATTTGATTTAGAATTGTATAACATTTCAGTAACTTTATAATGCTAAATATTCTGAAAATATTCTTCATTTAAAATGCCTGTAAATATATTTTAAGGTAACTGACTTTTATATACTTAGCATCTAATAACACTGTATTACTACACGAGCAAGGAATGAAAGTTTCGTCAGTGGGATACATGGGGTGTATGGTGAGATAGTTAATCACACTGCCACGACCACGTTAGGTGCATTACTGCAAACAATGAGACTAACAGCAAACGTGCTAATCACTAACGACCTTCGCATGCCAATATGCCGGACGTACCCAGCATGAATACCTTTGTGATGATGTGCACGTTTTATTTGTCCAAACTATATTGACAAGATAAATTGGAAGGAAATCCCTATTTTAGTACTTTGTTTTTAAATATCACATGGAAGAGAATAAACGTTTAATTGCAACTTAATAATACTGTATACACTTTAAAAACCACAATATTTCTATTTGGAATATGTAAATTGATGCATTTCTCCTCCCACTTAATTTTTAGCCTATTTTACAAACTATTATTTTTCTTTTTCTTCATTTTAATCAAACTAGCTGTTTATAGAAAAAAAATGTAAATGGAGTGTTATTCATGGACGCTTTTTAACTGCTGTGGTTCTCAGCGTCCCATTCGATACAGGAGGTGAAAGATCGCTTAATTTTGCTCAGAGGCCTCTCTATCAGGCTTGAGGTTCTTTTACGTGCCGTGAATCTGCGACACGAGACCAACGGTTTTACTTCCCTTCCGAAGGAAGCCATGCTAAGAATTTTTACGCCCGAAAAAATCTATTGTCCTACGCCGAGTTTGAACCCGCGACCTTGGGTATATGAAGTTAGCATGCTAACCATTACACCACGGAGGGTGACTAAATGTTGAGAAGAAAGATGCAAATTTCGTTTTTCGTACAAAGAGATGCAGACGGCATTTTAAAGTGTTTAAAGAGTCTGCTGTTTTTCATATTTTCTTACTAAAGATTGTTCTTCTTTATACTCCATGCTAATTGAGATAAACAGTAACGGAATGGGATTTTTACTTATTTACATATAATCATAAGGAAACTAAGTGAATACTCTATGCTAAAGCGGTATTCAAATGCAATTGCCTTTGACATTCGCATCTTTGTATGGCCCAGAGTAAATCAAAGGAAACAAGGACAATTTCCTATTTGAGAAAAGTATAAGTATTTTAAAATTGTGTCAATAGCTCTACTGGGATCTAAAAGAACTGCTTCCTGGAGGATAAAATTACGGGATACCAGAGGCACTGCTGTGTTCTTCGTAATTGCTAGCGTCGTTAATAAATAACTTATTAATGTATTAAGATACACACATTTAAACAAAATCTGGCATATCGTTTTATAGTTTCTGACCTGTTACATTGACATGACTATTCACTTATATAAAGACTTCCTACAAAAGCGTATTCTAGCTACTTCATCTCCTTAGATGTGTCTGTATAATAAATTATGTTTTAGGTAACAGAAGAAGTAATAGTAACATTTTTAAAAAGTGGATCATCATATGTTGCATTTAAAATTTCACCTTAGTATGATCATAGAGAGAAAGAGAGAGAGAGACATTAATATTGACTTTTAGAAAGAATTTTAGTTGAATCCTCTAAAAAAAAAAACTTGGAATTTCTAAATGAAGCAACACATTATTTGAATTTACATTTGTGGTGTAAGCAGATATTAAATACGAAATTTTTCTTTCTTACAGTTTACAAATTAATTTAAATATACAAAATTCATTGCAGTATAATATTTTATTAGCCCAAACATTTCTTAAACTCATTCTAAATACTTAGAAAACTTTTTGGAAAATAAAAATAACGTAAGGGAAGTGAAGTTTGAGGTGGCTGTATTATCTTATTAATTTGTGTCTTCAAAGAGGCTTAACTTAAATACCAAGTTTCATACCTATCCGACTATCCGTTTTTTACCTATGCTGCTCACAGCCAGACAGACACTAGCATTGACAAACACAGATCTTTTTATTAAAATGCTTGTTTAGAATTTAAGGGATGACCAAACGTGTATTTTCGTTGAAAACTAGAGGCGAGATTTTGGTTGTAACACAGTATTGGTAAGCACTAGAGAAAGTAAAAATATAACATTTCTAAGTGTCATCACGGTGTGCCTTGGGATCTGTATAAAATGACGACAAAAGAAAAAAATATTCACATGACTTTCTCTACCTGTTCTACAAACAAAATATTCCTACACAAGACAATTCTTTTATCTACACCATGCTAATCGAGAAAAAAATTAACAGAACCTTTCTTACTATTTGCTTCCTTCTAAGTGAAAGGGAAGTAGGAGCAAACACTAGGATTAAATGAGAGGCATATCTTTTAAAACCTGGTCGCTACGTGAACAATTGAAATCGGTTATTTACATGCCTAGCAGTAGAAAAAAGAGAGATGAAACAAAACGTAACTACCCGTTGGAAAATAGGTATGTGGTTTAAAATTGAAACCAATAATAAGGAACATCTCAGAAACGGCTTACTATAAAAAATATCGAATTGTGTAGTTTAAAAAAAAAGTAATATATTTTGTGGTAGGCTTTTGTCTACTTCTTGCGGTTTAATAGCAATACAAAACTCCACAAAATTCAGTCAGAGTGAACAGACTTTCAGAGGCCATTCCTAGAAAATTCTAGATATCAATTTTATTTGTGATATAAATATATTTAATATACGGTATCTAAATGAAAAATTTTGGAGCTATTTTTGAGAAGAACAAAATCTTCAAAAAATTGTCCATGAAAGGGATAGTTTGGGGTGGGGAAACTAATAAGTAGCAAATATTGTATATAATATCGGTGTTCTTTAAGTTTTTAACATCGTATATGTTCCATTACTGTGAACTGGCTAAACAAAAAAACACGTAATAAAAACGTTACAGGCATTCACGAAAAAGCTTTGCTGTGCACAGAAAAATATTTTAATAGATTTGTTTATCCAAATTTATTTATTATTAAGCGTTAAGTAATTTTTAATTAAAATATTGAAATCGGCTCCTGAAACTAATTGAGTAAATGGGCACGGTTATTTCATATATACATGTTTCATTCAATGCAAAAACAGTTCCTCTGTGATCCTGATTGATGTGCAAACATCAAAAACCTTGAAAATGTGGCCGATAAAAATAACTTGCAGGAAATTATGGTGCTTTCATCTACGGAGATAAGATTGCAAAATTTCTAATAATGTAAAATCCTGTATTCTTAAGGAATTTTTTTACAAATATTGGTATATAGTATTATAGGTTGAACACAAACTACTTTAGATGATGACACACTGGTTGAATTACGAGTATTTGCTATTTATGCTAAATTTTAATATAAATAAAGCTAAGGTTTTAACTACAAAATTGATTCGATTCTAATTATTAGTGTGTATCTAATACAAGCTAACAAAAAGAAAAAAAAATGGTGTTCCATTCACGCGATTTTCTCTGGCAGTTCCACAAACAACTTTTCTTTATAAAAAGTATTAATTTGTCTCACAATGCTAATCGAGATAAGCATTAGGAGGATTGCATAAGTAGAGTCAGAGTGCAAAATTCAGTGCCACAGCTGAGATTTGAAACACGGATCTTTCTCTTTCTACAGCCGGTTGCTCTATCACTGAGCTACCATGGCAACATGTTGGCATAGTACTAAATTAAACTGACACGCGTCAGTTGTGGGCAAACTGCAAGGTGATTCAAATTATTTTGAGATGACACATCCCAATGGCGACTTACAATGTCGCAAGTACTTTAAACTCCGGGCTCCATAGTTTAGCCAACTATTATGGTCAATTGTTTTTTCTCACAAGCCCTGTCCTACACATGGCTTGTGTGAAAAAAAGAACACTTAAATTAACATTAGCAGAATTATTCTTAATACTTGCTTCTTTATAGGCAAGTAGAAGCGGAATAAGGGAATACAATAGGCTAAAGCGATAGTCAAATCTTTTAATAGCTCATCGCTATGTGGAACAATTAAAATTCGGTTGACTTTTGCATTCCCGGGTGTAAAACAAAGGAGACGAAACAAAAGTTAACTTCCCGCTTGAAAAAATTTTATGTAATTTAAAACCAAAACTAATAACAAGAAATATGTTGGAAACGTTTAACACTACAAAGAACATCTCAGAAACATCTGAGAAACGAGATGATATAAGAAACATATGAAGAGTAATTCTGTGTTTTAAAGAGACATATATTTTTGTTCAGTAATGTTTTTGCGAATATCATGTAGTTTTATATTATAAAATGATACAACGTTCGTTCCAAGTAAAGACGAGGTCATAGTGTTGCCATAAAATTCAATATAAACATTTTATTATTTAGGAAAGCATATCCTAAACTTATGGTATTTTAACTAAATTCGTAGAACTATTTTTGGGAAAATAAAAAATAACGAAAATAGTTCATACGAAGGATATGGGTAAAGGATATTGCTGAAAGCCTGGTTTGCTTTGTTAATCTGGAACTTTTCTGAACATAAATACGAGGTTTGATTTCTATTAGATTTTTTTAGTTACGCTTTTCACAATCTCTTTCTGCTCTGTCTGATGTCTATCTATCTCTCGCTCTCTCTCTCTCTCTCTCTCTCTCTCTCTGTCTCTCTATTATACACAGACAGAAGAATATCTTTTTTTAAATCAGAAGACCCCATAAGATATATTTCTGGTGAAACCTCTAATATAGGCTGGATTGAAATGGTTACTTTGCCTGCTTTATGTATACACGTCAGAAAAAGTAAATGGGTAGCATAATGTTTAAATGTTATAAAATTGACGACATAAAACATATTCATTTCACCATATCACGCACTTGAAGATGTTTAGTCATTAACAATGTTGCTAAATTCTTCTCTCTATAGCTATATTTTTCTTGCTATAAAATTTTCCTCGTGTTGTAATTTTTTAGACTCGCTTCCGGTCTACCGCAATCAGCAATTAATTACTTCACCTGTGGGACGTACTTAGAGCGGAAATGTTTTTGTCAAAAGCATTGTAGTAGCATGAACGTCCCTTAGGGCGCTTCTGGTGCAGCAAAGCCGCCGCAAGGGACCTCTAAAGCTCTAATATCGGTAACCAGAAGGCTGTAGTTGCCACATAAAGAATTCTGTACGGTGGTGTTGAATACAAATGGAGATAACGTATTGGTCCACTTACTGTCTCGAGCAGCATCTGCAGCACTCAGGATCACCACCCACAAGGTGAACAGGGACCGCATCTTCTTGTACATCTTCAGATCACACCCACTCACAGCAACACTTCACCATTCCAAACACTCGAAATGTTGGTAAGAGAGGTTTGTTTGTATTACACAACCACCAACATGTTGACGAGGAAGGAAAATATCTATGATTTCACAACGACATTGAGATGAGGAAAATACAGTCATTGAAATAACAAAACACATTAATATTGTCACTGGTTATACTGATCTTCAAATTGGACACGTGATGAGTGATTAATGACAATTAAAAACTTTCACAGAGGTTGCACGACAGTAGAATTTTAAAAACTTTACTTTTTCACAATGTAACAAACACCAATGCATCGACACATAGATGTCCAAAAGCTAATGGAAAATATGCACACCAACACACGTGAATGGAAGCTGTCAAACGGACAATCCCATATGGCAGTAGTGGTCCAAATACTTGTAGAGATGACAACAAAGTTTTTTCTGTGGCTGTGCCACGTTAATTAGATGCAATTGAAGCATGACTGTCTGCCATTCAATTAACCCTTAGCCGTCCTTATTCGACCGCACATTTTCCCATGTCTTTCCGTGACTGTTGCTCGCCGTCTTGCACTTCCAAACTGTCATCTTTAACAGTCCCTCTGCAGTCAAAAAGTCAGCGGTCATGTGGTAATTGTTGAAAAATTAGTTTTCACTTGTGGAGCATTCCTTCATTTGCCACGGAACTTCGTTGTTAACCGGGTATAAAGAGTTAAAAAAGTTTCCCGAAGTGACTTTCCGAAGTAAGCAACACCTTACGGACGCACGCACGAACACGGCAAGAAGGAGGGTGAAACCACGGCCCCGCAGATCACGGTTTGGCTTGCCTTCCCCTGACTCCAGCGCCGCACCGCAACACTCGCTAGACTGAGCGCCTCAACGCGACGCCACCGCCCGCCTGCCGCAACGACGCATGCGTCATCTGCCCGTTGCTTGCTCGAAATTTTGGAGTGACCGCGAAGATTCGTGTTCCACACCAGATTTACAAAGCGAAACAACAACTTTGGTATAGTTGACGATAGGCCACAGCATTCTCCTTCATGATAATGACCTGACAAGTTACGCACGAAATGCTATTTCTCCACTTTTAAAGTTATTGATTGTGGAAATCAATATGCCTGAGTTATTTTTACTTTCTCTAGTATGAATGTACACACAATGTATGTAGTAGCTAGAGAAATATTGTACTCCACTAAAAATTTGATGCTGAGATTTCACCGGAAATATATCTTTTGGGGTCCCCTGATTCCGAAAAAAAACATTTTTAGAAAAACAACCTATGTTCATTTCTCTATGTCTTGTGTGTGTCTGTGTACAGCATAGCTGTAAAAACAAAAAGACGTTGAATTCCAAACTAGATATTTATATTTGGTATCTTCTAAGGATGAGACGCAAAGATTTTCGAGAAAATGCCCCACCACCGACTAACCAGTACATAGAAAGAGTTTTGAAAATGTTGTTTTTCTCAAAAAATAACAGTAATATTTTGATTAAAATTCCCTGTATTAAACATATGTACATCAAAAGTAAAATTTATATTTTGAATCTCCTGGGAATAGTCTAAAATTTCTATTCTGGATGAGTTTTGCAAAAGTTTGACCAACGGTTAAACCATAAGAAATAGACGAAAACGTATCCACAAAAAATATAAGTCTCGTTAAAACACATAATTTTTGTCATATACGGTAAAGTGACACGAACCTTAATTGGTTCACATAGCGACCTGTTTAAAAAAAAATCGAATATCGCCTTAGCATAACTTATTCCCTTGTTTCCCTTGTACTTATAATGAAGCAAATAATAAGATTATTTCTGCTAATTTATCTCGATTGGCATGATATAGATAACAGAATAATCTTTTGTAAGAAAAGTTTGTATTTGGAACAGCTAGACAAAGCTGTGAATGGAGCACACCAGATATTTGTTCTCTAAGAATGCTGTTAACTGTGCAAATTGCTTTAATTAACATGAAAAATGTCATATGATTGTAACATTTTTACCCTTATATATTTATTCGTACTTGTATGCAGAAAGTTCACGCAATAGATATATTATATATTTACTACATCAAATGTATTTTCTTCTACATGATTTGTACTTAGTCACTACAAACTGGCTTACATGGAGCACTCACCCAACTGTTAGTTATCAATTTAAACTGTTTGTCGTTAGTTCTAGCTAAAAAGAAGTAGTATGGTTTAATTTCCTACCTAGCGAAAAAAGTGCACTTCAACCTCTGAAGCTTAACATGGAACAACGCATATTTCTACTTAGTTTTTCTATTTCGTCAGTCTCTAACAGTTTCCTGGTTATACATCGTTTATATTAGTATCTTATTGTTTGGATATTTACTGTCAAAATATTAAGTCTCATCCAAAAATTAAAAATAGAATAAGATTTAGTTTGGAAGGAAGTGGAATTCACAGTGATCAATATCTACATTTAATGATTTGTCGGTGACACGGGGAGAGCGATATAATTAATTAAAATCTGATGTGTTCCAGTCACATGACTTTCTCTGCATCTCTGTAACAAATTTCGTTAAAAAGCTTATTTTCATGCTTACTTCATGCTAATCAAGATAAAATTAGCAGAAATATTACTTGCTTCCTCTTAAGCAGAAACAAAATAAGGGAGTACATAAGCTAAAGCGATAGTCAACTCTTTAAAATCTGATTACTATGTTATTGAAATTCCTTTGTTCGTATGGCCAAGAGTTGACAAATACCCGTCTGAGAAAAATAAGTATTTTAAACCTGAAACAAATGACAAGAAGTATCTCAGAAACGGTCAATTCTACCAAAAAAGTATATGAGACATAAATTTTGTCTTTCTACATTTTGTATTTAATACGTTTTGATCTCTCTCTTGCGCTTTACTGGATATGCAAAATTATGTCAAATTCATCCAGAATAAAGAGGTCATAAGAGGCTATTCCCAGGAAATTCAAGTTATACGCTTTATTTTTCGTGTAAATATCTTTAATATATGATGGGTATATTCTAGAAATACATTTTTTAAATTCAGAGGGTCTTAAAACCTGTTTTTCCGATGAAATTTGGTATCAAATGTTTGGCTGGAATACAACACCTCCTCTATACATTATGTATATAGAAGAGTGAGAAATTGTAGAGAAAGTAAAAGTGTAATTTTTCAGAAACAAATTTTAGACAATTTTGGCAAATATTTTCTTCACATTTCAATAACATTAGTAGTGCTAAGGTTTAAGTTAACAATCAGTATGATAATTGAAAGCTGTCCACAATCAATATTTGGCTTAATATTGGTATATAATACAGTGCATGAAAATTCTAGTTTTACATTCTCTACACGTACTATGTACACAGCTGGTAGAGAAAGTATAGGATTCCACCCAAAAAAAAAAAACGATGTCGAGATTTCACCAAAAATACACATTTTAGGATCCGTGAATCCTAAAAAGCATTTTACTTTCTTTACACATAACATGTACAGAGTAGATAGAGCAGGTATAATATGCCAACCAAAAGCTGATGTCAAGATTTCCGAGATTTTTCCCTTATTCCGATTTAATTCATCATCCGATATGACATACCACGTTAGAGGACATTAAAGTAAAAACAGAATGTAACCAATCTTATAGCGAATCTTCTCTAAAAAGAGGATTTCGAAACTCCATCTGACTTTGAGCCCTGGTGTAAATAAGGTTTCTCTATGTTTTCACGGCAACAAAGTAGGTACTAGCAGCCAGCAAACCAGACAATACTCTTAATTAAAAATGAAATGCTGGGATTGAATTTTTGAAGCAGGAAATATGTGCATGTGGAGCATAACCACTGGAGTGCTATGAAGCAGTTAATTTGCTCGCTAACACAATGCAATCTAGTGATAGTTACATTTTCGGCGGTTCAGATGTGATTTCTAAACAGAGCATTAGCGTAATTAGTAAGTCTCATTTTGCAGTGTGACATGTGACATACACATGTGCAGCTACATATATAAAATACATAGAACGGAATAGAGTAACTAAATTATGAAATGTGATATTAGTTTTAAGTAACGAACTTCCCTATAAAAGTTAAGTGAATCATTTTTCTTTCATTAAGGGAGAAAAGTTTTAATCCACATAATCGTTGCTTCATTCACAAACTATCTTGGTGATTTCCCTTTTTATTTAAATACTCCATATTTTCAATCTTTCCGGTTCTGCTTAACTATGCGTTATTTCATATCTTCTTTGTCTTCTATTGAATTCATGTAATGTTTGTTAAGAATATAAGTAACGTTAATTATTGAAATATTATGAAAAGAAGAACTAATAACTGTGGGTTAATAATAATGTTAATTCTGCAAAATTTCATGTTGTTTTACTTTTTACTTTCTCTACACGTACTATGTACACAGTGTATAGAGAAAACATTGCAACACAGATAAATATTCATACCTGTATTTCATGGAAAATGCATGTTTTTAGACCCCCCTGAATCCAAAAAGAATACATTTTTGGAAAAAGTTCTTTGTGTATGCCTGAGTACAGAATAGTTCAAAAACAAAAGACCGTTAAATACCAAATTTGGTAATTTAGTTTGAAATCTTCCAAGGATGCGACACGAAGATTTTCAAAAAAAAATTGCACCCCAAACTACCCTTTACATGGAACATTTTTCGACAATTTTGATTTTCTCAAAATCGGGTTTAACGATTTTGATTAAATCGATAGCTAATGTTTAAGATACATATATTTTTTTAATTTCTTCATTTGTATAGCCCCCTTTAACATCAATGGTCATATCAGGGGCTTTTACTTGTGAAACTGTAGGTTCAGAACATTAGGTTAAACTTGATATTGCTAAACACACGCACATTTAGTCTCACATTCTTACTTCCAAACTCTATGGGGGATAGGGTTAAAGAAAAATTCCCCGCCCCAGCCGGGAATCGAACCCGGCAACTCTGGGTGAGAAGTCAGCTCGCTGACCACTCGACTACGGAGGCAGTCTTTAAGATATTTTATGACAAACAAAATGTATATCTGGAATTTTCTGGGAAAGCTTCAGAAGACCTTTTCATTCAGAATAACTTGTATACTGCACAAAAACTATAGATCTCATAAAAACACATAGTTTATGTCATAAGTACATTTTTTGTTAAGTGAGATATTCCGGATTATAGGTTTCAAATTTAAGTGAATTAAACTTTTCTCAAACGCTAAGAAATGTTGTTTCTAGTTTCTCGTTTGTTTACCCCTGGCAAGCAAAAATAATACTGGAATTTCAATTGTTTCACATAGCGAGCGGCTTTTAAAGGAAAAGGCTATCGCTTTATCTGTGTATTTTATTATTTACAAGGAAACTAATAATAACATAATTCTGCTAATGTTTATCTGGATAAGCACGATATAGATAGCATATTTATGTTTTGAATAAAAGGTTTGTTTACCGAACATCTAATCAACATCAAGTGAATGGAACACATTCGATTTTTTCCCTTTTACTTAAAAGGAACCAAGTAATAAGGACAATTTGTGCTAATGTTTATTTCGATTATTATGCAGTAGATAGAAGATTAAGCTTTTTAACAAAAAATTGACAGAGATGTAGAGAAAGTCATGTGAATGGAACACATAATTTTTCTTTCGGATTTCTTTTTCATTGGTCAGTCGTGCTTCTTAGTCCATTGTTAATGTTCTGTGTATTAGCTTTGGCTTTTTATTTTCATGCTTATTCTTTTAACTCCTTTTTGTTGTTTTGATATTGCTTTTTGGTGTGTATTACAAAAGCACGTACGGTCTGTGGACCCGTGCGATCGTTGAAGCTCAGTGTATGATATTGCTATGTCAATAAATACATTTATTCATACATTCATTCATGAACATTTAAACTCATCTAATTGAATGACTTTTCTTTCTCTACCAAGCTTTCTTGTAATTCAAGTTTTACTCAGCTTCTTGTTCTTCTCCATCTCGTTCCAGCTCAAGAGTTGGATTATTTAGTCTGTTCCGAAATCACAGCATATGAGGTGAATTGTTTTCGCAGCTGTCCTATATTTCGTCTTCGCGATGTGTTGCTGTAAGAATATGTTCAAAACAGTAGACGATCTGGAGTATCTCCGCAAATCGAAAGCAAATGCTCTATTTGTTAATTACCGTACTCATTTTTATCTGAACTTGTTTCTGATTTTCTCAGATCTTATTTAATATCAGGCATTCCGAATAATGACCTAAAAAATCTCATATTGACCATCTCGCTACGTCTTTAATCGCTTGTTCTTGGAATACATGTACTGCTGCTATACGCCACAGACAAAATCTCAGTGGATCTTTTTCTCACATTTCTCCCAAATATCTTTTAATACACATCTTTGTGTTTTTATATTTTTGGAGTTGCTTGTACTTCCTTCCATATTCACTATATCTCTTATTCGACTTATGGCGGATATCTTTCTCAACAGGAATGCCAATTAAATTATTGTACAGTGATCTAGGTAGCCATGAGCAATCTTGACCCAGCGGGTTACCGTATGTCATGCAATATTAAATAGGACGAAGCAACTGTTAGTTAAGCGGGGAATTCTTCATTGTGCTTTTGTGGACTTTAAGAAGGCATTTGACTCTATCAATCGAAATGCATTATGGTACAAACTAGGCAGAAAGGGGTTATCAAATAAAATGGTTAGAGCATTGCAGGAAATGTATCAAAATGTCGAATTCTGTGTGAAGTACGACAGGAACAGAGTGTCCGAGAGCTGCCCAAGCTATAGGGGAGTGAGGCAGGGTTGTATTTTATCTCTCTTGCTATTTAATCTCTTTGTGGATGATATTACTGATACAATGATAGCAGAGAATATTCAAGCACCAATAGTAGCGGATCCCAACACTTTTATACGCAGACGATTTAGTATTGTGCTCTACGGATTGCAACGAGGACAAACTTAAGAACTATTGCGATGAATGGCTACTTACAGTTAATATGAATAAGACTAAGGCAATGACTTTCAAAAAGGGTTGTGTTTATAGCAGGGAGGAGACTTGGACATATGCAGGACAGATACTGCACAATGTTAAATCTTTTGTGTACTTAGGACTCACATTTACAATGAACGGAAAATGGACAAAACACATTGACATTACGAAACACAAGGCAAGGGTGAAAGCGGCGGAAGCTCTCCGGATACGCTGCAGAATTCCGAATATCTCCATAACCTTAATGGAAACTGTATACGGAGCGACAGTTAGATCCACGATGACATACGGAGGAGAAATATGGGGGTGGGAACAAACAGAGAATCTGGATCAAGTGAGGACAATTTTTTAAAGGAATTCTGGGTGTAGGGAGGTGTACGGCAAACTGCGGAATAATGAGGGAATTCGGGACACATAGTGAAACGATAGAGTGCAAAATCAGAGCAGTTAAATATTGGATGAGAATCGTTCACGGAAACCAATCTCTAATTAGGGCAGTCTGCTACCGTGAACAGTTGCGAATGGAAGGTAATTTGACGTGGGCATCAAAATTAAAGAAAGGATTGGAAACCATTGGGATGGGAGACATTTGGATGGCGGGGCAGGAAAACAGGCGAAGTATTTGGAGAAAAATTAAGAAACGTCTCTGTGATATTGACAGACAGCAAATAATTGCGCAATGCACAGAGAAGGTGACATTAGAAGTACAGTCTGGGCTGAAATCGGAGTGGGGTATGGAGCAATACATCAAAACAGGTACCAAACTCATTAGAGAGGGGCTCGCATGAATTAGACTAGGAGCATGGAGGAGCACGAAAATTTCTGACGAGAATGGTACGAGAATCTGTCCCATTTGCGAGGAGGAAGAGTCGTGGACTCACATCTTGGCAAGATGTAGGGGTACGGAGGAATGGCGGGAAAAATATTTGCCGCGATTTTTTACCACTGCGAATGTAGGGATAGAAGCATGTTGGACGCTACTGGCAGGCACGGAAAACATGGACGGGCTAGGTAAATTTACACTTAAGGCAAGACAGCTGAGATCTGAGGAGGCTGCCAATAGAGAAGGGGGGGGGGGAATAAGATCAACTAAACAAAAGTGACTACAATGTTCTACATACATATATATTATGTCATACTTAGGTCACTGTTGTGCTAGGGTTGTACATATTATGTGTATATATGTCTTTTAAGTGTAATTATCTATTATAAGAGGGTGCATTTATGTAGGTGTACTCTGTGCTGTAAATTTAAATTGCTATATTTGAATATCTTTGTATCTTTATTTTCGGATTCACTCTTAATTTTATTGTTGTTTAATATTGCTTTTGACTGTGTATTTCCTTTGTCTTTTTATTTTCGTGTTTACTCTTTTAATTCTTTGTTGTGGTTGTTGTTTTAATATTGCTAAAATGTGTATTACAAAGCACGTACGGTCTATGGACCCGTGCGACTGTTGAAATTCTATGTATGATATTGCTATGTTAATAAATACACTTATTCATTCATTCATTCATTCATTCATATATCTTTTATTGGACTATAATAACTAATTATATATAATTCATTAGAATATTCAGGTTCTTGCAATTTGAGCTTTCCTTATACAAAGAACATTATGCAAAAATTATGTAAGCAAAAAGTTTGAATAATACAAATAACTGCTAAAGCTGCAACCAATACAACACAACTTGAAAATAATTATAATCTGCATCACATATGAAACTGACTCTCTCTGAAATGGAGTTTTATTTATGGACGCTCTTTTAACTACTGTAGTTTTCATCGTTTCATTCTATATTGGGCGTGAAAAAGCGCTGAATTTTGTTCAGAGGTCTCTCTGCCAGGGTTGAGGCTTTTTTTAAGTGTCATAAATCGACGACACGGAACGTACGGTTTTACTTACCTGCGAAGAAAGATGTGTTAAGGATTTTTACGCCCAAAGAAAATCCATTGTACTTCTCCGGGTTTGAAACCGCGACTTTGAGTGGTAACCATTACATCACGGAGGACGACAGACGCTCTCTAAACCGAATTAGTACATAAGTACAAATATTTCCTTTAAGAAATGCATTCTTTAATTTGTAGTTTCACAAAATTATACAAAACGGTTGAAGCAAGATTATTTTATTTTTATGTAAGCTCTTAAATATTGAGTAATATTTGTTTACTTTCTACAAATTTAAAAGCGTTATTATTCTTCAATTCGATAAGAAGTAAAGTATATGTGAGTTTCAAGCCTTTATTGCATGAATAAAAACGAATAAACTACTTCGTTATAGCTTACCTTGCATATAATAAATAGGCTTCATTAACTTTTCAAAACTAAGATTTGCATGGAACAAGTGTAGTATAAAATAATACTAGAAATATTATTATTAAGCAAACCAATGTATTAAAACATGCTTAAAATCTAATTTTGGGCAATTGTGATTATTTTAAGAGGTTTTTGTTTAATACACCTTATGTTCTGACCCAACATACCCTTCACTAATGCAATAGAAGGATAGCTACGTTAATCTCAGTGCCTTTCCATCTTTTTCTTTACGTCTTCTCGACGTAACCCGAGATTCGATCTGCCCTACAAAATTTTAATGAAGAATTCTACGTTTTATTCTTCATAATTGTAATTTCATACAATATGGCTATTCTTAATATCCCTTTACATTCATGCAAACGAATGTATAACATCTTCGGAATGTCTCTTACCCTTCCCTTGAAAGTTGTTCAAGTTTTGGAAATACACAAGAACCCTATGGCGTCGAAACAATCATCGATCGGAATTGTTGATTAATTTGTATATAAACACAATAAGTAAAATTCTAAAGCTTTTTAACTTCTGACTGTGTACGTAGATATTATGTATTAATATAAAAGTTTTCATATCATACAGAACCCTTAACATATACAACGAAATAGAGGTGAAGAAGGAGAAAATAAAGATTTGCTTTAAAATAAAATGTTTAAACCTAAAAAAAAAAAAAAAAGATGAATGTAAACATCTCCTTCACTTCCAGGTCACCAGATTAACCAACCGCTTTGAAAATGACACAATTTCTGTGAACATCGATAAAATATCCATCCTAATTGTTAATTATAAGATATCGGTTGACTGATGTCTAATGATACCTGACCACAGTGTCCACTTTTTATACAATGTAACCTAATTAAAACATTGAAGGGAAACAAAGCAAAACTTTCTAAAATAAGGAACAAGGCGTATTCTGTTTTGTAGCTAGGCTAGCTGTAAAACCCTGTAAATTCTAGAATATTTAATATTTTAACAATTAAATATAATATGAAATAACTTATTTTACGTGAGTTAAATGTATTTATTAAAAAACTAAAAAATGTTGAGGAAAAAATGTTAATTTAACATCTACAAATATTGTCAAAATTTGAAGCAACAATTTCTGTTAAATTTATTAATAAAAATATTATGTTCCTTATCTGCTGGCTGTTTGTATTCCAATGCATTGTTAGGCATAAAATGAGTTCCGTGCCTTAAAACACCGTTTCTGTTCACAATACAGTGTAGCCTGTCTTCTTCGGCGGGAGTAGCATAACTGACGGCAACATTGTGGATTCTAGTTCAGTTTTCATTTGAGTCTGCCATTGGTCGATTAACCAACAAGGCTGCGCATGCGCAAGCAGACAGAACGAACGGAAGGTGTGCATTGGAAAGCAGAACCGATTTTCAGAAAGTCCATTTTTACCCTTTATTTTAATCCAGATCATTTACATACACCTAACATAAATTAACCTTGACGAAATCTCGAAACCTGTCGTTCACCTGCCACGTAGTCATATTGTCTCCGTAACCAAAAGTAAAGGCTTAGGAAAGAGACTTAGTCTAAAACAGACTAGAATCTGCAATCTCGCTAGCTGACGATGTGGTATAATGAGCCCATTCGCGGGTCGAGAGTGAAATTGGAAGTCTCAACAACAAACCCTTCAGGGCTTCTTTCCATGCGAAGCATAGTCGACGATGCTTGAGGTTACCAAGTAGTTCTCGATATGTGTTCAGTAAATTTTATTATGAAGATGAGATTCTTAATTTTCATAATGAGCACAAAGTCATATATTTAAAAAGTCTGATATCTTTCATTCACATAACTTGCTCTAGCTATTCCACAAACAAAATATTATTTAATGTACGTCATGTTATTCAAGATAAACATTAGCCGAACGATCTTATTACTTTCGTCCTTGTAAGTAGAAGGGAATAAGGAAATATATTATGCTGAAACGGTGGTCAAATCTTTTAAAAGCTGGTATCTATGTGAAACAATTGAGGCTCGGTTCTCTTTGCATGGTCTCGTTTGAGAAAAGTTAATTTAAAATTAAACCAATAACAATGAATATCTCGAAAACGATAAACTCCGAAAGAAACACGAAAATGACACAAATTATGTGTTTTAACGAGATCTACATTTTTGTGTATTAAGTTTTTGTTTCACTGTTACGGTTTAACCTTTATGCAAAATTCTGCAAAGCTAAACCAGAATAAAGAGCTCTTCAGAGGCAGTTTCCAAAAATTCAAAATATAGATTTTATTAGTTATCTGAGTATCTTTAATACAAGAGCCAATTTTGAGAAAATCAAAACTTTCGAAATATGTACCATGTAAAGGTAGATAAGGGTGGGGTATTTTCTTGAAAATATTCGTGTCGCATCCTTGGAAGATACTGAACTTAAATACCAATTTTTGTATTTAACCGACATATCGTTTTTGAGCTATAGGTACTGTCCACAGATATACACACCACACACACACACACACACACACACACAAACACAGGGACTTTGTTCTAAAAATGCTTTTTTGGTACTCAGGAGGCAGAGATTCCACCGGATTTTTGGGTGTAATAGCATTACTTCTCCGTGCACTATGAATAATGTACATACTGCTAGAGAAACTAAAAATAGATCGAGATGGATATTTTGCATAGTTTAATTTGAAGACTAATTAGTGAATAATTGCATTTGTCATATTATTATTATTATTATTATTATTATTGTCACCTTATGTTAACTTACCTTGAAAATGTTGACATTTTTTATTAAATGCAGGTAGAATGATAGAGAAAATAGAAATAAAAATAAATGTAGATCCTTTATTGTTTTTTTCTGATAATTTGCCAATTCGACAAAAAGTAAAACTAGCTCAGCAACTCAATTTCACGCCTCTGATGAAGAATATTAAAATATTTTTATACGAATATTATATGTGTATTGCGTAATAATCAAATTCAAATCCATATACGCATACACCCAGACTTACTTCTTGTACATAAATGCAACATACATAACACATACATACCTATAAATTTTGAAACCTAATTTTATGCCCAAAGTATTACAAATTCATCCGCTTATTGCATATGTCTATTATAGTTCTATTACTCAGTTACATTTCACAACTGTAGGTAACTTGTTTTAATATTGATACTATAATATCGTAAGAGTTGTAAGCCATTGTTTTAATCATTAATTTATTTTTAAATTCATCTGAATGGTGGTCTTATCAGAAGGATTGATCGCTTTTAACCAACTTTACTTTCAGAGTATCCTATTTTTTCTTCATTTGCTGTCTGCACTAGCTGTTAAATTTTTTTCCGTTGCACATTAATGTTTAATAAATTTTAATGGATTTTAAAAAAAGAGCTTATAGCAATCGTGGTTTGGAAAATTACTTTGCTTTCTAGCTGCCAAAGCTGCTGAATATTGTATATATAGGAATTCTTTTCATGTTGCAATGAGGCAGTGAGAAAGTAATTGAAAAAAAAATAAGTGTGAGATAACCTTTCCCATTGGCACATTCTACTGACAGGTCATATATGATGTGTTACATCCACATGGCGTTCCCTACGCATTCTTTAATAAACCATTGTTATAAAAGCGTATTCTTCTATCTACTTCATATTAATCGATATAAACTAGAAATAGTTTTATTACATCTTTTCTTCTGGGTAGAATATGGTAGTGGATTACAATAGGCTTATGTAATTGTGATATCTTTTAAGACTTGATCTCTATGTGATTCTGCTATTGACCAGCAGAAATATCTCAGGTGTTACGTTCACATAGCTTTCTCTGCCCATTATTTAATTATTCTTATAAAAGCTTATTCTTATCTATGTATCTTATCTATTTAGTCTTTATAGACATAAATATTTGCAGAATGTAGTTAGGTCCTTATAGCCACAACGGGTTTTGTAAGCTTTAAGCAATAGTTATGTGTTTTTGCAAAATGAGGCCCGTTTTCAACTTGGCCTTTGGTCATTAGAATATCAGGTTTTATTAAATTCACACTTTCACTCTCTCACTCACACTTCCAGACTCTAAATAAGATAAGGGATCATCTTAACGAAATATTCCCATCCTCCACTGGGAGTCCAACCCAGAAGCTGTGTATTGCATGTTAACCATCAGGTCATAGAGGCAATAAAGTAATGGTTTTGAAATTTCGTACTCTTTGGAGGATAAGAGAAATGTGAAATAAAAAAACGATTATCAGTATTTGAAAATTTAAAAAGGATTATCTCGGAAATGTTAGTTCCTTAAAAATAATTCAAATAAATAAGTAATTAATTCCAAAAGCTCATTCTAAATAAAGAGGACTTCAGAAGTTACTCGGAAAAACTTTTTTTAATTCATTAAAGCATATCTTAAACCTGGTATTTTGGTAAAATCTTTTGAACCATTTTTTCAGATTAAAAAAAATTAAAAGTGTTTTATGTAAAGGTTAGTTTGGAGTGAGGGAGGTTTTATAAAAATCTTTATGTTGAATACTTGTAAGATGTTAAAATTAAATTCAAAGTTCGGCATTTAACTGTTTCAGTCTATTAATATGAATCCTAGTTGCATAAGAAGATATAGCTTATTCATGAACAATGTCAAGAATGTTTATAAGATATTTATAGAACCAGACAGACTTATATAGACACAGTTATACACAAAAACAAACACTTAGGCACAGAAATGCATTTGATTTGATTTTTTTGTATTATTATTTTTTTTAGGAATTATTTTTTGAAATTCAGAAGGTCCCAAAACTTGCATCTCCATGTTATCTCGGTATCACGTTTCTATTGGGATAAAATATTTCTGTTCTTAATTTAAGTAAACAGTAGAGAAAGTATAAAGTGGGGTTTCCAAAAATAACGTTTTCATCATGCCTAAGACCGGATAGTCAAGAGAAGCCTAATGTTAATGCATGTGCTGGAGGCTTATTCTTTATTACTCTCCGCCCGAACATTGTGCGAAACGCCTGAAAACATGATTTAGATTTTTTTTTTTTTTTTTTTCAATTTCGCTGCCCCCCTCCCGGGTTAGAGGGGAGGTACTTGTTCTGTAAATGGGTACGCTGCAAGGTGTAATTACACGGTTTACAGTGATCGAGAAGGGGAAGTCGGGTGCATGTGTGAGAGCATGCGCACGCACCTCCCATGAGAGCAGTAACATTAATGCTGATTTTGTAACTGGTCATCACTGTTCTTTTTTTTTCCGAAACCTTAACAGCATTAGCATCTAAACGTGAAATGGTCGTAGCGACTGCGTGATGTGTGCGCGTTTGTCGAATTATTCTTTTTATCACAAAACGTTTTAACCTAGCATGTGACATACGGCAAAACAAAATGCCTTTGCAACACTTCTCCCCCAATCTAAAAGGGGCGTTTACAAATGGTCGTGTTTGTCTAAAATTACATTTCACACAAGGGTTCAACTCGCTTTTACTTTGTGCAGAAGAATGATAAACTTTGATAGTAGAAGTGGTTCAAGAACTGGTACAATTTATGAACAGAAAGAACTTAGGCATTGGTGTGGAAAGTGTGGTGTCGCAGGGAATTCTGCACTACACGTCACACCCCAGGAGAATAGGCTGAAATGAGTGTAATTTCAAAGGGCAGCCGCAACTTAACGGTGCAGGAAGAGCCATTTTGGAGGGTTTATAATATATTCTAAGCAGTTCTGATCAAACTTCCTGGGCTAAATATAATTTCCAGCGCCATCCCGCCGCCGAGACCTGTATTTCTAGAGCGCAGTGACCGCCGAAGTCTTCACCGACACTTATAACCCTGAAAGAACCGTTTGGATGAAATGGAGATGAAATAAAGGGACAGGAAATTCGGGGAATGAAGAAACCTCCCCTTTTTCTAAGTACACGGGAAAACCGGGAAAGGAAGATCTCAAAGGAAGTAGTTGAGCCACCTGGATCGGTCGACATGGGATTTTTTATAGTGTTTATAGCCCGCTTTTACTAAAAGGCCCCGCAGACGACAACACTGGTGCGATGACGGGGAGAACAGGAGAAAACTCTCCTCTTCGCCGCTTTGTCGAACCACAAATCCATGTGCGGTTGCCTGGAAACGAACCCGGCCTTGGTGAGATGTGACTGGTCTAACCACTCGGCCACGGCGCGGACCGTCGACATGGGATAGGTACTAAGTGCCAACAATTTGAATTTTTTAGGTTTTTCTTTGACAAGGCAATAAATGACGGTGCCAATGGTTTAGAGAAATTAGCAAATGAAATCAAATGAAGTGAAAACATAATTCCTAGAAAACATTAGTTTGTATGCTGCACAACTGTTGACACAAAGAAGGTAACAGTGGTAGTATTTATTAAGTTTACAATAATACAACATTTGCGTTACACAGTGACCGTAAATGCGGTCTAATAATACTTGAATTTAAAATATTACCTACATATTTATTTTATATATCTTTACAACATTGGAAATACACACACATATACACACACTCGCGCGGCATGACAATAGAACCACAGAAAAATAAAAGAAAGAACACTCTGATATCACACACACACACACACACACACACACACACACACACACACTTGTACTCACAACTACACCATGTATTCACACATATAGATTACTCAAACATCAAAATACTCTATACAATATTTACACATATATTTTAAGTTGACAGAACCGAATGAACATACTTAGAAGTGTCGCTAACGAGTACCGTGGTTTAGATACAGCTCCGTTTTAACAGTCATTATGCCTCCAAAGCCTCTTTCATCTAAAATAAATAGAGTTGAATTATTGATCCTTCTTTATTATTTTCTGAGTGTTTACCCTAACTTATTTATTCACAAAACAAAATCTTTACTAGATATCTAAACACTATTAAAATGTCCATGTAATAATTGATGAAGCTATAGTAAAGTTTAAAGAGACTTTTGGACACAGACAGCACCGTACATTTCTGATGGGCTTCACTAACTTTGTTTTTGAACACAGCTCTTATCATAATCAGGACCCTCAACTTAACTAGATTCTTAAAAACTAATTTTACTTTAGTAAAAAGTAGACTATTTAATAAATGAAACGTAGAAGGAGCATAGCAATTTTAAAAAAGGATAGTCAATAATTTCACTAACTTCTAATGCTTTAAACGCCTTGAAAGAAAACGGTCAGATACCAAAAGGACAGTCTTTTATCTTTGTTGGACCTCACAGATGCAAAGCATGATCTATTTTATCAGAATATTTGTGCATAGTATATAAATAACATTAATTCTGGGTTTGACTATCCAATAATTGTTGTGTTGTATTTCAGAAAATACGATTACACATATATGTGTGCCAGACTTTTCAAATGACATGTAACTCAAATGTGTTCCATCAATAGGGTCAATAGTTTAATTTACTACAATTATTATATTAATTCTCATTTTATGAGAAAATATAATTTCTAATCGAGCAAATATCAAATAATTTTGGAGAGAAAGTGTGCGTAAATATGTCTTTTGCTTTTCCTGAAACATTTTTATGGCAGTTACTATCTTGTTTACTTACGCCAGTTACTCAATTATAATGGGTATGAGATGTATGCTGTAGTTCTATGCACATATATGGCACTAAAATGTTGGATGAATATGCAATCAAGTATTTGGCTAATAGTTTAAACCCTTTGTTCTAAGGAGATAGAAATATTCATTAAACAATTTAAGAGAAATTATTGCAAACTTGTTACATAATACGAACAAATGATTGTTCGTTTTGCTCCCAAAATTAATATATTCACAAATTTACTTTATAAATAGAAATTTTGTAATGTCACACATTGTAATTTTTAAATACATAAAAGGTTGCTTGCGAAATTAATTCATGGATTTTGCCATCAACTTACTTATATTTGAATTTAGGTTATGGATCTAATGTGATTCATTGTTGAACTGTCTATTTTTTTACGAATGTCAGAAAATTTGGTTAAACTTACAGACCAGAACTTGGTTTACTTATGAACATATCTGCTTAAATTACAACTTTATAAATTATAGTTTCACGATCTTTAACTGGATAGGTCTTATCGGACCGTGAATGAATAAAACAGAAGAACTGACGTCTGTGTCCACATAATTTTAAGTTGCCTGACATTTAACTTTTCAGAATAAGGAAAAGCCCAGACGTTATCCGGGTAACTCGCCGAAATAGAGATTCGAGCTCATGTACTGTGAGTCAGAAAACTAACTCACATCATGGAAGTGAGAAGAAGGAATTTCTTGGTCCAACGTATTCAAAACTCCATTACTATAATTCCTAAATGATGAAAATACAACCATATAGTATGGAATGCATAATGAAAAAATGAATTTTAAACGTTACCTTTACTTCTCAAATATTGTATATTGTCAAATCTTAAATTATGGTAACGTTAAAATATTTCTGGAATATACATATAATAACACATGAAAGCTTATAATTTTTAAAAAGGAATCATGTATGACATTGCTAAAATTCGGAATCCAAAACTATGTTTAATATCATGGCTCATTCATACACAATAAAATAACATATAGTGAAGCTTTAAATGAAAATGAAGTACATTTTAAAGTAAAAGAAAATATAAGAAAACAAATTAAGAAGAAAATAAAGTATAGAATGGTCTATTTGCATACCTTGTGCATGTGTATATTTGGGAATTTAAAGAGAGAAAACCGCTATTGAGATAATTGGTTGCAGAAAACATTTTATTGTGAACTTAGTAGAATAGAGAAGGCTTCAGTGACAATCAAACACATAGTTATGTGATGGGTTTGACATTTTTCTTTGCATGACTCGAGGAAAACAAAACGAATAGCGGCTTGGGAATTTAAAAAAAATGATGCTTTGCTTTCTATTGACTTACTGCTCCCACTCTTATACACAGTCGCTCTCCGTGGTGTAATGATTACCATGGTAACTTCATATATCCAAGGTCGCGGGATCAAACCTGGCGGAGGACGATGCATTTTTTCGGGCGTAAAAATCCTTAGCATGGCTTCCTTCGGAAAGGAAGT
This sequence comes from Hymenopus coronatus, assembly GCA_030762935.1. Classification (NCBI taxonomy): domain Eukaryota; kingdom Metazoa; phylum Arthropoda; class Insecta; order Mantodea; family Hymenopodidae; genus Hymenopus; species Hymenopus coronatus. The sequence continues at coordinate 60,256,703 of CM060881.1, forward strand.
AAATCCGTGGGTCCCGTGAAGTAGATTTACCGCACGTTAAAAAACCTCAAGCCTGATAGAGAGGCCTCAGAGCAAAATTAAGCGGTGTTTCACGCCCAAAGCAATTAAAGAGCGTCCATAAATAACACTCTTATACACACTAAAACTAAACTAAGTTCCTTGTCGGGCCCGTCATCAGGTCAAGGCTTGCCAACCAGCCACTACATCTCCCACTCCTTTTCACAACAGGCCTTAAGAAAACAATGCAGAATTGGAGGGTAGAACGTGGTCAGTGCCCCGGATCGCCCTGACCAGTATATTCGGCCTCAGCACCTGGAGTCGCTGCTCTTCAATCATGGAAAGGCTCCCCAAATGTGGAAATTCCCCATATCGGTACCGGGAATGAACCTGGGTCTCCCGCCTACCAAATATTAAATTGTGTTTCATTTATGAATTTTATTTGCGTCCCATTTTATATTAGACATGAAAGATTGCTTAATTTTGCTCAGAGACCTCTTTTTTAGGCTTAAGGCTCTTTTAAGTGCCGGAAAAATATACGACACGGAATCACCGACTATACCTTGTTTCCGAAGAAAGTCACGCCAAGGATTTTTACATCCAAAGAAATCCATCACCATCACTTGGTAAGCAGCTGCGCTATCACCGTACTAAGGAGGCGACCTCTTATAAAAACGATTATTACAAGAGCTTATTCTACTGTTTGGCGCCCTATGTGGTGTAGTGTACGTCCGTCATCATCTGGTACGCGTGTGGTGAGCCTATGTGTTTACCTAACCGTGCTAGGGCTTTACCGCAGGAATGAATATAGTAGGTTAGGTTTGTTGTTTGGATTCCAGATTGAGAGTTAAGAAGTTAACGCTAATATCAGGTTGAAACTGAGTACCATTAATTTGCTTCTTACTTAATTTCAACTAAACAAGGAAGATTGACAATTCAATTCTTTTTTAATGTAAATCAAATGTTATATTTAACTTAATGTGTAAACTCCTCAACGGTTGCCTTTGGGAGCAGCAAGCATCCTTGTCACTGCTCCGCTAGTCTCCTATGTCCGAAAATAGGTGGTGTAATTTTGATGACCACCACCATAAGGAGGATTTAGCACTTACGTTCTGCTTTTTAGCTGTTGGCTGGCTTAATACCTTCGCCCCCGGGAAGCCCATACGCCATGAAAAGAACCTGGTAACCCTGTAACAGGGTATTCTGTGGATAAAAATTCCCCCAGAGAAATGACACGTGCATTCTCATGATGTGCCAATTTGAAGTAAAAATTCTGAGCCCGGCGCCTAATTACATCACCCACGTATGAAGTGCTGAAACTTTATGTACCTAGTAGCCTCACTGGGAAACAAACGTCAGATAGAATACATGGGCAGGAGTTCCCTATTCTGCGTCCGCTGTAACCAGAGAAACCAGAAGTCTGCTGCCATGCCCCACATCTCACAGACATGCATGGAACAAACATCAAGGAGATTATTAGCGCCTTTTAAAGACGTAACTTTAGCTGGACAGGTATTGGGGAAGCCAGAACAAGATATAAGTCGACCACCGCCCTCCATAGACCTGTTCATCTCTCCCTGCACATGATGTAAAAGTTGTCTTGCTAATCTCCAATACCCAAGGTTGCGGATTCAAACCCGGTGGAGGGTGATGACTTTTTTTTTTCGACATAAAATTCTTTAGCATTACTTTCTTCGGAAGGAAAGTAATGTCCCTGTAATGTTTATTTCCACGCAAAAGAGAAGATCCTCGGGCTAAAGTCACCATGTTTCACGTCCGCACGTCGTGATTTTTCATGGGCGATGAGTTAAACTCTTGACACTATGTGCGAATTAGAAATTCTGTGTTTAAGAAACCACTGTAAAGAAACCAACATGCCGACACAGCGTAATGGAACTCAAACTGAATTGAATTATTCTTGTATTTACTTATTGTTAATGCATAGCATCGTCAACGCTGCAAGCTTTTTCGATGGCGGGAATAAGTTAAGGTGTATTACAGCTACTTTTCAATTTCAGAATTGGGTAACAAATTTTCACGCCTCCTTCAATAGAACGAGTCCGTAATAGCATTACGTGGTGTTAGCCCATTTCTTTCTATTTACACAATCGTGACCGAAAGTATTTCCGACCTGCTATTTATTTTGCACCATAACTCTGTGGTTGATTTTTGTATCTTGGGATTCATTAGCAAGAAAGACAAAGACAGAACTGATACGCGCTGACTGGATTCAGTGTTAATTAAGTAAATACAAGAACCTCTCAGAAGAAAGAAAGGATGAAAGTATGGAAGAAAGGAAGAAAGAAAGGTGGGAAAGAAGAAAGCAAAAAAGAAAGGTGGGAAAGAAGAAAGGAAGAAAGAAAGCATCTGTTAATTTTTTCGACACACAGGTTACAGTACTAAGGGTTAATAGAAGCTCTGCACCTTCTCAAGTCTAAGGATACCATTTCTTAACCTCCAGAGGTAATGCTACCTAATTTGCAGATCTATGGGACAGGGAAGTCATGCACTACATTCTGATGTGAGAGGCAGATGACTGGAACTCTCTGCTTTTGTTTATTATTTTTTTAGCTGCCGCTGTGGGAATCCTGCTACTGAGGGTTGTGCTGCTCAGGATTTCTTACGCGAGACTGCACTCCCCTCATGTAACATGCACCCCATCATAAAGATAAAGACTGCTCATCCTTCCGGGTATTAAGCTAGTGAAGTATAGGAAAAGAAATGAATTTGTCCTTTATCCTCTTTGTACCTTGTAACTATAGTCTCTAATACACTTGATCCATAATACGGAAACTCCTCCAACTGGAGAATATCGTTTCTTTTTATTCCTATCCTATCCTTTTTGTTGAAAGAATGTGCTCTTCACCTAGGTTTAAATGGGAAATAATGTCTTATAAAACGATGTATTGGAACTTTGTAAGGAGGAAAATCGAGGAGTGTTTTCCCATCCAGATTAGGCCGAGTTATTGCTTATGTTTATAGAAATCATGTTTGTCCGACAATAAACTGCAAATAAATATGTTGAATAATGCTACTGGAAGTAGCGTGTTGTATTCAAAGCAGTTATTTATTCATCAATTACTCAATGTTATAGCATACTATAAATGAATTATTCCATTTTATATTATGTTTTGTATGAAACGTATAGATTATCTCAACTTAAAACACAGTATGGAGCTAAGTGATATATCTGTCTCAATCTATCACATTACATGCCCCCTTCCTTTTCTACTCTCGCGCTGTCACCAAGTTGCTTATAAATTTTTGTAAATATAATACACCTAGACATAATGTTGAAATACACAATGTAAATTCAGTGCATTTTTTATTATTTAATAAGTTAACGATGAAATTGAATTACATATTCCAATCCATAATGGGTGTTGACCCAATAAAACCTGCTGTTTGCTTTTAATTAAATTAACCTGATGTGTAAGACACAAAGAATTAAGCAAATATTTCCTTCAGCTGTTTATTCACAACAGTAAATAAGGATATTCATATATCTTACTATCAGGTCTAAACTTTGTTTACATAGTTGATTTTATGAAAATGTACAATGAATTAAAGAATGCAGCCTAGTTCACACGGTATAAACTAACTCATGATGTATATTTATTTAAATTTAAACAAATTATTAAAGTATAACTGCGACCATTACGCTCCCAAACTAAGAAAATAAAAATATTATTGTGGTTCAATTTGAACTGGAGTTACAAAGGATTCGTAGGAGTGTATTCAATTATTATAATTTTTGAGTTTTGAACACAAAACCTCAGTAAATTTTTTCTCCTTGAGATTTATATATTTCTGAGAGTGATATTATATTATTTGCAAGAACGTATCAGATTCTTAGACCAATGGCAACTTAGCGCCAAAGTTGTAGTAATGAAAAACCTTGTTCGATCATTTACAGTAACTCCTGAAGGATATTCTATAATGGGCTTTAGGTTCTCAGTTGGAGCATAAAATATATCCTAACCGCTGATACAATGAGGTTAGCCTAAGGCGGAGGTACCACAGAGATATTTAGCTCTACTATATACATATTAGTCATGCATGGTCACTGAAAGAGAAAGTGAAAATAATGATCTGTATATCTTCGAACAATAGAGAGGAAACTACTACAGGTAACGCTCAGGGCCAGAATACACAACCACATCCTGTAGAGAGATATACGGGAGGCGCTGTTATCATGGCAGAGCGTCTAACTGGAAATGGGGAGGCCACAATGTAAGGGTGTGTAACAGCAGATGGACTCATAAAACAGCCATGTGATCCCTAGAACAGGAAAAAGGTGCTTGGGCAGGCAGCGGCCCAGATTCACGGACTTTTTTAAGCAGAAAGTGGTCAAAATGTGCAAGGCAAAGATAAATGTAAGTACCAAATATAACAGCAATCGACTAATTTGATAACAACTATAATAGTAATAATAATAGTCTTAATAATAATAATAATAATAATAATAATAATTATAATACCTATATACTTTATACTTCATGAGTTTCGTAGAGGTTGAGATAAAACCATTAAGATCAAAATGGATACCAATAAATCTCCTATGGGAACCTTGATCATTGTTCTGAGATGTCAATGGCATAAGCACTTTTAATTTGCACAGTAGGATTCATTTCTATCTGAAACTGCTCTTGCTCACTAAAAAGCCTTGCGCAATTATGTGTGATCATCCTGAATCGGAATCCGGGCTTTCAGAAACTACGCCATATAGGTGACATTCTGTTGTCAATTGCTTCTGTCGGTTGGCGAACTTGTCGTGAGCAGCCTAACATTTTTATTCGTAATAAACCATAGTTTCCAGTGTTATCTAGATTGTCAAATGGTATTAAATTTGAATATTACGGAATTTAAAATACCACAAAGGTATTTTACATAAAGTAATCGGTCATGTGCACAGTTCAGCTCAGGGACAAGACTTTTATCTCAATTTGGAAATAAGTATAATCTAGTCTAAATTGGGAAATCAAAGGCTAAATGAAGCTTTTTAAACAGCCAAAGAAGTACATTGGGGAAGTTATATGATAATCTATAACTTTGTCTAGTTTCTATGGTTTATTTGTAGAATATATGGCTAGAATATATGACTTATTATGCTTTAGGGGTTGAAAATATGTATAGGTAGACACCTAGAGTTTAAAAGTAGAATATAAGCTAGCTTCCAAGGGTTCTATCGCATATTTTACAAGGTTTTGTCCCAATAAAAACGTTATTTAATTTAGAAAAAACTAACATAAAATTATAAATGATTTCCTTTCGGGATGTCAGCCAGGTAAGTGTTGGATTAATTTCCAAGTTTTTAAGGACGTAGCCTGTTGCTGTTACTGAGTTAATTAATTAATTAATAATACGAATAATAATAATAATAATAATAATAGAAATTCATATTTATTCCAAAGAACTTATATTCCTTTAAATGATGGATGGATGGATGGATGGATGGATGGATGGATACTACTTAGGAATTCTGTGAATAGTTTTACAGCGTAGTTTAAATTTTATTGTTCTAGCTACTATTCGAATGTAATACACATACTAATGATTTGTATGTTAGGGGCTGAGGACATGTATTGAAAATAAGTGCAACAGAACTTTTTGAAAGTTTCTGTTTATGAGTTCAGTTTATGTAGTTTTTCTTTGTTACAGACTCTAAACACAGTACATATACTCCTCAATAACAAAATATCCGAAGAATTTAGCGATATAAACATGTATGCAACACTCCGTGCACAGTTCAGCTCAAGGACAAGACTTTTAACCTAAGTGGGAAATAAGTATAATTTTGTCTAGTATGTATTTTTAAGCCTCCCCATTTATCACTTGGGACATGAAATTAAAAGAAAAATACCGGAATATTCTCTGATATTAATATTATAACTTTATTAGTTTTGATGATATAAGTATGAAAAACGCCCTCCTGCCACAAGTTTTAACTTTATACCAGGTGGACAACAGCGCGACTTTGCAGATAACCCTTCGTGCGTTATAAAAATTGCAGAACTCCACAGGGTAAATCAAAGCAAACGGCGATCAGTGGTGTTGTAAGAAGAAGGACGCTCTCGCTCCTCCTCTTTGAAGAAACGAGAGGCGGTTCCCAGGCTTGTACTGTCCGTGATTTTTTAATAGTGTTTAATGCCCGCAGGCAATGACAATAATAATATGGAATGTAGATGGATCACCGGTAGAATGCGATGGCGGTATAAACCGGAGATCCCGGAGAAAACCCGCCCCTGCGCCGCCTTGTATACCACAATTCCATAGGCGGCCCATGATAAAGAACAGTGTAAACACATGGAAAAAGTTGATATGACTACAATTACACATCGAGAATAAAGTCACTTATTAAATTCACAAGTAATTAAAAAGTCTATTGCAGGTATCAATATCCACCAATAACTAGCTTAATAATTTTGAACTACGCTGTTCTTATTTAACATTAGAAGCCAGACCCGCAGTAGAGTTGAACCAAAACATTAAGTCGCCGCAACAAAAAACATGAAAGCACGCATTGTTTTACTTCATCACTATTTATTATTATTTTTACTATCATTATCAATATTATTAGTATAACTACTATTAGTATCACTAATAATAGAATACGTCAGCAGAATAGATCAAAGCTTAAAACCATCATAAAGAAAAACATCCAACCCGAGAGTGTGTAGCATTTTACTGTATTATAGTCATTGCTATTATTTTGCAGTATGGGCTTGGCAGAAAAAATCAAAACAGTAAAGCATCATAAGGAAAAGTCTGAAAAAAACAAGACGTAGGTTTCACTGCATTATTATTATTATTATTATTATTATTATTATTATTATTATTATTATTATTATTATTATTATTATTATTATTATTATTATTATTATTATTATTATTATTATCATTATTTATTATTATTATTATTATTATTATTATTACTGTTCATTATACCCAATCAGGAAATCAAAACATCAAAGCGCTATAACTAAAACATGTAAACATGGGGATAGCGGGTTCGAGTTCCGCCTCAGGCAGGGTGTTTATATATTTGTAAATGCGTATATGTTGTGCATTTGTAAATAAAATCAAAACTGTAAAGAACTGGGAAAACAAGAAAACTGTACGGACAAAAGGGGAAAAAAGCCTATAAAAACAAGAAGGCAGGTAAAAATTCACTGTACTATGTGTTCTCATGATTACATGCTCTTCGTTATGAATATTTTATGTTTTATTTTTATTTTGTCAAGCAAATTTATGATATTGATGATGGTGATAATAATAATAATAACCATAATAATGCATATAATAATGATGATGATAATAATAATAATAATAATAATAATAATACTGTGAAAACACTACGTCTCCTCATTCATGGGTTTTGTTACGCCGCCATAATGTTTTCATTCAATTCTATGTACAGTGAGTCTAATCTCTAATGTTAAATAAGAACAAGTATTACTTCCATTACAAAACTATTTAGGCAATAAGGACAATAGATTTTTTAATTGCTAGTGAATCTAAACTGCAACTTTCTTTTCAAAAAATAAAGGTTGTGTAATTGAAGTGGAAAGCATGTTAACTTTCTCATGTGTTTATACTATCCTTCATCACGGACTCAAGACAAACCTAATACAACCCTGTTTCTCATTCTTTCAAAGTTTACGCTGATAAAGAAAAAAAAAAAAACAAGCTGTTTGGATTTACCCCGTGGAATTCTGCAAATTTTATAACTCATATCTGCACACACGAAATACGTCGCTGTTGGACCACCTAGTACGCTATGCCCGTCAAGAAGATTAGTGCTTATACTACATAGTGATGAATATGATTTACCCTCCTTAAAAATAAATTTAAATAAATAGATATTGAAAAAAAAGGTATAGTAGCCTTTCTTGCAAAATCTTCAGTAAGATAAAAAAAAATCTAAGTATGCAATAGAACGACCGATATCCAAAAAATGGGAAATTTTCTTAAAGGAAAAGTGTTTAAATTCAACGTTTACTTGGAACCTTTAAGGTGAGACTAAATAATGAATGCTATTGCACAGAATTACTTTTTTTCTGCAGTTTAATTAAAGCTTTAGAAGCGTTATTTGTATTTTAGATACATGTTAAAATGAATCTACGTGTTACCATTTTGTACTTCTGCACTTAAAAAAATCAAGATGAGCTATGATGATAATGATGATATAAATATCGATTTCATAGGCATACAGATTCACATAGATGTGGGACGATGCTAAGAAAGTGAAGCTGAGGAGGAGAATCATATACATCTAAGCTTCAAAATATTCATTATTCATTTTACAAATGAATCCACAACCAACCAAGTCCTCTTGTATTAGTATAACATCTTTCGGCTTTTGATGCCATGGTCCATTTGTTTGCCCTGATACACATTTCCTCTGAAGTTGTCCACATAATGTTGGACGAAACATCAGGTTACACAATGCAAAGCAATTGACCACGGCATCAAAACCCGGAAAATGATTATATTACTGCATACTCCGGCCATGAAAACCTAAGCCATATGCTCTTGTGTTCTTCATGGAACCAACCTTCTAAGGCTCAGGTGAGTTTTCTTGACGACATGGGTATTGGTGTTACTGTTACTTCGTGCCCTTCGCGATAACGCTTCAGAACCGTTATGTGCTCTTTCATATTTATACACGAGGAAAGAAGGTAATACAAAGAAGATCAGTTTGTTTTTAAAGCCCTGCGCAACACATCTGCAATTGGTACGCTGCAGTAACACAAAATAGGAATATCCAACACTGATATCTATAATCAATGTGTGTTCATATTCCTTCTACACTATTCCATAAAGTTAGAATGTAAAATTTGTAGTTAATAGTAGAAAAAAATTAGTTAAAATGCTTCTACTAGCAAAATATGAGGTTTTGTTCTAAACAAAAGGCGTAAAACCTAAATTTCTTCAAAATTACTATTTTGAAACGAAGTTTAGAGCTTTTAATCGGAATTATATATCGAATATTTTTTTCCTTGAAAGAATAAAACTGTCACATAAAATGCAGAAAATACTTCATAAATAAATACTTCAGGACTGATAAGGTAAATTCTATAAGGAATTTTAAAATGTTTCATTAAAAGAAACCCTATGCAAACATTTACATGTTTTAAGAGCTTATAAGTATAATGAAAAATGGCACGCAACATTTAAAATGACAGTAAAAGCCTATAAAAAGTGTCTTGAGCGCAAGAAACATTCAGAGATACATCGACAGTTCCTATATTATTCTTTAATTAGTAAATGTATCGAGCGGGATGGCTCAGTGGTATCGTCTGAGTGGGAGATCGAGGGTTCGATCCCCGTGGTTGGCCTATATGACCTGGATCACCAGGCGAATGCTGGGTAGGTTCATTAAATGCCGCTAAGTATCCGGTCTACCATTTTCTGTTCCCGTTATTTCCTAGTAATCTCTTTCAGGGTTGACGGAACGGGCGATGGTTTTCGGCTGATTATTTCTAGATGTGACTTGCACACCGTAAAGTAGTTATCGTTCGAGCAGTACCGCCTTCTGGTCATGGGGCTCCCACTGAGAGACAGTCGGTGGCTCGGGCTTCGTGAGCAGAGAGCAGGCGGCGTTGAAAGCGTTTCAACTGCAACCGTTAGAGACTTCTTTCATGTGCTCTACCACAGTGTCCTGGGTACCATGTCCGTATCTTATCCTAACCATGAGTAAATATATCGACAATCACTGTTTCTTTGTTAATTTTTCTAGCACGTATATGTATATTTACAGTACGCAGAGAAGGTATTTTACTCCACCCAAAATTTATATAAATAAGATTTCACCAGAAATATATGTAGTGAGGAATTTTTAGTGCAGTATTCTGTAAGGATGTGAAGATTTTTAGGACAAACTCTCACCCCAAACTTCCTTTACATGGAAAAAGTATCGACATTTTCGATTTTGTTCAAAAAATGCTTTAACGAACGTGATTAAAATACCGTTTAGTAAAGATATTTATATGGTAAATAAATTGTATATAAGTCCCCTTCATTCTAAATGAGTTTTGCATAACTGGCTAAACAGTAATACATAGACGAAGGATGTTTGCAAAGAAAAGATAGATCTCGTTAAAATACACTACTTCTTAATTACTCCCTATTATTAATTTATATTTTAAAATACCTGCTTTTCCCGAGTGGAAAGTCCTCATTCGTTTCTCTTTAATTTTACTTTGGTTACATAAAGAGAACCGAATTGAAATGACCATTTCATACATAGAAGCGTTAATGCATCATTATTCTTTGATTTGGTACAATTTATTATTCTCTTATCTAATCAGTGTTATTTTAAAATACTTAGTATTTTTATATAGCTTAATATTTTTGGTCAAATCTTGTGATATAGTATTTAAATTCATATTTTAATTTTGAAATAGTCCACACAATTCGCTCTGCTCGAGAATTTATCGGTTGGATCCGCCGTCTTATGACATTACTTGTGATAATCACATAGCGACAGCTTTTTGAGACGATAATTCTTTGATGTCCCTGCATAATAAAAGCAATTGTCTTGCTATCAAGTATTTATAGACAATCTACATACTTTAGTTAGCTTAATTGAATGTTTAAATAAGCTACATTCTGTATTATTTTATATTTATATCTTCAAATTGTAATGTTAGCTATGTTAACTTGCGCTAAGGTAAACTGACAAACTACGAAGTGGAATATTACAAAGGGCTATTGTATGTGAGAACCTTGAGAATTTACAGGATTTCTTTACTTTACTTGCGTGCATCAGAGGTATAAATGGTAACTCAGGAAAGGTCTGAAATATTCTGCAAAGAGGATATTTTTCATGTATTCGTCTATCACATGGTGTCAATACAATAGAAACACGTGATCTAATGACGTAAAGTGTAACTTTTAGCGCCAAGTGTCTATCAATAAACATTAAGGAGGACATCTTCCTTGGGTGCCTATTTAAGCTGTAAAAATCATAAAATCTTCACAGTGTGTTCTATCCTTCAGAGACAAAATCTGCGACACTCGTCATCATAAAATCGCGCCAGAAACTTCCAGAGCGTGACAACTATTTAAAAGTATGGAATATAACAGTGGAAAATAGTATTTTTTAATCATTGTTATCAAGGTTTCTCCGAGCATAAAAGTAGATATATTTAAGGGGACAAGCTAGTCTGAACAACGGAAATTATACCTGAATTACCACTGCACTTAAAGTATTCAATTGTTTTTTCAGAAATTTGTATGAATTATTATATAGATTATTACAATTATTTCAAGTGGTTGTTTGCATTAATAGCTTATGTTATTGAGTCTATAAAAAGTATTTCATTCAGCAGAAAAGTAATAAAACCTAGTCTTAAAACATGCGAATTCATATACCTTTTCTCTGATAGAACTTGCAATACATAATTATACTTTTGTATACCCGTTCTTAGTATAACCAGCTATCTTCTGTACCTCAATTATTTAGTTATGATACAATTTCAGAAGAAATTAAAAAAGAAATATATTTGCAAATTCAAAAAAATAAAAATGTGAAAATTTTGCAATGTTGTTGCTTTCTTAATATGATCAATATATACTACAACATCACGATTTTGTTTCAGAAAGTTCAACTATGTGTTGTATATATGTGCTGAAAATGTTATCTTTCCAACTCTCATAGTTTCTGAGAAAAAGGTACATAAGTATCCAAAAATGATGTTTTGAGATAACTGAATTTAAGATACAATGTTTTAAAAAGGAGCATTGTATAACAGCTTAAAAATGCAGACTACCACTTCAATCGTATTTAAATTTATTAAAATCATCTTAACCCCCAAAAATTATACATTTTCTGAAACTAGAAATAATAGAGGTTTTATTAGTGTCTAAAATAAAAAAATATTTTTTAACGTTTCAGAGTACGTTGTCCCCTTAAATGGATAATATTTATTTTGTCTAGGTGATTTCAGCGAAGGTACATGCTGTTCAACGTCAGAAAATAATCACCAGAGTAAAAACGAAGTATTTATTGGTCATTCCGTGCCCTTACCTGTGTATACTTTTCCTGCAACCGTCCCTGGATTAAGTGCTCTACCGAACCCACAACAGCTAAGCCGAGGCAGAGAACAATATCTTCTAACAGGTATGTGCATACTCAAAATAGGTCCTGCATCAAGTATGATGGACTCATTTAAATGCTTACACACTGTCTGTCGTCACGCTGCATCTATGCAGACAGGTCCAGATATATAGAGAGAGTGGTGCAACCACAACGACCACACACCAAAAAGGACGACATTTTAAAAGGTTGAACTTTCGCTTTAGCCTAGTGTATTCCTTTATTCTCCTTCTACTTAGATGGAACTAAATAATAAGACCATTTCTGGGAATGTTTATCTTGATTAGTACGATGCAGATGAAGTGATTTTTTAAGAATATTTTTCAGAACAGATAGAGATTCACATGATTCGCATCATATTTTTCATTTTACAGTATACTTAAAAAAGTTCTGGCGGCATTCACGAACAACAATAAGATGAATGCTGTGTGAGGGGTCCGAGTTTGATTTTCTGGTTAGGGCCAAAAGATTATTTTCTATCCTCCCCAAAGTCTGGAAGACGAAAGTATGAATGTGTGTGATTAATGAATAAAAAAAAATTAAAAATGCAATGACAATAAACACTAGTTAATATCATTGACGTATTGTTCATAAGAAAAACACGTTCTATGTACTATTATAGCTAAAGATTGGGAATAAATGGAAAAATAAAAGCCAAAATAAGTAATAAATAAGAACTGTTATCAATAAGTGTACTGATTTTTTTCGGGATTAAACAAATGAATGGGAGAATTGCACATACCACCAAGGCTTTCACTAATAACAAAGATATTTTTAGCTAAAATCGTCTGCAAAATTAGTTGACAATTCTCCGCATTTCTCCTCTTTGATATTGTTATACCGTATGAAAAATGGTGTGAAAAATTAAGCCTAAAAATGATGTGCATTTATAACGTTTCCTGTATGAAAAGTAGGCGTTGTAAAGCACTCTAATCATCAAGGATGGCTTTGTGCTATTTCCTGTTCATGCATTAATCAGTGAATGTAGTATGCGGTCAGCACACTAATTAGCAAAATTCCAGGAGCCAAATTAAAGCAGAGTTAGCACTTCACGCGTATGATTGATGAAACACGTTAACTTAGTTACACAGAGATCATCATCCTTTGTAAGCGTAATGTGTCTTCCGGTGAATTCTTTCTAAAGACACCTTTTTACAGTTCGCGTTTTAACAAATCTGAGAGTTACATTTACATGACTTTATTTATCCATTTAAGTTTATTACTTTCTCTGCCACGTACATAGTAGGTTTCTAACATATTGCATTCCGCCCAAAAATTCACCGGACATAGATGTTTTGCGCACCTTTGAATAAAAATAAAATATTTTTAGAAAAGTCCACATGCATGTATATCTGTCTGCCTGTCTGTGTTTTTTGTGAACAGCATCATTTTTTTTAAATTAATTTCGTGTACTTTTTCTAGCAACCAATGAAATTATAAGTAAACAATACCTTGGTGGCAAACATTTGACTGCTGACAAAGCAAATTATTACATTATATTTGCAGTTAATTAATAGAAATAAAAATGTTCATTTATAATGTAAACTTTTGCAATTTGACTATTACAGGTTGGCTTCGCATGCTTTTTTTTCTTATAAATTACACACTCCATAAGGGTCACATAATGATAATGTTGCTACATATAACACGTTTTATTTTCTATTAAGCAAATATATAAAATTAATGTCTTGACATCTGAATTAAGACAAAGTCTAGTCGAAGAAGAATGTTTGAGGTACACCATTTATAGTAATTCAGCCACAGTATTCAGTGAAACCATAAAGTGAAATTTAATGGGTTGTACAACAGAACAATCATACAACTTGTGCTTTACTGTGTCCTCTCCGTCACATTTCAAGCACTTAAAAGAATAAGTGAAGTGAATTTGACGAAATCTACTCTGAGTAGGCTGAATATCATGCACCAGGAGATATTAAGAAATAAATCTGAAAAATGAGTTCCCTGAAACAAAACCTTCATTATTCTCATTTCAGGAGTATTACAGGAAAGCATTAGCTTATCATGGCTTGTCATAGGTTATGGATGTGATCATGAATGAAGATAGATATCTTCATTCATGATCATCAAGGCGCATGGAATTTAAAGCGGCGGATGTTCTTCTAATATCTAGTGGATTAACTAATCCTACATCGTGAATACAGTGTTGTAATCACTTAACGAAAATGCACAATCAATATGCTGCAATAGGGTATTCGGACTAATGAAAACCGCCCTGTGTTTCATCTGTATGTTCCAAAGACCACCTTCTTGCTTTGTTTTTTTTTTTGGTAGTGTTTAACGCCCGCTTTAACTACTTATGGCAGCGCAGGCGGGCTTCTCGCGGTGCAGATAAATGATTGTTACAACCACTTTGAAAATATGTTCCTGCTAAATATACCAACTAGTATCTGCAGCAATTTGACGATGATGTTTTTGCTTAATGGGAAGTGTTTTTGTTAAATATTACGATTTAGAAAGCACATAAATCTGTATAGTCCACATTATTTCATACAATTAAAGTTTTCGATGATATACGTCTTTAGAACTGAATTTTATTTGATGTACTATAGGAGCCCATTAAAAGCAGTTTTAGAAAAAAGTATGTGACTATGTATGTAGAATGCAAAACGAAGATTTTCAATAAAATCCCGCCACTCCAAAATACCGTTTACATGGAAGGTTATTCCAGATTTTCAATTTTTTTAAAAAACGGCTCTATCGATGTTTATTAAAATATCCCATGTTTAAATAACAAAATATATATTTTAAATGTACTCAGAATATCCATCATTCTGGATGCATTTGCATAACGGCAAACCGTCCGAGAAAAGCAAAAAATGTGTAGAAAAAAGAATAGATCTCGTCAAAACCTATTACTTATGTTAAAGCATTTTTGCTGAGTAGCCAACCATTTAGGAGATATGCCTTGTTATTGATTTCTGTTTTCCAATACTTATACTCTTCTCTCTTATTCACATTTTTTCATTCTGGTCAAGCAAGGAGAACAGGATTTCAATAGCATCATATAGAGATCAGCTTTTTAAAATATTTAAGTGTGCTTTAGCTGGGGCGAAAGACTTTTCTTTAACAGAATTATTCTCTATACTCCACAGAGACTGGAAGTATAAATATGAGAGTGAACTGTGCTTAATTGTATTAAACTGAAAAATTCCAAGTTAAGTAAACCTGTAGTCCAGGAAACAAAACTTCAGTAGTTTCTTCTCAAATCAAAGCCCTCATTATGACTACAGGAGTAAAGAGGGCTATATAAATTAAACAGTTATAACATAATAATAATATTTAATAAACCATTTCTGGTTATGTTTATCTTGATAAGCGTGAAGCAGATAGAAGAATAATGACTGAGCAAGAATAGTTGAGAAAGGTTGCAACACGGGTTGAAAAAGGTATGTGAATGTAGCACACCAGATACTCATTAATTTTTTCTATATACTGCACGTTAACCGAGATAAATTTAATAAAAATAATTTTACTACACAATTTCTTGAAGGTAAAGAAATTGAGTTTTTATTGAGTGTAATTTACAAACACCCTCTAACTATTATGGTTCTAAACGTCCTATTCTGCCAGGTGGCCCAACTGGCCCGTACTTGAGGTGTGCATATATCCCTTGGTGCGCTAAAAGAGTTGAAGTTAACTATTTTAAGTTAAAACCCATAACAAGCTGGCGAGAGAGACCTTTGCTTTACCCTGTTACTTATCGACGGAGATAGTGAGCGAGTCACGCTCATTGCGAGGGGTGAAATAAAAGGTCACTCTCGCCAGTTTTCCACCAGTAGGTTTTAACTTGAAGTATCCCCGTTGAGTTCTGCAACCCTTTTAGTACATCAGGGGATATGTGAATGCAATGAATCAGCAACGGTGAAGTGCTTGGATGAATATTCATTAAAGACTACTGAACAGCCTATGGATATTTGTTTAGCACAAAGTGTCCGTTTTGCAATCCGAGCAATTTAGCAGCCTGCACCTCGGAGGATAATACTCTTTCCGACTCTGATGGGTTCTTCCAACGTCAAGACGAAATTTGTGATGAGGCCTTTGCTAATTCATACATCCCTGAAAGCTCCAAACCTCGTGATAATACATTCATATGGCTTTGTTTCTTTTGCCGATCAAACTGCAATTGGAAACGCAGTCAAGTGAATCTATTCATCTGACCACAGCTTTGCAGTTTTCATAAAACTTCCATTGCTGTTAGTAACATCTCCAAAGCTGCCTTTAACTGATACCTTGAATTTACAGGGAATAGCACATCTTCGAAAAATCCTTCCATAAATTACACATTCTGTATAAAAGCTCAGTTTGAATAATAAGTAATGGGGAAAATAGCCAGACGTTCTGCTTTATCAAAAAATTAAATAAATTAAATAAAATAAAAAAATTGAGTAATAGGTGATGTTTCTCAGTCTTCATAATGGAATGCTATCCAGCCTTACTACAATGGAATATTAATGGACTCTTCTACCATTTTGAGTAACCAAAACTCCTTCTACACTCCCATAACTCTCTTATAGTATGTTTACAAGAGACAAACTTCACCGCGGATTACACAGCTTCACTTTAAAGGTTATTCTGGCAACCGTACTGAGACAAGACGATGTGGCTATTTATGTCCAGCATATTTTACCACAAAAAGAAATCCTCCTTAACGCTATACTGGACCGGAGCTGTCTGTATTTTACAAAAGGAGATTTGTATTTTAAACTTTTATATCCCAAATAGCACCATTGTTGATTTCCCCTACTTTCTAACTTGGTCTAAAAGTACTTAAGCATTTATTATAATTAGGGAAGAATTTACTATCCAAAATCCTCTGTTATTCTAAGCTTGATCATCGTCGAAGGCTGCTTGAGATCCTGCTTCACTCTTTTCACTTATCGCTCTTGAATTTTCCAAACGGTCACCTATTATGACGTATATCTTGCAACCTTCACTCGTATTGTTTTTACGGAAGTATGTTTTCCCAGTATAGCTTATAGTTTATTCTATTGGTCGCTCTACACAAGTCTCTTAATCAGTCAATGCTAACAGCATTTCGCCTTTGTGCTCCTGCGGTTCCATATGTAGTAAAAGCGGGCGTTAAACTTTATCAAAAAAGTCCTCCTTTGAGAAAGCAGTCTTCCACTTGGAAGCTAACAAGGATAACTGGAAAGTTTTAAGGGATGCTGCAGAGGACAACAAGATGTCTTCCCTCAGACGGTTATCGATGAAATTGTATCTGAATTTTCTGGAAATATGACTAAGATAACTGACAGTTCTAGTACACAGTTCTACTTGAACAGTAATATACCATGGAACTATTTCTTGGCAGAATACAAACTGCCAAATGTATAGCACAAATATAAATACCACATTTCTCCGAGTAAAAGTTTTGAATTTTAACATCTGTGTGCTGCAGCGCGTCATGCGGTTTTAATACCAAAATCAACTAAGCACCATTCATTTCCTAATAATTATACTCCAATTTCACTTACATGTACCATAAATAAACTAATGGAAAAGCTAATTTCTATGTGTGATATTGTTCTTACAGTTTATCTCACAATTCCAGCCTATCCCAGATATACTGCTCAAATATCACAATGTAAGGTTCCTGCCGACTTTCAACTGGCCTTTGGTGAACTGTAGTTCTGGCAAAATGCGTCCACTTCATGAATATTATTCAGTTGTGCAATAACATGGAAATACTGTGACTAATTTGTATTAGTGTTATATTTCTTCCCTGCATTTATGGACGCGTTAGGACTTTTTGTTAAAGCGACATAAATAGATAAGAAACAAAAACATTACCACTACACATCGGAGATATTGAGTAGTCTAAACAGTGGGTAAAAACAGATGCAGTGCAACAAAGAAATTAAAACTGTTGCTTCAGCAAGAAAATTCATGGTTACGATTTTCTAGAAATCTCGTACTGTGGTATTCATAGGCTATTTCCAAAAGGGCAGAACAAACAGCAGAGAGTATTATTCTTCACTTAGAAACTGAAGGATAATCTATTCAGGCTAAACGTCTACATCTTGCTAAAAAAATAAAAAGTTATCTTTCGTCACAGTATTTTGTTCTTATCTAGAACTGTTGCTCATAAATTCATGACCTTCACTTTCATATGCTTCCACATCTGCCATATTCGGTGGATTTGAGTCCTAGTGCTCATATTAGGTTTGTTCCTAATCTGAAGAAATTGAAATGTAACCAAAAAAAATCTGATGTGTTACACTCACATGATCTTCTCTAGCTACTCTACTAACTTCTTTCTAAAGAAGTTCTTACTTCTTTCAATACTATGCTAATCGAGATATGCACTAGCAGAATTTTATTACTTAGTTACTAATAACTAGAATGGGATTAAGGGAATGCACTAGGCTAAAATGATAGTCAAACGTTTTAAAAGCTGTCGTTATGCAATTGTCATTGCAAATCCCTTCTTTGCTTGGCCAGCAGTAGAACAAAAGAGAAACTGAGAAAAGTATAAGTACTTCACAATTGAAACTAATAACAAGGAATAACTCGAAATCGGTAAGCTTCACGAAAAAAATGTATATGACATATCTTGTGTATTGCAACAAGTTCCACTCTTTTGTATAGTAAGTTTTTGTATATCTCTTACGGTTTAATAGTTATGCCAAATTAAGCAAAATTCATCCAGAATAAACAGGTCTGTAGATGCTATTCCCAGAAAATTAAAAATATACATTTTATTTGTGATAGAAATGGCTTTAATATGTGGTATTTTAATCAAAATATTTAGACCCATTTTTAAGAAAAACAAAATTTTTGAAACATTTTCCATGTAAAGGGAAGTTAGGGGTGAGGGGATTTTCTTGAAAATCTTCGTGTCGTGTCCTTGGAAGATACCAAACTTAAATACAAAATTTGGTAATTAACGGTCTTTTCGTTTTTGAGCTATGCAGGCACACACATACTCACAGACACACACACGGACATTTTTCTAAAAATGCTTTTTTTGGATTCAGGGGGACCCAAAACATGTATTTCCGGTGAAATCTCGGTAACGAATTTTTGGGTGCATTACAATACCTTCTCTATCCTTATGTACATTGTACATATGGGACTAGGGAAAGTAAAAACACATTAAATGATGAACTTAGTCTGCATTTATTTACTTTCTCTACACGTTCTGCGTACATAGTGTATACAGAAGGTATTGCATTCCACCCAAAAATTCGATAGCAATTTAGCTTAAAATCTTGGGATTGGGGACTTTCACATCGACTATATTAATGTCAGAATTGTCTATAATATGTGAAACCTGTGAAACGTTATGTTATTAAATAATTTCGGAATCAAAGGGAGGGTATGTCAAATTCATGTTTAACGGCATTATTTATTTACTCCATCAGAAAGACATTGTTAATGTGAATTTAACGTGAAACAGAAATAAGACATAGCTGTTACCCATTTTAACGGGGTTTTTAGTATATAATTTAAATTCTTTGTGGAATTTATTTATAACTACGTTTCTTTAAATAGTTCTTAGAATTTCACTTTTATATAAATCCTTAAAAATTAACAAAAATTTAACTTGAAACCCATAAGGTGATGACTAATTGATTTTCAGGTATTAATCTCTCGTGTAATATTATAAATGAAAGAGTTAATTGATTGATTACTTGGTAAATTTCCTGTCACTAAAACATATAACATATACAAATTTACCTCAAAAGATATCATGATATCTTAACCTAAAAAGTGTTATACATATTAATATTCTTAGAATATTATCTTTAAAACATTAGTGGAATAAACAAATCCTCCTCTTCCAAAGTGCATCGTATAAATATCTTCGTACTCCACTTGTTTTGTTTCCATTCCCTGCTAACTGATCCAAAATTAAAGCTCATTCTAGAGCAGCTAAAGCATTCTCTAAGGTTTATTTTAGAGTAAGAAATGAAAGACACATTGTGCGGGGATATGAAAAGTGGCACAGTTTATATGAGAAAACTTTTTCATCTCTGCCATCACAGAAGAGACAACGTCTTGAGAATTTTTCTTCCTTTCCTTTGCGAATTCATCAAATTTTTAAACCGTCGGTCTAGGCAAGACGTACCTGTCTTATTAAGAAGTAGGGATGGAGAAAGTTTGTGAATGAGACACTCTCTAACAAGTATTTACTCTAGGCTGGTTGTGATGTTGCCCTTCCGCAGTGCATAAGCCCCTTTAAACTTGCACTGGTGCTGGCGAGATTTGCGTTGCATAATGGAGTAATGCAAATTGCTGCAAAATTAGAAGTTTCGAGAATGTACCAGACTCCAAAGTCTGATTTTCTTAAAGTTAATTTGTCGTTTCACTAGTTCGAGTATGGTGGTTTAAACATTTTAATCCACAAGTGATTGCCTAAGGAAGATGTCACTAGAACACACATTTCACTTTCTCTCACTTACTATGTAGAGAAGGTATTGCATTCCATCCAAAATTGGATGCCGAGATTTCACAGGAATACTCGTTTTAAGGTTCCCTTTATAAAAAACACATTTTTAGAAAAGGACCGTGTGTGTCCATGTGTCTATGAACACGATAACTCAAAACCCGAAAAGTTGGTAAAATACCAAACTTGGTATTTAAGTTTAGCAGCTTCCAAGGATGTAGCACGAAGATCTTGAGGAAAATACTCCCATTCAAACAACTATTTAGAGGAAAAATTTCAAAATATTTAGTTTCTTAAAAACTTGGATTAAAATACCGTATATTTAAATTATGTACTTCACAAAATGTATATCTTGATTTTTCAGGGAATAGCCTCTGAGAAACCCTTAATTCTGGATGAATTTTTCTGAATTTTACGCAACTAGTAAACTGTGAGAAATAGACAAAAGCATACTACACAAAAATGTATATCAATATATCAAATACATGCTTTTCGTGGAGTGGACCATTTTTGAGATATTCCTTGTACTTGGTTACACTTTTCTCATAAGATAATTTGTTATGCAAAGAAATGGATTTCAATCACAAGGCAATCAGCTTTCAAAACATTTGGATAACGCTTTAGCCTAGTGTATTCCCTTATTTTCTCTTCTAATTATAAGGAAGAAGTAATGCGACCATTACTGTTAATGTTTATTTGGATTATCATGAAGTAAATATAAGAATAAGCTTTCTGATAATAATAATAATATGTCACCGAGATATAGAGAAAGTCATTGAATGGAACAAATGAGATTTTTAATTAAGTATTTTGGTGAATACATTTTCAAATAATAATTAATCACACCTGACGCCGCTCTGATTTCCTTTTTATGCTCATTTAATATATCGTTTTTTGGTCTTAGTTGCGTATTCATTTTTCTGTACAATCTGATTCGACAATTTTCTGGAAGATGACCAGATTCGCACAGCCAGCTGTCTGAGTTAGTTTATTCCTACCCATTTAATTGTCAGAGTGACGATCTGCTTCATGGTCAATATGATACGCAGGTATGTGCTGACTTCAGAACTCGTTTCCCGTGGCTAACAAGATAAACAGGCTGCGGTGCGAACTGATACCATTTGATTTTTTTAGCCCAGTGATGGTCTGATGAAGTAAAATTATAGTTGCCTAATACATCTATATTCTACACAGAGAAATAAATTGCTTGTTAAATTCGTTAAATCATGGAGTTAATATTGTGAACCATGGTTAAGGCTACCATTACTACGTAACACTGATTCGCGTAGCACATTGTCTCTCGTTAGGTACTCGTTTCCCCCGACTCCAATCAAGATGGGGAAATGTTGCTAAATCAGACACATACTGCCATATAGGTATAGTGATCGGTAGCGAAAGTGCTGTTTAAGGAACATGAACAGAATGTCAGCTTAAAGGCGCGAAGTGTCATATTTATAACTTTTTCAGAGACTCCATATAAACTGAAATTGTTATTACTTGCGTTATAAAATTTTCGAAAGAGATTGGGAGTTATTTAAAACATTTTCTAAGGTTTCATTTTATAAATTATCATTATTTAACGGCAATGATTGTCTCCACATATATGTACGAGCAAAACTTCTCTAAAATGAATTATATTACCAATTAGCTTCACCGTAAACTACACGATCATCATTTGGTTGATCTCTTAATGCTCTATACATCTTATATCAGCCTTAGCAAAAGATATTGATGGATTTGTCCAAAGTTAAATATTATCACCAAAGTTAAAAAAACTATACTAATACAGATGTGCAAGGTCTTGCGTTTACAACATTCTATTACGTCGCACAACAGCATGCCCCAATGCTTCACACGGAGTGGATTGGATCACTGCGCTATTGCTTCTGCTCCTTTAATTTAAACATGTGAGAGGAACACCTCGCTCACTGCGAGTTACAAAGATCTGTTGTGGTACACAGGAGGAAGGGATGAAATGAAATAAGCATACGAACTTAAGCCCACAAGGACGCGCGGGACTCCCTAACATTTCCAAGCCCGAGACCCACTAATGGAGTTGCCAGAGAGGGCGATCAGTGACCCGTTGATCTGGCAGCCCTCTAATGTCCCTGGGGAATGTTCTGTCCAATGAGCATGCATCTGCTTGAACTGTCATAGACTAAGAACCTAGTAAATTCCCTGAAAGATAAGAGAGAAACGGAATCAAGTGGAAATTATGGAAAGAAAACAGGTATATTAGAAACCATCCCAGAAACCAAAATAATACATAGCTTTGAGTGGTTGGTTGCGGAATTAAGTGGAAATTATGGAAAGGAAAACAGGTAGATTAGAAACCATATGGAGTGCGGGAAACGGAATTAAGTGGAAATTATGGAAAGGAAAACAGTAGATTAAAAACCATCCCAGAACCTAAAATATCACATAGCTCTGAGTGGTTGGTTGCCGGGGATCAATCCTGGGACTTTACTGAATGCAAGTCGCACATGTTACGGAGCCGCAACCTCGGTCGACATGATAACGGGTAGATGGTATTAGGTACTCGCCTTCCTATGCCATATTTATATTTTACTTCTATTATTTGATTCTGTTCTGAATCTGGAGTTTTTTTTTTTGTTTTTTTTTTTTGTTTTTTTTTTCTTTTCTTTCCTATTTTGTATGTTTGACTTTCCTTTCAGAAATTAAGATCTGTAGAAAGCGTAAATGAAGTAAGTGAAATAAGTTCTAATTGGGCCCAGGATCCACTGAACTTTGACATACCCTACAAGCTACCTTATTCAATTAACTAATATGAAACTTGTGCTCTCCAAGTATATAGACAGGCACGCTACAAATGCATAAACTTCTTGTTCTAAAAATAATTATTTACTTGCATGCTTAATGTCTGGTTTTGTTTATATTTTAAGGTATCTTATATGTTTCTTCTGTACCTTACGTTATTGAATGGACTTCATTTCTGCCCTCAATTTGGTTTACTACGATATAAACAAGCTCAGCATCCAAAAGCGCTGTATTACTTTACCAAATCTCAATTATTCTTTCATAACAAAGTGTTTCCTGAATTTTTAACATTATAAATAATGAAAATGAATAATGAAACCTGCTTCTAACTTTTGAAAATCCCGGTGTGCAGAGCGTAAAAATAATAGCAATTGATACAGAATCGATTCCAGGATGAAACTGGCAGCGTTGTGACAAGCGTTTGTTTGAAACAGCACACTAATGAAAAAGACGGCGATGATCCAATGACTTTTTCTAGACAAAAGAAAGAGGAGAAGGTTCTCTTTCTCCTCCTATGGCCTAAAGGGCGAATGAATTCTCATTTCTGTTTTATTTTTAAAAAGGAAACGAGGAAGGGAGATAAAGACAACAAAACGAGAAAGAGAAGTACTTCCTTTTTATTTTTCCTTCTTTGTGTTTTTACTTCTTTATCCTCTTTGGGTTTTTATTTTGCTTTTATTCTTGGGGAATAAATGAATTATTACTATTATCATCATTATCATTATTACTATATAATATTCATGTCCTTCTTCATTGATTAGCATTAAGCCAGACAATTGTCTGTTCATTTCAAATATTTAGTTTGTATTCAAACATCCATTCTTATACTATGGTACGTATCCGTAAATAAATTCAATATTGAGTTGCTGTCGTATAATTTTAGAGTTAAATAAAATTACTTAAGTAAAATTAAAAGCAAATTAATTCAAAATATATTTTTAAATTCTAAAATAATATTCTAAAATAACATAATTGCTATGTGATATTTAATTTTCCTTATTTTGTCTTGTGTTTAAATAAGATGCTTCTGTGATAAATTCCTATTATAAGCGTAAAACTACGAAAGATTGCTGTGCTCGTGATATGCTACATAATATACTTGCTTTTAAAAAGTTTATTAACAATACAAAGTTGCCAAAAAAGCAAAAGCAGAATATATTAATGTACCTGCTTTTAACATTCAGGATATCATCTTTTTTTGTACAAATAAATTAAAGTGCCAAATAATAATGCATTAAAACTAGGAAAACCCAACGCGCATTATTGCGTTGTATGCCAGGATTCTTCTCTTCTTCTAACCCCTAACTTTTCACCGTTTCTCAATGTCACTCACTCTCTCTCCTTAAATCTCCATTCTCCATCACTTTTCCTCTGCCCTTTTCTTACGTTCCTCTCTCTCTATTTCTTATTCTCTCGCTCTTCCCTCTCCATCACTCTATGTAATTTACATACCATGTGAAATTTTCAAAATTAGCAATAAAACGTTTCAGAGAAATGACAATAAAGTAAAGCACAAGTAAAAGACTTATTAGAACTGGTGTCTTACAAATCACATGGAAGCCAGATAGCTTTTGGATGACCGGCTTACGGACGAGAAGAATAATAGAAGTAGTGAAATGAACACGATATCTTCATGTGTTACTTAAGAATCTATTCTAAATAATTAAATATTCATTCTATAAAACCTGTTAAGGCACGTTATGCTTACAAGTATTGCCATTGTAAACGTTTTCAAGAATGTGGTAATTTTATAAGCGAGTTATTTCGGTTTATTTTTAATTTGGGTTGTATTATGACTCCTTTTGGGAAGATTCGTTAACATACTAGATAATCCATTTTCTTAGTGCGGCTTAAGCCTATATAGCAATCTCATTGCATCATTCTTCTATTTCCATGAAAAGTTAACACACTATACAAACAAACAAACCAACATTCTGAAAATAGTATTTCTGACAATATGTAGGTAATTATATACAGTAATATATATGATTAATTCAAGATTCAAAATTAAGCAAAACAAGTTGTTTTTGAATATTTGCAATGACTTCTTAAAATGGTTAAGGAAAGATATATATTAAAAAGCGGAGGAAGAGTACATTAAGGGGAGCAGAAATGAAGAAAAAGAGAAAAAATGGGGTTTACCAACAAAAAGACCATGACGCCATAGGAGTTAACCTCAACTTAAAGACGCCGCAAAGGAAAGGGTGTGTAAAAAGAAACTGTCGAATATATAAAAAAATAAATTCAGTTCAATCCACATAATATTATTTCTAATATCTAATACACATAACATTATAATTAATACTTTGCAGCATAAGTAAACTTCCATTAACATTGTGGCTTTAAATTAATCTTCGTACAATTTATACATTATAAAGTGAGCTTTGTTTCTAATGAGTTCACAGGTAATACGAGATTCTTGGATAATACTATTTATGGTCAACATTTTCAAAAAATAAACACTTGCATGAGTAGATATACTCACTTCTAATTCGTATTATCCACCTATTTACAAATGAGTCAACAAACAAATGACCCCATTTTCAGTGAGTTAGTAGGATTCCCACTCATATTTTAGTGTCGGGGTGTCTGAATGTTATTCTTCGAAAGCTAAAAATTATAGGTTAATGTCGTTGCAGAGTGTTTGAATTGCTCAAATAAAATCGATGTCTACATCATGTCGACGAATGCACAAGAGGCATTTTATTTCTATAAATGGATTTTTAATTAAACATAATCTGACCAGCGTATATACTATATCTGGCCAAGTAAGTTTAGAAATGAAGCTATCGCTCAGTATAGTCTTATATACATGTTATAATTAAAGGAAATGCAAGTTTATGCATTTATTCGAGGTATAAAGAAACCTTGACTGCCTTCGTGGTCGATTGGTCAGCCATCTGATTCGTCACCCGCAGGTCCCGGGTTCGATTTCCAGCTGGGGCGGGGAATTTTTCTTTAATCAGAATTATTTCCAATCCCCACAAAGTCTGAAAGTATGTATGTGATAGTGATGTGTGTGTGCTTGAGGAAAATATAAAGATTTAAACCCAACGTAAAGAACCTACAGAAAATGAGTTGTTTCTAATGCAAAGCCCCGATATGACCTTAGATGTTAAAGGGGCTATATAAATGAAAAGAAAAAAATAAAAGAAACCTTGCTTTTGAGAGTGGTTCCTTACTAAGCTGAGCCTACCTTTTACGCCGCGCGAAACCTATATTATTTGTACGAAACATTTTGCTTTTTATGTGCAGAGAAATATAAGAGTTAGAGATAATTCACGTATTTTAGAGGTCATATGAAGCAAAATCATTACGCAAAATAAATGTATATAACAAGTTAAAGATTCGAAATATCTCTTATTTAAAGATCCCTTGAAAAAAATTGCACATGCTAGACATAAATAAAATGATTAACTTTGCCTGCCTAGAATATATTAGGAACAACTTTATCTAAATACAGAAAATATAGATACAAGTTGGAGTGGAAGGTTAATGAATTGGGGGCTTTTATAAGGAATGCGGTAATAAAAAAAAACTGTGGTATTATTTCCAGATGAATAATCACTAAACAACCATAAATGCCTTTGACCGTAAGCTCAAGTTCCTTGATATGGCACCTGAGGAAGTACATATTTAGAATAAAAGGCTATCCAAATGTGGTGGACGAAGCGGCGCCTGAGCGAGTTTTCTCTTGGTGCCCCCCGCCTTTCATTCCCCAAGTTCTCCATAATCATCTTTCCTTTCTTCCATTTCATCGTCACTTCATATCATCCAGTTTCTAAATTTCATGACTGATCACCCATCTTAGCCTCTTTCCGATTTAGAGCCTCTGCTCTTTCACAGGCATCTGATTTAAGTCGCTGACTTGAAAATTCTTATTCGGAACAGAATAAGAAAGAAAGAAAAAAATTAATTTAAGGTTCTCCGTAACAATATTAAAGTTGCTTAAATTCCCAGACCTACATAAGCGATGTATAGCAGATGTCATGACAGAGGTATAAAAAATAAATAAATAAACTAAAAAACTTACCTACACAAACATTTTTAAATTATCGGGAAAGAAGGAAATTACAATAACCATTAGAAATCTTCTCGGGATGACTTAGAGATTGCAGCAGCATTTTTCATCTTTCTGAGAAACACTCAAGAATTAAGCAGCCACAGATGTTTGTTGCAGAGCAGATCTGTGTCTATAGAAAACATGGGAAATAATAAACATCACGCTGTTATTAAGCATCTTATAAGGTTGTATACAAACGCAACAGAAATTCAAAACCTTTTCCAAGTGGCTATTAAATGCTGCCGTATAAGCAGAAGATCAAAATCTACCATGATAACAAAACTCAGCAATAAAATACACGATATGGTTTTGAAACACCCCGAATCAAAGTATCCGATATAATGAACTTTTTAGTATATCAAGGGAAGGTGTGTTTCACATTTTGTGAAAAGAGTCGAATATGACAGAATTGTCCAGGTCTGCCGACTCTCAATAGAAGGCGAATCAAAAGTGCTAAATCTGTGCGGAATATGGTTCGTTTTAAGAGATATTCCATTGACTTTATGAGTCGATTTATAACAAATTATAGAGCATGGATAAACCCATCTGAAACCAATCAGCAGTATAAGCAATGCAATTATCAAAAGTCTCTTCCATCAAAGAAGGCCAAGTATAAGGGCTGAAACATCATAGGCCCGATTTCTGCAATTAAGGGATACGCTGCTAGAATTATCTTTCCCTTCTAAAATATATCATCGAGCGTGCTATACTAAAGTTTGTACCAAATAAGCAAGAAAAGGCCGCGTTTGTCAAACACGAAAGTGACCCTTCACTATGACAATGCTCGTCCTTACAGTGTTAGGGCAATGACGAAAATCAGTTATTCCCTTAACTTTGCTCCATCGAGAGTTCACAATTAAAAATGTAAATTATATGTCAAGATTTATATTTTACCTCTGAAAGTCTGCAGAAAATAAGAACAATTTCAAAACTATGTAGCACATTTTGTGCTAAATTTCGAGGGTATTAAAATTCTCACTATGTCGTGCAATATATGAAGTAAAGTAAATATTTAACTTAGACTATAAAATAGGATAAAATTAGGCAATAACCTGAAATGGCACATGTAAAGACTGAAAATAAATAAAATACCACACGAATTTATGAATTGTAAACCGAATAGAATAATGAAAGATGTAAACCAAGAAAAAGAAAATTTCTTAAATGATAATGACAAGTAATAATACTAAAAATGGAAAGATGGTGTCAAACAGAAAAATCTAAGGTCTTGTCAGTACGTCACGATTGTAGCTCAGTGATTAGAATCACTGGATGGAGAACAAGAGATTCCTGATCTAAATCCCATGACTACACATTTCCAACTCCACTCCTACACACGATCTGCTAGAAAAAGTAAAAATGAGAACAATTTTTTCTGAGCTATAATATTCTGTCCTGCCAGATAAAGTAAAAATGAGAAATTTTTATACTGAACCCAATTATCTGACCTGTTTGTGCAGGAAATTTCAATTGCGGTTTGTGTGATGTCCGTGTTGTCAGCGCAAGACGAACGCGCCATATGTATTGCTACCCTTTGGTAATGGATGTAGATATACACTGTACATCTTGCCGACTGTCAGCAGCAAATCCAATATATCTGCGGCTATGCTCGCCATCAATATCCACTGCTTCAGCTAGAGAACGCTTCTTCTGCTAACGGATGAGACCAAGAATTTTGTAGCTTTGTGATCGATAGCCGCATTAATCTTCTCCCATGCGTCCTTATATTTTATTCTGTGCTATTTTTCATGTCATTGCTAATATTTCAAAATTTGTTGAAAACTTGATTGCAAGGGAATCGTTTATTGTGCTTCTAATTGTGCTTAAATGTGTCAAAATAATGTAGCAAGCTACATTTATTATGTAAATGATTGCGTATATGTGTGCATGTGCAAAAATTAGCTTGGAAATCGTAAATATTATACTGAGCATGTTGAGGAGACAGCTTTTCTCACTGAAAACACTTAGCAACCAAAATAACGTAGAGAAGATGTTTTGTGCAGTACTCATGGAGAATGTACACAATTCATAGAAAAGGAACTGTATACCACCAAAACATTCCATACCGAAATTTCAGATGTTTTGAAACACCTGAATAAAACTCTGTGTGTTCCATTCACATGCCGTTCTCTAGTTGTTCCAAATAAAAACTATTCTTACAAAATATTATTATTTTATTTATGTCTATTACTTGCTTCCTTTTAACTAGAAAGGAAATAAGGGGGAACATTATCCTTCAGCAATAGTGAAATCCTTTAAAATAAATCTCGTCGCTATGTGAAACAATTCCGATTCGTTTCGGTACCGTTTGAGAAAAGTATAACTATTTTAAAGCTGAAAACACCAACAAGTAATATCTCAGAAATAGTTCTAAAAAAAAGTATATATGACAAAAATTATTTGTTTTAACGAGATCTACATGTTTTCTATGCTAAACTCTTACGGTTTACTATTTATGCAAAACTCAGTAAAATTCATCCAGAATTCAGAGGCTATTCTCAGACAAATCAAGATATGCATATTATTTATGATGTTAATATCTTTAATGTACGATATTTTAATTAAAACGTTAGATCCATTTCTTAGGGAATAAAAAATTCGAATTTTCTTCTATGTAAAGGGTAGTTTGTGGAGGATCTTCTTGAATCGTGTTACAAATCTTAAATCCTTACTTTGGTATGTAACTGACTTTTCGTTTTTGAGCTATGCTGTTCACAGACACACACACACACACACGGAAATTTTTCTGAAAATGCTTTTTTGGAGTCAGGGGACATCAAAACATATATTTTCAGTGAAATCTGGACATTATTTTTTGAGTGAAATTCAATACCGTAAAAGTCGACGCGCGCGCACCCGTGTGTATTTTGTATGTATGTGTGTATGTGTGTGTGTGTGTGTGTGTGTGTGTGTACTGTGCATATATGAGCTCCAGGTATATGACCTAAACTGTGTTTTAACGAGATCTAGATTTTTTGTGTGGTCTGTTTTTGTCTATCTTTTATGAGACGTTCAGTATAGTTATGAATAAATTAGTCAATACCATACTTTTTGTAGCGCTGATATTACAAGAAATGCAACGTTTGACCCAAAAAATTCTTAATTTAATACCAATGCAAAGCTTTTTTCCAACTATGTAAGCTATTATAGAAAGAGTCCTCTATTAATCTTTCGATAGTTTCGGCAAGAACAGATTACAAAGTTCCATAAATATCATATTGCTTGGTACCTACGACTTACTAAATTATAAGTCGCTATTGAGGTATGCCATCTCAAAATAATTTGAGATCTCCTTCTGTGGTTTACCGAGAACAAACCCGAGATAGTTGAGGAATTTAATGCTTTTTAGGCATGTTGCCTTGGTAGCTCAGTGGTTAGAGCAACTGGACTTCCAGGAGATCCATGGTTCACATACCGGCTATGGCGCTACGGTACTGTACTCCGACCAAAAGCTCGATACCAAGATTACACTGTAAATGCCAATTTTGAAGTCACGTGCATTAAAAAATGTATGTTATATAATATCAGTGTGTATCTGTGACTGCATTATTAAAAAATGGAAGTTCAATTAATTAATTACGAACTTGATATTTATTTGTCCCATGCTGCTACATTTTTCCTGGCAGCGAAAAGTGCAAGTGGCGGACAAAGAGATAAGGCTTCGCAGATCCAGTATTATTCTCTTTTCTCCGTTAGGCGGATCCAACGAAATTTGATTCTCTATGGACCGGCCTTGGTGGAGGGGGACTTGCGCAGAAGAATGTGCATGGTCATTTTCTCAGGAGCAGAGAAGAAGCAACTTCGACGAATTAGCGCACTAGTTTTCGGTGGAAGCCGGAAGCTTCAATAGCTTTAGGAGGTGGGAATAATCTTAATAGCGTGACGGGAGTGAGTCGACAGGGCAAGTTTCTAATTTAAATTTCATTACCACCATTTTCTCTACCTATAACCTGGCTAAGCTTATAACCTATCACCCAGACTATGTAGGTAATTTCTTTTGTTACTTTAATAGCCTAATGAGGATTCATTTTAAATACGTTTCTTATTGCTACGTTTGTTAATTTATATTAAATCACTTTCTTTAAACTGTATTTTTTCTATATAATTGAGTATTTCACTTCTCAAGCAAATTCAATGCGAATATATTCGCTTTATTAATGGCTATGTTAAATAAAAGTGAGTTGTGTTTGGCTACAGCTTTCTTTCACGAATGCAAATACCTACTCACATAATTAGCACATTTTATTCACGTTACAAATTTCAACATCTCTTAAGGACACAAAATCGAAGATGTTTAGGAAATCCTGCTCACCATAACCTACTTAAAATTGCTTATAGTTTTAATATTCTCAAAAATTACTAAAATGTTTGTTAAAATAACGTATATTTAACCAATTTTGATCATAAGTATGTAATATAACGAGAGCCCCAACCTTCATCGATAAATTTGCTCGCAACAAGTTGCTCGCGAAGTTATCTAAAGAAAAGTTGTAGCTCGAGTTGCATTTAATAAGACTATTTCGTGAATAAAATGACAATATTAGGCTATATGAACACAAAGAATAATATTTTTAAACTCTCATTTGTCTTGACGCATATTTGCACCGAAATCACTGCAACTTGATGTCCATATCATAACTTTCAGATCTCGGTGTATTGCCACACTCTATTATTTTGACTTAGTAAAGCATAGGTAATTGCAGTTAATATGTCTATTGGAACTTCCGCCATTATGTATGGGACTATCACTGCACACTGATGCATGTGGGTGTGATAAATTTAGAAAAAATTGCACGTATGTGTGATAAAAAAAACTATTAAAATGCAGAGATGAGTTCCGCGCTAATGTACTGGATTGACCACTTCCTGCGATCACGTGTCATGAATGAAATAGTCATATGAAATATATATCTTGAAGTTTCAAAAGCCTCTTCATTCTGGAGGACTTTTGTATAACTTTTAAGAAGTAGAGAAAATCAAAAAAAAAAAAAAAAAAAAAAAAAAAAAAAAAAAAAATTAAATATCGCAAATAACACAATTTATATCAGATACATATTTTTGTGGAATTGACCATTTCCGAGATTTTTCTTATTATTGATTTCAATTTTAAAATAGTTATACTTCCACAAATAGGCTGTCGTTAATAGTTTTTCCTGCGTTTGGGCAAGATCAGCTACCGATCAGCTTTTAAAAGATTTACTAGCTGTAATGTAGGATATTCTCTTATTCCTTTGTATTTACATGACAATAATTATGTAATAAAGAACTTCAAACGTTTATATGAAGTAAGGTGAAGCACTTACATGAATGTACATTTTACTAATAATTTTTTGTAGAATAGGTCTAGAAATCATGTTTCATTAGTTTAGGCGGTTGTAAATTTGAATTCAACGAGAGCCTAAAAGCGTTTATGCAGGTCTGATGGATAATTATGCTCTATAAAAAAACATTTAACAAGAAAAATCTGTTGTTAGTTGACAGACTTCTCTACATCTCTGTAACAAATTATTGAAAAACCTAATTCTTCTATCTACTTCATGCTAATTGAGGTAAGCATTAAAACAAATGGCCTTCCTTGTAAGTAGAAGGGTAATAAGGGAGTACACCAGGCTAAAGCGAAAATCAAACGTTTTAAACTTGGTTGCTATAAGATTGATATCCGTTTCTTTGCACAGACAACAAAAAGTTTAAGTACTTTAAAACTGAAACCAATAATAAGGAATATTTAAAAATGTGGTAAAACATACTATGTGTAATTTAAATTGTATATTTTAACGAGATCTACATTCTGTGTAGTAAGTTTTGGTCTATTCCTTATGGTTTATGAATTATGCTAAAGTCATCCAGGATGAAGAACTTTACAGTGGTATTCAAAGAAAATTAAAATATGTTTTTTATGTATATCTTTAATATATGCATTTATTAAAATTCGTTTAAGCTATTTTTAAAAAGAAAAAAAAAAACAATTTAGAAAAATTTTGCATGTAAAGGGTAGTTTGGGATGGGAGGGTTTTCTTCAAAACCTTATTGTCGTAACCTTGAAAGATACTAAACTTAAATACCATGTTTCGTTTCGTGACCTACACTATTCACAGGTACACACGTTGAGCTTTTTCTAAAAAATGTTTTTTCTGGATAAGGGGTCTCAAAACATGTGCTTCCGATGAAATATCGGTATTAAATTTTTGTTTGGAATACAATACCTTCTCTATACACTGTGCAGTACGTGTAGAGGAAGTAAAAATACTTTTGGGTAAAAGATACCTTAATGATGTTCATTGCAGAAAACTCTAAGCCTGCATGTGGAATATGCGAGGATGCTTTTTATTCATATTTGGTGCATGCTTGTGTCAAATGACAGGATGTCAGTTTATTCAACACGTGAAAGGTTTGTGCCCCACTAATACGATTAACCGTCAATGCGTGTTTGTGATCTGTTGCAAAGCGGTCGTTTTCATGAATCACGATGCACAAAAAGGCTAAGCGCCAGCTCTGTGTTATAGATCACCCACCGCTTTGAATTCCACCATATGACGGGAGAGCTAAATCGATCCAGATAGTGCTTCATATTCCACCCTATTCAGATCATTCATCCAAGAAAACCAAGTAATCGCTTATGTAACCGGTTCATTTTCCGCTCAGTGGACCTAATACACAGATGTCTGCTCTGTTCAATATTAATAAACCCAGAGCAAGAAGGCGAAAAATCTGATGTGTTCCATTCGCATAACTTTCTCTACATCTCTATGACAAATTATTTTTAAAAACCTTACACTCCTATGTACATCAAGCTAATGGAAATAAACATTAGCAGAAAAAGTGGTGCCACCTAGTACATAGAAGTGTAATAAGGGAATACATTAGACTAAAACTATAATCAAATATTTTAAAAACTGGTTTCTGTGTGATTGAAACTGGTTTCTTTGCATGGTCAGGAGTTATGATAAAATTTCAAGTATTTCAAAATTGAAACCAATAATAAAGAATATATCGAAAATAATGAACTATACAAAAAATTTTAATCAAATAAAATGTACGCTTTAAAGACATTACAATTTGTTATACACAAGTGTCCAAAAGTTAAACATAATTCAATATTTTATTACCAAACTATCACAAGTGTACAAAAATTAAGCATAATGCAACATGTTGTTATCAATGCATTACACCTTGGGTAAGTCCATTTCAGATAAGGAATGCCAGAGGTCAACTACTTAGAACATATTACGTAGTTACGGATGTGTCACCTTCAATGCTGGGATGTTAGAAATAATTAAGAATACCTTTCGTGATTATAGTGAATCAAAAGAATTTTCTCAATATGAAGACAGTGCACAATATTTCTAATCAAAAGTATATTTTATGTTTATAGAAGTGTTTAGTGGCACTTTTCAGCAACAATTTTGGATATGGAGCTATTGGTAGGCTAAGCGGATCAAGGAATGTTAAGGCAGGCCACTTTGTCCAGAACTGCAGATCCGCGAAGAAAAAGGGGTTTCTAGAACGTTCACGAAAGCATGTAATAGTGTTGCCATTTTGTATATTAATGAAGCAGACATAGAATAATAGGAAGCAGCTAAAATAAAATTTGGACTCCCAGTGGAAAATCATAAATATATAAGCAGTATCCGAACTTACTTCTTTGAGAAAATATCATCTATAAGATTAAGGCAGCTGACCAATCTCCAAGACAAAATCAATACAGATTATGTTTATTTCCTAAGCGGGAGAATTAATAAAACACTGAAAATCATAACAGTTGAAAGTCCATCTAAATCTGCTAGGATGAACTATTTTGATTGGTGTTGATTGCGTTTCAGAGAAGGCATTTAAGTAGCACTCTGCAGGGAAGGTTGCATGGGATAGTCAAACCTCTATTTCACTGAACTGCTGGATAAAACAAATTAAATTCTTATGTGTGCAGGTATTTTTTACTTTTTCTACACGCACTATGTACATAGTGTATAGAGGAAGTATTGTATTCCACTCAAAAATTCGATACCGAGATTTCACCGGAAATATATGTTTTAGGACCCTCTGAATCAAACAAACAAACAAAAATCAGAAAAAAGATCCATGTGTGTCTGTCTGTCTGTCTGCCTGGCTGTCTGTGGACAGCACAGTACAAAAACTAATAGTTCGTTAAATACCACACTTGATATTTGAATTTGGTATCTTCCAAGGATACGACTCGAAGCTTTTCAAGAAAATCCCCCACCCCAAACTATCCTTTACATGGAAAAAAATTGATTTTCTCAAAGATGACTCTAACGATTTTGATTAAAATCTCTTATATTTAGGATAATTACATGCCAAATAAAATGTATGTCTCGAATAACCTCTAAAGACTTGTTTATTCTGGATGATTTTTATTGAATTTTGCATAATTTGTAAACCGTAAGAGATAGACAAAAACTTACTACAGAAAAAAATGTAGATCACGATAAAACTCACAACTTATGTCATATAATCTTTATTCGTGGAGTTGACTGGTTTCGAGATATTCCTTATTATTCATTTCAGTTCTAAAATACTTAGACTGTTCTCATACGGGAACTTGTCAACGCTTGGCACACAAAGAAACTGATTTCTACCCCATAGCAACCACATTTTAAAACATTTATCTGTCTAGTTTATTCCTTATTTCCCTTCTATTTATAGAGAACTAAGTAATAAAACCGCTTCTGCTAATGTTTTACCATAAAATAGAGTAAACAAGCTTATTAACAAAAATGTGTTACACAGATGCAGAGAAAGTCATATGAATGTAACGCGAGAATTTTTTTTTTTTTTTAGAGAGTATTTCAATCAAGTTTATTTTGCGTACATGTGTTGAGTTTATGATGTGGAATTGGAGGCAACGCTGCTATGTGATGTGTACCTCAAAATGTTTTTCATTTTCAGTGAGTGAAATTAGTTTTCAGGACAAAGCGTGAGGGAGATATTACTTCCCCCTATACGCTCAGTAACTTAGGTACTTTTTGCAGCATTTGTTTGTCAGGCGGTACACCTGAAAACCAGAGCCCCAGCGCCGCTCCCTCCCTCTGGTAATATTGCTAATGTAAAGTGTATACTTATTTTGGGCCGTGAAGCGTAAAATTCACAGAGCAAACATAGTCCCTGAGCGCGTGCGGAGAAATGAGGGTAATTTCTGGACCCCTCACATGGATTGTCTGTCGTTCATTTCCGATTCCTGTGTGATTGGAGTCGGGCGGCTAGCTACACTGTGCAAACACTTGCTTCCTAATCACCATCGCCGCCCGCTGGGGTATAAAGTGGTTATCCAACAACCGTCATTATTGACAGGAGGTGAGTGCGTGAGCGTGCGTCTGTGCTGCATAGCAGTTCAGGGGTATCGCTACGTCTAGACGCAGTGTTTTTCATCTATTGAAATGGCTCTGATGAAATGAATTGGATCTAACCACAATCAGTTCTTTCTGTTCAGGTATGTCAGTGTCAGTTCCTGCCAACTCAAAAATGGTGAGGGGAAATTCAGTTCATATCAGAGGAATTTTAAATGTGGTATACACATTGCTTTCTCTACCCACATTTCTACAAACTAATCCTACTAAATCTATTCTATGTGCTTCTTGTTTCATTGCACATTTACATCGTTATAAGATACAGTAGTTAAAGCGATAGTCAGATTTTTTTAACAGTGCATGCTATGTAAAAAAAAAAAAAAAGAAGAAGAAGAAGGAAGGCTTATTAACATGCACTGTGTATTTTAAAGACATCCACATTTGTAAACGTTTGTACACCAGAATCATTCAGAATAAATAACTCTTTATAATTTTTCGTATAAACCTCAAGATCAACTTTATTTGTGTGTACACATTTTAAAGAGCTGTTATTTGAATCAAATTGGTTAAGAGCCATTTTTTTAGAAAATTAATGTATAGAGCAGTTTGTGTGGTGGGATTGTTTTTAAATATTTCTGTCGCGTCCTTCAAAGTTCTGAACTTAACGAAAAAGTGCATGTATAATAAATATCCAGGTAAAAAAAGTCTTTAAAAGATTGTTTAAATTGACCATTGGACTAAAATGATTATTTTGGTAGGATAGACATTAGTTTGTTATTATTTAAGGCTCCCGACAAACTGATTCACCTTCTCCCTTACAAACTGATGTTCCACGCCCCTCACAAATTACCCATCGCCCCCCTCACAAACCGCACCACCAGTCCCTTTACAAACTTATCCACCATTCCCTTCAAAAACTGATCCAACATTCCCTTCAAAAACTGATCTACCATTCCCTTATAAACTGGCCGATAATCTCCATACAAATTGATCACAATTTTCCTCACAAATTGACCAAACAACCTCATAAACTGATCTACCTTACCCCTCACAAATGATCCACCACTCCTCTCACAAGTCACTTCACGATTTACCTCTCAAACTGATCCACAATCACCTCACGAATTGTTCCACCATTTCCCTCACAGATTAATCCACAATCTCCCTCATAAATTGGTCCATCAATCTCTCACAAAATGATCAAAATTTCCCTCAAAATCTGATCTAACATCCCCTTACAAACTGATTCCTCTTCACAAATTGTTCAAAATCTCCCTCACAAATTGATCACTATCTCCTCACAAACTGGCCCACAATCTTCTCATAAAACGATCACACTTTTCCAATAAACTAATCCATCTCCCTCACAAACTGATCCACTAACTTCTCACAAACTGATACATCTTCCTCACAAAACAGATTACATCTCCTCACAAACTAATCTACTATTTCCCTCACAAACAGATCCACTATCTCCCTCACAAACTGATCCACCATCTCCTCACAACTGATCCCCCATCTCCTCACAACTGATCCACTATCTCCCTCACAAACTGAACACCGTCTCCTCACCAACTGATTCACCATCTCCTCACAAACTGATCCACCATCTCCTCACAACTGATCCACCATTTCCCTCACAAACTGTCACATCTCCTCCCACATTGATCCACCATCTCCTCCCACATTGATCCACCATCTTCTCCCAAACTGACACACACAATTATTTCACAAACATATCACCATTTATCTCACAAACTAACCTACCATCTTATTAGTAACTTAGTCACTCTCTCACAAACTGATCCACCACCTTCTCACAAACGATCAACATGTTCTCAAAAACTGATCCACCATCTCCGCCACAACTGACCCACCATTCTCTCACAAACAAATCACCATTTCCCTCCCAATCTGAAATATGTACCACTCCATCACAAATTGATCACCTTCTCCTCACAAATTGATCACCAACCTCCTTAGAAACTGATCAAAATCTCCTTCACAAACTGATCCACCATCTCTCACAAACTGATCACCATCTCCCTCATATACTAATTCACCATCCCTTCACAAACTAATCCACCATCACCCTCAAAAAATGATGAATTATCCTCCTCAAAAGCTCCCTCTACTTATGACAGGAAAGCATTACAGAAAATAAAGTAAAAATAATCCCATTTTATACGAATTTTCAATTGACATTTACGTCTAGTGTTAGTTCAGTGATAAATATTTAGTTTCGGTGTATAATGAAAGAAACATTACTCTGTATTAAGACTTAACAGAAAACTGTCAAGCCACGAACGTATAGGGCTCGTACAAATAAACAACACTGTAACGTGGAAGGTGGCGTAAAGTCTCAGTGAGAGACATTTGCCTATCTCAAGAGAAGGGAACGCAGCCTTGCTTCTAATGTGTAGTAATTCAAAATCCTGATTTTTATTTCATTATACATGTATAAAGCACACATTTGTTTTAGGGTCTTGGGATTTAGAGGACAAAAAATCCCACATATTGCATTATGAGATAGACGGTGTGTTAAAGAGTACATACTAAACCTTCTACTAAATACTATAAGCCTGTCATGAGAAAACTTCTGAGAGTGTTCTGTTTTCTGGAAGAGTGAAGATGACAATACTACATGGAAGTTCATGTTGTCTGTATAATAAATATATATACACATACATATATATATTTATTTCAAAATGTGATTTATTTTTGTCTTCCATTTTATGTGCATTTTACTGGATCATCCTTATATTAAATATCTAAAATTATTGAATGGCTGATATTTGCATAACGTACATCGCGCAAAGTTAGTATCCCAACGTGTACTCAACATTGCTAGCACAAGAACATGTTTTGCCTGAGAGTCAAATATGCCTAGTTGGTATGTGGAAACTTTAGCAGTAATCTTTCTCAGGTAATGCTACAGTTGCTGATGTGAAAACATTCCTTATAGCATATCTCCACAGAGTAAGTAACTCAAATTTGACTTAAAAATGAAAGTGTGACAATTTTCTCTATTATTTGAAGAAAGCAAAACCATACATGAATCTTAAATCTAGTCTGAGGGAAATCTGAAAAAATCGCATTGACTGAAACTTATACATAACTATTCAATCATTTTGGATATTTAATATAAGGGTGGTCCTATAAAACGCACATAAAAGTGGAATACAACTATAAATCACATTTTGAAAGCAATCATACATATTATACTCGCTCTATATAACATGAAGAATATTCTACGATGCGTTTCTAATTTTCTTTTAAAGTTGCTAACTTTGCGGCAGATTATTCCTGTTCTATAGTTCAGATTTAGTTGTCATATAGCATCCGACCGACCGTCCGCCCATCCATCCACCCATTCATCCGTCTCTCCGTTCGTCGATTTTTATATATTTTACTTCGGTGGCATGCAATCCTGAGATATTTTATATGCACAATTGGTTAATGAATAACTGATAACACGCACACAAGGAAACTCACATTCAAACCCCTTACTGAAGACAAAGCAAGCAACCATGCTTGAAGAAAAGTTTCTTGAGCCCAGGCGTAAACGAACCCCCTTCTAGTGGTGTTTTCGGATCGTTCTTACTGCTTACGGCACCATTTGGGTGGAAATAATGTTACAAGAAATGAAATTATATTTTAGAAAGGAAATTTAGGATGTGAAACTTTACGGTTAAGGGCATTTCCCGGTATTTGCCAATTATGAGGACTGAGGAAAACTTGGAAGAAATTTCAATTAGGAGGACAGACTGTTTACGGATTCGTGTTTTAACGACTTCGGTCCCTCGACGTAGGTATACGTTGTATAGTAAATATGTACGCTATAAAAATAAATAATTTAATACACGCTCGCATACATAAAAAGTGGGCCATAGATTGAAACAGTAAGTTTCCACCTTAAGGTAATAAAAACCAATCAATATGAGTTCTCTATGTGTCTGGCACACAAAACTAACAGGAGCATAAGAACTATTCAATAAGACTCTGTTATAATCTTTGTAAAATGTAGGGTAAGTTTGCACCAGTATGCAATCTTACTGGTTCAATAAAAGAGTTTGGCTGCAAAAGGGAAAGCTAAATTGGTTTCATCATTTGGCATTCTAGAGGAAGGGGTGAAACATTGTTTGCATGCATCTTTAAACTGTATAATGTTACGAGACATCTATATGAGGGCTTTCGTCAGCGGCGAATGTTAAATTATTTCCGTTATCAAACTCTTGGGCAGTTTGGCCATATTTTAGGAGAGATAAGGACCCTTTCAATCCAGTGGGTAGAACTTTGCTCAGAAAAAGGATGTTTGCAGAGGAGCAGACATAAACAGCACCGTTCCATTATGGGTCACATTGTATGCATGGGGGCATAAGTTAACCGGTTACCACTGGAAAATGTATAATAGCGATTATGCTGGACACAAAAGGAA
This sequence comes from Hymenopus coronatus, assembly GCA_030762935.1. Taxonomy (NCBI): domain Eukaryota; kingdom Metazoa; phylum Arthropoda; class Insecta; order Mantodea; family Hymenopodidae; genus Hymenopus; species Hymenopus coronatus. Next base: position 60,297,794 of record CM060881.1, read on the forward strand.
GACGCACAAGTGCATATGCTTAGTTTTAATTCTTATTATCATCCACAAAACTTGTTATATTACGGTTTTGAGAACATTATATGTGAAATAAGCTGAAAAGGAGAAATAAAACAGAATTTTTTTTAAGAGACGCATAGATAGTGAACGGTAATAAATATCGAGGAAAGGAAATGCAGTGAGAATATGAAATGGAAGGGAACTATCACTGCATTTCACGCATAAATCCCATGAATGAGGATAACCAAGTCGTGTTAAGCTATGTAACTGTCATTACACAGTCTTCGGCACGTGCAGTTGCAATTTAGGTAAGAGTTTCTACTTCTGCAACCCCAAACACTTCATTTCCAGCTGAGCCTTTGTCTTTTCAATACACTGTAAAGCTTACGCACGTGGACTATCACAGTAAAGCGCGAAAAGAAGAAGCAGCAGGAACGAGAATCCCCCCCATAGCTCAAGTGGGCCCCTTCTCACGTGATGTACGGTGCAATTATTAGGCAAAGTCTACTTGCCGGTCCAAACGCCACCTTACCTTCTGTTACACATCTATTTCCTTCTTCCCCTACCAGCAATTTAAAATTCTAGTGCAGTGGCGGAATAGACACATCATCAACAGATGGGAAAACTTTGCACCACAGATATACGGCGTACCTGCACCCTCATAACATGACTTTCTTTTCTTTCTTTACCCCAAATTTCATTCAAATACACTAAGCATGACGTTCAATCGGAAATGTAAAAAATTGAGTTGCAACCTGGAAATTTAAAATGAATAATGGTCATGCAGATTAATGACCATTTTTTATTTTTATACTGTATCTCATAGCTGTATCATACATACATACATACATACATACATACATACATACATACATACATACATACATACATACATACATACATACATACATACATACATACATACATACATACATACATACATACATACATACATACATACATACATACATACATACATACATACATACATACATACATACATACATACATACATACATACATACATACATACATACATACATACATACATACATACATACATACATACATACATACATACATACATACATACATACATACATACATACATACATACATACATACATACATACATACATACATACATACATACATACATACATACATACATACATACATACATACATACATACATACATACATACATACATACATACATACATACATACATACATACATACATACATACATACATACATACATACATACATACATACATACATACATACATACATACATACATACATACATACATACATACATACATACATACATACATACATACATACATACATACATACATACATACATACATACATACATACATACATACATACATACATACATACATACATACATACATACATACATACATACATACATACATACATACATACATACATACATACATACATACATACATACATACATACATACATACATACATACATACATACATACATACATACATACATACATACATACATACATACATACATACATACATACATACATACATACATACATACATACATACATACATACATACATACATACATACATACATACATACATACATACATACATACATACATACATACATACATACATACATACATACATACATACATACATACATACATACATACATACATACATACATACATACATACATACATACATACATACATACATACATACATACATACATACATACATACATACATACATACATACATACATACATACATACATACATACATACATACATACATACATACATACATACATACATACATACATACATACATACATACATACATACATACATACATACATACATACATACATACATACATACATACATACATACATACATACATACATACATACATACATACATACATACATACATACATACATACATACATACATACATACATACATACATACATACATACATACATACATACATACATACATACATACATACATACATACATACATACATACATACATACATACCGGAATCGATGTCTACTTTGTTGATATAGGCATGCTAAATGAAAACGCTAAAATATCCCTACTGTTTTTACGATTAAATTATTGGCTTCTGTTTCAGTTATTTCATTTAAATACCTCCTGATAATTTTAACACTATCACTATGTACTTGGCAAATTATTTGATATAGCAACATGTAAGCCTCATTTATACTTGCGTTTTGTGTCGCATGTCAAGGAATGATGCGACGCACCGTGAGTTTTATTGTCTATTTATGGATGCGACATGTCACATGTGCATTGTTGGCAATATCAGTGCTACGAGCTTGTTTTCCAATTGGTTTGACAGCTAACCTAGTATGTATCCCGGCATGTTGTACTCTTAACTTTAAAAAAAGGATATAATAACGGCGTGTACATTCAATGACAGAACAAGATTCGTGGATTAGGAACATATTTGGGAAATGTTTATTTTTGTCATGATATTTTGAATTTTCTGTAAAAAATACAAAACGGAATTCCAAATAGGAATTTCTTCAGTGATAAAAGTTTGAACGATGAAAATGAGAACATTCTTTCAGCACCTGTAAACGCATAATGCACTGAAAATGAAAATTACAGCTCTGGGTTTCCCTACAATGGCAGAACTGACTAAATTGCCATCTGATAATGCAACAATGAGACGTGAATGTATAGTTTGATCATGCGACTGTTGCACTTGTAGTGCGACCTGAAGTACTATGCAATGTGTCTTTTCTAATCGTACGACGAGGAATAAATTCTCCCATTTAACTTAATGTGTTAATTTTGAGGAATCGCTATACGGAAACATAATCTGCATACAAGATGACGCTCCACCCCACATCTACTCCCCGTTCAGAAAAACAATTCATTGCCCAGATATTTACTGGTCGTATCATCAGTAGGAACATCCCAACAATGTGGACTCCGCGATCTCAACCTTGCCGACTTTTGGTCGTATGGAGAAGAAGGAGTTTTCATGACACATCCAACAACCCCTGAAAATGCTATTTCCCAAGAAATTGCCATACTTCAAAACATTATTTCCAAAAGGCAGATAGAATCTTATACTTGAAAAAGGGAAGGCGGTCCTCTTCCCTATGTTTTGTAAATTACATTATTTGCCCAAATCTAGTTTTTTCTATATGTTATCAATGCTTTCTAAATCTCAATTTTTGCTCAATCCTGTGATGTTTTTGTTTTTTCCTACCTCAAATATTATAATAATTATAGCTGAGTTTTAATAAAACCTAAAATTGAAACAAATAATCAGGAATATTTTAGGAACCGATAATTTCGGAAAAAATATATTTGACATAAATTATGAGGTTTCTGTGTGTATATATCTGATATATCTATTGAGCTTTACCAGTTAGACAAAAGTCATCCAGAATGAACAGGAATCCAGAGGCTTTTTCCAGAAATTTGAAGATATACATTTAATTTAGGGTAACACAATATCTTAAATATAAAATATATTTTAATAAAAATGCTTCGAGCCATTTTGGGAAAATCAAATTTTCTAAAAATGCTCCATATGGTTTGGGTCGAAGGGTTTTTCTTGAAAATCTTCGTGTAGCATCCTTGAAAAATTCCGAACTGTTAGACTGAAGAATGTGGAAGCAGTAGAAGTAAATTGCTTAGTTTTCCTCTAGGAAAAAGCCCAACATAAAGTAGATTATCAAAAATGTTATTATAAATATATTAATATTACATAGTGTTTATCAACAAGCTTTGCCTCTTGCCATCCTAATCAAGTTTCCTGAGTTTACGAATTTTAGGCAGCGTATCACAAATAGGGTAAGTTACGATGCTTCACGCCCCGATTTACACATTCAAACATTACAGATGTATGTATCCAAACTGGCGAAATCATTTTCATGCGTTTTTCACTTCATCACCACTAAAATAAACAAGGTAATCGGACCTCTAGGACCAGCATTCAAATGGTAATCTGTTAATATATGTCAAAATATTCTGGAACTGGCTGTTGCAATCAAAATTATTTTATGTAAACTTCGCATTTCAAGATATTCCTGCGTTAGTTTTGATCAGTTATTTCTATGTTTTACAGTTTATCGTTTACATACATATCAGTGTAATTCCATTAACCATTTAGAGATATTTTAAAATATGTATTTTGGTTTTCATACAAAAAATATTAATAAATGCTAATGTTTCTTATCACAAACCTAAATAGATCAAAACAACAACTAAAACATTTATTCACACGTAAGGTTTTATTTGAGATGAATTAATTTCCTTAAAGCTATCATCTTAAATCCTAATGCTGCTTGACTCAAACAATAGATTCTATATTTACTTGACTGTATATAGCTTTTTGAGGTATTCTCTTTGTAGACTCAAAAATGCAAATATATTTACAAGAATTTTCCCTTCAATTTTATTTTCATAGACATTAAAATCTGCATTTCCGCTAAAATATCAACATTTTTAGGAAAGCGTAAATTACAAATATTTTCCTTAGATAGAAAATACTTTTTAATTTTTAAAACTGAAAGTATTATATAAAAACATTAGCTTGTTTTGGTATGTTTATATGTATGCATATAGATGCATATTCGTAAAGCGTTCTCGTTACGAGTTGCCAAGATTATACATTTTCCTTCCAAATATAGATAGCAATATAGATGCATTAAAAGGACGTAACGTAGTTATTGACCGAAATTAAAAATGAATTTAAGTAATACGCTGTGAACCTCTATTATAAAAAAGGATCCATAGATTCTAAATTACTTAGAGACAACTACATACCACCATCGTGTTTGTCTTTTGTCTTCAAACAATAGCGTTAATGGTTGATTTTCTTTCCTTCCTTAGCCTACGCCTACGAACGCTGCTGAATGGAACGCCTACGAACGCTGCTGTTTATAGCTTTAGGTTTTATTTTGTTCTTCAATATTTTTCATTATCCTCGTACAATACCTTTAAATTGGGAACAAAGATTTAACTCCTGCTTTTTTCATGGCATGCTCTATTGTGAATTAAGCTGCTTATTACTACAAATAAAAATATCTGAAGCTCGGCAAGCACTTTCGGGCAGATAGCAAGTACTTATTAGCAATGCATTAGCCAATCGCAGAACAAAGAGCAAGGAAAAAATAAATCTATAAAATGTCTTTCCTCTCACTTCGTGAAAAAAGCTTAAAAACGTATATTACAAACATACACCGAAATGATGTGGAAGCTTGACAACATTACGAAGACACCCTTACGCGTCTAGAATTTGGATATTCTTTTAAGACGATGGACAGGTGAACATGAAGAAAAACAAAGATGATTGGAAATGTTGTTGTTATATTGATTTTATACATGCTAACATGATATTTTAAAATCCATAAAATTATTTTAGAGTATAATATATCATTTTTTCGCTTAGAAAGGATCTGTTAAGAAATTTTCCTGTGAGGTGAATAACTACCATTCAAATAGGCTAGATATGGGGCACTTGAATAATATTTTTTTAGGTTTTAGTGAACTGTGCAACCTTAAATACCAGTTACTTACACATTAATTACATTTAAATTTAAATGTGTCATGATCATCTCTAAGTATGTCTGGCAGTTTCATTAGATTTGGACCATAACGGTTTTAGAGAAATTTTATGCAAACATTTAAATTGGAGGCAAACTCTCACACCGCCAATTGGAGTTCCTAACTTCACCCAAAAGTCCTTTTTGGGGAAAACATAGTTGTACTACACATTGAAGACTTTCATTTTTAATACATCTCTAAAAATATGACAAAATTTGCATATGATAAACAATATTCTTCTAATAAAACGACCCTAAAATGTTATTTAGCGGCAATTAAAATAGGAATAACTAACTCCATGGCACTACACCTCACAAGAAACACTGACCTACTGCCCGATCGCTGCGTCAGACGCCATGGATGGGGTGCAGTATTGAAGGGTGAGACTGGTCAGCATCGGCCGGTAAATACGGCCCTCATGACCAGGATTCGCTACTTCTCCAAAATACAGAATACTAAAGCTAAATACAAAAATTCACATCTAAATAAAAGTATGTATTAAAATTATAATGTTTAAAACATATTGGGAAATTTTCCTTTACCTACTGTCTTATTGCAACCCAACAGTGAAATGCTTTCAAAAATTGTCAAAAGTGAGTTATCAAACTTTCCGTTTTTACTTTTTGCGTTCACCATTTCAATAGCTGCGATATTTTTTAAGTTATTCAGACACTTATGAGTTGGTGTATCTGTATGTTGCTATATTGATATATTTTGTCGATATTGCAATTTTCAAATGTCTTGTTATGCAGTAAATGTTTCCAACATCTTGCAATATTTAAATTTCTCCATATGATGTAATTCTCAACAAATTTTCCTTAAATTTCCAGCATTGGTAGAAAACTGTTGAAGGGAAATTATTTAGGTCACTTTTATATGAAGGTAGTGATTCCGAAAATAAATATTTTCTGCAATTCGTAGTGCAACAATAATGAGGAATATCAGAAAATTAATGTTTCAAAGCTTTTTACAGCTAAGTTAATGGTTTAACTTAGGTATAAGTTCCATATTTTATTATAACAAGTGAGTTTATTAACTCAACAGTGAGTATTGACTCAAAAAGACAGCCTAAATTCAGTGCTGCAAATAATTCACTCGACGTTTCGACTCGCAGACAGTTTACAGCTTCACGCCGTCCATGGCTTGCGCACCACTAACACTTCAGTTACTCATCACTCAGTAAAGTTCACAACATAACAACTGCAATCCTTCCTCCTTTAATATCTAGAAAATAAGTCATAAAGTTACTGGAAACTAGTCGAACGTACTGAAAGTCACTAGTAACATAACTCCTTGGTACGACAGCTCACGGGGATCCTTGGCCTACCGCCCGACCGCTGCGTCCCCCATCTCGGTCTCTTACAGACGTCATGGATGGAATGCAGTATTGGAGGGTGAGACGTGGTCAGCACCTCGAGCCCCTCCAGCCGGTTAATGCGGTCCTCATGACCTGGAGCCGCTACTTCTCCATCAAGTAGCTCCTCAATTGGCCTTCCAGGACCTTACGAGGCTGAGTGCACCCCGGGCCAGGTCTCTCAGAGGGAGAAAAATCCCTACGCCGGTACTGGGAATCGAACCCAGGTCTCCCTCTTGGTAAGCAGCTGCGCTACCACCGCGCTAAGGAGACGACCAAGTCACTAGTAGATACTTAAGTTCAGCATATTCAAAGAATTCGACGGGTATTTAAGTTCAGAATCACCAAAGGATTCGACTGGTATTTATGTTCAGCATCTTAGAAGGTTTCCACTAGTTTAGCATCTTCAAAGAATTCGACTGGTGGTCAAGTTCAGCATCATCAAAAGATTCGATGATGTTTAAATTTAGTATCATCAAAGGATTCCACTGATATTTAAGTGTACCATGTTAAAATACTTAGACTGGTGTTGAAATTCAGCATCTTCCAGGGATTCGACTGATATTTAAGTTCGGCTTCTTAAAAGGTTCCTACTGGTAGTTATTTTCGGTATTCTCAGAGTTTACGAGTGGTACTTTAGGTTGTGACTTGTGCTTAAGTTCATCTCCTAACAATGTGACACAAATAATTGCTAGAAAATCTGCAGACACTTAAATACCCTTTACGTGGAGCATTGTCCTCTTTGTTTTATTTTTATTTTTATCGATTTTGACTAAAAGTCCATATGCTTAAATAATTATATAATTCTTAAAATACGTATAATTTTATGCCAACATCCTGAGAATTCCTATTGATACGAAATTAATGCTATATAATTTGTGGATGTAACTAGTAAAGCAAGAGGATACATAAGAAATTTTTCAAATATTTTAAATATTCCTTGGACACCAATTTGATAGACATTTGTAGATGTTGATTTGATTTTTTAAATGTTTTAATTTTTTTTTAAATGGGCACCATTCAGTTGTTTCTCGCGATGTCATGGAAATAATATGGAACTTAACTTCAGCACATTAAGTTGCACGCACTATAAAATACACAATGAAGCAACCTCTAGAGAACTATATCTCAAGTAATACAAAGCGGATATAAAAATAAACTGTTGCAAAAATATTTTGTAGAAAACATGTAAAATAATCCAGAACTACTAGAGAAATTCGTGGTCAGATTTTAGGAATACGCGCTTAGTTAGTTAACACATCCGGAAGCACCATTCATGTCCTTCGTTGAACTAAGCATCTCTTGTGAGGCAAAAGAAAAATTGAAAACTTTCGATCATGTCACGCTTATACCTACTTATGTTCTTGAGAAAAAATAAAGATGCAAGATTAATTATTGCGCAAATATTCAGTATGCTAAAAGATAATGTGATATATATTACGTATTTTAATAACCTCCATTTTTTATGATAGTCAGTTTTTGTCTATAGTTTATGAATTTCCAGTTACATAAAATTATCATATTCAAAAGGTATGAAGAAGATTTCTTATTCATGCATAAAAATTTCAAAATAATTTACCACCTCAATATTTTAAGTATATTATATTTCAATCAAAATTGCTAATACCATTTCGGAGAAAATGAAAAAGAGTGACACATTTTCCGAGTACTGGAGGGAGAGAGAGAGAGAGACTGACACACAAACACGAAGACCATTCTTGTAAAAAAGTGTGTTTGCGGGGGATGCACTAGACCCCAGAACGTGTCTTTCAGAGGAATCAGATTCTGAGTTTTTTGTGAAATACTATCCATCCTCTCATACCACTTATAGTCGACCCAGGTGGCTCAGGCATTTCGTGTGGGACTGGCATTTGGGGGTCATCAGTTCCCCCAGTCCGACCTCTCTGACCCAGAGGTAGTTTTGGGTATTTTCCCGGGTCAATAGGCAAATGCTGGGGAGGTTTTCTTTATTCCCTGAACTTACTGTTCTTTCATTTCATTCAACCGGTCTCTTTCAGGTTTTTTGGGGTGTTTTCCCGGGTCACTAGGCGAATGCGGGGGATGTTTCTTCATTCCCCGAACTTCCTGCCCTTTCATTTTATCTCCATTTCATCCAACCTGTCTTTTTCAGGGTTGTGTTGGCGGTGGTGGCGCCCTCTCGTGGAGGTGATTGTTATCTCGAAATTCAGGTCTCGACGGCGGAATGGCGCTAGTGTTTGTCTACAGATTCATGTAGTCTATTCGTAACTGATCCTCGGTATCCTGTCGCTTCGCGCGTTGAGATGAAGAACTGCTTGTGAACTTTTTGGGACCCGGCGGCTCCTTCCCTCACCGCATGATGGCTGCCCTCTGAAGTTACACTTATCTCATTCTTCCTTCAGGGGTCTGATGGACTATAAGCTCCCAGCTGCAGTGTGCATTACCTCTCCATAACGTAAACACATACTACCTATATGTGGTAGACAAACTAATAACTCAATACTGAGGGTCAATAAAATGATTTTTTTTTTTTCCATGCTATGGCATTAGATGTTTCTAGTCTGATTCAAATTTTCAAATTAATTACTTGATTTCAAAGGATGTAATGAGCCAGTGATATACTGAAATACCCCAAGTTGCAGTTTTGATTCTTGTTTCAGCTACTCAATTCAATGTCTAGTTCTCTTAGATCAGATAATCATATGAATTTCATGGTGACCTCTAGAGCGAATTCTAGTTTCTGAACTTCATTTACTGAGGTATTCATACCAAACGCAGAACTATAAAGGAAAGAGAGAGAAAGATTTAAATGGACATTTCCATATTTTCTCTGGTAAGAAGGAACATTTGCAAGGACTTGATTATCGCACAACGCGACATTCCGAAGCTGATATCCGGACTTGCAAGCAAGGTTTGCTTACTTGTGGCTTGGGAATGGAAGGAGGAGGTCTAAAGGGATTTACGACAGATTTCCTAGTTGGAGAGGGGTGGGGATGAGATTTTATTCGCTGGTCGATATCACAACGTACCCCCACCTACACACAAAAAGCAACAAGAAAAAAAGTACAAAAAATTGGAGCAAGGAGGAGGAGAAAGGAGTGGGAAAAGGTTTGCCGCTGTCATATATATCTCTCAAAGTGGCGTCGGGATTGGAGAGAAGGTTTGGCCCATATCCGTTTGCTTCAAACAGAAAGCTAACTTTACTCCGTTCGCGAAAATTTCACTTCTATTACACACAGTTTCTACACGCAACATCTTCCTGAGAAATAGTATCAGACAAATACTTCTACACGTCCTGTATCTACGGATATCTCTGTAGTTTCCTTAAACCAATCCAGAGATTACTATTTTAGGAAATGTGTCTTGTTACCGAACATTCCCAGTGCTTTAACTCAAAACAAAGTCTAATGAAATGTCACATGAGTTTCTCCAGCAACAAACTATTGTTCTAAAGCTTATTCTTCTGTTAAATTCATGTTAATTCAGATAAACATCAGCAGAAATAGTTCAGATAGATATTTCATTGTAGTTAGATACCAGGAAAATAATATTGTAATAGGTTAAAGTGATAATCAAAACTTTAAGGAGAATGAGGGTATGTGATAACAAAGTAATTCTATTCTCTTTCCAAGCCAAGGAAAAAGTGTATAATGGCTTCCCATTTAAAATAAGTATAAGTATTGGAAATGGCGCTTCATTTGTGAAATATGAGGTTTTGCCAAAAATGTGCCTTCAGTGAACCCAAAACGTGTGTGATATTTCCATGTGGATTTTTGGGTGACATGAAATACTTTTTCTTATTATCTACAGATTCATTTAATTTATTTTAACTGAAACCAATAGGTTTATTGTGCTATTTCCTTTATTTACAGTTTTAGTTAATTATTGTGGGATATGTACAAAAAAACTTTTTAATAGAAATTCTTGAAATTGCAATGACCTAATGAAATACCTATTTTGCGTAGTTATTGATATGAAAACGGCAAATAACCTCTTTCATATAATATAAATCCAGCGTTACCATATGTGGGTTAGGTAGTTAAAACGATTTGAGGCAGAATGTTTCCAATAGTTTGTATTTAATTTTATAAATGTTACTTTTACAAGGATTATTTTATTTATGTATATAACATACATATTTTAAGAATAATATTTGACTCCATTAAGAAGTTCCTGGTTTCGTAGTTTTAGGAACTTTATATACAAGCCGGTTTTATGGTTATACCGAACACGCAGTCTTTTGCACTTTAGCTTGAGGTGAAAGCGCTTTGTTCCATTACGTGAGCCAGAAACATATCGTATAGACAAGACGTAGGCGAAGAAACTTTCGAGAGCAACAGGGCAATTCCCGTATTACAGAGTAAAGTGGGGGATTTTCTTACCGTATCGCTGGAAGATGCTGAATAAAATATCAAGATTAGCATCCTAATCGTAAGTGTTACTGATTTTTTTATAAAGACAATAGGAAGTGGGTAAAATGTTGTCATTGCAAAACCACGTCAAGACGGGCGAATTTTCAGCAAATGAGAGATGAGTAAGTAAAATTCAAGCGTAGGGCATTTAAGTATTAATGGAGCTTAATTCCTTGTTAGAAGCCTATAATTAATTCAGTTGCAACGTAGATCGCGCAAAGAAAAAATCGCGTGCACAGATAAAAGAACATTGCGTGAACAGTGTTAGGTGTCAATGAAAATCCGAACAGGCCGATCCCCATGGCCGCGCTCGCTAAAGCGTCTCGCTTTGGTGTTTCGTGGGCAGGGGATCGTGGGTTCGAGTCCCGCCTTGGGCATGGGTGTTATATGTTTGTGCAATGTGTATATGTTTGTAAAAGAAGCAATTAAACCAGTAATCAGTAAAACCTATGGGGGGAAATGTAAATAGGGATACAGTGCCTTATCATTCACAAAGGTGCTGGAATATATTGCTTGAATGTGATTACGCGGAGTAAACTATCAAGCGAAACTTATTGTCTTGATGGATGCGTACTTGCAAAGGTTCATGTGTACTTGACTAACAGCCATCTTCGATACATCAGCAGTTTCTTTATATAGAGTTTTAAACAACACAGCGAAAGTACTTCTAACTATTCTAACTTAGTGATTCTTCAACTTTACACCATTTATTGAGCCTGTTTTTTTACTTTCTCTACACCCACTATATACATAGTGTATAGAGAAGGTGTTGCATTCCACCCAAAAATTCGATACCAAGATTTCACCGAAAATAGACGTTTTAGGGCCCGCTGTACCCAAAACAAAAACATTTTTGTGTGTCTGTATGTATGTCCGTGTGTGTGAACATGATAACTCAAAACGAAAAATTGGTAAAATACCAAACTTGAAGTTTCAATTTAGTACCTTCCAAGGATGTGACACGAAGATTTTGAGAAAAATTCACCCCACTCCGCACTATCCTTTACTTGAATAAATTTTCAAAAACTTTGACTTTCCCAAAAATGGCTCTATCGATTTTGATTAAAATCTCTTATATTTAATATGTTTACATGACAATTAAAATGTATTTCTTGAATTTTCTGGGAACAACCTGTAAAGACCTATTTATTCTGGATGAATTTTGCTGGGTTTTGCATTACTGGTAAACCGTAAAAGATAGACAAAAAGCTATTCTACAAAAAATGTATATCTCGTTAAAATATATAATTATTGTTTTCAGTTTTAAAATCCTGGGTAAGCTTTTCACATTCCGGAATTTCTCAACTCCTATCCATACAAACAAAGGTATTTAATTAACATAGCAACCAGCATTTAGCTATCAATTTAGGCTATGGTACTTCCTTATTTCCATTCTACTTACATGGAAGCAAGTAATAAGACTCTTTCTGCCAATTTTTTCGCCATAAGCATTAAGCAAATAGAAGAATAAGCTTTTTAACAATAATTTATTGTAGAGATAAAGAGAAAGTCATATGAATGGAGCACATCAATGTCTGGAAAAATATCCATATGTGGGTGTCTGTCACTCTGTCTGTCAGTATGTCTGTGGGCAGCATATCTCAAAAACGAAAAGAGCGTTAAACACCAAACTTGGTATTTAAACTCAGTATCTTCCAAAGGTGGGACAGGAAGATTTTCAAGAAAATCTCCTCACCCGCAACTACTCTTTACATAAAAATAATTTCGAAAAATTTTATTTTCTCAAAAATGGCCCTTAATGCTTTTGATTAAAATCTCTTATATTAAATATATTTACATGACAAATAAAATGTATATCTTGAATTTTCTGGAAATAACTTCTGAAGACCTCTTAATTCTGAATGAATTTTACGGTATTTTGTATCATTGGTTAAGGGACAGAGAAAAGCTTACTAAACAAATCATGCAGAGCTCGTTAAAAGCCATAATTAACGTTATGTACATTTTTTCGTGGAGTTTATCGTTTTTGAGATATTCCTTGTTATTGGTTTTAAAATAGTAATACTTTTCTCATACGGGAATTTGTCAAATCCAAAGGTACTTCAATCACAATGCGACAGCTTTTAAAGTGTTTGACTATTGCTTTATCCTAGTGTATTCCCTTATTTAGCTTTTACTTACAATGAAGCATGTAATAAGACAATTTCTGCTAATTTTTTCTCGATTAGCCTAAACTTAATAGAAGAATAAGCTTTTTAGCAATAAGTTGTTGCAGAGATGTAGAGAAAGTCATGTGAATGGAACACATCAGAATTTTTAACACGGTCGCGTTTACAACATAAGCACCGCAGGCGATGATGATGATGATTATGATGATTGGTGATCATTGCGGTTCAGAGTGCTCAACTGCAGCGGTAATAAGGAACCTGCGAAAAACGATCGTGCCTAAAACCAAGAAATACAATCAACAAAATGATATAAACAAACTTTGGAGATAAAACCAGTACTAATAAAACTGCGCATAGTAAAATTTAGGGATTTTAAAATACATCTAAAAATTAGAAGTAAAACCAAATCCCTATTGCTGAAAACGCAGTACTTAACAGAGTTTAAAGCTAAAAAATCGTCAGCTACCTCTCCAGGAAAGAGAAAGAATTAAAATGAAAATAAAATTACATACACAGGTTAAAATACAGTGTAGACAAAAACGTGAATCTACCGCTCAAGAATAATCCGCCAAGATCGCTCTAGTACTGGCAAGATCACTTTACGACTACATGACGTATCTTATCCATAGAGCACACAGGTGATGAAACTAATGTAACGGATAATTCAAAATCTTCCCGAGAAGATTTTGAATTTTTGAATTAACACGTCGCCAGGAAAGCTTCAGTTCTTATTTTAATGTAATGGAGTTTTAATTATGGACGCTCTTTAACTGCTATCGTTCTCAGCGTCCTATTCTATATTTGGTCGTGAAATACCACTTAATTTTGCTCAGATTTTGGTTCCTATTGTCAGGCTTGAGGTACTTCTGCGTGAAGTAAATCTACGACAGAGGCCCAACGGCTTTACTTCGCTTCCGAAGGAAGTAATGTTAAGGATTTTTACGCCCGAAAAAATATATCGTTCTCTGCCGGATTTGAACCCTGCGGTCAAAAAAAGCAGTGTGAATAAGTGTCTGTGGACAGCATAGCACAACAACGAAAATACCAAACTTGACATTTATGTTTACTATCTTCCAAGGATACAACACGGGGATTTACAAGAAAATGCCCCCACCCCAAACTACCGCTACATGGAAAAAGTTTTGAATTGTTTGTTTCTCTTAAAAATTGTCCTTACAATTTTGACTAAAATACACTATATTAAAGATATATGCATCAGAAATAAAATGTATATGTTACATTCTCTATAAACAGTTTCTTATTTCTTTTATTCTGGATGCATTTTGCTCATTTTTTCATAACAGGTTAACCGTAAGAAATGCACAAAAATTACTTCACCAAAAACGTGACTTTCTTGCTAAAATATATCTAGCTTAAATAATATACGCTTACTATGTAGAGTTGGCCATTTCTGAGACATACCTTGTTACTGATTTTAAACTATGTAGCTTTTCTAAAACCAGCAGCTACGTTTCGTTTCATATTTTTTTCGGTTGGCCATTCAAAGCGAATAGAACCTCATTTGTTTCATAGAGCGACGAGTTTTAAAAAATATGTTATTATTGCTTTAGTTTAATGTACGATATTCCCCTCTTCTTGAAAGGCAGCAAGCAATAATTAAAATTTCTGTTAATATTTATTTGATTAACATGATGTAGACAACAGAGTAACTTTTTATAAGAATATTTTATATGTGGAGAAAGTCATTGAAAGGAACACATCACATACTTTCTCTACACGAACATAGTGTATAGAGAAGGTATTGTAATGCACCCACCAATTCGATACTGAGATTTCAAGGAAATATATGTTTTAGGACAGCCTTAAACGTAAAAAGCATTTTTAAAGACATGTCCGTGTGTGTCTGCATATGTGTGTGTGTCTGTGTCTATCGGCAGCATAGTTCAGAAACGAAAAATCCGTTAAATACCAAACTTGGTATTCAATTTCAATATCTTCCAAGGATACGATGCGTATATTTTCAAGTAAATCCCTCTACCCACAATTACCGTTTACATGGGAAAATTTTTGATTTTCTCAAAAATGGCTCAAATGATTTTTATTAAAATACCGTATATTAAAATGTTTACATGACAAAATGTATCTTCAGTTTTCTAGGAATAGCATCTGAAGACATGAATTTTGCAGAATTTTGTATAACTGGTAAACTGTAAGAGATAGACAAAAACTTACTTCACAAAAATGTATAGCTTATTAAAATACACAATTTATGTTTTATACATTGTTTTGTTGGAGTGGACCGTTTTTAGAGATACTTCTTGTTATTGGTTTCAGCTTTAAAAGTATTACTTTTCTCATACGGGAATTTGTCACCTTCTGTCCATAAAAAATAAAGGAACTTCAATTACATAGCAACCATATTTTAAAAGATTTGCCAATGGCTTTAGCCTTTGGTACTCCCTTATTTCCCGTCTACTTACAAGGAAGCAAGTAATAGGACCCTTTCTGCAAATTTGTTCTCGATCAGCATTAAGTAAATAGAAGAATAATATTTTTAACAATAATTTATTGCAGAGATGTAGAGAAAGTCATGTGAAAGGAACACATAAGAATTTTTTATATACAAACACATGTTGTGTTATGGCTATCCACCAAAAATATGATGTCTATTTTCATTATTAAATCACTGCTGCTGCTGCTGCTGCTACTACTCGATCGTTTTGGAGATGACATCATGACTGTGCCCCAAAAGGCGGACATAAAAGCATCCCAACTGGCTAGGTTAATGCCAAATATTGGTGGTTCCCATCCCTGAAACGAGTGTGGCGTAGTTTATTCCATCCTTTTATATGCTGCACCGATATGGCACACTGCTATGGCATCAAGAAATATGCCGGAAAGTGCTGTTGCGCTCTGTTTGCGCTTATCGCACGGTTTCTAATAGGGCCCTCCAGGTATTGGCGGGATTCGTCCACATTGACGTATTGGTGAAAGAACAGCAGATTCTTAGTACTACCGATGCTTATAATGCCTCGCAAGTTCGCCGCGAGATTAGAGACCAAATCCTTCATGAAGGGCAAGCAATGTGGAATGACACCACCATAGTAGGTCAATGGACGAAGAGGTTAATTCCGGAGGGGAAGGTTTGGCTGCAGTGTAAACACCGACAGATTGATTACTTCCTGGCACAGGTATTGACCGGGCATGGGCGATTTAACGTTTAAGCATATAAGATGGGGAAAACAGACACAACCGGTTGTCCCTATTGTGATGAGGAGGATACGGTGGAGCATACTTTCTTTCGCTGTCGGCGGTGGTGTGATTTTAGAGCTGCAGCGAACACTGAATTAGGTATTGTGTTATCTGTTGATAACTTGGTTCCCAACCTGACAGAGAGCGCCAGGGCTTGGAATAGCGAGGTATAGTCTGGAAACCAAGGAGAAAGACACTAGAATGGCCTAAATAGTAATGTGACAGAAGGGTTCTACAGCTAGAGCTACCATTCTGAAGTGATGCATTGTTGCAGTTCCAGATGGTATGCTGTGACAGTAAGGGTTTTTTTTAGTTAGTGGAAATCCAACTCGTGATGTGAAGTGCCGTCTTTGACAGATTTTTTTCCTATACAAAAAAAAAAAAAAAAGTATTACTACTACGACTACTACTGCTACTGCCACTGTCAATGCTGCTGCCGCTGCTGTCACCTCCGCCACCACCACCGCCGCCGCCGCCGCCACCACCACCACCACCACTGCCACTACTGCCACTACTGCCACTACTACTACTGCTACTGCTACTGCTCCTGCTGCCGCTGCCGGTTCCGCTGCCCTTCCACCACTCCCACCACCACCCCGCCCCGCCCCACCCCACCCCAACATCACCACCACCACCACCACTACCACTACCACTCCTACTCCTACTCCTCCTCCTACTGCTGTTGCTAATAATAATAATAATAATAATAATAATAGCAACAATAAAGACAACAACAATTCGGGCTACTGCATTTCTAAGATATGCTTTTAAACTGTCTCTGAAATAAGCATTACAAATTATTTACCTACTAGTGGTAAAAGATAGCCAATGTCAATTCGCTTTCATATTTACAAAACTTCACCACATATAGAAAAAAAAAAAAGAGCGTAGATTATCCTTTTATAAAGGGTTGAGTCGATGGCTATACGTTATTCAACAGCTAGTCAGCGCATGCCTTGAATGTTCAGGCGTCATTAAAACCCCAGGCAAAGATCATTAGAAATTTATATTGTAATCGTAGTGAGGTTAGTAGTCACTTCTCTTCTACATCAATATTTTGGGCCACGGCGGAGAAGGTACACATTGAGAATGCGAGTTTAGGTATTTCAGAGAGTGTCTCATTCAATAATGATAACAATTTAAGATGTTCGTTTCTCTGATTGACACTAGCCTCCGAATGTGGTAAAAGCTCAACTCCGCACTCGGATTTATGGAATTGAAGCTTGGACAGCTTGTCTAAGATTTTTCAGCGCATGATATCTTTCAGTATAGCCTCAGTATGTCTAGATAAACGTTTGAGAATAATTGAACTACGTCAATTACTCTCAAACCTATATATAGACATACTGAGGTTGTACTAAAAGATATCATGAGTTAAAAAATCTGATGTGAATTCGCTCAATCTTCTCTACATTTGACAAGCTCATCCACACACACACACACACACACACACACACACACATACAGACATGCACACACACATTATATTCTTGCTTGTGTATAGCATTTAAGTTCATAAAATGTTTTTCTTCCCTGATGATTTACTCTTTGTATTTTAGTTTTCAGATACTTTCACATTTAGTAATAAGTACTTAGATATATAATACAACGTGCAGATGCTTAAACATTTTTTGCTGAAATAATAATATTTTTCAGTGGAAAGAAGCAAATAAAAGAATCCAAACATATACACCATAACTGTCAGATTATGAAATTGCGAAAATGTAAGGATGTAGCATGGGCCATCTGTAAAACAAGTAACGTTAGAAAAAAATCTGTTGTGTACCATTCACATGACTTTCTCTATATCCCTGCAACAAATTATTCTTAAAGATCTTATACTTCTATTTACGTTATAGCATAGGTTAAAATGATAGTCAAAAGCTGGTTGCTATGTCAATGAAGTTCCTTTGTTTATATGGATAGGAGTTGACAACTTCCTGTATGAGAAAAGTATAAGTTTTTCATAGCAGAAACCAAAAATAAGGAATGTCTAAAAAACTTAAGAAACTTAAGAAAAAAATGTATATAACATAAACTGTGTGTTTTAACGTGCTCTACATTTTTTGTGTGATAAATTTTTGTCCATCTCTTACGGTTTAGCAGTTATTCAAATTTCAGTAAAATTCATTCAGAATAAACTGTTCTTCAGAGGTATTCCCAGAAAATTAGAGATATAAATTTTATTTGTCAGGTAAATATCTTTGATATACAACATTTTAATGAAAATCGTTAGAGCTATTTTTGAGAAAATCAAAGTTTTCGAAAAAAGTTCCATGTAAAGGATAGTTGGGGTGGAAGGATCTTTCTCAAAATCTTCGTGTCGCATCCCTGGAAGATACTAAACTTAAATCCAAGTTTGGTACTTTACCGAATTTTCGTTTTTGAGTTATCGTGTTCACAGACACACGGACACACGGACACATGGACACACACACACGGACCTTTTTGTGAAAATGCTTTTTTTGGATATTGGGAACCCTAAAACATATATTTACGGTGAAATTTCGGTATGGAAATTTTGGGTGGAGTGCAATACCTTCTTTATACACTATGTACATAGTGCGTATAAAGAAAGTAAAAATACAGCAATATGAAATAGTTGAAGTTCTATTCGCTTGTATAATTTGTATTTTAATGTGCTTATAGATTATTTTTGCTGCAGTAAGCTTATAATTATGTATATGTTATGTTTACACAAAAGTATTCATCATTCAATCAGCATGAAGTAAAGGTTTTCACAAACTGTTAAGAGACAGTTAAAGACAGGCACATAGTTCGATACAATGTATACAAATACATTAACTTTTAATTTTTTTATTTCGAGAAAATAAAAAAATAATAAAAATCTGTCCGTATTAATATTATATAATTTTGAGTTAGATTTTCTTAAAATGCTAGGCTGAAGTTATAGTTACCTCGCTTCCTCTCTCTTTTTAACATAGAATGTATTTTTCATTGCGTACCTCTCTCTCTCTCTCTCTCTCTCTCTCTCTCCATGCTTTCAACTTTCTCATTCTTCAATTACTTTGGTCTGGATAGCTGAGTTTGATAAGTGCTGCCATTCTCATTCTGGGTAGTATGTTCAGCCCCTGCCCATACCAATGTTTTTTCGTACTTAAAAAGTAGGTTTACTGGCTGGTCAAAAAACTGCTGCACTTGGCTATTCCGCGACACCGGCGGCGCTCATATAATTCTGGCAATTCACAGCGAAGTTAATGAACAAATAAGTTTAATAACAAGTCCCACAATATGTGATTCATTTCTCCAGCCCCCCTCTCTCTCTCTCTCTCTCTCTCTCTCTCTCCCCCATGTGTGTCTCTAATATTTCGGAAACTGGTAGCAAGCCTATGCTTTTCTTGGGAGTTAACAAAAATTTTAATATAAGTAAATGCTTTAATGACGTATGTTTATTTCTCAAGCTTATTATTCGATTCAAAATATTAATTTTATCATGATAACTGGCTTATGCATGATAAAAACGAGGAAAACTTAGCATAAATTCTTAAATATTTAAGTTATCGAAATTCCTAACCGTTTAAAAAATGTTGCAAACCTTTGGCTTATAACCTTCACCTTGGAATCTTTCATAACAATCTATTCTTCAATCAACAGATACTCTATCACTAAATTTCATTCATAAAGTTACTCACAAAGGGGCCGCCGCGATCTCCAGATTTTAATCCAATTGTCTTTTTATGTTGTGGAGTTACCTTAAAGAACGAGTGTTACTGACACATCAAACGACTCATCAGCAACTGAAAAATGCTATCTCACAAGATATTGCTGATATTCGAAGACATTATCTGCAAAATGATGTGCGTGTAGTCATAGAAAGAATGGTGTACATTCAACAAGTAACAGAGGAAAGATTTCCAATGTTTTGATAACCCTCATTGCTTGTCCAGTATGTGACTTATTTTGTTTTCATTTTCTATGTCAAATATTATAATATTTATAACGGTTTAAAGTATGAAGTGACTTTTTAAAGACGCTTATATCTAATTTCGTAATCATTATTCGCACATTCTTAAATAAAAAATACACATTTTAAAAAATGAATTTTGTCATAGGTATGGCATCAATTAAAACGTCATTTCGGATGGCTCAATTGGTTAGCAGCTGGTCTTCTGATCACAAGGTCGCGGGTCTTAGACAGATAGTTTTTAAGTGTGCTAAAATTTTACCAACCCCATCTTAGTAGCTTTGCTGACATATAAAATAACTGCTGAAATTCCGGCACATTTGAGGCGCTGATTTGAACTTGGTAATTGACAATGTTTTTAGAAATTAAAAATTTGATTCTTTAGTCAATCAAAACAACCATAAATACTTAGTTACACATAAATTGGCATTTAGGGTTAACATTATCAAAGATAATCTTTTTAATAAAACATTCTCTTGAGATTTCTTTATGACTTTAAAATTAAATAGAAGTAAACAAAGAGTAGAAACGTTTTTTCCCTTACTTTTTCTTGGATCAGTCGTACACTTTCTATTTCATGCTTTGTTTTCATCAAGGAGCTTCCGAGAAGATAAATTTCCTTAGAGGTTCAAAATGGCAACTATCCTGAAATACGGTCAGTCCTTGTCAATCAAGATAAGCTATGAGTGTCCTTCCTCTCTCTGCTTCATCAGAGAAACACATCTGAAGTTGGCGATCTGTCGAGGTCAACTCCCCCTTCTTCTCTTTCTTCGTACAGACAGGCTCGCCGCGGGTTGATTTTGAGTATAGAACACGTCTGGCAGTAAACAATTTCCTTCTCTGCCAACTAGTGAAGTAAAAATGTTATATTCAATACTTTCTGTACCTGTTCAGCAAATTAATCTTACAAAAAGTGATTAATTTATTTACATCATACTAATCGAGATAAACATTCGCAGGAAAGGTCTTATTACTTAATTAGAAAGGAAATAAGGGAGCATACACATTTAAATATTTTTAAAAGTTGGTTGCTATGCGATTGAAATTCGGTTCTCTTTGCTTCGCCAGGATTAAAACAAAAGAAACAAAATTGACAAAACCAATAAGCGAATGCCTATTAAGGAATATCTAGGAAATGCTTAACTTTATAAAAAATATATAAATTACATGAATTGTGTGTTTTAACGACATCTACTTTTTTGTCTACCTGCTACGATTTACCGGTTATGCAAAAATCATCCAGAATGAAGGAGACTCTAGAGGCTGTTACCCGAATGTTTAAGATATACATTTATTTGTCATGTAGATAACCTTTATATATGGTATGTTAATCAAAATTGTTAAAGCCATTTTGAGAAAATTCATATTTTCCATATTTTCGAGTTCCCCCCCCCCCCAACAGAAAAAGGTAGTTAGGGGTGCCAGGGAAATTTTCTGAAAATCTTAGACGGAAGATGCTGAACTTAAATATCAAGTTTGGTATTTAACCGGCTTCTATTTTTTGCGTTATCTGGTTCATAGACACACGCCATACACACATACCCGTCACCTACTTTTTCTAAAAACGTATTTTTTCACACAGGGGACCCTTAAACATATATTTAGAATGAAATCTCGTTATTAGCTTTTTGGGTGGAGTGCAATAATTTCTCTACTTACGTCTTATGTCCGAAATTGAGAAAGATAAAAAAAAAAAAAAAAAAAAAAAAAAAAAAAAAAAAAAGTTATTTGCATTTAGCGGTGCTTAGTTACTTTACGTTAATTATTAAAACTAAGGTTTAACATCTTAAAAGTGGATAGCAGTAATTATTGTATATCTGTTACAAGGATGCAGATTGGATTATAGCAGGAGACATTATCATAAGTAAATTCGAGATCAATGAACCGAACATCACAAAGTGAACTATTCAACCCTTTTCCCATTATTTATTTGTATATGTTACATGAACATTGAGCGAATGCGCGTTTCACTTGCACTGTAATGACCTCTAGCGCACTTAGGTGAATGACCCGCTCAAGACAGCTGGTCCCTGTGACCGCGTTCGCTAAAGTCTATCACTTTGGTGCTCCACGGCGCAGAGGATCCTGGGTTCGAGTCCCGCCTTGGGCATGGGTGTTTGTGTGTTAGTAAATGTATATATGATGTGTATGCATATCTAATAAGAGAAACGTTAAATTAATAGGTCAACTAAGGAAATATAGGGAAGTGGAAAAAAGGAATGCATTGCCGAAGTCCTGACAAGCCTCCAGAACTGTATTTACTTTTTAAAAAAAAAAAACACTGCATTCATCCGCTGTGAAAGCCAACTGCCAGTTACTACTTTGTGTTCGTGCTGTAAAGACTAGGGTTTACCCATTATGCATCCCAAAATTACTGCTTATTCAAAAGTGTGTAGTGTGTTAATTACTTTAAATTACTCTTATTATTATTATTATTATTATTATTATCATCATCATCATCATCACTGTTCCTGTCTTTTTATTCAACCATTGAAATTTCTATCGAAAATCGAAAATCGCAAATTAATGCTTAAATAAAAAACTTAGGCATTATAATTTAATGTATAAAGGTCAATGCGTGTATGTGTATGTATGAATAAGTGTATTTATACATATATTGGAGCATATGAGGTTAGTGTAGATATATTTATTATTTGGGGTTTAATAGATAAACATTGCTTGATATTCGATAACGACAGTTGGTAGAAGAGTTCACTAGTGAAATTTTAGTTAATTTAGTTTGGTTTAGGGCCACTTAGAACAATATACACTTTTGGAACGTCCAATCAATGGCCTGGTTTAGCCCTTTTAGCAGCGATACAAAGAAGATAGCCACAGTCAGTGTGTGAGGGGAAACTAGTTTGGGAGTCTCTGCTAGGAAGCGGACGTTTAGCTGGACGTCAAGGGCCATCAGTTTAGGATGCCTTCTTAAGGGTAATAAATTGCATATACTTTAATTTATAATTATGTATATTAAATTGAGATTTATTTAACTACTGTGGTTTTCAGCGTTCACTGGGCGTTAAAGACCGATTAAATAAGTATAGTGCAATGGATTTAAGCTCCATAAATAAAGTTTATGCTTTTTTAGAACATGTCCACACAAGCAAATTTAGGTTTACAAGATAGTGCCTCACCTTTAATAGAACTTATATACTTTTACGATCATTCAATATTTATTATTACTATAATTGTAATAGTAGCCCCGTTCATATCGCCGGACTGTGTTGCGATTTCCCGACGAGGTACCAGTTTAGCTGCAACGGAGCTAAATGTACCGAACCTCGGGACAGAGGGTTGGCGGAGTTGCAGGAGCGTCCGGGCTTCCAAGAAGGACGCCTTATATGTATGTATCTATGTACTTATGTATGTACGTATGTATGTGTATTTTATAGGCTTCCACACCGTTGCATCGATTTCACCAAACTTGCCACAGATAAAATTTGGCACAAGGCAAAAATTACTGTCCAACTTAGAATTAGAAATTCTGTCCCATTTTACAAGACTATTTCATTTCATTTAATACATATAAAACTCCCAAGTTCATCTATATTTTTCTCAGTAATTGTCGTAACTGCTAAAACCTTGCCAATATAGGAAAAATAATTACCTACTCAGGATTTCACGACATAACAGAATAACAAAGTAGCAACGAGTTTACCTATTATTCAGTAATCTAATATTTTAAATTAGTCGTGAGCTAATAAAACAGTAAAATAATTACAACAGCTATTACGTTTGAGAAAGCAAAGCCGATATTGTCGTATGGGTGACGGATTTACAACATTTTGAACCGCATTATATTCCCTTCCTAGGTGGAACATAGGACAAGAACGAAATTACGCCAGCGAGTTCTATTTGATGCTAACATTTTCACTTCTCTCTAGGTCTTATTGACAGCAACCAGCTCCTTCTCAGCAGTTCTTTTCCAAGTGGTTTTAGGTCTTCCCCTTCTGCGACTTCCTTGTAGGTTCCAGTTCAATGACTATCTTGCTATATTCTCTGGTGGTTTCCGCAGGACGTGGCCAATCCACCTCCACTTCCTTTGCAAGATCTGTTGTTGAATTGGACTCTGGTTTTTAGCCTCCCATATTAAACTGGAGGCAGTACATGTCTTATCCCGGGGGAAAGAACTATTAAGAAGAGAAATATAAATCATAGCCAAGAATATAAATTATATCACGAAGATAAAATATAAATGTAGAGTGAAAATGGGAAGGATAGAAAGACGTTTAACACGTATAAGTCACGAGCTCGGGGTACAAGATCCGTTACCTGCTGTGCATTGACCCAAGGGAAAAAGGCGAGAATGCCCTGCCTAAGGAAAACTAACGGGACACAAGACAATGATTCCCGCTGGTCAGGCGACAGTGTAAGGCACTTGGTGAAGAACTTCCGAACATCCAGGATGTCAAATTTAGAATTCGTGATGGAGCCGCACAGGCTACCTTTTAATTGTGAGGCAATTGACGAAGAACCTCCGCACGACCAAGATGTGATACTTGAACGCGTGGTGTAACCCTTAGTTGTGACGGAAGTAAGTGATTTTAAGACCGATCATAGTACGAGACATATCACTGCATCAAACGAATACATTATAATAGTCATAATAGTCACGTGCGGGTAAAGTGTAACGTCACAGCGGAAAATTAAGAAGTATGCGCGTGTGTTCTACTGCGGAAAAAGGCCGGACTCAGTTAATAAAGCGCTTGTGTCTCACCACAACCTGAAAGGGCATGCCAGTAAAACCCTGAGCTAAGCCAACTCAAACCTACACCATTCCCGCTAATCAACACCCGCTCCGAGACACGAACACAGAACCGCAACAAATGGCACCCAACGTGTCAGTCTGTCAGTGTTTATGTATTTGTGTGTACATGTGTGTGTGTGTGTGTGTGTGTGTGTTAAATACCAAACTTAGTATTTAGCTATAGTATATTGCAAGGTTCCGACACCAAGATTTTCAAGAAAGTCCCCCAGCCCGAACTACTTTTGAAAGTTTCCTCAAAAATGGCCCTAACGATTTTGATAAAAATATCGAATATTAAAGATATTTACATGATAATTAAAATTTATATATTGAATTTTTTGGGAAAACCCTCTGAAGACATCTTTATTCTAGATGATTTTTTCTGAATTTTGCATAACTGGTAAGAAATAAACAAAAACCTTACTATTCAAAAAATTTAGATCGCGTTAAAACACACACATTTATGTAATATACGATTTAAATATCTAGTTATATAAGCATATATATTTCGTGGAGTTGATCATTCTCGAGATATTCTTATTTATTGGTTTCAGCTTTAAAATACACAAACTTTTCTCATACGGGAACTTGTCAACTCCTGGCCAGGTAAAAAACGGATTTATCCCATAGGAATCAAATTTAAAACACCGACTGTCCACTACAGACGTCATGGATGGGGTGCAGTATTAGAGGGTGAGACGTGGTCAGCGCCTCGAGTCCCCCCGGCCGGTTAAAGGGGTCCTCATGACCTGGAGCCACTACTTCTCCATCAATTGGCCCCCCAGTGAGCTTACGAGGCTGAGTGCACCCCGGGCCAGGTCTCCCAGCGGGTTACAAATCCCCACGCCGGTACTGGGGATCGAACCCACCGCGCTAAGGAGACGACCTAAGACCGTTTCTACTAATGTTTATTTCGGTTAGCATGAAGTAGACAGAAGAATAAGCTTATTGACTATAGTTTGGTACAGAGATGTAGAAATAATCATGTGAATGGAACACACCATTATTCATGGTACCCTAAA
This sequence comes from Hymenopus coronatus, assembly GCA_030762935.1. NCBI lineage: Eukaryota > Metazoa > Arthropoda > Insecta > Mantodea > Hymenopodidae > Hymenopus > Hymenopus coronatus. The sequence goes on from CM060881.1 coordinate 60,324,212, forward strand.
ACGTGTATTTTCTGTACAATATCGGTATCGAATTTTGAGTAGAATGCACTACCTTCTCTATGCACGTATGCACTAAGTATAGAAATTAAAATCCTGATGTTTCATTCACAAGACTTTCTCTAATTATTGTTAAAATCTTCCATCTACTTTATAAATATCCAGATAAGCACTAGAGTCGCCCTCCGTGATGTAATTGTTCATATACCCAAGATCGCGGGTTCAAACTCGGAGAAGGTCGATGGTTTTTTTCTGGCGTAAAATCCTTAACATGGTTTCCTTCGGAAGGGAAGCAAAGCCTGATAGGGAGGCCTCTGAGCAAAATTAAGCGGTCTTTCACACCCAGTATAGAATGGGACGCTGAGAAATACTGCAGTTAAAGGGCATCCATAAATAGAACACTATGTTTTATTTATATACATTAGCATAAATTGTCGTATAACTTGCTTAAATATAAGTAGAAGGGAAATAAAGGAGTGCACCAGGCTAAAACGATAGTCAATTTTTGTTTTAAAAAGCTGATCACCATGTGGTTGAAATCCGTTTCTATGTAGGGCCAGGAGTTTACAACTTTCAGTATAAGAAAAATTTAGGTATTTTGAAACATAAACAAATAACAAAGAATATCTCAGAAATGGTCAATTTCACAAGTTTTTGTCTATTTCTTACGGTTTATCAGTTACACAAAGGTCAGCAAAGTTCATTCAGATTAAAGAGATCTTTAGAGGCTATTCCCAGAAAATTCAGGATATACATTTTATTTGCAATGTAAATATCTGTAATATACGTTATTTTAATCAAAATCGTTAGAGGCATTTTTGAGAAGATAAAAACATTCGAAATTTTTTCCATGTAAAAGGTTGTTTGAGGTGGGGGATTTTTCTCGGAATCTTCTTGTTTTATCCCTGAAGAGACTAAACTTAAATACTAAGTTTGGTATTTTACTGATCTTTCGTTTTTGAGTTATTGTGTTCACAGACACACGGACCTTTTTCTAAACTTTTTTTTTTGGATACAGGGGACCCTAAATCGTGTATTTCCAGCTGAATCTCGAAATCGAATTTTTGTGTGGTGAAATTACCTTCTCTATACACGATGTATAGTACGTGTATAGAAATTAAAAATGATAGATTTTATTCACTACTTCTGTACCTGGTAGGTTTGTGTTGAAAGAAGTGGCACTATGCGTGCACTTTTCTTGGCGCTCGCCTCAGACTTCAGTTAATATCAGACATCATATTAACTGAGATAAACCCAAATTAAGCTTGTCTTATTACTTACTTCTTTGTAAGTTCTAGAACACGCACAACCAGTTGCGAGATTTTCGGTTTCTATAGTTGTAATGTGTGTTACAAAGAGAAAAATGGCCGCTTTAAGCATTTGACATCGGTAACCAGACACAGAAGGGACTTTTCACAGAAAACATGGCAATTGTGTTTCAATGCCAAGAGTACAGCTATTGTATCTCATTTGTTACCGTAACCACCATTGCTTAGCTGTTCAATAATAGCACACATTTTTTGTAACAAAGATGCAGATTATAATTAATATTACAAATTTTAAACGCATTTAGAGTTAAATGATGCTAAAGATTTATTTAAATTACTGATAATTTGATTTACTAGTATTGAAGGGTTTTTTAATTAATACCTGGGAAGAACCAGACAGTAGCCTACCAGAAAGTTTGTTGTCGAATCCCCGTCATAAACTGCTCTTTTATTGGTAACATTTTCGAGAAGTTTGTCTTTATAAAAAATTACTTTAACGATTTTTATTAAAAATAAAGAAGGTATATTAAAAATGTTTACATGAAAACTAAAAGTTAATCCTGAACTTCTTGGGAATATCCCTGAATTCTATAACTGGTAAACCGTAAGAGAGACAGAAACTTACAATACAAAAAATGATCTAGCCAAAACTCACAATTCCTGCCCTATACTAGTAATATAGAAACATATTATGTAAAGCTTTTTGTTTTTGTTATAGAATCAGCCCTTTTTACCATATTACAGTCCAATTTAAACAGTCATACGGCAGCAAACTTTTAATTTGTCTTCTACTGCATCTCTAGCATTGGGATCCATGCGTTGAGCAAGTGCACTTACTTTGCTACCAAATATTTCGTATTTGGCACTTAGCGAGTTAATTCAGGATAAAACAAGGTGATCAACAAGTTTTTCTTTAGATTGAAATTCTAATATTGATTATGTTACCAACCTACAATTTTCAGAGTAAATAATTTTAGTTGTGTGGTGGCTTATTTTAGATCTTTTTAGTATTCCAACTGTTGAACTCCATTGTTTCCCAGCTTCTAACTTCATCTTATGTGACGCAAATGTTAAATTAAAAATGTATTATCCTGAATTGAAATAAATTCAGATTTTTTATACAAAATAAAAAAATATTTATCGCTAACAACAAATTATCCCTACGACGTCAAAATCTTTCATGCATTCCCTTAAAATTAAGTCCATATATACCTATAATTTAAAATTGATGTCTAATCTTACAAAGTTTTTTGGATTTTATTAATTCAACACATTTCTCAGTTATCATTAAAAACAAAACTCTTACTTACATAAGCATTACACAAAGTAAGGTGAGAAACAGTTACCTACAAGGGTAAAAATTGTAAAATGCCAAATAAAACGGTTGTTAGGTGTCGCACTCCACACAAATGTTTTGCTAGAACTTCTGGTTGCATCAGGTGATAAAAAACGACTGGTTGTTTACATATGTACAAGTTTTGTGACAATTAGTCCGGGTGCTTCTTACTGTATTCTTCTTATACCTTCCTACCTACTGGTAACTGTCAATCAGGACACTGTATAAACGTGTAATATGTATTAACAAAAACAGATAAAATGAGAAGCTTTTGTAAACATGGTTTGCGGAAGATTAAGTAGAAAAAGTCATGTGTATGCAGAACATCATATATTTTTGACAGTTGTGAAATTTGGTAATCTTCAATAAACACATCCCCCTCGCCCCTAGTGTTATAGTTGACCGAAGACATTTGAATGAAAGCGAATTAGTTTAGATTAAAACCGAACCCTATAGAATGTTATGGACTCGTGTACGCAGGTTTTGTTCTGAAACCTACAATTTATAGCAATCACATCTCTGAAACCATCTATACATCAATGAGTAAATGACTTCTGGCACGATGCCTCTAGCGGCGGAGAGTGAAACGAGCATATTTCACAACCTCTATCGAGTTTCATCAATGTTAACCAACCCTTCCAACTACTATATTCATAACTTCCGTTAAAGCAAAGGCTTTCCCACGACAATCACTCCGTTACAATGTATATGTTTTCTCTGTTACTGTTGAGAAATTAATTTCTATTACAAACTGAAACTACATTAGCACCAAGTCGTATTGTGCTACCAGGTCTGCGCTTCTCTCTCTCTCTCTCTCTCTCTCTCTCTCTCTCTCTCTCTCTATCTATCTATCTATCTATCTATCTCTCTAGCAGGTATGTGCAAAATACACAGCAGATAGAGAAGGAATTGTATTTCATCCAAAAGTTAGATGCCATAAAAGGTCCCTGAGTATCTGTCAATCTGTGTGTGTGTGTTTGTGTGTGGACGAAAAGTTGGCTAAATACCATACTTGATATTTAAGTTCAGTATCTTTCAGAGATGTGACAACGATTTTCACTCAAATATTCCACACCAAATTACCCTTTACATGGAACTTTATCGAACTTTTCGGTTTTCTCAAACATTACTCTAACCATTTTGATTAAAATGTATTTTTTCTTCTTCTATTTTATAGACCGAAGTATTTACGAGATATTCCACGTTACTGGTTTCAATTTTAAAATACTTTTATTTTCCTCAAACGGCAAGTTTTCATTTGTTTTGTATATTTTCTATTTTACTCTTCACCATGGAAAGAGGACAGTATTTTGAAGACAATCGGACAGTAGCAGCTTTAAACAGATTTCACTATCGCTTTATCCTAGTGTATTTCCTTACAAGGAAGAAAGTAGTGTATGCATTTATTTATTTTCTGCTATTGGGTACAGCCTAATGTCGGAGTTAAATGTACACAATTCACTTTCAACAAAAATCCTACAGTTAATAGCAGTATTACAAATTAATAATAGTAATACACCTGACATACTATATATACATGGTTTTTGAAATAGCTAACTACTTATTAGTCAGTATAGCAATACTTATGTCAATTAACAGCATGTTTATGAACAGTTACTATGAAGCCTCAACATTAAAAGTTACAGAGCAGTTTTTGAAGTCATTAATCACTTCAAAATATTTACTTTAATTAATTATCTATTCTCTTTAAACTTCCCCTAAACTTCTTTAAGGTCAGAGGGCAACCTAAAGGGATGCTATAGTAATTCATTCCATTCTTCAATGCTCCTATTAACAAAATAAAAATTTCCTAGTTCGGTACCGTACCTTCTACCCTAAATTTTATACAACTTAACGTTCCGTCCACAACATGCCGGGCTTTCTTACTTCTTTCTAATGTTCATCCATGTATTTAAACCAGCATAAGATTTAAATAGTGCGACTAACCTATGTGTTTTACGCCTAACTTTTAACGCCTCCCATTTATTTTCTTCGCCTTTCCTAAGGCCAAAATCTTTACCTCTCTTTATGAATTTTACAGCCTCCCTCTGTACCTTTTCCAGCGAATTGGTTTGATTAGCTCTGTATGGGTCCCAGTATGCTACTCCATATTCCATAACCAGCCGCATTAAAAACTTGTAGGCAATTTCCGTGCCCTATGGGCTGCCCTTTTTCAGTATTCTCATTACGAAATGTAATGTCTTCCACGCATTGCTAAAAATCGAATTTATAATACCATCCGGCATTACTTGACAGGCACACTATCAAATATTTGCAGCTGTCTACCTGTGAAATTTTTTCCCCGTTTATAAAATAGCTATGGAAAATCTTCCCCTTAGATCTACTAAACACTTACTTTTTCCAGCATTAATTGCCATTTTGTTTATGGCGGCTCACGTACTTATTTAATTTAGGTGATCCTGAAGAGCGTATATGTGCTAGTTGTAATTAATACAATCGTCGGCGAACTAACCTGTCTGGCATTTATGTTTATAACTATATACTTAACAAACATAAAAAGTAAGGGACCCAGCACTGAGCTTTGGGGCACGCCCAAACTTACAACCCCTCCCCTTCAAACAGTTCTTTACCGACTCTTAATTTATGTGTTCTCACTTTCAAAAAATTCTCAATCGATGATACTACGCAGTTATTGATTTCTATTTTTGCTAGCTTCAGGATGCATAAATTATGCGGCAGTACGTCAATAGCTTTAGAAAAGCCCAATACTACTGTATCAGTCCTTTCCATTGCATCCACCTCATTTTCAAATCCTGAGATAGTGAGGTTATTTGATTTTCACACGAACACCCAGATCTAAACCCATATTGCACTTCTTTGGCCATTTTTTTTTTTTTGCTGTGTTTTCTCACTCCTCCTGTATGTATTCTGTAATTAAATGCTGTTATACTTTACACAATACTGAAGTTAGATAACAGGTCAATAATAATTATTTATTTATGTTTTTTACCCCCTTTATATATTGGAGCTACAGTAGCAGTTTTCCGGCATAGTGAATTGACATGAAAAACAAGAGCATTAGATAGGTAATAATGACTTCTCCACTTAATTTTAAAGATTTTCGTAGGTATGTTATCCCGTCCTGTCGATTTTCCATTCTGTAGCATCTTGATTCTTTTACATAATTTGGATGCCATTATTTGAAAAAGAATTCTATATCATCCCCAATGTCCTGTTCAGAACTATCATACAATTTTTGAAAAATCGATAAAAAATGTGAATTCAATATACTGGCTTTGTCGTTATTTACAACAGCAATTGTAATTATAAAAATCTTTCCAACCATAATTTTCTCTTTAACGGATTTGTTCTTGCAACTTTTCATCTTGTAATTGCTTGGTTAATTCTTTAAATTTATTAAAATGCCATTCTGATTTCCTCCTTTTATGATACGCTTGCCTAGTCTTTCTTTTAAGTGATCTAATAAATTTTGTATATAATTTAGGATCGGCGTAATTTTTCAAAACTTTAAAGGGTACATGTTTCATAATTGCTTCCGAAGCAAGTGTTTGGAAATTAGCCCAGGCGTCCGTTACACTATTGGTAGATTGTACAAATGCCCCATACTGTACGTTAAAAAGTTTTGGATAGCAGTCCCGTCCACTCACTGGATTTTCAGCTAATTGGTGATTGCTCTATTTCAAACTTTTTTGTTGTCCCTTCCAGTTTACCTCTAATTGCACACAAATGCTGGTAAAACCTCGCGTGCAGAAAATAAAGGTTCAGATCTGCAAAAGAATATATCCAGTAAGATATAATATCATTTCTCGTATCATTTATCTCTATCGTCATGATGTAGGTAAAAGAATGCTATTTTGTAAGAATAATTTCTTTGCACGACAGGTAGAGTAAGGCATGTGAGGCAAACACATTGTATTTTATCACGAAAGTTATGTTACCATTTTTGTTTTGGATTTAATGAAAATTATCAAATATTTTAATTAAGTTTAATAATTTAAAATTAAATTAAATTGCAGTTTTAATTATTTACGTTCTTTAACTACAGCAGTTGTTAGCGCGTGAGTCTATTTAATTTCCTAAGATAGCACTTTATCGGGCTTCAAGTTCTTTTACGTGAAGTAAATCTTCGACACGCGACCAATGGCTTTATTACCTTTCAAAAGAAGCCGTGCTAAGGATTTGCACTCCCGAAAAAAGAAAACATCATCACCTCCGGCTTTGAACACGCGAACTTGAACCAGTGGATAACATGCTACCTCTAAACCAGCAGGACGACTTTAATACATAGGTTACGAACAATAATATTAATAATACGTAATAATAATAATAATAATAATAATAATAATAATAATAATAATATGAGAAGAAGGACAATATAAAATTGCAACTCCTTATAAACTGGAATTTCAAGTTTAAAACAAATATTTGGTGTGTTCCATTCACATGTCTATCTCTATCTATTCTGCAAACAATTCTTACAAAAGATTATATTTTTATCTAGAGCATGCTAATCAAAATAAACATCACCAGAAATCATTTTACTTAGTTTCTTATAAGTAGTAAGGAAATAAGAAGTACACAGGCTAAATCTACGGTCAAATATTTTAAAATCTGTTGCTATGCGTTTGTCATTGGAATTCGATTCTCTTTCCATGTGCAAGGAGTAAACCAAAAGAAACATGAAACAGATGAGCACTTCCGACTTGAGAAAAGTTTAATCATTTTAAAATTGGAATCTTGGAAATAAATGAAACGGGAAATATCTCTGAAATAGCTATACAAAATATATTAAATAAATATGACACAAGCTGTCTGTTTTAACGAAATCTACATATTTTGAGTAGTACCCTACTGTTTCTCTCTTACGGTTTCCCAGTTATGCAAAAATCATCTAGAATGAAAAGACCTTCAGAAGCTATTCTCAGAATATACAAGATATACATTTGATTTTTCATGTAAATATCTTTAAAATACAGAATTTTAAACAAAATTGCTATAGCCATTTTCTTAGAAATCTAACATTTTCAAAAATGTTCCATTCCAAGATTGGTATTTAATCGACTTTTCGCTTTTGAGCTATCCTATTCACAGACACAAGAACACACTCATTCACACACGGACTTCATTCCTCTAATGATGATGATGATGATTATTATTATTATTATTATTATTATTATACAGGTGACCCTAAAATGTATATTCTCAGTGAAATCTTGGTATCGAATTTTTGGGTGGAATGCAATACAATAACATAAGGGGGTTAGTATAAATATGTTTATTGTTTTGGCGTTACAAATAAACACTGAAATGGCCGTTAATTACAGTTAATAGAAAAGTCCATTGGTGACGGTTTCGGTAATTAGGTTAACTAAAACAGAACGTCATTTGCAACGCCTAATCATTGGTCTGGCTTAACCTTCCTAGCGCCGCAGGTCTATCCACGGCAATGGAACAAAGCTAGCCACTATCAGTGTGCATGTAGGAAACTTGTTAGCAGTCTTTGGGAAGTCACTGCACGACGAAGGTCAGACTGGACGTCAGGTGCTACATGGTCAACGGACATAAGTGTATGATGCCTTGGTATGGGTAATAAATTGTGTTCTTGCTTTAATTTATAATGTAACTTTCGTGTGTACCCGTTTTCCCTTCTAGCAATAACTGATCCTGACCACCAGTGAAATCTCATTCTCCAAGTATTATGACCTGCCATTTCGCTTACTTTGCGTTCTTAGAGAATTCTGTTTCAGTTATTTGTGATTGTTGTGTTAGGTCTAACGCCACATGTATAATAGAAACGCCCGATATATAGGCAATAATAACCTCTCTTCTTGTGTAGTAGGGACAATTTTAGAGAAAGTAAAAGTGTCAACGCATTCGGGTAATTCACGTTAGATTATTAAACTTTAATTTCTAAATTATATATATATATATATATATATATATATATATATATATATACATACATATAGAAGCTATAAGGACATTGATATTGTCTCAACCTTAGGGGAATAGCGGGTTCAGAATAGAACAACTCAGCTTGGCTTAATACTAATTATTTTGGTTTATTGAATCTAATTACCAGCAGTGCCGGGTTTACAATGTGAGGGGGAAATGAAGCTAGAATACATGACGAATCTTACCTTGAAGTATTGTTGTGTATCGAGGAGGAGTCGTGGAGGCTACATCGTTCGGACTTAGCGGGTCTGAAAGACGGAAAGATTGATAGACAGCTTCACGGCCCTCATTCCAGAATGTAACTATTCAACCGATCGGCGCTATCACGCCCCCTTATATCAGTTCGATCAGACCCAATCCTAATGACGTATGTTTTCTTTATGTGATGAGCCGACGCCTAACTTGAGCGTTGGATTGAGCGGAAACACGTGATCGAACCGTGTTGTCTGATGCAACAATGTTCCAGAGCTTTCCATGGAAATAACGTCATTCCAAAACTCCCATGTGGTAATGCTAAGGAATCCTGGTATGCCCACACACATCCTGTCACGAATGAATCTTAGCAAAGTCTCTTAAATCAGAAAATATAAAATATGAAACCAAAAGAATTCAGAAATTTGACAGGGCATTATTTCTTTCAAAGTATTGTAAAATAAAAATGCTCCTCCTACACATACATGCGACAATATTGGGATTCATATATACAGTAAAACTTCTCCAAATTCTTCCCTTAAAGTCGATAGTTCCAAAGTATTTCCGTTTCACGCAACTTAGAAAACATTTTAGTGTATTGAGACAATAGTTATTTTACATATAATAACCAATTCCTGCACACCAGTGGTCTATATAAAATAAGTTAAAATAAATTAAATTGAAAAATACTATCAGATTTGAAATTCCAACATCACTCCGGATCTTCAACTGTGTACACAGCACTCTGCTACTGAGCTCAAAATACTCGTCATATGATTCAAGTATCCTGATAATCCTTCAAGGTGATCTCAATTAATATTCGAGATGATTTTCAAAATTGAGGATAAGTTACAGTTAAGTACTTATGGTTAGCTTGTGTTTTGATAACTAGAAGTAAAGGTTTAATGCACTTAGGAATATCTCATTCAACATCGATCTAGAAATCTGAGAGCCATGGTTTGGGTCCCGGACGTAGTGTTGAAGTTGTATATATTTTATGGTTAACCCGTTTTGAAAAGAGATAGAAAATGATGCCACATGTACGGGACTTCAGAAGCTTCTTCTTCTTCTTTTCTTCTTCTGTTTCACAGATTACACTCAATATTCTCTTCCGACATAATTGACCATCTCATTCTTGAACGCCATATACTTATTTTCCCTCGACACTATAATTGATGGACAACTTTTGGTATCCTGTCATAATACTTTCTGTTGAATGTTGGTACCATTTGTGCCTATATTCATTCGTCTTAATTGTATCCTAAATATATTGAGTGCTTCTTCAGTAACATTATTTTATATTATGTTGTATTTTAAGCATCCTTACTCACCCCTCAGATATTTCAGCTCAGATAACTATATTGTCCTTCTATCATTCTGTAGTATTACCCATAATTCACAATCATACATTAACCTAGCACAGCCATAACTTTATAGACTTTTTATTGGGTTTCCTTTCACAATAACATACTGTTCTATAGATCGTATCTATCATCCTAGGACTTCAGAAGCTATATCTATAAATGCAAAATATAAATTTTATTTTTATTATAAATATCTTAAACATATGGTATTTTAATAAAAGTTGGTAAAAATTTTTATGAAATAAAAATATCGAAAAAATGTTAATGTAGAGCATCATTTCGAACGATTTCCTCTTAAAACCCTCGTGTTGCAGATCTGTAAGATCTTTAAAATAAATGACTTCTTTTGTACTCATTGAAAGTTTCGTTTTAGAGCTTAGCTGTTCTCTCTCTCTCTCTCTCTCTCTCTCTCTCTTACAGACATGCATACATATAAATAAACCAACAAATATTTCTCTAAAATATTTTTTTTAGGATTGAGGTCTTAAAACCTTTCGGGTGAAATCTCGACAGAGAATTTTTGGAGAGGAAGCAATACGAGATCATTAATGACTGCTTCTATACACCTGAAACATATTTAGAAATTTTGAAAATTATTGGCATTTTCTGCTGCACAAGCTCCAGGAAATTATCTCTGAACGGAGTAAGAAACGCACGAAGGGAGAAGAAAACGCAGGTAAGAGTTGGATTCGGCTGTACGAGCACCTGAAATGTGACATCTACCGTATTGCTGGGAGACTTTTACGATTCAATAAAACGGAGGAATCCTTACTTTATACGTCTCAGCGAACAGCGAGTACAGCGTTTTATTTGCTATTTCACAAGAAGAAGGTAGCTGTTTCGTGAAATGCATTCCTTTGAACATCTTTGCACCACTCACAAACAGAGATAGCACGTACATATCTGGGGCCGAATGCATAACGGAAAACATTTATTTATGGGGTAGGAATAAGATGGTTGTAAAGGTAAACTATGAAGAAAGCAATGCCAAGAGCACCTATTTATAGTCACGCATTTATCAAACATTTATATTTTACTGAAGTAGGAGTTTCAAAAGTAATTCAAACATCGTTAGTGTATTTGAGAAATTTCTGAGCATCACTAAGATGATGTACCAACACTGTTGCCTGCGAGTGAATGTCTCAGCTTGTGCAACCCAGCATTGTTAGGACAAGCATTTTACTTTCTTCTAGCACCTATTTACGGTAGGTAGAGGAATTGTTGCATTCTACCCAAAACATTCCATGAGGGTTTCACCAGGAGTACTTGTTTTGAGATACGCTGAATCAAATGAAACCTTTAGTTTTTCTATATAGTATATGCTACACATAGAGAGGATATTACGCTCCACCAAAAAATTCGATACTGAGATTTTTTTTTTTTTTTTTTTTTTTTGGTAGTGTTTAACGCCCGCTTTAACTACTAATGGCACCGCAGGCGGTTCGATACTGAGATATTACCAGAATCTACTGCATTGAAAAAAAAAAAAGCATTTAAGAAAAATATTCGTGTGCATGCGTGTCGGTGAGGCGTGTGTCTGTGAACACGATAACTCAAAAATGAGAAGTTTTGATAAAACACAAATTTGGAATTTAAGTTTAGTGTCTTTCAAAGATGCGACATGAAGATTTTGATAAAAATCCCCCACCCCAAACTACTCTTTACATGAAAAAAATTAAAAAATTTGGATTTTCTCAAAAATGGATCTAAAGATTTAGATTAAAGTATTGTATATGAAAGGTATTTACATTACAAATAAAATGTATACCTTTAATTTTCTGGGAGCTCTTCATTCTGGATGAATTTTTGATGAATTTTGCATAACTGGTAAATCTTCCACATAAAATATGTAGGTCTCATTAAAACACAGCATTTATTTCATGTTAATGTTTTTATGAAGTTGACCATTTCTAAATATTCCTTTATATTGGTTTCAATTTTATATTACTTAAATTTTTCTCATATACGAATTTGTCTGCTCCTGACAGTACAAAGAAACGGATTTTAACCCTGACAACTAGCTTTAAAATATTTTAGTATCGCTTTAGCCTTGGTCATTTCATTAATTCCCTTCTACTTAGAAGGAAGCAGCAATAAGGATAATTTCTGCTAATGTTAATCTAGATTAGCACGAAGTAGATAAAATAATAATTTTTTTTAACATTATTTGTTGCAGAGATGTAGAGAAAGGCATATGAATGGAATACGTCAGATTTTTTATTTTCTCTACAACGTATCTACTATGTGCGTAGTTTGTAGAGAAGGTATTGCATTCCAATCAAAACTTCAATGGCAATTTTTCTTAAAAACAATATACCAAATAATGAATTTTAGAAAATGTGTGTGGCCGTGATGAACTCTTCATTCTGAATGACTTGTGCAAAACTGGTAAACTCGATGAGATATATAAAAACTTGCTGTACAAAACATACAGAGCTCGTTACAACACACTATTTATGTCATATACATTTTGTCATGGATTTAAAAATTTCTGAAATATTAGAAACTTTGGTTTCAATTTTAAAATACCGGTTTTTAAAGGATTTTACAGTCGATTTAACCTAGTTTATTTCTTTATTTCCCTTCTACGTATAAGAAACTATATTACAAGACGATTTCTGCTGAAGAGAAACACATGATAATGACATTCTTTTAAATTTAATTTTCCAATAAGTACTTAAATTTCTCAAACGGGAAATAGTAATCTTTTTTTACTCCCAGCCATGCAAAAATATGATGATTTTTGCCATCACATCAACTAGCTTTTCAGGAAACAATCACTGAAAATATGAGATTTTTACCAAATTTGTGATTGTTTGTTTGCACTTCTAAACAAACCGTTTTTTTTCTCTATATAAGTGGCAGAGTTGTTTATCTTGCGCCGTTTTTAAATATCTGAGATAGCATATAAGCAAAATGGTGCTAGACATTTCCAATGGTGAGCGTATCCCATTCATCTCCGTTTCTTAAAATTACATTCTTCTTCATAGATATCAAAAGTTCCTTGCAGAGCAATTTTCACTAGATTGTTATCAGGTTTGGACAATAGACTCTATAGAAGCTTTGTTTTATATTTGATCATAAATTATAAACAAAGTTCTCATGAAAATAAATATATATAATATATATTTAAAAAAATTACAAATTGAAGGTCTAAAATATTCCTGTATATTTTATTTTATTCCTGTATATTTATTTCCAGACCATTTTTTCTGCATATACATTAAGAACACTAGTACCAAATATTACACATAAATATAAAATAGGATCCACAAGGAGCATATTTATATAAAACAATTAAATTTTTAACTAAACAGATAAAAAAGTTGAAAATATTTGGATTAGATAGCAAACATTTTGTACACAAACTACTATAAGTCAGAGAAATATAAATTTGCATATATATATTAGATTTTCACCTGTCATTCCCCTTAAGAGATTTTACTATCGTTTTAACCTAGGATAATACCTAGAAGGGAATGAGTAATAAGACCATTTCTAGTGATGTTTATCTCGATTAGGATGAAATAGAAAGATAATCTTTTGTAACAATAGGTTGTGGCGTGTAGAGTAGGTAGAAAAATTCATGCGAATGCAATACATTGATTTTTTTACAACTAGACAAAGTTTTTAAAAAAAATATGGGACATTTTTTCCAGTATTTTTCATTTCAAAGATTTAAGAAAATGTTTACCTCTATTCACCATAATCAAATGCAAAAATAATAAAACCTCTGAGAATGTTTGATAGCCAGAGTGATTCATTACTTTCTGGCCATGAGAAGAAGGCGACCAAGAGGAATGTGTATAAACATTTTCTGCTCTGGCGATAAAGTTCTTGCACGCACAGATATATAAACGTCGTTGTTAGGTAGCCCTCGCCCTAGAAATGCATATATTATGCCTATCGTAGCATACATATGTGTAATATGGCAGTATACATATATTTCGTAGTAAATAAATTGGCTATCTGAACAAAAAATCACTTCTTATACCGCAGATCACGATCTGTTTCTTCTCGCGGAGCAAGAGTTCTAGTAGGCAATCTTGTCCTCCCCTAAAATCGGGAATGTTTTGTTTGTGTTCCATATCAATATTTTCCAGAACATTTTGTACTCTATTCACTGTCAGGAAATAAATTGAAGAAGTATAGCTAGGCAGACATCATTTGTTACCAGCAGACAAAATGTTTCCTTAATACTTGGGAGATTAGTTCGAAGCTTTTTAATTTCAAAATTTTAGCAATATGAATGGTGGCTTTTAAAGAAATGTACAGAATTAAAACAAAAAGAGAATTAAATGGAAGTATGGTTCAGTAAGTTAATACATTTAATTATTTAGGATGTTTAACTTCATATGACGAAGCAGATAATTTAAAACACAAATTAGCTAAATTTCAATACATTAGTGGCACTATCCACAGATTTTGAGAAACAAAAATGTTTAAAGGCTTTAAATATTTTAGTTGTTCCTCTTCTAACACACGAAAGTGGGAATTGGGCCATAATTAGAGAGAATAAAATAAATATCTAATATACAATACACAGATACGGATGAGATTTTTAAGACAAATACTAGGATATATTTTAAGAAATTATATGCACAATTAAAATGAGAGGCTACTAAAAATGTGTAACTTATAAGAAAATATTGACCTTTTAAAACAACAATGGTACGGACATATTGAGATAATGGATCTCAAATGAATAAAAAACAACTGTTTCTTTATACCCCAAGATGCAGAAGATCAATAGGAAGACCGAGACTGCGTTGTGAAAAGAGTCTTTGAGACGGAACAGACTTTAAATTCTATTCAGGAATATCAGAAAAAGTTTAGGCATATTTATCGTGGGGACCAAATACAGACCATACTTCTGAAAACTATTGTTAAGCAAAAATTGATAAGACTATCATCCACTACGTTCATTTCTATGTAGTTTTGTTTTCGCACTGGGTGAAAGCATCTGGACCAAAACATTGAAAACAATGCAGTATTCATCTTACTTTCAGAATGCAATATAAAAGATGACAGCACTTTAGCTTTCGGGCTGTCAGGTCTCGAGTGCCTATGCTTATTTTCTGCCCGTTATATCAGACTACACGTCAGCACAGGCAGGTCCCATTGAGACTAAACAAAGGGTTGGCAGCCATTTTAATTACCCTGCGCTCGAGTCATTTAATTCCTGGTGCGTCCCCTTTCACAATCATTACTCTATATTGCTTCAATTTGATTTTTCACGTGCGGAAGTACGTGATGGGGACAGAGCGGAGCGTTTAGGACTCCCAGGTCATTATTCGCTACGTCAATTTAGCTCCATCACCGTTCTTTCTGACTGGAGGGTTGGACATGTGTAGTGATATCAGGGGAGGTTTTCAACATCAAACATGTCCATATCAGTGGCTCGAGGCATAACTATAAACTGACAAAAACATATTTGTCCCACAGTTACTTTTATTTTCTGGATGGTTCTGCCTACATTCTTTCAACGTCAGTCTTATTTCTCTGACCTCAATTACATCTTTGTGGTAATTTTGCGTCCTTTCCCTCCTTCTTCTATTATTCTGTTCTTTATGGGTGTTTCTTACTTTCTCTATTGCGTACAAAAAATAGGGGAAGTATTGTACTCAACCCAAAACTTCGATGTCGAGATTTCACCGGAAATATTTGATTTCGAGTCTCCCAGATTCCTCTCCAAAAAGAAGCATTTTAAGAAAAAGATTGTGTGTGTGTTTATGTGTGTATTATCTGTAAACGTATAACTCAAAACTTAGAGGCCATTTAAAGAAAACATTTTCGAAAATTTTGATTTTAAAAAATTACTCACAATTTTTATTAATATATTACACCTCTGACACATTGACATCATAGATTAAATATTTATCTTGAATCTTCTGGGAATACCTCTGAAATCCTCTTCACCCCGAACTAATTTTGCATAGCAAACCGTAAGATAAGGCAAATACACGAAAAGTTAAATAGCTATCGTTGAAATGGCGTTTTATTTATGGACGCTCTTTAACTGCTATGGTTCTCTGCGTCCCATTCTATACTGGGCGTGAAAAACCGCTTAGTTTTGCTTATAGGCCTCTCTATTAGGCTTGAGGTTCTTTTACGTGCCGTAAATCTACGACACGGGACCCACGGCTTTACTTCCCTTTCGAAGGTAGCCATGCTCTGGATTTTTACGCCCAAAAATATCCATCGTTCTCCGCCGGGTTTGAACCCCCGATCTTGGGTACACGAAGTTAGCATGGTAACCATTACACCATGGAGGGCAATAAGCTATCGTTAAAGTACCCGATCTCAAATACAACTTTTGTGAGTTAATTATTTCTGAGATATTCCTTGTTATGATTTGACAATACTTTTAATTTTCTCATTTTTTGTCTTGATCGTGTAAAGAGGACAAAATTTCAAAAAAATTAAAAAATAAAAATATAAAGGATTTGACTATCTTTTAAAGCCTACAATATTCTGCTATTGTGACTACAAAGAAACATGAAATCATTTCAACAAATCTAACCTAAAATAACATGAAATAGCTGAAGAATAAACTTTTGTTAAAAATATGGTTTTGAAGAATGGATAGAGAAAGTAACATGAATATAACTCATAATGTTTTCTTTCTTGTCTGCAGTTCTGCAGTTTTCGAATTATTTGCTTTTGAGATGATCATTTATAAGAAAAGAAGGTTTTTATATTCCACCCAAAGTTGACTTTAGAAGATTTACATGAAACTATCCTGGCCCCGCACTATGCAGACAATTTGTAACGATTTTTATAAAATGTAACTTGGTTTCATTGATACATTTTAAGATAAATTCAATGGGAATATCTTATTGATTACAAACATTTCTTTCACGAACTCGGAAATATAATTTCATAAAATAATGAACTGAAAGTTAACACAGCAATATAGCAATTCTATACATGGCACAAAAGCGTACACACATACGTGTAGCAATATAGGCCGCTTGGTCGAACAGTAATGGAAATTACATGGCAACCATGAAGTTGGTTATTGTCTTGGTTCATCATCTAAACTAGCTGAATCGCCACAGTAGCAGTTATAATCACCATTAATCTGGTTGTCATATAATTTCAGAAACGATATTGGACGTATGGAGCGACAGTAATAATCAGCATATAGGTTGACCTCTGTGCTTTAGAGAGGCGTGGTGTTCTGTCAAGTAAACTGTGCTTGTCTTAAATAACTGAAAAATAATTCGTATCTTTCACAGTAAACGGATTATCACTTTAGGAAATAACTAAAGCGGTTTAAAATTATTCCATTAAATACAGATATGTAAATGTATAGATCCCTTGATTAACCTAAATTCTCACAAAATGTGCAAACAACGGTGGATACCAGGGCATCTGGGCGTTCGAAGAAATCAGAAAAGCAGATGAGCGCACAAAAAATATTCCAAAATACCCAATATTAGAGCCGAGCTGGAATCTGCAAAAGAAGTTAAAATTTTCATATAAACATATATTTAGAAAATATAGCAGTTTCAGGGACCCTAATATACATTGAAACAAACCAGGATACTGGATTTGAGTTTAAGCATCTAAACTTCCTTATCCCTTCTTAAATCGAACAAACAAGGAGTAAGAAAAGTACTTGAGTCAATTATTGAACATGATCATAAGAGGAAACGTCTTAGCAAAGTGGTACTCTAGAGATTGTTGCAAACTGGAAGAGGAGACTGCCTCTTACATATTAATTGATTGATCAATTTTGGTAACAAAGAGATATAACCTTTTCAAATCCAAGAAAGTCATAGGAACGAATGCTGACATAGACTGCTTCAGGAGAAAAATTTTATCAGATCGTGTTGGTGGTTAGAACAACAATAATAATATATCTTCTACCTCTACTTATTATTACACAAATTCTACTTTTAACTTTGTCTCTCCCAGTTAACATTAGATGCCACGCAGGAGGTCGTTGAATCACCAGTAAAACCCACCTAGCTATTCAAATCTAATCATACTTTCTGAAGTATGAACTTATGGAGTTTCGCCAATTTCTACAGGCTAGCTAGTTATCTATAAAGCTCTATTATCTGCTATATAGGATTATGCAGATAATTGGCCGTCTGCTATTTCAACACAAATGTGATGTTTCCGTTGCCTATTAATATAAATTTCTGTTAAAATGTGTCGTTAACATTGGATTGAACTGCAGTACAACAATAAGCAATTTTATGCAATATGAGTAATCGATAGCTGGCATTCTTCTGTCAGCATTTTAGTTTATCCCAACAGTTCATGTACATGTTGCTGTTATTATTCTGTTAAATGACTTTCTCGTTACAAGGAAGAATTCAAATTGTGGAATTCAAAAATAGGTTAGATTAAGGAAACAATAGACATTTTCGGGGACAGGTTTTTGGGTGCAGAACTATAATATTATGACAGTTTCCCTCATTGATACTAGCCTGGATACAGTTTTGGGATAGTTACACTCACGATTGCAGTTTTGAAAGCATTAATGCCTGAAGGTCGCGTAAATTAGGAGAGTGCAGCGGGGGTTCTTCCTCTCCCCTACAGGTGATAACTGGTTCCCAAATGGTTTGAGGGAATAGCTGGTTATGAAGGCACTAAACCTGGCGACAGCTAAAAAGCTGAAATTATGTACTTATGGGAGAGATCTTGAAAATTACACCACCATTTTGAACAGTTGGGCAACAACGGAACAGCAGAAAGATGCTGTTTTGCGCTGCTTTCACTGCGGATTCATGGATTCATCTAAATTACCAAGGGCAAGCCACTGTTGATGTGCAACAAGGATCATGTATACAAAAACCGTGCAAACAAGGTAAATTCTCCCATTGGAGTTTTGTGAAGTAGAGGAAAGGAACTTTGCAAGGGACTTGTTTCAAAGAAATGTAAGAAAGAAAAAAAAAAAAATTAGAAGAGCAACCTTATATATGTATCATATGTGTTTCAGATGTTGGAGCAAGTGAAGTTCGGAAACAAATGAGTAACACAAGAAAGCGAGTGAAGGAATCCACTCATTGATTATTGTTTAAATATAATAATTTGATTTATTATACTATTATAATAGCAATTTCTTTATGCAGCAATGAAAATTTGGCAACATCAACTTTATCCTTGGGCGGATAGCAAGCTAACTAGCAAAAAACGTTGGTACTCAGATATAAGAATGGTTGAGGTTCAAATGGCACTGAGGTCAACCCTAAGTTCATGGTTCTCGCAACCGAGGACTATCGGCAAAAAAATTAGTTTTAAAATGGCTGCTATGGCAACTAGGCAAATTGTAAATGAAACGTGAATATCAGAAGTTATTGAGGAGATTCGCCAAAGAATTATTACTTAAAGCCCAAATAAGTGTACACGTAAATTGGCGCAATAGTAATATGTAAGTAGGAAGAGTTACCACAGCATATTAACAAACATTAATTTTTAGTATATGGTTTACAGGTTCTGCAGCAATTACGAAACCGTGAAGTTGTCACCATCGATTTCGGAACTTTACGCAGGCTGTACCTGAATTTAGTTAGATGTGCAGAGCTATTTATTGGTGCAGCAGGAAGCAAGTCTATTTCAGCAATTTGTTTATCTGTATTTACTCTGTACTTACAAATGTTACTTTTATCTGCTACACCCGTATAACACACACACGAGTTTTAGATCCTTCACTCGTAACTACTCAGCCTGCCTAATCCAACTGCTGCTAAGTTTACCTCAATTTCAATGCCGTTTTACTTAAAGCCGAAACGGGGTACTGAGGATAAAATTATTGTAGCCGAAACTTATTTAATTTTATTTTCCCACAGCTATTAATTTTAGTTTAGCTAAAACCTAAAAATTCGATGTCCAGATTACACTGGAAATGTAAGTTTTGAGGTACCCTGAGTCCTAAGGAAAATTTTTAGAAAAAGGACTGTGTATTGCATGTGTCTGCATAGCTAAAAACGAAATGATCTAAATAAAAAAGTCAGTATTTATTTTTAGTTTCCTCTAAAGATGCAACACGAAGGTTTCCCTTCCTGAACTACCGTTTATATAGAAACATGTTTGATATTTTTTATTAAAATACTATATGCATAAAATATAATGTATATCTTGAATTTTCTAGAAGATCTCTTTATTTTGAATTAATATTGCTGAATTTTGCATAACCGGTAAACTGAAATAGATAGATAAAAGCTTACTACAAAAAAAAAACAAACAAACAAACAAAAAAACACACCGATTTTACTAAAACGCTTAATTTGTGTCATATACGTGTTTTTTCTGTAGATTTGGCCGTTTACGAGGTATTCCTTGTTATTGGTTTCAGTTTTAAGCCACCTAATTTTTTTCAAACGGAAATTCGCCTTTCATTTCATCCTTTTTAGTGCTGGTCATGTAAAGCGAACCGAAGTTCCTATTGTTTCACATGGCGACTAGCTTTTAAAAGATTTGACTATCGCTTTATCCCAGTGCATTCCCTTATTTCTCTTCTACCTATAAATAAGCAAATAATAAAACCAATTCTGCTAACGTTTATCTCAGTTGATATGACTCATAAAATGATATTTTTGTAAGAATAGTTTGTATATGAACAGATAGAGAAGGTCATGTGAATGAAACACATCATTTTTACAAGCAATTCATTCAGTTTCACTTTTAACTTTCACTGAAAATGATTACATAAAACACTTTTAATACTTAACCTGTGTGATTAAATATGGGTATATTATAATTATTGTAACAAATAATATATCGCCACACGAATAAACTTTAAATGTATTTGAAACCGTTACAGCAAATTTTATTATGTTTTTATGATAATAATGATAATAACACTAATAGTAATAATATCCAAATAAGAGATATGAAAAGCCTGTTGACTATGGAATTCTGCATTTGTATTCGCAATTGCGAATTCACAGAAATAATCCGCAGACTATGAATTTTTTAAAACATTTCGCAACTTTTTCAAACATTCCGTGCATTTGGCAAGAAATCCACCATAAGAAATTTTCTGCAAAACATCTCGCGTCATTTCAATAAAACTCACTTCTATGGACATAAGAAGATGGATAAGATAATTCTGGTACAACAGTTCACTATTTCATTTGATGAATCCAATTTGTCATCTCGGAACAAGGTTTAATGTAGATTGGCATTCAATTGTTTGCTTGTCAGTGGCACCAACCCAAAGCAAACAGCATTCCCACACAGGAGCACCGCATGATTGTCTGATCATGAACTTCTCCACGCTGATGGAACAGCTTCATTATGCGAAGGCAATTCTTGGAACACAATTAAATAACGTTGCTGAGCATGCTTCGATCCAATCGGATTAGCTGTCATAATTACGTGTCTATCAACAGTTATCTACAAGCAATGAATCCATGTAGATTACCTACAGAGTATGCATTGCAACACATACTTCCGTTTCAGTTTCTTGATTTTAAATTAAAACAGTACATAAAAACAGGGTAAGAGATAATGTCACACAGGCTAACTATTTCTGCTAGAGATGTTGCTAAAAGTATGTCAAAAGTAAACATATTTCACATTTCCTGATATGCTGTTTCGGCGCAAAACTTGCATAATAGTATAATGTGTACTTCTACTCTATTTGAATGTATATTCACGAGTACAGAATGTTGTCCAGAAAAAGGCACACTATTTTAATGTACTATAAACTCCACAATGCGATTTTCTAGGAAGTTCGATATAGACTCGTTGGATATTATCAACCGGTATGAGCGCAACAGCCTATCAGATCTCTTAAAAATGAGTTTCCAGAATACCGTACCAACTACTAGAATAATTAATTTCTCGTAAACATTTCTAAAAGATTATCAACTAATGCGGTTAAATTGCTTTGGCACGCAAACATTTGAAGCCCTTTTCTAGTAATGCCACTGTCACTCTCCTGCTACGTTGCACAACAAAGTGTGTAATTTAAGGGTTTTGCTATTTTTAAACAAAAAGTGGTTTACAAGTTAATTACTTTAGAGTGGCTATTTGATATTTATGTCTCGGCTTAGCTGCAGTGTAGGACAATGTAATCTATCGTGTAGAACTATGCAGATTTTCCTCTTCTTTATCTCAGCACGCGGTCTTGATGATAGGATATTTGTAGCATATTTTACGAAATAATAATAAACGCTATTTAAGCTGAAATGCCACTGATTTAAGTTCAAATCTAATAAGAGAAGGGGATGGCCTATCTTAAACTTTTGTAAGAAACCTGGCGCGAATTGCGTTCTACCGCGCGACCGACACTGAATCGTTTTTCCATTACTTGAAATTCCTCATGTGCTCTGCCTCCTAAACAAAATCACACTTATACGTCGCATTAATACTAAATATTCAATATAATTATATAAACTTTAAGTATCTTGCAATAATGTAGTAATAAATTACCAATTGTGATGTCTCTTTTTCTGACAATATTTCTTTGCATCTACATTTCCTTAAATACACGCAGCTTTGGCGTATTTTATCGGTTCTTTACACACACACACATATATACATATATATTTTTTTCCGCATTAAAATATTATTAAAATATTAAATTTGGCTATTGTTGATAATATTATCATGATTGATGTTCAAGTATACCTAATAAGTATATTATGATATTCGGGTATAAAGTAATTCTTCTGTCATTAAAGACTTTTGCGAAGAAATGTTTTTAAATTTGCTATACTGACCCAAATGGTTTCTCGCTATGGTAACATACAAAACGTAAAAATGAATCAGGTGAAAACAGCAACTGTTTAAAAGATACAATTATTTTTATACACTGTTGCCTTGTACTCAAATTTTGCTTGGTTCTGATATGCTATTGGCTTTAATTAGATTAAAATTCTATACTTTTACTTTCTCTACTTCCTACATGTACATAGATAGAGAAGGTATCGTATTTCACCCACAAATTTGATAGCAAGATTTCACTAAAACTACCCGTCACATGTAAAAAAAAACATTTTTTAGAAAAAAGTGTGTATGCATGTCTCTGTAGGTGTCGATAACTCAAAAACGAAAAGTCTGTTACTAAACTTGACGTTTAAGTTCAGCATCTTCCTAGGATTCAACACGAAGATTTTCCAGAACATTCCTACATGGAAAAAATTATAACATTTTGAGTTTCTCTAACGATTTTTATTAAAATGCCATATATTAAAGATAATTATACGGCAAATAAAATGGGAAAAGCTTGCGAAGTCCTCTTCATTCTGAATGACCTTTAGATATCTGGTAAACCCTAAGAGACAGGAAAAAATCTACTGCAATTTAAATATCATTAAAACACACAATTTTGGTAGAGTTAATGATTTCGGAGATATTCGCTGATGACGGTTTTAATTTCAAAATATACTTTTATCAAACGGGAAGTCGTATCTGTTTATTATCTCTTTTATTTTACTTCCGGACATGGAAAGAGAATCGAATTTTAATTCCAATCGTATGGTGACAGTTTTAAAGAATTTTACTGTCGCCTTAGCTTTGCGTATTTCCTTATTTTCCTTCTACTTATAAGGAAACAAGTAATAAGGACAGTTCTGCTGATGTTTAGCTCGATCAGCATAAAGCAAACTACAATAATAACATTTTGTAAGAATAGCTTACAGAACAGTAAAGCAAGTCATATGAATGGAACACATCAGAGTTTTATAATATCTACTGTCTCACAAGATTTCCCAGCTACTCAAAAATATGCAAATTCAGATTAATTACTAACTTTAGAAATAGAGAATAAAATAAAAATGTAAGTTTTGTTTGTGATGTTAATTCATATATATATATATATATATATATATGTATAACTTCCCATTTGGTATCCTTAAATGATATCGAGCATTTTGATAGTAAACAAGGTAAGCTACTCGGATAAGGCTTTTTCCGAGGGTTTCCCTTATTCTAAGAAGGTGAATATTGGTTGACTTTAAGCCCCATTGAACCCATTTCAAGACTATTTCACAGTTTTCTTTATGCATTGTCCAATACAACTTGCTAGATTAAAGTACCTAAATCTACCCCAAAAGGTCCGATAGTAAGACAGCTTATTTATTTGAATCACCGCAGGTTGATCCTCTGTTCTGATCACGTTTTGCTGTGGCCAGTTCACACATACTTAGTGTTCCTTGATTTTGCTACTTCTCTTCTATTAGCAAATATGTTATTTCTTTCCAAACATAAGCTCTCACCTTTATAAACAGAATTGTTGAAAGTGTAGCCCAAATATGGAGGAGTACTTAGATATTTAGTTTTAGTCCCCATTCACTCTTCTGTTTTCTCCTTAAAGCACCTCTTGGTGAGCTTAATCATTAATGGAGGAATCTGTGTGTCAAATAGTTGGTAAACGATGATATATGCCAATAACATCATCTTTGATTTCCACATGCAATGCGTTCTCATATTCTTTAATTACTCACATTCTCGGATAAGTTTAAGGGTAATCTATGGATTTCAATCATGCTTATCTTTGAATACTGTAAAATACCACAATTATTCTTACAAGCTGAATTTTTTTTTGTCAAAATGTTCTCTGTTTTAAAATCCTCACTTAATTTTGTGCAATTAGTGATAAGTTTTTCAGTTTTACTTATTTTCGTCTAGCTTTACATGTACTAATCTTAAATTTCTTCAAGTTCTTTTACGTTTAAAATGTAATGTTTAGTTATTAATTCATTCATTGCTTTAGTTAGCACTTAACATAAACAGTTAATGTCTATTCCTTCCATTTTATCGTACAAACTATTTTATCTTCTGAAGTAAAGCTATTGCATTTTCATGGATGATTATATAATTATGAACTTATGTCCTCTATGCTTGTATTGATACAAGTATAATGTCGGTCACAGCAATAGGCATTATCGATTGTTAAAATTTTCCCTATAGTGTGGCTGTGTTGGCAATAGTCACAACCGACAGTTTACAAGAGGCGTTTTTGTATTTAGCGTATTTTGTAGTAGTGGTCACAACAATTTCTAAATAATGATCATGCGCTAGTGCTTAATAAAGGTTGGTATCACTATGTGGACTGTTGATATACCAGCATCTATTTAAACAATTCCGTTTACATTCAATAGAAATTGTGTGCACAATATTTTGTAGTTCTGAGCACTACTACAGCAAACATTACACCGTAAGTACGAGTAAAATGTACTAAATGTTTTTGGCTTACTTCAGCCATATCAATAAGTCATGATAAAAACTTACCAAGTCCAAATGCTTAATCACCTCAGTAGACCTCAAAACCTGCATTTTGTTTTGTATTTAATGAGATACTTCCAAAACCTATTATAAACAGTGGGAATTAAATGCCTTGTTTTGCTTGCCCTATACATTTCTAAATAAGTGTATTTTTGTATTTATTTGTTAAATGTATTTTTACAATTACCACTTCATTGTGAATCTTCCCACCCAGCAATTATATTGTTTTCATTACCGTCAGCCTACTCAAGGTAATTATATTCATTTTATAACAGTCACCTCACTCCAATCAGTTCATCTCTTGCAATAACAGTATTGTTGTGGTAGTAGTGTACCACACTTTCAGAACTGATAAAGATATATACAGAGCGAGAGTGGGGTTTACCGTACGTAGCCTTGACTGACTAGAGAGAAACTACTCCAGTTTTAAATGGGTTACCGGCATATGTTCTTTAAGATCTATACTATGTTTTCTGAAGATGATGTAGGACTAGCTGCGACTTATTGTATTGACTAAAAACTAAGAGGACGGAATTAGGCGAGGGACAATAACGGCACCAGAACTGATGGCGACAGACCGTGCAACCAAGTCGCCTACCTCTCCAAATTGTATATATTGTTATAGACGAAGGCATTATTGAGTAATTGTCAATTATTAAATACTTAGATCGAAAATATAAATATGGAATACAAAAGTATATATTGAGGAAAATAGAATATCTATAGAAATCTCCTAACAAATTAGCAAAAGCAAAGGAAGAGAAATGAAAACAAGTCTAGCCAACATCATGTTAAAATCAGCTCCAAACTGCTAACTTGGGTTCTGAGGTCCAGAGAAAAGGCTAAAGTAGAAGCAGCTGAAATGAGATTTCTACGATAACTAGTAACACGACTAGACCGAGTGAGTAATACCAATATAAGACACAAATCATGGAAGGGAATATAATGGAGGATTTTCAACTCTATTAGAAGGAATGTAAAGACAATGTTTTAAGAATTTCTCTTCAAGATATCCACACCCTCTGGACAAAAAAATATTGGATGTCAGTTGACAAGATGGAGTGATCACCTTATTTAGCCTCGAAACAGATATTTGGCTTAATCCTTGCTCGAAAGAAGAAGAAGAAGAAGAAGATTAAATAGTCAGTCAGTCTGACTCTGTCTATCCAACTCCTGTCCTACACACGGCTTCTATAAAAAACAATTAAATTAACACTGAGCATAATAGTTGGCTAAACTATGACGCCCGGGACTTCAACTACTTACGACATTGTAAATCGTCATTGGGGTATGTCGTCACAATATAATTTGAAATCACATTATAGTTCACCGGGAAACATGCTAGTCAGTTGAGGAATTTAATGCCGTACCGGTACGTTGCCAAGGTAACTCAGTAGTAGAGCAACCCCGTGGTTCAAATCCCGGCTATGGTACGGCATTTTTCAGTCTGACTATCTATTAAGATTGAATATATTTAGACCCTTCTCATTTAGGTATCATTTCTGAGGACGAAAAAGACTGAATATCTTTAGACTCGGTCAGATATCATTTCTAACTGCAGCATACCCAGTCTAAAAAATCCATCACAAATGGAATGAAATGAGGGGTAGGAAAATTCCTGTTAGCAACACACTCCAATATTCTAATATCGATCTGAGAAAACCAAGAAAACTATTTCAATGGTAATACAGTCCATGATCATGCAACATTTAGACGCTACAGTCTTAGCGGTCGTGTTCTGCATGTATGGATAAGATTTATCAATCAGAAATTCGTGTCTTACTTATATTCACCACCTACCATTCATGTAAGCAGCCTTTTCGCTCCATGAGCACTTATGGTGTAGGTTTCAAATTTATGTTCTGCCGCCGCGACAGTAAATGCGCACTTATCTTGCTGGAATGAAAAAAAATATTACATGTCTCACAGTTTACAAATGATACTGTGAAGCGTGTTTTAAAGTGAGCACAGGAGACATTGTGCCCGTTTAACATTTGACACGGAGTAACTATTCTTCCAGTATTACATTGCCCTTAGGTATGAATAAAAAATGTTGTCAGAGCATGGTTATGCATTTAGTAAACTTGCATGTCGGTTACTTTCACACACACACACACATACACACACATACATACTGAAAACAGTTGTGACGTAATAGATAGGCAAACTACAAAGTTGGTTATTTCAAATATATCAACACTTATCAAGTATTTAATAAGTGTATGCGTCTGCTGCTCTACACCAGCTAAATAATTTGCTATTTCTGAAGTGGCAGTGTCTGTGGTTCGTATTCGTTAGTTTACGTTATTTGATCAAAATTTGGCTTCACACGTGCTGAAAAAAGCACAGGTTTGAGTACATTTTAAAAATATGGTTATACTGGAGATGAAGCAGATCCTAATCATCTTTAAGAACCGCAGAAGTACACTGCGCTTGTTTTCAGGTATACTGTATAAATGACGGTGATTATTTATACATGCATTTTGCACATACTTTGGTGTTTGATTTGCAAATACAATAATTCCAGGTATAGTTTATACAAAGCCTCGTCAACGCCTAAGAACAAACCCATATTAATTCAGCTCCCATTTCAGATATCGATACTGTCTTGAGTGGGATAGATGGTGGTATCAGCTACCCCATTTAGTTTTGTTCATTAACGCTCCTCTTGTAACCAATGATAGCGTACTTTGTATGCGAGACAGATGTACTCAACTCCACGTGGAGTTGGAGTCAGCTCGCACTCCAGAATCATATTGTCATATGGAAAATAATGGAGGATGACATCAGTCATCTCATTTAGTGTTTGTCAAATGGCATTCCTCTTATAAGCAATGGTAGTGTACCAGCAATCTACATTGCGTTTTAGCTCCACGTGGAGTGACTGCCTCTGTGCATTTGCCTCTTCCTTGTATGGCGTACCAGTCATCAAAGGAAACCATATGATAAAGCAGATAATGCACAAACTATAATGAATGTTCAGCTGCGACAATTCCAGTAGTTTTGAATAAATTTTAGAAGTGCACTTTAGGTGAAGTTCTGTGTATGTTGCCACATATAATACATTGAATGACTTTAAAATTAAAAGTTTCAAAACATTCTATCATCATAATAATCGAAAAAAACATTAACAGGAATTGTTGTATTAGTTCCTTCAAGGTAGAAGAGAAATAAGGTCATACATTAGGTTAAAGCGATAGTCAAATCTTTTAAAAGGCGGTCGCCGTGGCCAGCAGTAAAAGAAGAGATCAAGCGAAAGATGACTTTCCGTTTTAAAAAACATTAAGTTGTTTAAAACTGAAAACAATAGCAAGGAATATTACGGAAAGAGTTAACTCTAAAAAAATCTAATTACTTTCACATGACTTTCTCTACATCGCTGTAACAAATTATTGTTAAAAAGTATATTTTTCTGTCTACTTTATGATAATCGAAATAAACATTAGCAGAAATTGTCTTAATACTTGTTTCCTTGTAAGTAGGAGAAAAATAAGGGAATACACTAGGCTAAAACGATAGTCACGTCCTTTAAAAGCTAGTTGCCATGTGGTTAAAATCAGTTTCTATGTACGGCCAGGAGTATTTTTTTTTTTTTATCTGAAACAAATAACAAGGAATGTCTCATAAATGGTCAATTCCTCAAAAAAGAACGTGTATGACATAAATCGTGTGTTTTGTCGTGATCTTCATTTTTGTGTAATAAGTTTTTGCTTATATCTTATGGTTTACCATTTACGCAAAATTCATCAAAATCCATTCAAAATAAAAAGGTCTTCAGAGACTGTTCCTAGAAAATGCAGGATATACATGTTTTTTGCCATATATAATATACCGCATTTTGATCAAAACCATTAGTCATTTTTTAAAAAATCAAAATTTCGAAAGTTTTTCCGTGTAAAGCTTAGTTTGAGGTGTGGGGATTTCCCCCAAAATTTTCGTGTTGCATCCCTGGAAAATACTAAATTTAAATACCAAGGTTGGTATTTTACCGGCTTTTTATAAAATTAAACATTTTCGAGAAAAAAAATGTATATAAAAGGTAGCTTTGTGTGGGGAAATTTTCTTTAAAATCTTCGTGTCGCATTCTTGGAAACTACTAAACTTAAATACCTAATGCTGGTATTTTACACTCTTTTTATTTTGCCGCTATGCTGCGCAAAGACATACATAAATACACACACCCAAGGGCGGACTTTTTTCTAAAAATACTTTTTTGAATTTGGGGTACCTCTAATCACATATTTCGCTAGAGAATTTTTGTGTGGAATACAATACCTTCTCTATACGCTATGTACATAGAACCAATTTGTAGAGAAACTAATGAAATGTATTAACATATTTTGTAATCATTACTAATAATGATAAACAGCAATAATAATAAAAAATCATATTTGCTAACATTTTGAATGCTCTTTCATGTATATGTAAAGCCTAAATGATTAATATGTTCTCTTTCATGCTGCATTACATTTTTCGTTTCAGTTTTACTTTTTTACTACTTACCTAGAGCAAGCAGATAAAGCATAGCATAACACCTAAAGATTCTATTCGACATTTTATTAGAAATTCGCTTTATGGGGTTTACAGTAAGAAAGAATAGGTAAAACATGTTCTGGTACATATGTTTGTGTCTACAAAGTCAAAAACAAAACGACGGATAAATATCATATTTCAAATTTAAATTCAGCACCTTATAAGGAAGCAAAAAGTGATTTCCAGGTATATATCCTCATCAAAAATTATTTTTACATGAAAATATGTCTTACATACTTAAAGACACTTACTTTGTTTAGATATTCCTTGTTATTGGTGCTGCTGGTTAGCATGTTTAAACATTCTTTTATATAATTTTCATGAACTAAGTCGCTATATCTGTTAATCTCAATTCAAATTTATCATTATGGTAGTTAACTGAGGAAAATATCAAAGCATTCCATAACGAACTGATTTTAAAAGATTTGAATATCGCTTCAGCCTGCTCTACCCATCTTGTACATATAAAAATGTGTAATGAAATCATTTCTGCCACACTTTATCTCAAGTAGCAATAACTAAATAGTATATAAATAGAGAATGGTATATAAATTGCACTACAAAGAAACCAAGTGAGCTAATAATCTTTATTTCTTCTTCTTTCATAGATTAAGGGGTTATATTCACCTTTAGAGGTCTTCAGAGGTTATTTCCAGAACATTCAAGACATGCATTTTATTTGTCATGTAAATATCTTTAATATAAGAACTTTTAATCAAAATATTTAAAGTCAGTTTTGAAAATCTAAAATTTTCGAAAATATTTCCATATAAATGGTAGCTGAGGGTGGGAGATACAAAGGCTGGTATTTAACAGACTTTTCATTTTGAGCTATGCTGCCCACAGACAAACACAGACATATAGACATACACACACGAACATTTTTCTAAAAATGTTTTTTTTTATTTAGAGGATCTCAAAACATACATGTGTGGTGAAATCTCTGTATCGAATCTTGGGTACTATACAATACCTTTACACTGTGTACATAGTACGTGTACAGAAAGTAAAAAGGGAACTTACTTTCCTTATACAGATAAGAGCGTTAGATATAAAGCGATTTCATTGATACCTCTGACTGTCTCCATAAATCTAAATCATAGAGACATAATCGGGGGTGGGTCGACTACGAATGTTGAACGCTCACTCCATTTCTTCAAGATGTGAAGATATCACTAATTCAAATTAAGTTAACTAGCTTTGGGGTCAATTATTGACATTTTAAGACGGTGCGGATGACTTTCCTTTTCGTGTTTTTTTTTCTTCAATTTACTTCCTCGGGTGTAAGTTGTGCACTCGAATGCTGATTTCACCATCTGCAAATTCACTGTTCACCAAATTAATTTAATATTTCAGTAAGGCTCCAAAATCAACTTTACTCAGTCATTAGATATCGATGAAGCATCCTTCTTTTTTGGAGAATAAATTATGGTGACTGAATCTATACTGATATTTGTTGAACATTTGAAGAAAAAATGGAAATCTCTGAGTATAAAAAAATATAAGCATTATTTATAGGACCAATATTTTGTTGTTACTTTTATAAGTTTATGTTTTGAGTAAATTCTCTTATTGTTATTATTTTATTTTTTTGAAGGAAAGGTTTTTGTTTAATTTTATTCAATTCAGCCCTCAGCAACCAAACCAATTCACCCCTCACCAACTAGTTGATATTGTAACTTTTTAAATTTATATTTCTTCATTTTTTTAGTGAATAATGTTGCTTATTTAATGCGCATTTTAAAACAATTTGTTAAAAATTGGCGCTATATTCTTTTTCGTTCAAAAGCACGGTTCTTTTTATATGCCTATACAATTTTATAATTATCGAAGGTTGGCAACATTGTGGTACACCTCATGATTGGTGCTAAGCAGCAAACGATGACACTTTCAGCGAAGAAGCTGACCAAGATCAGTCATGACTGACGAATACTGCTATGCATTTGGAGCTGGCCGGCTACTTTATTGATTTATTTCTTTAGTTTTCATGTTAGTGTTATCAATATTTTCATTTTCTCTATTTCGTATGTGGTATGTAGGTAGAGAAGATATTTCATTCCACCCAAACATTCTATACTAAGATTCACTGGAAAGTCATGTTTTAGGTACCCCTATAAGAGGCATCTTTGTGTACGTGCGCCTGTAACTCAAATAGAAAATTCGGTTAAAATAGTGCGACGTGAACATTTTTTATGTAAAAGATATCCCACTACATATTATCCTTTATATGCCAAATTGTTCGAAAATTATGATTTTCTCAAAATAGCTTTAACAATTTTGATTAAACTACCGTATATTGAAATGGCAAATAAATGCATATCTTAAATTATGCTGGGAATCGAAGTCCTATCAATACACAATGCATTTTGCATAACTAGTAAATCATAAGAGTTAGACAAAAACTTGCCACAAAAGTAAAGATCCCACAAAAACACACACTTTATCTATGACAGATATTTTATATATATATATATATATATATATATATATATATATATATATATATATATATAGAATTAACGAAATACCGAAATATTCGTTGTTATTGGTTTTAATTTTTAAAAAGAGATTGTGTTACTCTTATGCAAATAAAACCACATTGTAATGTCAATCACAAAGCGATGACTTCTAAAAGATTTGATTATCTGTATAGCCTAGTGTAATCCCTTATTTCCCTTCTACTTATTAGGAACCCTCGAGGCCCTTCACTTCTTGTTAATTGGATACGTCATTATTGGGCATATATCAGTGACATACACTGAATCCGCAACATCTTCTGTCCCTCCATCTTGATATTGAACCCTGCTTCTTCCTTTGAATTAGTAAGTGCTGCAATATGTTGGCTGATTAAGTTTTTGATTGTGAACTCTTTTTTAGGTTGTATATGTCATTTCTTTCTTGTATTAATAATCCATCCTGGATATATAGATCTGTCCGCTTTACACACTTATGCGTTAATGTTGATACGAGTATTACCATAATTTTATAGCAGCTTAACCATTTAGATTTTAAAGTTTTGCTTTTCAATATTCTTATTTCCCACTATATGTTATAGAGTCTACTCAATTTTATATTTATATAACTCCTCTGGCAGTAAATTGCAACTCAGTTGGTTAGGCGCTAGTCTTTTGAATTCACCATCGCGGATACAAACCCGGCCCAGGCCGATGGTTTTTAGGTGTGCTTTAAAGCGATAGCCCTATGTCAATAGATTTACTGGCATGTAAAAGTACTCCTTCGGGACAAAATTTCGGTACACCGGCGGCCTGATGTGATCCTGGAAATTGGCAGCTTCGCTAACAAACAAAATAATTTATTTTAGGTTCTGGCAAGATGCATTAAATCTAAATACTCAAAATTATTTAAAATTATTTACGTGCTCTACCATTTTATTGTTAATATCTAGTTTACATACTTTGTGGTTTGGTCCCTCAAAACCGATTTATTTGGTTGTTGAGGTATTGATATTTTATTTCATTTTAGAGGTCTTATTTATAGCTGTCCTCAGTATTGCTAAAGATCGCTTAGTGGTCTCCAAATAATATTGTATTCAATAAAGCTTTATTTCTTATAATTGTTTATATACACGAAACAATGCGGGGATTGTATTTTATTGGTGTACATATGAACAGATTAGAAATTAAGTAGATTTGAAAAATTAGGATCATTTTAGCGATCACAAGAGTCCTAGATCATCCTCAATGGTGGTTATCGTCAGCGAGGTTGGCTCTGTGAGTATTCAGAAGCGGTTGTGCTTTTGGAATTTTATGACACGGTAAACTCCATTTACTTCAAAATCCTTTCCATTCAGCGATTTACCTGTTACAATCAATTTCGTGTTTCGGCGTTAATTATTCACTAACGATGTGCGAGTACTTGAGTTAAAAGTACATTTTAACTTGTTTTACGATTATCAGTAAAGGGCGCATGAAAGTAAAAAGCAAGCAAATCCATGAAATGACAAATGAACTCTGATTGCTGCATAGTTGGACCGGACTGATTTTGTTCTGTGATATTTATTTTCTCGTTATCCATTTGGATTTAAAGGGCAACACGCGCAAGATCACAACGTTGTTTAAACATCTATAATTTATATACCTTTAGAAGCTCTACGCTAATAATATAATCGCCAAGATTCTTGGATAAAATAACTATAAACATTTTGATTAACATCTTGTATCTTTAATATATTTAAAATGACAAATAATGTTCCATGGATTACTCTACATCTACTTAAATTATTGCTAAAAAGCATATTCTTCTATCTACTTTATGATAATCGACATAACATTAGCAGAAGCTGTCAAAATTACTTGCTTCCTTGTAATTAGAAGGAAAGTAAGAGAATATACTAGGCTAAAACGATAGTAAAATATTTTAAAAGATGATTACCTATGGTTGAAATCCGTTTCTATGTAGGGTCAGGAGTTTACATCTTATCACGTGAGAAAAGTTAAAGTATTTTACATCTGAAACAAATAAAGGATCAGTTCCACGAAAAAAACGTATATGAAAAGTGTATGTTTTAACGTGATCTACATTTGTTGTGCAGTAAGTTTTTGTCTATCCCTTACGGTTTACTAGTTACACAAAGTTCAGCAAAATTCACTCAGAATAAAGAAGTATTTAGAGGCTGTTGCCAGAAAATTTTAGATATACATTTTATTTGCCATATAAAGATTTTTAGTATACGATCTTTTAATAAAAATCGTTACAGCCAGTTTTGAGAAAATATAAATTTTCGAAAATTTTTCCAAGTAAAGGGTAGTTTGGAGTAGGGGGGGGGATTTTTCTAAAAATCTTCGTGTCGCGTCCCTGGAAAATACTAAACTTAAATATCAAGTTTGGTATTTTACCGACTTTTCATTTTTGAGTTATCGTGTTCACAGGCACACGGACCTTTCTCTATCAAAAGTGGATACAAGGGACCCTAAAGTATATATTTCCGGTGAAATATTTGCATCATTTTTTGGGTGGAGTGTAATACCTTCTTTATACACTATGTACATAGTACGTATAGAGAAAACTATAAAAACGCTAGGTACAGTTTAGTAAACCATAAGAGAATATAAAATCTTATTGCACTCAAAGTTAGGTAGGCATATCTCTTAAATCACCCATTTTCTGTGAAATGAATTTTGTGGTGTCACACATTACTGAGATATTATTTGTTGCATGAGTAAATAACCGCATCAGTAAGCTAATATTTCAGTTTTCGGCCATTGTACATATCATAGCACTCATCAGAAGAACTCGAATTTGAACTCATTGATGGGTTGATAACCTAAATAACACTGACCGCGAAAGTTTTAAATGTATACTTGTTAATGGTTTGAATTCTCCAATGTACCTGTACTAAGTAGGAGATAATGCAAGTATTTATTATGTTTCAGAAATACATGTTTTGAGGCCCTGTGTCTGGTTAGTGTATGTGAATTGCGGAACTCAAAAATAAATAATCCAACTTGGTATTTAAGACCATTATCTTCCAATGATTAATATGAGAATCTTTTAGAAAATGCCAGCACGTCAAATTACCCTTTAGTGAATACTTTTTAATTATGTTTAGTTTCCCCAAAAATTACACTAAAATTTTGATTAAAGTATCACACTTCAGTTTAAATAGTTTCTTTAGTCACATCAAACATATCCGAAATGACCTTAATTATTAGTTTAATTGTTCTAATAAGTTTTTAAGTGGTCACCATTTTTCACGCAATGTAATGAAAGAAGTATGGAATTTTAATGGCAACATGTAGCTACCCACTTTTAAACATCGGATTATCACTTTTGGTTTGCTTTATTTTCATTGTACCTACATGGAGACCTGTGTTATGGAATGATTTCTAAAAATAATTATCCCGATCAATAAGAAGTAGATAGAAATATAAGCTTCTATAAGAGATAGAAGATAAATAAATAATATAACTCATTATAATAGAACATAAATTAAAGTTAAGTTACTGGGAAGGAAAGTCATATGAGTGTAACATATTAATTCTTTTGAAGTGATATATCGCTATTCTATTCTTCCCTTTTAGTGGAAAGGAAGAGACTTGCTTTTAAAAATGCTAGTTATTGCTGTATTCCTTAAACACCTACAACGAAATGTCCAATGAAATAATTTTTACAAACGTTTTCTCGATTAAGAAGTAGGTAGAAAACATTTCTCTAAGATAATTATTAGAGGAATGGGCAGGACA
Source organism: Hymenopus coronatus (assembly GCA_030762935.1). Classification (NCBI taxonomy): domain Eukaryota; kingdom Metazoa; phylum Arthropoda; class Insecta; order Mantodea; family Hymenopodidae; genus Hymenopus; species Hymenopus coronatus. Next base: position 60,360,234 of record CM060881.1, read on the forward strand.
TAAATGTGAATGTAACTGATAATTTATTCCATGTAGCGAAACATGTACGTTTTCTAAACGTAATTATTATTGCACTGCATTAATGATTAACTTGCGACACATCAAGACTGGTTGAATTGAAGATATTCAGTGCCACGAAAAGCAACACAATCGCGTTTTCTCCATGTAAGACTTCGCACTTCAAGTGTGGACATTAATTCTTTTTAGAAGAACGAGAGAGAAAACAGGGAGCTGTTTTAACCCTGTGTTTCTTCCACGTGGAGTTAGCAACGAAATGTTATTTATGAGATCTTTGGTTTCGTTGACTGAAAAAATTGTCATTTCTGCAATGTGAAATATCAGCGACTTCCGAGGACAAATAGTGCATGGGACAATGGCAGGTTAAATATGTTATTACTATTGTAACTGCAATTGTAATAAAGAGGATAGGAAGTTAATGTATTATTGTGCGACTCTAATGGTTAACATTCGCTTTGCTTTACATCATTAGAAGAATCTCAGGTAAAGGTAAATGTTAGGCAGTGGTGGAGGACACTTCATGCAATGTAACCTTTAGAGATATTGTGCTCTAACGCACCCGAGAGAAAGGGATAAAGTGATGGAACCACAGGACGCTGGTAGACAGCCTACAGAGATGCGCGAAAGCCCTAAGTCAGTGATTGAAGGTTCTTCACCCCGGCGTCAGAATCCGCCATGCAACCGTCAACATCACAAGGAAGGAATTTACAGTGCGAATGCATCCACGCCATCTGCCAGTGCTGCCAGGTAACATGAGCCAAGAAGCGTACCTGAAAGCGGATAAGGGAATGGCATGAAAATGAATGATGGAAAGGAAATCATAGAGATTAAACATAGCATTCACGCAAGTCACAAAGGGGAACCTCAAGTCAGAGTGCATGGTGGAGGGAATCGAACCCGCGACCATCCGAATGCGAGTCACACGTTACCTCGGTGACACCTAGTTCGGTTACCTATCGGGCAACTCATACCTAATATGTTTGTTCTCAGAAGTCGCTAATGTTTCACATCGATCCAATGGGGTGTCGCTTCAGCAATTAAATCAAAGATATCATAAATGTCACATAGTTGTTAACGCTACATGGAGTGAAATAATTTGTTTCTTTTATTCTTTTTCAAAGAAATAAATTTCTGTGCATGGAGTCAAACGTTTACTTGAGTAAACGTGACATCGTTGTCTTTCACGGCACTAAATACATTCATCTTCTCACCCAGTTTTGATGCGCCGCGTGTTAATCATCAGTGTAGCACATTTATACCTTCGAAGCTTTTAATTATCTTTTAATCTTAGGAGGCAAGGGCAAGGGAGAAGGACTGGAAAGGTGGAATGGGAGAAAGAAATGTAATCCAATAGAAAACGAAATACAACGTGTAGTTCTATCCTGATAGCCAAATACTACCTGGGTTAAGTTTTTCTCATGCTAAATGTTACTTACTTCACAAAAATGCATATGCCATAAACGACATTCTCTTAGGGCGTACAAGGTACTTTTTGGAGCATGTTCCTTATACTTGATTTGTCTGATATTTTATATGTACATATCTGAAACTATTTATAAGCTGTTTCTTATACATGTATTGAAAATTTATGGTAGGCACACTAATCTCGAAAAATTTGCAACTTGTCCGGAATTCATCCCAGCTTAAAAGAACTTTCTTGGAATATTGGAGTTCAATTACAATTATTGATACAAACGAACGCAGTAGAGTCAATAATGAATAATAATTATTGTTCCATAACTACACTGTAACATATAGTCACTATACTGAAAAGGTAATAGTCACTATACCTTAGTTGTGGGCACAAAATTTCTTATCAAAGCTGATTCACATGAGACATATACTCAACAGGGAAATAAAAAATATCAGAGATTTGGAACAATTAGCAGTAACTCTATGATATGTCTTGAAAAGAGCACAGAAGCGTACTCTCTGATATTACAAAAACCAAAACACTTAGATGAACTCTCATATCATTACTTTATACTCGATGTACGAGTTTACACTCATAACATCAGAAAAAGGTATTTATTTATCAACCATCTCCTACCAAATGGTAGTTAAAGTGTCATCTATATCCATCACGTGCTCTCGTTGCCATAGGTGACTGAATCTACAATATTTTATTATTTAGAAGCATGAAAAAAAAAACAAGTTTCGTGCGGTGATTAAAACTTTTATTTAAAAGACTTAACACTGAAACATATAAATGCCGAGTTGGCTGAAGTTCATGGCACATCTCCTGCGTTTGCAAAATATTTATAAGTGAGTAAATGAACTGAAACTTGACCGCACATCCACAAATGATAAGCAACGTCCAGCAGAAGTGACTCCCTTAAAAAATTATTGGCAAAATCCAGGATATAGTTTTGAGCGAATGACGAATCAGAGTTTGCGAAATAGTGAAGGCCACGGGCATATAACATGGTCTGGCTAGGTCTGACAAAGATCTCGGTAAGATGGGTGCCGCATTTGCTCTCGATGAAGAACAAACGCAATCAATTATTTTTTTTGGTAATGTTTAACGCCCACTTTTACTATTAGTGGTACCTCAGGCGATACATGGAATTAAGATGGAGCACCGGTGGATTGCGATTGCGGGGAAACCGGAAAACCTGGAGAGAACACACCCCTGCGCCGCTTCTCACCACAAATCTCACATACGGTCGCTTGGGATCAAATCCGGGCCATCTAGGTGAGAGGCGAGTGCGCGGCCACCAATCGGTGATGATTCGAAAGGTGGTTTGGCACCTTCCCGTTGCAATCCTAACGAGCTTCTGCGTCGATACATAAATGTGGATGAAACATGGCTAACTACTACACTCCAGGGACAAAAGAACAGTTGAAACAGTGGATTTTTAAAGGCGAACAGGCTACGAAGGTGGTGAAATCTGCAGACAAGGTAATGGCCTCGTTTTTTTTTTCTTTTTTTTTTGGGTGCACGTGGAATCATTTACATTGAGTACTTGCAGAAAGGAAGAGCGATAAATGGAGAGCTCTATGCGTCGTAATTGCACAAGTTGAACGGAGAAATCAAGAAAAAACGTCCTCATCTGGCAAAGAAAAATATTGTTTTCCATTAAGACAATGTAAGGTTCACAACTGCGCAGTTTCAATGCCGAAAATTATATAAGTAAGGTCATCTCCCAAACAGATGTCTATTTTGAGGATCTTCTGTAAACTTACTTTTTGGAAGGTTTAAAACAGTTCGAGAAACACTGGGAAAAGTGTAACGTAACTCCATGGCACGACAGTCCACAAGGGACCTTGGCCTACCGCCCGGCCGCTGCATCCCACATCTCGGCCCGAAGGCGATATGAATGGAGTGCAGTGCTGGAGGGTGAGACGTGATCAGCGCCTCGAGTCCCTCCCGGTCTTCTCGAACTGGAGCCGCTACTTCTCAATGAAGTAGCTCCTCAACGGACCCCTCCCCAGGGACCTCACCCCCGGCCCGGTCTCCCAGCGAAGGCAATTTCCCCACGCCGGTAACGGGAATTGAACCCATGTCTCGCTTGGCGAGCAGCCGCGCTACCACTAAGTAGGCGACCTGGGGAAAGTGTATTGAGCTAAAAGGACATTATATTAAAAAAAAAAAAAAAAATCTAACAAAAATAATCTGTTTTTCTATCTTTTTCTTAAAATTTATTGAACGTCCCTAGTACTTTTCCGAGATAATGAGTATTCTGCTTGTACTACTACCCTGTTTCACTTTATTTATATTTATGTTGCTACCTTGCTAATACGCAGCTTATTTACACTTTCTAAAAGCTTTAGACGTTATAAATATTTATTGCCATATAGGCAAACACACGAGGCCTTTTCCTATCAGTAATAGGTAGTTGCTTAAAGTTATATTTCCGAAAGAACGCCGTATCTGCCTCTAAATACTTCCGAAATTTCACTCATGCATGCCATTTTTATTTAGCTCCATTTATTCCGCAACACTGGAATTCAAAAGCGTATTTTATGCTCCAATTTTGTAATTAAAATTCCTGTTAACTACAATATTACTCAATAGTGTACGGAAATATTGTACTGCGCAAGCGCAAGCTCCAAAACTTCATTAGGCTACCGCTCGCTTAGCCGAAACAAGCAACATGGTTAGAAAATGTTTGTGCACGTAACATGTATGAAACACGTCTGGAACAGTATAGAACATAAAATGTTAGTGGACTTGTCGAAACTAATCGCAAAATGCACAGAAGATAAGCTAAATAAAAACAGTCATCAATGGATACGTACCTTTACAGTTAATGGCAAAGGTAGGAGGAAGAAGACTTCAGTGGCTACACCTAGAAAATTCAAGTTATACATTTTATTCATTATCAAAATTATTAATCATATTGTATTTTATCCAATTGTTAGTTAATTTTTAGAAAAGCTTTTCTTTTTTTGTTAAAAAAAAATTCCAAGTAAAGTGTGGTTTGAGGGTGGATTTTTTTTAAAAAAAAAAATCTTCGTTCTTATTCTTGGGAGAGGCTGAATTTAAATATCAAGTTTGGCATTTAAGCAATTCTTGGTATTTTTATTATGTTGTTCTCAGATCCAAGTATACACACATATAGAACGTTTCTAAAAATACATTTTTTATTCAAGGGGCCCAAAATATGTACTCCAGTGTTTTCTGGGTATCGAATTTTTTGTTGGTTACAATACGTTCCTAACTGTCACATCTCGTACGTGGTAGAGAAAGTGAAATAGAAACTGACACTATGAGTACACAGAAATCATTTTAATCAACCACTTAAATTTTAATTCCAAGTGAAATCTCTATAAAAACATAACTCATCCAAGCATTCATACCAGCATCCAATTAATAACTGGGAAGTACTTCATTGTAAAACTTTAGCTCACCGAACTTCTAAACATTTTGTTCATCCACTTGTTATGTGATGTGAAATCAATTAAAGAGTTCAAAATGTGGCAATATATGTTGCTTTTAGAACCTAAGCTACCTGTTTCAGTTAAATCTCTCCAATCTTGGGAACATGATGTTGTTGATACAGCCACCTAACATCTCTCGCATTTCTTGTGGCACCCGTAAATCAGAAGCACCTCAGTATACTGTGCATTTGAGTACAAGAGCTCTTGAAAATATTAAAAAAAAATCTGATGTGCTTCATTCAATGACTTCCTCTATATCTCTGCAACAAATTATTGTTAAAAAGCTTATGCTTCTATTTACTTCATACTAATGCAGAAAAAATCAGCAGATATAGTCCTATTACTTGCTTCTTTGTAAGCAGAAGCGAAATAAGGTAGTACTATTGGTAAAAGTGACAAGCAAAAGTTGTTTGCTATGTGACTGAAGTTCCTTTGTTTGTGTGGACAGGAAACGTTAAATTCCTGTATGAGAAAAGTATGTTTTTTAAAACTGAAACCAAAAACAAGGAGTATCTTAAAAACGATCAACTCCACGAAAAAAATGTATATGAGATAAATTATATGTTTTAAGGTGCTCTGCATTTCTTGTATTGTAAGTTGTCTCTTACTGTTTGGCAGTTATGCACTTTTCCGTAAAATTCATCCAGAATAAAGTAGTCTTCAGAGGCTATTCCCAGAAAATTCAAGATATTCATATTATTTGTCAAAATCAATTTGATTAATCAAAATCTTTAGAGCCATTTTTGAGAAAATCAAAATTTTTCAAAAAAGTTCCACGTAGAGGGTAGTTTGGGGTGGGGGATTTTTCTCAAAATCTTCGTGTCGCATCCCTGGAAGATGCTTAACTTAAATACCAACTTTGGTATTTTACCAACTTTTCGTTTTTGAGCTATCGTATTCACGGACACACGGACACACACACACACACACACTCATAAATACCTTTTTCCGAAAATGCTTTTTTTAGATAAAAGGGACTCTAAAACATATATTTCCGGTGAAATCTCGGGATAGAATTTTTTGGTGGAGTGCAATACCTTCTCTATACACTATATACATAGTACATATAGAGAAAGTAAAAAACAATACGCTGAAGTATGAGGCTATTAGCAGAATAATGTGGCAAAAACTTCTGTTGTCTGTTGTGATCGCGTACAATAACATCCTATTAAGCACCATTGAGCCCCGTCAAGAAGTCAGAATGTTTATCTACTCCCTTGCACGCCATGCATGGACTGTAACGTCCGTATGGTGCCGAATGTTACTTGTCGACGCCGGCAAGGTATATCCCTATGAATCAATCACTACTTCACGCAGTGGTGTCCGGTAATCCATAGTAGCGTTACCGTTTAAGTATTAAGATTAGAAGAGAAGGCGTGAACCACAATTTTGTTATACATGATTTAGTATTCCACTTGTGCTTGGTATTACATTAAAAAATAACCTAATAGAAATCAATCATAGGCTTTAATCAAGCACAACTAAATGATAGCATATGCATGCAACATATTTTATTATAAGAATGAAAAAGTACTATGTTAGTGGAAATTAGCACAATTTGGTTTCTAGAAAAGTTGCACCTATATAAAATTGCCTAATAAAGATTACTTATACAATGATAATATTATAGAGAAGATTAAATTGAATCTGCATTTCCAATGTTTTGTGACAAATTAAACAAATGCCACCACCGCTATATTTCATGAAATATAGCTTCCCATCCACAACTGAAATAATTGGTGGCTTCTCGCTTTAACGAGTAAACTTTCACTACAAAACCGTGTTGCCCGCCTGGGTTGTGTGGTGGTAGCATGTCTGCCTCACATTCAAAAGGACCTGAGTTTGAATCTCACTTAGGGTGAGTTACCCGGTTAAGCTTTTTTTCGGGGTTTTCCCTTATCCTGAGAAGACGAATGTCGAGTAACTAAATAAGCTCCATGGACCCCAAGATCATTTGAGCATCGCTTCACCAATTTCATTCATCGTCCGATATGATCAAGCAGGTTAAAGGACATTAAATTAAAAAAAAAAACAAAAAACAAAAAAAACGTGTCGATGTACTGCCCACCAGAGCTGATCGTGGGTTCGAGTCCCGCCTTGGGCATGGGTGTTATATGTTTGTGTATGTGTGTGTAAAAAGTAAAACAGAAATTCAGTAATCATACAGTAATCAAAGTAAAAAAATTAGGTAAATAAAAAGTAGGGTATTCAGCGCCGGAGTCCCGATCAGATTCCGGAACTGTATTTAAAAAAAGGAGAAAAAAAAAAAAAGATCGCTCTCTCTCTCCGCAGTATGCCCGAGGTAGTACAATGCCGCATTCAAGCACATGCACCGTGGATTGGTGGAACTTGCTTAGTCATTCAGTTTATAAAGCGACTTACATTTTATATTCTTAGCCGAAAATAAAACAGTTTCTACAGTTTTTACAAGGTATGATCATATGTTTCAGATACTCAGTACGTTCAGTAAGTTCTTAGAAAAAGATAGTAACACAAATTATTATTGGTTGATTTTTTTTTTTCAACATAATCTTTTATTTAGCTCCATACACTTCTACCAGCGTTTCTCCGCCTGTCCAGCCTTCCAATAGTAGGATTTAAGAAGGTCCTCATAATGGGCATTTGTTTGGGAGATGACCTCTTCGTTAGACGTGTATTGCCTTTCGCCGATCCTCCTTTTTAAGTATGGAATTAAAAAAAAAACTTACTGGGGGCCAAAACTGGTGAATACGATGCCTGTTGTAATAATTCGAACCTTAATTCGCCATCGAAAGTGCGCAGGTGTGCATTCCTGCACTGTCTCGATAAAAGAGAAACCTTTTTCCTTGCCAGATGACATTTTTTCTTAATTTCTCCGTTCAACCTGGTTCAACCTGTGCAATAGCAATGTATAATACTGTGCGTTTATGTTCTGCTTTTCTACAAGTAATCAATGTATATGGTTCCGCGTGCAACCCAAAAAGCCAAGGCCATCACCTTGTCTGTAGATTTCATCCTTTGCCTTTTTCTGAGCCGGTTCATCTTTAAAAGCTCACTATTTCGACTGTACGTTTGTCTTTGAAGTGTAGTAGTGTATCCATGTTCTATACACAAATATGTATCGAAGCAGAAGCTCTACAGGATTGCGACGAAAAGGGCCAAACCAGTTTCCAAATCGATCACACGATTGCGTTTATTCTCCATTGAGAGCAAACGCGGCACCCATCATGCTGAGACTTTTGTTAGGCCTAACTTTTGGTGCAAAATTGAAAACACTCAATCCTTTGACATGCCTGTGGCCTCTACTATTTCGCGAACTCTGATTCGTGACTCATAACCGTATCCTATTTTGTCAATAATTTCGGGGAAGTCACTACTACTGGACGTCCGGAAAAACGTTGATCATTTGTGGATGTAGGGCACGTTTCAATTCATTTATCCAATTGTAAATTTTTGCCAGCACAGGAGTAGATGTGCAATGAACTTCATCCAACTCGGTTTTTAGCTCTTTCGGTGTTAAGCTTTTTAGATAGAAGTGTTTGATCGCCGCACGAAACTCTATTTTTATTTTCATGTTTCTAAATAAGCATAATATTGTTGATTCCGTCGCCTCAGACAGTGAAACTATGGATGGATATGGCTGATACTTTAATTGACGTCTAGTAAGAGAAGACGGTTACTAAATACAAACTTTTTTCAATGCTACGAATGTAATTTCTTGGATTTTCTAAGGACTTAATGAACGCCCTTCGTTTATCTATCACAGATCCTTATCTAAGTTGTATTGTGATTATTCATTTGCATTGCATTCATATTACATTATTCAACTAAGTTAAAACTGCTCTTGAGGTTTAAAAATGACTGTTGCGGATTCGATAATTATTTACACTTTTTAGCTTCTCTTTATATTTAAATGTCGTTTAGTGCGGTTTAAGTAGCAAGTAACTTGGAAAACGTTGCAGAATTAACAGTTTAATTCCGCTGTTCTAGTTAACTTGTTCCATCCTTGAAAATTTTTCATCATTGAGGTAATTAACTCAAGATTCTGAGAGCCTAGGAGATAAAGCTAAGGAAATTATTAAGCAATAAAACTTAACGTTTTTTTTTCTTGGCAACTATAATCGCAACATTAAATATCATGCTTAATTTTGAAAAAAAGTTAAGAATCTTTAAAAATCTCTCCTTATATTCAAACTTTAATTTCTTTCTAAATTTGCATTCATTGGCAGCTCTTTCAAAAATATTACAATAAACTTTGTGAAAAATATGGGTATTACTTTCCCGATTTTATTCAAATGAAATCAAACGTGTCCTAGATGCATAGGAGATAAACTGTTGCTTAAACTGAAATGAAATGTAGTAAAAGGAAGTATAAATTGAGCCTCTTCATTCGAGTGTTTCTTTAAGAGGGAACTGACCTGGTAAATATATCAGAATGTTTGAGGAGTACATAAACATTGAATCCCTTTACTAATGTTTTAAATAACGACGGAATATAGCTTCATTAAAGCGTAACTATCAGGAGAACGGGAGAAAATGCTGTTATTTGTATTTGTAATGTGTAGAAGCATCACGTACCAGTATGCTCTACTGTACAAATATAATTTAATAAATAAACTGTTTTTCTTAACTGCACATATAAAGAACAAACTCCTTGTCTTTATAAAGACGTTTTTCTTTAAGCATGGCTTGAGACCGTATTTCATTCAACCATTTAAAGCTGTCTTTTAATTTTACGCGTACCATCAGAAATCTCGACGTCGAATCAGTTCATCTGCAGATGTATTTTCTGATTTTCTTTGAAACAGAATCGTTTGTATATGAGTGATTCTATCAACAGCCTGTGTACATACTCAGAGTTCTCTAAGTCTGAATTGACATTAACTTTTCATAACACACCTGTTAATTCTCTAGTGAGATGAAATTCTGAATTCAGAAATTTGATTATGTGATATTGCAAAAAGAGGTCTCTGGCTTCACAGAAACATGTCTTTCAAACTGAATAGGTACATCTGTTAGTTTCTGTAAACTTCAAGGTTCAAAGAGATCTGTATCCCTTTATGCGGAAACAAAGACCTAAATCTCTTTATATCAAAAAGTTGCATTAAAGAGGTACAAAAAATCCGTTATGCTATATTCACATGACTTTCTCTACATCTTTGCAAGAAATTATTCTTAAAAAGCTTATCATTTTATGTACTTCTTGCTAATTGAGATAAATATTTGTATAAATATTATTTTTCTTCCTCCCTTATAACTAGACGAAACAATAGAATACACCAGGCTAAAGCGATAGTCATTTTTTTTAAAAACTAGTTGCTATATGATTGAAATTCATTCTCTATGCATGACAGGGGTATATAATTTCCAGTATGAGAAACGTTCAAGTATTTTAACATTGAAACCGAAAACAATATCTTGTAAATGATTAAACTCCTCGAAAACGGTTTATGACATAAACTGTGTGTTTTAAGCTCTATATTTTTGTGTAGTACCCTTCTGTGTATCTCTTACGTTTTACCAATTATGTAAAAGTCATTCTAAATGAAGAGGACTTAGGGGACAATTCGCAGAAAATAAAATATATGAATTATGCTTCTTTGAGCGTTATGGAAATGAAAACATTAATCTCTGCCTTTAATGCAGGGATACATCCTTCCAGCTGTACAGACGATTGTGTTTTTTTTTTAATATAGTTCCGGCGGCTTCTGGCAACTTCGGCTTCTGTATGTTCCTACTTTTTCCCAGGTTCCCTACATTTTCTATTTATTTACCGTTTGCTTTTTGCTTCCAAATACAAATACATCTCACATTTTTTTCGTCTTTTTTACAAATACAGTTCCGGAGTCTGGTCGGAACTCCGGCGCTGTATCGCTTTTTCTTATTTCTTTTTCTTCCTTTTCCTAAAATTTACTCTGTTGATCGTTTGCTGTTTTATAACAAACACAGAAACTCCCATGCCAAAGGCGGGACTCAAACTCACGATCCCGTGCACCACGAAGTACCAAAACTAGGCGCTTAGCAAGCGCGGCCATAGATTCGGTAGTCTTCGTAACTGAACGTTACAGTGGCCGCACTCAAGCTCTTGCCATTCTTCTTAGGGTCATGTATTTGTGTATGTTGAAAAAAGGTATGAAAACTTATAGAAATAATTTGTTTCATAATAAAATTATATTGTCGCAACCGCCTTTCCTAATAATCATTCGGGGAACTCGCTGTGGCTGCGAGAGGCACATACACAACTATTCTAATCGGATGCGACATGAGGGACGTATCCCCCATGCTAACTTATGGGCAATTAGCAACCTCAGGAGTGAAACAAGGAAATTAATTCGAGAGTAATTCCAGCTGATTAATTTATTAGACTTTTACCTGTTGACGCTGGATGATGCGTAGCCAAAACCTGGGTGAATACTAGAGCTCCATTATGAGTTACATAATTACTAACAAAACGTGCGATGTGCACCCCACGGCGTCCCACTGAAAAAGAGGCCGGAAAGCCACGCTCCCGTGGTTATATAAGACTAACCTTTTCTACAGTACAGCCAAAACAATAAAAATTAATTAATCAATCATGCCACACTTAGAATGTGGATCCTAACGCAGTAGTACCACATTCTGCATGTGACAATATTAACTTAAAAATTTATTAAAACACTTTTTTCTACTTTTTGAACCGTATCTAACAATTAAATGAAGCTAATGATGGGTAGGCACATGCTTCTTTATAATCACTCCCAATTTTAAATAATATTTTCTCGCAAACATTTTCCAAAACTTTTCTATACTCAATATGTTTATACACGAGGAAATTTTAAATTAATATATTTCGACATTTTATATTAAATTTTAGCATCTTTATACTATAGTTCAAAAGCACATTAATGAAAATGGTCATCCATTTTTTAAATAAAGTTACAATTTAAATACATAAATTATTGAAAGATTAATCATTTTGTACAATACTTAGGAGTAATATAAAAGTTATAATTTGACATATGTATTTGTAAGCTAAAATAGGACTTTTATGTGCGTATTTTTAAAAGCACATCACGTAGCTCATTTGTATTAGAATAATGAAGTTATACAGTATGTTAGGTATGCAAGCTAGAGTTGATTCTTGGTAGGAATATCACTCTTATCTCTTAATAAACGGTATACATTTCAATAAAATATATTTACATGTTGTTTATTTATGAGATATCACATATATATCACCTTAAAAGTGTGTATCTATAATCTTCACCGTGATGATCCGCAGTTCCGTGTGAGGCTCGAATTCGGAGTCCTGGGTTCAGTTCCCCACCGTGACTGCCCACTCTGACCATGGGTTTTTCCCTGACAAGGGGAATACTAGGAGTGGTTTCTTGTACCACGATTATCCTTTCCTTCCCTTATTTCCTCTCACTTAATTTCACTTTTTACTTTCTTTAGCACGTACGCACAATATGCATAGTAAGTTCAGAAATTATTGTATTCCTCCCAAAAATTCGATACCGAGTGTCACCGGAAATGTTTTGAAATCCATTAAAGTATTATTACAAAAAATTCAGTGTGTGTGAGTGTATGTGTGTGTGTGTGTGTGTGCAGCATTACTCAAAACCAAATTCCATTAAATACTAACTTCGTATTTAGGTTTAGTATCTCCTAGGATGCGATACGAATACTTTCAAGAAAATCTCCTCACTCCCAAACTATCTTTTACACGGTAAAATGTTCGAAAATATTTATTTTCTTCAAAATGGATAACGACATTGATTAAAATGCCGCATATTAAAGATGAGAAATAAAATGAATACCTTGAGTTTCCTGGGAATAGCCCATAAAATTCTTGAATAGCTCGTAAGAGATAGACAAAAACTTAATACACTAAAATTAATGTCCCGACCTACACATTGTTGCTATAGAGGATGGGATTACGATATTGTCGCAACCGCCTTTCCTAATAACAACTTGGGGAACTCGCTGTGGCTGCGAGAGGCACATACAAAACTGCTCTAATCGGATGCGACATGAGGGACGTATCCCCCATGCTAACTTATGGGCAATTAGCAACCTCAGGAGTGAAACAAGGAAATTAACACATATTAATTCGAGAGTGATTCCAGCTAATTAATTTATTAAACTTTTACCTGTTGGCGCTGGATGATGCGTAGCCAAAACCTGGGTGAATACTAGAGCTCCATTATGAGTTACATAATTACTAACAAAACGTGCGATGTGCGCCCCACGGCGTCCCACTGAAAAAGAGAGACCGGAAAGCCACGCTCCCGTGGTTATATAAGACTAACCTTTTCTACAGTACAGCCAAAACAATAAAAATTAACTAATCAATCATGCCACACTTAGAATGTGGATCCTAACGCAGTAGTACCACATTCTGCATGTGACATATTCATTGTTATTGGTATCATTCTTAAAATACTTATACTATTCTCAAACATAAAATCGTCATAATTATTATTATTATATTAATAGTATTATTTTTATTATTATTTTTATTATTATATTATTATTAATATTATTATTTTATTATTATTATTATCTTTTGTAAGAAGATTGTTTGCAGAGCAGCTAGAGAAAATCATGTGAAGGGAACACATCATATTTCTAAGGTGCTTTCAGATTCTATTGTGTGGGTTTAGCTGGATAGATGGATGGGTGGGTGGACGGACGGATAAATGACGGAGGTAGGGATGAACGGCAGACAGATGGACGAACGACGGATGGAGGGATGGACGGACGGTTGGATGGATTGATGGATGGACGGATGAACGGACGGGCGGAGGGTTCGATGTATGTATGTATGTATGTATGTATGTATGTATGTATGTATGGATGGATGGATGGATGGATGAACGGACGGATGCCGCTCTGGAATGAATTCTTCCCGTGAACGTCAGAGTCGCTGAGTTGCCCTCCTGGAATTGCTCTCTAATGATGTGCGGGTGTTCAAATTTGAAATATTAGGGATCTCTCCGCGACACTATGGCATATCTGCATGTAGCTTAGAGGCCTTCCGATTCCTTCACTTCATCCCTGCTAACCGGGGTAGCGGAGCCAGACGACCCCCTCCGTTACAGAGTCCTAAACTTTAGCATTAAATGCTGTAAACATAATCGTTTATATGGTAAATAATCATTCTGCTGGGTTTAGTAATGCTTGTGACTTTACTTCGTAAGTTTCTTTAAATTTCTTCAAGGACTGAGGAGTTGTTTCGTGCATTATGTCTTTCAGGTATGCCATAAATAAAAGTCACAGATTTGAGGAGTGATGAGACTGTTTATCTTAATAAGAAGAGGATTTTTTTTCTAAGAGATCAAATATTTAATTTCTCTTCTTTCGTTAACTGATTAAAATGACATCAGAATATTATTTCACTGACTGTCTTCCATTTAGATCTTACTCGTAAATGGGGCCACCCATCAGATGAGCAGTCAGTAGGGACTATATTTTAACGAGATATACATTTATGTATAGTAATGTTTGTCTATCTCTATGGTTTAGAAGCTATAAACACTCATGCAAATTTAACTCTTAATAAAGAGGTGTACATAGACTATTCCCAGAGAATTTAACTATATTATTTCTTTGTGATGTACATATGTTAAACATATTCTATTTTAAACAAAATGTTACTGCAATTTGAGAAAAAAAGAAAATAACAATGATTTTTCCATGTAAAAGAAAAATACATGTGGTTTTAACTGCCTTTTCGTTTCATTATGCTGTATACAAACATACGTAAGGACCGACAGAATGATCATTATCTGTAAATTATTTTAACTTTCCTACTTCGTACAAAGTACGTAGGTAGAAAAGGTATTGCATTCCATCCAAAAATTCCATACCAAAATTTCACTGTAAATACACGCTTTAGGGTCTCCTGTATCAAAAAAAAATACGTTCTCTACACATACCATTTAATTAGCTGGTAGGGAAGGTGTTGTATTCCACCCACTATTTGATTTCGAGATACACCGTAAATGTGTTTTGAGTTCCCCTGAGTTCTAGAAATAAATTTTAGGAAAATGTCCCTGTATATTAACTAATGTCGTGAAAACGATAAATTAAAAATGAAACGTCGCTTACATACCTAAATACCAAACTTGATATTTAAGTTCAGCATTTTCCAAGAATACGACAAGAAGAATTTCAGGAAACTACTCTCTACATGGAAGATTTTCGAAATGTTAATTTTTTCATAAGTGGTTGTAACGGTTTTTATTATAAGGGATAGACAAAAAGCTACACAAAAAACGTATTTAATTACACATCATATATCATATACATATTTAGTCTATTTGTTTCAATTTTTTAACATTTATACGCTTCTCAAACAGGAAGTTGTCATTCATTTCACATATTTTTTACTTTACGGAATTTCAATTACGTCACATTGGGATCGGCTTTTAAAAGACTATCATTTAGCTTCCTGTATTCCCTTAATCCCCTTATGCTTACAAGAAAGAAAGTATTAAGACCATTTCTGTTAAACTGAATTACCATGAAGTAGGTAGAATATATAAAACACTACATAGAATAATATTTCGTAAGAACATTTGTTTAAAAACAAATAGAGAAATTCATGCATTAAAACATCAGATGTTTTTATTCAAGGAATTAAAAACGTGCCTTTCCACTGTAATTTTACATAACCATAGAATTTTTAGGTTTAATACAAAAGTTCCTCTATTTATATTTCCTCTAGGTAAGTGCTAAGGAAAGTAATACTGGATGCCATAGATAAGGGCTATCAATTTCAGTACAAATAAACCAGCAACAACTAAACGGTAATTTGGAAGCATCGGAAAAGTGTTACTACTGACTCGTCGTTTGCATATCAAGCATTTACACTGAGCTAGTAGACAATGGAACAAATAAAACCTGTGAGTGATGTAAGAACTCTGTTAGAGCATCTTTGCTACAATTTCTAAATTTTTTACGTCTAGCCTGTGGGTTCAAATGAGTATTACTCTTGCTTAAAATCGTTCATTATTATATTAATCCATATGCAAATTTATGGAGTTGAAGTTTCTAAAAGGAATTTTAAATAATGGAGGAAATTTATTAATGGATTAGTTATTGAAATATAATTTGAAGGTGGATTTAATTGTAATTTTATAAAGATTGTTAAAATGATTATAGCTCTATAATTTCCATTAAAGAACTGATTTTTTCCTTTTTATTATAAATAACCTATACGGTTACTAGTGTATTCAAGCATATAGTATAAAAGAAGAAAATTAATGTTCAATAATGTTCTATCGTCACTGTGCATATTTCGAAATTTTCTTTAAATGTATTTATATTAACACTGCTTAGAACAAGTAAAAGCGAAAATAAAATTCCTTCAAAGATACTTATTTTCCAACAAATACAGAACTTCATTCAGCTTCAATGTTACCAAGGTCCTGTCAATACTTAGATATGCCAATCAGCATTTATTTAACCTGGGCTCATCGCCTCTATTATCACAGTAGCATTGTAGCGAGGATTCAAACTTAGGATAACCTGTGACATTGAAATCTTGATCAGTGATGTTCAGTGTTTTAGACATTTGAACAACTGTGCTACCAATAAGAAATCAGGTAAGACCAAATTTTAGGGAAAATATGCGTTCTTTTAATAGAACATAAATCGGGCTGGAAAGGGTTAGACGGCGATCCTAGGCTGAGTTCGTATAAGAAGGCCAACGCCTAACCAACTGAGCCACCGGGTTTGATCCCAAGCAATAACATGTGAGATTTGTGATGGAGAAAGCTGCGCAGGGGACGTTTTTCTCCAGGTTCTCTGGTTTCCTCCGCCATCACATTTCACCAGTGTCCCAGAGAAGTAGCACCAATGTCATCGCCTGCAGTGGCATGGTAGTAAAAGCGGGTGTTAAACTCTAAAAAAAAAAAAAAAAAAAACAGATCGACTTTAAGCTTTACTTCCTGTGTCTAACAAGGATCAAAAAGTTTAATTCAATGAATTTATCATACTTAACTTTATAAACTTAAAAGTGTATGGAAAAGTAACATTGTGTACGAAAAGTTGAGTTTGAATCAGAAATTCAATGTCACAACTAACTCTACCTTTCCAGCTCCGGTACCGCACAACGACTTATATGAAAAAAAAAAAAAAAAAAACAGTTAATTAACACTGACTTAATACTTACAAGTATGAAGCCCGGGACTTAAATTACTACAGAATTGTAAGTCATTATTGGAGAATGTCATCGCAGTATAATTTGAAACTTCCTGATGGTTTATCGTGAAAAATATGAGTTAGTGGGGGAATTTAATGTCTCCTCGAAATGTGATATAGGTAGCTCAATTGTTAAAACAACCGAATGAAAACCGGAAGATTTGTGGTTCAAATCTCGGTTATAGCATTGAATTTTTCAGTTTTATCTTTTCTACTTCTATACTATACACTGCATCTGTGGAAAAACAATTAACGTTTTGTATGTGAGAGTATCCAATGGAATGACTATAAGGCAATGAGAGTGTAAACTTCAGAAATTTTATTTTTCTTAACTCCTCCCCCGTTTCATGAGTTTACATAAAAGGATCCCTTTTGTTGAGGTGCAGGTCCGTGACAGACATCCCCACTTGACATCGCAAGACATCTGACAACGTTATATGATGCCTCTCATGAAAACAATAAATATACGAAGGAGAAGAAGGCACACCAAAAGCTTTATTTGCATAGTGCCTAGTCCCAGGCACAAAGCTGTAATTTATTCTGTCTCTGCTGTGAAGAGAAACGCACTTCTCCGTCCTTGGTGAGAAAAAAACAAAAGAGAAAAGCAAAGCTTGGCAGAAAAACCCTTTCAGATGACACAAGAAAACCTGTTGATGGGACAGAAATATATTGCAGCTTTTGAATAACAGATATTCTTATATAAAGGTCGGTCAATTTTGAGAAGTATATTTTGTATTTATTTTTTCTCTCTCTTATATGTTATTCAGCAATTCCACGCTTTCGTTAAACCATTCAACTGAATTGATGTTACACAGCATCGCCTGCAACTCTTTTAGAATGGCGTGAGTTTGAGTACACTGACAAGTTAACACACCTGGGATTATAATAGAAATAAATCATCATCCTTATAAGGCCTAGCCACTTTTATCGGTCCCGACTTCAAAGTGTTTGGCCATCTCTTCCTCAGATGTCCTACATCTGTTCTACCGTGAGGTCGATAGCTATTAACTGACGCTGGGATTCTTTCTTTATACCTAATGGTTGTCTTAAACTGTAGCACAGGATTAGTTTGTTATTTATGATGACTTAACAAAATTAAAATTAATTTTAATTAATTAATTTTCTTGCAGCGTATATTTTTAGTAGTTTTAAATTAATACTTGTGAAACTTTATTAAACCTTGTGAAAGTATTAAAAAATAAGATCTGATGTTTTCTATTTACTCTTTCTCTACCTGTCCCATAGACAAATTATTCTTACAAAATATTCATTGTTTATCTATATCGTGATTAACATTAGCAGAATTTATCTTATTACTTGTTTCATTGTAAGTAGAAGAGAAGTGAGGTAATACGTTAGGCTACAGTGATAGTCAATTTTTTAAAAGCTGGTCGCTATGCGAAACAATTGAGGTTCGGTTCGCTTTACATAGTCCTCTTTGAGAAACGTTAGGTGGATAAAAAATGAAACAAATAAGTATCTCCTACAGGAAAAACGTATATGATATGAATTATGTGTTTTAACGAGATATACATTTTTGTGTCTAAATTTTTGTCTATTTCTCATGGTTTAATCATTATGCAAAATTCTGCAAAAATATCATGTGAAATAAAGAGCCCTTTAGGGAATATTCCCAGAAAATTCAACATATGCATTTCATATGTGATGAAAATATCTTTAATATACGGTATTTTAATTAAAATTATTGGAGCCATTTTTGAGAAAAAAAAATACATGTAAAGGGTAGTTTATGGTAGGGAGATTTTTTTAAAAATATTCAGGTAACATCCTTGGAAGATACTATAGATAAATACAAAGTTTGCTTTTTAACGGTATTTTCGTTTTTGAGTTGTGCTGTCCACAGACACACATACATGAGCCTTTGCCCAAAAATGTTTTTTTTTTTTTTTTTTTTTTTGGACTCAGGTGACCTCAAAATATATATTTCTGGTAAAATTCGTCATCAAAATGTTGGGTGGAATGCAATACCTTCTCTAGCTACTATTTGCATTCTACGCGCACACGTGCTAGAGTAAGTATTACTTCTATATAATGAAATAATATGAATTGTAAATTTTAAGAAAGTATGTATATAGCTCTTTTACACTTTCCGCAGTATACAACAAATTAACTGAAGCTTTGGACAGACGCATGCTTATTATAGACACGCCCAACTTTAAACATTGTTTTCTCGCATGTATAGTGAACATTTTTCCACACTAAAATGATGCACATGATGCAATTTTTCACTAAATTGGAACATTTCCAACATATTCAACTACTCTCTAAAGTACATGAAGGAAAATGACTGCACATATACTTTTTTTTAAATAATGCTCCAGTTTTGACTAATTTGTTATTAATTATTTTGAAAAATCAGGAATTTTAGAGAGCACAAAAATTAATTAATTTTTCTGTTATTATTATTACTATTCTTATGATTATGATTATTTTATTATTGTTATTATTAGTGAGTATAAGCAAATACTAAAGGGGCAGATTTATCTATAAACTCGCTTGTTGTAAAGCTTATTTTTTATATGAATAGTTTTAAAAATGCATCGTATGGAACATTTTTATTATAGCAATGAAATTAGACACTAACAACTTCTTATTTAAATAATTATGCAAGCTAGAATTGAAATGTGGCAAATTAGCATTGGTATCTCTAATGATTAGAATAAACTTTAACTAGGTATCTTACATACTGTGGATATACCAACCTTGAAGATATATTCCCTTAAGGCTCTTTTCTTCTGTCTTTTAAGGTTGACTTTATACACATTTTGTTGATACATAACGAATTTTATTCACTACTTACAAAATTGAACATTGAATTCACAACAAGAACAGAAAAACAGAAGAAAAGCCTAACAAAATAGGCAGGTGTAAACCAGTAGAGGAGTAAGTGATAACGATTATATTGCCATACCCTCCTATATATCTTCATAACAAAGAAATCTACGATTAAGTGATTTTCTTAAGGAACCCTTAACGATATCACTGTAGCTATACATGTCTTCATAACATGGTATAGGAGAAACAGGAGTGTTTTTGTTGTCTTGTAAAACCAACCAAGTAGATTCTTTTCTTGGAAAAGAAGTTCGAAGCTGAGCTGTTCTTGCTTCATTTGAATATCGTGACTTGCATCAACGAAGAAGAAAATGAATTTGAAAGTAAAATATATAACAAGACCATCATAGCCCTTCATGTCGCATTATTTCACAGCAATGATTCTTCCAACTCACAAATTTGTTTGCTCATTTCTAAGAGATGCCCGGAAAGTTTTCAAATATACATCCATAGACCTGAAAGTTCCTAAATCAGATATCCCTTACTATCCGACACATGATCAGAGAGAGGGAGCGAGGAGAAGTCCTGCTCACGACACTGTTAGATCTTAAATAATTCGTTACTTGAATTAAAAGCATTTTGTATAATATAAAATAGTATCTATTAAGTAAAAGTACAACTCTTTAAAAAACATTGTTGAAAAGCATTATATGACGAATAAAGAATAAAAGAAATGGTGATTTCATGGTTATTCAGAATTCTCTATACTTATAATAAAATTCTATTTGAAATGGAGATAGAATAGTTATGTATTTTATGTAAGCTATGATCTAAGTGTAATACATTTCTTGCTATGCTCTATGATTTTAACGCGATGTTAAGTCACTCTCTAGCTCAGAGCATCTGGCACAAAAGTATGGAATAAGTCTAATATGTTCCATTCATATGACTTTCCCTACCTATTCTGCAAAACTTGTTCTTACAGAAGTTTACTTTGATTTCTACTTCATGCTAATCGAGATAATTACTAACTAAATTGTGTTATTACGTACTTCCATATAGGTAGAACGACATAAGGGGACACACAAGGCTAAAGCGATTAGCAAATCTTTTAAGAACTGGTCGATTTAGGATAAAATTGAAATTAGGTTTTCTTTGTATTGCTAAGAAAAGAGAAAGAAATAGATACACGGCTTCCCATTTGAGAAAAGTATAAGCATGCAGGCATTTAAACCAATTACAAAGAATACTTCGTATATAGTTAAATGATTTTTTGTTAATGGTTAAAATATATATATATATATTTTTTTTATAAATTGTGTGCTTTAACGAGGTCTACATTTCTACTTTCTCTGCACGTACTATGTACACAGTTTATGGAGAAGGTATTGCATTCCACCCAAAGATTCGATACCGAGATTTCACCGGAAATACATGTTTTATGGCCCCTGTATTAAAACATTTTAGAAAAAGCTACGTGTGTGTCCGTGTCTGTGAACACGACAACTCAAAAATGAAAAGTCGGCAAAATACTAAAATTAGTATTTAAGCTTCCAGGGCTGCGACACAAAAATTTTGAGAAAAATGTCCTCACCCCAAACCACCCTTTACATGGAAACAGTTTTCGAAAATGTTGTTTTTCTCAAAAATGGCTCTAACAATTAAATTATTAATAACGAAAAATACTAACATAGAACTTAAGCTACAAACTTATATGTACCTTACTATATTTTTTTCAACGTAATCTCCATTCTGTAAAGACCCTTCTTGTGACGTGGTTCCATTTTTCAATGCCGATGTTATATTTTTCCACCGCCAAAGAACTTATTCGTTCTTCTGAATGCACAAAATATTCGGCCAATCGACTTTTACAGACAAATATCACAAGTATATGGTGTTAATGCAATGAACGAGTCTTAAGTCAGTAAATTGTGAATAATATACGAGTGTGTATGATAAAGACCGGTGTGGAAATTCATGAATCGTTATGGAAAAGTTGAAAGCAAATATTAATAAAATGATTTAGAAAACCCGGTGTTTCACTTTAGACACCGTACATGACCTTTTGAAAGTAAGATATTTCCCAGCCGATGAAGACCTCAAAGAAGCAGTGACACCTTGGCTCAGATTTTTAGCGGTGGAAGAGTATAACAACTGCTTTGAAAAACGGTACCATATGGCAAGAAATAACTTGATAGCAATGACGATTACATCTGAGAAATAGAGTAAAGTACTTTGTAAATGAAGCTTTGTGTTATCATCTTTCGTTATTATTTAGTTATGCCAAAGCGTTCATTACTTTCTAAATGACCCTCTATTTTTATTGAATTTATATTTCATTATTTTATAAACTGCACTAGAAATTCATGGTAGTCTTTTGCTAACCTTTCTATGCAAATTACAGAAATTTCAGCACTGTCCATATCCCAAACTGTTCTTCGTATTCAAGCAGCAATGTGTTTTGCATCACCCTATAGCTCTTTGCACCACACTGTGAGGGTAAGTAGAGCTATCAGATCTCTCCCCACCAAAACCAAAAACTTGTCTTCCATCTTAGCTACGATCGCGTTTAACCTTCTAACTGTATGATTATAGCCCGCTAGGGGGCCCCCTTTGATTGCGCGTGGCCACTTGCTAGTGGTGTTATCTCGGCTAAGTTTCTAATATTAGACTATTTGATTTCTTCTCGTGCATGCTTAGCTATCGGAAACCAGTACGGGTTGCCTTGGAGAGGAACTTGTTTGAGAAACTAACTTCTGCTGCTACCACCGCATGAAATGCTTCTACAGATCACTTCTCTTTTCGAGACCTAAAACGACTACAATTGTGTATAAAGGGGACTATTTTAACTTCAAACTAGTTCTTTGTCCTCAGATAAAGCAATTTTATTGATATACCTTTTCAAGTTCCTTATTTAAAGTACAAAACTGTTCATAAAATGTGATATGTTGTTATATGCCATCTTTTACACTCTGAACCTCAATACATTCTAAGGTGATATATATTTTTTTTTTTTTTTTTGATAATGGATGCTATTAAAGGAGTGTTGGATTATACCAGTCACCTCTCTATAGACATATATACATGTTCTTGAACAACACAGTGCGAATTTTTTCGATAATAGTGTTTTTTTATCCACTTCCCGATATTATCTTACTATGTAGTTGCAATTCCTGCATTCCTTGAGTTTTGCAATTGCTAATAAACGTCTTTAATCTTCTAAATATTGATATGTATATTTAATGCTGTAGACATGCAATGAAATCATATTTGATAGTTGAATTACTGCAATTTCCCTTACTTTTGTTAACATTCACTTTCAACTCAAATCATGTAACATTTAAATATAACTCTTTTGGTGCAAGCAGCCATCTCACCATCAGTTGTTCTCTTGGTCAATATTTTCCGGCGTGACTAATCTATCACTACTTAGCGGAGACTAGACTGGCGGTAGTCAGTTATACTTGCGCTTAAATATCTCTGTTATTCACTATTGTCGGAAAAAATAAGATTTGTGAGAGGTAAACGGATCGATTTGTGAGGGGTGAATTTAGAAAAAAAACACAATATAAAAAGAAAAGAAAAAATCTGATGTGTACCATGCACATGACTTTCTCCATATCCCTGCAACAAATAATTCTTAAAAAGCTTATACTTCTATTTACTTTATGCTAATCAGAAAAAATTAGCAGAAATAGTCTTATTACTCGCTTCCTTGTAAGTAGAAGCGAAATAAGGGACAAACGTAGGTTAAAGTGATAGTCAAAAGCTGGTTGCTATGTCAATGAAGTTCCTTTGTTTGTATGGATAGGAGTTGATAAGTTCCTGTATGAGAAAATTATACGTTTTTCATAGCAGAAACCAAAAATAAGGAATTTCACAAAAACGACGAACTCCACGAAAAAAATGTATGTAACATAAATTGTGTGTTTTAAAGTGCTCTACATTTTTTGTGTAGTAAGTTTTTGTCCACCTCTTACGGTTTAGCAGTCATTCAAAATTTAGTAAAATTCATCCAGAATAAACCACTCTTCAGAAGCTATTCACAGAAAATTCAAGATATACATTTCATTTGTCAGGTAAATATCTTTAATATCCGAAATTTTAATCAAAATCGTTAGAGCCATTTTGAGAAAGCCAAAATTTTTGAAAAAAGTTCCATGTAAAGGGTAGTTGGGGGTGGGGTATTTTTCTGAAAAGCTTCGTGTCGCATCCCTGGAAGATACTAAACTTAAATACCAAGTTTGGTATTTTACCGACTTTTCGTTTTTGAGTTATCGTGTTCACAGACACACGGACACACACACACACACACACGGACCTTTTTGTGAAAATGCTTTTTTTGGATATTGGGGACCCTAAAACATATATTTCTGGTGAAATCTCGGTATCGAATTTTTGGTGGAGTGCAATATTTTCTCTATACACTATGTACATAGTGCGTATGGAGAAAGTATGAATGAATGAATAAGTGTATTTATTAACATAGCAATATCATACATAGGATTTGAACAGTCGCACGGGTCTACAGACCGTACGTGCTTTTGTAATACACATTACAAGCAATATTAAAACAACAACCACAACAAAGAATTAAAAGGTAAACACGAAAATAAAAAGACAAAGGAAATACACCGTCAAAAGCAATATTAAACAACGATAAAAATTAAGAGTGAATCCGAAAATAAAGATACAAAGATATTCAAATATAGCAATTTAAATTTACAGCACAGAGTAAACCTTCATAAATGCACCCTCTTATAATAGATAATTACACTTAAAAGACATATATACACATAATATATACAACCCTAGCATAACAGTGACCTAAGTATGATATAATATACATGTATGTATAACATTGTAGTCACTTTTGTTTAGTTGATCTTATTCCCCCCCCCCCTTCTCTATTGGCAGCCTCCTCAGATCTCAGCTGTCTTGCCTTAAGTATAAATTTACCTAGCCCGTCCATGTTTTCCGTGCCTGCCAGTAGCGTCCAACATGCTTCTATCCCTACATCCGCAGTGGTAAAAAATCGCGGCAAATATTTTTCCCGCCATTCCTCCGTACCCCTACATCTTGCCAAGATGTGAGTCCACGACTCTTCCTCCTCGCAAATGGGACATATTCTTATACCATTCTCGTCAGAAGTTTTCGTGCTCCTCCATGCTCCTAGTCTAATCCACGCGAGCCCCTCTCTAATGAGTTTGGTACCTGTTTTGATGTATTGCTCCATACCCCACTCCGATTTCAGCCCAGACTGTACTTCTAATGACACCTTCTCTGTGCATTGCGCAGTTATTTGCTGTCTGTCAATATCACAGAGACGTTTCTTAATTTTTCTCCAAATACTTCGCCTGTTTTCCTGCCCCGCCATCCAAATGTCTCCCATCCCAATGGTTTCCAACCCTTTCTTTAATTTTGATGCCCACGTCAAATTACCTTCCATTCGCAACTGTTCACGGTAGCAGACTGCCCTAATTAGAGATTGGTTTCCGTGAACGATTCTCATCCAATATTTAACTGCTCTGATTTTGCACTCTATCGTTTCACTATGTACCCCGAATTCCCTCATTATTCCGCAGTTTGCCGTACCCCTCCCTACACCCAGAATTCCTTTCAAAAATTGGGTCCTCACTTGATCCAGATTTCCTGTTTGTTCCCACCCCCATATTTCTCCTCCGTATGTCATCGTGGATCTAACTGTCGCTCCGTATACAGTTTCCATTAAGGTTATGGAGATATTCGGAATTCTGCAGCGTATCCGGAGAGCTTCCGCCGCTTTCACCCTTGCCTTGTGTTTCGTAATGTCAATGTGTTTTGTCCATTTTCCGTTCATTGTAAATGTGAGTCCTAAGTACACAAAAGATTTAACATTGTCCAGTATCTGTCCTGCATATGTCCAAGTCTCCTCCCTGCTATAAACACAACCCTTTTTGAAAGTCATTGCCTTAGTCTTATTCACATTAACTGTAAGTAGCCATTCATCGCAATAGTTCTTAAGTTTGTCCAGTCCTCGTTGCAATCCGTTTACTGTCGTAGAGCACAATACTAAATCGTCTGCGTATAAAAGTGTTGGGATCTGCAAATCCGCTACTACTGGTGCTTGAATATTCTCTGCTATCATTGTATCAGTAATATCATCCACAAAGAGATTAAATAGCAAGGGAGATAAAATACAACCCTGCCTCACTCCCCTATAGCTTCGGCAGCTCTCGGACACACTGTTTCTGTCGTACTTCACACAGAATTGGACATTTTGATACATTGCCTGCAATGCTCTAACCATTTTACTTGATAACCCCTTTCTGCCTAGTTTGTACCATAATGCATTTCGATTGATAGAGTCAAATGCCTTCTTAAAGTCCACAAAAGCACAATGAAGCTTTCCCCGCTTAACTAACAGTTGCTTCGCCCTTAAAGTGTCTAATATAAACGCGGCATCTATGGTACTGTGTCCTTCTCTGAAACCCATTTGAAATTTTGAAAGTTTGCCAAATTTAGATTCCCAGTCCTTTATCCGGTTATATAACACTCTACAATAAATTTTCTCGTATGGAGAAAGTAAAAAAGACCTATGCTTCCGTAATAATAAAATATTTTTAAATGTATTAAATTAATATATTGAGACTCTTTATTGGATGGATTACGTGCAGTAGCAGCACAATACGCATACAGAAGGTTCTTCATCTCATGTTTTCAAACCTGCTCCTCGTTGTGAAAGGTTTGCATCAGCGAAATAGCTCCGCGGTAACGTGAAAGGCACGCATTCGGGTTGTTCGGGCTTCATTGTTGGTAACCACCCACACTGGCCAAGTTTCCGTAGTTCTGCTTACCCTGGTTGGCCGAGGCAAATGCTGCAGTGGTGTTTTCTACCAAGGATTTCCTATCTTTCCCGCTTCCTCTCATTTCATTTCACTCTTTCATGTTTCAGATTGAATACAGAGGTGCGGTGCGGCCGGTGGAGACAGGTGGTGCAAAATCCTGTCGGACTTCCTATGTTCACCTGTCTCACTAGAGGGATGTCTCGAAGCAACCTCTCGTGACCGAGTGGTCAAGCCTGCAACGTCCCTTGCGCTTCATTCAGTACCATCTGAACGGAGGTATAGGCTCTAAAGATGCGCTAAGGTTCAGGATGCAAAATGTCCCTTATGTCAGCTAGCTAATATCATTGTCAGTTATATGATACGATATAGCCCCATTAAGTACGAAATGAATGCAAACATTTCTTCCACTTAAAACATATAAAATACAATATTATTGACATTTAAAAGTATACAATAGAACTTTGGCATTTAATTATAATTATGTTTATAGTAAATCCAACGATCTCACTTTAAAACTATTTTTGCAAACAAATTTAAGGAGATAAATCAAATCACCAAATGTAACGAGCAAACATTATTTTACCCACATTTAATCCAGTAAGGTTTTTGGTAAATATGCGAAATTATATTTCCGTTGACGGAGAAAAAGAATGCCAAAATTAGAAGCACTAGATCTCCTAAATGTGACATCTTGCGATTTTAAAAATGCATCCTTCTTGAGTTCCAGTCATGTATCATACACTCTCGTTGTTATATAAAATGCTCTACAAAATGCATATTAGATAATAGTAAAACCCCGTACATATAAATTTAAAAAACCGTAAAAAATTAAACTAGCACACTTAAAAGGTGGAGCACGCTAAAACCCGCAAACGAGATAATGGCTGATCAAGCCTCATATTAAAATTGAGAATTGTTTGGCTGGAAAATTATAAACATAAACGATATCACGAAGTAGGAAAATTAAGATGGCGTGACATGTTTAATTGAGAACCGAACAGGTCAATGGGCATATACCTTGTGGGAAAAACAAGAATATGAAATACAAGTTTAGATCTCTTTGAAACAAACGCTTACATTTAAGCAATAATGGGGTTAAATGATAATATTTGTTTTCTTAATCGCACAGACTTTTTATTGATATATATGAGTAATTACTTTATTTTTAAAAAATAAATTATCACCTTATTAATAACAAATTATATGAATAACATAAATGAGGTATTATTTTTATTTTAATAACATTTGATTCAGCTACCCTCAACAGTACCTGAGAAAATGGTCAATTTGCATCACAAAATACTGTTTAAAGTCAATCTGAAGGAAAAAGGCATCGAATAATATTTATAAGGGAAAATCACATTGATAGAGCACGGAAACTGAAAATGTATAAGTAGTTCTATTTGAAAAGTAAGGCTTTCCCTAAAATGATCTAATATGTGTATATGTAAATACTCTAAGAATAATGCTCTTTAAGTTTTCCATTTACATGACTTTTTTTACATCTCTGTAAAATTATTGTTAAAAAGCTTAGTCTGCTATATACTTTATAAAACACTGTCAGAAATTATTATTACATTCTTCCTTGTAAATAGAAGTGGAACAATGGGATACACTAGGTTAAAGCGATAGTCAAATCTTTTAAAAGCTGGTTGCTATGTGATTGCATTTCGTTTCTTTGCATGACCAGAAGTTGACAAATTTCCGTATGAGAAACGTTTTTAAGAGTTTTAAAACTGAAACCAATAACAAGAAATATATAGAAAATGATCAACACCAGGAAAAAAGTGTATGACATAAATTGTACGATTTAACGAGACCTACGTTTCTTGTGTACTAATGTTATGCAAAAGTCATTCAGAATAAACAGGTCCACTATTTCCAGAAAATTCAAGATACACATTTTGTTATGTAAATATCTTTAAATACGGTATTTTTATCAAAATGGTTAGAGTCATTTTTGAGAAAATCAAAACTTTGACAATTTTCCATGTAAAGGGAAGCTTGGGGTGGGGTTACCTTCATCAAAATCTAACATGTCGCAGCTCTGGAATATACTAAACATAAATACTAAGTATGTTATTTTACTGTCCTTTCGGTTTTCAGTTATCGTGTTCAAGGACACATCGACCCATACACGTGTATGCTTGCGGGCCGTTTTCTAAAAATATTTTTTGGATACAGGGGACCCTAAAACGTGAAATCTTGGCATCGAATTTTTGGGTGGAGTGCAATACTTTCTCTACCTATGTTCTATGTACTAAGTAGAGAAAGTAATACATTTAAAATATAACTTCCATAACTTAAAATATAAAAGTTATATAGTGTTCTAATTTTAAAGACTTTAATTTGTACTTTCTGTACTGCTAATGCCTGGGATCATATGTCAGTTGGGAGCAATGGATCAGGGAGGGAATATAGGGATTGGGGATAAGCCCCAACATCAGCTGGTCCCTGTGGCCGAGCTCGCTAAAATGCCTAGCTTTGGTGCTTCGGGGTGCAAGGAATCGTGGGTTTGAGTCCCGTCTTGGGCATGGGTATTTGCGTGGTTGTAAATGTGTACATGCATGTGTCAACAAAAAGTAAAACAGAGACAAATGGGTGAACAAAAGATACATAGAAAACTGGGAAGAGAGAGAGAATAAGATTGGTTACTTGAAAAAAAAAGGGTCTGGTGTGAATATGAGGAAGTAAAATTATTGAAAGGTAGACGAAATGGATGATAGGGAAGGTGATAGTGCAGCAACGAGTTGAATTATCTTCCGGAAATCCACCTCAAGTACTTGAACTAAATCAATACCAATATAAATAAAGTCAAAACAATAAATTCTAATTGACTAGGACCAGTTGAAAAATTCAATTGAAAATGGTTCTCCCGCTCTCCGTGCTCTAACCATTGTGCTACAGTGACAATCCGCCGGTATGGCATTCAATCTTACAACTGATTATGTGTGGTTTACCCGGTTTAACCAACCAGTATGTTTCACTTCAGAGATCCACCAGAATGGCGACTTCCCATCGTAAGTACTTAGTATCCGGTTAATATTTACATGTTCCTGCCAACATATTCTATTATAATTGTAATATTCCTCTTTCCTACATATTATTGAAAGATACAGCGATATACAATAAGTTGATTAGGACCAATAAATTCTAATCTTAATAAATGTATTAATAAATGCTCTCCTTGGAAGAAAAGAATAGAGGGAGAAACAGCAGCACACCCAAAAAATCCGTCCAGACGCCGCTTTGTGCAAATCCCACTTACCATCACCTGCGATGAAACCTGGACCACCTAGGTGGGAGGCGAACGGTCTAACCGCTTTGTCACGGCGCCGCCAAACAGCAAACTGAAGTACGAAAAATCAGTTGAATACGTAGCTTAATATTCAAGTTCAGGATCTTTTAAAGTAACGACACGAAAGTTTTCAACAAAATTCTCCTCCCCAAACTACCCTTTGCCATGGAAAAATTCGAAATGTTGGACTTTTTAATAATGGCAGCAACATTTTTGATTAAAATAACATTTATTTAATATATCTTCATGACAAATGAAATCTATATCTAAAGTTTTCTGTGAACGGCAGCTGAAGTTCTCTTCACTTTGGACGACCTTCATATAATTGGCAAATCCCCCAAGATATAGACAAGCTCTTACTATATAAAAATGTAGATTACGTTAAAGTAGACAATTTATGTCAGCTGCAAGTATTATTATTATTATTATTATTATTATTATTATTATTATTATTATTTTCTTTTATTTATTTGTTGGTTTCCCTTTTTTTTTTTTTTTTTTTTTTGTTAACTATATGTGATATATTCATTATTATTGGTGTGCAAATGTTCCAATACTTATAACCTTCTCAACTTGGAAACCGTTATCAGTTTTTTTTTCGGATCATGTAGGCAGAATAAAAGCCACTTAAAAGATTTGACTATCGCTTAAGCCTATTAACTGCACTATTCCCATTGCATATACAAGGAAATATGAAATAAAATCTTTTAATATTTATCTTGATTAGAATGAAGTTCATAGAAGAAGAATTTTTTGTAAGAATAGGCTGTTGCAGAATAGGTAGAGAATACCGTTTGAATGTTATATATCAGATTTTTTTACAACTTTCACTATTTAGTGTCTGCTTTAACTATTTTTGCAAACGTTTGTTTTCGATTTAAAAGAGCCAGATAGGAAGTAGGTTTTTATAAATACAACTTATTGTATACGTCTGAAAAACGACAGTGGCTAAAGAAAGTCATATGAATTTGGCATGTGACTTTTTTTCCATATTTACTTTCTCTAGCCCTTCTGTACAATATACATAGTGGATAGAGAAGGTATTGAATTCCACCCAAACATTCGATATCGAGATTTCAACGGAAATATATGTCTTGAATCTGCTGATGCAAAACAAAAAAAAAACAAAAAAAAAAATCTAAGCATGTCCGTGTGTGACTGTGGGCAGCACAACTCAAAAACGAAAAGTAGGTTGAATACTAAACTTGGTATTTAAGTTGATAGCTTCTAAGGATGCGACACGGTGATTTGCAAGAAAATCCTCCCCCATACAATTACCCTTTACATGGAACATTTATCAAACATTTTGATGTCTCTAACGATTTTGATTAAATACTTAATGTTTTAGATATTTTTGTGGCGAACGAAATATATCAGGAATTTTGTGAGAATAGTCTCTGAAGACCTGTTCATTCTCGATGACTTGTGTATAACTGGCAAACCATAAGAAATAGACGAAAACATACTACACAAAACATGTAGATTTCATTATAACACGCAATTAATGTTATATACGTTTTCTGTTTGTTTTTTTTTTGTTTTTTTTTTGTTTTTTTTTGTAGAGTTAACTGTTTTTGAGATACACCGGATTATTAGTTTCCATTTTAAGCCACTTAAACTCTTCTCAGACGGGAAGACATCGATCTTCTCATTTCTTGTTTGGTTATTCCTGGCAAGCAAAGAGATGGACTTTCAATTGTTTCACATACCGATCGGCTTTTAAAGTACTTGACTATTGCATTGGTATGTAATTTCATATTTCCCTTTTAGTTATAAGAAACAAGTAATAATACTAATTCTGATTATCTTTATCTTGATTAGTATGATTTAGATAAACGATTAATCTTGTTAATAAAAGGTTTGTTTGTGGAACAGCTAGAGAAACTCATGTGCATGCAAAACATAAGATTTTTTAGAAAAAGTTCCGTATGTGTGTCTTTGGACAGCATAGCTCAAAAACGAAAAGACCGCTAAATGCCAAACTTGTATTTATCTTTAGAATCTTCAAAGTATGGACCCGAAGATTTTTAAGAAAATCTCCCCTCCATAAACTACCCTTTACATGGAAATGTTTTTGAATTTTTATCTCAAAAATGCTGTAACGATTTTGATTAATATACCATATATTAAACATGTTTACATTACAAATAAAATGTATATTTTAAACTTTGGAGGAATAGCTCTGATGACCTCTTTATTCTGGATAAGCCTTGCCGAATTTTGTCAATCGGTTAAACAGTAAGAGATAGATATAAATTTATCACACAAAAAATGTAGATTTCCTTAAAACACATAATTCATTTGATATGAGTCTTTTACATAGACTTGACCATTGCTGAGATATTCATTGTTATTGGACATAGTTTTGCACTGCATAAACTTTTCTCAAACATGAAGTGACGTTTCGTTTCATCTATCTCGTTTTATTGTAGATCATGCAAAGCGAACCGAACTTCAATTGTTTCACATACGTCCAGCTTTTAAAAAATTTGACTATCGATTTAGCCTAGTGTATTCTGTAGTGTCCCTTATACATACAAGGAAGCAAGTAATAAGACTATTTCTGCTAATGTTTACATTGATTAGCATGTCATAGATAAAAGAATAATATTTTGTAAGGAAAGTCGTTTGTGTAACAGCTAGAGAAAGTTATGTGAATGGAACACATCAGATTTTTGAATAAGCAGATACATGCAAATATACAAGCAAGTGTTTACTTTCTCTACACCTACTATGAACATAGTGCATACAGAAGGTATTGCATTCCACCCAAAATTCAATACCGAGATTTCACTGGAAAAAGATATTTTAGAAAGTAGGTAGTACATGTTTTGACACTCCCTGAATCCAAAGATCTATATGTATGTGTGTGTCTGTGTGTTCGTGTACCTGTGAACACGATAATTCAATAACGAAAAGTCGGTAAAATACCAAACATGGTGTATAAGTTTATTGTCCTCCAAGGATGCAAGGAAAATTTTGAGGAAAGTATCTCCTCCCCAAATTACTTTTTACATGGGAAAAAAATTCTAAACTTTTTATTTTCTGAAAAATGCTGTTTCGATTTTGATTAAAATACAGTACATTAAAGGCATTTAAACGACAAACAAAATGTATATCTTGAATTTTTCTGGGAATAGCCTCTGAAGACCTATTTATCCTTTTGTATAACTGGCAAACCTTAAAATATAGACAGAAACTTTATACACTAAATATGTGGACCTCGTTGAAGCACGGAATTTATAACTTATAAATATTTTCATAAATTTTTCCATTTTTGAGATATTCCATGTTATTGGTTTCAATTTTAAAATACTTCAACTTTTCACATACGGGAATTTGTCAACTCCTGGCACTGCAAAGAAACGGATTTCAGCCACATACAACCAGCTTATAAAAGATTTGTCTATCGTTTTAGCCTAGTGTACTCCCTTATTTTCCTTCTACTTACAAGAAAGAATTTCAACTAATGTTTATTTCGATTAACGTGAAGTAGAAGAAAAAGTTTTTAACAATAATTTGTTACAGAGATGTAGAGAAAGTCGTGTGAATGAAAACATAAGATTTTTCTAGTTTGTTTTCTTTTTATTAGAGGAACTGAAGCCCTGTGTTTGGAGTGAAATTGGATATCGAAATTTTGCATCGACTACAAAGGAAATATTCCCTCCAGTTTATGCACTAAGCAGAATGTGGGAAAATACGCTTCCCCTTTTGTGTGAATGTACTTTGTGAATGCCCGGTAGTATTGCCAGAGCTTGAGCAGCGCGTGTTCTATGTACTTTACCTGCCTCCCACTGACAAGGCACTTGGTGATGGTATCGGAAACCAAGTTCCCCATTGCTTCAAGTGCATCACGAAGTATACAGGAGGCGCCCCCACATCAATGGGTTCCCACATTTACCTTCATTTACTGTTGGTTTCCACTACACACGCCTGCCTTTCCTCCAGCTAAAGCGTTTTCCTCAGTTCCCACCCCTCACTCTCTTTATGGCTCACCCTCTTCTTTCCTCCGCATCATTAAAGATACTTATTGTGTTTAACTGATGACTGCGTACTATGTTCTGGACATCAGTTTTCTCTGAAGCTGTAGTGAAACAGCTGATATGCGTAGGCGTGGTATCTTATTAGCACGTTCGCAGTTTACGAATGCAACTAGTTTTATTACTCCTACACCTCCTTTGTTAAAGTACTATATTTCGTATTACTCCGCTCAACGCGTTCAATTGATATACGATAACTGTTCATTTTTACTTTCTCTACACATACTATATTATATAGTGTATAGAGAATGTATCGTATTCCACTCAAACATTACGTACCAAAATTTCATCGAAAATACATGTTTTGAGACCCCCTGAAACCCAGCTTGTTTAGAAAAAAGGTCTGTGTGTGTCTTCGGACAGCATAGCTCTTAAACGGAAAGTCCGTTAAATGCCAAACTTGGTATTTAAGTTTCATTCTTCCAAGGATACGACACGCAGATTTGCAAGAAAATCCTCCCACTCCAAGCTACTCTTTAGATGGAAATGTTTCTTCAATTGTGTTTTTCTAAAAATTGACTCAAACAATTTTGATTAAACTATTTATATGACAAAATGTATATCTTCAACTTTTATGGACATGTTTTCATTCTGGATAAATTTTACATAAGTGGTAAGCTGTAAGAGGTAGACAAAAAAATTAGATCTCGTTAAAATACGCCATTTGTGTCAAATATATATATTTTTTTTTTTTAGAATTAACGTTTCCGCGAAATTCTGTGTTATTAGTTTTAGTTTGAACCTACTACTTTAACTTTTCTCATCCTTCGATTCATCCTTATTTTGTTTTACTCTGGCCGTACAAATCAAAATCCGAATTTAAGTTGCTTCACACAGCGGCCGGATTTTTAAAAGATTTCAGTATCACGTTAGCTAATGTACTACCTTATTTCCCTTCTACTCAGACGAAAGTGCTACAACCATTCATGCTAATGTTTATCCCAATTATAATATAAACAAAGGAATAATCTTTTTTAATAATAGTTTGTAACGATAGTCATGTGAATGCAACACACAGATGTTTTACCTTTTCCCTTATATTTGCTATGAACCATCCATACATTAATCGTTACGTTCATACTTCTTTATTTTGTGGAGAAAAAAGTCCCCTTCCAACCGGGAATCGAATCTTGCACTTCTGGTTCTGGACGATAGCAAATATTTATTTTTTTCATTTGCATAATAATTATAATCGTCGGCCCTAGAGCGCAAGTGATTTGCGCGTGACTTTTATGTACCCATGATGGAGTTTATTCTCTTCTTGCTTAACAGATACTCAGGTGACTACTTTCGGTATTTAAAGAAATTCGCAAATAATGTTACACTTCCTAATCTTATCTTTGCCCCTTCAATTTTTCACTACACTAACAAAGTATTAAACTAAGTTCCCTAACTCAAGAATGGATGAAAATTGCTGATATATTTTGCTAGTAAATATGCACTTGTTACTTGGAGTCCTCGGGTAATGGGGCGTCTCCCAGCTGGGAATCAAAAGTCGTGATATTGTTTGAAAGCTTTTCAGGTTAATAATCTGCTTGTCTATTAGTTGTTCGCGCATCATTGCGATTTTAATTTTATGATATCCCTAAGAACAAGTGTATCAAACACTTAAACAAAAAGTTAAAAGTATTCAAAACCTGATTTTCAGCAATTTAAGCGTTCTGTGTGCGATTATCCTGTTCTGACCTGTTACTATTCAGTCACGATTGCATCCTACACAATTTGCACATTTGCTTCGCTGCAAAAGTTTATTATTTTATCTACATCATACTAATCCGAGATAAACATTGGTAGAAATGATATTATTTTCTGCATTGTAAGTAGAAGGGAAATAAGAATACACTAAGCTAAAGTGATAGTCAAACCTTCTAAAACCTACCGCTATGTGATACAATTGAAATTCGTATTATTTTTTTTTTTTATCAGGTGTAAAAAAAAAAAAAAGAGATATGAAACGAATAAGCTTATGAACAGTCAAGTTCATTGAAAGGGATACAAAGATTGTTGCTCTGGACAGTTTTTTACTTAAATATTTGAGTTCTGCAACTGTTTTAATGTTACTACGCAAATCAAATACGGCACAGTTGGGTCACCTATGAAAGCTCCCATATGATGAGTACTAGAATTATGAGAATTACTTTACGTTATTTAATGACTAGTTATAGTATGCCTTCTATATGCTCTCGTTGTGTGTGTGTAATAGGAATAACTGAATCAATTTTCATAAATCTTGAGACGCGAAGACAAGTTGGATAATGCAGTGTAGGTACTTAAGTAATACAATTTATGAAATAATGTATGGTTTCCAGAGCATTTAGGCACTTTGTATGAAATTTTACATTGATGTTCGCACCAAAGCAACGCAAAACACAATACAAATTTCATAAAAATCTACAAGGAATTATAAAAATTTGAAATTTCATCTCTGGTGTACCTTAACGATTACAAAGTTACCACATATATAACCGAATATGTTTGACTTATGCGGACTCTTTTCTATGAAACTATATATTATAGAAGAACAAGAACAATCTTTCAGCATAACAACATGTAAATAATACACTGAATTTTCATCGCCTAGCTAGATGAGTGCAGGACCTACTCCATTTTTCAAATATAAAATTCCCCTTCCTCGCAATAACATTTAAAAATAAAACATTTCCGTATGTATAATTTACATAGTAGATAGAGACAGTATTGTATTCCATCCAAAACTTCGATACCGAGATTTCACCGGAGTCCCAAAACAGGCATTTTTAGAAAAAAAGTCCGTGTGTGTATGTGTGTGTGTGTATGTGTGTGTGTGTAAGTGCCTGTGGATAGCATAGTTCAAAATCTAAAATACCGTTAAATACCAAAGTTGGTATTTAGGTTTGGTATCTTCCAGGAATGCGACACGAAGATTTTCAAAAAATCCCCCAACCCCCAACTACCCTTTACATTGATAAAATATCGAAAATTTTGATTTTCTCAAAAATGGCTCTAATGATATAATTAAAATTTCCTATAAATAAGATATTAATATAATAAATAAAATGTATATCTTGAATTTTCTGGGAATATCCTCTGAGGACCTCTTTATTCTGGATGATATTTTTTCTGAATTTTGCATAACTATTAAACCGAAAGAGACAGACAAAAACTTACTCCCAAATGATGTAGCTCTAGTTAAAACATACAATTTATGTCCTGTACATCCTTTTCCTCTAATTGATCGTTTTCGAGGTATACCTTGTGTTTGGTTACAGTTTTAAAATACTTTTTCATATGGAAGTTTATCAACTTTTGGTCACGTAAAGAAACGGATTTCAATACGATAGCAAATAATTAATAAGATCAATAGAAGTAAGATCGTTTCCGCTAATGCTTATCTCGATTTGCACGAAGTAGAAGAAGAATAAGCTTATTAATAATTTATTACAGAGATAAAGAACAAGTCATGTGAATAGACTGCCTCCGTGTTCGAGTGGTCAGCGAGCTGACTTCTCACCCGGGGGTCCCGGGCTCGATTCCCGGCTTGGAAGTTTGTATGTGAGTGTGAATGTGCGCGTGTTTGATTTAAACCAACGTAAAAGTACCTGCAGTTGTTTCAAGTGGAAAGCCCCCGATATGACCGTAGATGTTAAAGGGGGCTATATAAATGAAACAGTTAAAAAAAAAAAAAAAAAAAAAAAAAAAAGTCATGTGAATAGAGCACATCCTTTTATTTTTAAAAAGGTGCGGGGGCGCGCGCGCGCGCGCGTGTGTGTGTATGTGTCTATGGCGGCATCACTCAAAAACGAAAAGTCCGATAAATACCAAACTTGGTATGTAATTATGTCAAGATGTAAAAGGAATATTTTTAGGAGCATTTGATTGGAGCATTTTTAAAAAAAAAATGATGTTATCAAAACGGGTTCTAAAAATTTTGATTAAAATGGCATATGTTTAATGTTGTTTTATTATAAATGAAATTTATTCTTAAATTTTCTGGAAGTAACCTCAGAAGACCTATTCATTCTGGAAAAATTTTGTATAACTGGTAAACCGTAAGAAAAAGACAAAATATTATTACACAAAATTGTAGTTCTCGTTCAAGTGCACAATTTATGTCATATACATTTATTGCAGAGCTAACCTATTACGAGATGTAATATGTTATTGCCCTAAGTTTTAACTGCTTAAACTTTCCTTAAACTGGAATTTCCATTTCGTTTTATCTCTTTTTTGTTTTATTTCTGGTCTTTCAAAGTGTGTCGAACTTCAATTGTTTCACATACTGACAGCGTTTAAGAGATCTGACTTTCGCTATAGCCTAGTGTATTCCTTTATTTCTTTTCTACTTTTCCGCAATTGTTTTTCTATATTAGTACCACGTAGATAAAGGAATAATCTTATGTAAGAATAATTTATTTGTGGAACGGGAACAGATTGTTATGTGAATGAAACACATTCGCTTTTTTAATAATGTTGCAGAAGAATATTGCTTCCCAGTCCATGTAAAGGGTTAATTTTTATGTGGGATCTAAGCTATGTTTATATTCCAGGTTTGGTAATCATTGATGTTACTATTCTTGTGTGAAAAGATAACATACACACATTTTAAAAACGCGACTTTCGTCTTCTTTATAGATCATTGTACACGTTTCTTTACGTAAGTCGAAATATTTCCAGAAGACATGTATTATTATAGCATGTATAATTATATCTAGCCAGAAAATCAGATATGGTACTTCTTAACTTTAACTAATTCTATAGAAAAAAATAAAAAATATAACGAATGTGAGGTGAAACAACCTCTGCTCCGATACTGCAACAAGCATCAGAAAACTGTAATAAATGTGCAAAGTTCCATCCCTTGCCAGCAGTTTCTGAAGAAAAAAGGGAAGAGTTTACGTGTTGAGATGGCCGTATTGTTAAATTTAGTGCACACGGCTAGCAACAAGCTACCCCATAATAAAACAAACTTTTCTGAGTTTGCAAACTTTTGGATTACGTTACGCGGTACACGTCCTGGCTAAGATTTTAACTTGCCGTAACCTGCAATCTGCACAGCATAAACTTCCAAAAGTAACTTAAGTTTAGTTTCATGGCTAGGACAAAGCATGTATCTTATCATGAGATCAATAACACTATGCAACATGGTTTTTGATGTTTGCGTAATTTTTGGTGTTCCTGAAGCAGCTTTTTCATTCATTTAAGATGTAACTGGTTCTTTTTCTACCATGTATATCTTTCCCGCAAATCAAATAAACTCAGTTTTTACTAAAACTAAATTCCTTAAAGAGATATTTTATTGCGAAGAAAGAAAATTTTACATTTATATGATGGTGTAGGCCACACTTGTTACACCCATCTGGCTGACGCGGGAAGTGGGGGGATGAACTTCAGTTTATTGTTTACATGCTGTTAGATTATTTTTGTACTATTATAATGTGTAGTTTCGGTAGTATAATAGAAATGAAACTGAATAACACAAACACCCAAATGCATTCTGTTGTATTTGTAGTAGCTAGTAATTGTTAAGGGGCACCGAGAATGAAATCTCATATTTCTATATTTCTTTATAGATTTTCTTAAGATTTTATTGTGATTACATTCCTATTATATTAATATGGTTACACCATTTAATTAAAATTTAAAAGGCAATCCTTTCATATTTTACGTAAATATACTGCATAATCACGTCTCAAATTTTGAAAATTTTTTTTGTAATTTCCTGAGTTGAAGCTTTGAACCATATTAAAAAAAATTATGCTGCGATATTCCAATAATTTTCATTACTAAGGTACCATAATTTTTAAATAACAGAACTTAATTGTTTTATCATTAAAATATTTTTATTTTCTCTAGCACGCATGTACAATGTACATAGTGGATACAGAAGATATATAAATTTAATACTGAGTTACACCTGAAAGATATGTTTAGGGTCCTCTGGATCCAAAAAAATTATTCTAAGAAAAAGAACATACACACAGGCGCGCGTGTGTGTATGTGTGTCTTTGTGTCTGTGGACAGCATAACTCAAAAATGTACTTAAATGCAGTGTCTTGCAAGGATGCGACAGGAAGATTTTCAGGAAAATCCCCCACCCATAATCCATACATGGAATCTTTTCGGTAAATTTTGTTTTTCTCAAAAATAGATAAAACGATTTTGATTAAAATATCATATATTTAATATATATATTATCACAAACAAAATGTATATCTTGAATTTTCTGGGTACAGCCTCAGATCTCTTCATTCTGGATGCTATTTGTATAAATTAGGTATATACTAAACAAAAATGTACATTTCGTTAAAATACACAATTTATGCTATATAGATTTTTGTTGTAGAGTAACCGTTTCCGAGATATTCCGTGGTATTGGTTTCAGTTTAAAGCTATTCAAACTTTTCTCAATTGGAAATTATCTTTTCGTCTCTGTTTTGTTTACACCTAAGAAGCGAAGGGAACAGAATTTTAATTGTTTCATATAACGACTGCTTTATTCTAGTGCTTTCCATTATTTGCCTTCTGCTTAGAAAGAAGAAAGTAATGAGACGAATTCTGCTAAAGTTTTCTCGATTAGCGTGCTGTAGATAAAAGAATAATCGTTTGTAACAAACATGTGTTTGCAAAACTGCTAGAGAAAGTCATGTGAATGAAACACATCAGATATTTTTTATAAAAAGTACTTTAACTAAATGATAATTTGTAGACTGAAATATTACAATATATTCATTTAGACATTCTGGAAAATTGCAGTTGTGCTTAAACACAAACTGAGAGTATGGAATATTTTGAAATAGAAAATTTAGTTTTGAGAAAAACTCCATTTTATAAATAGTATGTGCTAGGAAATAGGTGTATTGTACAATCTAGGAATGGCTGTAGATCCCGAAGTTTGAGACTAATAAATGTTGATACTCTATGCATGCCCAAAGATTGTAACAATTAATTTCTATAAAAACCTATTTTCGATTTTCTGACTGACTTTATTCAAAACTTCACTCCCGATCAAAAACAGGATATTAATAGTTTTGTGAAAAATGTCTACATGCATACAATGTTTAAGGCTTGGTGAGATATGACCGCGGCATGGCCGAGTGGTTGGATCACTCACCTCTCACGATTTTATAAGATTACAATGATAATAATACACATAGCAACAGCTACAACATGTATGCCTCCTAGTCCTCACCCATGCTTCGCCCTAGATAACTGTTCTGAGGGTTCTGCAGGTATCGCAATCATATCTTTGTATTATGAATATTTTTTCTAATTATTCATCCTAATATAATTAGAATTGCATAGGTTTTTGTGCACTTGGTGAACGGGAGTCATGTATGGTGGTTTTAAAACTAGTGAGGCAGGCAAAGCTACTTACTCTAACATAGCTGAATGTTTATCCAAGTACCATTTTAAGCGTGACGTACACTCAGAGTGAATTCTTCTCATATCATGTAAAATCTGTTCTATGTAACTTTATCCCGTATCTCTTAACGATCTGTGACTAGTCACCTCTCTTAGGCTGCTGTGAAGGTAAGGCGGTTGAGCGGTGCAAAATGTTTCCTTATTTAACATGAACATTTACGCTAATAAATACGGAGAAAATTGTCAAATTTTCATGCTTATATTCATATGAATAAAATATATTATGTGTCATTTAAAATAACCGTAAATGTGTACTAACTAATACGCATAGGAAGAATGTGCCTCTGAATGACGATGGCCTATATATCTATCGTGACGAGTGTTTATAGGACGGCATGGGATTTGTATATCGCCATTCAAAGATGTACTTAGCCAATGAGGAGAAACAGGAAGGGAAATGTGCCTGAAAGGGGCAAGCTTATAGGCTACAAGAATGAATCATCCTTACATGTCTTAGATTTGCAGTTTTTGGAAATTAAGATGATTAGCTCCTGTAATATCAAGGATGATACCGAAGTTTGCTAGCGATTTCTAATTCATTTTATATTTAGCACCTTTTGCATTACAGTTTGTGAAAATTGCAACACGAGGAAGGAAATTAATGAATGCAATGAATCTAATAGCACAGATAAGATACATGACAAGTAACAATTTATAAACTTTTCAAATCTATGCATGACCTTTGAACTGTTATTATTCAGTATTTAGTGTGGCCTCCATGCGCTGCAATTAGAACTGGTATACGCGTTGCATCGAATTAAAACTCAGGAGCTTATTTAGAACGAGGGATTTCCCTCCACGCAGGTTGTACTAGAGCCCACAAATCCGTGATACTGGTTACTGGAGGACTGGCGTACCAGGTGCCGACCAACCATATACTAGACTTGTTTGATGGGCGACATGTCAGGGAACGTGCAGGCCAGGGAATCAACGGTACCCGTCGCTCTTCGAAGAAGCCTTGTAAATCTCTCGCAATATGTGGCCGGACATTGTCCTGCTGAAGTATGACCTAGGGAGATCCTGGAAGCAGGGGGGGGGGAGTACCTCAGGCTCTACAACCACCTGTAGGTACCGGTTGCTGTTCAAAGTGCTCTCAATTCGTAGGAGGCGGGATCGGTTGATATAACTAAAGGCGTCCCTAACCATCACACTTGGTGTTTGTCCGCTATGCCACTTAACAATGCAGCCCTCGAGGTTGCGCTCACCACGGTACCGCCGGACGCGTATGCGGCCGTCACTGTAGGACATGTTGAAGCGGGAGTCGTCCGAAAAGACTACATTTTGCCATTCATACCCCACTTAAAGTCGGAGGAGTTTGTGGTTCCTCGACAATGGAAGCTGACATAATGGCATGTGTGTAACCAGTCCAACCTGCAGCACATGGTGACCAACCGTTGATGCAGACAAGTTCAATCCTATAGCTCCAGCGTCGCGTCAACAGTGTGAATGAAGCTGTGTGGTCCGTTGTGGCCATGCGGTTAAGATGTCGGACCTCCTGTGCTGTGATCATCTTCCGTGGTCCAGTACAGCTTTTCGCTGCGTCGATCTTCATCTATCCACTGCTTCCAAACTCGCATCACTGTCGTAGTAGCATGTCCTGTACGAGCCAAAATGTCACGGCACGACAAACCCGCTTCCCGAAGACAGATCATTCTGCTCCGTTCGAACTCGCTCACATGCGGATATGGTTCTCTTTTACAAAGACGAGGCATACTGGCACTCACTTTATTGTTTCCTTATTGTTTGACAACTCTGCACTGACTACACTTGGAGCAACACTAAACTTGTCGGACTGACACGACAGGGCTGTGCTCGGCCTACGTGCATATCATTTGTCTGCAAATCCTAATCACTTATTGCTTGCACACTCTTCTACACTTCCAAAAAGTTTGAAGTTTTTCGGAAAAAATTTTCTTGGAGTTGCAATTTTCACAAATGGCAGTGTAAGAATTATTTTTATATGTATCTGTGTGTGTTTTAAATAATGAGGAACAACCACAATTATTTTCTTGTATGCTTAACGTCCTTTAACGTGGATGTTCATGTCGGACGATAAATGAAATTGGTGAAATGAAAATGATACGCAAATGATGTCATGGTCAATGGGGCTTAAAGTTACTGGATATTCGTCTTCTCAGGATAAGGGAAAACCTCGAGAAAAAAAAAAACATATCTCGGTAACTCACTCTAACCGAGATTTGAACTCGCTACCTGTTGAATGTGAGGCAGACACGCTCCTACCGCACTACTCAGGCTGGCCAACTACAATTGTTGATTGTATAAATGCCCTTTTAAGTCAGTAGCAGTGACGCAGTTCTTTTGTATTCTTAGTTAGAGGAAGTATATTTTCTTCCTTTATTTTTGCTTAAGATGTATAATAGGAACCATAAGCAAAGGAAATTTTGAGTTAAGGAACACTGGGAGGGAAATATGTATATGTATAAATATAAATTTGATATTTCCCTCCCAGTGTTCCTTAACTCAAAATTTCCTTTGCTTATGGTTCCTATTATACATCTTAAGCAAAAATAAAGGAAGAAAATATACTTCCTCTAACTAAGAATACAAAAGAACTGCGTCACTGCTACTGCTATATATATATATATATATATATATATATATATATATATATATATAAATTTCTGTGCATAGGTATATTTATGAAAGTTTTATTTTGATTACATTGTTGCTTTTTAATAGGAATACCAAATCTTATTAAAATTAGATAGATACTTAACGAGATATAGAGTATTTCATAAATTATATATTGTACATACATAGCCGAAATGAATTGGAGCTTTGAACGACATAGAAAAAAGAGCATTAAATAGGGATATTTAAATAACTTTGATTACTGAAATTTTAATCTCTAAAATTAATCATTTTTTCATAAAGATATATTCTTGAAAAACTAATATTGGTGTTAAGATAATTGTGTGCTTTAAATGGTTGACGAGCCCAATTATTGGGAGGAAAGCAA
Organism: Hymenopus coronatus; assembly: GCA_030762935.1. NCBI lineage: Eukaryota > Metazoa > Arthropoda > Insecta > Mantodea > Hymenopodidae > Hymenopus > Hymenopus coronatus. The sequence continues at coordinate 60,404,643 of CM060881.1, forward strand.
AATGTTGATTCTCTATGGACGCCCAAAAATGCTCTAATAGCTACGTGTGATAAATATGATTTGTTTTATTCCTTCATTGAATTGCAGGTAAATTTTCACTTTCCCTGTCCCTTAAGCAGGGGAACCACACTGTGACGCAGTGTTAAATATCATATAACAAGTAAATACTAAACAGAATTCAGTAAGGTAGCATCATTAGAAACGCCAGTACATCAGCAATGGTGCGAAAATTAGGTAGTAAATTTAAAACATGGAGTATTTTTGCATAGACCGTGTGTAATTTCTTGATAACAGCAGTTCACACAGAGCCTCGGTCGCCCGGACAAAAAAAAGTTGGCGTCTATTAATATCAACTCAAAGAAATATTCCGCGGAAGGTTATATTTAAAGTATTAAAGTAGAAGCCAACACACATTCAGGTATTATTAATTGTAATCCGCAAAGCTGCTGAGAAATCTCGCATGTGTAAAATTCAGTAACTATCGCGTGTTGGAAAGTTAACGTGTAATCTATTGTTTGTGACCGGCGCGTGCAGAGCAACAAAGAGATTTCATGAGCTACGCAAACAGCAGCGCAACCAGGAATATTTAACAGAGAAATTAGTGACTGGTGTGAAAAACACTTAAGCATTAACCACTATTCAAGCTTCCTCATTGTCACCTAAATTCCCACTAACAGCGAGGATTTACTTCCATCTACTCATCGATAGGCAATACTTATCCACTAAGGCACGACTAGCCAGGGCAAAATTTTAAAAATGAATAGTTTCAAAACAGCGAGGAACATGAGAATAGGAACCCGGAACGCCGAACAAGTGCGACAGACAGTTATACTCATAGCATGTATCAACTCGCTGTCATCTCTTAAATTGCTTGTTGGACGTGCGGGTGTTAAACAAAGCCTCCAGCTTTGACTCCAAGTGAGGTGACGATGATATGAGGTTTCAAAGAAATCATCACTCTTAAACCAGATTAAAAGGCGATGGTAATAAGCATGCTCGATGATGACGTCCCCGTTTTCCTTAAGCTGTTATTACTTTCTCACGTTCTATTTTGTAGGATCATTTTAAATGAGTTATATCTTATTTCGCAAGCGGTAATGTTGCACCAGTTTCAGTAATAGATATTAGTGGCAAAATAATTATTTGCTGATATAGCTCTATCCTAGCAAAGCAATGTTGACATAAGTTAAATATAAAGTTTCCGTTAACTACGTCACAGAGAGTCCTTACATTTGAATTACTGACACTGTAGGACGCACTTCGACGTCAACAAAACGGGATAGTATTATTTAAAAGTTTGCTAAATTCAAGAACATCAAAATGTGCCAGTTGTGTTGAGCTGAAAGAGGGTAACCCCTTGGGTTTTCTCCCATTTTTCTCTCTAAACGTGCATTATTAAAAATTCCTCTAATTAATAGTAAACACCCGTGGTGTATTTATTTATTTATAGCACCCAATCTGTATATTCTGCTGCATCTTAAACCTGAGGCACATGCTTCTCTCTCGCAGGCGCGAGGATCAGCTATACCTCTGATCTTACTACCCTCTAGAGATCCACAGAGATAGCTGCGACTCCTACCTCACACAGGGTATCCTACAATATGCATAGTGTATGGAAAAGGTTTTGCATTCCTCAAAAATTCGATGTCAAGGTTTCACCGGAAATATATGTCCCCTGAATAAAAAAAAGAAAAGATCTGTGTATATATGTATGTTTTAAACCATCTCAACCTAATAAAATTCGAATTAAATTAGAACTAACAACTAAAAATGTTGATAATACAAGTATTAAAACGATTAAAAGAATGATGCTTTGTGTTATTTAGAAGTATCTTTCTTTATATCTTTCTTTTGAACTTTTTATCACAGAAGCCTTGCAGCTACTATTGACAATGAATGTTTACGAACACGATAATTCAAAACGAAAATCTGATTAATATTTAAGTTCGGCATCTTCCAAGGATGAGACACGAAGATTTTCAAGATAACCTGCCACCCCAAACTAACATTTATATCAAGTATTTTTTAAAAAAAAAAATTGTCTTAGAAGTGGCTCTTGTGATCTAGTTATTGGACTCCAACTGAAAACAGTTATACTTTTCTCAAACAGGAAATAACCATCCGTTTCTCTTTAGTTTTACTCCTGGCCATGTAAGGGCAACTATTTCATGACAATGGCACTGCGATAGCTTTTAGAAGATATGACAATCGCTTAAGTATAGTGTATCCCTTTATTTTCCTTCTATTTATAAGGAACTAATAAAAATTTGTAAGAATTAGTAAGAAAGTTTCTGCTAAATGTTGTCTAGATTAACATAAAGTTGATAGAAGAATGTTCTTTTGTAAGAATTTTTTATTTGTAGAACACGTATGGAAAGTTATATTACTGGATCACACTTCTTTTTTTTCTGTTTTTCTGAGAGTGAAGTCTGTCAATTAGGATGAATGAACGTTCCCGAATGGGAGCTTTTCTATGGATGTAAAAAAATGTATACAATGCACCAGAATATACAGTAATTTCACCATTACTTATTTTCTCCTGGGCTTTAAGAGATATCTACATGAATTACGAAAATATGTAATTATAACCCCCCTGATTTGATCTGTAAACTTTTATTAATACCGCTTTTAAGTTGAAATCACCAGAATATGCCTATAAATAATTGAATCGCGCCTTAACACTGATTCATTATTGTTCAGTAAATGTTTCGAAGGCAACATATAAACAAAGGTTTGTAATATTCTGGACTGGTTATTATTTTTGCTGAAACTTATTAGAGTACTGTGGAAAATGCTAAAACACTATGCGCAACAGTTATTTTTGCTGGACTCACCATATTTCAAAGTCTCGTATCTCACAGACTATATTGTTTGTTTTTGCTATAACAGCTAGTTCTGCACGTACTCACCAGGGATCATTACAGGATGTATAAAAATGCAATATGAATTTTTGAGACAACCGTTGTTTTTATTAAAATATTCTCTTAGTACATTACCAACAGTATGACTGTCATGACCCTATGTTTTATGTTTTGAGTATCTACATAAATAAAAAATTAAACGCCCGTACTTTTACTTTCTCTTTATGTACTATGTAAATAGTAGGTAGAGAAGGTGTTGTATTCCACCCAAAAACCTGATGTCGAGGAATAAGTGGTAAATATATATTCTCTGGTTCCCTGAATAAAAACATTTAAGGTGCAACTACTTGTTGTATGTGTATATACATACATGATGTGTTTGTGAACAGCATAGCTCAAAACGTTGGTTAAATGCCTATCTAAGTTCAAAGGGTACAACATGAAGTCTTACGACAAAATCCTCTACCCCAAACTACCCTTTACATGGAAGATTTCTGAAAAAGTTTGAATTTCTCAAAAGCGCCTGTAAGGATTTCGATTAAACTACTATATGTTTAAGATATTTTCAGGATAAGTAAGTGCAAACCTTGAATTTTCTGGAAAAGGCCTCTGAACAATTATTCATTCTTTATTTCTTACAATAGAAAAATATGATGTATTTAAACATGTAATTTATATCATATAAAACTCGTTTGTGGAGCTAAATATTTCCGAAGTGCTCTTTTTTTATTGGTTACAGTTTTAGAACACTTATTTTTTTTTTCAAACGGGAACGCCTGATTACTTTTATGTCTCCATATTTCACTCCTAGCCACTCAAAGAGTGAAATTTCATTTGTCTCGCATAGCGAACAGCTTTTAAAGGATTTGATTATTGCTTAAGCCTAATGTATCCCCTTATTTCCTTTCTACTTACAAGGAAGCAAGTAATAAGACCATTTCCGCTAATCTGTATCTCGAATAGCATCATGTAGACAAAAGAGTAATTAATCTATTGTTTCTTGCAGAATACGTAGAGAGTGGCATGTGAATGGAACATATAAAAATGTTATTGTACAGATGCATTGCCTTTAAGCAGAAAGGTTTTCAGTATATCATGGATTTATACTGAAAATCTTATTTTTCTAAGAAGTTATTGCTGTAGACAACACAACCGAGTTGTATATATATTTAAAGCTCGCATTGCAAATTACAGATATACTCTAAAATTTAAAAGACTTTACATGCTTTTTACACTTGATTATTTGGAAAGATAGTCATTTGCCCCTTTTTTTTTTTTTTTTTTTTTTTTTTTACTCAATCAAATCACCCCTCACAAACTGACGCAATCCACACACACATATATATATTTAAGAAAATATTGCATTCCACCCAAAAAGTGATACCGAGATTTCACTGGAATTTCGTGTACGTTTTAGTATGTTCTGAACCCAAGAAAGAGCGTTTTTAGGGAAAAGTTCAAGTGTGTGTGTGTATGGGTCCGTGAGTGTGTAGGTATGTGTAAAGCATAAATATAAACTAAAAATCGTCAAATATCGAACTTGTTGCTTACGTTCAACAGCATCGAAGGATGCGACAACACGATTTTTAAAAAAAAATCCTCATTTTAAACTACCCTTTATTTGGAAATTCCTTGGAAACTTTGACTTTCTCAACGAATTTTATTAAAATATCATACATTAAAGATATTTACGTATAAAGTGTTTATTTTGATTTTATCGGTAGAGCCTCTGAAACCCTCAACATTCTGGATAATTTAAAACACACTATTAATATCATATACATATTTTCGTGTAGTTAATCATTATTATTATTATTATAATTATAATTACTATTATTTTTTAAATTTACGTGCCTAAACCTTTCAAAAATGACAGTTTGTCGTTGGTTTTATTTTCTTTCCTTTTCAACCTAATCGTGCAAATATAACAGAATTTCATGACCTTCACATAACGACCAGCCATTGCCATTTTAAAGGATTTGGATATACAATAAAACAATTTCTGTTAATATTTATCTTAATCAGCGTGAAGTAATTAGAATAAAATCTTTAGTAGGAATATCTGGTTTCAAAATAAGTAAAGTAAGTCATGTGTAAGCAATACACCAACAATTTTTTCAAATAGAATGCAAGCATTAATGTATTCTATCATAAGGTTATTGAATGAATTGTGATTGAATATTATGTTGATCAGAATATAAGTACTTCCTATTGTACCCTTTTCCACATGAAACGCTAGTAGGTAAAGCAAAGAGCAGTCAAAGTGCATAGAATCCGTAAAACATTTATGAACGTCCATTTTAATGCTTCTTCGCTGAAATGTTGTTCGAAGTTGCCCGGACATGTTTCGACGTTTCAGCGAAGAAGCAATAAAATGGACGTCCAAAAATGTTTAACACGAAATCTTCGCTGTTAACGGTGCTTTTCTCAATAATTACAAAAATAATGTACCCATAACGTCAGAAACATGTGTTTGTTAAGCTGCAATACAATGTCCACTACACAAGCTGTATTCTTGATTCCTATCTCTTTTAATTGCAATCCCTGCAGCCTCTCACCGTAAGCTACTACAGAGAGACTGTAAGCCGGTCGTGATAAACGAAAAATACTCAAGGGAGCACCAGAGATAATTAATGTCAACAACGCAAGAAAATAAATATTTGAGAGCAAGGAACATGATTATGTCCACACAGTAATGTAAAATAGAGCAGTGAAACTTAGCAGTGGCGATCCCAAGGGCTTTCCACAGTTAATGCCCTAGTGTAGGTTACTGTGTCATGTCAAACCAGTGACATAAAACAGCTGTAAACAGTCAAATACAACGTCTGAAGCGTTTTGTTTGCATTCTGCAGCACCACAACTATTGTTCTTATTGTGATTGTTTTGAATCAACAAAAATTAATGTTTCACTTAATGGTTGTAGAAAAGAACTGTCGTAAAAAATGTTGGTGTCATTAATTTAGAACTCTCAGATGGAATTTCATAGAGTTTCATTTGACTTTATTCATATCGCATTGCAATGTTTTGTTTCATTACCTACTGTTATTTGGGGTTTTTGAATTTGATTGCTCAATTTATATATAGTTTATTATGGATCAATTTATTTAGTGCTACATATATCATAAGATACTTGATGAAATTGACAAGAGGATTTACCTATTATGCGCGGAACAGCAAATCTGCATATTTTGTCAGTTTGAATATAGATGGAGGATGTTAGAAAAAAATTACAATCGGAGGTATTTTTGTTTTCAAACAGACGGAGGATAGCATGTTGGAGCTTGATTCTAAACAGACAATAGTGGCCACGCCTGGTCTAACAGATGTACTTGTGCTAGGAGATCAGGTGTTTGTGTACATAATGCATAGACATATTTTGTATATGAGCATCTATAGATGTAAATATGTGGATGCAGATGTGAATGAGATGTTATTGTGTGTGGTATCAGCATGTTGGCAGCCTTCTGTGTTATGTATATTGGTAAATGGTATATTTAAGGTATTTGCGGGTTGGCAGACTTGTTGCCGTCTGTGGTTTTCTTAAGAAGCCAGTATCCCATATAAATTCCGTCGAGAGTGTGGATATGGCCTCTCTCTCGCCTTTCGGCCAACAACGTAGTTGCCTCTTTCGGCATGCAAACTTAGTAAATGTGGAATGTTTTAAATGTGGTAAAGATCACATAAAGATGTGTATGTTTGAAGTAAAATTATTTTTGTTACAGTATTACCTCGTATAAATTAAGTAGATTCCCTATTGATCCTAATTATCCTTCTCTTTCCGCCAACGAGTAGCTTCCATTGGCACCCCCATCCTGTTTGCCTCAGAGAATTATGTTTTAAGTAATATTACCAGAGGAGCTGTGACAATTTTCACACATCACTTTTGTTGATCTTGTTTTATTGTAGCGCACGCGATTGTATGTGTGTGTGTGTATTTACAATGTTGTGAATATAAAATAGGGTTAGGTAATATTGTCAGTTCAAATATCTTTGGAGAGCAAGAATAGTCTCCCTGAATTATGCAACTATTGGATGCATTTTATGTAATTCTATACACTTAATAAATATTATATATGTGTGTAACAGTTATACGCAGGGTTACTTTCTTCAGTATATATGGTATGGTGTTTCATGTAATTTTCAATTAATATTGTTCTTCCACGATATTTTCAAGAAGACTGCAATATTCTTAGTTAGTTCTGAATTTTATGATGTAACTGTTTTTATCCTTTGAATATAAAATTTAACCCCTAAAATACCTTCTGGTAAAAGAGAATTAGACATATTGGATACTAAATACCTGTAATAATAATAATAATAATAATAATAATAATAATAATGTAAATCAAACTGAGATAAGAAGAAAAAAAGTGATAAGATAATCAAGATTAAAGGCAACTTTTATTATATTTCTAATGCTATTCTTGAATCAGGGGATCGAATTAGAAACACACAAATAAGCGTAGGTACAGCGAAAAGAACGTATACTAAAGAAATAGAAAAACGTCAAAAAATTGCAAGAAAAACGTTTTAGGAATGCCCCCTTTGCTTTACTCAAAGAAAGCTTATTTTCACAAACCAGACATAAGGTCATAATAGAGTTAACAATTGAATTAACCTCGGAGAATGTCAAAGGTATAAAGCTCGTTTGAAACAGAAAGAAGAAGACTCCAACATTTTAGGTATTGATTAAAAAGTACATTTTTTTAGGAGCTAACGTCCTGTGGTTTCTGGTTGTCAAACAGAAATGCAGTTAGTCATTTTCAGTTGTTGGAAGTCGGCTGTAAGTTATTGCCTACGGAAATGGAGCGAATCTTCTCATCCAACACATGTGCTTCGACTAGCAATAATCTGATAAATGGGTGCAACACGGCCGCGTCATCAGTCCACTACAGGGAAACAACTAAGTCATAATTCATGATGGATGCACTTAGCTGTGGTACAGAGGCGTGCATGGCCGTAAATAGAAAACCTGCTTCAACTTTTTAAATTCTTTCATTCATTATTCTTGAATGATGTATAGCCTATGCATAAAATATTCATCATTAATTCTAATTGTTTTAAAATTGATAAACAATTATTTTATATACATATTTTTTGTGAGAAAGTAAATGTTCTAATCGCATACTTATTTAAGGCATAAAATATTCACCATTAACCCTAATTGTTTTATAATTCATAAACAATTATTTCATATTCATATTTTTTGTGAGAAAGTAAAAGTTCTAATCGCATACTTATTTAAGGCATAAAATATTCACCATTTACCCTAATTGTTTTAAAATTCATAAACAATTATTTCATATTCATATTTTTTGTGAGAAAGTAAAAGTTCTAATCGCATACTTATTTAAGGCACCCTGTGGTGGTAAATTAGCCAGAGGAGGAGAAGAATGGTTGGGGTAATTGGTTATATCTCCATAAATCATTAGAAAAAAAATCTGTTGCTTTCAAACGACTGCCTCTGCCTACTCTGCAAAACCTGCTCTTACAAATTTGGTATTTAAACCGACTTTTCGTTTTTGGGTTATTCTATGCACACACATACACGGACATGTTTCTAAAAAATGCCTATTTTTAGATTCAGGGGGTATCAAGACATATATTTCCGGTGAAATTTCGGTATCGAATTTTTGGGTGAAATACAATATCTTCTCTATCCACTTTTACATTGTACATACCCACTAGAGAAACTAAAAAAATGTAATTTTAACCACCATGCAACCTTTTATATACAAGAAAGTAGTTCTCTGCCTGTTATATTGAAATTAATTTTCTTTCAGCCGCCGTGTATCGGTATATGCATAGGTTGTTTTATAACCCTTCTTGGGGTTGAGTCTTCTTGGTTAACAGTAGTATGACTTTTCTGATGACTGTGGCAAGGTATTTGGGACTTTTCTGGTGATTGTGGCATGGCAGCCGGGACATTTCCGGTGATTGTGACAAGGCAATCGGGACATTTCCGGTGATTGTGGCAAGGCAATCGGGACATTTCCGGTGATTGTGGCAAGGCAATCGGGATATTTCCGGTGATTGTGGCAAGGCAATCGGGACATTTCCGGTGATTGTGGCAAGGCAATCGGGACATTTCCGGTGATTGTGGCAAGGCAATCGGGACATTTCCGGTGATTGTGGCATGGCAGCCGGGACATTTCCGGTGATTGTGGCAAGGCAATCGGGACATTTCCGGTGATTGTGGCAAGGCAATCGGGACATTTCCGGTGATTGTGGCATGGCATCCGGGACATTTCCGGTGATTGTGACAAGGCAATAGGGACATTTCCGGTGATTGTGGCAAGGCAATCGGGACCTTTCCGGTGATTGTGGCATGGCATCCGGGACATTTCCGGTGATTGTGACAAGGCAATCGGGACATTTCCGGTGATTGTGGCAAGGCAATCGGGATATTTCCGGTGATTGTGGCAATGCAATCGGGGCATTTCCGGTGATTGTGGCAAGGCAATCGGGACATTTCCGTGACTGTGGCGAAGCAAGACTTTTGGAACATTGGAACCTTCGACGGTTCTATGTTTCGTCACATCTTCTCGTACAAATAATTTTGGAAAAGGATATTTGCCGTCCCTAGTTTGAACGAATTTTCCCCCTTAATGTTAAACGCTATAATCAATAAGAGATTGGATGCACCACAGAAAGAGTTAGGCTGAACAGGTATAACCTCCATGACACCGCAGCAGGCCAGTATGCCTGTTACACTTCGGCTTATGAAAGGTTTCCATATTGAGCAATCCAAGTTTGAAAGTGAGCGTGTTCAAAGGTATGGAGCAGATTAGAGTATAATGTACCAATCTTTGCTTTGTTATTAAACTTGTTAAAGGTTAATGTGCTACGTATCTGCTACCTCTTATCACGTAGACTTGGACACAAAGGGAATAATGCGAACTTAAGTTTTACAAATGCGTAATAAAAGCCTCAGCCAAACTCAACTCTCAATTTTATTATAACAGTAATAACACTTTTATTGTGAATATGCTCGTAATTAAATCTTTCCTTTAGTGAAACAAGCAAACAGAAAGAAAGTTCACAATTGACATTAAATAGCACAGTGTTTTGAAATGACTAGAGAAAATACGAATGTTCAGAATATGCAGTAAAATCCTATAACTTTGGGCTAGTAATAATTAAAAAAAAATAACTCGCTGAGTCCGGGCAGAAAATTAATTTAGCAATTAAAGGACGAAATGATGAAGTATGATTTAGAAATTCGAAAAGTTGTCCTGACGCCTCAGTAGCCCAACGCTTGTTAAAATTTCTCGGACTAATTAATATAAAGATATGCTTCAGACGAAGGCGTCTTGCGTTTTCTCAAGTGACTTGCGTGACCAGCCATCCCTGTTAATGTGCTTAAGCGCACTATTTTTGCGCATGTTCTCCCACCATACGCCTCAAAGGTTTCCAACTGACACCCTCCTCTGGTAAGACATAAAAACAAACAACAGGAATATTTCGGTAATAATTGTCTAAATTCATTATTTAATAAAAATGATTCATGCTATGCATGTTTAAAAACATTCACATAAGAAAGTCCAGTTTTCTAGAAAATTATTTTACAAATCTGTCATTCTAAATTTTTATATTAGATTCTAATTAGTGCACAAAATATTTTACTTTTCGTCCAGACCAAAACTCTTGATTTTCAAAATATAATAATGTGTTTATCAAAAGTGCAGTATTACTTCAAAAAAAGTAATATCAACATTTTTTTAATATGACTTCGAGAGCCAGTATCAACTGTTGAAACCATTTGACGGAGCATTCTATGGTGTAGAATATTTTGAATACGAAAAGTTTTGTAAAAAGCTTTGCGACAAAATAATGTTTAAAGTTGGAAATGCCTACCACTAGCATGCGCCTCACACTTAGAGTATCAATTAACTGGTAGTTAGAATTCTCTAAGAGGAAAATACGATACAGTTTCTTAAAGTTTAGAATACATATAAGTTTACTATCGGCCATGCCGTGGCCGAGTGGCTAGGCTACTCGCCTCTCACCTCAATGGCCCGGGTTCAATCCCAAGTAACCGTATCTGAGATTTGCAGTGAACAAAGCGGAGCAGGGGCGGGGTTTTTCCGGGTTCTGCGGTTTCCCCGCCATCTCATTCCACCAGTGCTCCATCTACATTCATGTATCATCAGTGTCATTGCCTGCGGTGTCATAAGCAGTTAAAGCGGCCGTTAAATACTACCAAAAAATAAGTTTATTATGAAATATAATCTTTTTAACTTTTAACAATTTTTGGTCCAATTTTACAGATGTACCTAAACAATGAGAAGAACATTAGTAGTTACTAAAAAATAACGGCATAGATTTTATTGATCATGCAATATTCTAAATATAGATTCAATTGTTTGTTTTGAGTGATAATATATGGTAATATTTTTAATATAAGAACATTTTTCTGCGAAACTTCGTTAAATTTTTCAACTTTCGCTTTTTTTAAAGAACTCCGAAGCTACGTCCTAATGCTTGAATGAATCTCTGTCAGTAGTTGTACTTTTAGGATAATAATGAATTTGTATGTTTCTTAATCGAAAGCATTATCAAGAAACTCAACCAATTCAATTTGATACCAATTGTAGCCGCTAAACTAAAACATTGCATTCGCTGAGAATGATACTCGCTGTATTGGAACTGGCTCGCCAAAGGCTATTAACCATATAACCCTGCATATCCAGGAGTACGTCATTACTGGGCAAACGTGTTTCCGGAAATAAATCGGATCAGACATAATAACAGCCCACTGCGTGAGCGCTGATGCTAATTGGCTGTTAAACCTTGTTTTCCGAACAAAAACAACCTACTTGCGTTGTATAGCTAAAATAAATCGCCCTAGATATTATGATACGAGTACTTAAACGTCTAGAATATAATACAGAATATATGGTTTTGAATTCTGATAATGCTCAAAAATTAATCAGAATAAAACAGGAAAGCTTTTCTTGGTATTTTGGAAAAAGTAAAGATTACTTTATCATTAATTGAAAAATATGCAAACATTTTTCTTACAAAATCATTACTTTTCGTTTATATTTTCTGTGAACCCATAATACTTTTAATTAGCAATGTATAAATTAATATTTTTCGACCTTTCAAGCATTAAGTCTCGCATTTCGACTATGATAACATTGTAAATCTTATTCCTTTCGATGGGATACCTCTTAATTTAAATTCCTAAGTTACTGAAATCTCCGTCTACCTAAACGTTCATAACTAATATTACTTAAACAAAATAACCTGAAGAACATAAACCTTGAGCAATTATTAAAACAATTAGATTAAAAATAACTAACTGTATAACAAATACGAAAACGTCAGAGGCATTTTATGAAGTTAGTCAAATAATTTGTTATTTCTTCACAGAAAATGTAAAAAGTAAGACAAAATACGTGGATATTTCATTACAGACACAGATTTTAATGAAAAAAGAGAGCATAGTAACTACACAACAAATTAAAAGAAAATAGTATATTGTTCGTAACGTTATATTATTTATTTGCGATATCTATTTTTACTTTCTCTAGCGAATGAGCACAGCGTACATAGGTAGAAAAGATATTCTGTTCTACCCAGAAATTCCATATCAAGATTCCACCGGAAATACATATTTTTAAATTCCTTGAATCCAAAAGAAGCATTTTTATAAAAAGGTCTGTGTATGTATGTGCCTGCAGACAGCATGATTTAAAAAAAATAAAAGTTCTTGGTATTTAAGTTTAGTATCTCCCAAGATACTCACCAGGATTTTCAAAGAAATTCTTCCAACCCAAACTATTTTTACATGGAAAAATTTGCCAAAATTTTGTTTTGCCAAAATATCGAAAATTAAAAATATTTAAATGACCAATATAATTTATATCGTGAAATTCCTGGGCATAGCCTCTGAGACCTCTTCATTCTGAATGACTTTTGCATAACAGGTAAACCATAAGAGATAGAACAAAACTTGCTACACAAAAACGTAGATCTCGTCAAAACCATTTAAGTCTTGTACATTTATGTTTGTAGAGCTAACCTTTCTGAGATATTTCTTATTATTAGTTCCAATTTTAAAATACTTATACTTTTCTCAAATATGAAGACCTAGTTTCTTTTGTTTTGCTTCGAACCATGCAAAGGATGAGTTTCAATGACAATCGTATAGCGACAGATTTTAAAATATTTAACTTTCGCTTTAGCCTAGCTTATTTCCACATTTCCCATCTATTTACAAGGATCTAAGTGATACTATTATTCTTCAAATATAGATCTTGGAATAGGAAGAAGAGTATTTTGTAAGAGGTTTGGTTGTACAACAGGTAGAGAAAGTCATGTGAATGGAACACATCAAATTTTGTATTTAATTTTAATCGACTAATCCAGCTGAATGCAGAATTTGGCATTAAGCATTTTAGTAGAATTAATTAAAATTCTAATACTGATACTATAACATTTTTAGACGCAAAACGTTTCAACCCTTCAGTAAAAAGTGTTACTGTATTTTCTTTGTATCCTGTAATAAAGCCCATCCCCAATTTAAAGAGAAAACTGTGATCGTATGAATTCAGAAGCTATTCTAAATGTAAAACTAGTACTTCAGCAAATACAATATTTATATTTAAAATTTGAAATTATCACTTTTTCTATCTTTGGAGTGTCTGCTATTTCCAAAACCCTTAAGTTATATTTATTTACGTATTTATCGCTTAAACTTTAAAGTCATATCACGACTATACACATTTCTACATAGATGTGAATATCGTGATAGGTTTTACATTAATTGATACATGAATTTACATTGTTTAGTATTTCAATACTGTCTGATATGGAGTACAGTTTTCTTTGTTTTTGAAGTACAGTCAACTGATGTTGAACGGAAAACACAGTTTGACATTTTTGACACACAGGTGGTGATTCATAATACAGAAGATGGGAGTCAGTCAGGATTGTATATCCAGTGCAAAGTCCGGAGTCTGTCCAATAAGAACAGCTGGTCTTAGTGCATAACATGTGAAATATTGAATTTGAAACTGTAATTAGTACACGAAGCTTACTGTTTGGAGTAGAATGTCACTTGTTTTGCCACCGACGTGTTATGACTCGTTAAATATAGACAAGGAGGACGATGTATTTTTTCGGGCGTTAAAATCCTCAGCATGGTTTCCTTCTGAAGATTTACGCACGTAAAAGAACCTCAAGCCTGATACAGAGGCCTCTGAGCAAAATTAAGCGATCTTTCACGCCCAATATAGAATGGGACGCTGAGAACCACAGCAGTTAAAGAGCGTCCATAAATAAAGCACCATTTTATTTCAAGGAAATCCTTACTTTTTATGTCCTCTACCAGAGGGTGTCGTGTCGGTTCTTTGGCTGCAGCGTTGACGTTCTTGTTGCCGGCAACTCCTGTATGCGATGGCATCCATGTGAGTCTGACTGCTTTTCCAATGGTGGCTGCTCTGTAACATAATTCTTGAACAAGGGAAACGTTTGGAAGTGTTAAAGTGCTTGAAGTAAATAATGGAGGTCAACAAAACTTAAGTGTTGGCCTGTGGATAGGGAATCTTCAATTTCATCATTTTCGCACATATTTCGTTTTTAATATTGAGTATTGATCTAACATGTAACATGAAGTTACCTATCTGATATAAAAACCGTCAGCCTTTATAATTTAAGCAGGTTGGGCAATAGGGAAGGTAAAAAAGCTTAAAATTTCTTCAACCTTGATATAGTTAAAATAACTCGATTTCTTTCAAGGCTAAGTTAATTTTTTTGGATAGTGTTTAACGTCCGCTTTTACTACTTCTGGCACCGCAGGTGATCTTAAAGGCTTATATAGCACATTCATACTAACCAAATCACTTAACAAAATCCTAGGTTTATTTAATAAAAGTAATATCAAATTTGGATGGCCCTAATTAGTAGCGTAGGTAAATAATAATAATAATAATAATAATAATAATAATAATAATAATAATAATAATAATAATCATAATAATAATCCGATGGATATCATTTAGATGATTTTCTCTACACAATGATCACATAAAGAAGCTTATTGTTACATTTACTCAATTTTAACCCACATAAACCTTGGTAGAAACTGTTTCTTTAGGTACTTCCTTGTAGCTACAATGGGGATATAGTAGGCTTAAACGATAGTTAGTTTTTAAGAGCTAGTCTCAATATGTAGGCGTTAGATTTCCGTTCTCTCTGCATAACTATGAGAAAAAAATATAATATGTTACATTCGTATTACTTTCTCTACCCTATATCATTATTAGTGGTTATACAAACTACTCTACAGACGTTCATTTTTGGATCGACATCATTTTAATACAGATAAATATTATCAAAAATCGTGCACTACAGATTTCAATATTAATTGATAGATAAGTGCATAGTCAAATTTTGCGGAACTGCAGTGATTAAAATGTCTATATTCTTTCTATGCATTCGCAAAACAAAAAAACTAAATGTCAATGTGTTTACTGATAGAGTACTGAACAATTTGAGCATCGAGAAAGCACCTGCCTGCTGTGCAAAGGGTTCTGAATTTAATTCCCGGCTGGGGAATAGGAATTTTTCTCTAGAACAATGTGTTTCCTATCCTCCTCAGAATTTGGAACTATGAATGAGCGTAATCTAATGATTAAATTAAAGATAAATAGAAACCTAACGACTACAGAAAACAGTTAATACCATATAATGTGTGTTTACTGGCTTTATACAAGGAAATGACGCCGAATTTTACTGCCGTAGAAAAGTGCTCTAAAGAACACCAAAACTAACGAAAACAAAATTTATGCTTGTGCAGTTTGCAACACGTCTTGCAGGGAGAAAGCAACAGTTATTGAAATTATTGAAAATATAAACATAAAAGAGTAGTTCTTGACATAGATAAACTCACTGATCCCTCAAATATCAAGTTCGTATCTAGAATATCAAATAGAAGAATCATGCAGATATGTATTTTACTATCAAGAATATTCATACAAAAATCTGATGTGTTCCACTCACATGACTTTCTGTACTTGTTGTCAAACAAACTTCCTACGAAGATTACTTTTCTTTCTATTATGCTAATTCAGATAAATATTTGCAAACTGAGCTTATTACTTTGTTCCTCTTAAGTAAAAGACAACTAACGTAATGCACTGTGCTAAAGCGAGTCTAATATTCCAAGAGATATGGCTATATTGAAATTGCCATTGAAATATTACATAAAAGTCGTCTAGATGTCAAGCCTCAACTGGCCAAGAATAAAAAAGAATTAGTTATTTCTAATGTTAACCCAAACATTCCAAGTTATATACTTGAAGATCACTAAGAAAGCTATCTTACCTATCCCAGCAGGAATATCTGAACCCAGAAACCGACATAATGAGTTTAAGGAAACAAATGAGATTTTACCCTGATGACTTAGAAAAATTACCGGAGCATCTAAATATAGATGATAATACCAAAACGGAGTTTACTTATAAACAGACGCCGCAGTCTGTTCCCAATGCAAAGAAGAGCTTGGCCAACATTGTCCTAGAAAGGAACACTTTCCTTGTCCTCCATGGCAAACATAATTTTCTACAGAATGTTTCACTATTGTGCAATAAGCTTAACTGCAGCAAACATTGCCCAGAATTGACCTAAGATTGTATTACAATGTGCATAGCAAACACAGAAGGTATTGCATTCCACCTAAAATTCGATACAGAAATTTTACTATAAATACTTGCTTTAGGATCCTCTGAATCAAAAAAGAAGCATTTGTTAAAAAGAAGGTCTGTGTATTTGTACATGTGGACAGCATAACTCAAAAACGAAAAGTCGGCTAAATACCAAACGTGGTATATAAGTCAGTATCTTCCAAGGATACACCAATATTTTCAGGAAACTTCCCCCCACCCCAACCGCCCTTTATATTCATCCTTTTTTTTTTAAACAATTTTGATTTTCTCAAAGATGTCTCTAACGATTTTGGTTAAAATACCATATGTTTAACATGTTTATATGCCCACAGGAAATGTATTCCTGAATTTTCTGGGAATAGTCTCTGAAGGCCTCTTCATTTGGATGACTTTTGTATAACTTTGTAGAGCTGGTAGATAGTAAGAGGTAGACAAAAAACTGTTACATAACAAAAATATAGATCTCAATAAAACGCATATTTTTAGCATATACAGTTTTGGTTGTGTTCACCATTTCGGAGATATTCCGTGTTATTGGCTTCAATTTTCAGCTAGTTAAACATTATTTAAGTTTTTCTTTTCCTGGTTGTTTTACTACAGGCAAGCAAAGAGAACAAATTTCAATTAGCGATAGGTTTTAAAAGATTTGACTATCACTTTAGGCTAGTCCATTCCCATATATACTTTCTGCTTGCATACAGAAAACTAATAAGCCAATTCTGCTAATATTTATTTCAATTAGCATGAAGAAGAAACACAATAGTATTTTGTAAAACAGTTTACTAAAGAAAGTCATGTGAATGGAACACAAATGTTTTTAAATCGAACCAATAATAGTATATATCTTTCAAATGGCTCATGCTAAAAAAAGCTATAGATATTAATTATATTATATTTTAAAGATGTCTACATTTTTGGTGTCGCACGTTTTCATTTATCGCACAACGTTTACTAGCTATTTAAAGATTATATACAATTCCTTCGGAATGAAGAGAATTTCCAATATGAATAGATTCTCAGTCCATTCCCATAAATTTCCGATACGCACTTTTTGTCGTTTAAATGGCTATCATATTTTATCATTGTTTTAATCAGATTTTTGGAGCGTCTTTAGAGAAAATAAATATTTTCGAAAAATGTTTCATTTAAATGTTAGTTGGCAGGGGAATATTTTAGAGTCGCATCGTTGGTAGATACCGATCTTAATATTGTCGCATTTATCCAACTTTTCGTTTCTGACTTATGTTGTTCAGGCACTTACACATACATATTCTTTTTTTTTTTTTTTTTTTTGTAGTGTTTAATGCCCGCTTTTACTGCTCTGGTAGCTCAGCCGATGACACTGATGATAGATGAAGATGGAGTCCCTGTGGAATATGATGGCGGTGGAAACCGGAGAACGCGGAGAAAGCCCGCTCCTGCGCCGCTTTGTCCACCATAAATCTCACATGCGGTTGCTTGGGATCGAACCCGGGCCGTCTAGGTGAGTACACATACATAGACACTATGGACCTTGCTCTAAAATATATTTTTTACCTCCTTTAGCATGTATCTACATACAATGTACATAGTAGCTGGAGAAGTATTGTATTTCCCCAAAAAACTGATGTCGAAATTTCACCGGAAATATATGTTTTGAGGTCCGAAAAACACTTTTAGAAAAAGGTTCATAGTGTGCATGTGTATGTTGTGGACAGCATATCTCAAAAACGGAAAGACCGTTAAATACCAAACTTTGTATTTAGATTCAGCATCTTCCAAGAATATTTTCAAGAAAATCATCCCACCACAAACTACCATTTATATGAAAATGTTGTTGATATTTTTGTTTTTCTCAAAAATGGCTGTAATGATTTGGATCAAAATAACTTATATTAAAGATATTTATATCACAAACAAAATCTATTTTTTGAATTTCAGGGAGTTGCCTCTGAGACCTGTTTGCATAATTTTGTATAATGGATAAACCCTTAGGAATAGACAGAAAATTACCACACAAAAATGTAGATATCGTTAACGCACATATTTTATGTCATATAGATTTTTCTTGTAAAGTTGACCATTTTAGAGATGTTCATGTTATTGTTTTCAATTTTAAACTACTGAAATTTTATTCAAACGGAGAACAAACAAACTCCAAATGTTTCACATAGGGACCAGCTTTTAAAAGGTTTGACTATCGCTTTAGTCTAATGTATTTCCATTATTTGTTTTCTACTAAAATATGCAAGTAAGAAGACAATTATGCTTATGTTTATCTCGATTAGCATGATGCAAAAAAAAAAAAAAAAAAAAAAAAAGAATAATCTTTTGTAAGAATAGAGTGTACATGGGTCAGTTAGAGAAAGGTATGTAGGTTGAACACATCAGATTTTCGTGTATTTGTGAGTCCTTTTGGACGGAATTCTATTGCTTCCTTGCTTTCTGTGTGCATACGTGGTAAATATAATAAAAATAGGAAGTTAATATCGATACATTCAATGATCATCAGACCTAAGGTTCTCTTGCGTGCCGTAAATCTACGATACGGGATTAACGGCTTTACTTCCCTACCGAAGGATGCCATGCTAAGGATTTTTACACCCGAAAAAAGCTATCGTCTTCCGCCGGGTTTGAACCCACGACCTTGGGCATATGAATAAAGTACATATTTATGTGGAGTTGTTTATATTATTTTATAGCAATATATAATACTCTTATTCTTGTTATCCTCCTCTACGTACAATATTACATTAAGAATGAACCAAAACAAAGCTGTTTTTATATCTCGACCTGGTAACAGGTTTGTCTGACAGTTGACAAAAGTCATCGTCATCATTGTCATCGTCGTCTACCTACTATTCTTGTTGTTTATCTTCTTATTTTAATACGTATTAACACACTGGCTATCAAAGCATCACGTCATGTAAGTTATACAAAGATGGGATGAGTGAAGGCGAGTGTGGAGAAAAGAATGGAAAGTGACAAACTGTGAGTAATATCAAGAAGTGGGTAAGGGGTAGAAACGGGGGATTAAACCGTATATGTAGAAGGGGAGAAGGGGTTATGAGAAGGAAGTAGTGAGAGACCGCTGAATGCAAGCAGAGAGAGAGAGACAGAGAAAGAGAAAGAGCGAGAGAGAGAGAGAGAGAGAGAGAGAGAGAGAGGATAATTTCCATATTTAACGCATTAAAGTGTGTAGAACTGCTGGTTCTGTTAGTTGTTTTATACAACCTCTTATCACTTCATGTGTGCTTTTTATTTTGTTTGTTTACTTTTTCACTGGTGTTTTGCTGTTTTATCTACACAGATTTAAGCATCCATGAACGAGGAGGGACTAGAACTCTAGTGCCACGGAACTTCAACACCTTAGCCACGAGAACCACAACTTTGCAGATTGCCAACCGCCAGTAAGCCTTACAACAGCTCCTGAATAATACAGCCGCTGAAAGTTAAAGGCAATAAGGAATAAAAAGAAAGTCCTTGGTGCACTAGAAATCATCCCAGACTTTGTGAAATAACCAGGGAAAACCTAGTGTTTGAATGCGAATCATTACAAATACCAGTCCTTACAAATGCGAATCTAAGACCTACCTGAATCGGCTCCCCTCTGCCTTGTCCAGTGTAAAACATACTCTGATAATTCTATAAACTTTTATAGCATTATCTTGATTACCTTTCCTCAAACGAAGAATATTGAAGGAATACAGGGTAAAAATTCGACGCATATACCATACTGTGTTATATGACAACTGTATGATGACTAAAGTTTAACATCTTTCTATTAGTATGGATTATTTCTCTATCTGAACATTTATTAGAGCACTTTATGACGCCTAGCAATGTCTTTGCCTTATTAAAAATACATTTTGAAGTGCTAAAACTGAAGCACGAGTGAGGAATTTCAGTAAAATTATATTATCAACATTTTACTGAAATTCCTCACTCGTGCTTCAGTTTTAGCACTTCAAAATGTATTTTTAATAAGGCAGCGATATTGCTAGGCATCATAAAGTGCTCTAACAAATGTTCAGATACAGAAATAATATATACTAATAATTAAGGATTGTTATCTGTGTTAAGGATTGCGGTTACCAATTTTTCTATTAAATAGGAGCAATACAATTTTCCAAACACGTCACAAAATCTGAAAAATGGGCATATTTAAATAATTATAGAACCAATAAAATTAAGACCCGAAAAAATGCAATTAGAAACATAGAATTTTCTCAGTTTATTGAAGGAGAAAATCTTGTGGTTGCCAGAAGTTTTTAAAGCCGTAAGAAATACTTTCGTTCTAATGCTATAAAAAGCATATTCAAGGCAAGCAAAAGGAAAGTGCTGAATAAATATGTTGTTCTCGGCTATAAATTATGTATATCGATACATAAACTTATTGCCAGATAGCACACGTTGTAGCAATGAGCATCTGGAAATGGGTAATAATATCTCTAGTAACAGTTAGTTGTGGCAGTTCTCGTATACATAGCTCCATGGCGCGACTGTCCACAAGGAACCATGCCTTACCGCCCGGCCACTGCATCCTCTACCTTGTCATGAATGGGGTGCAGTGCTAGAGGGCGAGACGTGATCAGTGCTTCGAGTCTCTCTCATCCGGTGGAAGCGGTCTTCTCGATCTGGAGCCACTACTTCTCAATCAAGTAGCTCCTTAATTTCCCCTCCCCAGGGACTTCACGAAGCTCAGTGCACCCCGGACGAGGTCTCCCAGCGGGGGAAAATTCCCCAGGTTGTATATATGTATTTCGTAACAAACAAATGGACAACGGGAACAGTGAGCCTATGAAACTCCTACCTTTTATAGTAAGTATTGAAACAATCAGCAATTTATTCGACCCGGAACTTTAGAAATTCGCTTTATTATTCGAATTTAGTAGTTTGACTTTCAGCCAACATAATTGCTGGTCCTCTGCTTTTTGCAAAATATAAAATATAATTTCAACTCAAAAATAACAAAAACAAGTAATACATGTCATTCACTTGGCTTTCTCTAGCTGTTTCACAAACAAACTTTCCTTACAAAAGATTATTCTAATATCTACGACATGCAAATCGAGACACTAGCAGAAATGGTCTTATTACTTGCTTCCTTGTAAGTAGGAGAAAAATAAGGGGAAAGTGACTTCCCACTTGAAGAAAGTTTAAGTTGTTTAAAATTGCAACCAGTAACAAGGAGTAAGACATATTGTGTATTTAATGAAGATCTACATTTTTTGTGTTGGATGTTTGCGTCTATCTCTTATTTGTCATGAAAATATCTTAAATATATGACATTTTTATCAGATAAACGAAATAAGCATGTTGCTTTACAATTCTGCTAAATTAAACACTTGTTGGGAACTTTAATACTTGACTAATCACACGTAATCATATTTACTTCTTCTTCCTGGATTCTGCTTTATACAATATAATTTAACACACGTCACTGACTATAAATACACTTAGAGCGCTGGAAACTACTGTTTTCGTTACAAGTTACCGTGTTTAGCTTTGTGTTCAGGCCGACAACCGACAGCATGGCAGCAACAGACAGTTAACAGACGGCGACCGACAGCAGACAACCAGCAGATAGAAGACAGCCCCGATGTGCCTTCTTGGGCTCTTTATATACTAAAAATACCGTCCTGACGGCTTCTTTCAGTTTGGACAGAAAGGCCGCGCGATTGACGTAAATATTACCCTAAAGTCAGTATTCTCATCCCAGGGTGCATTGCAACCCTCACGTAACACGTTTTGTACAATGGAAAATTACTGTCTTCCGAATTCTAAGGTTTACCCCCGTCGTAACCCGGTTGTACGTGACTGGACAAAAGAAACCTTTCTAACAAAGCGCTTCGCACACCATACAGCTATCTTGGCTTCAGCTTTCTATCTGCTCCAGCTGAATTTACATGTTAAATAGGTAAAGGTGAACACATGTTAAGAGTAGTGTCTAAATATTGCGTCTTGGCAAAAATGTGCTTAATCAACACAAGGCATAAGGATAGGGCAATCGTGATCTAATTTCTGTCTATATCTATGGGGAAAAGACATACACCTAAATTCAGCCGATACAGTTTAAACATTTTACTTTCTCTACTTAGTACATGATTATAGAAGGTATCGCATTCCACCCAAAAATTTTATAAAGGATTTCACTGTAAATACACTCTTAGGAGATCCCCTGTATCAAAAAAATATGTTTGTAGAAAAAAGTCCGTGTGAACAACTAAAAAAACGAAAATTCGGTTAAATAAGTTCAGCTTCTTCCAGGAATGTGGCACGAAGGTTTTTAAGAAAACTCCACAACCCCAAACTAACCTATATATTGAAAAATATTCAAAATTTTTGATTTTCTCAAAAATAGCAAATAACGATTTTAATTCAAATACCGTCGTTAAAGACATTTACGTTAAATCAATTGTGTATTTAGAGCTTTCTGAGAGTAGTCTCTGCGGACCTCTTCATTCTGGATGACCTTTTTGGGGATTTAACCATTTTCAGATTACTTCTTGTCATTGGCTTCAATTGTTGGCGATTTTGATTGGTTGTCAAATACGTACACATTTCTCAAACGAGAATGTGTTATTTCTTATTTCTTTTGTGTTTTTGTACTTCATACTTGCAAAGGAAACTGAATTTCTGTCGCATTGCATAGCGACAGTTTTAAAAAGATTTTACTGTGTCTTTATAATGCGTATTCCCATATTTCCGTTATACTTACAATGAAGCAAGTAAAAAGGCAATTGCTGCCAATGATTTATATAAAGTAATATTTTGTAAGCATAGTTTGTTTTCAGAACAGGTAGAGAAAATCTTGTGAATGTAATACGCAACATTTTAAAACTTTCTTCTGAATAATTCACCCTACTTGGGTAGTTTTGTTATTCTACGTGTTTTCACTTTAATGATCTGCAATTTATTATGAGACTGCATTGTAACAATGACCCTCTGTTAGCTATAATACTAAAAGTACCTGCATTTATAAGAATTTCAGAGTGATAGCTAATTCAGAAGCTAGAGACCAACTGCTGGCCTCCGTGCCCTAAGTTTCCTCTTTCTCAGGCATCCGAACGAGAGAACAATTATTTAAAGTTAAAGCGCTTCCAGAAGTTACTCAAAACACGTCTATTGAGGTTACAAGCTCATTCTATTTACTTGTGAGCAGCATGTTTCGAGGAAACAAAGCAATAAGCTCTAAATACCAGCAAAAAGTTTCTGCAAGTTTTCATATCCAAGCCGGCAGCTTGAGTACGAAACTGCTCGCTACAATATAAGACTCAAGTTTATTGCTTTGTATTGACTCCAAGGAATGTTCTCTACCCCTTTTTGTGTTAGACAGAGAGAAAAATAAGAGGAGTCAGCAGAAACGTTGGAAAATCTAGTATAAAATGCATGACACAAGAAAATACTTAGGGGAGAAATAAATCTTTTATTTGGTTTTAGACACAGTAGAAATTCTTAGCAGAGAATATTATTTTTCAAGACACCCTCCAACCAATTAAATAGCTCACGGAGAACCTTAATTTTAGTTTCTCTACATAGTACATAAGGAAATAAGATACTGCCCTCCATCCAAACTTCGTACCGAGATTTCACCGGAAATACACGTTTTAGGGTCCCTTGTATTCTAAAGAGATTTTAGAAAAAGGTGTCTGTGTGCCTGTGATAACTCAAAAACGTAAAGTCAGTAAAATATCAAACTAGGTATTTAAGTTTAGTATTTTCTATGGATAGGACACGAAGATTCTAAAAAATTCCTCACTCCAAACTACCCTTTATATGGAAAAATGTTGAAACTTTTGATTTTCTCAAAAATGGTTTCAACGATTCTGAATTAAAATACAGCATATTTCAGATATTTATCAGGGAAATAAAATGTGTATCTTAAATTTCCTGAGAATAGCCTCTGAAGGTATCTTTATTCTGGATGAATGTTACTGAATTTTGCAAAACTGGTAAACCTTAAGAGATAGACAAACGCTTATTACTTCAAATATGTACGTTCTCGTTAAAACACACAATTTATATCCTATACTATGTTTCGTGGAGTGGACCATTTCCGAGATACTCCTTGTTATTGGTTTTAAATTAATTTTCTCATATGGTAATTTTAAAACTCCTGGTCATACAAAGAAACGGATTTCAACCACATGGCAAGAAGCTTGTATATGATTTGACAAATGCTTTAACTTAGTGAATCTCCATATTTCCGTTCTACTTGCAATGAAGCAAGTAACAAAACCATTTATGCTAATGTTTATATCGATTAGATAAAGCAGATATGAGGATAAACTTTCTAATAAAAATTTGTTACATAAATGCAGAAGAAGTGATATTAAGGGAATATATCAGACTTTATACAATGCTACTCCATTATACTATTATTTTCTCCTGTACAGAGTTGCTTTATGGCACCAATAAATAAATAAATGTAAATGTTTGGCGATACATTGTTATTAAACACCCAGTGTTCATACTACTATTCCTATAAAGCTTATTCTTCTATTTACTCCACCTATAGATACATAAAAATCTACAAATCTCATTTCATTGCACACATTTCAAGCAATTATAGGACACTGAAGCGATATATAGGTGTTGTTGTTTATCCTTTGAAAGCTCTCCCCTTCCATGACATCACCAGAAATAATTATTGAACAACAACATAGTGCTTAAAAACGTATTTGACAAAACTTCAGGCCAATATTAAAGAATATCTCGTAAACGGCTAATGCAACAGAAATCACATATACTTAGACTCTATATGCTTGACAGGTTTATTTCTATGCAGTGGTAGTGTTCATTTCTTATGATTTATAGCAATACAGAATCTTAAAAACCTCATTCAGAATGAAAGAAGAACACACAATTTATCTAATATACATTTTTTTCGTGGATTTGATCGTTTTTTAAATATTCCTTGTTATTGGTTTCAGCTTTGAAAAACTTACACTTTTCTCATACAGGAATCTGTCAACTCCTGTCCACACAAACAAAGGAGCTTCAGTCACATAGCAACCTGCTTTTGATTATCACTTTAACCTATGGTACTCCCTTATTTCGTCTCTACTTACAAGGAAGCAAGTAATAAGACTATTTCTGCTAATTTTGTCCCCTTATTTCGTCTCTACTTACAAGGAAGCAAGTAATAAGACTATTTCTGCTAATTTTGTCCTGATTAGTATGAAGTAAATAGAAGCATTGGCTTTTTAACAATAATTTGTTGCAGAGCTGTAGAGAAAGTCATGTGAATGGAACGCATCAGATTTTTTTCTGTATGTGCTAATGGATCCCGTAAATGATTTCATTGCTATATTCTGCATTGCACTATTACTTTTTAATAAACACCAATCAGTTTACCAAAGTTGAGCAGATATTGTATAGTTTATTATATTGTATAATAGGGGCATTAATTTTGAACAAGTTTTGTTAAACTAATTTTTAAATATGAATTTTTAATTTTTAACTCTCGCTCAGGGTCATTCTTATCTGATAAATTATACCAGAAGGTGTTACCATAATGCAGTACTGAACCTTTTTTACCCTAAGTTGGAACTAATTTGTCCCTTGATGGGTTACTTTGGCCTAACCTTGGAAAGTGTGTATTTTTATAAATAATCATATATATGTTTAATGTTACATTCTATCCTACTTAAAAACTGTAATTATTGGTCTCACACTTCACAGATGACTTAAATATTTTAAGAACTCTATGAACTTTGATATTATGACAAATCAATGCCGTGAACACCACAAGCTTAAAATACCGCATTTACCCAATTCGAGACTCCCCTATTATATGACTGATAATTTATTATATTTCAATTGCATAATAAAGCATAAAATAAAAAGTATAAAGTATTGTGCATCAAAATAAATTATTATATATTAGTGCTCATATAATAAGGGGATCAAAATTGCGGAAATACGGTATTTTTAAGATAAGCTGTTCATGGTATTGATTATGGTATCGAAATGTCATAGGCTTAAAATTACTAGATTTCCCAAACTTTGAGCTTCCCTACGTAATACGAGAGCAATAATTTCGATTTTAAAACTGAATACAATATAAAATAAAATATATATGTGTATATCTATAAAATAATGCATCGTTTAAAGCTGGACAGAAGTAACACATTAAGGGACAAACTAACTTCAAGTTGTGCTAAAAGGTTCAACGCTGTATTATAACATTCCTGTTATAATTTATTAAATAAGAATAATCCTGAATGAGAGTTGAATGCAATATTCAAATTTAAAGTTGAATAAATATTTTTTTCCTATAATTAATACGACTACTTAAATCAATTGCAAATAATATGAATGTGTTGCGCGGAGTAATATAAAAGTGCGCTTCTTAGAGCGGATTATGTAGTCAAAATTAGTTTTTAGTAACGCAACCTGAGTAAAAGAGACTCCTGTTGAATAAGCTCTAAAATATACAAAGGATTGTGTGAGATGCACAGGTTTTACGAGTGTGGCACATAAATATTTTGACGTATATCATTGCAACAACGAAACAGATATTTTCTGCAGAGAAACTGTATCGTACATTACTCTCCAAATGATGTAAAACTTTGGTCAACACAACTAATTGAACTGTATCTGAAAAGAAACAATATAAGGTGTACTGGGACAGCTAATTATGTATATGCAAATGGAAAAACAATTCAGTATTCCACAACTAACAAAAACAGACACACAATTAGACAATAGAACAAACATATACCTTCCAAAGCTATGCGCTAGAGGTAAAATGAGAGGTGGAGCAATAAAAAGACAACAATGACTGTAAAGAAAATAGAAAACAAAAAGATAGACAGGCAAGGCTGGATCAAGCAAATAGACAAATACAATAGCGAATAATACAAACAAGCAAGCAAACAATAACAAGAAAGAATAAACAAATTATCCGAGCACGCAGTAATTGAACAACGAAATGAGCGCTGTTTGTTTCACTAATAACAAATATTGCGCGCGAGTGGAATAGTGATACTGTGGTGGGCAAGTTCATTTTCAGATTACTGCAAGACAATTTGAATAAGATCGGAGCGAGTCTGGGCCTGCCCAGTTCCGCACCTGATGCCCTCAAGAAAATGATTACTGCGTCATCAGGATCCGGAAAATCGTTGTAATGCATCTAGGGGGCCGTGTTTCTTTCGCATCCATCGAGTAATTGTTTCCAAACAATGCGGTAGGCCATTATGGCACAAAACAAAAGCGACACACTCTCTACCGATTCGCGCGCTCTCTCTCTCTCTCATATCCTTGCGTGACTAGAAAACTTTTTCACCACAAAAGAGAAATCATCCGCTGCAGTACAACGGATCCTCAGCTACTAAAAATAGATCCTTAGCGGATACTATTAAATGAAAAGCGGTAAACGCTTTAAGAAACATTCAATACCATATATTATATATGTGATATCATCCAATACTAACTACACGAACCAATAATAGGAGATTTTCTGTACTTTATTTTATAAATATGTCCATCTCTGAGAGGTAAGTAAAAGCTTCCCCTTCTGGGGTCCAAACTCGAATGTAGACTAATGATGTCCAACTCTTAAAATTATAATAATACACTTTTATATGTTCCGATTATTATGTGTAAGAGTTAGCTCTCTCTTTCCCTCTAAATATATGCACATATACGCATATTTACGGATAAATGCAGTTATACAGGATATATTGTAGGATATATTTCTTATTATAAATTCGATATTTATTCTACATTTTTTACATTGACTCGAGAAGACATATAAACATATTGCGGTATATATATTTCGCTGCATTGCCCTAAAGAAGTAAAATAATTTGAAAAAGCAGTAGATATAAAAACGACCTATTATGGTTCACAGATTCAACCTTCTCTTCCTAAAACAGTTCACATTTATGCTTCATATTGTTATTCATTTAGTGTGATTCCTTTGTTCACTATTATTCTAATCGCAATAAAGTATTGCTTTGGAAGTACTTTATTTTACACAGAATGTAATTAGTTGCGCGCAAGATACAAATCAATTAAGTTCTTGTAATTAATAAGGTGAAGGGTTCATATTTTTACAGTTATGCTTCGTATGTACATAGGAACCTGAGAAGTTGAAAGATATAAGAGCGAAACATTTGTAAATGATTGTAAAGTTATAAACACACATTGCCTCTAAATTGTTTTCCAGCATTTATGGTTTCCAAGTTACATGAAATTTAATAATAATGAAAAGACTTACAACATATACATGTGCGAGTACACACACCCACATACATACGAGGGTCGGCTGAAAGTCTCACACAGATATGGCGCCACTAGGCCAGTTAGACGGCAGCATCGTAAAGTTTAACTCTAAACTAGCTTGTATCCATTGTTACAGGTCAATAGCTTGTTTAATTTTCGAATGACAGCATTTTAAACAAGACAAATTTAGAGTTTTCACGAAAATGAAGGATTTGGAAAAACGATCAGTGATTAAATACTTCTATTTTAAAGCCTTAACACCTAAAGAAATCAAAGAGGAAATGGACAGTACATTGAAAGACTCTGCCCCTTCATACTTAATGATTAAAAGGTGGGTTGTAGAATTTAAAATGAGACTACGAGCTACTAGTGATGAACCTCGCTCTGGACGCCTTGTAGAAGTGACAACTCCAGAGATCATCGTTTAGTACTGTTTCAGATAGAAGAGGCGGTAAATATATCAAAAGGTAATATTTTAAGTAATGTTTTGGGCTTTCGAAAGGTCTGTGCAAGATGGGGGCCACATTTGTTGACACCTGATCAAAAGTTGCAAAGAACAGCTGTTTTGTTAAGAATGTGGAGCTCTACCGCAAAAATCCCAGTGAATTTTTGAGACGGTTTATTACCATGGATGAAACTTAGATACATCACTACACTCCAGAAAGTAAATTAAATTCAAAACAGTGGATTACGCCAGGTGAACCAACTCCATAATAGGCAAAGTCAATTTTATCAGCTAACAAGATTATGGCAAGTGTTTTTTGGGATGCACAGGGAACCATTTTTATTGATTACTTGGAAAAGGATAAAAGTATCACTGATAACTACTACGCAAGCTTACTGCAACGTTTAAGTGGTGAGGTGAAAAGATGAATACCTCATTTGGCAAAACAAAAAAACAAAAAAAAATAAATAAATAAATAAACTTGTTTCATCATGACAATGCTCCGGCCCATTGTTGTCATTGTAATAGGAAAACTGTGCGAATTAAAGTTAGAATTGGTTGAACATGCACCCTGTTTGCCAGATCTAGCACCCAATGACTACCACCTGTTCCCAAACCTCAAAACATTTCTTAGAGAACGAAGATTTCATAGCAACGAGGAGGTCATTGATGGGGTAAACAGCTATTTTGAAGACCTTGATAATCGCAATAAAGAGATGGTTTAATTAAATTAGGACACCGATATGATAAATGTATTAGCCTTTCTGGAGATTATGTTGAGAAATAAAGCAAAAAAAGAAAAAATTTAATGGTGTTTTCATTGAGAGGCCCTAGACTTATCAGCCGATCCTAGTATACATACAATTATAGTTAATGACCGCCTTTGACATTTCTTTGGAAAGAAGTAGGACATATTCCATTTCAGAAATGTTATTACAAACTTTCCAGTCTACGCTACTAAATTAGAAGGCGTTTCATATCTAATAGTTAAGGTTGAAAGTCAAAATAGTTTCTAAGAAAAGAATCAAATAATTTAAGATACATTTTCACTAGTATTGCTTATTTTATATTTTAAAAAATTAACTATTTTTATAATAGAGAACAAATTTAAGAAAATGAAATGTTCAAAATATGTGAAAGATGCGATTGTCTCAAGAATATTACCATCTTGTGTTTTGGCTCCCGTGATTAATCGGCAACTTCTCCAGCGAAGTCGTAGAGCGAGCTTGCAGTATTTCTAAGCGAAATTAACGATTAATTTGAGTTATGGTACCTAGAGAGTAACCCACAGTAACAAAATTATGGCTAATTTTAATCGCGACTAAGAAGCCTTTCAAGAAATATAGACATATGTAGGCTAAATCCTATTTACGATGGAAAGAAGTTATTGAAAAATTCTGCTCACTTCGAGTGAAGGCTGTTGTTCACAAAGCTTACTACAATACAAATTCGTATAAACACATATAACATATGTGGGATATTAAATTGTTGAATTATTTCTCAAAACATTTCTAGAAAAAAGCCATAAATCTGTTTAAATCGTTGAGATAATATATTTCGTATTAATAATTTATTAATATTAGATATTAATTACATTATAATATAATATTAATATGAGATAATTTATTAGTCACTCTTTCATCTTGAAAAAAAAAAAAACAGTGTGTTGTATAGTGGTCCCATTTTCAATCATGGGTATTTTATTCTGTCACTTTAACTAATTAGTCATATCTCAACGGATCTATTAGGTGAGATACTACAGCCTTAGAGGTCTCATCCTACTTTTGCTCCTAGCTAAGCATGCTTTTACCATGCATAGTCAGATGCCGGTATAAAACGAGCCTTCGAGGTCTCATTCCTTTATACATATCAATTTTCATTGGGAAAGTAAAATAGCCCTAGTAGGGCAACAGTCTAGCTGCTTTCACTGCCTTAGGATAGATGTAATTCTTGTTGCCATCTATTACCATCTATTTTAATTTTACCATTTGTTTAGACTTAAAGTGGAATTTTGTTCCGTGTTATGAAACATCCAAAACGGTAATTCCCTGGAACCTGAATTAAAGCAAAAAAAAAAAGCATGGTTCAAAGTAAATGTCTTTATTGAATTAAAAATCTGTTGCATATACAGTTTTTGATTCAATGCTGGAAATAATTCATTAGACGTTTCCAGGCACAGACAATTTATGGCTCACGCACAACTGCGCGCGATCACGACTCAGTACAATTCACAACACAATAGAACAACACTGCACTGCAATTCTTCCTCCTTTTACAGTTAAAAATTACGTCACAAACTTTCTGGAATCTTGTCGAAAATACTGAAAGCCGAAATTTGGAAAATAATTGAGAGTTGCATTCCCGAAGGTTCCTGTTGCATCGCGCCGCTCTTTCGTGTTTTTTTTTTTTTACGCATTCTAACTGCGATGAGTCACATTCCAAGGCAAGCATGAGAACCATGGCGTAAGACAGCACTAGCACACTGCACCCTCCTCAAGATTGATTGGCCCCAGGAAGACTCCCGAATGTCATGTTAGACGTGGTGACACAGCTCTCTACCAAAGACCAAACTGGCCGGTGTCAACCCAGTGGTGTCGTGGGTTGAAGAGCGATACGTCAGGAAGAAATGTGGCACTCTAACACCCCAGTCTCTCTAGTGATTGGTCTCAACTTTTCTGAAATGTTCATCTAGGGTCTTGAAGTAGCGCTCAACCACGCTGTCTGACTGGTGGAGCGGTGTTGTGCGTATCTTGTGCACTCCGAGCTTCTCCAGATGCGAAGTTGTTGCAATTATAGTAAACTGAAGATATTTCAGAAAATTTTAAACATTAAAAGCATCAGAGGAATTAAAAAAGAATAACAAATACCGGTCACTAATGCGGATAATACCTATATATAAAAGATATGAGTCGTAAAATAATTGTATGAATTAATGAATGAATTATTATTAATCTTTCGTTAAGAATTACTTCCTATTCTTTTTCTTCGTATTAACCTCCTCTCACACCCACAAGAGCTTACAAACCAAAAGCATTGGTCAGTAGCAATAAAGCTTTGAATCGTAGGAGAAGCAGGATAGGTGATCAGCCCAGTGCTTGATATGGAGGTGAAGAAGAAGAAAATCATATGATTGATGAAAGAGATTATAGAATTCGCGTATCAAATTACTGAACCAGCGTTTACCTAGCGGAAGAGGGAAACGTCGTAAAACATCATTGTTGGACCACGGGAGTTTGAACCTGAAATCCCTTGAATGTGAGTCGCACATGTTACCACGGCGCCAATTAGCATGGCCATTACAAGTTATAAGGTTTAATATCTTGAGATTAATATAAATGAGAGCAATTCAAGAAATATGACTGTTAGCGAAATTGCTTCTTTTCAAAGTACAATGGTTTCCCGGACATGTATTTCATTTTTGTGTGAATTTTAGATAAGTTCTATTATTTTTGGATCCTGTGATTTTCCAAAATAAGCTGTGTTATACAGATCTGTCAACTGTGAAGTAAGTGATATTGAAATTTTGAATGCTTAAAATTAAAACTGACGGCTCCGTGATTGAGAGGTTAGACCACTCGCCTCTCATCTAGGTGACCCATGTTCCACTCCAGGAGACCGTATACCTACGAGATGTGTGGTGGGCGAAACGGTATCTGGGCGAATTTTCTCCCTTTTCTCCGTTTTCCCATCATTTATTTCACCAATTTCTCCGTCATCTTTCCTGTCATACCTTTCACCGTCATTTAATAGCATCTACTTCCTCACTTTCATATCAGATATCCTGGCTTTTCTCTGATCCTCAGCTGCTCAACACGTTGTTTTCAGGCTTGTAAAGCTTACTACGAGAGGGTTAAAGAATTAAGAGAAAGAAAGAAGGAAAGAAAAAAAGAAAAACAAAGAAATACAGAAATAAATTAAAACCTGCAGAACTTTTCCATCAACTAAAGTATGGTGATATTGTAATGAACGAAAGAAATATGAGAAATATGAGAGTTAGACATCCGCCATTCATCGCAGATAATTTTAAAAATCAAGTGAACAACAGAATCATACGACACAGATGCGTAATCCTAGATGCGTTACACCTTATCTTCCCAATCATTTCTCGTTCTTTTGTTGATCAATGGCATCCAAACATCCTGATTTAATGGGCTGGAGGCAGTTAACTAAAATATGAAAATTGTAAACTTCGTGTACATACATTAAAAATATATAGTGATAGTACATGGGATGATTATGTTGAGGAACAAAGTTATTTGTATTAATATATTACAACGAAACAGTTGTTAGTTTTAAGAGTATCCTATAGTCATCCATTAGATGGAGTGCAGTAATATTTAAACTTAGGTTCCTGTAAACAAACCTGGCTATCATTTTGCATTACATTTTGTGATAAAGTTGGAAGTATTTATGTCTAAGGGAGTTATTTTCGACCTTAAAGTACCGTTCTCGATGGTTAGAAGTGAGCGGCTGAATTTAAGCAGAGCTATTCAATCAACGTTAGGACTGTTTAGCCCATTCCAAAAATCACTATGATTGAGGAGGCTGTAAAATTGACATTGCTATACTGATTTTTCTCAAAAGTTTTAAACTTGTCAAAACACGATTACACTTAATTTATTACGATTCATAACAGTGAATGCAACGTTTATCCATTTATTAATTAACACAGGAAACGAAGGAGTAGTAAAAATGATTCCATGTCTAAGAAAAATTATGGCTGAGATTTTCTGGGATTCTTAATGTGTGGTGTTCATATACTATTACCAGAGGGACAAAATCATATCTCTACTGGTCCAATTGAAGGATGCTATTTAGGTTAAATTTTACTTCCAGCGAAAAGGAAGTTTTTCTTTTATCGCAATACGTTCCCTCACACACATTTAGGATTGTTGCCGTTTAATAGAATTACCTTCATTTCCAAGAACTTCCACACTCGCCATATTAGCAAATTTGTGTTCCAGCGATTGCTTTACTTCTCAAATCTGAAGATATGGCTGGTTGAACAAGACTCACATTCAATGAGAATTTAAATCTGAAAATCTAAATTTGCACAGCTCGGTAATATTGAGGATACTGTAAATCTCAACAGTCGTACTAATTGATATTGTTGTAGAGATATTTCACAAAGGCTATCTGGAAACAGGCACGGAATAAAATATATTATGAGATATGTTGCCGTTTATTATATATTTACGTTTTTTTGTAATCAAATCATTGCTGATGCATTATAAATATTCCCCTTATACCATTTTCTTATCTGTCCAAAATTTGAAAAAAAAGAAACGATTGACTATTCACTATTTATGTTTAATTCATTACAATTAACTGGTTTTATGAGTATTTCTGTTTTTTTTTCTTTTAAACCTAGTGACTATTAAAGGTGTTTGATTACAAATTTAACAACTTGATGTTTTATGTTAAAATTTGTACATCTATTTCTGTTTTATATTGCTTCAACATAAAAGTTTAACCGCTTGGTAATAATTGAAACCTAACGGATTTTTTCATACCTATACTTAAAATTGAGAGCATTTGAAATTATGAAAATATTCGTAAAATACACGAAAAAGTTGGGCTTGAATTTTAACAAGATTCTTTAGATTGACAAGATTTAGATTAAATATAAGAAGCAAACGGAAGGCAACAGATATATTATTGTGTTCTGTAGCTGTAGAAACGGATACAGACGTAAGATGCAAACACTTTAGTAAACGTACTATTATAGATATAACTAGAAAACAATGCAAAAGTAATTTATTTTGACCCAAAAACATCTGGTTCTCTTCATTCACATACTTTTCTATACTTATCCTACAACAAATTTCTTATAACGCTTCTGTGTACCTTATGTTCATCAATTAGCATAACTTGTTTTATTGTCTATTATTTCTTTGTATGTAGAAACTAGGAAATACGATAAACTAATGATAATCATATTTTTTAAAAGACGCTCACTATGAGATGATTTTCAAATGACATTCTTTTTGCTTGAATATGAGAAAACGAATAACCACGTCTATTTAAGAAAAGTTGAAGTAATAAAAACTTGAAACCAATAAGAAGATATATCTGAGAAACGATTGACTCCACAAAAGATTACATATGACATTAGCTGTGCTTACTAAGTTTTGTTCATCTCTTGCAGTATAGAAAAAGTGCAAAAGTCATCTTGATTAAAAAGGACTTCAGAGGCTATTTCCAGGAAATTCATGATATACATTTTATTTGTGATTTTACACCTAGATAAATTGTTATATTTCAATAAAAATCCTTAGGGTCACTTTTGAGAAAATCAAAATTTTCAAATAATGGCTTATAGTGGAGTGATTTTCTTGAAAAACTTCGTATCACATCTTTGAAAGATGCTGAACTAAAATACAATGTTTGATATTTATCGGAATTATTGTTTATGAGTTGTATGTTTACTTTACATACACACATTTAGACACACGTCACACACGAACATTTTTCTAGAAATGCTTTCTTTTGCATTCAGGAGACTTAAAAAAATACATTTCAGATGAAATCTCTACATAGTGTTTTTGAATAGAACACAACTTTCACTGTTTACTATGTTTATAGAACCTGGTAGAGAAATAAAAATGAACTCAAATTGATTGCTAAGTGCCTCTATAGACAATATAAGAATTAACGAAGAAGTGTTCAGTAAATTTTTCAGGTGGTCTAACAATAAGAATAATTGTTAATTATTTTTTTTCCATACAGCCGTGTGTTGGGCGGAAGTTGGGTAGAGTGGTAGGTAGAGTCAGACTGAGAAAACCAGTGACATCCGGATTTAACCATGGATCTCCTGGTCTCCAGCCGATTGCTGTAACGATTGAGTTACCATAATAACATACCGAAATGGCAATAAATTATTGTGAAAATATTGGAATATTGAAAAAAAATATGTGTGGAATACAAAGAACTTACCCAAATAGTCATATTACAACGGTATTTTTCGTGCTTCTTTTTAGCCAATCAGAAAGGAGACCAGTATTGGAGGTGTTGGGTATTTAAGCGATGCGTATACAAGAAATCGGGTTACGTGGTTATTATTGTGAATGTTACTCTGACGGTAAGTCTTATTGCAAATGTTGCGCGAACGGCGAAGCTTAATGTTACTGTTACTGCAACTATTACTCTTGTTGTTACTTGACTGCAGTTCTGAAGGTAATAGTGATTAATGGTGCTGTAGCAAAGTATTCTGTGTGATGACCGTCGACCCTAAGAACTCGCAAGAGAGGAAATTAGCACCAAGTGTGATTATGGCATTATTTTCAAGAATTTTTTATTTCGGGAGTCGCTCGACAGCAACAAAGGAGAATAAAAATATTCATTTAGTGAAATATCTCTTTTCCTGAGTCTACCCCGTGTTACATATCTAAGTCATTTTTTCTCCCCAAAGTAAGAGACTCTCCATATGGTATGTACACGTTTGTCTATAGAGAGTTTCACGGGCGCTAATCCTTGACTGACTCTGCGGTAGACCAACATGACAGTGGCGCCACACATGAAAACAGCGACACACTATTACTCATCAGTTTTTTTAATTGCAAAACGTGACCTGTTTCACCTCTGGGTTATTTTCAACCGCTCCGTTAATATGGCAGTAAATGAAGATAATAAATTGGAAGAAAAATAAGATTCATGCAGGGAAACTCCTGGAGCCTAAAAGATCTATCAGCCCAAAAATCAGAGGTTAAGTCCCTCAAAACCATGTCATCCACACACACACATACATACAGACCACTATAAGATGATCCAGGTAGATGTAAGCTGAAGGAAAGGAATCCAGAGATAACTCCCAAAACTTGGGGGTGAGAATATTATGGGAACACAGTGGCATATAAATAAAATAAAAAACAAAAAAATATATATAAAAAACTAAATAAAAAACAACCGTAGAAGTCCAATGCAACGACGCATGTACACTGGACCAGAATTACAATCGATAGGCGGTATCAAATAAGTAAATTGATTTAGTGAAAGATTCAGCCTATATAGTTTAAAAATAAGCGCATAAAACAAGGTTTCGGTATTCTAATATGGCAGTATGAGTTACATCAAGCTATATGAGTTACTAGTTTAAATAGGCTCGCAAGGAAACATAAATCATAGCTCAGATTTGAGAAACTAATAGCCAGAGAAGTAAGAAAAATGTTTAGACATTTTGGAGATAAACACAAATCTGAAAACAATTGAGCATGTTTTAGCCAACTTTGAGAAACTTAACGTTTTCTTCAAACCTTTACTGAATTTTACTTATTTTCCGTTTATCTTTCCGAAAAAATTTTAAACGATTAATGAATAACTTTACTGGATAAAATAAAATCTTCTCTGAGGATCTCACATCTGTGGTCCAGGAATAAAAAAGTCACCCCATAATAACATTTCCTAACATTGCATCAGAAATTCCTTCAGATGAACATTAAATACGTACATAAACTCAAAGGCACGTGGCACGATGTTGCAGTAATTCCAAATGCAGAAATTCCTCTCATACCTGTAACTGGAAAATTACGTTTATTTTAGTATTTGAAGACAATGAATATTAAGAACATATAAGCTATAGACGTTTTACATTAATCTGTATCTTTTGAGAATGTAGTTTAACTTGTAATCCTAATGTTGGCTTTAAATTTTCAGATCTAAAAATATTTTATAAGCTAAAACTACACATTGACTTAAAAGTTTAAAATGCAGAAGTAAGAGAGTTTATTTTCAAATTTTATTTAATTATACATTTATATTCTTAAAATATTTCAAATGTTAGTTCATTTTTCAAGTATAATTTTATCAGATGGGCCATTAGGAATATGCAAGTCTAAAAGATATGGGTATCACTTATCTCATTTATTTATATTTATTTAACTTTTTGTGTAAATTTCCCACTTTCGAATTAGTACACCTTCGTGGAGCAATGGTTTTTACGTAAAAACATTACTGATCACTTTTCAGCAATTGAGACAGCAATTTAAATTTTGTAGAATATTCTTTTCATTGAACTACAGCAATATGCTTAAAATACTGAAGCACCTTGGCCTTTAAATTTAAAAAATGCAAAAACTTTAATGTATTATTTAATAAAATAATAAAACTCATCAAAATCAACATGAAGTAACGAATATACCTTAAATTTTAATTATTAATAATAAACTGCTTTAAGGTTAAATATATATGTCTCTTTTCAAAATGTGTGTAAATGTTAAGATAAAAAGCATTTCCTATAAAGCCTCAAAATACGTAGAGTAGTATTTAACGTATAAATAAAACTCTGTAATGTATAAGCAACCCCCAAAATTTCTACGCACACTTATCACGAAATGGCAAACCTCTCTAACTTTTAGGAACATTGTTTAGCCGATTAAACAATTCAATGGCTCTTAACCATAAGGCAACTTTAAATAGGTGCGCACTCATTTTTAAAAAACAGCGTGGTCAATGACGAGAAATACTTGAGAAGTAAAAGAAGAGAACGCAGAGTGCACTTGAAACATGGAGAGGTAAAAGCTCTCTAGACATTTCGGAGAACGTATAAGCACCATTGAAAGTATGGTACGTAATCGAGATGATAAAGAGAACGTCCATGTCTTAAGCACTTTTGCATCGTTCTGGAAATGAAAAAATAAGGGAAAAAAAACCTTTTAATGGTCATTAAGTCTGTAATGCCGTTACTTTGTAAGATTTCGGGGTAAATTCCTCATTTACAAACACAGAATCATCAGAGTGTTACTTTGCCCTACATAAGGGATGGCTGATTGAAATTTAATTTGTATTAAATTAGGCAATTGAGTATTCTTCCCCTGAATGAAGAGTTATTAACGTTATTGTCAAATACTATGATTTATATACAAATTATCAAAGGGAAAGTTTTAAAGGACTAAATATAATAAGCCATAAGACCATAAGAAGTAAAAGTTTCAGTTTGATTTCTACCCTTCTTTCATGTTAACTTTCTTCACACGTACTATGCGCATAGTAGGCAGAGAAAGTATTGTATTTCACACAGGATTCTATACCGGGACTTCATCTTAAACATATGTTTTGAGGTTCCTGAATAAAAGCATTTCAGAAAAAAAAAATCCGTGTGTGTGTATGTGGGTCTGTGAGCAACACAGTACAAAAACGAAACAATGGTAAACACCACAGTTGATAATTAAGTTCAGCATCTTTCAATGATGCGACATGAATATTTTAAAGAATATCCCCGCAACCCAAACTACCACTTACATAGAACAATTTTCGATAAAAGGTCGTATTTTAAAAATATTTACAAGAAAAATTAAAATGATTTATTTCATTTTCCTGTAATAGCCCCTGAAGATCTCTTATGACGGGATCAGTTTTGCATAATTGTTAAACCGTTAGAGATACACAAAAACTTAGAAAATGGAAACCATGTTAAAACACACAATGTATGTCACATATATTGTGTGTTAATTTAACCATTTTAGAGATATTCCTTGAACTTTGGTTTTAATTTTAAAATACTTAAAACCTTTGTCAGACGGGAATTTGACATCCCTATTTCTTGTAAGTACTAGTTTTTAAAATATATGAATGTCTCTCTAGCTTACTGGATTCCCTTATTTCCCTTCTACTTATAAGGAACTACGTAATAATATAATTTCTGCTAATGTTTATCTTGATAAGCATGAAGTAGATCGAAGAAAATGCTTTTGTAAGAATAGTTTTTACAGAATATGTAGAGAAAGTCTCTTGTGAGGAGCAACTCTTTTAAAACTGGTTGCTATGTGACAGAAATGTTTAAAGAGTTTAAAAATTCTTCGGATAAGAAAAATGTTAAGATTTTAAAACTAAAACTAAAAATAATAGCAAGGTTTATCACCTCATTAAAAAAATATATACACATGACATAAATTGAGTGATTTAACGAGATACACATTTTATGTGGTAAGTTTTTGTCTATCTTTTACGGTTTACCAAGTATGCAAAATTCAGAAAATCTATTCAAAATAAAGAGTTTTTCAGAGACAATTTCTTTAATCTATGATATATTAATAAAAACCGTTATGGCCATTTTGGAGGAAATCAAAATTTTCGAAATTTTTGACATGTAAAGGGTCAATTGGGATGGGGGAATTCTCCTCAGCATCGCATCCCTAGAAGATACTAAACTTAAACACTCAGTTTGGCATATTATCACTTTTCTTTTTTGAGATATCAAGCTCACAGACACACGGACACACGACACACAAACACACATATGGACCTTTCTCTAAAAATCCTTTTTTTAATACAGGAGACCCTAAAACGTGTATTTTCGGTTAAAACTTGGTATCGAATTTTTGGGTGGAGTGCAATACCTTCTCCAACTACGTACCATATAATATGTAGAGAATGTAAAAGCTGGCACACTCAATAACGAATATGTAAAAATGACCGCAAAAGCTGAACGATCTAGCTCAAATAGTTCCCTTGATAACACTATGAAATATTTATAATTAACTAAAAAGATGCAAATTTTCTAAACCATGGAGCATGGGTGATTTTAACATCTTATTGGACTTTTGAAAATGACCAAAATGATTCACAGGTTCTATACAGTATTTATATGAAAAACTTAAAACTCTAATTTTTTTCTTTTCATCTACAAACTCAAGCTTAATTTCCCAAACGATTATAAAATTATTGTTAATGATAAAGATAATCAATTAATTGTAATATTTCAGATTATATAATATTCTTTAACAACAACAATGCGCGCTAACAGTTAATGTTTTTCATTTTATAAATTTGAATAACATTTTTATAAAATATTGCTTACAAACAGTATTAATATTATAATATATAATAATATATTTCTACTATAAGGACGCCTCATAACTTAGATTTTCCTTTTCATTCAATCACTTAGGACGCCTAGGATCACACCTCACCCGCAGCATAGCCACGACAGATTAGTTGCCGAACTTTCTGTTTACAAACTTCAAACAAAATGACGTTCAATATATAAATAAATAAGGTAGCCAGATTTTATAAACAGACGATTTATTTTCTGCAATATACACGATTATTGTGGACAATACATTGTCATTTCTCTGAAAGCTTATAAATTCCATTTCTCCAAAATGTAGGGAATTAATGTAATAAAAAGATTGGAATACACATCTGATGTATTTATTATTCTGAGCCTTTTCTATTTCTCGCGTAAGCTATTATACTTTGTATAAATAAAGGTGTTAATTTATACGAAGAATGTTAAATAAATCTTACTTGATGAACTCTTTTAGGTTCAGCCGGCAGTCCTTCAAGGAGGTGAGGCGTTTGCCATTCAGGAAATTTGTAGGAAACGGAGTAGATGAAAGTTGGATGGGGCAATGTCTGAGGAATACGGCTGGAGTAACACATTTCACTCAAAATTACGCAACAAAGGCATGTGGTCTGTCATTGTCGTGGTGAAAAACGCTGGTCTTTTCTCTTCAATGACTTCCTTGAGGCGATCCAACTAAGAACAGTATTCCTCGGAATTGATAGTCTCATCATTCGCAAGAAGTTCGTAATTCAGAATTATTTTGCAATTTCACCAAAATGCATAGTATATCATTTCCCGGAATACCTAATCTAGGAACCGATAATGGTAGCTGTCCCTTTTTGCGCAATGATTTACTCTAACAGCCGTTGTTGTACACTTCTCATCTCTAGTTACCAGCCGTTCTAGAAAAGGATAATTCTTAATACGTCATAATAAGAGAGAAACGCATTCCTCAGTTCGTGAGGAACATATACATCGCGAACATTTATATAACCCAGTTTTCTCAAGTTTCTGTCTACAGGAGCACAATGCCAACACACGAGCTGTCATTACTGAATTTCTTTCATTAGTTCTTTCCATTTCCGTAACCATTTACCGTCCAAATGGAGGTTTGTCTTGTAGGGAGAAATTCCCAGATCGAAATCCACTAAATTACTTTTGACATGCTGGATTCGTTACTGCATCTTCCCCGTGGACAGCACAAATTTTCTGCAGGTACTACGATAGTAAAACAGCATAAGATGTCGATGGTGTTTCTTTTCGCTTTCCATAGTTAACACATATTTATGAATTGGATGAATGAAGGTGTTTATACAAACAATTTGACATTTTGAGTTTATTTCTAATGCAATGTTGTTTAATTGAAATTGTTGTGCCCTGGTACGTATACACATTTTGTTACCACATGCCATGTGCTAACATATAGGCAAGAGATAGTTTCCATTTATAAAACAGCCCACATCTAAGCGTCTAAAGAAGAACATTTTTATGCGGAATAATCTCCTTCCTTTCTTCCTTCATGTTCTCCTTTCTTCCCTCCCCCCTTCCTTTCCACCCTTCTTCTTACTTCCTTCATTCCTTCCTCCGCCCGCCTGGCTTCCTTCCTTTCTTCTTTCATTCACTCTTCCCCTCCTTTTTCTCGCCTTCCTAGTTGAAATAGTTATTTATCTGATATGTTGTTTCTTTTGCCCCCAAGATAACAAACGAACACCGTTTTTTTGTTCTTGTTTACTTAACACATACCGGTCCAACACTCCCCTCACATACCTGTTAGTTAAGTTCTATGGTTAAGTATGACAGTGTATTTTAAGGTTTAAACCTGAAAAGTCATAGAGAAAACAGTAAATTGCGTTTTGTCTATAATTCAGACATGGCTTTGTCTTCTTAAGCAGACTGCGTGTGTATTTTTTCTACCTTATCAACCAAATTTTATCATATCTACATGAGGAAATTGTTTTTTCTCATTAACAAACTAGCATTTTTAACAACAATGCTGTCTAATGAAATGGATTGGCGTTTTACTTATGAATGCTGTGGAACTTAGCGTCCCATTCTATACTGGCCGTGAAAGACCGTTTAATTACGCTCAGAGGTCAGTCTTATCATGTTTGAGGTTATTTTACGAGCCGTAAATCTACGACATGGGACCAACGGCATTACTTCTCTTCCGAAAGAAGCCATGCTTAGACTTTTTACGCCCGGAAAAATACATCGCCCTCCGGTGGGTTTTAACTCGCGAGCTTGGATATATGAAGTTAGCATGGTAACCATTACACGACGGAGGGCGACTACCAGTTTTGCATCCAGATAAACCTTTAAATAAATAAAGACATGTAGAACTAACGTCAGATAACGTCATGTCAGTCAATGGATTTTTCACCCA
This sequence comes from Hymenopus coronatus, assembly GCA_030762935.1. Classification (NCBI taxonomy): domain Eukaryota; kingdom Metazoa; phylum Arthropoda; class Insecta; order Mantodea; family Hymenopodidae; genus Hymenopus; species Hymenopus coronatus. The sequence continues at coordinate 60,448,003 of CM060881.1, forward strand.
AATACCTCAACTATATTATCTGAGTCACAAAAGTAAATTCAAAATAATTCTTAACCTAACAGACACTAACAATAGGCTTTCAGCTTTAGAAGAAAATTTGTCGATTGTTAACAAAGTACGTACACCACTAATTTTTCTTCACGAACAAAATGATTACAAAAATAAATCTGGATGTATATTATACTGTTCAACATAAATACCCTACATTACAGTAAAATATAATTGTTAAAGTCAACAGCAGATGTATAACTCTCTTCCAATCGGTCATAAAATTCTTGGAAGAATCGCATACTTCTTTTCATACTTATCGTTATCCCAACAAAAACAAGGCTTGAAGTCATTCTAAAAGATTTCCTTATTCGCTAATAGACGAATATGTATCAGAACTCACATCTCTTGATTGCTCAGTTAAAGTACAAGGCCTTTCTATAAAAATCGGCAGTCTATGCCACCTTATTCCAAAAAACAATAAGCAAGGTAAAAAGATAAAATAAGAACTGAAGCTTTCCTAGCGACGTATTAATTCAAAATCTTCTCGGGCTTCTAACCAGGTAAAATCAAGTTAGAAGCCCGAGAAGATTTTGAATTAAGGTAAAAAGATGTTTACGGAGGAAGCACCCAGCTCCACGCCCTCCAATTGGATCGTTTGTGCATACATCCCCCAAATGAATGAAGGAGGCGAAGGAGCTACAGGAGGCATGTGGGCCGCAGAACAGGTCGGTGTAGATAGAGTCAGGCAGAGTTCTCTAGCAATTCCAGCTAACAACTTAGTCGCTCAGAGAGTTTTAGCGGGACCGAGGAAAATTCCACACCGAAAAGAAGTTCCAATGTGTAATCTAACTGTACAACCCTGACCATTACTCAGCTCCGGAGTCAACCTGAGACACCAAAGAGGGAAATTAAATGAGAGGTAGAATATAGCACCCAGGAGAAAAACCAAAAAACACACGGTCAGAGCGGACGGCCACAGGGATTCAAATCAGGATGTTCCGAATGCGAGACTCAGACTTGCCACAGAGCCATTTCGCTCGGTCTTTTGAGTTTTAATATATTCAGCATATGGTCATCAAAGTCGAGAGTAGATGTAAATCTAGAAACATGTTATAGTGGACCAGTTATGAGCATAATAAAAACCAATGGCGCGACGCCTCACGTTGTGTGAAGTGTTTCAAGATTATCACTTTTCTGAATGCACCACATTAAGTGATACTCGTTTATCTGCACTAATTACAGAGAGGCTTAATCAACACATTGTCGTGATATTCTTAACTTAAAGAGAAATTACAGCATCGCCAACTGCTCCGATGTTATTTGAGAGGAATTTACTAAATCTCGTACCAAATTATGCTTTACCATCCAACTTCTCGTTCTGCTAAAGATAAAGATACCAACTATCTAACAGTGATCATTATCACAGTCGCCTTCCTCTTCAAACGATACGTCGCCCTCCGTAGTGTAATGGTTACCATGCTAACTTCTGACGGTCCCCATGGCCGCGCTCGCTTTGGTGCTTCGTAGCGCTGGGTTCGAGTCCCGCCTTGGGCACGGGTGTTATATGTTTGTGTTTATGTGTGTGTTGTAAAAGTAAAAAAACAGCAATCCAGTAATAATACTGAAAAACAAGGTAAAACAAAACAAAAAAAAAAGGTAAATTAAAGTAGGGTATACAGGGCCGGAGACCTGATCAGACTCCGGTACCGTATTTACAAAAAAAAAAAAAAAAAAAATCATAAACCCAAGGTCGCGGGCTACAACCCGGCGGAGGACGATGGATTTTTTCGGGCGTAAAGATCCTTAGCATGGCTTTCTTCGGAAGGGAAGTAAAGTTGTTGGTCCCGTGTCGTAGATTTACGGCACGTAAAAGAAATTCAAGCCTGATCGAGAGGCCTCTGAGTAAAATTAAGCGGTATTTCACGCCCAGTATAGAATGGGACGCTGAGAACCACAGCAGTTAAAGAGCGTCCATAAATAGCACACCATTTATTTATTTCAAACGATACAATTTAAAATTTAATAAAAATTGTAGTTAACTTCCTGACACTATGTCTGCCGGTAATCAAATCCTTCTGATTCAACTTGTTGCAAGTTTATTCAGTCACGACCGCTAACAAAAACAGCAAAATAGTCATTCAACTAACAATAATGATATGGAGTGGAAATGGTATCAAAGCTAAACGAGAGCATTTCCTAGAGTTCATTTCTATATGTAACGTTATCAAGCATACAAGAGCGAAACTCATCTCGCTCCGAAATATGCGCCTCATAATACCTAATGCCCTTTCCCCTTGCTCAAAGCGGTGACGCAATGTTAATCATCCATATTACGCCATTCCATTCTTTCGGTATTACTGAGATATGGAGGGGGAAATAAGAATCTCACGTGGCTGCACTGCCGGCTATAATAAGGTGACGTTTCACATCAAAGAGTGGACACCTGTTTCCTACCTTTAATCATCCCACTGTCTCAGAAGACCATGAACAAAGAATACCGTCTTGCCTACACTACGTGTCTCGATAATTGTGCTGTTCAAATATCTTCAAATTTACTTCCTTAACTAACAGTCATTGTTTACAAACCAACTGCGGCCCAATTAAATTTTCTAGGTATTTAGATTTTATTTACTGAACTGTAAACTGAAGACGCCTCTTACTGTCTGAAGATAACGTATTCAATGTTTTTGCACCAAGAGAGCCACCCCTCCCTAAACCAAGCGTTCCTACGGCTATTATAGATATAATTAGCTTATATGAACATGCATCACACTCCTTCAGTTTGACAGCTTTTCCGAAAAACCACTGTCCAGTACTATTATTCTTCTGGGGCTTTTCTTCTACGAACGTAGACTCAGAGCATTGGAAGAACGAAATGGAATGTAAAGATCCGTTTAAAGTTTCATTATTAAGAGCACATCTAATATTAAATCATTAAAGTATTTGATGTTTCTAATTCTAAAAGGGATTGGCTTTTAAATATAATGTTTTGATAGTTTAAAAAGAAGTATATGTTTCAGATTTGCTGGATACTGCACCCAGTAAAATCATAAAATTATCAAAGATCCTGATAGAGCAGTTGATAATTTTATAAATTTATTTAAGCCATCCCTTAATGAAGCTACAGTACCACCAAGACTTGACAAACAGCATATACTACATCTTGAAATATTACTCTCAAAGATCACAAGCCTTTTGAAAGAGAAATACAGATATTTGGATTTGGGAAAATTAAAGGCAACCTTGACAACATCGTTGTTTAACTTAAAAAGCTGGAGTAGAAAATGATGAATTAATACAGATATTCCCATACCAACGACATTTACCTTGTACTATATATGGCCAAATGATTCGTCCTTATGGGGAGAAACAAAAACCATACTAAATCTTATATACAGTAGCAGCTCGTAAGTATACATTTGGTCTTTTTTTGATAGTGTTTAACGCCAGCTTTTACTACAAATGACACCGCAGGCGATGACTCTGATGATACATGAAATTAAATTGGAGCACCGGTGGAATGCGATGGCGAGGGAAGCTGAGAACCCGAAGAAAACCCGATCTTGCGCCACCACAAATCCCACATGCGGTCGCTTGGGATCAAACCCGGGTCTACTAGGTTTGTGGCGTGGCCACATTCTGGTCTTCATAAAAGTTTGAGAGTCGGATAGCCCTATAAATATGAAATAGCATCTCTCCATAATAGTTATGGTTGTAAAGAAATTGATATAATATAACTGCAGCCAATTCCAATATCAACAAAGACATTGATGATACGATGCACAAGCTGTCTCACGAAATAAAGGGTGATTTTGTAGATGTTTGTTGCGTACATCACTAAGTACAGCATTCTAAGGCAAGAAGGAAGTGATGTGTAAATTCAATTGCAGTTGAGAATACGCATGAAATGAAACATGCGATTCCGCTCATTTACGTTACCTACTTCCACCAAAGGTCAAGATGTGAGGATTAACCCATTATTACAACCATTCACACTGCTGCTCTCTAACGACTTTGACTTCTACCGCAATGGTATCATTAATGAGAAATTGAACTGATAGAGCATGGAAGAAAAAAGTTTCTCATCGAGCACGCTTTGAAAAGCACACCCCACGTCTACATTCGGCCCACAAGGCAAGTACGTCATACGAAAAAGCTAATTAAAAGTGCACAAGTCAAGATGTGCTACGACACTGATGCCACATTTCATCGAGTTTAAAGAAACAGTTCGGCAGATTTATACGCATATATTTTAAATTACTGCAGATATATTACATTTAATAGTATTAAAAAATATTTAATAATCTACAAGGTGTTACAAATTAAGCTGTTGACGTGCTCTTGTGCTCTTATATTTTACTCCCCACCTAGCGTAGCGTGTCCGTCTCACATTCAAGAGGTCACGGGTTAGAATCTAGATTTTACCTTTCAAATAAAATACTACGCTTTTCAATCAAATCGCCATGATTTGTCCGAAACAGTTACATAGAGAAACAGACATAAGCACCATTCAGCAGTTTATTTACATACACGCCAAAAAGTTCTAGAACACGCTGAAAAGTTCTACAACAACCTAGACAGGTTTCAACAGCAATCCACCTCGGTTTTGGAAAAACCCCACTTTGAGAGTCGCACACCATGGATCAACTATTCCAATAATTCACAAATGCAACGTTCTTTGAGAATCCTAACTGGCCCTGCCTCATGTCATTGTTAATATATTTCTATGTGCATGATCTATATACCGATCACGCGTCGATCGAGTAACAAATTTAACAGAAGAAATACGTTTAATTATGTTTTAATTTAAATCAATAACCATGAAAAAGGGTTTTCAAAACATCACGCAGTCTATAGATTGTGAACAGAGAGAAATTAAGACACAGAGAATGAGAGAGACAAGCGCAAAGTGAGAGAGAGTGAGAGGTAAAGAGAGAGAGAGTAAGAGAGAGGACTGGCAAGGGCAGATAGATGAAAAGAGATAACTATCTCCTCATTTACCCAATAAGAAGAGGAAGTTGGGAATTCTGCTAGTTTTAAATAAAAGTAAAACAAAATGAATGCTGTTTCTACTGTCCAATGGTACTCACAGTCATTTTGCTAGTATTGACGATGGCAAACTATTTAACATAATTAGCCGCATTGCTAATTCAATAGACTAATATAGATATATACTCGTGCCAACAGAAATACGAAGCGAAATAGAGATTTCTGGGAATGATTTCACTTGTTATAATGAGAGTGCTTTGTTTGCTAAACGCTGCACACTTAATCAATACACACACATCGTTATCCATTCAATGGGTCACTAAAGGTCAAACGAAACCAATCATCCATATTGAAGGCAGCAAGGTACAACGTACATGTTCTTGTTGAAACCATTAGAGGAAATTTAACAAGGTCCGCACCGATAGAAACTGCAGTGTTCATTGAACTAAAACATAAAGCAAATACACACATGCTCTGCATGTAAGTTATGAAATGGAAATTGGAACAGGAGTTTAAATTAATAACAAAGTACACATTGAAGTATAACGTCAAAAATATACAACCATGCTACTAAAATCTAAAAGGGAAAACTACAGTCGCTAGTCACGCTATAGGGTTTTAATTTTAAAAGTTTAGCAGCTGTAAGAACAGAAGTTTCTGAAATCCCCATTTGCGTCTTATAGACTTCCTTCTAATGAGGCACCATTATCATCAATTTTTTTCCCTCCGTTTTAACATTTCAATTTCACGTCTTAAGTTTAGCGCTTAGCAATCCCATAATCCTAAACTGTTTACCAATTTATATTAGTAAACTATTACTAATTTTCTGGAACTCTAACGCCAAGAAATTTACTCCTGAAGTTGTTTACATGTCTAAATGATTCAATTTTACTTTCTCCATACGCACTATGTACATAGTGTATAGAGAAAGTATTGCACTCCACCAAAAATTCGATACCGAGATTTCACCGGAAATATATGTTTTAGGGTCCCCAATATCCAGAAAAAGCATTTTCACAAAAAGGTCCGTGTGTGTGTGTGTGTGTGTGTGTGTGTGTGTGTGTGTGTGTGTGTGTGTGTCCGTGTGTCCGTGTGTCTGTGAACACGATAACTCAAAAACGAAAAGTCGGTAAAATACCAAACTTGGTATTTAAATTTAGAATCTTCCAGGGATGCGACACGAAGATTTTGAGAAAAATCCCCCCACCCCCAACTACCCTTTACATGGAACTTTTTTCGAAAATTTTGATTTTCTCAAAAATGGCTCTAACGATTTTGATTAAAATTTCGGATATTAAATATATTTACCTGACAAATGAAATGTATATCTTAAATTTTCTGGTAATAGCCTCTGAAGGGTAGTTTATTCTGGATGAATTTTACTAAATATTATAACTGCTAAACTGTAAGAGATGGACAAAAACTTACAGCACAAAAAATGTAGAGCACTTTAAAACACACAATTTATGTTATATACAGTTTTTTCGTGGAGTTCGTCGTTTTTGTGACATTCCTTATTTTTGATTTCTGCTATGAAAAACGTATACTTTTCTCATACAGGAACTTGTCAACTCCTATCCATATAAACAAAGGAACTTCATTGACATAGCAACCAGCTTTTGACTATCACTTTAACCTAGGTTGTGCCTTATTTCGCTTCTACTTACAAGGAAGCGAGTAATAAGACTATTTCTGCTAATTTTTTCTGATTAGCATAAAGTAAATAGAAGTATAAGCTTTTTAAGAATTATTTGTTGCAGGGATATGGAGAAAGTCATGTGAATGGTACACATCAGATTTTTACGTACATGTCATATATAAAAATTGTTTGCTCATGTTTGTTGGTACATATTTCAGTGGGATAGCAACAAGACAAAAATTAATTCCGCATGGTTAGAGTGGGGGTATGTTATCTGCCTAACACTCTACAGGTCGTGAAACTCACTTAAGGCTAGTTACCCAGATAAGGTTATTTTAGGAGTTTTCCCTTATCCTCAGAAGACAAATTCGAGTAACTTAAACTCCAAGGTCCTCCAGATTATTTGAGCATCATTTCGTCGATTCATTCATCGTTCAATATGACAAACCATTAAAAAGTAAAATAAATAAATAAATAAATACATCAAAAGAACTCTCTGTAGCTAATCATACACAGATTCACAGCATAGATATCTTGAGTAAATGTTTACCTTTAATATACACCGTACACTTCTTTGCTGTACGAAGAGAATATAGCAACTGTGTGTGAGTGCAACACAGCTGATAAACATAGTCTAGATAGATTAGTCACACTAGTGTGCACCGAAGTTGCTGTAGGGGAATACAAGACCTATGACTCTCCCATTAAACAAAACATGTTATGATCAGTTCTGGTTATTATTTAATAAAAAATGCATAAATATAGGTATTATAAGTATATTGTTTCAATTTTATTAGCAGGAAAAACATTGCCTACGTATTATTATTGGTATTGGTTTTATTGTTGTTGTTTTTTTTTTTCACACGAGCAGTATGTAGGACTGGAGTTAGATAGGTAGAGTCAGACTGAAAAATTCAATGACATAGCCGGGATTTGAATCACGGATCTCCCGATCGCTAGCCGGTTGCTCTTCCACTGAGATATCATGGCAACATCGCGGCATAGCACTGAACTGCTCAACTGACTCGCCTGTTTCCCGATAAACCACAATGTGATCTCAAATTATTTTAGATGACAACCCAATGGCAACTTACAATGTTATAAGTACTTTAAGTCCCAGGATTCATAGTATTCCAACTATTATTATTATTATTATTATTATTATTATCATCATCATCATCATCATTATCAAGTTAAGGGAGCTTGCTGCCGTACAATTCTACAGCCAATAATATTAGATGATCGTTCTCACGTTCGCCTTGTATGGGCTGCTGTGGAGCTGGAGACCTTGGAATGTGAATAAACACAGGAAGAGCGACGCCGGTTACCTACAGCCTTGGAATGCCATTGACACAACTGGTATATATCTACCTGAATCTTCCTCTAGCTTTAAATAACTTCCAGAAACTTCTGTGACGTCATTCACAGCTATAAAATAAAGAGCTGCAAGCCAAGTTAGTCTTCGATTGGAGTGTTTGCGCGTAGTTGTGTAAGAGTATTGACCTGAGAGAGCCGTCAAGTGCAAATTGTTGTGGAGGAGCGATTTAAAGAATTATTGTAATAATTTTGAGTAAATAAAGACATGTATTAGAAAATATAATTTGTTACAATTTATAATATAAGTGTTTGTCGAATTTTTGGTAGAGTACAATATTCCTGTACTTACAATAGATTAGCTGAAGAAAAGTAAAAATCATAGCAAGGTGGGATTTTAAACAATTGGACATAACTCCCAACTACGAAAAGTAATTATTAACAAGGAAGGCCGAAGCTTTATGTACATTCGGTTCGTCTGAGTAAGATTATTGTTTTACTAATATCTTTCTTTAGTTTAAGTTATTGTATCTTAAAATATTGTTTATGTAAGTGGGATGCAAACTACATGTAGTAATTTTCTCCTAGTACAAAATTCTGTTCGCTTTACCCTAAGAACAAAGAAGTGGGCGTTACAAGTCAGTGTGAGGAGAAAACAATTGCAGAACGTGCCCCAAATCTGAATGTGATAAATAACGGACACAGTCGGTTAAAACCAAACTTAATTTTAACACGAACTTTATCAACCTCTTTCTGGCATCTATAAAGGCATTTTTAGCTTTCTTTAAGACACACTGTGCAACGTAAGCTCTTGTTCAGGGATCAGTGCAATCAACTCATCCCAAGAAACATTTGGGACGTTTGATTTGTTGGTCTCTAAACAGCCATTTTGCTTGTATTATGTATGTAGTTTAGCCTCAGGGAGAAATGAGAGCATATGACGACCAAGTCCCGTTTGCTCCAGCTTCAGGAATGTTCACCGACATGATAGGACGAACAACCAACATAGGATCCTTTCATTCCTGGGTTTACTTTCTCTAAATCTGACTTATATTAAATCAAAACATTTAATTACGAGATTTCATAAAAAAAATGATGCTCTCTTATTCTCTTCTACTTACAAGGAAGCAAGTAATAAGACTGTTTCTGCTAATTTTTTCTGATTAACATGAAGTAAATAGAAGTATAAGCTTTTTAAGAATAATTTGTTGCAGAGATGTAGAGAAACTCATGTCAATGGTACACATAAGATTTTTTTCAATGTGTTAAATCAGCAATCAGATGCTTCTTTACAAAGTTTTGCACCGACATAATTTGAGTTTTCGGTCATTGTATTTTTCTAGTCTATTTCTGTGTACTAATACAGAAAATTATAAGCTTATTCATATTGATAAGGGAAATAGACTTCATAGCCTTTAGCATAAAACTTAGGAGATATATTTTATTCAGGTTATCACATCTTAAACATTTGCCATTTCATTTCAAATTCTTAAGAGAGTCGAAATAAGAGTTTCATAATTTTTCTACATTTTTATGTTTTAATTGGATACAAATATTCCGAATATCCCGCTCATTTTGATATAAGTTTCATAGAGGTATGCTAATTGTAAACAGCTTAAAAATATTGTTGAAAATAATCCTCCGTATTAGTTTTTTAGAACATTCTGGTGTACTCACTGGGTAAAACATCAATAGGTTTCTAAATATTAGTGTTAGAGAAGATTTTTGTGTGGTCGCACAGCTTTACTTTACCTACTGACAGCATTGGTAACCATCTCATATTTTCTTCTTGTGAGAATTTCAAAGTACTGTGAAGCTGTGTTTGGAAAGTTAGGTTACATTTTTTATGTTAAGCTTGAAAGCAGTTTCTAAAGAAATAGAATATTCTATAGAAATGTTCCATTATCTCGGAAGTTAACACAAAAATCTGAAAAATTTAGCACACATTTGCACCTAAATAGTCTTTATTTTATGTATGTCGATTAATTCGTTCATTTTAATTTAAAAATCATTAAAACAAGTCATAGATTTCCTTGTAATGAACATAGGTATTATATTTTTCATCAATAAACATTAAAGGTATTTCTAATTAATATACTGAGATAATGAGTCAAACTTTAAAATTGGCAAGATAGGGGATTTTCTTTGAAAAATCTAAACAAATGAATCATGTTCTGTGTAAAAGGTACTTTCGGATGGTGAGAATTCTATTAAAAATTCTTATATCGCATCTTTGTGTGATGCTGAACTGCAGTACCAATTTTGGTGTCTCTGGGACTTTTCCTTTATGAGTTGTGCTATTTACAGACATATGCACACGAAGCTTATTCATATTTCGAAAGTGAAATAAATTGCATTCGCTTAGATGTAAATATGAATACCTGGAGACGGTGAACAAGGGTTTCCCTGCATGAAAGGACATAACGAAAACAACTAGAGTGCAGAGTCCAGAGTCTAGCCTGAGGTTCATTGCAACAAAAGCGTAGTCCGGATCGTGTTGACTCCGTTCCTATGTTATTCCCTTACCATTGATTGCACGGTTATGCAACCCAATTCAGGTCATGTATGACAGAAAGAGCAAACACTGAATACGTAACATTTCCGTCTAACGAGCCCTCCTCAAATAATGAGATTTTTTTCCGAAACACAAAGTTCCCAGCTTGTTATTTTATGATTTTGGTCACATTTTCAATTACTAAGCTAGTGGGGAAAATTCATACCGAGCCAGGAATGGAATTCCTCTATAAAAATAAAATAATATATGCAGCAGCTCCGTTGCTCCTTTTTGGTTGCAACTACGAAAAGCAACCAATGAGATATTTCGTGTTGCTGTAACTTCTATAATGGTATTTTTGAACCATTAAAGTTATGTTTAGAAAGCGTTTTGTCATTTTGCGTTTTCAATTGTAAATCATTTAAAACGTTTCCACTTTGTAAAACAATTTTTATTTGCTCTCCTTCTTACCTATAGTAAGTAGAGAGAGGAAACATTTCCTTCCATCCAAAACTCCAATGTCGAGATTTTACCGACATACACGTTTGAGACACCCTGAATAAAACATGTTTAAATGGTGTCTATATGTTTGCGTGTGTGTTTGTCGGTCCTAGTCCGTGTAAGTTTGTGTGTATGTGTGTGTGTGTGTTGTGTGTGCATGTATGACTGTGAACAGTGTTAATCAGAAACTAAAAGATGATTAAACATAAAAACTTATTATTTAAAATCACATTTTCAGAAAATAAACCTTCACGAAGCTACCTTTTACATCAGGCTGTTTCAGTATGGTTGCATGTAATGGAGAGTGGAGTGCCATCAGTTGTGTGTGTCTGCTTGCAACATGCAACACAGCTCTGCACTGAGGGCAACCTGTCATTATCGGAACTAGGAAGTTGCTACCGTTAGCCGTCCCGTCATATAGGTTGCGATCGGCCGTCTCGCCGCATCAAAACATATCATAGATAACTACGCACGGTGTAGAGGTGAATGAACTTGTCAAGTAAACAGTACTGTTTCCAGAGAACAACAATGAGTTACGAGACATTCCTAAATGCTCACTTATTTAGATAATTATGTATAGCATACAAATTGTTGCATATATACAGGCTAAGCTACAGATTTCCTTCTGTGCCTATGTACATTATAAAAACACTCAAGTAATTATAATTCAGATTGTAATATTTATTGTTTGAATCTAAAATAATATCCAAATAATAAAATTAATTTCTTAAATATTTTAAGGTTCTTACTAGGTAAAAACCAAAGCAGGAATGAAACTAAGCCTTTACTCATCTGCAGCCGTATTACTGAAAACAATAATGTGCTTCCGAAGCCTTTCAAATAAAAATTCATTCTACATTCCGACAAATAAGATTTATAATGCGAAGAAGTTCGTTTCACTTCGCATGATGTCATCAGGGCATATTTGAAATATTTTATCAGTTCCGTATCAGTATAACCAAAAAAATAGCATTTGTAAGGATTTAAAAGTGCGATATATCACACTAAACTCTGCATTCCTTTCAATTACGCTTTTCATTTTCATATTTATTTCAGATAGGATGCTCGTGGATTAGTAAATTCGTCTTTACAGTTCTACATGCAGCATAGATTCAACAGCTCCATACCTCTGGACTGTAACAGTGTAGGCAACTATTTGAACAACTTTGTAATCAACAATATATTTCTATGAGGCAATTCTGCTACGGACGTTTGACAGTTTGTGTACTAAAACTGCCACTGGTTTCTAAATAAGTACACTGACAAGTACATAACTAGAAAACTTATTATGGTCGTGAAACAAATTTGTTTAGCTCATATTTGAGCAGAACAAGATGTTATTCGAACGCCCTCTTTCCTACTGATGTGTTTCTGTGTCATGCAGTGATGACTGTTTTGCAGTAATGGGTTGCGCTCTATGTTGACCTTTGTTCGCACTAGTAGCGCCGTATGGTATTGCCAAACCTGGCCGTTCTTACTCTACATAAGGAAATCAGTACGAACTTCCTAGCTGTGGTTAATGTATAGCATCCAGTTCTTAAGCATATTACGATTCCCTTTGTATCTATAATCAAATGTGTAATGTAGCTATTTCTTCAATAGTTTAACTTAATTAAATTTATAAATGGAAAAGTACACTTTCGCAAGAATAATTAGCGTACCCTTTAATAAAACCATTAATAATAAAGCAGAGAACGATATGTGACTGTAAGACAACTATTTTTTTAAAAATTATTGTGCAACTTATAGCATATTTTATGCAGTTTCATGTAGAATTGCATATATCACATACAACCTAATTAATTGAGAGCAAACTGAATGCTTTGTGACGTCAGCGAGTCTCTCCGTGCTCCAGATGCTTAGTGGAAGTATGTGGAATATGAGGCAAAATTAAGGACTATCGAGGTTAGGGAGACGTCTGTTGTAATTTGTACTCGTATGTCTGTAAGACACAAAGCAGCGCTTCTCTACCCTCTGTGACCCTTGTCACGTTGTTATGTCACAAGACTGAAGTATGTCACACTTACTCTTTACTCTCTCTATCTCTTTCTTGCTGTGTCTCACCACCCTTCGTCTTGCTTACTCTCGCTAACTAGAATGGAATCTAAATTGCTTAAAGAAACTAAACACAGTAAACGAGTATAATCATACACTAAGAACTTAATAATGGTACCGTAATTTTGTTCTCCACATCCGGCTAAAACCGAAACGTTTCAAAATATCTGTTTAAAATTGAGCCCCAATAAGCTCTTTGTATTAATTTCTCTACAAGTACTATGTACATAGTGTATAGAGAAGGTATTGCACTCCACCAAAATATTCGATACCGAGACATCACCGGAAATATATGTTTTAGGGTCCCCTGTATCCATAAAAAGCATTTTCACAAAAAGGTCCGTGTGTGAGTGTCCGTGTGTCTGTGAACACGATAACTCAAAAACGAAAAGTCGGTAAATACCAAACTTGGTATTTAAGTTTAGTATCTTCCAGGGATGCGACACGAAGATTTTGAGAAAAATCCCCCCTCCCCAAGCTACCCTATACATGGAACTTTTTTCGAAAGTTTTGATTTTCTTAAAAATGGCTCTAACGATCTTGAATAAGATACCATATATTAAATATATTTACCTGACAATAAAATGAATATCTTGAATTTTCTGGGAATAGCCTCTGATGACTACTTTATTCTGGACGAATTTTACGGAATTTTGCATAACTGTTAAATCGTAATATATGTAAAAAACTTACCACACAAAAACTGCAAGGCATATTAAAACACATAAATTATGTTACATGTATTTTTTCATGGTGTTGATCGTTTTTGAGATATTCCTTGTTTTTGGTTTCAGCTTTAAAAAAAGTATACTTTTCTCACACAGGACTTTGTCAACTTCTGTCCATACAAACAAAGGAACTTCATTTGCATACCATCCAGCTTTTGACTATCACTTTAATCTATGGTACTCCCTTATTTTGCTTCTAATTATAAGGAAGCAAGTAATAAGACTGTTTCTGCCACTTTTTTTCGATTAGCATTAAGTAAGTAGAACAACAAGCTTGTTAACAATAATTTGTTGCAGAGATGTAGAGAAAGTCATGTGAGTACATCCTTCCACATTATGTAAGGCCATTTTGTAATGAGCTGAGAAAATTTTATGAGCGTATCACACAAAATCCTTTTGTGTGTATGATTTCAGAAATTATAATGAAAGTGATGTGAATGGAACACATCAGATTTTTTGAGTAGTTCTTTATAACAATGAATTGTTCTCATCAATTATTCGTAATAATTATTATAATTATATATGACGCAGTACATACCAGTCTAAGACCGGTGTTGTTTTCATTTAGAAGTATTAGAGCCCTAGTTAAAATGCACATCTATGGAGTTTTATTTAGACTCTTGGCAGCTCTATCAAAAGACTCATGTGGAACGCCTGAACTAGAGCGTTATTGGCCAGTGGTGCCCTAAGCTGAGTTATGTTTTTGTAAGGTGAACAATTTTCCGCGCTGCTGAAGAAAAGATGCAGCTGCTCTTTCTTTCTCCTGCTCCGCAGCGGAACAAAACAGCGCGTGTTCGTCGCGAACTCGTAGCACCAGGTGTGACGTAAACAATAGCCTGATGATAAATCGTCCGCCAGAATCAATCCTTTACCATCCATGTGCACAAGGGAACAAAAATGTTCTGCAAGCAACGGTAATTACATCTGGATCATAAACACAGAGGAAACTGACTATGAGTTTCTCTACATAAAACGATCATACCTAAAAGAAATTACACTATTCTTATACGGTTACATTTTAATTAAGAGCAGTACACTGTCTTCTAGGATTTACATATTCCAATAATCACGAGATGGTTAAATTACACACTTCTATTATTCTTCAAGATAGACGTAATTAATGATAATTGCTGATTATTGCAGAATAAAATTAAAGTGCTCATTTTAAATCACAAACAAATACAATTCAACGATAAGTATTTCAAACTATTTTAACACAGTCAATCAGTACTATAAAATATACCATTAAGCAAGTATTTAAAGTAATTGCCCTATTCCTGCTCTTCTGTATGGTAGTGAATCCTTGGCTATGAAGAGAAGACATTTTAGCTATGTTCAGATGTCTGAAATGAAATTTCTACGAGGGGTCAATGTTTGCAGTAAGCTGGATAGGATTACTAATTAAAACATTAAACATGTTATTGTTAAATATTAATATTGTTTCAAAAATTATAACAAAGAAGAGCATAATCAAAAATGGAAGGAACATTAGGAACGAACCAAGAATTCTAAAGATGACCTTACAATAAAATTTTAAAGAAATGAGGGACATAGGACGACCAATTGAAAGATGGAACTGAGACCACAACAAGTCGACATCTCTAATATATGAAAGGCAGAAAAGGAAGTAATTACCTTGAATTAAATTACAGTTTTAGCAGTCAGGTCTCCCCAAACATTTCTTAACTGTCTGAGCTATAGATAAACGCACCAAATTGTACCAAAAGTACTCGAGCTTAAGTAATAATATCAAAAAGTATAAACATTTCAGAAAAAATAGCATAAATGAAGAAATTGTGCATTGTATGTGATACTATTTACGTAATAATTTGTAACTTCTTTGCTATACAAATTGGCAGCATTTGGAGAATACGAACAACTTACAAATACACTGTAAAATGCCAAGTTATATGTATATTATTATAGAGCACGCAAACAATAGAAGCTTCCAAGAACATAAAACTATGCAAATGTGTTGATACAATTAATATAATTAATATGGGCATTCTAATATACATTCCAAAATACAAAAAAAAGTTATATCAATTGGGAAAGTATCGCCAATATTTATAATACGAAAAATAATGGGTGTCTCTAACCTACAAATTCATGGGTCAGCGTTTCGGTTCCCGCTGGAGAATGGGGACTTTTTTTTAGTTAGAATTATTCCCTGTCCTTCGTAGAGACTGGAAGTATAAGTGTGTCGACGCATGCGCGTGTGCGTGTGTGAATTTAAAGAAAGAAAAGAACAAAACAAACATTAACATAGTCTTTAAGTAATCCCCATTTCCATGAGCAATAATTGCTAGTCTTCCTTCGTGGTCTAGGATTAACACACTATACTGTGGTTCGCAAGGTCGCGGATTCAAACTTAGCGGAGGGCAATGGATTTTTTTTTTTTTTTTGCGTAAAAGTTCTTAGCATGGTTTCCTTCGGAAGGAAAGTAAAGGCGTTGGTGCCGTGTCGTACACTTACATACGAAAAAAAAAGCTCAATCCCGATAAAGGGGTCTCTGAGGAAAAATTGCAGTTTTCACACCCAATATGGAATAGAACTCTTAGAACCACAATTGTTAAAGACCGTCCATAAATAAATGTATGAGCATTTTTCAAAGTTAAAGGCCCAGATATAACACAGGTGTTAAAAGCGACTAATAAATGCAAAAAAATAATGTATTTTTTGTTGTAATACTTCCAGACAAATTTACAATTAAAAACAATATCAAAAGTATTCAAATCACTGCATTGCGCCAGTGTTTTTACTTTTGCTACCATCTTCAATGTACATAGAAGGTACTGCATTCCATCCAACAATTTGGTACCAAGATTTTACGGGAAATACGTGTTTTATTACCCCTGAATCAAAAAATCGCATTTTTAGAACGCGTGCATATGTCTGTGAACAGCTACGCTCAACAACGGAAATTCACTTAATTACCAAATTTCGAAGAATGCTCAACAAACTGCCGTTTATATAGAAGATTTTATAACATTTTCATTTCTAAAAAACAGGGATATATATAAATATATATAGTTAATTACTTTTCAGTCATCTGATGTTTATTCTTCATATAAACTAGAAATTCATTTGATAAAGGCATTGGCAGAAGTGGATTCAATTACAATAGGTATAAATCTGTGGTTGGCTCCACAGATTTCTGAACATTGTCCGTAAAATACTCCAGGGCGATTAAATCAAAAGGTAAACATCGTGTCACGCAAAAGCTAACATCAACTAGCCTTTTGGTTTCTGGTATATCCCCTTGTACCTGCAACAAAATGTGTAATCAATTGGAAACGTATTTGGGGTATGTAAAGACTAAATTCACTGCAAATTTATCAATAGACGCAAGCCCTATGAGCTCTCCGAAGCGGTTTTGAATACCCAAGACAAAACAAAGACAGGCGGAACCAGTATATTTTTTTTTCTTCAGAATTAAATGTTTTCAGGATTGAATTTTATATACTATAATAAACATTCAAACCTAAACTGGAAATGCTATTTATACGCTTATTTATATTTCATGAAATCTATGGTACAAAAGCCGAACAACATAACGTATACATTAATGATGTGCGTATTTACAATATTTCTATTCATACTACTTGTGGATTGTGGATATATTAGTTACTCTAGATATACTACTTTAGTCCATTTCAACATGATCAAATTTATGATAAATTTGGAATAAACATATGCTTAAGAGGTTTTGGGGTGAATTTCCATGATATTTTGATAAGTAGCGTTTATGCTAAGAAAAAGTTCTCTCCGCGTTACCATCAGTAAATAAGAACTCCGTTCCAATGCAGCACTTTCGATAGTTTCGGGAAAATATTTTGTCAATAATTTTACCCAATGTTAAATAAACCCAAATCAGGAAGAGTAGCTAAGTTAACTGCCTCAATAATCATGAGCGGTACTTAGTGTACCGACCTCGCCCCACTCTTACATCCCTCATACGACACCTTCTGCTCTCATGAAACTAGTCCGAAAATAAAATAAATGAGATTTGTAGATGATGGTAAAATATTGCAAGGATGTATTCACCTACGAATAATTCGATATTTGTCTAGAGGGACTAAGAAAAATACTGAACTAAGCTTATGTTTACACAATTTATCTCAATGGATATTCTAACTTGGTATTTCTGAATAAGGTAACAGAGTTACTTGGTGTTGTGTCAGCATGTTGCTTGACCGTACACATTAATATTTGTGTAGACAGGATGCAGAAAATAATATGTGAATGACACGAGAAAATATTTGCCAAAATGTTCGAATTACACGAATGCTTATTCTTCTATCTACTTCTGCTTAATCAAGATAAATTTACATACACATTACCAATTTATTTGTAGGAATAAGAATGCATTAAGCGGATTTTATTAGCCGGATCACTATGAAATGCTTTTGAAATTTCATGCTCTTTGTATGATCAAGAGGAATAACAAATTCCGCTTGAGAAAAGTGTAGGTTTTTAAAAATATAAATCAATAATAAAGAGTTGTCTTTTATCTCTTCGTATGCTAAGGTTTTGTCTATCTCTTCCGGTTTACTAATTGTATAAAAGGATAAAGAGTACTACACAATGTATTCCAAGAAAACTCATGTTATGAAGGTATTTTAAACATATGGAATTTTAATCAAAATCATTAGAGGTATTTTTGGAAAATTTTAATTAATAAAAAATGGCCACGTGAGGGTTAGCTTGAAAATCGTAACGCATGCTGAAAGACAAAAACAAAACATACCTGTTATGTCCTATGAAGGGTAATGGCCTCCTGCTAGAGGGCAGCTCTAGTTCAACGCAGTGAGCTACTCTATTGTACAAAGTGTTCCACTAATAGTCACGCAGTTAAGCATTCTTCACCCAATGTTAAGTGTTCGTTGTGGACTACCTCTGTTTTACATTAATGCAATGACTGTTCTTGAAATTTTACGCTCTACAGTAACACTATATTGCACTGCAGTACATTATATACATTTTTCCTTTGTCTACAAGTACTATTTGAACAGTAAGTAAAAAAGCTACTGTATTCCAACAAAAAATTCAACGATTCAAAGATTTCCCTGTTAATATGTGTTTTGAGGTGGCCGAAAAGATCCGCGTATGTATGTCTCTGTAAGGGCTAGTAGTACGAACTTTTTTTTTTTTTTTTTTTCTGTTTTTTTTTTTTTTTAAAACAGTGACGAAGTCTGATCAGGACTCCGGTACTGTATCCCTATTTACATTTCCCCCCGTAGGTTTTACTGATTACTGGTTTACTGGTTTTACTGTTTCTTTTACAAACATATACACATTGCACAAACATATAACACCCATGCCCAAGGCGGGACTCGAACCCACGATCCCCAGCCCACGAAGCACCAAAGCGAGACGCTTTAGCGAGCGTGGCCATGGGGACCGGCTGAACACGGAATAAAGCTCTGTTAGACGTTATTCCATGGAATAACTTATTCCATGATTCCTTGCGGGGATAAGCCGATAGTCCGAGAATAGAGTATAATAACGAGTATAATGCTTGAGTACTCGACACAATTTTGACCCATATTTCACCGATATCTATGATTCATTTCTTTATAATATGTTTTTAAGGACATATTATAACTAAATACAATATATTGTAGAGATAGTCCGATAAATGTACACGGCTATAATGAGATTAAAGTTGTAAAAAGATATCACACAGAAACTTAGTGGTTATAAGATAAATATGACAAGAATGTATTTAAAATAAAGTTTCATTTATAAAACAGTAAAATCTACCTACAATATTATCATCAAAATACCTCAATTTTTATGGAAACAACTAAATTTTATCCTACCCAAGATAAATATAAAATAGTGTAGTGCAGCAATTCACCAGCACAATGCATAGCGTTGTAAAGAGTAAGGTTACGTTTTATTAAACAAAATACAAAGGATAGGTTACTTCTAGGGCAATATGCTTCAAAACGTAAGATAGCCACAAGTGTTAAATGTTATCGACATTCTGAACTTTATTCAGATTTTGGAGGTTATGTGCAACTTTAAAAACGAAAACACTACAAGCATTGTGATGTAGGGAGGAGATGCCCAGATTAAAATATGCCTTCAGAGCTCGTAAATCTAAATATATTATTTTACAAAAAAAATCATAATTTTTCTTATTATATGCTGTAGGTTTAATACATTAGAGGCAATTTTGATTGAATAGAGAACACCTTCCGTAAAATATAATGTTCTTGGTTTTATTGATCTAAATATATTATATATATTTATTAATCTAAATATATTATTTTACAAAAAAAATCATAATTTTTCTTATTATATGCTGTAGGTTTAATACATTAGAGACAATTTTGATTGAAAGAGAATACCTTCCGTAAAATATAATGTTCTCGGTTTTATTGGTTTGGTTGACAATTTCTAGCTGCTGTATAAAATATTGCCATCAGCAAAATGCGAACTGTAATGGGAACGGTTTAATGTACTATTCGATATAACTACTAATATTTCTGTATAGCAAATTGTTTTTGTACTTATCTTGGTGCAACGATTCAATTATGCATATCTTAAGTTGATAGTGGCATAAATGTATTTTCAAAATTCGCTTACTAAGTATTTTAATAAATAAAATGCAGAAACCAGGCTAGTATGCTAGCTGTTTTGAGTATAGAAACGGAAAGATGTCATATATCAGCACAAGATGCAACTTTGCATACGGTAAGGTTTCATTCCCATACTCGCAAGAAGTCACAGTATACATATGTGTTTATGTTTTGTAAAGTGTATATCAATTCTACATCCGAACACGCTTGTGAACGTTCATAATTATTTCATAGTACCGTAAGTAGTTAAAATAAGAAATAATACATAGTTTAGGAACAGCTGATTGTGAAGAAAATGCAAATTTTCAGCAAAATAAAGCAGTAATTACGTATAAAGTTGGCCATGAATGACTCGCAATATAACCAACATTAGTTTTAAATCTACAGACAGTCGAATAGATATCTAAGGAATAAAATTGCATCGTACAACCCGGCAAAACATTTATACCGTGAATAGTGTATTCTAGCATTGGAAACATTGCAACTCACAATAAAATACAATAAAATGAGAAAAACAAATGCTGGCGAAATTAAATGGCTAATCATGCATATACCCAATAGAAAAGCTCCGGGCCCGGATAAGATTCCCAATCTAGTGCTCAAACATCTTCCACCAAGCGCTTTAAAACTAATAGCGGACATATTTAATCATGCCCTCCAGAATGGAAAATTCCCAACTCGTTGGAAGGAAGCTCAAATATTGATGTTCCCCAAACAACAAAAAGACCCCTCAATTCCAACAAATCATAGGCCAATTAGCCTCCTTAACACACTGAGCAAACTCCTAGAAAAAGTTGTTTTAAAACGCCTAAACTCATTTCTCGCTAAGAATAACATTTTAACTAGTGAACAGTTCGGTTTTCGAGCTAATCATTCTACAACGCTGCAACTACTCAGAATAACAGAGAAAATAACTGCAGGTTTTAATAACAAGCGATCCACAGGCGTGGTCCTATTGGACATTGAACGCGCCTTCGACAAAGTTTGGCATGCAGGCCTACTAAGAAAATTAATCTCCATAGGCGTGCAAGACTCAATGATATCCCTAGTCAAAGACTACCTCAGCGGAAGGAGCTTTCGCATCTCCGTAGGTGAAGCTAAATCTACTGCTCGCCCAATCAGCGCTGGAGTACCCCAAGGAAGTTTACTGGGACCCACGCTGTTTAACATCTACATCAACGACCTTCCCCAATTAGTCAGAGTAGATAAATACATATACGCTGATGACACGGCCTTAGCTACACAATCAACCCAGCCGCGCATTATACATCTAAGGCTACAGAACGCTCTTAATGCCATGGAACCGTGGTTCACCAAATGGCGGGTTAAACTAAATTCAAGAAAATGCCAAGCCATCATTTTTAGCAGAAGAAATCTGCACAGACACAGGAGGCGAACTCTCCCACCCCTCACCTATAGACAGGAACCAATCGGGTGGGAAACTAATGTTACATACTTAGGTGTCAAGATGGATGAATACCTCAGTTGGAAACACCACATAAACACAGTTAGAGCAAAGGCCAATGGCCAACTTAACAGACTCTACCCGCTCATAAATCTTAACAGCAGCCTTAAACTTCAGATGGGACTTACGTTATATAAGACGCTGATCCGTCCCATATTAGCTTACGCTGCCCCCGTATGGGGATATGCGGCACAAACGCACATGAAGCGCCTCCAAACGATGCAAAACAGAATACTGCGAATAATTGCCAAACTACCCGAAGAAGCTCCCGCGTTTGAAATGCACGAAGAGCTGAAAATACTGACAATTGAGCAATTTATCAAGCACCTAAGCTACAACCTGTATGCGAAAAAGAACAAAAACTACAACGATCACATTAGAATGCTAGGAGAATACGATACGGCACACGACAAGCACCTCCGCCCTCTGTCACTATTTGATCGCACTATTGGCATTGGCGAACCAGAAATTAACATAGAAGAGTATCTAAACACCTTAATGCACTAGCCATGATGCAGGTCGCGTGAACTCACACACACATACACACACATACCAAAATTACGCTGCCCTCAAGTCCTTGTGTTACACAACCAAGGCGGCCCCGGGGGTTGAGGGTCCCCCCGCAAGTGGCACAGGCTCGCTCCTGCACTAAGGCAGACAGCCCGCCATGTGTGCACTTTATACAACCTTGCTACACACTGGTTAACGAGATACAATTGACAGAGCCGACAGGCGGTAATAATTTCACTGTATATACAAATAAGATACCAGCAGTAAGCACATATATATGTATATATAATCAAGATGAAGCCCACAGGCGGAAATACACTTCAACTATTTAGAGATAAGCACGCATAAAAAAATAATTAACCATAGAAATTAAGGCACATGGATGAAGCCCTCGGCGGATCATTCTATACAAGTAAATACTAGAAAATAAGTACACCAAGAATTCCAGCTGTTAAGATAAGTCATGACTCAAGAATACATGTAAGCAAAAACACTTGTTAAAGCCACTAGGCGAACTTATACACCTTCTTTTAGGTAACCCATTCCTGACGAAGCCAGAAGGCTGATATGTATACAACACAAATACACCTCCAATTACAACCTATGTCACCTCCAACTCCCCCCCAGGGAGCACTCAGGGCGCAAGTCATGTGTGTCCCCTGGCACTTCAGTCTTCACTCGCTGTTACCGTCACTGGCACGCAGCTTCCATTTTCTCCAGAAATGCGCAGGTGCTTAATGCGGTACTGCACAAGCGAGGCATGGGCCTCCTACTTCCGGTGGGGGTTTTTCGTGGGTAGTGCCACACTGGTTCGAGTCCAGGGCGGGGAGTCTCACACTCCCAGGCTTGCCTGGGGCTAGGGCGTCAGTAGCCTTTTCCCCCACCACTAACAAAAAAAAATCCAAGAATAACTATTCCAGGATTTATTCCGAGTTCGTACAACCGGCCCTAAGTGTGTCAAGAGCATAACTCGAAAACGAAGTCGGATAAATGCCAATATTGATATTTAAGCTCATCCTTACAAGGATGAAATACGAAGGTTTGTAAGAAATACCTCCACCCCAAACTACCCTTTGCATGGAAGGTTTTTCGAAAAAAAATTAATTTTTATTGGTTCTAACGATTTTGATTAAAGGACCATATGTTTAAAATATTTTATGACAAATTAAATGTATATCTTGAATTTTAGAGGAATAACCTCGAAGACCTGTTTATTCTGGGTGACTTTTGTATAATTTTTTAAACTGTAAATCATAGACAAACTTACTACGCAAATAATTGAACTTGTTTAAGTTCACAATCTGTGTTTTATATTTGTAGAATTAACCATTTCCGGGATATCCCAAGTTTTTGGTCTTAGTTTTAAAATACTTAAACCGTTCTCCAACGGAAGGTACTCGTTCGTTTAATATCTCTTTTGTTTTACTCCTGACTATGGAAAGAGAACCTAATTTAACTGTCGCGATTAGATTTTAAAATATTTGACTCGCTATAGCTAGTGCATTCCCTTAATTCCCATTTACTCACAAGGAAGCAATAATAAGACAAATTATGCTAAAGTTATCTTGGTTAACATCTTGCAGATAAACCAATAATCTTTTGTTAGAATAGCTTGTTTGCAGAATAGTCAGAGAAAGGTATGTGACAAGAACATATCAGACTTTTTGCGTTGTCCTGTTTGATTAATTGGTACGCACTTCGTTACTGCCACTGAGACTTTCCTGTTTGGTGTAGTTCTACTAATGTAGCTGACACTAATGTAAATTGTCACAATATCTTCTTTGGAGTCTACTTCTGATTATTCCCACAGTTCCTCTGACCCTTGCTATTCTAGACCACTGTTGATTTGTATGTATTGTGGAGAAGTCCGCCCGTTTCAGTCTTGGTCTGCCTCTGTGATGTATTCCTATATGCGAGACCCACATGGAGGCTATGTACGTCTATCTTCCGTCCTTCATCCGTCCGATGTGTCCTCCCCATTTCCATTTCATTTTGGTGGCTCTTTGTGTGAATCTCTTGTACATCTCTATAATAATTTATTATAGAGATGTAGAGAAAGTCATATGAATGGAACACATAAGGTTTCTTTGTTTTATACAGTTGACGCCGAATCGTGTATTTGCAGTGAAATCTCAGTATCGAGTTTTTGGTTGGAATGCAATACCTTCTCTACTTACTATGCATATTGTACATGAGTGATAGAGAAAGTAAAATGTTTTATTTCGGGTTCTGTAAGTCTTTAAATGTATATTTCGGTGAAATCTTGATATTAAAATGTTGGGTGATATGTAATATCTATTTTATTCACTGTAAATTAGCGGCAGAGAAAGTATAAGTAGCAAACTAGAACAAAAACTAAAGCCTCCCAGGGGCAATAATGTTTCCAATTTCACCTAGGCAACTATCTGTACAACATCGTGTAATACAATGACAAAAAAGCTTAAAAAGAATGCATGTTTTAGTATGAAAAAGCAACAGGAATGTGCATGACCTTATACAGGTACGTGGTATCAATTCCCAACTTTACCCCGTACATGCGATGTGCGATGTGCCTGCTATCTTTACGATTCTATGGCATGCGATAAAAGACAAGCTTTGCAACAAGTGCCACTCCTTTCCTAGTTCTCAGCCATTATGCGAAAATGCCAGTGGAAAATGCTTTACATGAATATTCACATCACTTCCAGAGACTTATGTATGATCTTGATCTATATTTTAGCATAATCTGGATTTTGTTATATTTAGTTTAAATTTTTTTTTGGATCTTGCTACTTAAATGCAACGCTTACACTAAAACCGAATTGTATAAGGCTGAAGCTGTAACGTTTTTCCATTTTAAATAATTGTACACAACTCTGTAATTCTGCCAAATACATAGAACCAGAATTCATATTCCACATGTTGCAACAGTTGGCATTAAAACTAGAGCTTTTAAAACTAGTCACTCAACCAAGTTAAGAATTGAATATATAGTTATTATAACGTTCCCTGGTTGTCATCTTGTTTCTTGTAATGGAAACTACATTCATATTGCGCACAGATATTTTATCGATTATTTGAATGACTCGATACTGATTCAATAGAATCAGAAGAGTATAGTATTAGTAACACTGTACAACAAAAAATTCCAAAACTTGAAACCATGAAATATCTATGTTATTATGTACGCTGAATTCGAAAATCGTTCCATTTTTAACATCAGGTAAAGCTGTTGTTCAGTTATGCAATTCCGCGTTTTTCTAATACTCGCGGTCTGACTACATGTAAAACATAGGTAACTTGCAGGTAGACGTTAGTGGAGTTTAAATTCTTTTCCAAATGTATATCCTTCCTCCACTGCTATTTGTAAATAAAAAAATTTAGACAGTATAGTGACCTGCTATTGTCGAGTTTTATATTCCGTGTTGAAAATTAGGAATATTTGTTTTTAAACATATTATTTGAAATTTCTTCCATTGTTCATTTATGTTTACTTAGGCACAATATCATTCTCTGCCACCAGAAATTGCAGAAAGATTAATAACTAAGAAACTGTAGAAGTATCAATAACAACCTTAACAAGTCCCAGTCTAGAGTCCCTTATTTGTGGCTTAGTATTACCTGTTTCTCACGCTTTTAACTTCATAAATGTTTATATTTATATTACTTAATATACCATATGTTACAACCATTATTGTATCCAATAATCCTTTAAATTTCTATAAATGATCTTGAAATTTCCCGGTTAACATTATTAAATTTTGAATAGTTGATATGTCATAAAAGGTTTGGAAAAACATTTCACAGGAAGGAAGTTAACCCAAACTAAAGTGTAAAATGTATGTCAGATTAATCAACTTCATAGTTTTCAGTTCACGTAGTGGAGATTCCAACCTCTTCAGCTGTCTTGGTGCAAGTGCTACGAACTCCTAGCTCTGACGTATTAGAAGTACTTTGGGCCAAACATAGCCCCTACTTCCAGAGAGATATTCGGATTGGGTTGGGCTAGGCAGGAGAGTTAGTTCCTATTACTATGGGAGTGGGGGCGAAGGCGGGGTGGGGCAATGAGGGGACTTAATATTCTCCGGCGACTATTCTGGAGAGTTTAATAGACAGAAGCTAGTCACTGCCGCCCCCAGGAGATTCGGCAGTCATCCCCTAATGGGGTTGATGCACGCAAGTGAGGGACGGTGTATAAAATAGACACCGTATTAATGGAAAACCACACACCAGATTGGTTAGATCACTGTTTCCTCATTATTAATTTTAATTATGTTTCAAATAAATAGCTATTTGATCTCAATTTGTTAATACTTTTCACAGGACTTTCATTATTGGCAAGGAACACTCCACTCGTTCGAAACTAGTATTTCGTTTAAGTTTCATGGGCTTCTAACTGAAAAGATGTGCTTATCAAAATTTGAAAGTAATATTTGGTCCAAAGTGAAAATTAGAGCATTTAGCAGTTGACCTTGCGCATGAATTGGAAGGAATACAAGAATATAAAAGCGGACAACAAGAGAGCAAAGAGTTATAGTGAATGGTTCCTGAGCGCTCCTGTGGCAAGCGCTACAATATGGCTCTAAATTCGTTTCAACTTCTGAAAATCACATTACTATCTCAGCCGGATACGTTTTTAATCTGAATGAAACTTATATGTTCCATTGTAAGTTTCCGTTATTTTGTTTCTCATAGTTACTCGCACAATAAATAATAAATGTTAACATATTACGTCCTATGTTTTAAAAGCTAAATGTCCTATATGCGCCTTTGTATTAGTAATAAAACCTCTACTTAAATCATTTGTTGTGAATATTTATCGTGTTTGAAAGGAAGTGTATAACATTAAAGTAAATCATGACAGGAAGAAAAAATAATGTGATGGTTATACATCAGATTGTCTTAGGTCTATTTTACTGTTGCTCCCTGCAATTTGTCAAGGAAACTTTGTTACATTTTTACTTTCTCTACACGTCCTAAGTACATGGAGAAGGTATTGTACTCCACACAAAAAACTCGATACCCAGATTTCACCGGCAATATATGTTTTAGGGCCCCTGTATTCAAAAGAAGCATTTCCTGAAAAAGGTCCTTGGATGTGTCGGTGTAGTCGTGTGTCTGTGAACACGATAACTCAAAAACGAAAAGTGGGTAAAATACCAAACTTGGTATTTACGTTTAGTATCTTCTAGGGATGCGACAGAAAGAATTTGAGAAAAATCCCCCCACTCCAAACTACTCCTTACATGGAACTTTTTTCGAACATTTTGATTTTCTCAGAAATGGCTCTAACAAATTTGATTAAAATGTCGCACATTAAAGATATTTACCTAACAAATAAAATGTATATCGTGAATTTTCTGGGAATAGTTTCCGAAGATTAGTTTATTCTGGATGAAGTTTACGGAATTTTACATAACTGCTAAACCGTAAGAAATGGACAAAAGCTTACCTAAAAAAAAATGTAGAGCACGTTAAAACACACAATTTATGCTATACACACTTTTTGGTGAAGTTGGTCGTTTTTGAGATATTCCATGTTTTTGGTTTCAGCTTTAAAAAACTTATACTTTTCTCATACAGGAATTTGTCAACTCCTGTCCATACAAACAAAGGAAGCTCAGTTCCATAGCAACCAGCTTTTTACCTATCATTTTAACCTATGGTACTCCCTTATTTCGCTTCTACTTACAATTAAGCAAGTAACAAGACTATTTTTGCTAATGTTTTCTGGATTAGCATGAAGTAAAAAGAAGCATAAGGTTTTTAACAATAATTTGTTGCAGAGATGTTGAGAAAGTCATATGAATGGAACACATCAGATTTTTAAAGAAAGAGATGTTATAATCTTCCTTATAAAAGGATTTTAAAATTATTTAGAGAAATGTTGTGGATCTAAAATGAAGGTATGCGGGCACCTATAGCATTCACGAGCTGTACAAAGAACAGTCGTGATGTAATGGTTGCTCAATTAATAAGCTTAGAGAACATGTGTACGTTGCGTGCACTAAGCCGTGCCCTGACTCTTGCATGACTGGTTATGACTCTAGGGAATCAAAACAAACACTTGTCATCTATCTGCTCAGCTTTATGCATTGTTTGGTTGATTGTTCCACCTAGCCTTTTATGTACATAAACTCCTCCCCATAGCCATTACAATGTCCATCCATTTACATTTTCCAACATGAAAAATGTTGACTTAGACGTTATATCTCCTCACATTAATTCGTTTCCGAGTTGAGAGCCTACTTTACTTTCTGCAATGTGTTTGCAGTCGCTACCTCTAGGTACATAACATTGCTAGAATTAAAACAATATGTAACATTTGCCATGTGCCCCTTTCTATCCATTATAACTATACAGATATTTTAGGTGTATTTTTTTAAGTAGATTATTTTTCATGACTGTTCGTTTCAATTCGTAAATATATGCACAGAAAAGGCTAAAATAATTGTAATTCTACAGAAATGGCAACTTGTGCAGAAACATGAATAAGACAACAGAAAACTGTTTAAACTCAGTTGATAAAATTAGGCTAGGGAATGATTACATAAATATTTTCTAGTTCTTGTTTAAGGGTTTCGCTCCACTTTGCATGGCTTACACTCCAAATGACTTATTCTGTTTTTAAATTATATTTTAGTTTATGTCTTTTTAACAACTGATTTCGGAACGGATCTGATCGGTAAAATATATCCTTGACGGGATGTGTTAAATATTAGCCTTCAAGATCTCATTCCCGTACCATAACACCTACACTTGGCGCCAAACAGATGGTGCCTGAGTGCTGTTCAGTCTAGCTGCTCTTCCATCCATAGTCAGAAGGCGAATTCAGCTGGTCTTTCGAAGTCTCATCGCTATACACATTACCGCTTAGCTCTGTGACAACCAGATGCGGTTAGGGTGCCATCCAGTCTATGGCTTTTACTATCTTTGGATAGATGGTCTTGCAATCGCATTTACCATCTATTTTCAGTTTGGTATAATTTTGTTTATACTGAAAGGGAACTTTGTGTTGTAGTGTTAAATATCCGAGTCAGTATTTACCTTGGCCACTGAGGGGAATATATAGGAACTCCAGCCAGATTGATCGACTCACAGGATTTGAGCTCAAAATCTCCAAAATGGGGGCCACAGGACCATTCCACTCACTTATTCTATTGTCAGTCGTAAGAGGTAGAGTTAGAAAACAGGCTGTTCGTATCTAGGTCGGCGCTTTGTGGTGACCGCGGTGTAGCCATATGGCGCGCTTATCTTTCCCTTCCTGTGTTCTAAAAGACTCTGAACAAACACTGAAAGCGAAAGCCTTGTGTCAACAGCATGTTGGGGAACAACAACCTTAGATTCATAATACCTCCGGGGTATTAAATATAATATACAGAGTATACATACCTGTATATAAAATGCTTGGTATGGCGCTGAAGAAGATGGAAATAAAACGTAATATTGAAAGTGATGATAGGCAAACTTATGAATCAAATTCTAAGACAACCCAGTAAACACCTAGAAAAAACCTTCGGCCGGTTTGGTTGGTCACGAGAGTTGGAATCCTGGATCTTTCTGATGCATGCGTTACCGCGGGGTCACCTCGCTGGGTACATAAAGATACAATGCTTTATTTTTTTAAACGACTGAACAATCTTTATTAATTACTAAAACAATAATTTAAAGCACAGAACATATATAAAATTTGAAACATTTTTTTATTTTTTTCATTTATAAAGTTTTGAAAATATTTTTATAGTTATGGAATGTACACAATTTTCTCACTTGCTATGACAATTTGCTAACTTTCTTTCTCAACTGTTACTTTTTCAGCTGTTTTTTCACTTTTGTTCTGCCTCTGTTTTGACTTCTTCCGGTGGAGATTTTTGTTCTGGTTGCGACTCTTCTGTAGTGCTCCTCTGAGCTACGTCATCCATGATTTCTTCCGCCTCGGTTTTATCGTCTGGTGTAGGAGTGATTTTTGTTCTGGTTGCGATTCTTCTGTTGCATTCTCCCGAGCTTCGCCGCCTTCGTTTCTTCGTTTCTTCTTCAGATTTCGTGATGTCCATTGTTATCTTCTTTTTGCGAAGATCTCTACAATGCGTTTCATGAAGTTTTCATAAATGGTCCAGGACTTCATTTGCAGAGGTGAAGACTGACTTTCTTGAACAGATTCAGGAACCTTATTGGACGAGGTTTAGCTGGCAATCATTACTTAAATTTTTACTAAAAGACGAAAGTATAAACTGTAAAGGTTTGATTCTTATAAAGCAACCAGAATTGAAAGAACGATTTTTGACTCATGGTTGACCGGCCTGCGGTAGGTAATTGCGTGCGTACAATGCTGCAGATACAGCAGCTACCTCCCGCCAGCCGGCTACGAGTCAAAAATAAGGCACCACACATTGAACGAAAATTCTCCCTAAAAGACGCTAATTTCTGCAAGCGCAGGTGGCTGACATGTTTCCCCCACGGCTTCTGTTTTAGTTTAATCGTTGTTTTCTTAGCTTTGCACGTTCTCTCGGTTAGTCTTCTAGAACTGTTATTGTTAAGACATTCCTGACAGTTTGATTAGTAATTTTATTTAAGACTAAACAAGCTAAAACAACTGTTTGAAACATTTCCCTCATGTACCTATCAATCGAGATAATTGCAGTAAGTTTATTGTTTCAAAATATGTCCAAATACAATAAAACAAAAATAAAATAAATAACATTATATAAATCATCCTCACATCTGAATGTCTAAGTCACGACCTACATTGAAAATTCAAGATATATTATTCAATTCTATCAGGTTACCAGTTGGCATAAATTTCCCCTTCACGGGATTGGGGAGGGGTACTTCTAATTACTCTTCGTGAGATAGGATGCTGGTAAGATGTTGTATATGCTAAATTAAGTGTAGTCAGATAATTAAACTTTAAGAGCAATATGTTATCGGCGTCAGATAAGTAACAAAGAGCATCCAAAATGGTGGGTGGCGGGGCTACAACGGGGATTATCAAAGATTGGCCTAATCAATATTTGGCAAAGGGGTAACGAAAATAATTATAACGTGGTGTATAAAGTAAAAAGACGAACTATGCTATATAAACAGGCAGAAATAGAATCTGAGTGTAGAAACATGGACATTGCAGTTACAAAGCGAAATAAAAATTGGGTACGAAACAAATATATCGGGAATAGCGTGGCTCAGGTTGGGAGGATGGAAAACCCGTAACGTAGTAGGCGAAGCTGTTAGGCAGATTTGCCCATTATGCGGAGATCAGGAAGACTGGATGCATATTTTGGCTGGTTGCCTGCAGACGGAGGATGTTAGGAAAAAATTATTGCCGGAAGTATTTTTAGCTTCAAACAGACGAAGGACAACACTCTGGGATTTGATTCTAAACAGCACTAAGAGATAAAATATTTGTGTAAATATTGCATAGACTTTTTTGGTGTTTGAGTAATCTATATGTATGAATACTTGGTGTAGTTGTGAGCGCAAGTGTGTGCGTGTGTGTGTGTATGTGTTTGTGATAACAGGCGTTCTTTCTTTTATTGTTTTGTGGTTCTATTGTCGTAGCATGCGAGCGTGTGTATGTGTCTGTTAGCGCGCGCGTGTGTGTGTGTGTGTGTGTGTGTGTGTGTGTGCATTTCCAATGTTCTTAAGATATATAGAATATACATGTAATTTTTTAAATTCAAGTATTTTTAGATAGCATGTACAGTCACCCGACCTATGCTACTGTGTGGCGCAAATATTGTATAACTGTAAACTTGATAATAAAATACTACTGTATTAATTAGCTTATTTCCTAAATAAGCCATTCAGTAGAAAGAATTGTTGGTAGCCAGCATCCTACTTAATCTATAAGTGCAATCATTACACTCTTAAAACTGTATTAACTTCCCAACTTACGCTATGTCTTGTTATATACTTAGTAATATTATTTCATTTAATATTATATCCTCAAACTTAATGTAAATATTAAAATATCAATATCTTAAAATTATCTTTTGTCTCATCACTACTATTATTTATGAAGTGAAAGTTGTCATATTATAATATTTCGCTTTAAACATGTTAGAATTCTAATAATTTTAAAAATATAGAAATTAATATAATAATGATGTGTACTAAATTATTTATAAATATTGTGACCAGTTACTTTCCCATAAGAAATAGCATAAATAATTATATGCGGTAGCACTCTCGTCAAATGCAGATAAACACCTAAATGTCTAACGACAAGTGCCAGAATCTTCTAAAGTTTACTTTTCTCCATTTGCAGAACATTCCAGAAACTAAGTAATATTTCCACCGGCTATAAGGTAAGCGTGTTTGTCAGTGAGTGAGTGAGTGCATTTCTGGTGCGACAAAGTGCTTGCCATCTCCGAGCGAGGTTGTCAGGTCACTCGTGCAGTATTGCTATTGAGAAGCATTAATTGAACAGATGAATCACACGTAAAAGAGGCTGCATCAGGCTTATTTCATTAAGCCACTACGTCGAGAAGAAATTGAATCTCCAGTGAAAGTGAGAGTGAAAACTAGAAAAAGTATTTGTTTGACTCTCACACTTCTTATATTCTATTTTGGATGTTCATTGATGTATAAAGGAACAAATGAAACATAACAAAACAATGTAACGTTTGTTTTAGGGATGTTTAAGTCGCTAACCTTGAAAACAATGTAATTTGTTCTGTACACATACATACGCAATACATGAATACATTTATAAATATGCACATTTAGAAATCGCCTTAGAAAATTTTGTATTGAGAAACTATATTTTGTCTTTTTTCTGTAAGTAGTTGCTAAATTAAGAAATAAACTTCATATAATAAATCGTAGATCTGCTGGGAAAATTAATGATATATAATAGTTATATTAGTTCAGCTATCTGTTTGTAAAGAATTGACAATGTAACCTATAGTAAATAATTATTATTACTACAGTTATTAATACTATTAATATCATCATTATTCACTTAGAGACCAATACAGATCACTAAACGATTTCTTGTTACAAATCAGTATCATAAGAAGCTCCATTAGTAAACCACATTTATTTTGTCTAAGAAAAACTTTAGGTCTTTGGAATAGATCGTAATTGCTATAGGTTGTATTAAAGACTTTGAAATTTTGCTATGTGTATGTGTGTGCGCGCGTTCCAATAGCTCCAATAGTTTTAAGGGTAATATTCTTTTCGGATATTGATATAAAATGTTAAATACAAATTGCGATCCTGCTAACTACTGCTATTACTGTATCATAAGTTTTGGAGTTTTAATCCATGAAATACACATGTCCACGAATTACAACAGAAATAAAGTGTATGTACGGTTTCTCCTCCAGTAACAACCAATTATATAAAACATCAATCGCCATTATTTATTAATTTATTTACCACTTATTTACTCTCCAAAATCTTCAGTTATAATTTCTAGGGGTTTAGTTTGCAACATTATAAAATATTTAGATTACATATATAAATGTTCATATATATAACTATATCGTAACGTCTTGAAATCAAATTAATAAATTGATTAAACTTATAAAAATATATTATTTTAAATATCTCCTTTAAAGTTGTTGTGGAAATTATTTGGCAGGAGTTAAGATGTTTTAAATTATATTTTATTATATATTCGACAACAAAAAAGTAGATAGAGGTATTTTGACAGTAATTTAGACAGGCATATAAAGCTTCATCTGAATTATTTTAAAACGTTCAAAGTATGATTTGAATTTTAATGCCTAGCCATAAACTGACTCAAATGGAAAGAAAATTCATAAGCTTATCCTTGTCTCTCTTTATTGTTAAAAACACTGATTTCATGAGTTTATCATTGTTAACATTCGCCTCTAACATATTCCATTCACTGAAAATATATTTTTAAAGTTATTTTTATTAATAATATTGTATATGGGGCATATAAATATAACAGTGACTAGAAGGAGGTAGAGGGAAGCAAGTTTTTATACCAACACTCTGTAGAAGGCGCTCTAAAGACAATAATTGTGGCCCTGCACGTGAAGCGCAGTTAGAATCAGTCTTATCAGTGGAAGAAGTCACCTCCAGGTAAAGCCCATGAAGGAATCATAAATTATGCCGGTCCAGTATCCCGAGGGGCTCCGTCACGCGATTACCTGCCCCACCGCAAATCGTCCCCTGAAGGGGATATAACGAGATGATGGGGGAGGAGGATTCCGTAATCCTGACTCTCCGGAGAGGACTTCTTTATCCTCCAATAACCTAGACCAAGACAGAATGGAACAACAACAAATAAAATAACACATTTCATACTCTGTAAGACATCTTATACACGCAATTATAGCAAAAGATGTTCAATAATGATGCAATTTTTATTGTTCTCTTTAAGTTTCATATCCGCCTAAAATCATTTTTTCTCTGATAACAGAAAGTTAATGCTGTTACTGTCATTTCACTCTAGTATCAAATG
This sequence comes from Hymenopus coronatus, assembly GCA_030762935.1. Classification (NCBI taxonomy): domain Eukaryota; kingdom Metazoa; phylum Arthropoda; class Insecta; order Mantodea; family Hymenopodidae; genus Hymenopus; species Hymenopus coronatus. Next base: position 60,482,694 of record CM060881.1, read on the forward strand.
TACGCTCCAGGTCAGGAATTTCTGTATCGACCACAACCTTTTTGTCTGTCAGTTTTATCGCTTTAGTTTTATTGTTTTGATTGCTTCTCCTTGATGTTTAAAAACTTGTTTTCTTTACATCGCCAACTACTCATTCCAGAAATCTTAGGGAAATCTAAAAATTAATTTCATTAGTATTTGTGTCGATTACAGAGATTATACTACTTTACTGTACACTTTATTGAATTTGTTTTCAAAATATGTTGGACAGATTCAAAATAAACTAATGTATATGAAATAAATGATGTGTTTAGAAGTGATTTACATTTACTCTGCAGTAAGTTTTTGTCTATTCCATACGGTTTACCAGTTATGCAAAATTCATTCAGAATGAAGAGGTTTTCAGAGGCTATTCATAGAAAAGAAAATATATACCTTTTATTTGTAATGTAAATATCTTTATCTACTTCCGTTTCAAAGTAGGTCATTAATTGTCTCTTTTCTATTACTAAAGCTTCTGTTTATTTTCATATAAAATAAATAACACCTAGTTATGTATTTTTACATAACAACGGTTACAAAGCACTGAATAAATTACGTCATGATTCTTATGAACTAAATATTTTCCTTTCCAAATTTTTAATATATGATTTCCCTCGAGTACAATAGAAAGTCGTGTAAAAAAGAATACTAATTATTCAACTCATCATACAAGAAAAGGAATTAAAACTTATAGGTTAAGTATGAGTTCATCCACAAATCATACTCGTATGCAGGTTAAGTATAAATTCAACCATAAATCACACAGGAAAATTCTAGCGGAAATTTATAGTACAATTTATACAAGTTTTAAGATTACCGTAAGGAGTCATATTATCATATGGGCTGACATATTTTTTCGGCCAACTCATTTGTTATGCGATAACACCAAGTTCGTCATAAATCTGGTTACGTGTATCAACTGTATCACACTCAATAGGACCACCAAAATCAGATTGCATAATTTGACAATTATCATCCATAATTTTAACATCCATTATCGAAAATGGCGATTTATAATTTCAATTAACTATAATGATTACCGTAACTATAAGCAAGAACACAACAGGAATAGTAATAATTAAAATTGTTCACTGATATAAGATTTAATATGCCATATTATAACTATTTGTTGCATTAAATACGCATTTCCTTAAATAAACGCAGATAAAGTATTGTATTGAACTTGGTGCAAAAGTAGCTTTATTAACTCCTGGTTCTTAGATAACTCCCAGTGGTCGTGATGTAACGAGCCACTCATTAATCGATTTTTGCACCTAGTTAGTTAATATACTATTAATATGCGGTATGTTAATCAAAATCGTTAGAGACACTTTTGAAAAAAGAATAAAAAAAAGTTCCACTAAAGGCTGGTTTGAGTTGGGGGCATATTCTTGAAAATGTTCGTGTCGCATCCTTGGAAGATATAGAATTTAAACACCAAATTTAGTATTTAACGGTATTTTCGTTTTTGAGCTCTACTGTTCACAAGCACAGACACGGACCTTTTTTTAAAATGATTTATTTGGGTTTAGAGGACCTGAAAACATTTATTTCCAGTGAAATCTCGGTACAAAGTTTTTGAATGGAATACAATACCTTCAATATCTACTATATGCATATTACGTGTAGTGAGAGTAAATAATTAAAACACCATAAAAATCTTATACTATATATAACACTATGCCAATTTTTCATTAAATTATTCTAAAAGTTTATTAGTCTTCCTAATTTTATTTACTCTACATTGGATCTAGTCTCTAATGCTAAATAAGAACAGCGTATGCGCAATTACAAAACTACCTATTGTTGAATACTGGTAGGTGAACTTCTTCTCTAAAAAATAAAGATTGCATAACTACAGTGGAAAACAATTAGCAACAATTTCGATCCCTTGTGTGTCACCACGGACTCTGAAGTAAGTCCGTCTCTCGATGAGCGCGATTTCGTCATTGTTTTCGCTGATACTAAGACATTTGCAACAGAGGTCACACCTGATATTCGCTCACCCGCCACTGTACGGTGTTTGCTTCCAATTACTCCGTTGAATGCTGCAACTCTGTTATCGCACGAAGGGTTATCTCCAAATACGGCGCTGTTTGGTTCCCCGGGTACATTGGGGATATGGGAACTCAGTACGCTTAAACTCTAGTCAAATCTTTTAAAAGCTGGTGGCTGTGTGATGGTTTTGATAATCGATACCAATTTCTTGATCAGAAGAGAAAAAAAAGAAACAAATAATGACTTTTGCTCAGAATAATATAAGTATTTTAATACAGAAATCAATAGCTAGAAATATTCGGAAATAGTTAAAATCACAAAAAAATATTTGACATACATTTTATGTATTAACGAGATCTACATTTTTTAATAAGCTTATGATTTACCAAAAGTCATTCAGATTGAAGATGACTTCAGAGTCTATTCCCAGAAAATTCAAGACATGTATTTTAGTTGTTAGTGTGTGTAGTTTAATCAAAATCACTGGAGCTATTTTTGACAAAATCAAAATTTTCGAAGAATGTTCTGTAAAGAGTAGTTTGGGAAGGGATTTTCTTGAAAACCGTCATGCATATTGCACCCTTGGACAATGCTGAACTTAGATATCGAACATGGTATTTAACTAATTTTCGTTTTTGAGCTACGTTATCCACAAACACGCTCACACACATTCACTAGAGTCTTTTTCTAAAAAAAAAAAAAAAATAGCTAAAGAGGTCCTCAAAACATATATTTCCGTTGAAATCTAGCTATAGATTTTTAGTGGAATACAATGCATAGTACTTCGTGGGGAAAGTAATAATACAAATCAAGAGTAACAAATATCTCGGGAACAGTTGATGCCAAAAAAGTATTATTTGGCACGAATTTGTGAAGGCTTTTACACAGCTTATGGTTTACAATTTACAGCAATTTAATTCAGAATGAAGGGTGCTGCAAGGTTACTTGAAATAAGTTCAGTGCATCATTTTATTGTTAGTAATATATATGTGTGTGTATATATACCTCATACATAAGTTTACCTACGTACCATGTACTACCTAGAGAAAGTAAAATTTAGAATGAATTATCTGCGCCCTTGGATGTGTGTATGTAAATTCTAAAATGAAAGTAGCATATATGTGACAGGTGCAAGTGCATTTTGTTTTGTAAAATACGATGATCGTGGCTCAGAAAAATTAGGGGACTGGATACAGTGTCAGGGAAGTGGGAAAGAATGGTACCATGAAGAATGTGTTGGTGCCAAAGGAAAGAAGAATGTCATTTGTGGCAAATGCAGGTTATGTGACTAATTTTTTCTATATTCAAGGTTGTATTTTTAAAGAAGCAAACTATTTTAGACTGGCCCTATTTACCTTGATGACTGACCCGATTTAGACTGAATCCTTAGGGTAAATCGGGTCATGTACAGAAGTGCTATTAACCTCAGTGTTTCGTGTATCCTTATTGTTAGTAAAAATATGTCTATTGGGTTTTGTTGCTTAAGGACTTACGTAATCAAAAATTTATTGTTAAATTTACTCACATGAACGTTTTAGGCGCTATTACTCTTTTTATAATTTTTGACCCGTTTTAGACTAAGTTACCCTATTTGAATAGAAGAAAACAGATAATTTACACTGTGATTTTAATTCAGTTAAAAATGAAATATTAAAATTAGCCGGAGGGCACATGTTTTGAGACTCTCATAATTGATAACAATATATTAAGATATTGTTTCTTATGTATATGTGTATCCTTTAACACAATAATTCAGTCATGAAGCTCTGCTAAATATCTAAATCATAGACATTTAAGTGAGACACATTTTAAGGATTCAAGATGAATAATTGCTGTCCCAATTTCTCCATTAAAGGCTTTATGGCGATCATAAATACTCGAGATATACCTCAAAGAGAGATGTTAAAGGGTCTTGAGATTTATTTGGCCTTTGCCGCCAATTGTTTGCTCTCGTATGACGTCAATATTAGGGAGCGAGTTTACCACGCGTCGCCTCTCGTAGAGAACTAGGGAATAGTGAGTAGAAGGAGTGGGAATCAACAGTTTCGAGGTCACAGTGAAATGTGACTTTTATTGTAGATTTCCAGTATTTGCATTTGGAATATTCACATACTTCTCGTTAACTTACAATCGCAGCATGTATGCTGATAGGTAACGTATTCTTCCAGTAGCACTCCGCCATGCAAATTCTGTGATGGTGGTCACAATGGAAATTTCGCATGCGAGGAACGCACAAAATGTCCTGGTGAAAAGCAGTTCTGCAGCCCTACATCCAACCTACGAGTATTTACAAAGTTGGCAATGCATGCAGTCCAAGATGGAACTCGCACCTCTCCTTTGAGACAAGGGGCTCGATGTACTAATAGGATAACTAAGAAACGATATAATGTTTACAGTCATACCTGCGAGAGTTTTCCAATAATTATGGTATTGTACTGTAAAATGCCTATACCAAAATATTACTCTAATCGGATTAGATAACAGGGTATGTCACATTAAATCGATTTATTTTTTTAGTTTTAATATTTGTACTATCAATATTTTTAATTATTAAATTTATAACTAAATTATTATTGATAAAGGATATTATCTCAAATTTTAATAATTAGGGGATTTAAGATATAATGCAGAAAATATAAAATAGTTAAAATTTGCCCTGTTAAAATATAAGGATCTTCAACAGGACGACATTTAAAGTTATTTGTAACAAATGATGCATTTCTTTCATTCTGGGCATTTTGTTTCTTAATTATACAGGTCATATTTACACATTATTTTTTTAATAAAAGCCTTTTTCAAATACCTTGTTTTTATAACAGTCATTGTCAATTTTTTTACTTTCTCTACATTTGCCATATACGTAGAGTATAGAGAAGGTATTGCATTCCAACAAAAAAGTCAATACCCAGATTTCACGGGAAATACGCGTTTTAGGATCCCCTGTATCAAAAAAAATTAAAAAAGGTCCGTATATGTGTGAGACCGTGTGTCTCTGAACACAATAACTCAAAAACGAAAAGTCGGTAAAATACCAAGTTTAGCATATTCCAGGGATGGGACATTTCCCTTCTACTTACAAGGAAGCAAGTAATAAGAACATTTCTGCTAATGTTTATCTCGATTATCATAAAGAAGATAGAAAAACATGCTTTTCAACAATAATTTGTTACGACCATGTAGAGCAACACACCAGATTTTTTAAATCTATAATCATTTGAGTTTCACAAATTGATCGGCTGATTGCAGAGCAATCAACACCGTGCATTAGATATATGGAAGCGTTTTGCGTGTATGTTCACATTTGTATAGCTCAGTATTATAATATTAGGCAAGCAAGATACAGTTTGCCGAAGTCGTGTTTGCATGACTTTGACAGTACAACAATCTGTTCTACTTGACGTTAACTTATAACGGGCTTGCCTATCTGTTCGTTAGGTACACTGGGCAAGCTCAAAAACGGTATTCGGTTAATTTATGTTACATTAATTAACCTTTGGCTTGAGGCGGTAGTGGATGGGTATGCTGGTATTGTGTGGTACTCAATTTGCAGCTGGGGATAACGAGCCGCCAGAAACTTCTGGTAGTCGAACCAATAACCACTGGCCAACTAGCTGGTCAATTAAAATAGTGGTTAGCGATTTTATTTTTGGTGTCAAAAATGTTCCTTTTAGCGAAATCACTGAGTTGCCTAAATTGCGCTTAATATTTGCCGGTCCCCATGGCCGCGCTCGCCATGGCGTCCCGCTTTGGTACTTCGTAGCGCTGGGGATCGTGGGTTCGAGTCCCGCCTTGGGTATGGATGTTATATGTTTGTGTATATGTGTGTGTTGTAAAAGTAAGAAAACAGCAATCCAGTAATAATACGGCAAAACAAGGTAAAAAAAAAGGTAAATAAAATTAGGGTATACAGTACCGGAGTCTCGATCAGACTCCGATACGGTATTTAAAAAAATATATATATTAAGCGTATTGTTAGTCGATTGCTATTGGGTACTGTTTAGGTCACTGTTGAATGTTTTGCCTATATTGCTGGTGTAATGCCAAGAAATTGCTAACATTAGCCTTCTTTCGTCCATATTTAGACATTTCTACATAGTATATACTAATATGTTATATGAGCTACATATAAATAAACGTAGTACATATTACTTATTCAGTTATAAACTTAAACTAGTATGCATTGATTAATCGAAAGTATTGTATCGTGCACCATTTATATGATGTCATTGTGGACATTTTGTGCACTTTAGATTTCAATCTACTATCCACTATATAAACAATAGATAGATTTTTTTGTCTCTTTACTGCTCCTTATAGGGATGATAAGTTAATAAATTATAAACTGGCTATCAATCAATCATTTTAAATTAATTAACTGAGATTAACACAGATTCAAAGTTTACTTAATGTGGTTGCTAGCTAACCCCTTTATGAAATAGCCATTGTTCTTAAATGTGAGCATACAATATTTTAATTTTAATGAATAAAACACTTTAGGCTCTCAAAACAGCCGGAACGATGCTAATGCTAGTCGTTAGTGTAAAAGTGAAAAGCCTTCCCCCCAAAACTTGTTATAAATGTGGCGAAAATACTTCGTATCCAAATTGAGAACATATAATTAAGAATCTACCGGTTTTTATTGAATAAATCTATAATTATTTTTGAAAGGGGTTATGCACAATATAATTCTGAAATAAATTCAGTGCAATTCATATAAACCTAAACTATTTTAATATGCTTGATTTCTCTCTGAAAGCTAGTACAAATGGGAAATTTGTATTGATGATCTCGGTGGCTCAGGGAAAATCGACAACATCCATGGCAACAATCGATCAATGCTATCTGTTGACTATATTGATGATTCCAATGGAAATTATGAGCATTTCCATGGCATTGTAGACAATCGCAGCTCATTGACATGTGTCATATGAATAGTCTGATTTCTAGCTCAATGATTTGTTGACTAGCCTTGCAACATTTGTAACAGTCTCTGCACTCAATGGTGGTCTATGTTTTTCACTCTCACTAACGAGTATACATCTTTCTTGCTAGCGATAAAATTGTTGCCTTGGTCGGAACATCCCGTGCATTAAACTCTCTTCGTTGTGTTGTTACCAAGGAATTTGTCTTCCAATACGTTTTCGCAATGAAAATACGCTCTGGAAGAGAGTAGTGCATGTTGCGGTTATGACTGCAAGCAACAGACTACAATGCCAAGAAAATGCAATTCTTATAAGAAAACCGCATTTCGGTTGTCCTCCAATCTTTTCAAAGGCAATTTTGTCAAGGATGCATAAATCATCATTGCTACTGCCATTGTTTTATAAAATTTCATTTTTGTTTCCTTTGAGTTTTATTTCTGAAACATCTACTTACTGTACCACAAATATGTTGAAATCTTTCTAACTTTTTCTATTTCTATATTGTGTCTATATGGGATCAAAGTTCCCAAATATTTAAAGCAGCTCACTTGTTCAATTATTTCTCTTCCAATTACAATTTTTGTTCTGTTATGATAAGCACCAAGAAAAGCCATAGATTTTGTTTTCTGAATCAATATTTTTATTAATTTACACATTTCATACGTTGTTTTTACAGTTGATCATCTTAAAATAACGTACAATTAATTTTCATTTCACCTGTCATAAAATGTACATCTAAAACATCTTGGCATTGTTTTAGAGTATCGTTCAAATGTAAATTAAAAATAATGGTGATAGCGGGCAACCTTGTATAACTAATTATTAATATCTATAAAAATGTTTGCAATACTCTTTCCTTTATCTATTCTCATTCTTGTATTTTGGTATAAACTTTTAATTGCCTTTATTATATGTGCTGGATATCCTTTTTCTATTAAAATTTGTTACAATTTACATCGTAATATTTTATCAAATGCTTTTTCATAATCGATGAATGGCATGTGTGATTTTAGATTAAACTCTTTCATTTTTTCTATTAATTGCTGGAGTGAAAAGTAAAGTAATATAAACATTACTCTGTTGCTTGAATGCTGTGACATTTTTCTAAGGTTAGCATTCACTGTTAACTTCGGACATGTCATCATAACGTTGCCTTGTTTCATTGGCGTCATTTCTGATTCTTATGAATATCTGGGATTAGCATTTCAAACTTCACGAAGCATATAAAAGAAATACAAACAACAGCCGTAAAAGCAATTTTTGACATTAGAAACGTCGAAAATTATTCTTTGACACAACCTTGACGCTATTATACGAGTAGCAATCAGAAAGAAACGTACGATTTGGCATAACTAAATAATAACGAAAAATATCAACACACAACTTTATTTTAAAAGTTTGCATCATCTTACTCTATTTCTCAACGTATTTTTTCATTCAAGGTATTAATTGTCACGTGGTATCAGGTTTTCAACGAGTCATCAGAAAGGAAATGGAGCATAGTTTAGAGTAATGAAGGAAGAGCGAGTGTGTTTGACAAAGACTAGGTGGAATTTCATCATCGTTATGGAGGAGTTGAAAGTAAATCTAATGAAAGAATTCAGAAAGACTGGCGTTTCACTTTGGACACCGCAAATGAATTTTTGGGTGGAAAAGGCTTCCAAACCAATGAGGACCTGAAAGTGACATTCTGTAATTATGTAAATAAAGTTTTGTGTTGACATCTTTCGTTATTATTTAGTTATGCCAAATCGTACTTACTTTCAGGATGACCCTCGTACATAAAAATTGTCCAATTATTTTGCAATGTAGTTACCAAAATGTGTACCCATATTGCATCCGCAAATCTAAGCATACTGGAGGCAATTAAAAGGCCGCACTGTGGCCGAGTGTTTCGACCCCTCGCCTCTCACCTAGACGGCCCGGGTTCGATCCCCAAGCGACCGCATGTGAGATTCTGGTGGACATAGCGGCGCAGGGGCGGGTTTTCTCCGGCTTCTCCGGTTTCCCACGCCATTGTATTCCACCGGTGCTCCATATTCATTTCATGAAAACCAGTGTCATCGCCTGCGTTGCCGCAAGTAGTAAAAGCTGGCGTTAAACACTAACAAAATAAAACAAAAACAAAAAAAAAAAAAGGCAAAACCTACTCAAAACATATTGGCTAACTGAACAACAATGACTAAACTCATTACATCTTGGTCGCTACAGACTTCATCAAGAAAGGGACCGCTCGCCTTCCATCTAGGCGGCCCGGTTTCAATCCTAAGCGCATATGGGATTCGTGGTGGACGAAGCAGCGTCTGGGCGCGTTCTCTCCGTGTCCTCCGATTTCCCCCAAAATTCATTCCACCAATCGCTCCATCATCAACATCTTTCTAATCATCGATTTCGCTTACATTTCATATCATCCACTTCATGTTAATACCTGGCTACGGGCCGACTCCTAATAACAGGTTCTCCGTTCTGTGGTTTCATGCCGTTGGCTCCCCGACAGGTTTCTGACCCCTAGGCATTGGCTTGTAAGTCCTGGGGGGGGGTGTCAGCCAATTATGAAACGAAACAAAATAAAGGAAAGGGAATAAAACTCATACCAATGTATCAAAGATTCATCACACGTAAGATGAATGGAAAAAACCAAACTTCCAGCTCCAATAGGGGCACACAAAAATGGAAGTTCTACCTACTATGCAAGAGTTTCCGGTTGCATTTTCGTTGAAGTGGGTGGGACGTTTTCTTTAGTTAAGTTATGTATCCTCCCCAGATTCTGGAGGTATGAATTGGAGTATGAGTGTGTGTATGATCTGACGTACAAAGACCCATAGAAATCGCATATAATAAGAACCGTACCCAAGGTAATACCATTGCCAAAAGGCAATAACTTTCCAAAGGTGGCTGAAATGACGAATGTACTTAAAGACAGGGAATAGGTGAAAAAAAGAAGGAAAAATTAAAAAATCTGAGGTGTTCCAGTCACATACCTTCTCTAGCTGTTCCATATACATACTATTCTTACAAAATATTATTCTTTTATCTACGTCATGCTAACCGAGATAAGCATTAGCAAAATTAGTCTTATTACTTGCTCCCTTTTAATTAGAAGAGGAATAAGGGAATGCATTAGGCTAAAGCTATAGTCAAATCTTTTACTGGTTGGTACTTGAGACAAATAAGGTTCGATTCGCTTTGCATGGTCCTTCTTGGCTTAAAAATGAGACAAAAAATGGATTATCTCGAAAACAAATACAATACAAGAAAATTATATGACATAAATTATGTGTTTTATCCAGATCTAATTTTCTATGTGGAAAGGTTTTGTCTGCCTCTTATGGTTTAACCGTTAGGCAAAATTCTGCAAAACTCATCCATAGTAAAGAGATCTTCAGAGGCTGTTTCCAGAAAATTAAAAATGTACATTTTATTTGTGATATAAATATATTTAATTTACTCTAATTTAATAAAAATCGTTAGAACTATTTTTGAGAAAAACAAATATTTTCAAAAAAAATGTCTATGTAAAGGGTGATTTGTGGTGGCGAAATTTTGTTGAAAATCTTCGTATTGCATCCTTAGAAGATACTAAACATAAATACCAAGTTTGGTATTTAGCGGTTTTTTGTTTGAGTTATGTTGTCTCCAGACACACACATGGACCTTTTTCTAAAAAATGATTTTTCTGACTAAGGGGACTTCAAAACATACATTTCTGGTGAAATCTCAACATCAAATTTTTGGATGGAATACAATATCTTCGCTAGCTACAATACACATTGTAGTACATACAGACTACTAGAAGCATTCAAAATCTGCAACTAACCACCCTAAGACAACAATAAGACTCCTCACAGAGCACATGCTCTTTATCCTAACCAGCACTCATAGAAAGCCACTCATAATAACATTAGCTATTCGTGAGAAAGTATTCAGCACAGAGCCAACAAGGAGGTTGTGCGAGGAATCTATTAGGGAAACATATAAAACTATCAGAAGGTTATAGGCTAACTGAATGCCAATAACAATTTAAAGAAAAAATTGACAACTAGCAGCTGGAAAAAGATAGGGAGAGAGACAGACAGAAAGAGGTAGAAAGCACACAGAAGAGTGTTAAATAGAGATTGTGAAGGAAGGCGAGAGAAACGCAAGGAAGCTTGATTTAAGCATTTGTTTTCGTGTCGTAACGGAATTCGCGAGTAAAACTAAAAGTAGGATCAGTTGAAAACGCCTAGTTCTAAAATTTGCAGTCGTGTTTCAAGGATTTTTCTCTGCTTTTTTGAAGCGACTCATGCCAAAGTTTTTTTTCGGGAAAGGCTTCGCATTTCGATGGTAGCCAACAAAATTGAAACGTTAGCGAAGTTGGTAATCTCTTCCTACTTGACTATATCATATTTGTCGTTCCTCAGAGCGAAAATCGCTTTAAAACTTTCCCTGATTCACACTGCAACCGCAATGCCGTTTGCCTTTTTGCTTAAAGGGGCAGCTGTTGGGGAAACTTAACGTCCTTTGGATAGCGAAGCGATATTGTGTTTAATTGGTTTATTGGTAGGTGATATAAAATTTGCTTATTTCTTATTTAATAGAACAGGACTCTTAATCACGAAATATGCTCACAAGTGTCTTTGGTCCTATAAACAGCATCCGTGAGTGTACGATGGAAGATGGCTAGTGATTATACAGTGCGTTCCCTGAACGACCGAACCGCCGAGGGCCGAAAAATATGGGACCAATAATTCTACGAGCACTCACTGCATACTTAAATCTAATTTTGCAGTGTGGTGAGGGATTTTATGAACCCTGTGGGGATTGTCCATAGCCCAGTATCTATGGTTTTGGGTAGAAACCTGACCTTGAAGATAAAACTTCCTCAGTGAAGCACATTAAAAGTGGGTCCACGTCACCATTATAAACAGACTGCAAAAACCAATTGCAATAGTTTCGAAACAAAAGTTAATTCTCACGGTTATGTAAATTCCATTTTAAATAACTTTTTTCCGCAACTAACAAGAGATGAATGATTGTGTGGGTGGTTCAGCAGAACTCAGCTACAGCGCACACTGCTGCGAATTATATGCAAGAATTGCGAAATGTGTATGGTGACAGAATAATCAGTCGAGGACTGTGGCCATCTCGTTCCCCTGATCTTTATTTATGAGGAACGTTAAAGAATGAAGTCAACGCATCCAACCCGCACACGTTACAAGAATTGAAGGACATCACGAGACAAATACAGGCAATCGGTAAGGATGAATTCTTCGAGTGAAACAGAACTATTTTTCGGAGATATAAGGAGTGTATTCGCGTTGAAGGTCATGAATTTCAACATCTATTGCAATTTCAGGTAAGCCTAATGTAAATTAGTACAGTAGATATAGTTCCGCACATGTTACCTGCCGGTCCTTTAGGCGTAATTCTGGAGGCGAGAGCGCCGGCCCTCGCCCATTACGGTGCAGCCGAGGGACGGTTCGGTCGCTCAGGGAACGCATGTATGTTTCATAATGCCGCATTAATTTCTTTAATTGTTTAAAAAATGTCACTTGGGTACAAACCAGTAGGTGTATGTGTGTGTGTGTGTGTGTGTGTGTGTGTGTGTGTGTGTGTGTCTGTGAGCAGCCTAATTCAAAAAGATACTCTGATGTGTTCTATTCACGTGGCTTTCTCCACACCTCTGCAACAAATTATTGTTAAAAAGCTTATTCTTCTATTTACTTCAGGCTAATTGAGATAAAATTAGCAGAAATGCTTTTATTACTTGCTTCCTGTAAGTAGACGTGAAATAAGGGAATATCTAAGTCTAAAGTGATAGTCAAAAACTGGTTGCAATGTTATTGGAGCTTCTCTTTTTGTATGCACAAGAGTTGACAAATTCACGTATCATAAATTTATAGTATTCTAAAGCTGAAATCAACAACAAAAATATATAAAAAACGATCAGGTCCAAGAAAAAACCGAAAATGTGTGTTTTAACGTGCTCTATATTTTTTATAAGGTAAGTTTTTGTCCTTCTCTTACGGTTTACCAGTTATACAAAATTCCACAAAATGCATCCAGAATAAAGCTGTCTTCTGAGGCTATTCCCAGAAAATTTAGGATATACATTTTAAGGGTCATATAAATATCTTAAGAATAAGATATTTTAATCAAATTCGTTAGAGCCATTTTTAAGAAAATCAAAATTTTAGAAATTTTTCTATGTAAAGGGTAGTTGGGAGTGGGGGCTTTTCTTGAAAATCTTCGTATCTGATCCTTGGGAGATACTGAATTTAATAATCAAGTGGTATTTAACGACATTATCGTTTTTGAGCTATGCTGCCTACAGACACACACACACAAACAAACACACACACGGAAATTTTTCTTAACTTTTTTTTTTTTTTTTTTTTTTTTATGGATTCAGGAGATCCCAAACCATGTATTTCCGGTGAAATCTAGGCTTTAAATTTTTGGGTGGTTTATAATACCTTCTCTATAAACTTGTACATAGTACGTGTAGAGAAAGTAACAAGACATGGAATTTAAATTTAGGAACCTACAAGGCTGCGAACAGCAGACTTTGAGGAAATTTATCTACCCAAAGTGAAAAAAGTTCGTTATTTTTTATGTTTTCAAAAATGGCTATAACAATTATGAATTATGATTAAAATACAGTATAATATTTGAACTAATTTTTCAGACAAATGCAAAGTTTATTTTCAATTTTCTGGGAATAGCCTATGAAATCTTCTTTATTCCGAGCGAATTTTGTACGAGATAGAAAACACTTTTGTACGAGATAGTAGACTTACGCTTCACATATGTAGGGCTGACACCCCTCTAGGGCTTACAAGCAGGCGCCTAGGGGTTAGAAGCCTATCGGGGAAAAATCGTATTAAAAAATGTAGATCTTATTAAAACACATACACTATTTTAAATGCAGTTCTGGAACCGTTAATCCTTCCTAGATATATTTCTAGTAATATATTCTTATCTCAACGTCAAATAGCTATTTTTATATTTTTTTATTTCCTTCGTTTTCGTTCGTGCAAAGAGAACAGAATGTCATCACAGAGCGCCTGAATTTGGAGAGAATTTATTATCGTTTTAGCTGTTTTGTGCTGTAAACCGACAACTAAATGTGCAAATGACTGATACGGTTTATTGTTATAGCAAGAATTACATAGAAGAATAAGCTTTCACAAAGAATAAATTCAGCACATGTGACCTTTAACATTCTACTTGTTATACCAAGTTCTGAAAATTATAACCAAACACATCTGTTAGAGAATATCATACTTGATGATTGATTGTCCTTTCACACATGTCATAAGTAGGCTAAGATAAAAAGGTTTTTCGCTGACTCTGCTCTAACCAACTGAATTATAATGACAATATGCCGGCATGACAAATTTCCCAACTGATCACATCGTTCTCAATGTTCTCAAATTAATTTTTATTTTCACCAGCATGTATACACAATGTACTCATATGTGCAAGTAGAGAAAGTAAAAAAAAAAGCCTGATCCAGATGAACTATTTTTAGAAACAGGTCAGTATATCTGTGTGTCTGTTTATATGTGTGTGATTGTGTGTATCTGTGGACAGCATGACCCAAAAAACGAAAAGTCCGTTAATTAAAAACTTGGTGTTTAAGTTCAGCATCTTCCAAGGATATGACACGAAAATTTTCAAGAAGATTTTCTCACCCCAAGTTAAACTTTACATGAAACAGTTTTCGAAATGTTCGACTCTCTAAAATATAATTCTAAGGACTTTGATTAGAGTTCCATATATTAAAGATATTTACATATCAAATAAAATTTATATCTTGAATTTCTTGGGAATAGCTCCTAAAGCTCTGAATGACGTTTGTATAAGTGATAAACCGTAACAGATAGAAAAGCTTACTGCACTAACCGTTTCCGATATATTCCCTGTTATTGGTTTCAACTTTGAAATATTTAAAGTTTTCTCAAACGGGAAGCCCTCATCTATTTCATACGTTCTTTGTTTTACTTCTGGTCATGGAAATAGAATCAAATTTCTATGACAACCGCAAAGCGAAAGCTTTTAAAATGTTTTACTGCCAGTTTAGCATAGTGTATTCTTTTATTTCCCTTCTACTAATAAGTAACTAGCAAGTAATAGGGGAATTTCTGTTAATGTTCATCCTGGTTAGCATCATGTATATAAATGAATAACCTTTTGAGGAATATTTTATTTACAGAACAAATTGAAGAAGTCATGTGAATGGAGCACATTAGATTTTTTAATAACAAAACCCAAATGGCGATTTACATCATAAGCACTTTAAGCCCCGCGCTCCATAGTTAGCCGCTATTACATCATCAATGACAAGCCATGTGAAGACCAAATGTGGAAAAGAAGAACTAGACTAAAATATGCAATGCCATAACCAAAGTTTACTCCACGAATCTTGAACCACGAATGATTCAAATCTCTGTTATGGCATTGAATCGTTCAGTCTGTTTCTGATTTCCAAATATAATTCCTGTTTGGTACTTAAAAATATTCTATGTCACCTTTTCAAACACTTTCCATAAGAACTCCACCAGTTCTTTGTAAGGTTTCTAAATATGTCAATACATTATTTGTACTAAAGTAATAAAGTTAAGATGTTTTAGAATCCGATATTTTACTGCAGCATGGAATGGATTAGCGATATTTTCCAAGAAAAGAGGAAAATGCGTATGACATATCTAAAAACATGGCGTAAATGGGCTGGCCTTTCTTACAAGTAATACTCACAACCCTGTGTATAATACATGAATAGTAATATAGTAATATGGCAATAAACAAAAATAGCGTGGATTTATGACAATGGCAATGTTAACGATTAGTTAATGGAGGATGACATCCAGCACCTCGATTTCAATTGATCTTTGGTGCCTACACTCCAGAGAGGAACGGATGAGGCAAAGGAGCTGCAAGAGATAAATAGCTGCAGGCTGGCCAGACGACAGAGGCGCATGGAGTTCCCACCCGCCCACAAGAGGGCCGCTCCTGGACGTCCCTCTTATGGGCCTGCGAAAGTCGATCAAGCAAGGGAGGCTAGACTGGATTCCCTCTTCCGGGACAAATGAAATAACTAATGGCAAAATGCTTTGACATCTGCGCAGCGACCGAACTGAATGCCTGAAACATGAAAGAGGGAAATGAAAGGAAATAGCATTCGCCTTGCCCAACTAGGGATGTCTACGGAAAACTCCTAGGTGAGCGGGATTAGCCACGGAAATCAAACTCAGGACCTCCCAAATGAGAGCCTCACATGTTAATTTTGGTTGTGCTTATGCCGTGGTTTTATTGTATTTGTTTAATTTGTATAACCACCTTTAACGTTGTATTAAATATTTTGATTTTACAACTCTTGGAACCAAAGCTGTTAACATATTACGTCATTAACTACTTCGCAATACCGGGAAATCAAAAAAGCACAGTATACTGTGTAGTACCTTAAATAAGTGAAATTAATTATGGATAGTCAATAGGTGTGTTAATTAAGCATAGTGTTAAGCATATTTTATTGATATGAAGCAAATGAATGTTAAAACGAAAGAAGGTTGCTCCCAATTCTGTTCGACATCGCTCACCCTACTTCTGCATTCGCATGATAACCATGATCAGTCAGTAAGATGGCAGCTTTTACAACAGCTGTTTGTTAGTTGATGAGCCACAACAGAAGAATAACGAAGCATTCTAAAGCTAAGTCGTTAAAAGCAGCAAGAAACGCACTATTTTCAATATTTTTACTTTCTCTAGCCGTATGTACAATGTACATAGAGGATAGAGAAGGTATTATTTTCAATATCGAGATTTCACCAGAAAGGTATGTTCTGAGACTCCCTGAGCCCGAAAAAAGCATTTTTAGATAAAAGTCTCTGTGTGCGTAAGTGTTTCTATGAACAGCAAATCACAAAAACGAAAGGTCGGTTAAATACCAAACTTGATTTTTAATTTCACTATCTTCCAAGGATGCGACATGAAGATTTTCAAGAAAATCTCCCCACCAAAAATAGAAAATATTTTGAAGCTTTTGTTTTTCTCAAAAATGGCTCTAACATATTGACTACAATATCGCACCTTAAAGATATTTACATAACAATTCAAATGTATACGAGTATTTTGAATTTTCTGGGAATAGCCTCTAAAGGCCTCTTTATTCTGAATGAGCTTTGCAGAGCTTTGCATAACGGTTAAACCGAAAGAGATAGACATAAGTCTACTGCACAACTAATTTAGATCTCATTAAAACACATAATTGATGTCATATACTTTTTCTTGTAGAATTGCTGTTTTCGAAATATTTTTTGTTATTAGTTTCAATTTTAAGCTTTCTCAAACGGTACCATGCAAAGTTAACCAAAACTCAGTTGTTTCACATAGCGATGAGGTTTTAAAAGATTTGACTTTAGCCAAATGTATTCACTTACTTCCCTCCTACTTAAAAGGAAGCAAGTAACAAGACCATTCTGCTAAAGTACATCTTGATTAGTGTGAATTAGATAAAAGAATAATCTTCAGTAAGAATATTTTTCATGGAGCAGCTTCAGAAAGTTATGTGAATGTAGCCCATTGTGCACAAAAATGCAACTGACCGTAAATTAACTGTAGATTATACCGGTATTTCAGTGTGCCTGTAAATATCATAGCAAACACCAAGGATAACAAATAAGCCATAATTAAATAAGCGGGATGGCTCTTTCGTCTTGCTGCCGCATTCGGGAGGTCGCGGGTTCAATCGCCGTTGTCCATGGGGTATATTGAGGGTTCCCGGGTAGCCAGGTAAATGCTGGGTACATTCTTTTCATCCCCGAATTTTCTGGTCTATCATTTCCTGTTCCCATTATTTCCTAATCACTCTTCAGAATTGAAGGGTCAATCGACGGTGTTTGGCTGATTATGATTGGAAGTGATCGATCGAGACTTGCCTTCCACTTTCAGGGCTCTCTCTCTAAAAAAAATAAACCTAAATTAAAGGTATATAACCCTCTTACATAAGGTATTAATGATCATAAAATTAAAGACACAAATAAAAAAAAAATTCGAAATTGTACTTAACATTTCAATATAAAAATTAAATACAAATCAAAAAATAAAATAAACAATAATGAAATTTTAACATCCTTGGAGGACTCGCCGGGGAGGGCAGTGTCGTAAGGCAGTGTCGTAAGTATTCCTACCCCATCATGAGTCTCGATTCATACTTGCGGATGTCGTCATCAGGATCTGGTCGCCGTTCGGGACTGTCCCCTCACCTCATCATAGTGGCTAAAGGCTCAAGGGACTATGTCCCTTGCTCGACCAGTGTCTGTGGGCCCACTTCATGACTAATCCTGATTCTAAGCCAGAACTAGGAAAAGCAGATAACGTTACCAAAAGTTCTATCCGTTATTCTTTAATAATGAACCACCAACGTTAAGAAGTCTTAAATTATATCAGCTTAGACCACACGTTTAAGGCATCAATGGTAGAAATTGTATTAAGGTTAAAATGAATATAACTATTGACAGAAAGAATATCATGTGATGGAGGTTCACATATTTCATCCCTTCCCGGTAATAATACAGTTACATATTAATTTTTTATTTAAATTGTTCTGAAACTAATTTCAACTCAGCTTTTATTTTGGTGCTTAATATTATATCATTAATATAACTATTATTAGTAGTAGTAATAGAATTGGAATAATACACTGTTCTTATGCATTTATAAACGCGAAATATGAGTTCGCTTGAGTTTTGTTTGTTTTTGTTCTTCGCAGCTGATACGAATAGTAGATTATGTGGAGGAATACAAAATGTTAGGTTCACATCAAGTTCTAAGGTTGGATTGACAGCACTTCTCTACAGATTATTGAACATTTATTTTTCAATTATTTCCAGTTTTGAAACACATTCAGGCTCATCTCCACAGGCATACTTACAAATTCAGATGAGGGTATGAGAACTTTCTAATTAACAATTACCTCCCCCACACTAGCCTGGAATCGGAACTGGGACATCTTTCTCATACCGTCTTTGATAATGCTTTAGTATATATCTGGCGACTTTAATTTGTATGGCGAAGTGGCTGAAGTTAAACTCACATGAGCATTATCTTTCATCAAGGCTGTTGGCAGTTTTAATTTTCCAAACTAAAATGCTTTGAACGGATTTCCCATAGATTTCTGACATACAGAAACACTTTTCACCACGTGATGCTCTTAGAAAAACGGCATTTCAAATGAAATATGTTGCATCTCCATGTTAAAGTCAATAAGGTCTTACCTAAGATAAAGATAATCAAAGGAAGATTAACTATTAACACAATGGTTCATCAAACCTGTGGAGTAGACCATCATCTTTAGTGCTCAAATAAATTTCACCGAGTTAAAAGCGCGCTCGAAGGGAAAGTAAATGAGGATGATGCGCACTATTGAGATATACACAAGAGTGAACTCTTATTAAAGTTGTGCTTCAGATAAAGACAATGTCTCTTACACTGTCTTCATTACGCAGAAATGCTGCAGATAAAAGCCTGAAATTAAGTGAAGCAAATATTTTGTGGAATAAACTGTTTCTCGTGTAATCATTTTCGAGATAGGGAAGGGAAACCATGACAAAGAAACAGCGTGGAAGAGAAATGTGCTTTCATGCAGGCTCATGAACTCGAATCATTTTCGCTGTCAACAGCTCCATCGCCATCCGTGGCCATTGAGACATGAAATAGACCCTCTGCCACAGGATGCTTTTGTTAGACTACCTTCCTCACGACTAAATTGAAGTTAACAGCACCGATTCTGTGTCAGTTTATCCTTTGTGCGTGGAATTGGATATTTGCAACCCCACGTCCTTTGTGCCTCTTCCTGCACTCCCGTTCTCTCACAACAGATATGCCTTTCGTTCCTTCTTTTCTTCCTTCTTCTTTCTGTTCTTTGCTGCCTACTTCGTAAGTATCGTTCAGCATTTGATACTTTTTTAATATTTCACACTTAAACCCGAGTTTGTCTCTCATCTTCCGATAGTTGTCCTTTATTTAAACTTCACGAGTTATTAGCCACATCAGGGAAGACATTTACCATCGTACACTCCGTAGCATTCCCTCTTCTGGGAGGGCCATGGAGCATTCTTTGACCAATTATTTCAGTAGTGGCCCATTTCAGCTTTAGCCGCGAATTAAAATCTGTAATTGCTGAAATTAACAATGTATTTATGTAGAATGTGGATGGGTTTATGACATGTACCTGTGAACTCGGAAAATCAACAGTATGTAACATCTTGTTGAAATTTATACCAGTTATTGCGCACAATAATAGTGATAGTTTCGGAGTGTTTAAAAGTCTAAATTGCATGACTATTTACATAATTATTTGTTATTGCCTAAATTCTAAGTTCTAATAATAATAATATGCTCTATAATGTGTAGTTTTGAAAATACTCACATCAAAAACTGAAGTTTTACATTAAATAAGATTACATGGAAATCTAGCACATAAAATTATTAAAGTAAGTTATTACTGCTTTTTACTCTCCGAATCTCTTGATTTTTGAAACGTTAGTAATTTATTTATCAAAACTAGAACACAATTTTAAAATAATATACGCTTTTTCTTCTTTAACATATTTTTGAGAGGCAATACAACAATTTTTAAACAATTTAAAAAAAATATTCCTGAAAATTTGCAATTGTGTAGAACATTTTAAATGTGAGAAAAATATTAAAAATTGTTTTGCAAGAAAAATTCTTTAAAGTTTGGCGTGCTTATTAATAAGCATACGTCTGTAGTAGGCTGAAGTACGTTGAGCGGAAAAAGATGTATTTTCTTAAATTATGAAATTCATATCATTCTATTCTGAAACAATTTTCCACGATTTTTAGTAAAAACTTTGCAGATGCATAATTTTAATTGCGCAGTTTATTGCAAACAAAACGAAATAGCAGAACATATTTACTTTCTCTACAAAGTACATGGTGCTTGGGTAGAGAAGTTGTTGCATTTCACCCAAAAATTCGATACCGAGATTTCACCAAATATACACGTTTTAGGGCCCCCCTCATCCAAAAAGGCATTTGTAGAAAAATAGTCCGCGGATGTGTGTGTCGATGTATCTGTGAAAACGATACTTTAAAATCGAAAGTCGGTAAAATATCAAAACAAAACGATTTTAAGGATAATCACTTCATCCCAAACTACCCTTTATATGAAAACATTTTCAAAAATGTTGATGATTCGATTAAAAAACCGTACATTAAAGATATTTACATGACGAATAAAATGTATACCTTGAATCTTCAGGAAACAGTCTGTAAACACCTCTTTATTCTGAACGAATTTTGTTGAATTTTGTATAACTGCCAAACCGTAAGAAATAAAAAAAAAACTTACTACAAATATGTAGATCTCGTAAAAACACACAATTTATTTTACATGCATATTTGTCGGAGAGTTGAATTTCTTAGATATTCTTTGCTATTGGTTTTAATTTTCAAAAACTTACAAATTTTCACACAGGGGAATTTTACAGCTTCTGGCAATGCAAAGAAATGGATTTCAACCACAGAGCAACTAGGTTTTAATAGATTTGACTATCGTTTTAGCCTAGTGTACTCCCTTATTTCCTTTATATTTACAAGGAAGCAAGTAATAGGATCATTTATGCTAATATTTATCTCGATTGGTATGAAGTAGATAGAAAAATATGTATGTTAACAATAATTTGTTACCTTTTTGTAAAGAAATTAATGTGAATTGAACACATCAGATTTTTTTAGTTTGAGGCACTGTTTTCTTTTTAGCGGATAAGCTTTTGACGATTGGTTGCTAACGATGTAATCAATATAACAGAAATAAATAAACTTTTATACTGTTTGATTGCTAGTGATATAGTTGACTGTATACCCAAACAGCCAATTTTTGTGAAATAGAGAGATTTGTTAATATTTTGGCAGTTAACGAAATACTATTATCTATAATTTAATATTTTTGCGACATTATAAACAGAATTTTTGATTGTGTAAATTCATTTATTGCTTCAAATTATATTGTTATTATACACTAGCGTCCAAAAGTTCAGCATAATTCAATATTTTATTACCAAACCATCAGAAGGGTACAAAAGTTATGTATAATGCAATATGTTGTTACCAATGTATTACACATGATCTGAAATGCAGTAGAGTGTGAAATACGAGACAAGTTTGATGTCGGGACACCTTTTTACACAAGCTCAAAATCTGACGATCATTTCCACAATGACGATGATGGTGCTAAACGGTTAATATGGGATGTGGTGACCTCTCATGGCAGCGCCGTGGCATGCTCTGTATAAAGTGGTTCAATAGCTCTGCAGGCAGTAGTTCCCATTCCTCACGAAGAGCACGTCGGAGATCTGGAAGTGTCCTCGGTGGGGGCTGGCGGGCTGCAACTCGTGTTCCTAATGCATTCCAGGCATGCTCTATAGGGTTCGTATCTGGGGGCAACGCTGGCCAGTCCATGCGCTGGATATATTCCCTCTCACCAGGTGGGCTCTATGCGGATGTGCACCTCTGAAAAGTCGCACATGTGGTTCCAGTCTCTGTACCTCTGGGTATTCATAGTACCACCGTCGAAGATGTGCAGAACTGAACGT
The DNA here is from genome assembly GCA_030762935.1 of Hymenopus coronatus. Classification (NCBI taxonomy): domain Eukaryota; kingdom Metazoa; phylum Arthropoda; class Insecta; order Mantodea; family Hymenopodidae; genus Hymenopus; species Hymenopus coronatus. The sequence goes on from CM060881.1 coordinate 60,505,234, forward strand.
CCATTTAACATTATACTTACTCAAATGAGTACGCCACCACACGATGCTGGTGGAATGAAACCGAGTTCCACGTTCCAGATTATTGTGCGAAGAGAATCATTGTTCAAACTGAATATAGACTCATCTGTAAACAGCACATTCCTCCATTCATTCAAGGTGCAATGTTGACGTTGCTGACAACATTTTAAATGGACTGATGTGTCAGTCGAGTGAGTGAGGCACACACTGCTGGATGTCTGGCATAGAAGCCTCTGGTATACAGTTCACCTCGAAACACGAATGCCTGAGGCGGCTGCAAGCTCGGAAGACACTTGTCTCGCGAGCATCCTCCAATGTCGGCTTGCTGTTATGATCAGATATCGGTCCTATTGCGGGGTTTTGACCCGTGAGGGATCATACACAGGAAACCGACGAACACCTCCTGTTTCTTGGAACCGTCGCCAATGACACTTTGTGGCACATTTAGGGCCCGAGAGACTGTGAATGTGACTAGAATTGACTTTATTTTCTAGAAAAACCTAAAAAATATCCACAGAAAATTTTCATAGAACAAAAGGAAAGATACCGAATATGTTCCAAATAAAGACATTTCTAACTGGTATAAATTAATGTAAAGACATCCCTGCCAACTGGTATTATATGGAAAACAATATTCATCATAGATCAACTTTTAAGAACTTCTAAATAAATTTACGACTTTATTGCTAAGCATCTTCACCTTCAAAGCGTGTCTTTGGCCTAGCTTAAATGAGGTTTGGGCGAGTTTCTTGTTGACATTTTTTCTGCCGAATTCTAGCGTTTAGCAAGATATGGCTGATGCTCGAATAGAGAAAGCTCACTTAAAAAAAAAGCTGTAAGCAAAAGTGAATTTGATTAATTGGATAAGCAAATTATCCCATCATCCATGATGAATAAACATCAATTCATAGCAAATCCCTTTATATTTACGCTTCTATAGACATACCTTATGTTGAAATATTTCCGTACTGCTGCACACAAGCAGAAAATTATTACGCTGCGTTAATAAATTGGAACATACAAAAAGTATCGCTATGGAACTATCACGATAAAAACCAGGAATTGTGAGTTTGAAATAGTGAGCTTATATCGTGATTTTCATTTCAGTGATTCCATAATCCTGAGAGAATTAAAATGTAGACTTCAGAATGTCCAAAAAATCAAAATAAGTGTTGATATAGAATAGCAGATAACGGTTCCTCTATACTATTTCTCTTTAAAGCAGAATGGCATAGAACACCAAGGCGCCACCAATTCACAAATAACCTTTGTGAAATAAATAAATTGGAAGACGGTTCTTTGAAATACACGCCATTTTATACTTGGGAACATAAACAGTTTATTATGTTATAGATATGAAAATAAATAATACCTTCAGAGGTTGATGATTTTTACTTTCTCTATATGTACTATGTACATAGTGTATAGAGAAGGTATTGTAATACACCCAAAAATTCGATATCGTTATTTCACCGGAAATACATGTTTTAGGACTCCCTGAACCCCAAAAAACCTTTTTTACTTTCTCTACACATACTATGTACACAGTGAGTAGAGAATGTATTGTATTGCAACCAAAAATTCTATACCAAGATGTTTTGGGTCCCCCTGAATCCAAAAAAAGCATTTTTGGAAAAAGGCCCGAGTGGGTGTGTGTGTCTGTGTCTGTCTTGGTATTTAAGTTTGGTATCTTCCAAGGATGTGACACGAAGATCTTCAAGAAAATCCTTCCACCCCCAACTACCCTTTGCATGGAACTTCTTTCGAAATGTTTTATTTTCTCAAAAATGGCTCCAATGATTTTAATTAAAGTATCGCATATTGAAGATATTTACCTGACAAATAATATGTATATCTTGAATTTTCTGGAAATGGCCTCTGAAGCCTACTTTATTCTAGATGAATTTTAAGAAATTTTGCATAACTGCTAAACCGTAAGAAATGGACAAATACTTACCATACAAAATTATGTAGAGCACATAAAATACACAATTTATGTTATATAATTTTTTCGAGGAGTTGATCGTTTTCTGAGATATTCCTTTTTGTGCTTTCAACTTTGTAAAACTTGTAATTTTCTCATACAGAATTTACAACTCGTGTCCATGCAACAAAGGAACTTCATTCACCTAGCAACCAGCTTTTGACTTCACTTTAACCTATGACTCCCATATTTCGCTTTTACTTACAAGGAAGCAAGTAACAAGACTATTTCTACTAATTGTTTCTCGATTAGCATGAAGTAAATAGAAGAATAAGCTTGTAAACAATAATTTGTTATACAGAAGTAGAGAAAGTCATGCGAATGGAACACATCAGAGTTTTAGAAACATGTCCGTGTGTGTATGTCTGTGTGCGTGTGTGTGTGCGTGTGCGTGTGTGTGTGTGTGCCTTTGGGCAGCATAACTCAAAAATGAAAAGACCGTTAAATACCAAACTTCGTATTTAAGTTTGGTGTCTTCCAAGGATCCGATACGAAGATTTTCAAGAATATCCCCCCAGCCCCAACTACTCTTTACATGGAACATTTTTAGAAAATTTTGATTTTCTCAAAATTGGCTCTAACGAGTTTGATTAAAATATCGTATATTAAAGATATTTACCTGACGAATGATATGTATATCTTGAATTTTCTGGGAATAGCCTCTGAAGACTATTTTATTCTGGATTAATTTTACGAAATTTTGCATAGTTGCTAAACCGCAAGAAACGGACAAAAACTTACCATACAAAAATGTAGAGCGCATTAAAATATACAATTTTTGTTATATAATTTTTTTCCAGGAGTTAATCGTTTTTGAAATATTCCTTGTTTCAGCTTTGAAAAACTTGTACTTTTTTCATACAGGAACTTGTCATCTAGTGTCCATACAAACAAAGGCACTTCAGTCACCTAGCAACCAGCTTTTGACCTCACTTTAATCTATGATACTCCCATATTTCGCTTCTACTTACAAGGAAGCAAGTAATAAGACTATTTTTGCTAATTTTTTCTCGATTAGCATAAATTAAATAGAGGATAATCTTATTAACAATAATTTGTTAAGACTGCCTCCGTGGTCGAGTGGTCAGCGAGCTGACTTCTCAACCGGAGGTCCCGGGTTCGATTCCCGGCTAATTCTTTAACCAGAACTATTCCCTATCCCCCACACAGTCTGGAAGTATGCATGTGTGTATTTGAGGAAAATAAAATGATTTACATCAAACGTATAAAAAAAAAAAAAAGAAAAAAAAAAAAAAAAGAGACAGCGAGATGTTTCAAGTGCAAAGCCCGCTATATGACCTTAGATGTTAATAGTTTGCTACACATAAGTAGAGAAATTCATGTGAATGGAACACATCAGATTTTTACTTTTGCTACACGTACTATGTACATAGTGTTTAGAGAAGGTATTTTATTGCACCCAAAAATTCCATATCGAGATTTCAGCGGAAATACATGTTATGGGTCCCCCTGAATCCAAAAAATCTGATGTGTTCCATTCACATGCCTTTCTCTATATCTCTGTAACAAATTATTGTTAACAAGCTTATCTTTTATTTCTTTCATGCTAATCGAGAAAAATTTGCAGAAATAGTCTTATTTCTTGCTTTATTATAAGTAGAAGCGAAATAAGGGAGTACCATAGGTTAAAGTGAAAGCCAAAAGTTGGTTGCTATGTGACTGATGTTCCTTTGTTTGTATGGACAGGAGTTGACAAATTCCTGTATGAAAAAAGTACAAGTTTTTCAAAGCTGAAACAAGGAATATCTCAAAAACGATCAACTCCACGAAAAAAATGTATATCACATAAATTGTGTGTTTTAACGTGCTCTACATTTTTTGTGCGTTAAGTTTTTGTCCATCTCTTACGGTTTAGTAGTTATAAAAAATTCATCCAGAATAAAGTAGTCTTCAGAGGCTATTCCCAGCAAATTCAAAATATACATTTTATTTGTCAGGTAAATAACTTTAATATACGATATTTTAATCAAAATCGTTAGAGCCATTTTTTAGAAAATCAAAATTTTCGAAAAAAGTTCCATGGAAAGGGTAGTTTGGGGTGGGGGGATTTTTCTCAAAATCTTCGTGTCGCATTCCTGGAAGATACCAAACTTAAATACCAAGTAGAGTTATCGTGTTCACAGGCACACGGACACACGGACACACATACGGACCTTTTTCTGAAAATACTTTTTTTATACAGGGGACCCTAAAACATATATTTACGGTGAAATCTCAGTATCGAATTTTTGGGTGATTTACAATACCTTCTCTATACACTATGTACATAGTACGTATAGAGAAAGTAAAAAAGCATTTAGTTCACTTTAACCTATGATACTCCCATATTTTGCTTCTACTTACAAGGAAGCAAGTAATAAGAATATTTCTGCTAATTTTTTCTCGATTAGCATGAAGTCAATAGAAGAATAAGCATATCAACAATAATTTGTTACACAAAAGTAGAGAAAGTCATGTGAATGGAACACATCAGATTTTTAGAAATATGTCCGTGAGTGTGAGTCTGTCTGTGTGTATGTGTGTGGTGTGTGTGTGTGTGTGTCTGTGGGCAGCGTAGCTCAAAAACGAAAAGACCGTTAAATACCAAACTTCGTATTTAAGTTTGGTATCTTCCAAGGATGCGACACGGAGATTTTCAAGAAAGGTTCCCCACCCACAACTACCCTTTACATGGAACTTTTTTCGAAAATTTGGCTCTAACAATTTTGATTAAAATATCCTATATTCAATATATTTTCCTGACAAATAAAATGTATACATTGAATTTTGTGGGAATAGCCTCTATAGACTACTTTTCTTCTGGATGAACTTTACGGAAGTTTGCATAACTTCTAAACTGTAAGAGGTGGACAAAAACTTACCACACAAAAACTGTAGGGCACATAAAAACACACAATTTATGTTATATACATTTTTTCGTGGGGTTGATCGTTTTTAAGATATTCCTTCTTTTACTTTCAGCTTGGAAAAACTTAGACTTTTCTCATACAGGAATTTGTCAGCTCCTGTCCATACAAACAAACGAACTTCAATCACATAGCAACGAGCTTTTGACTATCACTTTAGCCTGTGCTACTCCCTTATTTCGCTTCTACTTACAAGGAAGCAAGTAATAAGACTATTTCTGCTAATGTTTTCTGAATTAGCATGAAGGAAATAGAAGCCTAAGCTTTTTAACAATAATTTGCTGCAGAGATGTAGAGAAAGTCAAGTGAATGGAAGACATCAGATTTGTTTTTTAATTCTGTAAGATGCGAACTTAAATAATTGTCATTTCAACTGACCACAGTTCTTTAATTTGATAACTTGTGTTGATCATTTATTTTTACTTTCTCTATACGTACTATGTACATAGTGTATAGAGAAGGTATTGCACTCCACCCAAAAATTCGATATCGAGATTTCACCGGAAATATATGTTTTAGGGTCCCCTGTATCCAAAACAAAAAGCATTATCAGAACAACGTCCGTGTGTGTGTGTCCGTGGATCCGTGTGTCTGTGAAAACGATAACTCAAAAACGAGAAATCAGTAAAATACCAAACTTGTTATTTGAGTTTAGTATCTTCCAGGGATACGACACGAAGATTTTGAGAAAATCCACCCAGACCTAACTATCCTTTACTTGAAACTTTTTTCGAAAATTTTAATTTTCTTAAAAAATGATTATAACAATTTCGATTAAAGTATCGTATATTAAAGAAATTTACCTGACAAATAAAGTGTATATCTTGAAATTTCTGGGAATATCTTCTGAAGACTACTTTATTCTGGATGAATTTTACGGAATTTTGCGCAACTGCTAAACCGTAAGAGATGGACAAAAACTTTACACACACAAAATCTAGAGCACCTTAAAACACACATTTTTTCGTGGAGTTGATCGTTTTTTTTATATTACTTCTTATTAGTTTCAGCTTTGAAAAACATACATCAATTTTAACCTCATATCATTTCACCAAAGATGTGATGTTTTAATGCAATTTTTAATTTCTTTCCACCTACTATATACGTAGCGTATAAGGAAAGATTGCATTTTACCCAAAAATTTGATACCGAGATTTCAGCGGAAATACACGTTTTAGATTCCCCATTATCCAAAAAAAAACATTTTTAGAAAAAAGTCCATGTGTCTGTGTACCATGAACCGGAAAACTTAAAAATGAAAAATTTAAATAAATTACCAAACTTGGTATCTAAGTTTAGTATCTTCCAAGGATTTAGATTTTTTTTACAAAAATGTCTGTACGAGTTTGATTAAAACACTATGTATTGAGGATACTTACATTAGAAATGAGATGTGTATCTTCAATTTTCTGGGAATGTGCTCTCAATACTTCTTTAATCTGAATGAATTTAGCTACGCTTTGCATAACTGGTAAACCGTAACTGATAGACCCTATCTTAATATAAAAAACGTAAATCTCGTTAAAACACCCAGTTTATGTCATATACTTTTTTCATGGAGTTGACCATTTTCTTTTTTAGATATTCCTTGATATTGGGTTCAGTTTTAAATGGCCTAAACTTTTCTCAAGCGGGACTTTGTCAGCTCCTGGGAATGCAAAGAAATGGATTTCTACCACATGGCAACCAGCTTTTAATAAATTCTTAGCCTAGTATATTTTCTTATTTCCCTTCTATTTACAAGGAAGCATGTAATAGGAGCATTGCTGCTCAAGTTTATTTTGATTAGCATAGAATAGCTGCAAGAACACGGCTTTTAACAATAATTTGTAACAGAGATGTAGAGCAAGTCATGTGAATGGAATTTTAAATTTAGACCATTATCCACATATACGTTATTCTGCGGTGAGAGGAGACTTTTTTTATATAGCCCCGTGTAGCTTCTATGGTCATATCGGAGGCTTTGACTTGTGAAACAACTCGTATTGCTGTTCCTTTAGAACATTAGGTTAATCTATGTTATATCACTAAACACACGCACATTCACTCTCACGTTCATACTTCCAGATTCTGTGGGGAATAGGAAATCATTCTGGTTGAAAAAAAATTCCACGCTCTAGCCGGGAATCGAACGTGGTATCCTCGAGTGAGAAATCAGCTCGCTGACCGCTCGACCACGGAGGCAGTCAGAGGATAGCTTATGAAAATCTTTGTGTCAAATATTTGCGAGATGCTGGGCTTAATATGAGGTATATCAGGTATGTAATGTAAACTGTTTTTCTGAGTTACATTGCACCCCCATCCATCTCTCTCTCTCTCTCGCTCTCTCTCTCTCATCTCTCTCTCTCTCTCATCTACAAGCACATAATGACATTTTCCTAAAATTACGGATTCTACTTTCTCTACTATATGCAATTTACACAGTACGTACGGAAGATATTGTATTCCACCCAATATTTCGAAAGCGAGATAAATGCAAGTAATTAAGGTCATCTGATTCCAAAGAAAACTTTTTAGAAAAAGACTCCTCTGTGTGTCTGTGAAGAGCATAACTTAAAAAAGAAAAGCGTACTTGACATTTAAGTTCAACGTATTTTAAGGATGAGATCTGACGATTTTGAAGAAAATCTCTCCATCTCTAACTACTTCTTACAAGCAATATTTCGAAAATTGTGATCTTCTAAACAAATGCACTAATGATTTTTATTAAAATATCATATTTTTACACCAAACCAAATGTATGTCTTGAATTTTCTGAGAATAGGCTCTTATATCATGTTTATTCTGGAGAGCTGGTAAACCATAAGAGATAAAGAAAATCCAGATACACAAAATCTGTAGATTTCATTAAAACACACAATTTCACTTAACATTTTCCGTGATATACCTTGCTATTTGTTTAACATTCAAATATTTCATATGTGAAGTCGTTGTTCATTTTTCATTTCCTAATCAAGAAAGAAAAAAGGAAAACGGAATTTCATAACCATCACATAGCGACCAGCTCTTTAAGGACATGATTATCGTTTCAGCCTAGTGTATGCTCTTTCTTCGGCATATCTACAAGGAAATGTGCATCAAAGCTATTTCTGTAAATATCAGTATACATGAAGCGGATAAAAAATATACGTTTGTATGAACAGGTACAGAAAGTCATTTGAATATAATCCTCACACCTTTTGGAGTTATTGGGATCTCGAAATGTGTACTTCCCGTGAAATTTCGGTAAATTTTTTATGGGATATAATACTTGTTTCATTAGCCATTGCTAAAATGGTAAATGGACTTGAAAATAGTAAAATTAGCATTTTTAGAAAACATCAAGTGGGTGCTTATATAGGAAATAGCCAAACTTCAGTTGTTAAGCAAATCAAACTATTTTAATAGGCTAGAGTTAATCGTTTCAAATTAATTTTGAGCGTTCTCATTTAAATCATCATAACGTTTAATAGTTCAGCTTCTTTATTTCATGTCACTTTCCATAGAGGCCTAATTTCTGTATATACACGTCAGAGGAAATATGTAACGGAAATTACTTCAGTTTTTATTATCATTGCATGTCAATTCGTGAGTATTTAGTGCAATTTCTTGAGACGTTACAACTCAGATAGTATAAACCTTGACCACACTATATCTACCGGACAAAACAGATTACTTACAGAAGACAATGGAGTAGCGGGAAGCAGGCTCGAAAGGATTTAGTGTTAAGTAATTGTACTACGATATAACGGAGGAGTGCATAATATCACCAGCAATTTATGTAATGGCTTTTCCGCTCCCCACATTTATTGGTTCTGCTTGGAAGAGATTAACACTGCGCCGCCAGGTTGCTGTTCTCTGCGTATACAACCCGGAGTCTTTATCTCCAGCAGACATCAAGTCCCGGAGATTCAAGTAAGGATGCTTCATTTGCAAATGGTAATGTTAACTTGTCCAACAAATTATGCGATGGTTATTGTGTTCGCATATTTTCACAATAGCGTTCCGATCCTCGTAAAGCGTAATCAGACCATATTACCTTCTCCAGCGCATATGTACAACATTCATAATAGGTAGAGAACGTATAGTATTCTATCCAAAAATTAGATTCAAAGATTTCACCCGAAAAACATGTTCTATGTCCTCTGAATACAAAAAAGAGCAATTTTAGAAAAATCTTATGTGTTCCCTTCACATGATTTTCTCGGTAACACACTGCTTTATCATGATCCAGATAAATATTACTAGAAATTGTATTAATTACTTACTTTCTTGTAAGTAGGAGGGGAATAAGGGAATAAACTCAGCTAAAATGGTTGTCGTGTGGTTAAAATCCGTTACTATGCAGGGATTACAACTTTCCGTGTGAGAAAAGCTTGAGTATTTTAAATCTGAAATAAAAAACAAGGATATCTCATAAATGGTCAATTCCATGAAAAAAAGGTATATTTCATGGTTTGTGTGTTTTAACGCGATCTACATTTTTGTGTGATACGTTTTTGTCCATCTCTTACGGTTTAGTGGTTATGCAAAATTCCGTAAAAGTTATCCAGAATAAAGTAGGCTTCAGAGGCTATTCCCAGAAAATTCTAGATATACGTTTTATTTTTCAGGTAAATATATTTAATATACGATATTTTAATCAAAATCGTTACAGGCATTTTTGAGAATATCAAAATGTTCGAAAAAAGTTCCATATAAAGGATAGTTGAGGGTAGGGGTATTTTCTTGAAAATCTTCGTGTGGCATCCGAGAAAGATACTGAACTTAAATACGGTCTTTTCGTTTTTTAATTATGCTGTCCACAGGCGCACACACACACACATACACACATGGAACTTTTTCCAGAAGTGATTTTTTTTGGATACAAGGACCCTAAAACATGTATTTCCGGTGAAATATCTGTATCGAATTTGGGGTGGAATACAATACCTTCTTTATACACTATTTACATAGAACGTGTAGAGAAATTAAAAATGCCAGTGTGTGTCTATATGTGTATACATATGTGTCTGTGAACAGCATAGCTCAAAAATGAAACGTCCGTTAAATATCAAACTTAGCATTTAAGTTCTGTATCTACAAAGGATATGAAATGAACATTTTAAGGAAAATGCCCCCACCCTAACTTCCCTTTACATGGTAATTTGTTTGAACATTTTGGTCTCCTCATAAATAGTTCTAACGATTTTGATTAAAACACTATATATTTAAGACATTTTTATGACAATCGAAATGTAAATCCCTGGGAATAGCCACTGAAGACCTCTTCATTCGATAACTTTCGCATATTCGTAAACCGTAAGAGATAGACAAATACTTACTGCACAAAAAATATAGATCTGGTTAAAACACAAAATTTATGTAATATACATATTTTGTAGAGTTAACCGTTCTCGAGATATTCCGTGTTAATGGTTTCAATTTTAAACGACAAACTTGTCTCAAACGGCAATTCGGCTTCTTTTCGCCTCTCTTTTGTTTATTCCTGGCAAGTAAAGAAAATGGAATTTCAATTGTTTTACGGGCTTTAAAAGTATTTCATTATCGCTTTAACCTAGTGTATTGCCTTATTTCCCTTCCACTTACAAAGAAGCAAGTAATAAGACCGATTCTGATAATGTTTATTTCCATTAACATTATGTAGATAAAAGAATAAGAAAAGTGTACCAGTGAAAGTAACACATCAGATGTTTTATAGTGTTGGCGCTACCAGCAATTATTATGGCATACCTCCTCAGTTACAGAGAGTGTTTTTTCGGCAGTTTTTTGATCCACTTCTCATGACATGCTGTTTTGGTGAAAACATACATTCCTTACATTCATTTTTTGTACCCTTAACTATCTGCGTGTTTTTCCATACAACTGCATGAATATACGTATGTTATATAAAATTCTCTAACCTTTGATATGTTAGAGAGGAGTAATGTGGATATTCTCAGGCATTTAACACATATCTTGAAATACATAGAAGTGTTTCAGGCATTCATATATAGTTTGTATATACATGGTTAAGGAAGATCTAAACTTTTTATGAAATAAAAATATCTACACTTTAACTCACAATTTAGATACCCAAATAACTCCCTAAATTTTAAGAATTGAAAAAATGAGGGCCAAATTGGAGATGTTGTGGAAGAAATATGGATAATACTAAATAAACTGGAATTTTCATAAATCTAGAAAATGATCTTCATATGACAAACAGCCATGAGAGATACAGGAAAACATCTGATGTGTTACAGACACGCAATTTTCTATGGTTGTTAAATAAATTTGTCTTACAAACGATTATTTTTTAATTTGCATCATGCTAATGTAAATATTAGCAGAATTGCTCTTATTACCAGATTGCTTGTAAGTAGGTAAAGAGGAAACACGGGAATACATTAAGCTAAAGCAATAGTCAAACCTTTTAAAAACCGGTCGCTATGTGAAACAATTGAGGTTCAGTTAGCTTTCCATTGTCCCATTTGAGGAAAGTTAGTTATTTTAAATTTCAAACCAATAGCAATGAATATCTCGAAAATGGTCAACTCTACAAGTAACACACACACACACATATACACAAACATATATATTTTTGTTTTAACGAGAGCTACATTTATTGTGTAGAAAATCCTAGAAAATTCAAAATATACACTTTATACCTATTATCATATAATGTAAATGTCTTTAATATTCGGTATCTTATTCAAAACCGTTAGAGCCATTTTTGAGAAATCAGCATTTTCAAAAAAATATTCCATGTAAAGGATAGTTGCCGCTTGCGGGATTTTCTTTCAATTCTTTGTTTCGCATACTTGAAAGATACTGAACTTAAATACCTACCTGGTACTTTAAGAAAAGACAAAAAAGACAGAAAAAGAGATACACATGGACTATTTTCTAAAAATGCCTTTTACCACTCAGGGGACCTCAAAACATATATGTCTAGTGAAATATCCACATAAAATTTTAGTGGAATACCATACATTTTATATCCACCATGTGCAGTATACATTTACATAATATAGAATAAAAAATTAAAAAATAAAAAGTAAAAAAATTATATCAACAAAAGTTTAAAGCAATTAAACAAAAATTAAATTTGTTAAAAGCAACATTTATTAAGTAAATTAAAGTGAGATTAAATATAATAATTTTATTTAGATTATTAGTAATATAAATTTTGGGAATTGTAGTTTAATATTACTTAGTATAGTGTTATTTATGTTAAAAGTATTTGTAATATAATGAAATAATGGTAGTATTTTGATAAAGGAAATAAATGTAAGAATTTGAAATGCATGTTCCGGTTTAAGTAATTAGTTACCGGTGTATGATATTGCAGATTTTTATTTATTTATTTATTTATTTGTTTGTATATTTGTGCTAGAGAATGTAAAAATATAAATTTGTTTCAAGTATTGAAATGCTTAAACACACTGACCACAATTGAACGTTGAGAACGAATTCAATCCATATTTTTGGAAGAATAAAGCTGCTGTTGAAGGATCCACAATTCCTGGCATTTCACTTCTCTCAGTTCAAGTGGGCTACCTCATCAACATTGAGTTCTTCCATCAATAGCTTTCTGACCAGTGTCTTGTTTCTTTTCTCTTTTAATGTTTGGTACCTAAGTCCCGCTTCTTAGCCTGTTTTTTTTTTTTTTTTTTTTTTTAATTGTTTCATTTATATAGCTCCCTTTAACAGTTAAGTTATTATTGGGGCCTTTGTGTTAGAAATAACTTGGTTGTAGGTTCTTTACGTTGGGTATAAATCATTTTTATATTTTCCAAACACACACACATTTACACACACATTCACTCGCACATACATACTTTGAGATTCTGTGGGGGATAGGGAATAATTTTGGTTAAAGAAACATTTCCCGCCCCAACCATGGAGACAGTCTTTTTACTCTTTGTCAGCTGTCATCTGATTTCACTACTACAATTTTAATTTTTTCAGGAGAGTTGTGTGATACACTTTAAGTAAAATTAACATTAATTTAAAAAAAAAAGTGTTTCATTCACATGGTTTTCGCTAGCTGTTCCACAAAAGAACTTTCCTCGCAAAAAGATTATTCTTTTCTTTACGTCATGCTAATCGAAAAAACCTTTAGCAGAAATGGTCTTATTGCTTGCTTCCTTGTAAGTAGAACGGAATACACTGGCCTAAAGCGACAGCCAAATCTTTTAAAAAACTACTATCTGAAACAATTGAAATTCGTTTCATTTGTGCACAAAACAGATAAATAAAAGTTGATTACTGCTTGAGTAGTTTAAAATGAAAATCAATAACAAGGAATATCTTGGAAGCAGTTATCTCCACAAAAAGTGTGTGTGATATTAATTGTATGTTTTAATGAGATTTACATATTCTCTGCAATAGGTTTTGGTCTATTCCCAGCGTTTTATGAGTTTTATAAAAGTCGTCAGGAATGAAGAGGCTATTGCCAGAAAATTCAAGAAACACATTTCGTTTGTTATGAAAATATGTCAAACTTGTAGCACTTGAATCAAAATCGTTAGAACCAATTTTGAGAGAGTAAAAATATTGAAAATTGTAAAGGGTAATTGGGGTAGATAATTTTCTTGAAAATCTACGTGACGCATCCTTGAGAGACACTGAACTTAAGTACCGAATTTAGTATTTAACCGACTTTTCATTTTTGAGTTCTGCTGTTCACAGAGAGACAGGCGGATACACACACACACATTTAGGCAGACACAGAAACTCACACACACGGATATTTTTCTAAGAGTCTTTTGTTTTATTCAGGTAATCTCAAAACATGCATTTCAGGTAAAATCTCGGTATCGAAATTTTTGGTGGAGTACAATATCTTCTCTATCTACTAGGTACATAGGTACATAGGTACTAGGTACATAGCGTATACGTGCCACAGAAAATATAAGTGGTCTTACGTTTGCTTTTACTAAAACATTTCAAACATATTGACTCGCTCTGTCAGAATGATAAACTAAAACGTTTTCAATTTCTTGGCAATAAAAATGTTTATGAAATATATTTCATGCAATTGCTCAACCTTTAATTGCATTTAAGCAAATGCTTCATAAATATATTTTTGTTTTTTATTTTTTAAATTTTTATTTGAAAAAGGGTGAATTAATTGCAATACATTTCGTATTTATATCACATTATAGCAAAGTTTTCGCATTTTGATTCAATTAGGATTTCATCACATTATCAAAATAAAGTAAAGTTGTTTACAAGTCATGAAAAATTAAAATTCAGGAGTACAAGTCTCAATAGTCATTTCATGCTATCACCATTCCTAATAATTACAGGATGAGCTAACAGCTTATAGCAGAAATATAAAGGTGAATCGATTGCAGAATCCAGCAAAACGTTGTGTGTATGTGAGTGTGTGTGCGTGTGTGTGTGTGCGCGCGCGCTTCTAATACTCGTCCTCCGTAGTCTAGGCGCCCCTGGTTTTATCGGTCTGGCTTCGAACTCGGAGGAGGTCGATTGATTTTTTCGGGTGTAAAAAGCCTTAGCATGACTTCTTTCGAAGAGAAACAGAGCAGGTGATCTCATGTAGTAAATTTATGGCATGTAAAAGAACCTCACACCTGATAAGGAGGCAAAATTACGAGGTTTTTCAATTCCAATATAGAATGGGATGCAGTGAACCTCAGCAGTTAGATCGTTCATAAATAAAAACGCAAATTATTAATTTCGGAACATCTAACTACCACAACATGTCTGATGATGGTAGTATCTTTTTAATAAACACTTATTACCAGCTAAATAATATAGAACTCGCTTCATATAATGTAAATACAACTTATTTTATTATATTTTTACTTTTGAAGGTTTCTCCACTTGTCAGCGATTACCTTGAACTCCCATTTTTCATTTTCTTCAGTCGTTTCAATCCTTATATTGTATATTTCACTCTCTCTCTCTATTTCACTCTCACCTGATTAACATTGGGTTCCCATGAAGCCCTGGGTGGTTTCCTCTTTCTGCTTCCGTAAGGTGACCATCCCAACAATATCCTAGGTCATTTCTCCTTATCCGTTCCGTAGACATGTCCATAACATTGTAACTTCTTACGTTGCATCTTTTCCATAACTGACTTCTCCATTTCCCCCATCTGTCTTATTTCCACATTCCTCCTTTTTTCATGTCTTGATACTCTCGCTCCTCTACGAATTCCATCCATCTCCAATTCTACAATTTTTAGGAGAATTCTCCTGCTTATTTGTATTGTAAATTATACAAATTATTTACTCACCTAAAATTATATATATCGTTACATGTCTCCCCGTATGTATGAATTACCACTCATGCATACGTCCACATGCTGTAAGTTAAGGTGTAACATGTCTTCATGCCCTCCAACCTATTTCAGCTACCTAAACCCCCCAAGCTTCGCGTCACATTGACCAAGACATTCTAGTTGATATGCATAAGTTACCCTCTGTGACGTCACCGCCACAGTGTATTGCATTCACCAACCCATCAACCTCCCAACTGTACACTGTCTCTCACACTGTACCTGGAGACCGTAACATGTAAAGCTGTTCCATGTACTTTGTCCATCGTTTCGACGGACGTATGGAAAAATTAGCACCGTTAGTACTTTCTGATTTGGTCCAAAGGGGAGCGTAAAAGCTTGCCAATGTTGAGGTTCCAGTTTTCAAGTCCAGGCATAGGTCTGTAATTTATTTAGCCAAATAAGTTGCCTCTGTGCATTTTAGAATATATTTGCTTCTTTTACATGATTCTGTTATATACGCAATTTCTCACATAAACGTTGTGTTATTATTAATATTATTATTGTTAAAATAAGAACTAAAGCTTTCCTGGCGACGTGTTAATTCAAAATCTTCTCGGGCTTCTAGCCAGGTAAAAACTTCAGTTCACCCTGAAGACGAGGAAGATGCACTTCTTCGAAACGTTGGTGTCAAGCCAAGTTTTTACCTGGCTAGAAGCCCGAGAAGATTTTGAATTATTATTGTTGTTGTATACAAAGGTTATCCTATTTAGTTTTGTTTCCGTTAAATATAATAATATGCTGTTATCAAGCAGAATACTGTTCCATTTTAGCACAGCAGTTGGTGCTGTCAGAGATTCAATTACCACATTAACCTGTATTAAACAGCTATATAATAGTTATTTATTTTACTGTGATTTTGGCTCTTGATCATTTTAATTTTTTCAATTCCACTTTACTATTTTACTACAACTGATCATAATGTTTTCTCGCTTACGTTGTGTTATACTGAAACAAGTTTGTTTATTATGCTTTCGCATATTGGGTAGTGCCTTCTCGGAAAAGTAGAAATAACTTATTGGTATGGAGACAAGCTTTAAAGTTGGAATCAAACGAGATAAGGCTTGCCGTAATTACCACGAGAGCTCAAAACCCAAGTGTCGGCAGAAGAGCCAAAGATCTGTGGTTCGATTTGTAACATTGATGTTTATTTTTCCATATTTCTACAATAGTATTATTATCATTATTACCATCATAATTGTGAATTAAATATTATCTTTCTATTTATTTTAGCGTCTAATGTACCTTTTTCCTAGCTTACAGAGATGGTAAAGTATGTGAGATACAAAAAATAACATCCTGGACCACTTTAACAGTACTGAATAGTAGCGCAAAAATAAAATTGTGTATATGTTTGTATATATGTATAAATATATATAGAGAGAGAGACAGAGAGATAGAGAGAAAATTCAAAATAAATATATGGAGTTTAGATAACACATTTTTCATAATACAAACTTCACCAAATGTGAAATGCAATAGCAAACTCATTGAAATAATAGTAATAATAATAATAATAATAATAATAGTAACAATAACAATCATAGTAATGGGTGACTGTTTTATTTATTTTTTGGAACACCACCAGTCTTGTTGCCAATACAAAGTGATGTAATTATCGCATATCAATTTAAAACACACCACAAAGTACTTAGAAGGGTTAACATGGTTACTTCTTTGGAATAATTGTTAGAATGTTGACCTATGAAACTATGATTTGGGTCTGGAAAAACAGGTGTTTTATTTATAGACGCTCTTTAACTACAGTGGTTCTCAGCGTCCCATTCTAAATCGGGCGTGAAGGGCCGCTTAATTTTGCTCAGAGGCCTCTCTATCAGGCTTGAGGTTCTTTTACGTGCCGCAAATCTACGACACGGGACCATCGGCTTTACATCCCTTCCGAAGGAAGCCATGCTAAGGATTTTACACCCGAAAAAAATCCATTGGGTTTGAACACGTGTCCTTGGGTATATGACGTTAGCATGGTAACCAATACACCACGGAGGGCGACATTTGCGTCTGCAGGAATATTTTTATTAACTTTGGAAGAAGAATAACGGAGGAGTAATATATGCTATTTCCTTAATTTGACTGAGAGGAAGCACCATAGAACATAACCAGGTAATACTGATGTTAAACTCTTATAGCACAAGAAATAAAGTAGGGAGGTGGCTTTGGGAAGCTTCCAAATATTCGATTCATAATCCCAGTTTTCCTTAGAGATGGGTTAAATTCAGGACTGGAGGCACTCGGAACTTTCTAAGACCCATTATGAATTTGAAACAACTCAGATAGCGCAATACCAAGATTCCGGAGTGTCAAATGTATTTATGTGAGAGTCCAGAGTTTGATAAGAGTACCAGCTTCTAAAACTGAAGATTGGAGGTTCGATGCCCACAGATTCTACTGTTTCCTTTTTTTTTAAGCATTTTTCCTAGATGAAGAAGACCGTTTCATATCTTAGTGTTTTTCAATATTCTAAAGGTATACAACAGAATTGTTTCTTTAACTTAAGTCCTCTCATTTTACAGACATAAACCGATTATTAATTTGTAATTGAATTGCTGATTATAAGCAACTGTAAGGATAACATTGCATTTAGATCTGTCATATACATATTATTTTCACTGATACAAGCTTCAAAAGTAAAATGTACTGCTACTAACCTGTTAGGATGTTATTAAACGCGTAAGTAATGTCCTACTAAACTTTTAAACTACTAACGCCATTACTATCATAAGTTTTGTTGGTAACACAAGTCAATTGGAAAGCGAAAAGTGAATATCAATATTATATAATTTAATTTTACGCATATTTAAACACAATTTAGTCAACAATTGCTAAAACGCATTCTAGCAGAAATTATTACTCTAATTAAATTACGAAACGTATCGTAAGATATGTTTTAATTGCTAAAACGCCCTGTGCTAATGTCCAGAGTTTTTTTTTTTTTCCTTTATTAAACTTCAAATTTTAGGGAGTACTTGTTTATAGAAAACTCATCGTATCTTATATTAAATTTTTATAGACTAGGTGAAGACAGTTTCAAGCAGTGTGCCGTATCGAAGCGAAGAGTAACCCTGATTAGTTCTTGTGACTTCAGGTTGCATAGGTAAACGACGCTATGGATACAGAATTGGAGGGTTCAGTCAGCTGTGACGCTCTCGAGGACATTACATGGCGAGTACAATAAAATGGGACTGCTAGAGTTTCTGTCTACATGGAAAAACCTTTTTATATTTACGCATGAAGATTCAACTGCTCAGTGTGTAATAAAGAAACTCGGAGCGTTAAAAATATAATTTAAAGCGTCATTGTTCTATTTGTCTCCCTGGTTGAGCAAGGATAAGATGTTGTTATTGTTTTTTTTAGTTAAGAGATCAAATTACATCCTTATTTACATTAGCCTGTTCTCCAGTTGCATGATTTGTAACTTTTCTTTCCTTGCTGATCTAACAGTTGACTTGAATGATTTATGTGACTCTCTCCCAGGCATGGGCCTCATTCTAACATATGTATTACAGAATTAAAGTCTTTAGAATGACATGACTGAATCAAATGCCTGCTGGAAATACTATCCCTTTTCCAAAGTTATCATACAAACGCGATAATATTGTTAATGTCTCTGAAGAAGTGCAAATTCTACAATATTTTGTTTTAGTCCAGTTTTCAGGATTTAGAAACATTTTCTAAAATGTCATATCTTTGCAACCCGTATTCAGTGGATTCCAGAAATATTTCTACCAGATACCAAATGTAGTTGCTAAATTTACAAAGCGACGATTTATTGAAAAACAGACATAAACATAAGGAAAACGTTGCTGATATCTACGAGAGTGTCCGTCAAACTAGATATCCGAGGAAGCATCCACTTCTGCACGGTATTATGTATGTTCGGTTTGATATTTTTGCGAATGTAGTTCGTTTTTCTTATAAAATTGGCTTAAGTCCAAATCCCGAAGTACCTTGTCAGATTAAATCTTAAAATGAAGTCTTCAATAATTAACTTTCCAGACATTACGTCCTAACATACATAGAATAGTTAAAAGAAAAAAAAAGGACCTGAAGGGGTAAAAAAATATCAACGTAATTTTATTGTTCTGAATAGCCCTCTTCTAATGTGCAGGAAAATTGGTATGATGATATGCTCCATTTACTTTATAATATGACTGTCCTTTACATAACTTAGAATTGTTATTATTTTCTAGTATCGTAGAGCCGGCTTCAATGATTGTTTATAACCTGTGAACAACAGTGTAATTTAAATGGTCAGTATTAACATTGTGATATTTAAGACTTCAACTAACACCAGATCTGTTTCCAGCATTTCCAATATCGCTAAATCCTGCATAACTCATACTATTGTCTCCACTCTGCGGCAGCAGTCCAGGTCGCGGTGACGTCACAAGCTAAAGTCGTTTTCAGTAGAGTGCAAAATCAGAGCTGTAATATTGGATGAGAATCGTTCACGGAAATCAATCTCTAGCTAGAGCAGTCTGCTACCATGAACAGCCGAGAATGGAAGGTCATTTGAAGTGGTTATGCACATAAAAAAAAATGTTTGGAAACCATTGGGATGGGTTACATTTAGATGGTGGGCAGGGAAATAAACGAAATATTTGGAGAAAGATTAAGAACCAGCTAATTACGTGTCTTCATCTGTTAATGCAGCTATCCAAAGTGTTAAACCTGACCGGGATAAAATTCTGGACTATGTTTTTATTTCCATTTGTTCATTTAGAGGCATTGTATCTTTTAAGTTTTTGGCTTTCTTACGTTCCACTTTTAATTTAGACTACTGAGCGAAATTATTTGGTTGAAACTTTAATTAAAATTATACCTAATTAGTACTCGTAAAGTAAGTTTATCATAACAATGTCGAGGTTTCTAGGATGATCTATATACGCCTTAGCTTATTAAAAGTTATTGGAATTGAATGGATATGTTGCTTTGCGAGCAAAGTTAAAACTTAGAAATCCGACAGAAGTGTCAAAAAGTTAAATTGTTATCGGTTGGGTACACCCAACCTTTCAGCCAGGTTGGTAACATTAGCTGCATTACTGGAGACACACCAAACAATGAGAAGAAGTTTTAATTGGCTTCAACAGCTTCTGTGACTTCTTTACTTGTTAAAAGTATTTGCTAAGCATATAGAGTTTACATAAGACACCTCATCCCATTTTATCGCCATTGAACCCAGGCAGAAACATAAGCTGGTATCCTGTTCTGTTTATGTGACACCATCACTAGAATAAAACAGTCTCTGGGTAATAATAGTTTAAGGGAAAGAGAGTTCCTGACACATATAATTAATTAGATCTTTCATGTGTTTACCAAAACCCCGACAGCTTCAGAAAAGTAAATTTCAATATATTGAAAACAGAGGACTAAGGACATTTCTGACATGGGTAATTAAATAAGAAAAACCGCTTGCTGATTTTTCTTTTCATCAACACTAAATCTAATCATACACAGATATAAAATCCTGACAATAACTGGAATCTGGAATGTGGAGGCGTGGTCATCAGAACTACATTTTAGAGGTTTGTGCAGTCGACTCCTCTGAGTAAGAGTACACGCGCATACTCAGCCACAAACCTCGGAGCAAAGTTGGAAGGGGAGTGTTGTAGCAAATACATCACTGGGCTAAGGTAATTAACAACACTTGAGTCCTGTCACTTCATTTCCAACACCTGATTCAGCCCTGACTGTAGCTCACCTTCAATGCGCCATATTGCATGCTGCAGGTATAATCCTGTGAGTCGCGGGTTACATACCGCTCTTTTGGCACGTACCCATGCTGGCACAGCCTCCGCTGTCAAGATTGTAGAACTGACAAGGATATACGTTTTATTCGCTCATTAAATTTGGTACATAATGAAACGCGCTTGTTTCATCCAACTCATTCGAAACGCAGCAACCGAACAATGGCTAAGCTCCTGGTTCATATACCACTCGTGGGAAACGGGCATTTACTCGTGGATTATTCGCTCGTTCAAGATTTCACACTTTAGAGCTTATCTCACGCATATTGTTTTGACACGTTAGATCAATTGAAGACAATCTCATGGTTATTGTGTGTTCGACAGTCCTGTTTACGGTCTTTTATTACATTATAGTACTACGCGAATTCCATTTTGTCACGTTCTATTCTTCGTTACACCTAAGCAAAGCATATACCTATTAAAATATGTTCAGAATAGATAGATACCATCTTCAAGTTTTTGTATACAATTTCATTCAGAATTTCTGCGAGTGAAAAGCTCTTTCATGCGACCAGAAACACTTTATCCACTTCATTACTACACACAATGGTTTTAATTACAATTTCGGTTTGTTTTAACGCAATATTAATTAGCTCAGCTGAGAATAAAGTCAGTGATGACAAAATTCTCAGCTGAAAACTAATAACACTTGAAAATAAGTTAATATTTCAAATATAAATATATAGACCGAAATCTGAAAAAGGTATAAAATAGAAATCTGTTACAAGAAAATGTAAGAACACAACACATTATTATTATTACTATTATTATTATTATTATTATTGTTTTTTTTAAGTTGAAGGCCTCTCAAGAATAAACTATTTTATTATTTTATCAAGCCAAAAGATAGTCCCACTAATACTAATTTGTTATGTACTAATTAGAGGCTATGTATATACCTTTAAGATTTTGATTCTTCTATTTCCTACTTGTAATCTATTTAAGAGGTATTCTTAGGATTATGAGGTATTCCTCAATGATACGTTTCATGAAATATTGTATCCCCGATAGGAATGAATAATTTCATTTATTAATGTAATAATTATTATTACTATTATTATTATTATTTCTTTCGAGTTTCTTGACAATAATTATGAAGGTCGTTGATAAATGGCTTCTTCCAAACTTGTGTTCTAAGGGATAAAATGTTACATTTAATATCAATAAAATATTCTCACTTATGCCGCTTGATTTTACATCGGAATATCACGCGAGCTCACGTTGTGTATAAAGCACCGTGTGCTAATAACACTAGTAAAGCAAATAGATTGAACCTCCCATTGGTTCTGGTCATTCTAGGCGTTCCAACAGAAAATGAGAAGAAAATATCAAACAGAATGGACTGAGCGCGATGTAACGTTCAACTTTTGGTATACTCAATTCGCTCATACTCATTTCTGTTCGAAAACGTGGATAGTACATGTGAATGACGAAAACTCGTTCGCCGGAGAGCTCTACTAGTATGTCGCCATTTTTTTTTCTCCAGAAGCTTTTCTTTGTTGTCGATAGACACTATTTAGTTGTAGTAATGAACCTTGGGATCTGATTGAACCGCACTTCAATGAACTATTATTTTTGTGATTAAATGACAGAATTTAGCTTTGTTCGGAGGAAAGGATATTCAGAGATCTCTATCAGCTTATCTTCTTCCGCCACTGAAATTCTGACGAGGAAATGAGGAGAGAGAAACAAGACAGACACAGAAACAGAGAGAGATAGAGAGGAGTCTTTTATATACTGTTGCCAAAGTGGCGTCATGTCTGTGTCCAATAGTCATTTGGCGAAATCCTTAACGGAGCCCAATAACCTTGCCTCTCTCACAGTCTGCTGATAAGAACATCTGTGAAGTACACCAGGCATTCAATATGTTTTTCCATCCCATGTAATCTAGCAGCAGCATAACGTGTCAATAATAAGAAATACAGAAGTTCGTCATCTATAGAGAAAAAACTTGATTTCAGCGATTTGAGAGTGCTATCATGTACCAATAAACATTTGTATGGATGCGAAATATAACGCCTAATACACCTCTTATTGTTCATGAATTTTCTGCCATTATTTGAAAGCTAGCTAATCTTCTGATCATCCTCACAGTGACACAGGGTGAGTTAAGATTTTAATTGCAAAGATATAAGTTTAGTAGCAATAAATGTATTTCCAATTTAGTTTATAACCCTTGCGTTTTCCATTTGTGTCACACAAACTGAAAATTATAACAAATTCCTTTATTTACTCAATAATTGCTTAAAAATAAAATCTTAAATTCACTGCTGCATTTACTTGATATTTCGACCCGTAGAATGTCACATGCCATCCATGGCTCGCGAACCTTGCGCGCTAACACTCCAGTCACGACTCAGTTTAATTCACAACACAAAAACATAGGCAGAAATAAACGTCGCAGAACTTACTGGAAACTTCTGGAAGCCGAGCTTCGTGAGTCGTGTTCCCGAAGGTTCCAGTTACCGTCACGCCGCACTTCCTGTGTTATTAGCATACTAAGGTCCCCAACTTCGATGACTCACATACCAAGGTGAACTCGAGAACCATGCAGAAGACGGCACTGTCACAATATAATCTGTTACTGGTTCCAGAAAGTTATAATTTTAATTGCATATAAATTTTATTCATTTTCATTTAATACCTAATCGCGAGGATTACCATCTGGACCCAATTTACATCTTAACTTTTTAACAAGGTGAAATCTGGTATGGAATTTTCTGGGTAAATGTAATCTTTCCCTTCCTACCATAGGTAACAGGTAGAGAAATTAATGAATAGTATATTCTGAAGCTCACAAGATGTTGTACTCTATAATCAGAGTGTTTTACGAGGGTAGTTTATCAATCACTTATTCAATTAATATAATATTGATTACCCAATCAGGAAGTGGAAAATTGAATAGAACCTGAAATAAAAGTAAATTCTTCTCAAAGCTTATTTTACACCGATTACCAGATAATTACACATATATATATATATATATATATATATATATATATATATATATATATATATATATATAGGTAAAAGAGGATAAAACAATGTATACTTTAAATCAGTATTCAATCTTGTAAAAGCTAAACAATGTACAATGTACAATTTAAATACAAATCTTATAGACTTGAAAATTTAAATAAACAAAAAAAATTAGAAAAAACATCCTAATTAGCTACATCTGGTTTTATTTGGTTTAGATTTGGCAGACATCGAGATGAAAGTTATTAAATCCAACCCATTTTACGCAACAATTAGAGGATTCTTAGCGACAAAAGCTAGAAAAGCAACAACAATGTAGTGCTGTTGGAATTTAGTTTTATACAGGTTCGGGTCATGGACAAGAAAGAAAGAAGGGAAGAAAGGGTATTCATTTTAGGGGAATGAAATTACAATTATCTAAGATGGATGCTAGAGCTAATAAAAGAAACAATATAAATATAAGATCAGATTGAATACATACTCAATTAACGAAAATATAGATTATGACAAACTACATGGAAAGAACATAAGTATAGAATTGCAGAAAATATATCAACTAACTTCAACTGAATTGGCTTCATACTAGTGACTGCATGTAATTCCTGAAGAATGAGAAGACGAATTATATTCTTTGAAAACAAACAACTATTAGTCGACCACAAGCAACGTTTATCTGATGAGTGGCAGCACAATCGCGGGGTTGTGTCATGAAAATATATTACTACGGTACACACAAGCCCGTGCTTGTTAAAAACATGAGCTTACCACCATAGCTTGGATGCAATGTGATGCTTCCTCCCTCCTCTCTGATGACCGTTTCCATCTTGCCAATAATACAAAAAATATATAACAAACTTAATACAGCGAATGAGAACATATGTACATCTACATTAAGCTGTGAACTAGATGCTCGTAATAGTACTTAATCACTCAGCTCTGTTTGCTTTACAGCGCTCACCGTATAACAAATAAATCATGTCTATAATGCCTTAGTCACTTTACCCGTTCACTTCATGATACTGTTTTACTGCATGTTTCCCCTTTAATAAGTTTAATTTTCAAATCAAACAGATAGTAAAATATCTAAAGATAAACATAGATACAACATTTAGCAGTTTAGCAGTTATGGTTATCATCATCATCATCATCATTATTGCTATTATCATTAGTCATTGTTGATTTGCGATTGTTCTGTAGGTAATCTCGACATAATATCTTGAATATTGTTAACCGCAAATATTCTCAGCTTTAAGGGAACACTGAACAGCAAGGATAAGTAATTTGATCACCCTCAATTTTATTCGGCTTCTACCACCATTCGTTTGTCCGAGCATGGTTTCAATGCTAGTAGGCAATTTTTTTCTCGCATTGCCGAAAACTGACGAATGATGAGTAGAAGGGGTGGAAGTCAACACTTTGAGGTCACCTTAGCGAAATGGGACTTTTTGCAATATTGTGTACGTTTGGAACATTCGCTTGCGTCTCGTTAACTCGCAATCGCAGCATTTATGCTGACAGGTAACGTATTCTTCCAGTTCTAAAGTAGCATTCAACCATGTAAATTCTGTGATTGGTGTCCACTTCGATCCCACGTGAAAAGACATACAAAATTTCCTGGTGAAAAACAGTACTGTACCGCCCAGTACATCAAACTGTTTACGAAGTCCTGGTGAAAAACAGTACTGCACCGCCCAGTACATCAAACTGCTTACGAAGTCCTGGTGAAAAACAGTACTGTATCGCCCAGTACATCAAACTGTTTACGAAGTCCTGGTGAAAAACAGTACTGTATCGCCCAGTACATCAAACTGTTTACGAAGTCCTGGTGAAAAACAGTACTGCACCGCCCAGTACATCAAACTGTTTACGAAGTCCTGGTGAAAAACAGTACTGCACCGCCCAGTACATCAAACTGCTTACGAAGTCCTGGTGAAAAACAGTATTGTATCGCCCAGTACATCAAACTGTTTACGAAGTCCTGGTGAAAAACAGTACTGCACCGCCCAGTACATCAAACTGTTTACGAAGTCGGCAATGCATGTAGTATAAGGTTCAATACTACATTCCCCCCCCCCCCCCATTTTATTTATAATACAGTTCCGGAGACTGGTCGGGACTCCGGCGCTGTACACCCTACTTTTTTTTGTTTACTCTTTGTTTGCTGTATGATTACTGAATTTCTGTTCTCTTCTTTTACACACACATATACACAAACATATAACACCCATGCCCAAGGCGAGACTCGAGCCCACGATCCCCTGCGCTACGAAACACCCCCTTTGAGAGGAGTTTGCGGAACTAATAATGGCGTTATACATTTAAACCCAGTGGCGCTAATGATCAAATAAATACGGGGACCCAGTATAAACATATATATGCATATATGTACACACACATATTTCCAAAGAAAATGAAATAGAATGAAATAGTATAACCAAGAAAAGTTTTAAGCTAGCATGTAACAAGAGTAGAATTATACTCCAGATGACAAATGGATGAATAATAGAAAAATATCATCACTGAAACAAAAATGTTTACCTTCTAGATCTATTAACATTAAGCCACCTGCAATCCTAGCAATTCGAATTGTAATTAATCTGATTTTGAAGCACCATTTATTATTGCAGATTTAGGAGTTAATAGAAATCTTGTTAAAGTTCATTTTTACGTTTATTTTTGATTCAGAGATATTTTAGGATTTATATTTGTCTTTGTTGTATTTCCTTCCTTTTATCTTTAAGGGAACCTTATATTTCTATTATTGTTTTATTAAAGGGCGCGACTAATTGGAATCTCAATTTAAAAATATAAAATAGGTAATCTGTCCCACGTATTCCATCATTTAGTTTCTTTCCTATGAACGAAATTCATATCAGAGTTTTAGTTATAAAAGCTGCTATTACATATTTTAATTAACTGCTCGATGGGCTGCGAAAGAATAGCAATAGCTTACAGTTGGGCGCATGAAAATGAACCTATACGGCCTTTATCTTATAGGATTTCATTTTTGTGTCTTTTCGTACCTTTTTTAATGTTCCACTTATATTGCCACATACACGCTGAGATCTCTGTAATTTTATCTTCGAAGGCATTATAGCTTCCCAGGTAAGTGAATTGATGAACTTCAGTTGCAATTTTATTTCGTTTGAGTATTTCCTACAGAATGCCATTGCCTTAGCTACATTTAGTGCTATCATATAATTATAATCCTTGACAATTAAGCTTAGAAGATGGATTTATTTTTGAAGTGCGTCTTCAGATTTTTCCATTAATACAATGTTATCAGCATATAACAGTAAGTTAATATATTTATTGTTGTTTATACCCATCCCTTCTGGCGTTCTTTCTATCCATTTTTGAATGACACCACCTATATAAATATTAAAATGTTCACATTTTACACCCTCATGACTTTCACTACCCGTTCTACAAGCAAACTTCTTACAAAATATCCTTCTTTCTACACCATGCTCATCGTGATAAGCATTAGCAGAATGTGCGTATTACTTAGTTCCTTTTAAGTACAAGGAAATTAAAGTAATGCACTAGGCTAAAGCGATAGGAAAATGTTTTAAAAGCTCTAGTTATGCAATTGTCATTGCAATTCGTTTCTTAGCTTGACCAGGAGTAGAACAAAAGAAAAACGGACACTTTCTGTCTGAAAAAAAGTATAAATATTTTAAAATTGAAACCAATAATAAGATATCTTGGAAACGATCAACTCTACAACAAAAATGCATTTAGGGGGCCTCAACACATATATTTTCAGTTAAATTTCGGGATCGAATTTTTGGGTGGAATACAATACCTTCCATATGCACTATGTACATAGTAGTGTAAATGGGTAATAAAGTACACTGTTGTCTCCCATATTAGTTTTATTAAAATCTTTTCCTCTCTGAAATTGCGGACGTCAATAACAACAAAGATTCCATTATGTAGACTCGATGCAATTTATGAAATGTTTTGGATATCCACGTTTTATAATAACTTCCCATAATTCTATATCTGTCCTATTAATGATTATTGTTCAGATCTGTGAAAGCCATGCATGTTATTAAGCTAAATTTTCTTCCTTCCTATATTATATATTGCATAGTAAATATATTATTGCCACATGACCTTCCTCTTCTGCAGCCACTTTGTTCTTCTAGAAGTAACACTTCTTTAATAATATTTAATCTGTTGTTTAACGCATTTGATTCATTTTATAGGCAGAAGTTAACTTACATATCTCTTTGATTTTAAGCTTTAATGCGATCGCATGTTTATTTTCTCTACTCGTTTTATGTGTATATTAGGAATTGTGTTCCACACATACAAGTCTATTTCGAGATTCCACTGATTGGGGACCCTGAGTCCAAAAAAACACTTTTAGTAAAAGGTCCTTGTGTGTGTGTGTGTGTGTGTGTGTGTGTGTTTCACAGCATAGCTCAAAAACGAAAAGTGGGTTAAATACCAAACTTGGAAAGACCAGTACTTTTCAAGGCTGCAACACGAAGATTTTAAGGAAAAAGTCCTGTATCTTCAACTACTCTTTGCATGGATTTTTTTTTTAAATTATGATTTTATCAAAAATAGCTCTAACAATTTTAATTAAAAACTATATGTTTAAGATTTTCATCACAAACGAAATGTATATCAAAATGTTCTGCAAATAGCCTCTAAGAACCTCTTCTGATAATCTTGTATATACCTTGTAAACAGTAATTTATATCATATATGATTTACGTCAAATTATGTTAAATGCATTTTTGCAGATTTAAACGTTGCCGAAACATTCCTTGTTATTACTTTCAGTCTTGAACTACTTAAAATATTTCTCAAACAGGAAATCGTTGGATTTTTCTTTTATTTGCTCCTGAACATATCTTGGTTTCAGATAGCACCTAGATTTTAAAAAATTTGACTTTCATTTTAGACTAGTGCATTTTCTTATTACTCCTTTACTTAGTAGAAAAGCAATAAGATCATTTCTGTTCAAGTTTATCCCGATTAACAGAATGTAGGTAAGAGAATAATATTTTGTATAAATTATTTATTTGCAGAACATGTAGAGCGAGAGTACCATGTGATAGAAACACATCATCATTCTTAAGTACTGACAGTCTTTTTACTATAAGCTGTTCTTCTGTCATTTTTGTGTTTATCAATCAGGGATTGATCAGATGTAAACTTTTACACATAACCGATAATCCAACATGTTTAATGCAAATCTATATTAATTTTGTTATGTCATGGACTTGTTTTTTATATGATCTAGATTTTTGTGGTGCACATGGCAAAATTCTAATTTAATAGTTGCCGGCGTAAATGAGCCCTTTTAAAAGATGCTTGCCATGTGGATCAAATCATTTTCTCTGCATTGTCAGGAATTGACACATTCCCGTATATGAAAAGTATTTTAAAGCTGAAACCAATAACAAACAATATCTCCATGAAAAAGTGCATATGACATAAATTGTGTGTTTCAACGAGATCTACATATTTTGTGAAATAAGTTTTTGTTTATGGGTAATAATTTAAGGTGCACAGTCATTCATCTCTGGAGCCAAACACAAACACAATCACACCAAACCAAACCAAACCAAACGTGCTTGGTTTTGCTTCTGGTATTAGCCACATGATCTTTTAGAAATCTCTTACGATTTACTAATTATGCAAAATCCAAAAAATTCTTCCAGAATAAAGAGGTCTTCAGAGGCTAATCCCAGAAAATTCAAGACATACATTTTATTTGTTGTGTAAGTATCTTTAATATATGCTTATTTAATCAAAATCTTTAGAGCCATGTTTGAAAAAATCAAAATTGTTAAACATTTTTTCATGTAAAGGGTAGTTTGGGGTGGGGGTTTTCCTCGAAATCTTCGACTCGCATTCTTGGAAAATACTAAACTTATAAACCAAGTTTGGTATTTACCGAGTTTTGGTTTTTGAGTTATCGTGTTCACAGTTACACGGACATACGAACACACACACACACACACACACACACACGGCTCTTTTTCTAAAAATACTGTTTTTCGATACAGCGGACCCTAAAACGTTTATTTCCAGTGACATCTCGGTATCGAAATTTTGGGTGGAATGCAATACCTGCTATATATATATGTACATAGTACATGTAGAGAATGTAAAAAGGGACATTCTTTGGTTTGTAAGAAATCACTGGTAACACAGTTAAAGTAGGCTGACTCCACAGGTCAGTCGTATTTCACCTGCTGCTGTTCGAGGGGCCTGGGGATAGGACATTTTTCTGTCACCTGTGCTTCCCAGAGTCTGGAATATGAATAAGAATGTGAGTGATTTAATGTAAAAAATCTCATGTGTTGCATTCACATGACTTTCGCTACATCTCTGCAAAAACTATTTTTAAATAGCTTATTATTCCATTTCTTTCATGCTTATCGAGACAAAATGAGCAGAAATTGTCTTGTAATTACAAGTTTGGTATTTAACGGTCTTTTCATTTTTGAGCTTTGCCGCTCTAGACACACACATACACACACACAAATACAGACACACACGCTGACAGGCAGACACACACGGACATTTTTCTAAAAATGTTTTTTTATTCAGGGGGTCTCAGAACCTGTTTATCCGGTGAAATCTCGGTGTCGAATCTTTGGGTGCAATACTATACCTGCTCTATGCACTATGTACATATGTACAAGTCGAAAACAAGAAAACAGACATCTAACGACAACTTAATGTACGAACTAATACCATTGCAGTAGATAAATATGTTCTAAAGGCCGTCAATATGCAATTTAAATCTAAGTATTAATGGAAAGTTGCAGTGGTGAATTAAACGACGTCTTACGAATGGGCAAGTCTGTATTGTCTATTTTCTAGACAAGATTTTTGTCTTCGTTAATATACAGTGGATAGAACGACCGCTTTTACATTATTGATATCGTTACATTGTGGTGATGGACATAAGGTATAGGATTCTTGTAAGAGAGGATTGCCACAATCTCTTTTACCTCAAACTTTACTACCATAAGTTCTTCCTTTGGAAACAATAGTGGGTTATCCCCTTTATCACACTTGTAACAAATGAATAGCTATAAGGTATCCTTCCAAAATATTTTATTTTTCCCACGGGAGCTATGACAAGGAATTTTCTCCATTTTGAATTTTACATTTTTCTTGCCCTTTTGACAAAAACCTTTTTCACTCTTTTTCGTACGTCGAGTTTCTTTACACAAAATTTAACATAAATAGAATTCAAAGGAAATGGCTCTGTCTCTTTCCTTTCACCTTTTTGCAAAACACTGCGAGTGACTTGTTCGTCTTTGCTACACCAAAATAAATAACGCTGAATCCCGTTAAGCAGCAATGAATTTTGAAAATAATTAAGCTACCGAAACGATAAGAACAAATTTAGAATAAGCCTAAAGGGTACTCAGCCAAACGTATTCCTTCCCTATAGAAATATTCCTTCGCAGGCGAACACCTTAATGCAAGAATCGAAGACTAATTCGTCCTCTCCAAATCGTGCTGCCTCAACCTCCTATGACACGGCCTCCTCATACACATCTGCGCATGTCGCTTCCAACGGGTACAATAGTGTGAAGCAATCAGAGCCCTCTATGAAGGGTTCCATGAAGCTTAAAGTAGAGAATTTTGCGCTTGGCTGGGCGTAATGGTGCAGTATATTTAGTCGCATCTGAAATTTTAATTGTGAAAATTGTGTGGTGTTACATATTATATTTCAGTAAACTTAAAAAATTATGCGCAATAACTGTGCAGTAAAATGTACAAAAAACTTTACTTTTATTACAAATAATTCCGAAATAATTCATTAGATTTCACTGTGATTGAAGCTTTTTGGCAGTAGTTTTAGATTTCTTTCATTATTTTATTTTTACAAATAGGAAAAACCTTTTTACAGTTTTTAGTTTTATCTAAAATACAATAGAACTAAATTGCACATTCACAGTAAAAATATAAATATAAATATATATTTAGGTTCTGGAATGTGACAACACTATTTTGGAACATTTATTTTGAACGA
The DNA here is from genome assembly GCA_030762935.1 of Hymenopus coronatus. Taxonomy (NCBI): domain Eukaryota; kingdom Metazoa; phylum Arthropoda; class Insecta; order Mantodea; family Hymenopodidae; genus Hymenopus; species Hymenopus coronatus. The sequence goes on from CM060881.1 coordinate 60,537,197, forward strand.
TTCAAATGTTTAATTAGTCAATTTAAGAACTTGATTCAATAAAATACAATGATTCTGTATGTAAGTTTTCACTTAGCACTGGGGACGGTTCAGTACAAGTCGCTTCGGATTTGTGATCTCATACAACTTAGTACACCAAGTACATGACCGGATTCTTAATTTGCAGGAGATTTGAAAACGCAAGAACGAGTATGACCCATCGTTCACTACACTATTTATTAAGTTTTCCTTTTTTCTTGTGGGTACCAGAAGTTTCAATAATTAGTAACTTTCCTAGAACTTAGATGCACTATATTCTGTCAACCTCTACAATCTGCATTCTGACTGAAGGTGCCACAAAGAGAGAAAGAGAGAGAGAGAAAGAGAAAGAGAGAGAGAGAGAGAATATTCTCCTGAAAATGGTTTATGTTTTAAATAACAATAGTATTACTAAGTGCATAAAATGTTCTTATTTGCCTTAATTACATAGTACTAAACTACATAACGAATTTTGTTGGTAATGCTTTATTTTGGAGGAGACGATGCAGTGAAATAGGAAATATTTTCTTATTTTATTGTACAAATGGCTATGTTTTACACAAAGCCTAAGGATGGATACCAAATAATCAGGAGAGTGATAAAATGTAAATTTCTTTTGTGCTATTTCCCACTACTATAGATGGAAAAATCAAGTTACCTGCTTTTGATGTATTCTAGTTTTCGTTGCCTAGTAAGCACACCAAATGAAGTTGTTTCACATTGTAATAGAATTATGTTCTGATATTTATATTAAGGCTACTTTTAACATTGCTTCAAAAGGTTTTCTTCTAAGTTTCTGCTGTTCACTATTTCATTTTCCCTCTGGGGGATAATTTTTACACAACAGTTAAATTTTGGAACTGTATTTGTTGACATCATAAGTGGATATTATAATGAATAAACTAATATAAACATTAAGTGGCTATTTAATTGACTACTAAGAGGCACTACATTATCGCGATTATTATATCAGTAATAATATTAATAATAATATAATAATAACATAATAATAAAACAGAACATTTGAATAAAGTTGTTTATCACACCAAAAATATGTTTTGGGCCATATTGTATGTATTCTGCTGTAAACTGTCACTTGTTTGGCGGTAGATTTGAAGGTCGTGGGTGTTTTCGTAGGATTCGGCAAAGAAAAATAACGACTTGAAGTTAAAAGCAAATGTTATTCTTACGAAGCAGTAATTTCTCAAAATACTACATAATTAATACAAAAAGTATATAGATATATAACAGCATAGTACTTCTCAAAGTTAATTTTTTATCATTTAGTTGAAAACGGAATTCTCCTTAAGTATAAACCAAGACATTTACTCCGGCGCCAATATTGTTTGAACGGGTATAATTTTGCATATTTATGTGACGTATATATCTAAAGAAGAACTCCACTAAAGTGCTTTACAATATGGTTCTGAATATGGTGAATTGATCGAAGAATTAGAACTCCCCGAAAGGATTGAGTGGTGTTCTCTGATTCAACTTTTTTTTTTTTTTTTTTTTTTTTTGTAGTGTAAGGTCCTTTAACCTAGTTTGTCATATCGGACGATGAATGAAAATTGGTGAAATGATGCTCAAATGATCTCGGGGTCCAAGTTACTCGATATTCGTCTCCTCAGAATAAGGGAAAGCCCCAGAAAAAAACCTAATCCCGGTAACTTACCCTAAGCGAGATTCGAGCTCACGACCTGTTGAATGTGAAGCAGACACGCTACCACCACACTACCCAGGCGGGAACCTTCGTTAGGTGTAACCGTAGTTATACCAGTAATACGTGTACCGACGCCAGGACCGAGTAACCGGTTTTTCCATCGGTTTTACTTGTATTTTTTTATTTTGTTTAATTACAAAAACTATGTTATATTATAAGTGCAGTATATCAGTTCACATTTTTTTTTTTTTTTTTGTATAACTTAAGGACCAATTTATTTTTTGTTCATATAGCTATGAAACTAAGTTGTCTGTGCGTCGTATCGTAATTTCATTATCTTCTATATTAAACTTTTTACAACACTAGCTCTTCAAAATGAAGAGAACCCTAGTTTGTTGTCCTGTGTTTGTATACTGCGGCACACTGATAGCTAATTTTCGTGTAAATTAAGTTACAATACGAAATTCCCGACAGCTGTCAACAGAGAGTTCAGCCATGTTCCGAGTACAAATAAGCTCATTATTCCAACGAAAATGTAATTATGAACTCTTCATGTTCCACTGATATAGAACACCAAATTTAATTGTAGCCAGCTAAAACACATAGCAGATTCTTCCGATTATTTCACACAGAATTTCGGTGCTGATAGGTAATGTACTAAAGTGGAGGCAGGAAAAAGATAACAGTGGAAAGTTTCATTGACGTAAAAGGATACAATTGCGTAGAGCTCCATTCCAAATGAACGCGCGGAATCAGAAGCATTCCTCCCATTTTCTAACGTTAGGTATCATATGTGATACCTCAGGTTTCGAATGCTTTTCTCGCTCATTGAACGATTCCAAAGCAATCACTATCGATGGTATCATGTTTGATACGTTTTATACGGCATCTTAATTTATCTTTTTAGTTTCTCTCGCACAAATGTGCAATATACATAGTAGATAGAGAAGGTATAGCTTTCCACGCGAATATTAATACCGATATTCATCGGAAATATCTTTTGAGCCTAAATAATAATAATAATAATAATAATAATAATAATATTAATAATAATAATAATAATAAAAGTAATGATAATAACATTTTATAAAAGGTCACTGTATATGTATGTGTGTATATCAATGGACAGCATAACTCAAAAACGAAAATTCGGTTAAATACAAACCTTGGTAGTTTAGTTTAGCATTTCCCAACGATGTGACACGAATATTTTTAGAAAAAACCCTCTAAGCCAAATTACCCTTTGTATGGAAAGTTTTTAGAAATTCTCGATTTTCTAAAAAATGGTTTGGATTAAAATATCTATGTTAAAGATGTTTACATGACAAATATATTGTATATCCTGAATTTCTTGTCATAAGCACCTGAAATCCTCTTCATCCAAATGATGTTTGTATAATTGGTAAACCATAAGGGATAGACAAAAACATGTCATTTATATCTCGTTAAACACATAATTTGTCATAATTTTTATAGGGATATTTCGAGATATTCCAGTTGTTTCAAATTTAAACTACTTAAAGTTGATTCAAACGGGAAGCCCTCATCCATTTCGTCTGTCTTTGTTTTATTCCTAACATGGCAAGAGAACTGAATTTTAACGGCTGTCACATAACGACAGCTTTTAAAAACTTCGACTTTCGCTTTAGCATAATGTATTCCCTTATTTCCCGTCCGCTTATAATGAGTTCAGTAATAATATAATTTTGGTAATGTTTATTTTGTTTAGCAGAAGTAAATAAAACAATAATCCTCAGTAAGAATATTTTATTTTCAGAACAGGAAAGAAAGACATTTGAATGGAACATATCTTAGTTTTGTATGTCTGTCTGTCTATCTTGTGTGTATACATGCTCGAATAGAAAATAATATCATAAAACTTAAGCTAAACCAAAGGTATCGTGTATGATATCTCGATTTATCTTGCGACAACAACAGCAGTTCCCTCCCGTGACCTGAGTTCATAGTGTGCGTTTGTGTTGTTTAATATTTGAATGTGTCTTTTATGTTAATTTTCTGATTATATTCTTAAGAAGATAGCAATGTTTACTTAACAATGCTTAAATATGTATATACATTTCAAACATAGATATCATCTTCATTTTATCGATGTAACCGGGTTAGTGATTAGTGATCAGTGCCCCAGTTTTTTTTTTTTTTGTATAAACTTTTGAAAGAAATTTGGGTTTAGTAAAAACTGTATTTCTGAACTTGCTATTAATGCTATTCAATTCCATTATACTTTTTAGAAATCACGTGTATACTTTTAAACCTTGTACCCTTTCTATTAAAGTGTTATTTTTTTTAAAATTACTGTTCTTTGCTAGCAATAACTGTAGGTAAATGCATTTACCTCCTTCTAGTACATACAGTAGCTGTAGGAGTGGCAGTAAATGAAGGTAAATGCATTTACCTCCTGCTAGTACCTCCACTGAAAATGCTAACCGTAGAAGTCGGCGAGACGTATGGTTCGCATTTTAACCTACGAAAACGGCACAAACAGACCGGAACATAGAGTTTTTAAATATAACGACACCGGCCGTGAAAATATTCTATGTGGGAGGTATTTAAAATGTTCAAATTTTGAATACTTATAAACAAGGTTTGACGAGTGGAATATAGAACGGGAACGCAGAGTTTGTAAAACACAAAGTATTTGGACATCTGCTGAAGTATTGAGATATTGACTCAAGTACCAGATTTGCCAAAAAAGCTTTACAAACCACGCATGAGGCAATAGATATCATTACTATACAGAATCGCAGTATGGGGATGGGAGAGGGTAGATAATGTAACCAAAATACAGTGTAATCCCTGAAACGTATTCTGATATTGGAGAAGGGTATTTCAAACTATGGAGTTCTTGATATCAACATCCACCTGCAAGGTGCCAGCATCTTCGTAAAATAAATGTAATTAGACGGTGGCTACAAATAACTAAAAGTGACAATTTTATTCAATTGAATGAAGTAGTGCATTCAAAATTTAAGGCGACGGAAATTTAAGGGGAATATAACAAATTGGCTTAAAGGATATTCGACTAAGTATGAAAACAGATACAGTGCCGCGTAGAAGCTAATAGACGGCCATGTGAAGCAGGAAATAGAATATGACAAGCATTACCATTAGAGCTATAGAATTAAATAAAAATTGAGTGCGATAAGCAGACATCTTTTAGAATTAGATATGTAACAAAGGACGGGAGTAGCATAGGTTGGGAGAATGGAAAGCTTGTAAGATTGTTAGAAGTATAGAAGAATTTGTTCATTACCCGGGAAACATGAAGATTGGACATGTAGTACGGCAGCGCGCGTGTAGGCTGAGGATGCTGGGGTAAAAAATCAATACCCAAAGCATTTTTGGTTTCTAAAAGATGAAGGACAGCATGCTGGATGTTGATTCTATATATCCAAAGCTTGGGCACACATTTGCTTTTTAAAACTATTTGGTAGTTGAACTTTCATATGCGTGTGAGTACCTTTATGTATATGTTATGTGCGATTTGTAAAAGTTTTCGATTTATGTGCCTGTTTACGTATTAAGAATATAAAATAGAGTGACTTAAACAAATCAATTAAGTACGGTGTTTTTACCCATGCGAGGTGTGAGTCAATTAATGTAATATAAAATACATAATACATCACATTAATATTATTACTACTACTCTACTAATAATAATAAAGAAATTTACAAAGTATAGAGTAGACGGCGGAAAAACATCTACTAGGTAGATCTAGTTGCTCTCCGTGGTGTAATAGTTACCATCCTAACTTCATATACCTATGGTCTCGGGGGAGGACGATGGAGTTTTTTCGGGCGTAAAAATCCTTAGCATGGCTTCCTTCGGAAGGGAAGTAAAGCCGTGTGTTCCGTGTCGTAGATTTACGACACGTGAAAGAACCGCAAACCTGATAATGAGACCTCTGACCAAAATTAAGCGGTCTTTCACGCCCAGCATAGAATGGAACGCTGAGAACCACAGCAGTTAAAGAGCGTCCATAAATAAAATGCCAATTTGTTTTCATTTAGGGAGATCTATTGCAGCTACCAACTATTCAGCAGGAAGGAATAAGTTTAGGAACCATACCGGAGATTGTAAACTGAAGACAGACAGGCCGCAGATACGCGTGGAAGACCCTAGCAATTTCTGTATCAAAAACTCAATGAAGGACCTGCTCAATGAAGTGGTCCTCTAGTGTTCACAAAAATACTTATTGCTTTGAGCAACCCCAACCAAGTCATCTTTAGAGCACCACCCTACAGCACGAAACATACAAGTCACCTAAAATAAAAGGAATATTGGAAGATGAGAAGTCATCCCATAATTCGCCTACCGACCAAGTAAACACGAAAAGCCCAAGGTCAGTGAAGGCAGTAGACGGGAATAAAACCCAAGTACTCCCAATTAAGGGTTTTATATGTTATCGCGGGCTCGATGACCACCCATGTAAAAATAACTGAAGTAAATTATGAAGGTTAAGTTTATGGCATAAAAATATTTAAAATGTTATTTCTGCTTTTGGTAAATATAATGTTGTTTTTAGCTTAATGTGTTTCAGCATAGTTTTGGTATTAATTATGGATCATTATTAATGTATCCTGGTATTATTCTTATTATTGTTATTACTATTTTTTTTTTCAACATCCAGTAATTCATCAGTGCTCCTTTGAATGTCTTGGAGTAGCAAAAAGGTCGATGGAAGCTTCCGTTGACGAGAGTTTAGCAATACAATTATAGTTTAATAGGATTGAATATTTATCCCATAAACTACAGACCGCTGTTTTTAGTCAGTATACTAAGATATTAGCTGTTGAATAGGACTTAAACTAAGTTCTGGATAGGAGATGCTTAAAATATATTCCATCCTCTTACATTCACATTAGGCTTTACTTCCGTTTTTTCCCAAAGTTAACTTAAGTCCTACCTCGAACTCCTCAACTTGACTCTAATGGCCACTCTGTGTGATCCGATAATGAACATCCAGCATATTAACAAAGTTCTTAATAATCCACTTAACTGTACTCTCGAAAGGTACGTCCTTTCCTGTTTCCAGTGAAGTCTGACGTTGCTTGCCTAGATATAATTCATAGTAAACAGTAAAATTAACTTCCATCAGGGTTGCTAGATTGGATTTACAGAGATTTTAAAAACTGTTGCTGTGGTGCATTTTCTGAAGTTGTTGAAATCTTAAAAATATCTCCTAATATACCTCTCAACATGAATTATATTTATTTTATGTAGCAACGAGGAGTAGTGGACTTTATAAACAAATTTAAGAAAAATATTCCATGACCAACATTAGCAAGGTGATGAAATTTGAAAAAGTCACAGTATGTAAGATTTAATGAAATTTATAACAGTTATTATACACAATAATAGTGAAATCTTTGCTATGCATGAAAGTCCCAGTTTACATAATTATTTAAATAAATGTTCTTACTCTGAATGTATTGTTATAATAAAATTATAATGAATGAAATTGGTGATATGATCCTTAAATGATCTCGGGGTCCATGGAACTCCAAGTTACTCAACATTCGTCTTCTCAGGTTAAAGGAAAACCCCGAAAAAAACCTTATTCGGGTAACTTACCCTAAGCGACATTCGAACTCACGTCCTGTTTAATGTGAGACAGACACGCTGCCACCACCCTACCCAGGCGGGCAGTGGCTACCTTCTTCCCATGCATTTGTGTGGACGTTCTTTCAATGTCAAACGCGGTATGATTCATTTAAAGAAACTGTTCGTGCCTGATGCGTTTGCGCACCATTCTGCGCACCACATGCTTTCGTTTGCAGCATATTCCTTGTTCGGTAGAATAAATCTTAAATAGCGTCATATGTAATAACTAGCATATACTAACTATACCGAATGTCGTTTATAAAATAAGTCTATCTAAAATAAATAGCTCCTATGGGTTGATTCAACATCATTATGAGAAGAAAAAGAATGTCTGCTACATGCGAGAAGCGAACCAGCAACAGTAACTAGAGAAATAGCCTATGCATTGCACAGTGGCATTTTTGGTATTGCAATTCAACTCAAATATATCGTTAATATTTTGAGTTAATAATAATATGAGGACCATCCAAAAATTAAATAACGATTTGGCATAACTAAACAATTACGAAAGATATCAACATAAAAGTTTATTTACAACGTTAGAATACATTACTCCATTCTATCAAGATATTTTCTGGCACGTGGTATCAGTGTTTCAATGTCGCTGCTATTCTTTTCTAGCGCCGACAATCTTATTCGTATTTGTTTTTGTTTTTAATTTTTAATTTTTTTATTTTGTTTATTTCTTTATTTTTTGTATGCACAAAATATGTGACCAACTAAATTTTATAGGCAAATAACGCACGTGTACGGTGACAAAGCAATGAACGAGAACAGTGAGGAAATAGCGCATAATTTACGAGTAATCAAGGAAGAACCATTGGGCACAACGAATATCGGAGTGGAGGTTCATCAATCGTTAAGGATGTGTGGAAAGCAAATGTTGAGAAAAGAATTCAGAAAACCGGTGTTTCATTTTGGATATCGTGAATGACTTTTGGGTGGACCGATGAAGACCTCAAAGTGGCAATGATAACTTGATTCTGATCTTTGGCGCTGGAAGAGAATAACATCTGCATTGAAAAACCGGTACCACGTGACAATAAATACCTTGATAGCAATGGCGTTTGCATTAAGAAGGAGAGTAAGTCACTGTAACTTTGTAAATAAAGTTTTGTGTTCGTAATTATTTACTCAAGTATGCCAAATCGTGTATTTACTTTCTGGATGGCTCTCGTAGACTGCTGTTTAGTTATATATTTGGTTATGATTATTTATCATATGGATTATTAGAATTAATATTTGGAACTTGGCACAACTTGTTGCTGCCACAACACAACTGTATCGCTGATGGTGTACACAACTCGCTGTGTCGTGCAGGATCTAAACGAATTTGACGTTCCAGACATTATTTAATTTTTGTCCAAGGGTGTATATCATAGGCCAAATATTCATAATTGAGAACACTGCCAGTGTCAGATTACATGCCAGTGTGAAACGATCACTGTCAACTATATTGAAATCAGATTAAATAAATTACCATTTTATTTGTAAATGCCTCTAAATTGCAGGCTAAGGAAGCAAAGGAGCCTTCTTAAAGAGCATAGAAGGCTGTGCTATAATAGGTATTAATGTGCATTAGACTGAAATGTATAACTATGATTTTTAAATCTCGTTAATAGTGTTTAATAAACATTTCATTCAGTAAATAGTCTTAGTAAATACAGCTTCTTCGAATAAATAATATTGGTTGCGCAATCGTCAAACTTTTGACAAAACACACATTGCTATTATTGAATATTGCTTATGTGTCAAGTCATTTGATTCGGGCCATTCATCTGCTATAAACTGTGATAATCGCCCAATCCTATCTCCCTATAACGATAATTGACGGTCATGGTATTTTGCAGCTGGGCAATTAATTATTACAAGCTCCTTTGCGACCAGGTATAGCGAAAATGCTGCAGTTGAAACAAGCGTTAAATTCAAACAACAAAAGACGGATAAAACGTTTGACCATAGTGTGAAACAGAATAAATTATTTGAAAGGCTTATAAACTTTAATGATAACACCAGTATAACAGATCGCATAATATGTTAACAGATGTGGCAGAGAACATGTACAAAACGGAAAAGCAGCACCTTAGCTTAAAAAGGGGCCATTATCTTATTGATATCGCAGATCGAACTGGAATTTTGTAGTGAAAGTAAATCGAAAATAAAAATGACCGCAGTTCGGCTTTCTCTCGCATATGGTCCCTATCCGACGGAAAACAAATTGGTCAAGTTTTAAGTTGAAACAACTTTAGGCCTGTGCAATGCAAGGCGCTGAAAATGATCTTCGTTCTTTGAAGTTACCAGATATCTGCGTACAAGGCTGCACCAAAAATAACAGAACCAAGAATTAATATCACAAAAAATGAATTGGCTGCAATTACGTTTCACTTTTTTTTTTCTTTTCTTCCAATATTGCGAGCCTCCAAGAAAAATTCAATATTTTTTTTTTAAGTTCTCTCGTTTGATACCTTTCGCCAATGTATGAAAAGAATTATATGTTATTAGATAATTATTCTGATTTTTAAATACTTTCTTTTGCTTGGACTATGGTAGAGAAAACTGAGAAACGGATATTTTTATTTTCGATCTACTTCCACTAAAAAAATCTCCGCTCGATTTGAACATCATTACGACAATGGCTCCTTGTAAGTACACTAAAGTAGATAAACTCTTAATTACCGGACCAAAAATTTTAGGTCAGTTGCAAACATTTTAAACAGTATCTTATTTTATGGATTTTGCTGTTATTTCATTATAACAGTCTTCGCAAAGGATTTTCAGATGCGTTCAATAACTCTTTCCAATACACTAGAAAATCAGCTCATGAACAACCGCGAGTACAAACTCTAATTGTAGTTCCGCTGCTATTATTATGGCGTTTTGTAAGTGATGGTAATTGTCTTTTCTCTTAAATGCTGCTCCTCATGTGTGTCCCCCTTTGTGCTGATTAGACTCTTTTAGAGAATCAACTCTCTGCAACGGCTCTCAACGTCACAGCACACAACTGCCTGCAACTAGCCATTTCACTTACGGACAGTCGCTGCAATCAGAATTATCCCAAGGCTAAATGTAGTTAAATATGTCAAGAATATGTTATGGTTTAAAATGTTATGAGACAGTGGGCGTATATAATGTTCTCATATGTTACATGCAGGTGACATTCTCTACCCATTTTTCAACTATTTTTTAAAAATACATTCTTTTACTACCTCAATTTTAGTTAAACATTTTTATAAATGTCTTAGTTACGTCTTTCTCTGGTAGATACAAGAAACAAGGATATAAACTAAACTTAATTGATAGTAAAATCTTTTAAAAGGGGGTTGCTATGTCAGCAAATGAAAATTCCGTTTTCTTTGCATGCCCAGGATCAGGAAAAACAAATGTCCCACTTGAGGGCTGTATAAATATTTTAAAGTTGAAAGCCATTACAAGGAATATCTCAGAAAAGACTAAATCCACAAAAAACAAGGGTGTGTTTTAATGAGATTTAGATTTTTTATTTAGTAAGATTTTGTCTCTCTCTTAAGATTTACCAATTATGCCAAAGTTACCTAGAATGAAGAGGTTTTATGAGGCTTACTCCCCTCCAAAATAAACGTATACATTTTATTTTCATAGAAATGTTCTAAGCGTGTGGTATTTCAATCAAAATATAGGACGTATTTTTGAGAAAGTCAACATTTCAAACATGTTTCCAATTAAAGGATATTTTCGGTGTAGGGATTTTTCTCGAAAGTCCTGTGGTCATATTCTTGTCCATTACTGAACTTAAAATCAAGTTTGGTTTTTAATACAATGTTCTTTTTTATAACTATGGTGTTTACAGACACATACACACAAATGCACGCGCGCGTATCTTTTTCTGAAGATGTTCTTTTTCATTAAGGGGACCGCAATATGGGTATTTTCAGTGAAATCGCGGTATCGATTTTTTTGTGAAATTAAATATTTAAATTCCAAAGCAATTGCGAAAAAATAAATTTAGTATTCAAAAGGAAAACATTCATAAATGAACAGCAATACTTTTAAAGATAACTTACGCTAGCCCGTGAAGTCATCATTAATAACCAACAATGAGAAAGATTCAAATATTAAACAACAAATTTAATAAGCAACTTCAGCCCCGCCGCGGTAGTGTGGGGGTAGTGTGTCTGCCTCCCATTCAAGAGGTTTCGTGTTCCAATTTCACTTAGAGTGACCTACCCGGTTAAGGCTTTTTTGAGTTTCCCCTTATCCTGAGAAGACAAATGTTGAGTAACTCTAAGCTCCATGGACTGCAAGTTCATTTGAGCAACAATTCACCAATCTCATTCATCGTCCGAAATGACCAACCATGTTAAAATACTTTAAACTACATAAAAAAGAAAAGGAAGGGAAATGTTGGATGTGAAAGGTAGAAGCGTACTGAAAAATCAAAATCATAGCCGGGATTTGAACCCAATTTTTTTTTTTACTTGAATATAGATAATGTATGCAAATCCTAACCCTGGCAATTTCATAAGGCCTTTACCGTTGTCAGTAACAGTAATAATCCAAAACAGTTATCAATTTATATCAGTCTTTCTCTTTACAAACACCTGAAATGAGTCACCAGATCAAGCACATTTCTCTCCAAGCTTTATGTTTCTAACCTTTATTTGCATATTCTGCCCCTCGACAGTCCCATTTTGCGGTTTGCTTTCAATTAATGGACTAAATCGCACTTCGAAATCCAACTCAGTTGCTCTGCTGTTGTCAAGTTGACCATGTGAAAGCTTACATTCATCTGACAAATCCTTCAATTGCTCTGAAATAGTGTGCCGTAGTTAATTATACGGTTTCTGCTGTTACGCTTGCTGTACAAAAGTTGTTATATGAAGAGCCTATGGTTCTAAAGTTGATGTCATGGTGCAAACAATGTAAAGGTGTAGGACAAGCGCTGCTTATTTTCGTTCGTCTGCGCAATGACGTCAGCGTGACTGCAAGGAGAGGGACATAGCTGCTTGTTTGTTTGTTTCTGATTGCGCTGAGGATAATTAAAGTGTAAAGCGATAGCCTGAATGCTTCGTTTATTCGAAATAACATAACAAATTTAAACAATACAAATCGTGGACAATAATGATTGTCTTATTCAAAAAAATAATTTCTATTGTAAGCTGGAGCAGATCTAGATCCTGTTGCACTAAGATGCTTGTACTTTTGAAAGGCAATTATTCATTCCCAACACCATTATACACTTAAGCTTAACAATTGTAATAAACAATAATATTTATGACTTAAAATAATAGTACAAACAATTTTAATAAAGTAGTATTAATTGCATACTTGTGTGTGTGCTTGACAGTATTTTATCCGACGTGACGTTTTAAAAAAACATTTTAAAAACATTAATATCCTCCAACACGATAACAAAATGTTTTGCGCAAGCGTTCCCTATAATAAAATACTCCAATAGAATTCCTGAATCATGACTTAAAATTAGTCGGGGGTATTCTATCCCATTCTGTAAAAGTGTATGATATAACAGTGTATAGAAATGTGCATATAACGTCAATATTGCTTTCAACCTTAATAACAAAATAATGGTTCGTAAAACTATGGTTAATGCTTGTTTGAATGAGCGAGTGAACAGTGGTTTTTAACATTAAGCATTATTCAACTATACGAATCAATAAAATATACTAATGCTTATATGCATTTTTATTTTTGTTCTCGTGATTACACAGGAACAGAAAATATCGGGTTTCATTCAAAATTGAATCTGCAGTTTTAATATATTTAGGTCCCTTGATTAATAAGAAGCATCTCTAGGGCATATTAACTGGAAAAAACCTCTCCCTTCCTCTCTCTCTCCCTCTATCTCTCTAATATCTTGATAAACGACGAAAGAATTTCAAATTCTATAATATTTAAAGCAGGAATTTAAGAATTTAAATAGATAATCTATTTTTAATGGTTTAATACGAGTACAAGTAATCGTTTCTTAATACAGCAATCACGATTACTGTTTCTTATAATACAGAATGGAAAGTGCAATAAATATATATTTTTTCAAAGTAATTTATGGGCGCGCCATGGCCGAGTGGTTACACCATTCACCTCTCATCAGATGGCCCGCATGTGAGATTTATGGTGGACAAAGTGACTCAGATGCGGGCTTTCTCCGGGTTCTCCGGTTTCTCCCGCCATCTCACCGGTGCTCCATCTTCATTCCATATATCATCAGTGACTTCACCTGCGGTGCCATTTGTAGTAAAAGCGGGCGTTAAACACTATAAAAAAGTAAATTATAACTTGATATGGATGTTTATCAACTCGAAGAAGTTAATCATTTTTTTTAATTTTGATATCTAAAGTGTTTTAAAGGAGAGTTGAGCTGCTAATTGGGATCCATCGTTTTAAGCTCGACCCGGATCACAGATGGATCGACCCAATTTCAAGATGGAAAGATGGACCAGTGTCAACAGCAATTATAACAATGTTAGTACTCGTTATAGTGCATGTTATTAGTACTCTTAATTATGTAACACGATAGATTTAGAGTGCAAAACTACCCTGTGTAGTAAACAGCCCGCGGAGCATGCATCATGTACAATAACCTTTGAAGGCGATCTAAGGCACTAAGAAAATATGGACACTGAACGTTCTTCCCTCATGTAGTTTTGTTTGTCGCTAACATGGTCAATAGTTTGTGTCTAAATGTTTGATCTTGGGAATAGTAATACCAATTATAAGGTATACAACGGAGGGAAGCACTATATACTGGACGTACGAAAGATCTATTGTAACTATTATCCCTTATGAGGAAGGGATGGAGTGAGTAAACCATATGAGACTAAATGCCACAGATACACTACCACAGATGTACGGAGGACCCTAACAGTTGCTGGCGCGAAGATCTGTCCCACTACTGGAACTGTTCAGATTAAGCTATAAAGCACTCGTTCAACCAACCAAATCAATAGTGGCGAAACATATCTAAGAAACTAAAATCACACCTGAAACGTTAGAAAGAAACGGAATGAAAGAGAAACATGAAAAGTGAATCGGTAGATGAAAAAACACCCCAATATCGTTTACCACATGAAGAAACAATGAAAAACCCAAAGTATTTTGATCAAGTTCAATTACTGTATTTTCGCTAAAAAGCTGTGTACGTCAATGTTTAAGTTTATAATGGATTATAAATGTAAGTTTTTCAGTAAGATAGACATATAAATGAAAGTGGAATTTCACTCTTCAGTTGAACCATTTGGTCAATATTTTATAGAAACACTTCAACGCGATAAACAGTAGCTGTGTTCTTCTTCAAAGGCAAAACAAAGAAATGGGTAAAATGGTGGCAATATGTGACTCAGATGTTTATTTCATCAAGGTTGCTGCCTAGAAAGTGCACCAGGGTACATAATCAAGACAGTGGAAGTACACATTGTCAGATAGATTGAAACAACTCAAGCGTACGAACCAAGAGCGCACCACAAACAACTGTTAAATATTTCATGAACATCGGCCCTTCCCCAGAAATCCACCCGTGCTGCCATCTCTTGGATGTTACTTCAAGTGCTCTTCTGTCCCTGGAGAAACGAGTTTGAAAAACACTTGGAAAACATTCTGAAGCAAGAGGACGTCAGATTACAGTTCTTTGTGAGAAAGCGTTCCTAAGTCCGTTCCATTCTAGAAGCATTTTGTTATTTACAAGTTTCGCGGACAAACATGTTGCTTTTAGTTGCCCCAGACTGATGCAGCATCAGTTTTTCTCATTCTAGCAAATGCCTTGAACTGAAGACAATATCTCAGTCTGAAGTTATAAAAATTGTAAATAGTTCAAAACTAAAGCTGATCTCTTATAACCAGAAACAAAACAACTTCCTGGATAATTCTGAACCAAATATTAAACTGTTTGCAAACTAAAATAGTGAAAAGATGACAACAGACAATGGAATATTTGCAACTGTGCAGCTGATCCTTATTTTATAACTTTTACTTAAAACAATACTGGGGTTGAATTTTAAACCTATATTTCGTTGTTTTAATATTTTGCTGTGTACCTACGTCGTTTCAAATTAAATAATACCTATAGAAATCATGAACTGAATTAAACAAGTAAAACTTGAAATCAAGTTTAATACAAAGTATGTTACAAAATTAAACATATCAAGTGCTCTGATTTAAAATAAAAATGTCTTGGTTTGATTGAAAGTACTCCTGTCTGTTGAAAATATATTCTAATTAGAAATTAATTCTAAATTGGTTATTTTAATAATAGCTATTTATGTATCAAGGACCTAAAAAGTATTTAGCGGAAGACATCCAAGTTCCTTGTTGGATCAGTAGACAAATTCTGAGTACGGGATTGTCACTAAAGCTTTGCCGCACCTGGTGCTTACAAGGGTTTTTGATAAAATCTCTCTACATTACAATAAATTTAAATTTGCATGTTTTCCTAAGGCCTATATAAAAGTCAGTAAATACATGTATGTATGTATGTATGTATGTATGTATGTATGTATGTATGTATGTATGTATGTATGTATGTATGTATGTATGTATGTATGTATGTATATATGCATGTATGCATGCATGCATGCATGTATGCATGTATGTATGTATGTATGTATGTATGTATGTATGTATGTATGTATGTATGTATGTATGTATGTATGTATGTATGTATGTATGTATGTATGTATGTATGTATGTATGTATGTATGTATGTATGTATGTATGTATGTATGTATGTATGTATGTATGTATGTATGTATGTATGTATGTAAGAAAAGGTGCCTCTCCAAATAAGAAGCAACGCGTAGTTTTTGCATGACGCTCTAGCTCATTTTGTCTCATTGTTGGAGATGCACTGGTTGGTGTCTAGCATGACAAATGGATGGGTAAATGAGGACCAGTTCTATGGCCTGGAAGTTCCCTGACCTCAAACCTTTGGATTTTTATCTTTTGGAGCACTTTAAACCATCGGTTTATGCAGCAACATCCTAGACGAAGAAACTCTTAAAGTGCCTGTTATGTAAGCCTGCGAATCACTTGACACCGACTGGAAGTATTTGATATTCCGTGCTTCGACGAGTGCATGCCTGTCTAGAGAAGGCATTTGGATCATTTTCTATAAGTGTGTTTCTATGGAATGCCCTCTAACAAGCTGACAACGTCAAATTAGAATAAAACTTTACTGTTAAATGCTTTGATTAATAGCATTTTGAAACCCAATAAATCGAGAACGAAGGGTTTTGGGACATGTGTTTACATGAAAATGTTTTCTTCTTTTGAAGGAACCGATTTCCTAACTTTGTAAAAGTATTTTTGAATTAACCTGTATTTCAGGGAGTTTTAGTAGGAGAATATGCATATATCTAGGAAATGAGAAAACACTGCCAAACTATTATTGTCGATAATGTACCCTTACTCCTCTCCCATTCATTACTAAGCAAATTGGATTAACTACCTATTTGTGTGTGTTGTCTAATAATTTCCAATTCTGTCCAAAGAAACCCATGGTTATTGGATAAATACGAGAATATATACATACATCTTTGCATTAGATATCGTTAATTATTCTAAGAATAAACTGTCAAACCACGGACAAGGGCGGGTGTTTCAGCTAGAATATTATATATTCAGTTTCAAAAAATGCAAAAATAAGAATATCAGTTTATAGCAAACAAGCGGTATAAAAATCCTTTAAATAAATTTGGCTCTATCTTTTTTTTTTTTTTTTTTTGAGGGGGGAGAAGCAGTCTTTTTTCCCCCTTTACCTACACCACACCTAACATATGTCTTAATTAATTTTTTAATAATTATTGTACACTAACAAGTTACCAACAAAGCAAATCAAAGAGTAAATAAAACATGCATATACAATTTAAAATTGTGATTCTACTTTAAATGACAATAATATTAATGTTTATAGGCTACGGATTTAATTTAAAAGCACGCTAATATAAATCATTTTTCAAAAGCTTTGTCTGGTAAAGTAAAAATATGTGTCTTTATCCCGAGGAAATTTTACTCCTAGCCAGAAGCATTGAATGGAACGGGCTGCACTGATTTTGTTTAAAACGCTGCTAAAGGTTGCCATGACCACTTTAATGACCTAATCTACTGAAGTACTATTTGCGGTACATCAACAGTGTAACAGAATTTACCTTAGAAATCATATATTAAAAGTATTTTATATTAAAATTAATTGAATTTTAAAACGTTACTAACTGTATTAAACGCATTTTAAAATGTTGTTTTTAAATGTAGCATTGAAGTGCTACATTTAGGTTTGTGAACATTTTATTCTTTAATCTTTCATTACTCTGCTGAATAATCTCCGAAAGTTCAGCCAAAAGTGTCGATCATAGACTACGTAAACATAGTCTAACGGATTTGGGTGGATATATTCACACGTATAACTGTAATATCGCTATAAATATAAAGAAACGTAATTTGACTCCAAGAGGAATACCTATAACGATACAACCCAAGCCTAAAAGCATTCAAGTAAGTGCTCTTTGCTTGAACAATACATAAAATAAATAATTATAGCAATTAATCCTTTATCACAAAATGTAATGTCTTTTACTCTTATTTTGCTATATTAATTATTCGTAACGGAATATTACACAATATAGCATATAAACATCAGGAGGGATGACATAGGGATACATTGATAGACACATATGATCTGTGACTAAAAAACTCAAACTTTGAACTTTAGCAAACATTAATTTGAATAATGACACTGATAAATACATATGAATACAATATAATTCAGTCCTTTTTTATATTCTAAAATAATCAAAGCATTAAAACAGCAATCATTGCTATTATTATAAGGCGTACTCCATCTGGGAAGAGCTCTATCAGCAAGGGCATTGTTTTTACTTCAACTTGGACATGAAGAATCAACACAGTTAGCTGTGTAGTCATTAGCGTGCTCATTTGGCAATTTGTGTATGCGTGCTTTCAAGATAATTTTAGAAAAAATAGTGAATGCTATTATTGCTATTGCTGAACTCATATATGAGCTTTGTTGCAAGATCAGAAATTAGGAAAATGTTATATTTTCTATGGTTAATTATTTACTTTGTCTATTTCGTTAATGACACGTGATCGTAGGAAGTGGCCTATCCAACACATTGGTGCGTAAAATTCTAACCAATCGGAACTCATCATCTTTGTATTTTAATCGCTTTTTATCACACCCACCTGGAATTTTTTTTTCTAAATTGATCGCACGCACGTGTATTTGTTTTCTCTCTGAATATCAGTGTGCAATAATATACCAGTACATAATGGCGGAAGTTGCAATAGACATATTAATTGCAATCACGCTTTACTAAGCCAAAATAATATAATGTAGCAATACATAGAGATCTGAAATATATGATATGAAATCAAGTTGCAGTGATTTCGGTGCAAATATACGTCAACGCAAATGGGATTTTAGGAATATTATTCTTCGTGTCCATATAGGCTATTCATTGTTATTTTATTCACAAAATAGTCTTGTTAAATACAACTTGAGCTACAACTTTTCTCTAGATAAAAGTTGGAGATCTCGTTATATTACTCATGATAAATTGCAAATAACTATGTACTCATAGAGTATCATCAGATTTTACTCCAATACTTGGAATTGTTTCCAAGTGAATTACGATTTCTGATCTAATTACAATCCGTGTTAATACCTTTAAAATGAGGCAAATTAAATGAATGTCATAATCATAAGAGACCTATAATAAAACGATGGTCTAGGACTCCTTCCTGTGCAATCCCCGTAAGATCGTCGGTTTATTCCTTTATCATGCTGTTTCAGAATCATATACTGATATGTACGAGGCAGAATACAAAGCTTCGCGTTGCTATTCTCATCCCAAATCTCACCCACTCTCGTTTGTCTTCTATGATCAATAATAAGACATTTTTCCTATGGTGCTGATGCTATGTGTAGTCCTATATTTTAGGTGTAATAAGGTATGGCAAAATTAGCAATGACTTCTGAAGCTAACCGCTCACAAACGTAGGCTTAGTCACATTACGGACAGCTGGCATATAGTATAATTTTGTTCTGCAAATACTGTATAGCGTTGAAGAGTTGAATTAGGCATCTGTATATATTATTATATCGCAGTCCACTTCCCCTGCTTAATGCTTTTACACAATAGCCAATAATTTTAAATGCTAACAAAATCAGATATGCCACAGCTCCATTACAACTCATTTATTATATTAATGTTTACCTTCCCATCAAGTACTATTGTTTCGTACATAGCAAGTGAGGAAGGTATTGCAAATTACCCTAAAAATTCGATACCTCATCGAAAAAGCCGAAAATTGACGATGCTTGTATTTAAAAAACAGCAAACGATATCTAAGTTTGTGTGTGTGTGTGTGTGTGTGTGTGTGTGTGTGTGTGTGTGTGTGTGTGTGTCCCTGTCAGCTGCGAAAATGAAAAGTCGTTAAATACAGTGACTCCTAGGTAACTTTGATGGAACAACTGCCACCCGCCGATCCGGGGTCCGGCGCGACAAATCCCGATCCCGCGCGCTGCGAGCGTTCGGTAGTAACCGTGCATTTCGGTCTTCTTCTGCTGTAAGTCACACACACACAACAAACACACACACACACACACACAGTGACAGGGCGGACCCAAATAGTTGTAAATTTGAAACAATTATTGTGCTCTCATGCGCATGACGTCACACAGCATCATTTCGCTTCACCGCGTAGTGTACTAGCAGCATCGTGCAGCATATAGAATACGTAATTGTTTCTTGGGTTTAAATGTGACATTATTGATAAGATTGTTGTTCGGTCATAATCAGAGCTTTCTTATATTTAGCTGTGCGTAGATAATCGTTATAATCAGATTATTCGTTAATAATCAGAAGTGGTTATGTTTTAAGTGTGCGTTTAGTTGATTCTTGTGGGGAGACTGTTCAAGTTTTAATTTGCGTGTTTTCTTTGTTTCTTCTTGTGTGGTTGGTTACATCGAAAGTTTATAAACAAACGAACTTCTTTTCCGGATTGCATTAAAAATCTTAGTTTTCATAGTAGGTGAATATGCACTTAGATCTTTTCATTATTTAAAAAAAAAAAAAAAAAAACATAACTCAGGTATTTAAGAATTCAACCATATTTACAATAGAGTGTGTTCATATAATATATAAATAATGTAATTTTCTAAACACTTATTTTACTTTAAGCATACCCATTTCCATTTTTGCCTGTAAAAGATAATATACTAATAGATAGTATGCAGCACGCTTCCATAAAATTTTGTTCAGAATAACTGATCATAATATGTCACTAATAGCATTTAAGACCTTATATTTCATTTGATAACCTCTGTAAGATCTTTCTTTAAAAATGTAATTTATGGACTTATTCCAAAATATGTTGCAATGATGGAATTTAAAATTAATTTTCATTTAAGTGTCGATGTCATTTTTTGATTGCGCCCTAAACTGTCCTGATGTTGTTTCTGAATCGTAACTGTAACGTCCCGATTTCGGATCTCTTGTTAAGGGTCAAATACATTTAAGATCCAAGAACACGGGGCTCATGATACAACATAAAATTCCGGATTTTAATGCATATATTGTAAAACTATATGTGAGAAAAACGGTATCTTTACTCTAAATGCAATTAATTCTAAGTCAGGGTGTCAAAAGATAGCAACAGCCCAGAAGAGGATGTCTGGTCAGTTTAAGGTATCCTCCGCGCTACAAGCAAAATAAAGGAACACAGCAAAGTGAAGTGATAGTTTTTTTTTTTTTTTTTTGTTTTTTTTTGTCTTGAAAGTTAAATTACGAATATATTGCTTGGATTATAAGCAGATGTTAACGTAAAATATTTTTTTCTCACGTTGTGATACAACGTTTATAATCAATCAGTACATTACATAATGATAAGGCTGTGTATTATTTTATTGTGATTATATCGATATAAATTATACATATAAAGAGAAGTTAACACTAAATACATTTTTCCCACGTGGTGATAACTGCGATACTCCTAGGCAATCAGCATATTACATTATCAAAAACGTAACATTATTTTATTTTGATGTTATCAATATAAATCATATAAGTATATATTAACATTAAATACATTTTTCTCACGTTGTGATATTATGATATTCCTATTCAATCAGCAATTACACTATCAGAAAGCTGGATATTATTTTATTTTGTTTTTCTGAATATTGACATTCTGACAGGGTATTTATTATATCACCCATATTATTTATTTATTTTAATTAGAGTGAACATTGTATTATTACATTGACAGCGCTGCCACCGGGCCATGCCCTAAGCAGTGAAATAAAGTATCTGTCTATCTGTAAATTTTATAAATAGATGTTAACATTAAATTAATTTTTCTCACGTTGTGATAATTACGATATGCCTCGGCAATCAATATATTATGCATGTTTTCAGAAAGCTGTATACCTTTATTTTGTTTTTATCAATATAAATCATATAAGTAGATGTTAACATTAAATACATTTTTCTCACGTTGATATTAGATATTCTTAGGCAATCAGCATATATTATACTATCAGCAAGCGCCACATTATTTTATTGTGTTTTTCTAGATATAAATGATATAAAGAGACGTTAACGTTAAAGACAGTTTTCTCAGGTTGTGGTAATTACGATATTCTTAGGCAATCAGCATATCAGATCATCAGAAACCTGCATATTATTTTTATGTTTTCGCTGTTGCAATTTACTTTGCAAGAATGTTTTATGGATAAAAGATATAAGTAGATGTAAACATTAACTACATCTTTCTCAAGTTTTGTAATTACATATTCTCTATAAACATCATATTACATTCTCAGAAACCTGTATACCATTTTTATTTTCTTATTTAATTTGTTAATTTACAGTGCAATAATGCTTTCATTAATGACAAATTGTATATTTCAAAGCGCACTGTCTGTGTGCTATCGTGTCCCTTAACGAAATCGGAGCCGTCTTGGAACGTAATCCTAAGAAGTCTTTGAGGCGTTAAGGAAAACAGATAGGAATTTCGAGAGCATCAGCTCATTGAGCAACGAAATTACTCAAATTAAGGCGCTATGTTATTATAGTATCTCAGCAATTACAACCTATAAATTATATTAAAAAATCGCTGCTGTAATTGGATGTTAGAAAAAAGTGAGAAGTGAAAAAATTGATCCAAGGCAGCACCAATTTCGTCAAGGTTTCCCTCAGTAAGAACCTGACAAGTTCATTGCCTTTTCTTGTTATTCACAAAACTTGTTTTGTTACATCGATCCACGAGTTGCAATATTGTATTCCAACATGGAGGTGGTCTGTTAGGAACTTTAAGTTTAAATGTTGGATATTTAAATGACAAACAAAATGTAGATCTTGGATTTTCTGGAAATAACCTATGGAACCCCCTTCATTCTAAATAACGTTTGTGCAGATAAGCCGAACGATAGGGACAATAGATTACTGCACAAAAAATGTACATCTCGTTACAGTAAAAACTGCATGTCCAATAAAAATGGTTTTCGTCTTCACATTTCCGAGGTATTCTGTTATTTGCTGAATGTTTAAGTAATTATACTTATTTCAAGTGGTAATTCACTATTTGTTTTATTTTATCTAGCACGTATGTAGAACAGTAGGCAAAAGTGGTACTACATTTCATCCAAAAATTTTATACTAAGCGCATCTTTTGGTCATATACATATTTTGAGTTATCCTGAATCCTCAAAAAAATATTTTTAACAAAACGTACGTGAGTGTGAGAGTGTGTGTCTGTCAGCATAATTCAAAAACGAAAATTCGATTAAATACATAACTGGGTATTTAAGGGGAGTTGTAATAAGATTTTCATAATTTTTTTTCATGTTTTAATTGCATATAAATATTTGGAATCTCCCGCTCATTTTGGTGTAACTTTCATAGAGGTAGGCTATTTGTAAACAGTTTAAAAGTATTGTTGAAAATAATTCTGCGTACTAGTTTTTTAGAACATTTTGATGCACTCACTTGGTAAAACATCAATAACTATGTAAATGTTAATGTTAGAAAAGAAATATTTCTCATATTTTGAGTGAAAAGTTGTACTTTAGCTATTCGTAGCATTGGCATCCTGCTTATATTTTCTTAATGTGAGAGTATTGCAAAGTTGTGTTTGGAAAATTAGACTACATTTTTTTTTAATTTTATGTTTGAAAACAATTTATGAAGAAATAATTGCCTCATTATTTCGGAAACTAATTGACACTAAGAGCTGAAATGTTTACTACATATTTGCACTTAAATAGGCTTTATTTTAACGAAAAAAATTTTATGTATATGGATTAGTTGTTTTCTAAAAATTTAAAAATAATTTTTCAATAAAATTTTAAGAGCTTTAAATACTCATAGCTTTCCATCTAATGAACAGAAGTATTCCATTTTCATCAATCAACAATAAAGCTATTGCTGAATATAGCTTGAAAGTTTTAGCTCATTGTCTTAAATAGTTGCTGAGATAATGGGTCATACTTTAACATTGGCAAGATAGGGCATTTAGCTCCCCTTAAGGTTAGAGATACACAAAAACTTGTTCCGCAAAAAAATGTATAAATCGTTAAAACAAACAATGTATATCCATTAACCATTTCCGATGTATTCTCTGTTATTCGTTTCAATTTTAAAATACTTAACAGTTTTCTTAATTCCTCATCCGTTTCATATCACCTTTGTTTTATTTCTGGCCATAGAAAGGAAACCTAATTGCAATGACAATCGCATAGAGACAGCTTTTAAAACTTTGACCATCGCTTTAACCTTATGTATTCTCTTATCTTCCTTCTACTTATATGGAATTAAGTAATGAGACCATCTCTGGTACAGTTTAGCTTGATTATCATTATTTAAATAAAAGAATAATCTTAATTAGGAATAGATTATTTGCAGAATAGAGAGAGATTCCAGTCCCTAATGTTAAAATAAGAATACTGCATATACAATTACAAAAATAGTTATTGCCGGTTACTTATAGTGAAATAAAGACTGTTTAGTTAACCCCCAATCTAATAGGTGACTTTATTCTCTTAAAAATAGAAGTTCTGTAATTGAAGTGGAAAACATATTCACCTTTTCAGTCTGTTTGCACTGTTCCTATGTCTGAGATCACGGACTCTAATACAAATTTAGGAACTCCTCCCAATGATCGAGTATGCTTTACCATTTCCGCTGATATGCAGAAACAGTAGAACGCAGATCACTCGCACTATCACCGCCACTGTGCGGTGTTTACTTGAGTTCGCAACGGTGAGCTCTGCAATTCTTTAAATGACGAAGGGTTATCTGCTAAGGTGAAATACGGCGCTCTTGAGCCACCTGGCTATACCTCTTCGGCAGGTAGCATCATAGATTATATATTTTGAAATTATTGACCTCCTTAAATGTTGTAGCTTACTCAGTTATATTCATTAGCGACGAAGAGCTCCAGTATCGTAATTGAAACAGACTGTAATATTATGCTTGAACAACAGCGTAGTGTTTGATCATTTTCATTTATTTACCAACAGTATCAGTCAATGCCAATTTCACTACAGATTTTGCTGACATAGACGACTATATGGAACGTCACAAAGCTTCGCATAATCTTGCTCATAGAGTCACTGGTGATTTAGGCATGGCGCATAATTTGACTGCAGATCGGAAAACACGTTATAGCATGTGAAAAGCTGTCAAAAATTGCGTGACGTAATTTATGAATGGCCCGTGGAAGTGGCTGCAACACAGTTGCTCTGAATGCGATGGTGAAGCCGGTTCATTATGATACAGTACAGCAGTCACGTGACAACAGTTGATTAGCTCCGGACGGCCGCCCCCTGCAATCAACACTAATTAACTCGCCGTCATTGTGAGTCACCGACAAAACCTCTATTACAACCTGCAGGCCTCCGATGGAGAGAAGATAGTGCAGAAAGCGTTTTATCTTTCCAATTGTGAGCCCAGCTCTCACAAAGGGAAAATAAAGATGCTGTCCACAAAATAGCGTTAACGATATCGTGACAAAGTGAATGAAACTTTTCGAAGTGCCGGCACACAAATTATTACAACCATTTTATGAAAATCTTTACTGGAGTGTTTCATTTACCTTTTAGTTACTGGGAAATGGCAGATGAACCATTCCCTAGGTTCGGTGTAGACTTAAGTAAAATTGTGCTTTAATGATCTGATTTGCATTCAAAGAATTTAGGAATGTTACATAACGTAACATAGGTAAATATATACTATATATTACACATTTCGAACAAAAACTTTTCCTGATATTTTGTTCCGCTAAAACCATAAATCTTTATCATTTAGTGCCTTTACTTGATGGCGTTAAGAAGAGGATATTATAGAGCTAATATGGTACTAGTTGGAACTATCTAAATTAACAAAAGTTAAAGTGTTTCATTCACTCATTACACAATAACTATTCATACGAAAGCATAGTCTTCTATCTACTTCATGATTTGAAATGAACATTTACATTAACAGTGCTATTATGTATTTTCCAATAGCTACAAAAGGAATAAGGTAATACACTAGGTTTATTGATACCTAAATCTTTGAAGAGATTTTCGTTGCATGCTCTGGAGTAAAATCAAATAAAAACCAATAACGACTTCCGATTTGAGAAAAGTATAAGTATACACATTTAAATTAATAGTTAAAATATCTGAAACAGTTAACTACTTAAAACAATATAATTTACATAAGTTATGGGCTTTAAAGAGAACTAACACTATTTTATGCGTTTTAGCATAAGCAAAATTTATCCAGAATGAAAAAAAAACTCTATTCCCAGAAAATGAAAGATAATATCATGAAAACTTTCTAAACCTATACTATTTTAATCAAATTTCGTATAACCATTTTAATACAATTAAATTTGTATTAAAATGATTGAAAATGGTAAATTGAGGCAAAGGGAGATTCCGTATCCTTAGAAGATGCAGAACCTAACGGATATTTGGTTTTTGAGTTATGTTATACACAGATAAACATAAACACCGAAACGTTTTCTAAAAATCTGATATGTTCCATTAATATGACTTTCTCTAACTATTCTGCAACAATTGTACTTACAACAGCGTAGTTTTCCATCTATTGTATTCTAATTATTACCTTATTATTACCTTATTAAATAAGGTAAAGCCATAGTTAACTCTTTTAAAAGCTGTTTACTGTGTGATTACTTTGAATTTCCGTTCTCTTTGTATAGCCAGAGTAAAGCAAAAAAAAAATAAAAACAAAAAAAACATGACCACCTATTTAAAAAAAAAAGTATAAGTATTGTAAAATTTAAATAAATAAGAAGGAAAATCTCGCAAAGAGTTAACTTCAAAAAACATGTACCTATATCTAAGTAATCCCCGTTTTGTGATACATTCACATGGCCTTTTCTACCCATTGTTTGGTGAACTATTCATTAATAAGCGCATTCTTCTATTTCACATTAATCGAGATAATATCTGTAGAACACTTTTATTACATTTTTCCTTGGGGATACATTGAATTGGGGAACTGCAGTAGGCTTAAGCGATGCCAAATCGCTAAAGAGCTGGTCGATCATTGAAACTTGTTATCTTTGCTTGACCAGCAGTAAGAAATTCGAATAAGGAGTTTTCATTTGAGAAAAGTATAACTAAGGGAAAATTGAAACCAACAATAAGGTAAAGGTTAACTTCACAAAAATTTCAATTGTATTCTTGATGAGATCTACTTTTTTGTATAGTAAGACATGTCTGTCTGTCTCTTATAGGAATCGAACCCAACACCTACGAGTAAGTCAACTTGCTGACCAGTCAACCATGGTCCACTGCTCGTTATTGTTGTGTATACGTGGTATAAATGTCAGTAAATATATCTTAAGCTCTCTAGATTTTCAAAATTTCACAAATGCATTCCCTTAAATTGTTTATCAAGTTCTTTCTTCGCAGTGGTGGGGCTCTCGTTCTGTGACAATGTTCAGTTTGTAATGCGGGAACGGAAAGCAACCCAACACGCAGGCCACCGACTCCATTTAGCCTGTCTAGAAGAGAATATTTCTTATTTTTAGAAAGTACCGTACATTGATTATGTTATAGGTGTTTTATTACGCTTCAATTATCAAATACTTTGAGGTGAATTTGTTAGATATCAATTATTTACCAAGAAGGTTGTTAATATTCACTGCTATGAATGCGAGTTTCCTTTCTATGAATTATGTTGGATACCAATTAATTACCAAGATATTGTTCGTATTCATTGCTGTAAATATGATCGATAAACACTACTTATTGTTTTACTGCTAGTACTATAACTAGCATATATTTTGCAATTATTTATGTTGAGGCTCTCAAATCGATGAAAGAATATAGATGATCATATCAGAAATATAAGTACTAATGTAAGAGGTATTACAATAAAGCAATTATCCCATCATGAATCTATAATAGGTAATTAATCTATGAACGGTGGATTATTTATTTCAAACGAAAAATGTTGCATACTGCCACTGCAATGAATGAATTTCCGTGCATTTGATGGCACAGTGCATGATACATCTCTCTCTGTCTGCTTTAACTCAAAGAGTAACCAGTTGGTGACGCCTGCCCTTATGTAGGATTAAGAAATCGTGTTAAAATTATTAAGACTTACATTTTTAAAGCCTGTTCCAATAGATACCTCTGGAAACGCGCTGCTCTCAGTTATTATTTCTAGCTACTGAATGCCTTCAAATTAATATACCAGGTTTTATTATTATTATTATTATTATTAGTAGTAGTAGTAGTAGTAGTAGTAGTAGTAGTAGTAGTAGTAGTAGTAGTAGTAGTAGTAGTAGTAGTAGTAGCATTGTGGAGAATGAAATCATTACAGTTAGCTGTATGAACTTTGGAATATTGAAGTATAATATTTTCAGGAGAAGGTACAAAACTTCAATATTGTACATATTCCGCGACTGAAGATTCCGCATTTAAAATAGTTTGTGCATTGCTCCCTCTAGGTATTTAATTTTTTGATGTTAATTGAGCATTTGTCATTTAACAACCTGTATATATATATATATATATATATCATTTGATATAAATTACGAGGTTTCTTCCATATATTTGTTTATATTTCCTCGTCCGGAATGGCATTTTGTTGTTTATTCCAGTGCAAATAGTATTTTGAGCTAACAAGTTCTTCGATACCTTTCTCGCTCTCGATTCTTTTGATCTAGATGCCAGGGGGTAGCGTCTCGCATAACGCTATGCAAATTCCAGGATGTGCAATTCTATCGCACTATATGGCTTTCCGATTGCAAAAACAAAACACAATAGTAGCAACAGTGCGTTCCCTCATCTAGCTTACCATTTGAAACACGCCTATAATCCATTGTCAGACATTAACTTGTAAAAACAGCTGCTCGTGTTGCTTGAGGCCAAAATCCACACGCTTCATCCTCGATCTCTACAATTTAATTTATTTCCAGAATCTGTATAAACTTAACATTTAACGTTTGTAATACAACTTATTATTTTGTCCTATCCTACTTAGACCTGTACTCGTGTATCACTGGTGTCAGAGAATTTCCACACTTCCCCATCACGTTTGCAGTTTGCAACACACAAGCTTCGTCCAACCCAGTGGCGGAAATTGCTCTTAGCAATTACGAGATATATTCTACGAGAGCTGGTCGGGTATTTAGGTAAGAGTGGACCTTTCCATACTTTGTAGCATACGGATATGGTGTAATTTTGTATGTGTAAACACTAATCCAGCGTAGTTGCGCCGCAGTAAAGTGTGAGATTCGCATTCGGAAGGTCGCGGATTTGATCCCCGTCAACTGCGCTTTCCGACTTGAAATTTCTCGTGGTTCCCACTTCTCATTTCGGCGAATACTGGGTTTATTCCCCAAGACTTCCTTTCCATCATTACCCTTTCACGTAATTTCCTTGTCATCTTCTTTGTGTGTAAGTGTGTGTGTGTGTGTGTGTGTGTGTGTGTGTGTGTGTGTGTGAGCTGGTCTTCCGTCGTATAGGGGATGCATGCCAATCTCTGATTTACAAATGGGCGGGCTCAAACCCGGCGGAGGATGATGAATTTTTTCTGGCATGACTATCTTTGAAAGGAAATAAAGCTATGGTCCCATCCGAGATTTACGGCACGTAAAAGAACCTCAAACCCGAAAAAGAGCCTATAAGCAAAACTAACGGTTGTAATTAAGCCCAAAATAAAATGGGACGCTGAGAACCACATTAGTTAAACAGCTCCCATAAATACAAATTGATTTCAATTTCTGGGCTCGTGGCTTGTGTCTGTGCTGGTGGCGCGCTTGCATGCGCTTTGTGAATACTGTTCTCGGCGCTGTGGTGTTGTCCTCGCGGATGATTCTTCTAGCATTGACATCATCTTTCATACAGAATCTTACAACTAAAATAGCATCTTTACGGACATTTCCATGCTGAACCTCAATGAAATGTATATTAAGGATTCTTGAAAACTATACAAGTTATCATAATGAAAACTGTACCAATATAAAGCAATTTATTCTAATTCAGAAACCATAGTAATATCGTAACTTAGGTTAATAATTGCGAACTTGTTGATATTTCAATAGTAAACAAAAGTTGCAAAATGTTTCATTATGATAGCTTGTATAGTTTTCAAAAAGCCTTAATATATATTTCATTGAGATTCAGCATATAAATTGCCACTCTGTCTCTACCAAGTGTGATTAAAATTAACTTATATATGTTGCAATTAGTTACATATTTTACTTTTACTACACACAGCCTGAATTTGTGATAATTGGTTATTGTTTTATCTGTTTTGATTAATTATTAGTATACTAACATTAATCATAATTCCGCCACACGGTGCTAGAGAAAGTAACTTAATTTAAAGGTAATATTTTCGTTTCTTTCGTATTTCAATCACTATTACAGTCCTTGGCTGCCTGTGAACAAGCGGATGAACATACATTCTAAACGTCTACAATGATATTTCTCTTTGCTTTCAAACTCGAAGGGCGGTGAAGAATACAAAAGAAGCTGACCCTGCATAAAACAGAGTCAAAAGAGGGTGCGAAATTGACCACCCTCCCCCGCAATCGTGGCAAAACTCAATAACTGCAGTAACACAATGGGTTCTAATGTGCATTGCTCGACTGAGCACGAGATGAAGGGGAAGATTTCTTAACCACTTGAGATGACGTAACGCTCGTTTACAAGCTCCCCTAGGCCATCAACACATTCTTTCCTTGTAGTACAAAGCTAAAAGCTATTGCATTAGACGCATATAACTAATGAAAATAATCAGTGAACATTCTTGAAAGAAACGTACAAAGTGTTAGAGGCTTTCTTACCTGTTCATTGTAGAGAAAGACCCGGAGGCAAGTAGGAAGTGGATGTGCACATTTTATATTTCTACTCTTAATTTGTTGATTCATAAGAACCTTTAGATCGCGATTCAATATTTAGTATATACATCTATAGTACATGCATATTTACTATATATATCTATATATGCAACACAATACAAGTTTTACTTAATGTGTTTCATGCTATTTCCTTCTCTCTGTGGCTTTCCTAATTTAGATAAAGTATTGCATATTCAATAACAATTTTAGTAGTGCGTATATGTGTGTACCTTACGCAGGTATTTCACACTGTAGCTGTCGGCTTATTGTATATCAGGCCCTGGAGAAAGGATGAGGTGAGTGTAATTTCAGAGGGCGGCCGACATCCGGACAGGGAGAGAGCCATCGTGGAGGACCCCTAACACGTCACAAGCAGTACTCCATCTCAACGTGGGGAGCGCCAGAAGACAAACACTAACGCCATTCTACCCGCCGAGATATGCCTATTTCCATACCACAGTCACCTCCACAGGCCGCACCGTGCCCAAGTGGTCAGACCAATGGCCTCTCACCTAGACGGCCCGGGCTCGATCCCAAGCGACAGCATGTGAGATTTGTTGTGGACAAAACGGCGCAGGGGCAGGTTTTCTCCAGGTTCGCCCGCCATCACATTCCACCGGGGCTCCATCTTCATGAATCATCAGTGTCATCGCCTGCGGTGCCAGAGCAGTAAAAGCGGGCGTTAAACACTACCAAAAAGAGTAACCTCCACAAAATGAAGCCTCTGCCGCAGTCGTCATCGACGCTTACAATCCTCAGAGAAACCGTCTGGAATGAAATAAAGGGTCAGGAAATTTGGGGAAAATGAAGAACTCTCTCCAACATTCGCCCAGTGACCCGGAAAAAATCGAAAAACCCATGGGTCACAGATGCCGGCTGCGGGGAACTGATCCCACGACCTCCCGAATACCAGTCCCAGACGAAACGTCTAAGCTACCCAGCTTGGTAATATAAGTTTTATATCAAGTTAACACTGTACACCTCAGTATAAGACACAGCTGCGGTGCCATAGTAGTAAATTACACCTCAGTATAACACACGCCTGTATGAAATCGCCTGCGGTGCCATAGTAGTAAATTACACCTCAGTATAACACACAGCTGTATGAAATCGTCTGCGGTGACATAGTAGTAAAGTACACCTCAGTATCACACAGTTGTATGAAATCGCCTGCGGTGACATAGTAGTAAAGTACACCTCAGTATCATACAGTTGTATGAAATCGTCTGCGGTGACATAGTAGTAAAGTACACCTCAGTATCATACAGTTGTATGAAATCGTCTGCGGTGACATAGTAGTAAAGTACACCTCAGTATCATACAGCTGTATGAAATCGTCTGCGGTGACATAGTAGTAAAGTACACCTCAGTATCATACAGTTGTATGAAATCGCCTGCGGTGACATAGTAGTAAAGTACACCTCAGTATCACACAGCTGTATGAAATCGTCTGCGGTGCCATAGTAGTAAAGTACATCTCAGTATAACACAGCTGTATGAAATCGTCTGCGGTGCCATAGCAGTAAAGTACACCTCGGTATCACACACAGCTGTATGAAATCGCCTGCGGTGCCATAGTAGTAAAGTACACTTCAGTATAACACACGCCTGTATGAAATCGCCTGCGGTGCCATAGAAGTAAAGTACACCTCAGTATAACACACAGCTGTATGAAATCGCCTGCGGTGCCATAGTAGTAAAGTACACCTCAGTATAACACACAGCTGTATGAAATCGCCTGCGGTGCCATAGTAGTAAAGTACACTTCATATAACACACGCCTGTATGAAATCGCCTGCGGTGCCATAGAAGTAAAGTACACCTCAGTATAACACACAGCTGTATGAAATCGCCTGCGGTGCCATAGTACTAGTAAAGTACACCTCAGTATAACATACAGCTGTATGAAATCGCCTGCGGTGCCATAGTAGTAAAGTACACCTCGGTATCACACACAGCTGTATGAAATCGCCTGCGGTGCCATAGTAGTAAAGTACACCTCGGTATCACACACAGCTGTATGAAATCGCCTGCGTTGCCATAGTAGTAAAGTACACCTCAGTATCACACACGCCTGTATGAAATCGCCTGCGTTGCCATAGTAGTAAAGTACACCTCGGTATCACACACAGCTGTATGAAATCACCTGCAGTGCCATAGTAGTAAAGTACACCTCAGTATAACACACAGCTGTATGAAATCGCCTGCAGTGCCATAGTAGTAAAGTACACCTCAGTATAACACACAGCTGTATGAAATCGCCTGCGTTGCCATAGTAGTAAAGTACACCTCAGTATAACACACAGCTGTATGAAATCGCCTGCAGTGCCATAGTAGTAAAGTACACCTCAGTATAACACACAGCTGTATGAAATCGCCTGCGTTGTCATAGTAGTAAAGTACACCTCGGTATCACACACAGCTGTATGAAATCGCCTGCGGTGCCATAGTAGTAAAGTACACCTCAGTATAACATATGCCTGTATGAATTCGCCTGCGGTGGTACTAAAAGGGGGTGTTAAACTCTATTAAAAAACAAACCGTATGAAATAATGCTTTCTTAAGGTTATCCATTTTCTAAATATTCCACGTCTAATATTATCTTAGCTTTATAGCGTCATGAAAGATGCCTTGAATTTTCCGATTTTCATGTTCTATTTTTCTTCTTTCTTCTTTGCAAAAGCGAAGTTGTGGTGAATAATATAATTATACAGAAAAATGACTTCTGTTGAATGTTGCGCCCATGTGAATTTGTGATACAGAGAAAGTTTTGTATTTTACCTTTGATTGTTTTAGTTGTTCATGATTCTGCATTTATTCGTTTATTTTGCCAATAAAACACTTAAGATTTGAATTAAGTTTATTGGAACGCAAATTTAGTGGGGTTATTTCTTATAATTTTGAATAAACCGATTTGAAAGTATATACTTGAAAAAATGAACACATGCTATCTTATTGCTCAAGAGGCTCTGTAGCGATTATTGTGAAAATGTTTAATTACAAACACTTAACTCCAACTGAAGGAAAGCTTTCGCAACGGTTTATTACAGAATAGGGTGTAAAATGTGATAGGCTTGCCATTACAAATATTAAGAGTAAATGTTTAAAAACAGTAATTCCCTGCCCAATATTATTGTTACTTTATCTTTAGCTTTCATATATTCTGTTTACTACAGGAAACAATTTAATTTAAAACGCCTAAGACACCCGCAGCTATTATCTGTAGCACTTCCAGCTAGCTTATATAAATGGAGAGTAGAGGAGAGAAGAGAAATTGAAGAAAATTAATCCAAATTATTTAAATAAATTAAAATAACAATTTAATCTATATTTGAATATTACACTTGCCAATCATAATCCAATGGTAAACAAGTAAAATAAGGAGTTAAAAAGTATGTAATTTTATAATCTTCCTCAAAAAACTGCATAAATTATTAATCCTTACATTCCATAAATTATTATTCGAGTGTAAAACAGAAATTAAGAGAGGAGCTGGCAGAGGGATATCTTAGTGCAAAATAATAATAATAATAATAATAATAATAATAATAATAATAATAATAATAATCCTCTAAGTATCATCATGGTATCTCAGATCTCATTGCAGAAACTCTTTCTGTTTTTCTTGTACCACAAATATTTCACAAAGTAGGTTTGTTCTTGAAATAACATTTGACAAGCTGTTTTTTTTTTGTATGATATTTCTTCCTTTTTACTTACTCTGGCGCACATGAATTATGCACATAGTAAGTAGAGAATGTATTGCATTCCATCTAAAAATTTAATACCAAGATTTCTTCGGAAGTAGATAGTACATGTTTTGACACCTCCTGAATCCAAAGATCTGAATGTGTGTATGTGTATGTGCGTGTATGTGTCTGCCTGTCTGTGGACAACATAACCCAAAAACGAAAGGTTTGTTAAAAACCAAACCTGGTATTTAGATTCAGTATCTTCTTAGGATGCGACACGAAGATTTTCAGAAACATTCCATGCCTCATGTATCATATAGGGTATATTTTTCGAAACTTTTGGTTTTCTTAAAAATGGCTCTAACGAATGCGATTAAAATACCACTTGCTTAAGGTATTTCTATGATAAACGAATGTATATTATTATGTTCAATTTTTTAGAATAGTATCCTAAGGTCTCTTCATTCTGGATGGCTTTTGCATAACTGGTAAACTTTAAGGGATACAACAACACTTATAAATAAAATACAGATCTCATTTAAACACAAATTTATGTCATATTGTTTTGTAAAGTTAAGCGTTTTCGAGATATTCCTTGTTATTGCTTTTAATTACTTAAAATTTTCTCAAACGGGAATTATATTTGTTTTCATCTCTCGTTTGTTTTACTCCTGGTCATGCAAAGAGGACCGAATTTTAATTGCTTCGTACAGCGAACTGCTTTTTAAAAGATTTAACTATCGCTTTAGCTTAGTGTTTTACATAGTTTTCTTGCAGTTATAAGAAAGTATACAAGCATTTTTGCTAATGTTTAATATATTAATGTTTATCTCGTTTAGCAGGATGTAAACAAAGGAATAATACTTTGTGACAATAGTTTTTAGACAACGTCAGTGAACGGTACGCATCAGATTTTTACTTCAAACCGCACCACAAGCGGTGACATTGATACGTCAAATGAAATGATAACTAGGAAAGGAGATTTGTTAATGAAGCATTCCAGGTCAAAGTTCAGGATATTTCCCTAGCACTTTTAGTTATGAGAACTGAGAAAAACCTGGATTGAGCGAGTATGTTGGGGAATTGAACAAAAGACCTCCCTAACGAACACGAGCCTTAACGACCTCAGCTATTCGTGCCAGCTACATGTTACTTATAACTACCAGAATAAATAATCTTTTACTGAGATGCACCCCCCAAACATATATCGCAGCGGTATTACTTTGATTCTCAAGCAGCGAGTATTTTACAAAGCCGTCTAAAGCTCAATGAAGACCACACACTTTGTTCTGTGACTAAGATTCTTTTGAAATACTCTAGTACATGAAAGAGCATAACACAGAGCTAATTGTGGACGTGAAAGCAAGCCTAATGTAGGTCCTCCTAGCAGGCATCCATTAAGAAGCCTACAGAGGCATCAAAAGGCATTATATTTCTGGATGCAAGAGTGTTCATTAAAGCGAAAGAAACAAGCGAGTAATAGAAAGAAACTTTCGTTCCATTTGTTGTGCAATGAAACGACAAGATTTGCTTTTAGACTGTTTTGAATAATTCAGACCAAAACAACTGGTCCACACCCACTAAGGCATAAATTGTGTGTGTCAAAATAAGCGCACCAACAGTTCTGATAATACTCAGATAAAGATATGATCGAATACACTGTGATTTAGATGAAATTATATTTTAAGAAATGTACTTAAATGAAATAAAAATGTTAGCATTATAAGTCAATTAAATATACACACATATAATAAAACTATAATAGAATATGTCCCTCTAATTATCATTTTAAACATGAATTAATAACCATGTGAATAATAGGCTAAAAGTATTAAGGTGGTACTTTTTGTGAAAGTAGATCTAATGTAAAGCACCCGTATCTCGATTTTCTCACTCAGGGGCCAAAGTTTGACAATAAAAAATATATGAATTGTTCCATTTACATGAATTCCTCTAACCGTTCTGGAAACAGTCTATTTTTACAAAAGATTATTCATTTATCTACATCTTGCTAACTGATATAAACTTAAATGTCTTTTACTTGTTTTCTTATAAGCAGTAGGGGAATAAGGGAATCTGCTAGGCTAAAGCGATAGTTAACCTTATAAAAGCTATCGCTATGTTAAACATTTAAATTCGGTTCTCTCTGTATAGCTAGTTGTAAAACAAAATATTGTTTCAAGTTTTTCTCAAACAGGAAATCGTCCGTGTTTCCTTTGTTTTACTCCGGCCATGCAAAAAACAAAATTTCAATGACAATCACAGAGCGCCAGCTCTTAAAACATTTCACTTTCTCTTCAGGAGAGCGTATTCCCTTAGCTTCCTTCTATTTATATGGAACTAAGTAATAAGACCATTATGCTAATGTCATTGTCAATTAGTATGGGGTAGAGAGAGGAATAAACGTTTGTAAAAAAAATTGTAGAGCAAGTAGGGAAAGGCATGTGAATGGAACACATCAGATATTTTCTATCTACCTCGCTTTGATGAAGATAAACATTTATTGACGTGCTTCAGTTCGTATTTAGTTGTAAGAGCAAGATACATAGAGTCAGTTGAAGCAATAGCCAGCTAGTTAAAAAGGGTCTCTATGAAATTACTTAGAAAGTTCATACTCTTTTCATATGATCACCAGAATTTGAATGGTGCAGCACTTCAAACATGACAAAGCATTGGTTAGTCCAAGTCGATAACAATTAATTGGAAAATGGATTATACACAGATAATTTATATCAAGTCAATGGCTTAGTTTAAAATATATACCGTTTTTGTAGTAATTTCATTTATGTGTAGTATTTGTCCGTTTCTAATGTTTTACCAGTATTGCAAAAGTGTAAAAAATTCTATCCGAAGGAAGATAACTTTGCAGTGTATTAGCAGGAAATTCTTATCGACATTTTGTATTCTTGTAAATATATTAAAATATTGTATTTTAATAAATTTTTTGGTATTTTCGGAAGAAAAAGCTCATAGTTAGCGGATTTGTTTTAAATCTACGTGATCTAATCCTTCAAAAGCGGTGAATATAAATGACAAGCTCTGACTTTTTATTTTTGATTATGGCAGCTACTCACAGAAACATATATCGCATAAACACGTACCTCTGCAGACCTTATTTTAAAAATCTCATCTTAGCTTCACCTGACTTTCTATTCCCACTATTCGATAAACTTTCTTACAGAAACTTGCAATTCTATATACATCTTATCGATCGATATAAAGATTTTCAGAGTTAGTTTCGATACACATATCTTTATGGGTACAAGAAATAAACAAAAGGCTCAAGTAATAGAACTTAGAAAGGAAATTCTGTATGTACCTATTAATGAAATAATTCTTGAAAATAATGCTGTAGTGCATTTCAAACTCACTGCCTATACGAAATTTGGTATGTATCCAACATTTTTTGATAATATACACTGCGGATACACAAACGCATATTGTTGTATTCAGGGACCTTTATTCTATATTTGCGATGAAAATCTGATTATCAATATTTTCAGTGGCATGCAATATCCTCTCTATTAATTAAAAGTAGGTAAATAGAAGAGAAGTTATAAAAATCTTATGTGTTCCATTCATATAACTGTCTCTACATCGTTGTAACAAAATATTGTAAAAAAGCATATTCCTCTCTCTACTTTATGGTAATTGATATTTTTTGATTACTTGCTTCTTTGTAAGTAGAAGGAAAATAAGTGAATACATCGGTCTGAAACGATAGTCAAATCTTTTAAAAGCCCGTTGCCATGTGGTTGAAATACATTTCTATGCAGAGCCAGGAGTTTACAGCTTTTCGTGTGAGAAAAGCTTAAGTATTTTGCATCTGAAAAAAATAACAAGGAATATGACAGAAATGGTCAATTCTACGAAAAAAACGTTTATGACATAAATTGTGTGTTTTAACGTGATCAACATTTTTTGTGAAGTAAGGTTTTGTCTATCTCTTACGGTTTACCAGTTACGCAAAATTCAGCAAAATTCATTCAGAATAAAGAGGATCTCAGAGGAAATTCCCAGAAAATTCAAGATATACATTTTATTTGTAATGTAAATGTCTTTAGTATACATATTTTATTCAAAATCGTTAGAGTCATTTTTGAGAAAATAAAAATTTTCGAGATTTTTTTTCTACATAAAAGATTGTTTGGGGTGGGAGGATTGTTCTCATAATCTTTGTGTCGCATCCCCGGAAAATATTGAACTTAAATCCCAAGTTTAGTATTTTACCGACTTTTCGTTTTGAGTTATCGTGTTCATAGCCACACACGGACTTTTTTCTAAAAATACTAAAACATGTATTTCCGGTGAAATCGCTGTATCGAATTTTTGGATGCAACGCAATACCTTCTCTATACACTATGAACATGGTACGTGTAGAGAAGTTATAAAAATGTATGGTTCAGAAATAGAATATATCAGTTTATAATCTCTGGTGTAGCATATAGTCAACGTTTCTAAAAACATATTTACAGTAGTATTTAAATATGTTAATTTTTCAAATGCCATTAAAGTATTGTGTGCTGTGCCGTGGCACAGCGAGCTAGGGCATGCTGCTCCTGGTTACTGACCACAGATTGCTTCCAGGTACGATGATGATACTATTTTTTGTCCTTGTTGAGAATCCGTGCCCACTCTGCTCCTGATGTACATATGGAGCTGCGATTGGCAACAATCTCGGCCAAGAAGGCCAACATTTCGTCTGGGGAAACGCATGATGCTGGCCACATGATCTCCTCTATCGTCTGAATGATCGCCCATCTCTGCCGTGCGTACGTGGATGTGGAGCCGCTAGTCGAGTTGGGAGGCCTAGGCCCACCATGTTTTTTTTTAATGTTATTTTATAGGAATGCTTTGTATGTTTCAGTTGACGTATACTCTCTGTACCGCTAAGTCGCGAAGCATTTCCACGTGTGTTGCTCGGTTTGCTCATGACGTCAAGTTTCTGAGTTTACTGCAGAGTCCGCTTTGAGCATGGCCATTTTATTAGGATGAGTAACGCTTCGGCAAACAAGAAGAGGTCAATCAGCTTTGTATTACGCTATCATTTGATATCATTTCATAGACGATTTGATCCCTTAGATGCTTGAGTAAGTTTATCGTCTAAAATTGCAGTAAGGAATAAAATTATTCGGTAACTAATATCTATACTGTAACAGATTACTTTGTTTATTAGGTTATGTCCTTTCTGCTTCAGCACTGTCATATTACGCCTGTTTATGCG
The DNA here is from genome assembly GCA_030762935.1 of Hymenopus coronatus. NCBI lineage: Eukaryota > Metazoa > Arthropoda > Insecta > Mantodea > Hymenopodidae > Hymenopus > Hymenopus coronatus. Next base: position 60,576,799 of record CM060881.1, read on the forward strand.
GTACCAAGAGACTCAATTTATGATGGCTATGCTTTGTAATCTAATCTAATACAAATTGAATAATTAGTAGAATATGTAAATTTTAACGACTAAATGTAAAGAACGACAAAATTTTTTAGGAAATTGACTATCTCTTCCTGCCCATCTATTGATATGGAACTAAGTAATAAGACAATTGTGCTAATTTCATTGTCAATTAACATGGAGTAGAAAGAGGAACTAAGAGAATACGCTCTCCTGAAGAGATAGCGAAATGTTTTAAGAGCTGGCACTCTGTGATTGTCATTGAAATTCTATTCTTTGCATGGCCGGAGTAAAACAAAGGAAACACGCACGATTTCCTGTTTGAGAAAAACTTGAAAGAATTTTTTGTTTTTCATCTAGCTGCACAGAGAGAACCGAATTTAAATGTTTAACGTAGCGATAGCTTTTATAAGGTTAACTATCGCTATGATATGAAACAATTTGTTAACTGTTATCAGTAATTTAAATAGTCATACTTGAACATACTTACCAACTTATTGAAACCTACAAATATATCTACGTTTTATAAGAACCTTGAATAAACGTTTGTAAAAAAAAAAATTGTAGAGCATGTAGGGAAAGGCATGTGAATGGAACACATCAGATATTTTCTATCTACCTCGCTTTGATGAAGATAAACATTTATTGACGTGCTTCAGTTCGTATTTAGTTGTAAGAGCAAGATACATAGAGTCAGTTGAAGCAATAGCCAGCTAGTTAAAAAGGGTCTCTATGAAATGACTTAGAAAGTCCATACTCTTTTCATATGATCACCAGACTTTGAATGGTGCAGCACTTCAAACATAACAATGCATTGGTTAGTCCAAGGCGATAAAAATTAATTGGGAAATTGATTATGCACAGATAATTTATATCAAGTAAATGGCGTAGTTCAAAATACATACCGTTTTTGTAGTAATTTCATTTATGTGTAGTATTTCACCGTTTCTAATGTTTAACTAGTTATGCAAAAGTGTAAAAAAATTCTATCCGAAGGAAGATGACTTTGCAGTGTATTAGCAGGAATCACTGACTCAATAAAGCCGCTATTAAATGGACATTGGTTGTAATGGGAAAACAGTGAAATTTAAAACAGCTATAATTACGTCATAAAGATACCTGAGTAGGATATAATTGCGTCAATACGTTCTTTATGATTGTCAGCATCTATGCACAGGGATTAGACCTTGAATGTTAATTGATTTATTTGTTAATAAAACTATAAAACTATTATATTATTTCATGTTTTGCTATGATGTATTGATGTGACTATAAAAGGATGAGATAAATATTGTAGGATGCCCAGTGTGAGGTAGATTTCACCCTTACACTGCGCATATTAGATATTGGTAGCTTGAGGGCTGTTCGTGGATGCGAGTAGCCTCATGGTTTATGGTGCAGGACGATCAAGAACCTAAATGAATATGAAGGGTGCCGTCGTCGGTACATCTCCCAACGTCAGCAGCTCAGATAAACAAGGTCCAGTTACTGAAACTTTTATAATAAAACCTAGCCTTATACCACTATTGCGTTAGGAGGGCACACCAAGTCAGCATTTTGACATTTTGCCCCTAATAGCGACTGCTGAAACTGGTGCAACATTATCTGTTACTAAATAAAATATAATTTACTCAAAATGGCCATACCAGGTACCCTACAATATTGCCACTACGCCTTGCGGCGTAACCACTGCAACGTGAGCGACTTGCTTCAGAAGTCATAGTTGATTGTTACCACACATCGTTGCATCTGCGCGAGTGTCGGCGAGTACTTTGACATCGCCTATGACTGCTATGCCTTTGTAAATGGATATATATGGTGTCAACAGATTCTTTAACATTGAAGCCGCCACTGATACACCTGCATGGGTATATGACATCTGCGGTGGTTTGCACATGCGACTGATTCTGGAAATTTCTTGCCAGGTCATCGAAAGGTGTAAAAGGAGAGAACGAGCCGTGCAGCGAGTTCAGTTTCAATGGGAATGTATAGCGTACAGCAATTTAGTCGATTTCGACGGGAAATTCAGTACAGTAGTAGCCAAGACCATGACCCATTGTAGCAGCAACAAGTGTTATAATTGCAATAGTTGGATTTATTAAATTTTCCACTGCAGTGAAAATCGAAAGAGAATATTCCACAGAATTGCTGCGGAAGCATCTAATAAAAAAAAAATATATGTTAAATTTTAAATTGTAACGGGATAAATATTAAATAACTGTTTGTTGGGGTAATAAGAACGAGATGTTGTTGCAATATGTTAGCTATGTTGTTTAATAGAGCCATTGCAGAAAATATTTACGCTCTGAGATCTATGAAATATGGAAGCAGGTGCCGATACCCAAATCACGAAGGCAATAAAAATTAAAGCTGAAATACTTTTAGTAAACATATATTTTAATCAAACGCTGAGGATATTCAAATGCCTGCCTCCAACCTGGATGCATTTTTGCATCGACTAGTTACATGATGATGAACTCTTTGAAAAAAGTTCAAACTCAGTGTATATCGTGTCCAAAGACCTTGAAATTATATTACCTAGACTCACCGCTGGCGCTGGTGTGCTGTCGTTAATTGAAACCTCTCGCGCATCGGTAGGTGAAGGGCAAACGTGCTTTTTGCTGTATATTCAGTACGTTTAAAAGACTTTAAAAGTGATGTGGTTTAAGGGTAATAGGGTTTAATAATTAACATGGTGCACTTCTATGCTGCATAGCTGTACCAACCACCGGAATAATATCCCGAGATTCCATCGGTAAGAATAAATTGTAATATTTGTGTTCCAAATTCATTCCGATTTATTCTCGTGAGTTTCCTGGGTCACTATGCGAATGATAATTTTATTTTAGGTTCCTAAAACATAAACTAGAACTATTGAGTAAGTCGTCAGCTGCTCCGAGACGTAACGAAATTGTGCCATCGAAATATCACAGGCTATATACTCAGTGCATTTTGCGAAAAATTGTTTCCATGAGAATAAAGGCAAGATGATGTTAAACCCTGACACAGATCCTTCAGTATTTAGTTCCACTTCTTATAACAAAGGTAACGAGAATACTAATTTCATTCTTATAACTATTTTGTATATGTTTTATTAGCATTAGAAGGCAGTGCCAAAATATTAGATTGAATATTATAATTTGTCCTAAATAGAATAATATATTCCAAAATTTCAAATATGTAATTTCAGACTGAAACTCGATCCCATAGGGTGCAAAAAAATTTTTTTGCAAAAGTGTAAGAACATAAAAAATATTAAATAATGATAGAATTTTCTAATTTTAGATTTGTTTATAAATTATTTCAAGAAGCACAGACCACACTCTCCTGTTGCGCATATATTTATATACCTATCTTATCTAAGTCAAATATACCACAACGACGATAGAAAATATTTACTTAAATTCTTGAATATGGTTTACCGAAGAGGTGTACAAGTACATAATTTCACGTTTATTTTATTTTTATACTGTACATACTATCTCTGAAAATCCAATATAGCATTTTTTTTTCTGCTAAATAGTTTTATTTATTTGTGTGTGTTTTATTTACTTACATACCGCTTTAGGTAATATCGTCGTATTACCACTTTGACCTTCTATAATGACTGCCTAAATTTGAGGTGTACATTAAAGCTGCACTTCTCGATTAACTTAACACAATTCAGTATCGCATTCATATTTTCTTGAGGGTGGGGAATAAGAACAGCTTCATCAGCATATTTTTCATTATTAATTCAGCATTGTCACCCGCAAAGACACTCTTAACAATCCCTTTTTATAATTCTTATTGACGAATTTGTGCATTCAAGTAAAAAGGAGAAAGAACACATGGAATTACTGAGAAGAAACTGAGAAAAGGAAATTAATGTTGAATTATGCTCTCTGTGATGCTTATATCCTGTTCGTAAAACACTTTAAATGCAGGTATGCGATATTCATATTTACTTCTGTTTTGTTCAATTGTGGGATGAAATTCCGTCAGTCAATGAAGTGATTTTATTCAACTTCCAACAGAACATTCAAGGTCTAGTCCCTGTGCATAGATACTGACAATCATAGAGAGCGTATTGACGCAATTATATCCTACTCGGGTATCTTTATGACGTATTATAGCTGTTTTAAATTTCACTGTTTTCCCATTACAACCAATGTATTGCGCGCGACCTAGGGGATTTTTGCCCTCCACCAGACTTTTTCATGTTACAACACATAATCTGGTCTGCGCAGCTAGGCTTGTAGGGGCTTGGTCGTGTCCACGTTCGTCCACAGAGATGCTCATTGAGTATTAAACTTCCTGTTTCACTTAAACGCGAGTCCAACCTTGCAAGTACGGGATCAGTGACGTCGTTGTGGGAATACTATTAATATATATAATCAGCAATCTTCTCTAACATTCCTTTGGACTTTCCCGTAAATGAGTATTATTTCGGGGTACCGTGCATTTGTATAAAGGCATTTATTTTTCATTCCCACTGGACAATAAGCACACAATTGATGACTGTAAAGTATGAAACTATTCAACAGAATACAATAAAAAGAACTAAATTATTCCATTGGTTGCAGGAAGGTGAAGGATAAATGATGCAGCATCACAATAATAACTCTTAACAAAGGAATAGAGCATCTGGTACTTGTCGCACAGTCAATGATTTGTTTACCTAAAGTCATCATCTATCCCATTTTGGAAGCTCTAGCCGGTGAACTTAAGTTTTTGGTATGCATTTATAAATAAAATATGATCACTTGTACACATGGCTCTATTACCGAGCCTTATAACAATTTTTGTACCCTGTAGTGAGTTTAGGATTAGATTAAACCAATTGTTCAGTCTTATACCGTCCTAACTTACCGTGCGATATACCTACTAACAACCTGCAAATCACGAATATCTAAATGAAATTCACACGAAATCTGTTAAAAAAAACATGCATCACAACAGATGTTGAAAATGATAACCATGTTTACAAACATCCCCATTTTGTCCAAAATTTCTTCCACTCGGAGTTTTTCAAGCAATAAGTACCTATATGTTTAACTTTAATCCGATATTTTAATAAGTACAGTTAGAAGCTCACACAGACACTGATTAGGTACTTCTTCCAGTATGGGCCGCATTAGCTGTTGTTGTGCCCATATTGCTATTTGAATTTGCAGTTTTCATTTTGAACGTTTCTTCTGAGCATTGGTATGTATGGATACATGGGTTCTGCCAAGAAGATCTTTGCATGAAGGGTGAAAAATCAGCGAAATACCAACAAAATTGAAGCAGCCATTCTCATGAGCAGAAGAAGACGAAAAGCACTAATGGTCAACGGCCATGAAATTCTGTGCATTCACTTGTTAGCATCAACTTGAGTTAGCACTGAGAGACCTTAAATGAAAACCTTCATCAGCAGACACATGCCATAAACTGCCAAAACAAGCCGATAACAACCTGCCGATACTTGAGAACAAATCAAGACCACTATTCTCTCCGTTTAATGTACTCTTGAAGTCAATCGGATGAGATGAGAAGGTTTATGGGCGAAAGGGCTTCTCGACATGGTAATTCGGCGTTAAGAGCAATGCCACCGAGTCCCCATTGTGACACAGGATTGTTGAAGTTTGAGTCGGCGTTCCAATTCGTTGATGTCAGTAATAATAAATGAAACATATTTTATGAATTTACACTTTTAAATGTTAATGAAGGTATTTTTATTTTACTTTCTCTACACGTACTATATATATATATATATATATATATAGTGCATAGAGATTGGATTCCATCCGAAAATTCGATACCAAGATATTAACGGAACACGATAAATCTAAAAATAACAGTTGGTAAAATATAAAACTTATTATATAAATTTGGTATCTTCCAAGGATACGACACGAAGATTTTGAGGAAAATCCCCCCCATTCCAAACTATCTTTTACATAGAAAAAATTTCAAACATTTTGGTTTTCTAAAAAATGGCTAACGATTTTGATTAAAATCTCTTATGTTTAAAATATTTACATGCCAAATAAAATGTATATCTTGAATTCTTAGGGAATATCCTCTAAAGATCTCTTTATTCTGAATAATTGAATTTTGCATAACTGGTAAACCGTAAGAAATAGACAAAAACTTACTACACAAAAAATGTCACGATAAAACACGAAATTATGTCATATATTATTTTCGTGCAGTTGGCCGTTTTTTTTTAATAGATATTTCTTGTTATTGATTTCAATTTTAAAATACTTCAACTTTTCTCATACCGGAACGTGACAACGCTTGGCCAAACAAAAGAAACGGATTTCAATCCCAGAGCAAAACATTTGACTGTAGGTTTAGCCTAGTGTAGTCCCTTATCTCCTTCTAAAGGAACTAAGTAATAAGACCATGTCTGCATTTGCTTTAGCGTTAAATAGATAAAAGAATAAGCTTATTAACAATAATTTGTTACAGAGATGTAGAGAAAGTCATTTGTATGGAGCACATCAGATGGTTTTACTCATAAACCGATCAAACACTTCTCACAAACATAATAAAATAAACACTAATAAAGTGCATCTAAATATCCTATTATTATAAGTAAAGGTATGTAAAACAGTCTATTAACATTTCAAGTGTGTAGCTCAAGTACAGTTAAAGTAAATGTATGTGAATTAAATAAAACAGGCTGTGAAGGCAGATAGTTCTTATCATAAAGTCATATGAAACTAGCAATCGCTTTTGCCAAAGTACGGCATTTCACCTTTCAACCTAAACACTGGGGAAGTTTTAGTTGCGCAGGTACAAGACTACAAATGCTTTTTAGAAATTTGAGCTTCGCTTTACGGCAGCCGTGTCCTTGGCAGTCATTATGAGGTATATATGTAGTTCCTAAAGCTCTGGGTTTATATCTCGAATGAAATGCTGGTTAATCCACTGGGATGGCAAGAAAACTGTTGCATGATCTTTACTTTCTCTAATAATTCAATGAATCATGTATCTTCAAACATCCACTGTAATCATAGTCCTTTAATTCAAAATAGATAATTCAGACTTCTGTTAACCCAAGAGGTCTACTGAGACACAGGTGTGTTGTTACTCAAATTATCCTTTTAATTCCTTTTCAGTAGTAAGTGGGATGTGACCATTTAAGACAGGGAATGAGAACTGTCAGACAACACGACGGTACAGCTCTATGTAGACAGGGGTCACCTCTTGAAGAGAAAAGAAAACAATAAACACATCTGTCACTGCGAGCTCTACATACAACTCAACGTCAGTTTGCTTGATGACAGTGCATGTCCTATGTCGCGGTTGGATATGTCTTGACCATCTATCTCCCAGTCGAGTTTCGGAGAGGTTGTCATCTCTAACCTGGAGCCTTACTTAAAGTAGAAATACAGACTACAATGAATCTAGACACTGTTCAAAGCATTTGAAATATCTAACTAAGATTAGAGACAAAAACAGAATTGGGCGATAGATTATGTAGCTTGCTCTGAAAGCTCCTATACCCAAATTCATTCACTGAATAATTTTCCTATTCGTAATTACTCTTATTTTTACAGAAATACGTTATCACCCAAATACAAATAAATATAGCAAGGAAATCATAATAAAACGACAAGTTATCTACTATACACCTATGGTCATCTATAAATTTACTTAAGTAGATGGTAAGGAAATGCTACTTCACTATGACACACATCAACTAAACCCATAAAAGAAGGTGCAGATCTGCCAAATGTAATTACGTTAGTAATTGGTTTCTTAATTATTTTAAAAACATCATAGAGCATTGAATACAATTTTATTAATAATTTCAGTGACTTCTGCCGTTTAAAATAAGAATTCGTGATATTTTAATAATAATTAGTTATAATTTAATGTTCAGTTATCAGCTTTTCAACTCATTCAGTGATAAATTAGTTGCATTGTAAAGCTTAAATAATTCAACACGGCAACACGGATCCATTAAGGAGTGCATATCTTAGTAAAAACTGACTTACCTAGATAATCCGTGATCACATATTGTATACTTAATTGACATTAGAAAAAATATCCTTACCCAATTTTTCTAATGTACATAGTATACAGAGAAAGTATTGTATTGTACCCAAAAATTCGATACCGATATTTCACCGAAAATACATGTTTTGAGACTCCCTGAATCTAAAAAAAAAAACCTTTTTAAAAAAATGTCCGTGTGTGTGTGTGTGTGTGTTTCTGTCTAAGACCCTATATGATGATGTTCAAGGGCGGCGAACTTCCAAGTCACCAGCACCCTTATGATAAAATCCTGGCAATGACCAGTAATAAAACGCAATAACGGGGGGAAAACAATGAAAACAAAATAGTCGTAAAAACAATTAAAACGTAAAAGAATAAAAACCAGCTATTTAAAAGTAAAAAATCCGCTCCATTACCAGGGCATACAGCTACCGCCTCAAGGGCTAAAACTTTAAAAACCCTGTCTACTGTTCTCTAATCATCAGCCAGGACCTCTGCAAGAGAGGTCGATATGTGCAGAGATGTTCGCATGTGTGCCAGGTGACCACATGACAAACTGACTCTGCCTCCGCACAGACAGGAGCAGGTTCTCGCTTAAGAAGGTAGTCGCGGATAAACATACAGCGATCAAGTCGTAGTCCAGCCAATATTACCTCCTCCTGGCGGAATAAACGAGCGAAGGTTATGCAGGTGATTGGGAGTTCCTTCAGCTTCTTAAGCTTGTTTCCGCGTAGAGAGTCCCTCTATTTTCCAGATTGAAAAGCCCGACAGTGGGACTGATAGAACGGGGCCTCCCACCCTATTTAGGGTCCAACGCTCCCACTAGGAACGGCATCCCGGCCGAAAGTGGAGGACGGAGACATTTATTCAAAGCATCCTTTTCCCCCAACATTGAAAGAAGCCAACGGAAGAATGGAAAAGACATAGTGGGACAGGACATTCGGGGTATGAAACAAACCTACCCAACATTCCCCTGGTGACCCGAAGAAGTGAACCAGGACCTCCTGCATTAAGTACCAAGCTTGGGGTTTAAGTTCAATATGTTCCAAGGATGCGACACAAACATTTTCAGGAAATTCCCTCAACACAAACTACCATTTGCATGGAAGGTTTTTCAAAATCTTCTACTACCTTAGATTACCATACATTAAATATATTTATATCATGAATAAAATGCATATATTGAACTAGCGGGGAATAGCCTCTGAAGTCCTGTTTATTCTGAATTATTTTTGCATAACTGGTAAACCATAAGAGATAGACAGAATCTTATTACAAAAAATGTTGATCTGGTTAGAATGCACTTGTGGAGTTTGTGAAGAGGACAGAATTTCAAAGTCATCATTTAGCGACCAGCTGTTTAAAGATTTGACCATCACTTAAGCCTAACCATTCCCTTATTTCTCTTAGCCTTACAAGGAAATGAGTAATAAGACTATTTATTGATAATTGTATGCTGATTAGACGGAGTAGAGAGAAGAATAAGCTTTTGTTAGAATAGTTTATTGTAGATAGGTAGAGAAAGTCATGTGAATGGAATGTATCAGATTTGTTTTATAATGTGCTCTTATATCTTAACATGGGAAGGTTTTTAAAGCTTAACGAATATTCTTAGCATTTTGGGGATTAAAATTAATTTCTTTTCACAAAATAACACACCACAACGCAATTTATTTTCCCTTGAGCTGGTGTAAAGCCCATTTAGGAGTTTTTTTTAATGGGTTGGCAGCAGTGGACTTTCGGTACAAGCACTATATATTAACGGTTGCTGTGTGTCTTATATGAGTTTGCGTGTTTCATTCCAAGCCTCATTATGAGAGAACTATCAAAAAAGATATATTATGTTTGATTTTCGTAGTATGAATGTAGTTAAAACTCCCCACTTTCGTATGTACCAAGTTGTTAAACCTCCTACAACACAGCGACGCGCACAACTGCCCTTAAAGTACGTGAGCGTGACAGGTCAGAAACGCTTGCAAGATTGTATCTTCTGGCAACCAACCACAGGAAATAGGTCGTGCGTAAGGATCACGGGACCCTCCTCATATTTTGGAATTATTTCACAGACAAGATGAGTATAATTTGCTTTCTGAAAAACCTACGTCCACCATCGTAACATTTTCTGTGGTGTCTTACTGCACAAAGAGAATATATTTTACAAGCTTAAGATGTAACATACTTAACACTTGTGACATTTTTTCTCGTTTATTTAAAAACTCCATATTCCTAATTACATATTATACCTACTAACTATTATAATGACGAGGTTTTTCGCTGTTACGTAAACTTCGGTGTAGAAAAATTGGATTGTGTTGGAACGAGGGGATTTAACTTATAAGTAATAGAGGGAGTCTGTCAATTAACAGCGCTACGGAATTGATGACGTTAGAGAAAGGGATGGGTCTCGTTAAAAATACACAAATTATATCATATACTTTATTTTCGTGGAACTTACCGTTTTAGAGGTATTCCTTGTTATTAGTTTCTGTTTTGAAGTACTTATACTTTTCACAGACGGGAGCGTCCGTTTTTCTTTTGTTCTACACCTGGCCAAGCAAAGAGGCAATTTGCAATGACAATCGCATAACGACAACTTTTAAAACCTTTGATTATCACTTTAGCCTAGTGCATTCCCTTATTTCCAGTCTACTTATAAGGAACTAAGTAACAAAATTCTGCTAATATTTATCTCGATTAGCGTGATGTTGAAAGAAGAATTATCTTTTGTAAGACGTTTGTAGAGTAGCTAGAGAAAGTCATGTGAGTGTAACACATCGGATTTTTTTATTTATTTAACATTTAGTTGTAATCCATGCAATATAAAATTATTGGATAAAAGTAATGTAGTGATAAAAATATTTCAGACAAATTTGTTATTAAAACACATTTACTGAAAAACTAAACTCTATTTCTTGTGATTACAAGTGCACTTTAGAATTATGCATATACATATGTTATTTAGCAGGATGTTATAAACAAGAAAACTTTCGTATGCATGAACGTCTTCATGTTAGTGAGACATTAATCAGTGCAGAAATAGACTGTACATGCAATGAGAACAGTCAAAGTAAATATGATTAATATCACCAATGTAAGAATTATCACAGTCACATTAAGGGTACGACCGCATGTGTGATTTGTGGTGGACAAAGCTGCGCAGGTGCGGGTCTTCTCGCATTCCACCGTTGCTCCATCTTCATTCCATATATCATCATTGTCAACGCCTGCAGTGCCACAAGTAGTAAAAGCGGGCGTCCAACACTACCAAAATACCAGAAAGGAGAGTCTTTTGTACACAAAGTTTGTGTAAATATTAAGTAAGTGACAATTCCCAGCCCGATTGTACAATAATGGATTTAAATTAAGTGTATAATCATGATCTTACTAGTATTACATATTGGATTTAACTATAACGCTTTCCTCAGTAAGTTTGATCTGGATGCCAAGCAATGTCAAAATCTTCCTTGCAGATTCACGTACTTCTAACATAAGATAGAGCAAGGTTCATCTCTATTTGTTGTCAAATTTGTGTAGCTTCTTTGGCCAAATCATATTTGTTGCCTGGATTTCAGAATGATCTTCAACCCAAACAAACTGCCTCTTGAACCGTATTTCCTTTTCGTATTATGAAGTGCACTATCAAACATTTTTGAGTGACTGATCTCCACTTCATGGGTTTCTAAAACCCTTCTTGAATCGGTGACAGTTATTAGACTGCAGTCTAAGAGAAACATACAATTATTAAGCTTGGAAATATAGAATATTTATATTTGCTCATATATTATTTGAGCCAGCTTGCCCAAATGTGAACGATTATCTTTCTAAACTGGAATGGCAAATTTATCTCCGCAGTATTTTTTAGGAAACTGTTGAACAATGATTTAAAGAATGTTACGTCGAATCCTCCACTATTTATTTCTTACAGTTACAATTTCATATAATCCAAGCTATTCCTAATAATTATTGAAAAATCTGTTGATATTCATTAAAAATTATATAAAACATCCGCCTACCTTGTTCCGAAGTTAGCACTAAAAGTGCTACAAAGCCTGTATGTGCCCTTTTGCAGCAGAAGAATACTGGTGGGAGTGGCCGAGTAATATTTATATAATTATACAAAGTGAAATTTTAAACCTTTGTTCTTTCTCTTTGTTCACATATGTACTTCATACTACAAACGCTACATTTTTTTCACGTAATGCAGTTATCCTTAACATATACAACAAAATGTAGAAACTCGTGAATATGAAGAATGCGCAATCCAGAACCATCAAGTCCAACTTTGGAAAGCACGTTATGATCTGCGATTATGAAGAAAACTATTTGTCCTAATTATTAATATAAAATTTCGGTTCACTGATTTCTAGCAATTTATACAATTATTTTGCATGCCCCGCTAATGAACTTAGTGCAATATAAATATTAAGAAAAAAATTAATTTTACATAAAGACTAATGAAACTATTTTCTGGGCTTGTAGGTTCCAGCTTTGACCAGCCACCGGATCATCTATGAAGATGCCAAGCGCAGCCCTTGGCGAAACGTTGGGAACTTCAAGACCCAATTAACCAAGACCTACAAGCTCGAAAAATAGTTGCATTATTCAAGACGCCGGTCGTGAAAGCTATAGGTAATAAATAGCTTTATTACCTATAGCTATAGTATTAGCAAAAAGGCTAAGAGAAGGTTTAGACATTGTTTCCCTACACACACACAGAAACACACACAGACAACATTCGCCCTCCGTGGTGTAAAGGTTACATTTCTAACTTCATATACCCAAGTTCGCGGGTTCAAACCCGGCGAAGGACGATGGATTTGTTCGGGCGTAAAAATCCTTAGCATGGCTTCCTTCGGAAGGGAAGTAAAGCCGTGGGTCCCGTGTCATAGATTTACGGCACGTAAAAGAACCTCAAGCCGGATAGAGATGCCTCTGAGCAAAATTAAGTGGTATTTCACGCCCAATTTAGAATGGGACGCTGAGAATCACAGCAGTTAAAGAGCGTCCATAAATAACACGCCATTTTTAACACACACACACACACAAATCAGGATTGCTGTCGCTTATCAAGCTCTGTCTTCTGTTTGAATAAATTTTACATCATGGCCATCTATGTATATCTCCTAGAAGATAATGTAATGAGCTTTTGTTTTTAAACTCTGTGGCGTAAACTATTTTCTGCTCTATAGCACACTCAACGAATTAGAAGGCCTTGTATAACTCATTGTCCGTTAGACATGAGAAACTTCCAATAGTGATTGTATTCTCAAAATTAGTGCTTTTTTGATATTGCCCAATTTTTGAGATTACCTGATATTCACACAGAAATGTTTAGTATAATTTAAACACCATCTTTTGAAACACATCTACTTTTACCGAAACAGGTGGATCAGGCTGGGACTGGTATTCGGGAGGTCCGGGTTCACCCCCCTTTGACCGCGTACTCTGGGCCTGGACTTTTCCATGGTTTTCCTGGGGCCGCTAAGGCAAATGCTGGGGTGCTGTATATCTACCACGGTTCCTTTCCCTTTCATTCCTTCATTTCATATCCCTTCTTCATCTTTCAGGTCGGCGCAGGTGGTTTTTTTTTTTGGGGGTGGGGGGATAGTGCTTAACGGCTGGTTTTACTACTTGAGGCACCGTAGACGCTGACACTGGTCATAAATGGAATGAAGATGGAGCACCGGTGGAATGCGATGGCGGGGGAAACCGGAGAACCCGGAGGAAACCCGCCCCTGCGCCGCTTTATCCGCCATAAATCTCACATGCGGTCGCTTGGGACTGAACGAGGGCCGTCTAGGTGAGAGGCGAACCATGCGGCCACGGCGCGGCGTAGAGCAGGTATGACTTGAGACTCTGCAGAAAGATGGCACGGTTGCTTGCTCCGTTTAAAACTCTCTTCCCTCTGGTTATGCTGGTTGATACTCAGTGCCGTTGTAAAGGCCTCCTTTTGGCCTCCCGGCGCTGTGTATCCAGAGCTGCCATCTAGTGACTGTTAGGGACTTCCGTGCGTCTCTGCGCCTGGTTTCCTATGTACTGGCTGTGGTTTCCCCTCATCTCATTCCTAGCTCCGGAGGGATGGTAGACCCCAAGAGACCCATACTGGGTCACAGTTGCCGAGGGGTCCTCCGCTGTTAGCAGGCTCTGCCCTCTACCCTCTATAGTTACTTTTAAATATATGGGCTTAAAATAAAAGCAGGAAAGCATATATCCTTAATAATTTATCTTCTGAAATTGAGGGGGTTATATACATACATATATATATAAATAAAAGACTTTAATTATTTAAGTATAAACTAAGTATGTTCACTAAATTGTATATATGAGATCGTTTAATAAAGCTGCTCCAATATCATTTTTGAGTATATATATTCAATGTGTGTATATTTACACACATATATCTAGATTATTTCCTTCTCCTGAATACAGAAGTTGTCTGTAGTTAAAGAATATCAGTTACAACAATAATTAAATAGCAATAACATTATATCTTACAAAAGCCATAAAAGGAAAAGGCAGCAAAATAAGATGCTGTTATATAGTAAAATAGCTAAGATTTAAATGGTATAATGACAGAAAAAGAACAAACATAAAACATTTTGCGTTTAACTTTTTAGCAAAATATTTTTTTTTTTTTATTATGTATACTAAGGTACCGATATATAAGTTATTTTATAAACTTATTTATTTGAATTAGTTTCCATTCTATTTTTCCAGCAAAATAAATTACTTTATTATATTTTTCATTTCTAAAAATCCCTTTAATTGTTATGATGATATTGGGGTATTCAATGATATTTTTACTGTTAGATTACTGTAGGATTTCGTTGTTCTGATCTTATTTTTCCGCACATTCACTTTCACATCCAATTTACAAACTCTATGGAGAATAGGGAATAGTTCTAATTAAAGGGAATTTCACCTCCCGTCCGGGTGAGAAATCACTCATCAACCAATCATACACGGAGTAGCCAATAAGTTATGGTTCAAGTTCTGTTAGAAGTGTAAAAATCTGATGTGTTCCATTCACATGGCTTTCTCTGCATCTCTGTAACAAATTATTGTTATAAAGCATGTCCATGCTAAAACATTAGCAGAAACGGTCTTATTATTTAGTTCCTTATAAGTAGAAGGGAAATAAGAGACTACATTAGGCTAAACCGACAGTCAAATGTTTTAAAATGTGACTGAAATCCGTTTCTTTGCGTGGCCAAGCGTTGACAAGTTCTCATATACGAAAACTAGTATTTTAAAGCTGAAATAAAAAACAATGAATATCTTGAAAACGGCGAACTCCATAAAAAAAATCCATATAATATTAATTGTGCGAAAGTTATTAACAAGATAGTTGCACCGTACATGTGCTAGGATAGAATACGTAATATGTCAGTGACATAATGGTGTATGTTCAAATCTGGACATCTATTGCGGTGAAGATAGCTTCACTGTATGTATTGGCTTTTTAAAATGTTTAAACATTTTAATAATTGTGTATACCTATACAGATAATCTATCAGAGGTATAAATGGTTTCCTTCATAAGCAGTTCTTGCTATTTATAACATAAAAACCTGTAGTTTGGTAGTATTCTACATATAGGTATTTTAAGTCAGATTACGCAGCAGTATCGGAAATAATTGGGGAAACACGATGTTTCGTTATGAATCGAACCGCAATTTATTCCGCTTTCCATCACTACTCTGCTGAAGCAATTCGGCAACATTGACAGGGCAGGAATTGAAGCAGTTAACGCTTTTAAAATGTCATCCACCGGAAAAATAACAAATACACCTCAACGGCGTTGATATTAGCAGATAATGGGATGCCAATTAAAAAATCGGTATCGGGCAATGCAGCTATGCATATATTCTAACCCTAATAAGCACAGAGACATCAAAGCTCTGTCTCTCTTTCTGCAATAATTGAACAGGAGACGTTACTTTGACGTTCGGCCTCATATGTGGCTGTGTGAGGATAAAAGGGTACTATCCGCATATCCTTGCTTTGCAGAAAGCTCGGCTTCCAAAATGTAAAGCATACGCCTATACAATTTTCCACTCAGATAACCACACCACTCTAATTAAATACTACTCACGTAACAAACTGTCCCTAATTATCTAATGCTCACCTATCTATCGAAACAGCCAGCTAAAAGCGTGTGTACAAACAATCTCCTTTCTACCTCTCCTGTTTCCACCTATAACCATCTCATACACATATTTAAATACAAATCTAACTTATAAGCACAACTATCTTCAATTAACCCAACAAGTACCTCTTACTCGTATGCCCATTTATTTATCCAACTACTGATACGGGTAATCGAGGTCGTGAACGGCACTTTCTTGTTTGTTTGTTTGCTGTTTTACGTCCTTTAACCTGGTTAGTCATATCGGACGCTGAATGACGAGGTCCAAGGAGCTTAACGCTACTCGACATTCATCTTTTGAGGATAAGGGAAACCCCCGAAAAAACCTTATCCGAGTAACTCACCCTAAGTGAGATTCGAACTCACGAACTTTTGAACGTGAGGTAGACACGCTGCCACCACACTACCCAGGTGGGCTAGGCGGACTTATGGATGGTATTGTGAACGGTACTTCGCCAGGACCCGGGATTTTTTACGGATTTTCCTTATGATGTAAAATGCGGGGAGGTGCCTAAGGGAAATTGTAGTTGTCTAGTTGTAGTTGTATTACCTCATTTGTAGTACTATGTTTCGAGAATAACCACACAAAAGTTTAGGTCGGAATTCCAGCTAAAAATGTCCTTTAAAACTTAACTGCACAGTAATTATGCCCCCTTTCTGGTGATTGTTAAACGCCAGAGTATTGCATGCATAAAATTAAACAGAATTTATGGCCATTATTTGCATCAGTAATATTTAAAATTTTTGAATTGTATTTAATTTATATTTTGGTTTACTGTCTGAAAGCAGCACATAAATTTAAACTTTATAAAAATATCCCCTCTCGCGATCCTTTTCTCATAAATTTGAGAGATATGCTATATATTTTAGTAACTTGGTCCTAATCTCTCTGCACTCTGCCGCCAAGGCAGCCTCTATTTCACGGCCGGAAATTATTATACTGTTGATAGGATGTGAAGAGGTCCGCTGGGTGCTCTATATCACCTGTGATTTAGGATGGGAAGAGCCCAGGTAAAATAATCGGTAGAATGCATGCCTGGCTGATAACGGCGCAGGTAGAAACACTCGTGTGTGAGCTAAACAAAATCAAACTATGTGCTCCATTTACATAATTTTCTCTAGCTTTCCACATACAAACTGTTCTTACAAAAGATTATTCCTTTGTCTACATTATGCTAATCAAGATAAATATTAGTAGAAATGATCTTATTACTTGCTTCCTTGTAATCAGAAGGGAAATAAGGCAATACGCTAGAGTAAAGCGATTCTCAAACATGTTGAAAGAAGGCCAATATTAAACAATGGAGACCCGTTTCCCTGTGTATGGTCCCATTTGAGAACAGTAATTTGAGAACCAATAACAATGAATATCTCAAAAATGGTCCACTCTACCAGAAAAACGAATATGACATAAATTATGTGTTTTAAGGAGATCTCCATTTTTCATATTGTAATCTTTTGTCTATCTCTAACGGTTTAACCGTTATGTAAAATTCTGCAAACTCAACGAGAATAACAGAATAAAGTGTTCTTCGAAGCTATTCTCAGAAAATTCAAAATATACATCTTATATGTGATGTATATATCTTTAAAACAGTATTTTAATAAAAGTCGTTAGGCCATTTTTTGAGAAAATTATTTTTTTAAAAAAAGTTCCATGTAACGTGGGGGGGATTTTCTTGAAAATCTTCGTGTCGCATCCTTGGAAGTCACTGAACTTAAATACTTCAATACCAATACGTATTTAACGGATTTTTCGTTTCTGCTGTCTACAGACACACACTGAAAATTTTCTCAAAACATATATTTCCGGCGAAATCTAGGTATCGAATTTTTGGGTGCAATACAATACCTTCTCTGTGCACTATGTACATAGTACGTGTAGAGAAAGTAAAAAACAAAAAATGAAAAACATGGACAAGCACATAAAGAAAGAAGAGGGAAAATCAGAAGTCAGCAGAACAGGAGGAGGATGCTGATTATGGTTATAAACAGTTTTAGCATATCTAAAGATTGTGGGGCAATACAACACAATGTTTTATCTGGGTTCTTCGTTTTCCAAAATTTGCATTTTTGAGGGTTTGTGAATCTTTTTCCCTGAAACCTCTGCAAGCAATTTTTCGCACCTACTCGCCATTGTAAGATTAGCTTGCAACAGAATTTTAATATTGGATTTATTCTATTATTTACACAGTGAAATGTACTCTATTCACGTAACTAACTGTCCCTAATCTTAATTGATTACCTATCTATTTAATATCCATCTAAAACATATCTATGTCGATCTACACTAACACCTACCCATTTCACCTATTTAAATACTACTCTATTTTATAACACTTACCTATCAACTTAGTCATGCAAACAAGCACTCAACTGTCCATTTATCTATACATCACACGTGTAGTCGGGTTCGCTTAAGTACGAAATTATGAACGAGGCGTCGCCAGGAACAATATTTCCCCCCGGATTTTCCTCTGTCCTTATAACTGGAAAATGCGGAGAGATGCCTTCAACCTTTCCAAATTTTCGTTCTTGTCATTTTCTCGAACTATCAGTGCCAACCACCTATATTGCCATATGCAGCAAAAGTCAGCCATTCTCCGGATTTTCTTCCGTTCTTATAACTGGGAAATGCGGGCAGGTGCCTTCAACCTTCCCAAATTTTCGTTCTTGTCATTTTTATTTCATGTACCATCAGTGCCCACCACCTATAATGGCATATGCAGTAAATGCAGCATTTAACACTACTAAACATAAATATCTGTTTTGTATCATTCAGATGGCTTATCTACCTATTCTAAAAACAAACTATTGTTACAAAGGATTATTCTTTTATCTACAGCAAACTAATCGAGATATACGTTAGCATACCTTATGTTATTACTTGCTCCCTTTTAAGTTGAAGCGAAATAAGGGAATACACTAAGCTAAAGTCAAATGATATAAAGGCTGGCCACTGAGTGAAACAATTAAAATACGGTTCTCTTTGCATGGCCAGTAGTAATACAAAATATCAAACGAAAATATGATTTCCGTTTGGGAAAAGTTTAAGCAGTTTAAATTTGAAACCAGTCTTCGTATATGGTGATAACGTGTCTGCCTCACATTAAACAAGACGCGAGTTCGAATCTTGCTTAGGGTGAATTATCCGGATGTTTTTTTTTCGGGGTATTCCCTTATCCTGAGAAGGAGAGTGTCGAGTAAATTTAAGTTCCATGGACCCCGAGGTCATTTTTCCACCATTTTACCAATTTCATTCATCGTCCGATACGACTAATCAGGTTAAAAAAAGTTAAGCTACAAAAAAATAAATAAATAAAATATGGAAACCAATAACAATTAATATCTTGGAAACGGTTAACTCTGCAAACAAAAAATTATATAACATAATTGTGTTTTTTATCTATTGATCTATTATTTTTATGTAGAGCTTTTCTTTTTTCTATTTCTTGCGGTTTACTAGCTATACAAGGCATCCAGAAAGAAGAGATCTTCAGAGATCCCAGAAAATCGAAGGTAATGAAAGTAATTTAAACATATGGTATTTTAATAAAAATCGTTAGTAATGTTTGAGAAATCAGAATTTTTCGAAATATGTTTCATGTAATGGACCGTTTGCGATGGTAGAAAATCTTTGTGTCGCATCTTTGAAAGCTATTGAACATATATACCAAGTTTGCTATTTAACCGACTTTTCGTTTTTAGTTATGTTATCCAAAGACACATGGATCTTTCTCTAATTTTTTTTCAGCGATCCACAAAACGTGTATTTCTGGTGAAGTCCCGGTGTTGGATTTTTGAGAACCTTCTCTGCCTACTATGTACCTTGTATGTACGTGCTAGAAAAAGTAAAGGTATTCAAAATTTAAAAACCACACCAACACATAAGAACTGTCTCGCCTATCAAGAGAGCTATTTACACCTTCAAACAACAAAGCCATTTACCTATCGACAATCCTTCACTTGCATATCCAACTTAAGTGCCAATCTACCATTCTGCGTACATATATTTCCACGTGTATATATATCCACCCAACCACATATACATCTCCT
This sequence comes from Hymenopus coronatus, assembly GCA_030762935.1. Classification (NCBI taxonomy): domain Eukaryota; kingdom Metazoa; phylum Arthropoda; class Insecta; order Mantodea; family Hymenopodidae; genus Hymenopus; species Hymenopus coronatus. Next base: position 60,597,001 of record CM060881.1, read on the forward strand.
CATTTACCATTAGGTTTGGGAATACACACGGACACTGGGGCAGAACACGTAGACCCTAAGAGACACATTGCGGCTTACATGAAAATGAAATGGAGTTTTATATATGGATGTTCTTTAACTACAGTGGTTCTCAGCACCCTATTCTATATTGGACATGAAGGACTGCTTAATGTTTCTCAGAGGCCTCTTTATCAAGCTTTACTTCCCTTCCGAAGTAAGCCGTGCTAAGGGTTATTACGCCCGAAAAAATCCATCGTGCCCGCCGGGTTTGAACCCGCGACCTTGGAAATATAAGGTAACTTCTACATCACGTAGGGCGACAGCCTTACGTGAACCCAAGAAGAGAGGAACGAGGGGAGAGACTTGAAAGGTCACCAGATTCGCATGGCGACGGCCACGACGCCTTGGACGGGATCCCCAACGGTTATAGATGAACGCTGCCGGTCCCACTCACGAACTCCGAACTTCCCGTAGTTCCTCGAGGAGTCTCAAGCCCGAACGCCCCAAGTCGGGTACCATTCGAGCAGTACCGACGACAAAGCCAGGATAAACTAATGGGTCAGAAATGCTGGTCACGGAAAATGGACCCAGAATCTCCCGCACTCGTCACCGTACACCACTCGTTCGGTCTTCGCCTGCCGTACACGTTTGCAGCTCAATTTATACTCTTCTGATTTCTACTAAGGACAATGAAGGAGAGAGAGTTATAAACATCTGATGTGTTCCATTCACTTTCTCTAACTATTCGGCAACGAATTATCCTGACAAAAGGTCAAGATAAGCATTAACAAATCATAGTCCTATTTGTGGTAAAGGAAAATAAGATAATACATCGGCTAAAGCGATAGGCACTTATTTTAAAACGGATCACCACGTGATAATATTAAAATTCACTTCTCGTTGCATTACAAGGAGCAAAACCAAAACAAAATCGAATGACCATTACTAATTTGAGAAAAGTATATTATGTGTTTTAACTAGATCCAAATTTTAAGCAGGTTTTTGTCTGTCGGTTTACCAATTATGCAAAATAACATACTGAATAAATAGAACTCCAGAGGATATTCCCAGAGAATTCAATAGGTGTATATACATTTCATTTTTCACAAAACAATTTGAAATTTACGGCACTTTAACTAAAATCAGAAGAGGCATTTTTAACAATCAACACTTATAAAAAATTTATATTTTCCACAAAAAAATCCATTTAATTGGAGTAGGGGAAATTTCCAAGAAAGTCTTAGTGTGGCATCTATGGAAGATACTGATTTTAAATACCAAGTTTGTTATTTAACCAACCTTTCGTTTTTGAGTTATGCTCTCCACCAGATACAAGCACAGGAGAGAGAGAGAGAGAGAGAGAGAGAGATACACAAACCATTTTCTAAACTTCCTTTTTTTTTTGTATTTAAGGGGATTCTAGTGAAATCTCCACATTAAATTTCTGGGTGGAGTACAACACTTTCACTACCTATTATGTCTACCCTATTACATGTAGATAAAGCAAAAATTCAAAACACTCAACTTATTTATATACACTTCTTTTAGACTTAAGAATTTCCGAGAGGTTTCTTTTTATGGATGTCAAATTTAAAATACTTATATTTTTCTCAAACAGGACGTTAGGTCAATCATCCGTTTTTCTTATTTATTCCGAGCCATTTTACCTTCTAATAATAGAAAGCAAGTAATAAGACCATATCTGCTAATGCTTATCATGATTAGCATGAAATATATAAAAAGAGTAATCTTTTATAAGACTAGTTTGTTTGCAGAACAGGTAGAGAAAGTCAGACATATCAGTGAAGTGAACACGGTGAATGTGTGTGTGTGTGTGTGTGTGTGTAGTTACGGTAGCACTGCTGGAGTCCAAGTATTTTGTTTGGTACGGGGGAGACGGTTAAGTCGGGGGAACTGTTGACGTACTTATTGGTTGGTTAGCAGAATACTATTGCTGCACATTGCACAAGCAGTGGTGGTCTACCACTTCTGAACATTCTGCTGTGAGTGTTTTAAGTGCTAGAGCATAAAATTCTTAAAAATGTGTAGCATACTGCATCATTAGAGAAGTAACACATCCGATGTAGTTTGACATTTCGTCGCACCATATTTAATGCATTCGTTACCCAGCCAGTTGTCTTCCTCCATCCTCCCCTGCCCTTTCTAGTATCATTTATTTTTAATTGTTTCATTTGTATAGCCTCCTTTAAATTCAATGGTCATATCGGGGGCTGTAACTTGTGAAACAACTCATAATATTGTAGGTGTAGAACTTTAGGATAATCATTTTTATATTTCTAAACACAGACACATTCATACTTTCAGGCTCTGTGGGGGATAGGGAATAATTCTGGTTAAAGAAAAATTCTCCGCCGGTTTCGATTCCAGGCGTCGAACCCGGGAACTGAGGATGAGAAGTCAGCTCGCCGACCACTCGACCAAGGAGGCAGTCAATACCAGTCTTGTTAAACTTAGTCGCTTTCCTTCCAGCCACACGGAGCTTAAACTGTAACAGTACATATTGCAAATCGTGAGCCTATTTTTATAATTAAATAAAAATAATTTATGTTCGCTAAATTAAATCCATTTATTAAATAACTAGATATATGACTTTCTGACTCACTTATTTCGTGTGTGAAGTGTTTGATATCAGTGCCATTAATGTAACGTGTTATATTACTTAAGTGCTTAGTGGTAATAAAATGAGTTTATCAGAAACTAAATACAATGTTAACACAGCTTAAGCGATGGTCAAATATTTTAACAGCCGCATGTATATGATAGTATTGAAACTCGTTCTTAATCTTTGTATAGGGAAAAAAAGAAAAACAACTTCCTATTTGAGAAAGGTATAAATATCCGACAACTGAAATAAATAACAAGGAATATCATTATATTTAAAAACTGTATTTTCCGGGTTGCTGTGCCTACGACCTATGACCACGGCACAACAGCCTGGAAAATGCAGATTTTAAATATAACGACACCGGCCGTGAAAATAACCTTAGATACTCTATAAAGAATATCATATTGTATTTTACATGAATTGTGAATTTTAACGATATCTAAATTTCTTGTATAGTAAGTTTTTGTCTCTTACGGTTTAACAGTTACCTGTACAAAAACCATTTAGTATGAAGAGGACTTTAGAGGTCAGCTGCTCATATGTCATTTTTAGGCAATATTCACCATTTATTACCCTCTTAATATGAAAAGAAAACTGAGGTGTATTCCATTCACATGAGTTTTTCTACCTATTCTGCAACTATTTTTTTCTTACAAAAGTTTATTTTTCTATCTAATCCATGATAATCCAGCTAAACATTGACAAAAATAATATTATTATACATTTCCTTGAAAATAAAAGAAAAAATAATGAATACACTAGACTAAAGGGATAGTTAAACCTTTTTAAAGTTGGCGCTAAGTCAGGAGAAAACATAAAAAATAAAAAGGATTAAAATGAAAACAACTGGTGGCTACCCGTTTGACAAAGTACAAGTATTGAAAAATAAACTACTAACAAGGATTATAGGGAAAGTGTTTAACCCAACAAAAAGTGTATTGTACATAAATTGTGTGCAATACCACTTTGTTTTCTTTTGTGGTTTACCGGTTATGCAAAAGTCATCTATTATGAAGAGAAGAAAGTTCAAAATACGCATTTTATTTATCTTCAAAATAACTTAAACATATGGTACTTTAATCAAACTCTTAGAACATTTACAGAAATAAAAATGTGCGAAAAATAGTCCAAGTAAAAGGTAGTTTGGGGTAGTAGGATTTTCTTCAAAATCTCATGCCACATCCTTGGAGATTCTGAACCCAAATATCAGATTTGGGTTATAATTAAATTTGGTATTTAATAGCTTTTTGTTGTTGAATTAAACTGTTCACAGACACACGGAGCTTTTCTAAAAATGTTCTTCTATTAATTCAGAAGTCTTCAAAACATGTATTTTCGATGAAATCTCGGTCCCGAATTTTAGTAAAGATTGAAACACATTCTCTGCCTATGCACGTGGTACAGTAAGTAATAAAACAAACGCAGCTAAAGTTTTATAAAACAGCACTTGCAGAATTGCTACTCTATGGATAACAATGAAAAAAGACGCTGAAGGAAAACGAATGAAATTTCCGAGATTCTTAAGGATTGTAAACTTGAATATAGGTTAACAACATGAATTTTAGAAGTGAAATTAAAATAAACACCGTAAAGTAAAATGTTATTCATACAAAAAAAGGTAAAGAGGCGCATAATAAATGAAAGAAGAATCAGGCCATTATTAGGTATAGTAAAGACCAAAAGGGATGGGAAAGGTTGGTGTTGCTATTATGATATTTAATGTTCAAAAGGCTATTAGAAACTTATCCATAATGAAATAAAAGCTAGAACTGTTTTTTGTATTATAAGAAATGGTTATAAAATCCCCATATGTATTCCTTTTTGTTTTTAGAGCCATAAGAGCTATCTTATTTCTTAAACGTGATCTTCGATCGTCACTCAGAATTTTGTTTTCTCCCATGCAACAACTAAAAAATATGATTTTCTCAATATTTAAGTGATTCGTAACCGTAGTAGTATTACAAAATCAACTAGCCTAAAATTTGTAGTAAAAGAAAAAGAAAAAGAGATTACAATACCTATAATATTCCCTGTAAATGAGATTTTTTTCGTTCACTTTTTATTTCGGATAATAGTCTATGTTAGAGGGTATATATAGGTATAAACAACAATTTTAATTGTGAAATATTTGTTTTTGCATATCTGTTTTAAGATAAATAATTATCCTTATTTAGTTGAAATTAAGTATGAAGAAAATTAATTGTAATCAATTTCGACCTGATAGTAAGATAAATCATTTTCTACATTCCATATAACAATTAATGACAATTTATGCTCGGGTGAGCTTGAGATCCTTTACGGTTACTCGTCATTCGTCTACTCAGAACTTTTTTGGTAGTGTTTAGCGCCCGCTTTTACTACTTGTGGCATCGCAGGCGATGTCACCGTTGATACATGAAGGTGGAGGACCGGTGGAATGCGATGGCGGGGAAAACCGGAGAACCCGGAGAAAACCCACTCCTGCGCCGCTTTGACCACCACAAATCTCACATGCGGTCGCTTGGGATCGAACCCGGGCCGTGTAGGTGAGATGCAAGTGGTCTAACCACTCGGCCACGGCGCGGCCCCTACTTAGAATGAAGGACCCCTCCCCCATCAGAGAGCCATACCGAGTAATTCACCCTGGTGGAGAGTTGGCATTGGTACCTCTAGAATGGGAGGTAGATATGCTATCCGCAGACTACAGAGGTTAATTATTAAAGTGTTGTAGATATTTAAAGAGCAGGGTCTGTTTTTAAGGCTAAACTTGTTCCCAGGTTTATTTTCTTCCTTTGGTTTACTAAAACTTGAATATAGCTTTAACATAATTTTCGATTTATTTATAGCTGTAAAAAGGCGTGCTTATTCACTGTAATTCGTTCCTAATAGACGGATGCAAAAAACAAATGAAGCTGAAAATAAAGAAAAGCACATGCCTCATGAATTAAGAAGAGTACGTAAGCGGAGCTGCAGCTTTTCTGCTAATGTCATTTTGCAAACACAAAAATATGATGTGGAAAAAGTTGTAGATAGAACACTTTTATCTTCAGGCAGAGATAATATAAATTAAACTTGTTTTCACATATTCCGTAGTGACAGCGTCGTATCCTCCCCAAGCCAGAATGTACCTCGTTTTTATTGCCCTCGCTCTCTGCTGTGTATTCTGATGCAAATAGTATTTTCGACTGACCGGTTTTCGATACCTGTGCATTCCTTTCTCGTTGCCAGTTCTTTTGATCTAGATGCCAGGGGCTAGCGTCTAGCAACGTTATGTAAATTCCCGAACGCGTATTTTTATTGGGCTATATGGCTTTCCGACTGCGCCATAAAAAGTGGTAGATACTCGACGCTGACACTGAATTTCAACGTAACAGCGTGACGAATACATATCTTATGTGTATATGTGTCTGGTGTTTATTGTAATTAACTCTATTCCCTGATCATATTATTGTTTCGTTACTTAATTTTAATTATTTACTTTCATTCTAATAATATTCGTTTTTCCAAAAATGGATGATGTACTCCCGTTCTGACTGGTTTCTATCTACAGACTAGGTGGAGAAGGTAAACATTTAAGGGTGTCTATAACATTTATGGTACAAATCAATCGAGAATTCCAGAAAAACCACATATCGACCGAACGAAATTTTCAGCCATTATAAAAACTCTTTCATTTATAAAAGGAAAACTCTCCAAAAGTCATTGTTCCACATAGAGATGACGTATTCTATATGCTAGAATACAATGTATGGGTCATACTACTATACATTGCCATGTTCAAAATAATGCGAACTAAAACTAATAATTATTTTATTTTATAACCAGTTTTATTCATTATTGTTGTGGGTTATAATTGCAATAAATATCTGATATATTAAAATCAACGAATAATGTAAAAAGCATGAGTTACAAGTCTGTTACTATACAAGGATAATTAATATGAAAGTTACGCTGCAGAAAACCCATTAACTCGAAGTCAGAATAGTCATATGTAATACTATGAGTGTTTTCATATTGTCGATATAATTTCGGACCGGAGCGATCCGACGAAGTGAATTGTCCTAAGAGATGAAAACATGAGTTGTATTTGATAAGGCAATTCAGCGAAATAGACTATTAATGATTTATAATATATAATTTCATGGCACGACAGCTTGTGAACCTTGGCCTACCGCCCGGCCGCTGCGTCCCCCATCTCGGTCTATGACAGACGTCATGGATGGGGTGCAGTATTGGAGGGTGAGATGTGGTCAGCGTCTCGAATCCCTACCGGTTAATGCGGTCCTCATGACCTGGAGCCGCTGCTTCTCCATCAAGTAGCTCCTCAATTGGCCCGCCTGGGGCCTCACGAGGCTGACTGCACCCCGGTCCAGGTCTCTCAGTGGGGGAGAAATCCCCACGCCGGTACTGGGAATCAAACCCAGGTCTCCCGCTTGGCAAGCAACTGCGCTACCACCGCGCTAAGGAGAGGACAGTAACGTCAGAATAAGCTTTGTTCAAAGGTGGAATGGGAACACAACTATTTATAATATATGGGAAGGGAAATTTTGTCAAGTTATGATTGTATTAGTTCCCAAATGGTGGATGACGCATTCAATCATGTTTGTTTACCGATTTCTTTTTCTTTCTTCACTGCCTTCTGAATTATGATATGACCGATAGTGTCTACACCGAATGTACAAATATCGATAGTAACAATAGAAATAGGGGACATTTATTTTATTTCAGCTTTTAATTTTCACTCCTTTTTTGAACTAGATAAAACTTTAAATAAATATTGTAACTGGATTAATTGAAAGTACAATTGTGAAACTGACATATATTAGCCAGTGCTTTAATAGTCGCCTGACCGTTTCAAACTTTCCGCCATCACGCAATGTCACGGCTGACTGGATTGTCACCTTGTTACCAATAACCAAGACAGGAGATTAAACAAACGAGCGTCAGGTGCGACAACATTTCAAAGAAATGAATGTCAGCTGCAATAAGATGTTTCAACATTATCGTTCCAGTCAGTTGGCTGCGATTGGTTGAAATTGCCTAATCTAGGTCATCGCATTGGCCCTTTAATAGTTGAGCTAAATTGTCAGGATAATAGGTGTTTCGGTGAATTCTGGTTCATTAGCTCAGATTCAGTTCATCAGAATTTGGAATGTTCAGAAATATAAAGGACGTTTGTAAATTTACGAGCACCATTTCTGGGAATTATGGAGAAGGAACAAACAGTACTGACAATTTAGTACTCCCACAAAGCTGTGAGTATAAACCTTAGAGATTTGGCAACGTATGCTTTTTTGGGGTAGTGATCATGTAGTTGGGCCTTCTGTTAATAAAAGAGCGTGTATTTTTTAAATTCAGTGATCTCTATTGCTTTGCGCCTAACAGTTGTAATAAATATTATCGGGACTCGGTACCACTTGAGTACCATACTTGGCGATGATCGCAAAGGGATTCACCATATAGGCTTTTAGCAACTCACTGAAAATTAAGCTTTTATTTTTACTACGGAATTAAGTTCTTAATACGAGATCTTTGGAATTTGGCAGCCACGCGTACCCTCTGTGAAAGATCTCACAACTCATCACTGGAACCCGAAACAGAAAGGAGGGGAATTATTTTAGGTGTTTCTGAAGTTCATAAAATCTTTTACCATTATTTATGCATTTAGATTTCAGTAAATTCCTTGACATGCACACTATAATAAATATATTTTCACCTATTCTTCCACTGGAAATATATCTTTGCAGATGAGTTACGTTACGAACCTTCAGTATGTTATAAACTCTCCTTCATTTAATCCCTTAATAATGGAAGACCAAGCACAAATGAATTTATAAAAATACTTGTTGCAACAATATCGAGTAAAAATGGTCTAAATATATTCTTATATTTTCTGTGAACTTAATGACAGTGTAACGTCAGAATAAGCTTTGTTCAAAGGTGGATTGGGAACACTTTTGCAATTGTATCTTTTAGAAATATTAGACCATCAGTATGCTTTTAGCTTTCATAGCTCTGAGATAGTTCTTTGAGTAAGAGGATTCCGTAAACTGTATAATAGTAATAATAATAATAATAATAGTAATGACGTACAGATTATTTCTTTGTTCAATACTCTTGTCTAAGGACATAATTAACACAGTTTGAAACTAATTCATTTCGAATAGTGCACTAATGCTCAATGTTTTTACTTTATTCTTGATGGAATTTGGAAACCCCACATGTACTGGGCAACAGGGGTCTCTGCACTTCGCTCACCGTAAGAAACAATGTGAAGTCATGGACATATGTGGACTACTGTATTAAACAAAAAATTAATTAAATAACAATTACATTTTAACAAAAATAATAATATGAAAGTTTAGGTTTCTAAATTCACAGTTAAATTATTAAACTATAGTTTTATTTTTTGAGCAGGTATGTTTCGGAATGCTGCCACAGAGGGCATATAGCAATCCTACGAAGAAAATAAAATGTGTATTATTAACTGCTTTTCTACGGCAGAAATGTGTGATATAGTAGTATTAGTAATAATAATAATGATAATAATAATGATAATGATAATATAACGATGGTAATGATGATACTGATGATAATAATAATAATAATAATGGAAATGATGATACTGATGATAATGATAATAATAATAGTAGTAATAATGATAATGATGCTAATAATAATAATAATGATAATGATGATAATGGTGATGATAATGATAATAACAATGATGATAATAATAATATAATAATGATGGTAATAATAATAATAATAACAATAACAATTATGATGATGATGATGATGATGATTATGATGATGATGAAGGAATATGTTTTGGATCGCATAACTAAAAACATTTTAACTTGTTTCTTTAAATTCCATATAATAGATTGATACAAAATTAATAGTGTTTCCGTATTAATGATGGATTTAGTATTTGTTAATAAACCCGAGTAGTTAAAATTTGCTATGGATATTTCTCGACTAATTAAATCTTTTCATAACTGTAAAAGGATGGATTACTTTCTTCACTAGGTATCAAGTAAGTTCTACATTTCAAACAAAACGCACATTGAACAAAAATATACATATCTGTGACCCATAAAACAAGCAAGACGTACTGATTAGAAAAAGACTCTCGCGCGCGCGTATGCGTATGAGTGTCTGTGAGGAGTATGACTCAAAAATGAAGTATGAAAAAATACCTGTATTATCACATATTTTCTTATGGGCTCAAGGGGGATAACCGAATACACCAGGCTAAATGAATTAAGTTAAACATTTTAAAAAGTGATCACTATATGAGATTCCGTTCATTTGTGTGACCAGGGTGAGAAAAAAAAAAAAAAAAACCAAAGAAGCCGAGAAATATGCTAAGTATTGGGAAATGTTAACTAAAACAAGCAATATCTCAGAAGTGTTAACTTCACAATATATTGTGTACATTTATTATGAGTATTTCTTGTGTTTGGTTTAAATTTATCAATATTTGAAGCATTTCTTAAAGCCTTTTTCGATTTTATTCTTGAAAAACGACATATGTGAATATTACGTACATTTGTTTGTTTGTTTGTTTGTTGTATAAAATATTTGGTCTACATCTTACCAGTTATGCAAAAGTCATTCAGAATGAACGGACTTAGCAAATCGTTAGAACCATTTTCAAAAACTCAAAAATTTAAAAAAACAAAAAAAAAAAAAAAAACAATCTTCTAAAGAGTAACTTTAAGTGCACTATTTTGCATAAAAATCCTCTCTCCCTATCTATTCTGCAACAAATTATTCTTAAAAGCTTATTCTTCTATATGTTACATGCCAATCAAAATAAACTTTAACAGAAATAATCTAATTACTGATTTTCTTGTAGGCATAAAATAAATAAGAAAACACACAAGGCAAAAGCTATATTAAAATATTTTAAAAGCTGGTCGTTAAGTGATGACATTGAATTTCGAATTTTACTAATGTACGGATTTTTCAGTTTTTAATAGTTCACTTGTATCCGACGGGGCGTAAGTATTTCTATTAACTTCTTAATTTCATTGATTGCTGCGACACAGTCACGTTTTCAGTTTCCTATAGCTAGACCGGGAGTTTCAAAAACAGCAGCAAGGAGTAACTCGCCACTCACAGGGGCCTACCTGCATCATACAATAAGACGCAGAATTGAAGCGATGCTAATCTGAGGGCTGAATCAACTATTGAAAATGAAGAGACAGGACGCAAGTATTGTGGTGTGGTCTTTGCCCAGTGACATATTGGCTACCCCATTCCCCCTCTAACTGTGCTCGAGTTTTGTTGCTGAGTGCGCGCAGGTACTCTTACTCGTACAAGTGGAATTGGAATAGTGTATTATACGGAATGGGGACTGGGACTTGCTCTTCGATATGTGTGAATGTATTATGGAGTAAGTTCTCTAGTATGACAAGGAGCTTTTCTGACCGTTACCTTGATTGATTATATTGCATCTTGCAATTCTACTATTAAGGCTTAATTGGGTGTTAACGGGTAAGCGGGGCTCAAACGGTAACCTCCGTTGTTGTAATTGGATTGTGGCAGATAAGTTTTCCTTTGGTACATTTGTCTCCCTTTGTTAGTGTGCGTGGTATATTTAAATGATAATTTTTATAGTATTGAGGGTTTATTTAAATTATTATAATATTCGAAGCTTATTTAAACCGTTATAATACGTAGACTATTATGAAATTGACTGCTACAATGTTGTGACACTTTCTAAATACGTACACCAAATATATCTAAAAGTTAATTTTTGGCGTTATTAATTTTTAGTGTTCAAGTTCATCCATTCCGAATCTGCAAATTTGTATATAGAACTTACACAATGTAGAGGTCGTTATGTGAGAAGAAAATTGCGAAATGCATGCACATAATTTAAGTTGTACATATTCGTTTCTTCGTCTAGGTTATTTTCACAAGCAATTGGCCAAGCATTGTAAATATTTATTAAGGTATTATGCTATTGATTATTTATTCTCCTACACATATATACGAGGTGTTATAAAAAAATACCGGGAATGTTTTAATTTCGCAGGTGTTATACAACCAATTTTAAAAAATGTTTTTTATGTTGTACGTACACATGTTCCTGGTGTATGTTTGCATTTTCAGCTGTTTTAAATACTTAGTTTATTGTTAAGTTGGTTATGCATGTTTTCAAAGGCTCAGCTAATATGAATTAAATTGTTCTTGAAAATGGAGTTAAGTGTTCGAAATGTTGGCTGCGGCTTTTGAAAGAACTACTATGAGTAGGTCAAGGAATTTCGAGTGTTATCGATATTTCAAATAGGATCGAGAAGACTCTGAAGACGAGGATTCCCTGGACGTTCTAACACATCAAACGACAGTGGTTCTGCCATATGGTTATCCAGTCACTAAGGAATACTACCTAGAAGTTATGCGCCGTTAGCATGAAATAATCTGTGGTAAGCGACCAAAATTTTCGTAAAATCATTCATGGAAAGTGCACCCGTTCACACCTCAACGCTTGTTCGTGATATTTTGGCAAAAATCAGACACGTTATGTTGCCTCAGGCAACTTTTTAGCCGAACCCCTGTGATTTCTTCCTATTCCCGAGGCTGAAGAGAATATGGAAGGACGCCGTTTAGCCACTATTGGTGAAACAGAAAACAATCGCTGAAGTAGCTGAACACCATAAGGAAAGTGAATACCGGAGTTGCTTTCAAGATTTGAAAAAATTATGGCACAAGTGTATTATATCTGAGGGAGTTTATTTGGAAGCGTACAAAGTTGATGTAGATGCATAAATAAAGATTGTTTGAGAAAAACAAAAATTCCCGTTATTTTTTATCACACCTCTTATATATATATACTTATTTATATGTAGAGACTCAGTGTTTAAATTCTACTGCGTAGTGGGTTTTGCTATGACCTCAGCCTGGACCCGAGAATTTTTTTCTAATAGACTTCTTCATCATATCTGAATATGAGATGAAATATACATGCAAATCATTGAAGTTGAAATGTTTTCTGCTACTTTGACAAATTCTTTAGCTAAAATGTAAAATTTGTATCCTTATTATCAAAGCTCTAGCTACGAGCTGTTAAGCTTTTCGAGGTACATACTATAATATGTATGATTTAAAACAAGTTCTGGGTAGCGCTTTGGAAATTTTAACATGACCTTTATTTTTGTCAGGACTTTTTTACAATATTTGGGTCAGTGTAGATTTCTACACTGTACATGTTAACTTGACAATTATAAGGTAGCCTATCATTTTCGTTTGATCCCATTATACGTACAAAGTTTGGCTAGAGAGGCCAAATAATTTTGGTATGTATAATGGTATATTAAAACGCGGCTGGAAAGTAAGGAAGTGAAAGTTTTAAAACTTGGGAACATTATCATTTATACCGGGTTCCAAAATCCAAATGTACCAGGTTCATAAATACTGCTTTATAACATAATTCAATGGTACTAAGGGATGTTTGGCGATTTTAATACTGTATATAATTACCCACGTAAGGACTCAATTTTAAAGGATAGTTAAGTTTCCTCATCTACTCTTTTGGGTGGAAGTAATTAAACATATTCAATTTCACAACGAGCCTTGTCTATCCCCATTTAACTCACAGATATAGGGCCACTTACATGGATCATACCTTTAGTTGATCAATTAATGAAGCTGGTTTTCAACGAGGAAATAATAGGGGCATTTAATTCAGACCCCAAATAAATCCATACTCATATACATTTGCAAATTTGGAACATGCAAGTGACAATCTCCAAATAGTTGTGCAAATCTCCCAACTTATTATTGTCATCATCAAAAATATCTTGAAATCCCGCTATTAATACAATTAATTTTAAATAATTATCCAAACCGGCTGTGAATTTATTTTATTTAAAAGTACAATCCGCCAGGAATTTTGAATAATCTAGAATTTCTAAGTGCCGAACAAACATTCACATTGGGCTAATCCGGTATTGGAAGGAGCTGAAGAAAAGGTTCAACCTCCGATCGTTTGACCCACTCAACAAAGCTGTAAAGCACTATCCTAGAGAATACGTGGGTGGTTCAATAAATACTTCTGTTAGGAATGAAGACGCTATTTTTCTGAAGGTAAGCATCTTTGAAATTTGAAAAATCTACAATAAGTAAGATATCTTATTGAAATAGACACCGGTTATTACACACAATAGTAATGATATATTTTCCTTAAAAATCTTACTTACGTGGTTATTTAAATAATAGGATACTATTGTCTAAATTTATCGTTCGAATAAAAATGAGTCACATTTTAAAATCATGCATATTAAATCCAGTTTCGCCTTGTAAATAAGTTTACAAGCAGATCGGTCATATACTATGTCTTTTATTATCTCTGATTAGCGTAGAAAAATTAATACTTTTTTACTCTCCAAAAAAGCAATGATCTTTTAAAACTTCATAAAATTTGGGCATTATTTTGTAAGGATATATATTCATTTTCTTTAATATACTTTCAGGGGGAATATAATATTTTGAAACAGACTTATGACCCCTAGGCATTGGCTTGTAAGTCCTAGAGAGGTGTCAGTCCTACAATTGCGGGGATGGTAATTATGATAATATTTTGAAACAAATTAGTTAAAATTATATCGTGTGGAAACTTTGGAAAGGTTTTGGAAAAAACGTTTGTGAGAAAATGCTGTTTAAAGCTGAGAGTACCTATTAATAAGTATGTCTATTCTATTAAAGATTCAGTTAGTTGATATTTAAAAGTGCGCCAAGTGGGAAAAACGATATATTTTCTAATATTTTGAATTCTTATTATTTTATTATGAAGAAGTAATTTCGCAATATCTGGTCATATTTCACAGATGCATCACGTTAGGACAAAATTAGTTGTTTCTCAACTTAGTCTTCTTTTAGGGCCACAACTTTCCTAATGTCTTGCCATTTTCAGCTCTTCCAAAAAGGTAGGTTTTCTGAAGTTCCGCCTTATCAGGACGATGACCTCATTTGATCTAAATTTTGTGTCAGAGGGCAATTTTTTCATGTTTGGCAACAAGAAGAAATTGCAGGAAATGGCGGGCGAATATGGGGGAAGCGCCAGCAAATCAGAATGCAGTTAGGCGGCAGCTACTTCGGATGCATGTATTATGATTTGTCGTGGTGTAACGGCACTTTCTTCTTCACCAAATGATAGCCAAAAAGCCAGGAGGCCAGGTCTGGCGAATATATGAAGTGCAACAGCAATTTACGACAAGATGCATGCATTTTGGACAAAAAAGACTCTGGGTTAATGTACTGCGCATTTTCGTGGAGAAACAGCACTTTCTTCTTCACTAATGGGGACGTATCTTCATGTTGAAGCAGGCTAGCCTACTCTAGTACAATCCAGTTATCTTTTTTCCTATTTCTGAGATCATCGAATAACTTTTGCGGCAAATAGAACTATCTTTTCCTTATTTTTGGGGCATATTCACCGGAAGCAACCTGTTCGTTTGATTGTTTAATTTTTGGAGTAACAATGAATGCAGGTCTCACCGACGGTGATAACTCACCCAAAAAGTCCTTCGTATTTCATTTAAATAGCTCCAAACACAGCTTCGAATTTCAAAGCAGTTCCCGCTTTTGTAGATTGTGAGTAATTGATGCAGCCTTAGGGCCAACAACTTTTTATCTCCAATTTATCATGCAGAATATGAATTGCCCTTCGCGTCTCTGTCACTTTCGTTCGATGAACAGTGAAAATCACATATCGTGGACTTTTCAATGGTTTTCTCCAAAAGAAAAAGCTAATAACTGAACAAGCCTACTGTTTTCCATTTTAGCGGAAACTGATTGAGCAACTAACTGACATGGCCACTAATGAAAACTAACCTATGAATTAGTACCAAAATATTTTTGGCAACATGTAAAAAATAGCAGTCACGATGGCAGCACCAATTTGGCGTAGCAATTTTGATTTACGGATACTTTGGTACATTCACACAAGAATAGCACTCTCTCTTCCCTGAGGGAGGGCAGCATATGGACACAGATATCACAAGCAACCTTTCGAAAAGAAAATAACTTAACTCGTACGGATTGTCAAGCCAAGGCCAAGAAACAGGTAAAACTATAAAGTGCCAGAAATATATCATATTCATATTCCGAGTCGGTTGGCATGCTTATACGAATCTTCGTGCCGTAGTCTTTGGAGATGAGTTGCAGAATTTAAGCACCAAATTTGGTAATTATCTGTAAATTCATATCGGAGTTTCATTTTATGAACGTGCACACACATGCACACGTGCGCCCACATATTTTTAGAGGTGTTTTTTTTTTGTACTCAGAAACCTAAAACATGTATTTTAGCTAAATGTTGATATTGGATTTATGGGTGACAGGCAATACTTCCCCTACCCCTACTATAAGGAGGTTCTAGAAAGTAAAATTTTAAAACGGGAAATTTCTATAAAATGCAAGTACTGAATTTTTTGAAGGAACCCGATAATTTCTTTTTTAAGATAGCAGTATGGAAAATAAAATTAATATATAAGAGACTTTATTTCTGAACAAAAACAAAACGTTATGCCATCTAGAGAAGGAATCTGTTAGACGTAATGTTATAACTTTAAATCAAGACTTGTTCCTGCAAGTCGTAAAGATGTGCACATCGTTTTGGGTCTTGTTGTATGTACGTTCTTCACACAGGAATATACATTCTGTGGTGTTGTTGCCCTCCATGTTCAGCGTTATTCCGTAGAGGTACTGCAGGAATATAAGCATAGCTCACGTGATTAAAAAAAAGCAGACAAAACATGACATCCCCATGGTTCATGTATGGAAACACAAAGAGTGTAACATAAATAAAGTCTTGGGCGGCATTTTGTGGACAGAGGTATCATGCTCTACCTTGTTATCCCACTAAAGGTTGTTAACGTCTTTTCTAAGCCGTTACCTGTTTTACTCTCTCTACCACAAACACATGAAGGTGAAGGAATATTGCATTTTGACTTTTGACTTCTCGCTGAAAATGCATTTTCATGTTCCCCAGTATACAATGAAACACATTTTTGGAAAAAGCACTCAGTTGAGCGTGTACGTGTAAGTACGTACCTCTGTGGGAAGCATGGTACAAAAACAAAGGGTTCGATTAATATTAAACTATGTATTTGAGGCAAACACGTTTAAGTATGGCAGCAAAGATTTTCAGGAAAATTACCCTACCCACACTACCTGTTACATAGCAAATTTCCGTTATTCGTTATGTTTTTAAACATTTTGAATAATATTTATGACAGTTAAAAATGTATATTTTATCTGTTATAAAAATGGCTTAAATAAGTGGCACTTTAATTAAAATTGATTCAGCTATTTTAAGAGAAATGCAGAGTTTTTCATTTAAAATGTAGATTCCAATGGGGGAATTTTCTTTGAAAATGTGTGTGTCACATACTTGGAATATGCTGAATTTAAATTGAATCGTAGTAAGCTTTGTGTATAGGAACCATCAGGTAAAGGTAGCAGAATTTTCCAGTAAACTAATTCTTAAGTTTAGTATTCAACCACCATTTCACTCTCGAGTTACGCTGTTCAACCACACAGGCGCACAACAGGCCAGCGCAACAAGCAGGCAGACATTTTTCATGAGTGTCTTAAAACGTGTATTTTCTGTAAAAATTTAGGGTGTAATGTGATACTCCTTCAACTTACTGTATGTGATAGAAAAATAATGTGCAGAGTCATGGAAAAAATGATTGAGCGCTGTAACCTTTCAAAGTATCGCTTCGGCCCCACGGAAGCACCCGAAGTTACACAAGCTGGATTAAACGTGTACGTGCACTATGCTACAAAACATGCTTTTATACAGCGAGTTAAGATGTAGTTTATTGCTTTATACCACATAATAACAACCAGGGAACAACAAAAATAATTGTTTTTCGCTAACATGCACAAAAACACTAAAAAATAAACCAAACCTTGATGGTTGAGCTGTTCGCTACAGTTCTTTATAATCACGGAATCAAGTACCCAGAGTAGAATGGTTAAGGTCTGAATCACAATTATAACTATGGTTCAGAATATAAATTGGTTAATTGGATAATATTGTAATCCTCTAACGTGCTCTGGTTGAAACTCAGTCTACTACCTAGCGTAGGTTCGAGCCCAGTAAGCCACATAGATTGTTTTTATTATTATTTTAGTTCATATTAGTACTCTTTACAACCGATGTAGATTAAGTTATATAAAACATTCACTCTGTGAAATGTGAAATCTTTTATTTGCTGCTTTCGCAAAGTAGAAAACAAAGAAAAACACCGCAACCTGATCTCCGGTTGCTTTTAAAAGCAACAGAAGGCCAATAAAACAAGAAAAAACAAATTCTAATACTTTGTGTGGTCCCCATTATTTGCTATCACTGCCCTAAATTTTCGGGGCGTGGAATCCACTATCGTTTGAAAATAAGTACCTAATATCTTTTGTAGTGAATCCGAAGTGTGTGTCATGTCACACCAGAGCTGTGTAGCATTATTCAATCTGGAACCTGGAGAAAGCCTCTGCTTTACTTTCGTCCAAACATGTGCAATTGGGTTGAGATCTGCTGACTTTGTAGGACACGGTATTTGCTCTATGATATTCATGTGCACCGAAAGCCACTTTTGAACTTTGACCGACTTGTGGACCGAATGATTATCCTGTTGGAATTTAATAATACCTTCAGGATAACGCTCTTGGGCAGATGGAAGCAGAACATCTAGAATTTTTGGAATAGGTTTCCTTATTCGGCGTTCCATGATAATGTTCCAGCATACCTGCACC
Source organism: Hymenopus coronatus (assembly GCA_030762935.1). Taxonomy (NCBI): domain Eukaryota; kingdom Metazoa; phylum Arthropoda; class Insecta; order Mantodea; family Hymenopodidae; genus Hymenopus; species Hymenopus coronatus. The sequence continues at coordinate 60,615,377 of CM060881.1, forward strand.
TTCCCGAGACATCCATGCCCAAGCAGTAACGCCCGTTCGACCACTCCTTGCAGCTATTGCAACATTTATCAAGGAAATTCTGCAGAGAAACATGAGTATGGAAAAATAATGATGTCAAATCAAAATAGAGATAATTCTAACTGAAGTAATTAAATAGGTAAAATGAAATCATGGTGTCATCGTCTCTTGAAGCTATGCCTCCTGCAGTTCCAAGAGACGTAATGTGACGGGAAGTAGGGACTTTTAGTTGGTGAAAATCCAACTCCCACACAAGAGTCTTGTCTTTGAAAGATTTTCCTCTACTATAAAAACAAAACAAACAAACAAACAACAAAAAAGAAACACTCCTTGCACGAGTGGCCAAGTAACGCATATCATCGAGTATCACTAGGACTGTAAACAAACACAGTCCAATTAACATCTGCAACGTTGCTTCGTCGGAGAAAACTACTTCGCTCCAATCGAAGTTCTCGTACTGTACAATAAATACCAACCTGTCAATTTTGTGGGCTTCAGTTAGCGCTTCTTTTGCTGTCGCACGTCTACGCCGAATTCCGGCATCTTTACAGCGCTTGCTAACCGTCCATGCACTACCTGGAATAAAGATAAAGCCTAGTATTCAGCGGCGGTCAGAAACGGATCTCTTTCGACCTCTGCCATGAGAGACCTGTCTTCATTCTCGGTAGATACACGCGAGCGACCAAACTCCTTCCTTGCAGCAACCTGTCCATCTTCACAATATAACTTTGCCCACCTCCTCGCAGTGGACTGTGGAACATCAAATGCTACACGCTCTGGTGGCCTTATAACCCTGTGAAACCAGGTTGAGAACAGCAGAACGTTTATCAACGGCCTCTGATTTCGTTTAACTATGAATGAATGCGTCGCTGTAGTAGTAATTGAGGAACTCTTTCGGCGACTAATGGAACCAAGCACAAACATTTGACCGACACAGAAAGAAACATAATTACGACAAAGAGATCAAACTGTTCAAGAGTAGTTGTTAACTTTGGCTATTATATATAATATATCTGTATATTATCTAATGCTCAAATTATAACTTATACATATAGCGGAAACTCTGTATTAATATAAATTAATAATGTGAAATAGAAAATATGATAGAAGAAACAACATAAATGGGGGAGAAAAAACTATGCTGCTGCAGAGATTTGAACTTAGGGTCGGCGCTTGTGTTATATTCGCTGTATTACTAGTCATGGTTCTTTTGATAACGTGAATCATTTATCGTATTCAGGGTACTCCATGGCTTCAGAACGAGCTCTTTGGTTGATTCAGTTGATTGGGGATTGGTTGCTCCACCTACCAATGAGCATAGCATCAGGTTTAGGTTTGTTTACTAATTGGCTAACGAAGAATGGGTAGCATGACGCTTGTTGCCGAATTCTTTATCAGGAAGGAATTCAATTACGAAACACGATGCAAGACAAAACCTGTTAATGTCTTCGACAGGCGATAACATATACCGCAGACACTATTAGGTAAGTCTAGCTGCAAATTGGAAATAGCGACCAGAGTAAACCTCGCTGCGATACGAAGTGGGACTGAAATATCCTGTACTTAGAGTGCGCTCAATCATTTTTTCCATTACTGTACAAATATCGCTCTAATGCAAATGCAACAGTCATCTTGAATTGTATTCTGTTCCATAAACGTAAAAGCGATCTAAGGTCTAGTGCGCTTGCGCAGTTAAGGGTACAAGAAAGTGCAGCATTGTGTTTTTACAATATGGCCGCATCCAAATATATGTGAAACATCCCAGAGGAATCAGTTAAAAAGTGACGAAGCACATATATTGTTTCTCCCAGTTGTGCGAAATGTGGACGTAGTCGATTGTCAGCCGATGTTTCAGTGGCAGGCTTTGCATCATGCAGTGAAATGTAAAATTTGCAGAAGAGACAAGCTTGTAGTGGATGACTTGAATTTATTAGCGCTATTTATTTTAAGGAGCTTAATAATAATAATAATAATAATAATAATAATAATAATAATAATAATAATAATAATATTATTATTATTAATGTTCGGTTAACCTTTCTTTCAAAATATTATTGTTTTATCTACATCATGGTAAACGAGATAACCATTAGAAGAATTGGGCCAATTACACGCTTCTTTGTTAAGTAGAAGGGAAATGCTACGCTAAAACGAAAGTCAAATCCTTTAAAAGACGGTCGCTAGGTGAAGCAATGAATTCTCGTTCTCATTGCTTGACAGATGTAATCAAAAGAGAGACGGAAAGAAGACAAATTCTTGTTTCAGAAAAGTTTAAGTAGCTTAAAATTGAAACCAATAACGGCTAACCCAACAAAAAATGTGTTGGCATAAATTATTGTTTTAAGGAAATCTACATCTTTTGTATAGTAAGTTTTCGTCTCTTACGGTTAACCAGTTATACAAAAGCTGTACAGAAATCATCCAGAATACAGAGGTCTTCAGAGGCTATTCCCAGAAAATTTTGAGAATACATTTCGTTTGTTTTAAAAATGTCTAAAACATATAGTTATTTTGATAAGAAATTTTATAGTAATCTTTGGGAAAATCAAAATTTTCGAATGTTCCATGTAAAGGATAGTTGGAGTAGGGGATTTTCCGAAAATCTTCGCTTCGCATCCTTGGAAGAACCTAAATGCCATGTTTAATGTTTAACCAATTTTTCATAAGGGGCTTGAGCTGTCATTTAAGTGCTAGAGAAGGTAATAATAAAATTTTGCCACTTAAATAACTTTGCATATGGTAAGACAAAATTCAGCACTCTAGCATTGAACTTAACAATAAAAGCAATACACACAAACACAAATATTGGTAAATGGCAAAACAATAGGGTACTTACAAGACGAAACCCGGTTGGTCGTCGGTAGCCTGATTAGTTACCTAGTAGAAGGGAATGAACAATGTTGTTACATATGGTGGTGTGCAAGACGGAGCGTCGTTGGTCGCGAGTTAGCCCACCTCTTCCATTAAATAATTTCCCTCACTCTTTCAGCAACCAAACAGATAGCTTTTGCACATGCGTCAGAAACCTACACACACTGCACTTGCTGATTTTTTTTTACTGTCGGAATGATGTAGCCTAACAACCTATTTCTTATTTATGAGACCTGCGTTATGAAATCAAATTCTCTCTACTCACCAGAATGTCATACATTCGCAACATGATGGAAGAAAGTAGCAGCTGAAATGAATAGCTAATATATACTTGTACATTTCAGGTTACGCATTCGACAGACATCAAATTGTATTGAGTTTAAATAAGCAGACCGAGATTAAGGGGAGAGGTACTCTGAAATGGCAAAAATAACATTTTTTGTTTTAGACAGTAATAAAATCTCTATTATTTCTAGTTTCAGAAAATGTATACTTTTGGGAGGAGGAGGAGGGAGGTTAAAAGGATTTTAATGAATAAAAATAGAATTTAAATGCTAGTTTGCATTTCTTCAAAGCTGTCATGCAATGCCTCTTTTTAGAACATTTGTATCTTTAAATTCAATTTTCTCAAAACAGCATTTTTAGATACTTGTACCTTTTTCTCAGTAATATGAGAGCTGGAAAGCTGACATTTCAACACGTATATGCATCACATATCTGAACTTTCTGAACCACAATCGTGATGTTATAATATATATTGATCATTTAAGAAAGCAACAATATTAGAACATTTTCCATATTTTTATCTTTTCCTTTCTCTATACGTTCTATGTTCATATTGTAATGAACCCAAAAATTTGATACCAGGATTTCACCGGAAACATATTTGGGTCCCCAGAATCCAAAAAAGTAATTTCTGGAAAAAGATCCGTGAGTGTGTGTGTGATCGTTAAATAACAAACTTGGTATATAAATTTGGTATCTTCCAAGGATTCGACACAAAAATGTTCTAGATAAATCATCCCCACTCCCAATTAGCCTTTACATGGAACTTTTTTCGAACATTTTTATTTTCTCAAAAATAGCTCTGACGATTTTGATTAAAATACGTATATAAAAGATATTTACCTAACAAATAATATGTATATCTGGAATTTTCTGAGAATAGCCTATGAAGACCACTTTATTCAGAATGAATTTTACAGAATTTTGCATAACTGCTAAACTGTAAAAGATGGACAAAACCTTACCACACAAAAAAATGTTGAACACATTAAAACATACATTTTATTTTATATATTTTTTTTCGTAGAGTTGATAGTTTTTTAGATATTCCTTGTTTTCGGTTTCAGCTTTAAAAGACTTATACTTTTCTCATACAGGACCTTGTCAACTCGTGTCCATACATAGATACAAAGGAACTTCAGTCACACAGCAACCAGCTTTTGACTATCACTTTAACCTATACTACTCCCTTATTTCGCTTCTACTTACAAGGAAACCAAATAATAAAGACTATTTTGGCTATTTTTTCTCGATTAGCATGAAGTAAATAGAAGCATAAGCTTTTTAACAATATTTTGTTGCAGAGTTGTAGAGAAAGTCATCTAAATGGAGTGCATCAGATTTTTTTTTTTTTTTTTTTTTTTTGAATTTGCAGATTTGTTTTTAATTTCTAGTGAAATTGTAACATAGCTAAATAATTGAGGTTAAGAAGAAAAAGCTCGCAAAAGTATGATTATGTATTGCAAGAGTATTAGACAAAGAGGTACGAATTCACATGTTCTATGACGAAACTTTTTTATTTTTCTGCTGAATGAAATACTTTTTATAGACTCAACCACATAAGCTAATACTGCAAAAAAAAACCACTTTATATAATTTCCATGATTTATAGAATAATCCATACCTACAAATTTCCGGAAAAACAATTAAATACTTTAGGAGCAGTGGTTTCTCAACTGGCGTAAGGTGTAATTTCCGTATGTTCAGACTACCTTGTCCCCTAAATTTGCTGAATAATTGTAACAGGAGAGGACGTCTTAGTTGCACGTTTATTTAGCAAAATCATGTCAATCTTGCTTCTTGTTTAGCAACGTAACAAGCGACCGAACCGGTTTCAGGCACGGGCTTCGTTTTATATACCCAAGCTTTCTGCCCAACGACCAACCAGATGGCAAGCGACAAACCCGATAACAAACTAGGCTCCGTCTTGCACATACCCTTCTTACCGTTCTCATAGACTAGGCTGTTTCTATTGGACTCATTTTTGTCACAGTACACTGCGTACTCAGCCACAAAACACAGGAAAGCTGGAGGGGGAGTGTACTAGCTAACGGAGCAGCGTGGGCAGAGGTCATATCACAGTACATGTGTCCTATCATTCCATTTCCAACACTTAGTTTTGACATGACGATAGTTTGCTCTCAATGCTGCAAAAATTACTAGATGCAAGTATGTCCCTGTGAGTCGTCAGTTACTCGTTGCTCTTTTGGCTCGCACCCAAGATGGAACAACCTGCTATAGTGACAACGTACACATGTTGACCACGTAGTTGCTACAACGCGAGACCATTCTCTCCAAATACAGTACCGATAGAGTAATACATTTCTTTCGTCTTTTTATAGAGAGATAATCTTACAAAGGAGCGGGCATAACTATGTGCATTGTTAAATGTGAAAAATTGAAATTCCTTGAGTTTTCACAAAGATATGCTTTTACTGCGAGAAAGTCCGTTTAACATCATACGATGTTATAGGTGTATATTTAAAATGGATATTACTATTTAGTTGTCTAAATTTTGAAATCCACCTATATGGTTTCTACACACCTCTGAATAGCCAGGAACCAAAACATTAGTTCTTCGAAGCAGCACATATAGATTGATATTTCCTCTGAATCCAGGCCTCCATAATGTAATAGAGGCAACTGACAAACAACTTAAAATACGTCCAGGCTAGAATAAACTATCTTCGTTGATAATCACAGCCTTTAATTTTATGAAGAAGATTGCCTCGATCAGCAATATTGGGCACGAATATTGAAAATTGAAATTCGTAAACCCGAACGCACTTTTGCTTGAAATAGTTTATTTTCAACCAGTGATGTTATTTGCTACTCCGCTCAACACAAATAGCTACCTTACCAAAGTTTCGAATTTTAACCAACATTTTACTTCACAAACGTAGCCTCAAAAGATTTACAGAACCCCAAGAGTGTAGCCAGACAAATAAGGGTGATTATGTATGTATAGAGGTCCAGTTTTAAACAACGTGTACAACATCAAATAATAAATGTGAATTAATAATGAATTTATGCATCTTAAAAAACCGATTTTATGCACAGATTAAGGCGTAGCAATTGGCATTAAATTTAAATATATTTATTTATATATTTTACTTTATACTTTTTTTTTCTTTTAAGCAAGATGAGGGTGTTTCAAACCTCAACCCTCCGACTATGCTAAAACTCCTTCTCCAACATTAATTACTATTAATAAGAAGTATAAAGAGTTATTCTGCTTCATGAATTTAGACGTTAGGCCTATTTATGTGTAAATAGAGCTAAGTTAATCCTTATGTAACGAATTTGTTGAACAATAAAATTATGAAAATACGTTGTGATGTTAGGGTAAATCGTGTAATTGTAAAATAGGAGATATCGACTATAGATTGGTATTAAAAACGAAAGCACCAATTAGTAAACAAATTATGTCGCATATCAAGGCCAAAAATGCCGATACCTTAGCCCTATGTTTACACATCACACATAAAAATAGCTTCTTTTGTATACAATAATCTCAAACTTTTTTAATTAAAATACCTTACACTATTTGAAATATCCTTTTAATACTCTGAAGGGTACTCAAAACGCAAAATAATGGTAGATATATTAATGCCACGAAATAGATGCTATAAATGATAATAGGCTGTAGCATGTGTCCATATGTCTATTGAACAGTGATACATTTAGTTATCAGTCGAAATAACATGACATGGAAAGCCTCGATGCGATACAAACACACATCTCTCTGAAAGAAGTAAAGGCATGTGTTAACTTTTTGATGAAATTTCTGGGAATTCTACACAAATAAATCATACTTTCTCTCAAAACATCATCAAATATTACTTTTTAATACGTCAACCCACATTTCATTAAATAAAAGCAAATAAATATGTCTAATACTTCTTCTCTATCAAACTATGCAGCTTAATTAGAATGTATTCAAGAATTCCTGTAAATGATAAGACCAGCTGATGAAACTCTTCATGTTTAGAGAAAACCTAAACTAAAATGTATTTTTACCAACATAATCATTTTATTGCATGATTAGTTACGAAGAAGGCATTTGTTTCATACACTACTGAATGCAAATGACAATTCTGTTGCAAAATGACAAGACCACGTGTCTTTAATATCCTTTTAGTGAACTCTTTTGCAGAACTAACGGAAAAATATGACCTGTCGGGTGCTCTACATTCAAAAAGGTTATTAATTTCTGCACATTGGCATATTGCTTCCCATCATGATAGACTGCTTTGCATAAGATTGCCCATATGTTCTCCATAGGGTTTATATATGGATAAATGACGTACCGTTCCATAATACCTTTGCGAGGAAACCAATTCCTTGTGGATGCAGCAGTTGCATAGTCCTGCTGAAATATTCAATCCTTTGTTCCAATCCTCTGTGTAATCGGTAATAGGTGCTCCTCAAGCAATGTATAATAGTGTATATGACTTTCATAAGACCAGCAGGGAACTCGAATCCAGTCCATATCATCAGAGTCCTTCCCCCTTGCTGTTTCTTTGAAAACATTTCGCTTCTTTTCTGAGATCATGTAAATAGCACGCCCAGTCATCAGGGTCTTCTAAGTTGAATTTATTTTCACCATGGAATAAATATGTTTCCATGTTTGTTTGTCTGACCAGCCTGGATAGCCTCGATTTGTGAACATTGATGGTGAGATCACCAGCAAGTTGTCTCAGCGATGAATCACCAGCAGTGAGTCTTTTAATCGCTTTCGAGACGTACATAAGTTTTTGAGATCATACCGACGACCATTTTGTTCCATAATTATTTGCTAGTTTTAGGAAAGTATCTATTGCCCATGATGATCTGCAAATTGTTCTGCTATTTTCTTGTATTTTAAGCCGGTTAATAACTCCTTGCTCTAAGCTGAACAAACCTGCGTTCCTTCTTATATTCACATACTTTGCAAGTCTTTACAAACAGAAGTGCCGTAGCTGCAGTATAGCGTAAAAGTATAAACGCTGTTGGCGTGCCTGCGTGTTACGCAGGGTAGTCATACAACCGCACGCCAACAGCGGTGTGAGGGGGGTGATGGTAAGGTCCCCCATTGATTTGCACCCTCATGCGTGGGTTCATTGTCATTGTATGCCACACTATGTATATGTTTGTGGAATTATGATGCGGCGTGCCATCGGATGTTAGACAATGACAAGCAGGTGCTACTTCTGGATGGGGTTGATTTAGTTGTTCTATGTTGTCGGCTGGACATACGGCAACCGAGGCCCAGGCTGTCACCGCGGAGGATTCGGGGAGAGGAGTGCAGGAATTTGAGGGTGAAGGATGGAGTCAGTGTTGGTTTCTTCTCCAGTCGCTTTCGACTTGCGCGTAGAAGCCAAGACTTGGCGCCGGTTCTTGGAACAGCCCCGTTGTGTGATTGGCCCTTTGAGAGGGACCGTTCGGTGGAGTGGAGTTGCTGCGGCTGGTAGTCCTGTTGAAGCTGCGACTGGAAACTGGCTATGCGGTTGGACAGCTCAGTGGTGGTGGACTGTAGTGTGGAGATGGCGGCGGTGGTATCAGCTTGAAGTTCCTGCAGTTTCTCGATGAAGCCACTGCATAGCTCTTCAAGGGCAGGTAAACGAGCGCCGACGCTCAGGATCTCCGCATGTAGGTCCTGAATGGCGTCCTGTGTCGCTACGTCTATCAAGAGTGCAGGTGGCGTGCTGTGGATAATGGTGGTCGGCGATGTGTAGTCCGGGCTGGTGATGTTGGTGGCCTGTTCCTGGGGTAAAGAGGGCATTGGGCTTGCCCGGTGAAGTGTCCTGTGCCACGACAGGTGGCACAGAACCGGCGACGGCGGGGATCGTGCCCAGTGCAATAGGCGGTGGTGGTGTTGGTACCACAGTAATGGCACCGCGGCGATGAGGAACAGACGTCAGCTGTGTGCCCGAAGGCACAGCTGCGTCGGCAGGGCTGGTGGCATTCCTGTCTGCTAGTCTCGACGACAGGTATCGCCCTAATAAGGGCAATCCTGACGCCAAGGCAGCTTCAAAATCAGCCTGATCCTGCAATTTCACTCGTACCAACGGCGTTGGTCCCCGGTCGCAGTTAATGCGGGTGGTCCTCAAACAAGAAGGCCACCGAGCCTGCACGGCGGTGAGCAGATGTCGGGGGGAAAGGTCCCGAAGGACCACCCGTACCATGGCACAGGACCGGGGCGGCGGTGTGGATCTTGTCGGAAGCGTCGCTGGAGATGGCGGCATCTGCGTTTGCAGTACCGGCGAGGCTGCGGTGGCGACCGGCGGTGAAGCGGAGCTTGTCACGAACGGTGATGACGGAGGTGCTGCTTCCTCAGGGGCTGCCGGGGAAGAGGTGTCGGATGCTGCCGTAGCAGCGGCTGCTCTGCGCTGTCTCTTCTTAGCCATGTTGACAGCTCGGAGATCAAGCTCCGAATCCTAGCCCGCTTTAACGCAAGGCTTTTATCGGCGGCATTTCCTTCTGTAGCATATTGCCTATTGGCAATGGTGTTAACTCGTGTACAGATGTCGTTAGGTTGCTATTTTACTTTAATTGTAATCATCAAATCTCACACACAATCAAACTTCCAAACTCTGGGGAGGATAGAATAGGGAATAATCTGGGCTGGAGAAAAATCCCTACTCCTAGCCGGGAATCGAACCCGGGTCCACTCCCGTAACACCTTATCTTATCTTGCCGTTGTCATTTAAACTTGAAATTAGGTTCTTCCCTAAATAAGCTCAATATTTAGCTCGAAAAATGTAATATAATTGACGTTTATACACAATGTCTATCATTTATAGTCAGTAGATAAGTATATTATCTTTCGGAATTTCAGCATAGGGATTGGCATAGATATGCATGGTGTACTATTTAAAGGGAAATCTAAAAATGGCGGCAGCAGTGGTTAGAACCGCTCGTCTCTCATCAAGATGGCCCGTGTTTCATCCTGGGCACCACATGTGATAATTATGGTGGAGAAAGCGGCGTCTGCGGGTTTCCCGGTTCCATTGCACCACAGCTCTACTATTACTTTTCTTTTCATACATTTCACCGTGATTTCATGCCACCTTCTTCCCCTCTCTCATGCCAGTCATCGAGCTAATCACCCAGCTCGGCTATTCTCTCTGATCCACAGTTTGTTTGCATCTCAAAAGGCAACTGACTACAGGCGCTATGAGGTTAAATAGCCAAAGTAGAAGAGGAGATCCAAAACCCTATCCACAGTGAAAAGGATAAAAGTGAATAATGTCATAGACAGAAATAAATTACAAAAATGTCGTACATTATTTCTTTTTGTTTCTCTTCCTCTTATTTCTCCTCCAAAGGACTTCTAAAAATCCTAGGTGACATCAAAGGATTTTAATAAAATTGTTGTACTCATCTTTACCTCGGCCGTCCAACTCTAGTCTTCTTTTAGGAGAATAAAACTTATGCTTGATATAGTAGACGGTCATAAGGCGTTCTTGTAATGTGACTGAACCATTTCGTCTGATATAATTTAATTTCTTCAACCAATGTCTTGTTAAATACAAGTCTCGTTTATCTATTCCGTGGGTGAGTAAACAATACCATGCTTGTCACTGCTTCCCACGATGCTACTACTGTACACTTAGGTGAAGTAGCCACTCCTGTTGACAGTCTACCACACCGCATGAAACGCCCTATTTCTTCAACCAACAGTGATTCAGAACATCCAAATGATTCAAAACTTGAGCAGGATAATTCTGAACGGTTAACCAAATCACAGGATGAGTCATCTGATGATGACATCTTAAAGACCAGTACTAAACCAATGCCTAAAAAACCAAAATCATCAGCGGCAACACAACCACTACGTGAACTGCTGCTACTACTTCAAAACCACATGGAGGCTAACCCGGACGAATACCTTTTGAATTTTACACAACTTATCAGTTTCTATGAAAATTCAGTGGGGTCCTCTGATGTCGCCCACTTGGCCACATCATACACCACAGATCATCATGCGTTAGCACAATTGCTTAAAAATATATATCCTATGTTAACAAACAATAAAAAAAAAAAAAAAAACCACACGGCTTGAAAAGAAATTAATGTTGGGTACTACTAAACCAGAGAACAACTTTGGCACCGTCTCCACAGATGTTGCTGGAGTTAGAGCTAATGAATCTCAGTCATGAACTCTGATACGTTGCTACTACAATGGAACATCAGTAGTTATAGATCTTAACTAGAATACTTGCAACTACTTCTCTCTACTCATAGTCCCGCTATTATATGCCTACAGGAAACTAATTTTCATACTGACTACATAACACCAATACGCCGGTATACTGGATACCATAAAAATCGTCTCAACGCTCACCATACTAGTGGTGGTGTTGCAACATAAGTGCTTGAGGACATTCCACAGAAAGAAATTGTCCTTCAAACCTGTCTGGAAGCTGTGGCTGTCTCTATTTTTCTCACTATTGAGATATGCATTTGCAATCTCTATCTACCAAACAGTGCCAACATAGACCTACAAATGCTCACACATCTTATTCAACAATTACCCACACCTTTCATTTTACTGGGAGACCTTCATAGTCATAATATTCGTGGGGAAGCCAGCGAACTGATCGGCGTGGGAAAGTAATTGATTCAGTTCTGAATACATTTCCCTTAGTGGTACTCAATTCCCCATTACCTACCCGTTATGATGTAGCCCATAACTCCACAAGCAGTATTGACGTCACCATGTGCTCCTCGAACATTGTGCCTCTGTTCCATTGGTCCATTGAGCATACTCTCTATGGTAGTGACCATTATCCTATTATTCTGAAGTCTACCTTCAATGCACCCAAACATGCTCGACGTCCTACTTGGCAACTCCACAAAGCTAACTGGCCCTTGTTCAAGGTTCTTGCGCAGAATGCCATTGCAGATCTCCCGAAACCGGATATTTTCCCACAAATGGACGTAGATGACCTTATTAATATGTTCTCTACAACCATACTTCAGCAAGGACGTCTCAGCATTCCTTTAACGGAAAATGTTTCAGGTAAACGCCGTGTACCATGGTGGAATGATCAGTGCGCCGAAGCATTCCGGAACAAAAACCATACATATTACAAATACAAACGTCAACCTACACTCGAAAACAAGTGCGCCTTCAAACGTCTCTGAGCTGCGGCTCGTCGGGAGGTGAAAGAAAGCAAACAGCGTTCCTGGCTTCAGTTTCTATCTACTATAAACGCTAATGTTCCTCAATCCCAATTGTGGCATAAACTACCTACTCTCTGCGGCAACCGCTGCTCACAGGTGATATCTCATCTTCGAACACCTACTTTAAGTGCGCCCATTACCGACTCTCTGGTAATAGCTAATACCTTGGCAACCGCTCCTCACAGATGATATCTCATCTTCGAACACCTACTTCAAGTGCGCCCATTACTGACTCTCTGGTAATAGCTAATACCTTGGCAAGCACATTTTCTGATGCTTCCAGTGACTCCCATTATGATCCTGAATTTCTTCATACTAAAAATAAGACTCCAACATTAGATCTGCAGATGATATTTACAAACAGCAATCAAATGTTCAACGAAGAACTCACGATGAAAGATCTTCTGTATGAATTAAAGTGTTGCAACAGCAAAACTGCACTACCAGACAGTATCCCATATGCATTCCTACAGCATCTGCCAACAGCTGGTCTTTCCTACATATTAGATATTTATAACTACCTAAGGATTAATCAGCTTTTTCGTAATCAATGGCGTAGCTCCATCGTGGTACCTATTCCTAAACCCAATAAAGACCACTCTCTTCCCTAAAATTAGCGTCCAATTTCACTTACCTGTACCCTATGTAAGCTGCTGGAGAAGATTATCAATCACCGTTTACGTTGGTATCTAGAATGCACAACATTTTTTGCAGACATCCAATATGGTTTCAGAAAATACCGTTCCACAACTGATGCATTCCTGCTGCTAGAATCCTACATTGTCGAAGCCTTCTTGAGCAGTCAACATGCCATTCTTGTTAGCTTGGATATCGAAAAGGCTTACGATACTATCTGGCACGATCACATCATTCGCACATTAATGAAACATGACGTCACAGGAAACATGATTGCATTCATTTACAATTTTCTACAAAACCGGAAAATCAGCGTTCGTGCTAACGGTGTTCTATCCCAAAGCTCAACATTGACAACGGAATACCATAAGGATCTGTTCTTGATGTGACACTCTTCTTAGTAGCCATCAATGATGTAAATTCCTGTCTCCAGCCACCTGTAAGAGCTAGTCTCTTTGCGGATGACCTAACTGTATTTTGCAGTGGAAAGAATATACAGACTACCCAGGAACTAGTGCAAAATACACTCTACAAATTACAACAATGGAGCAATAGTACCGGATTCAAATTCTCTGCCACTAAGAGCCGATGCATTCTGTTCAGTCGTTCTCGTGGGCAATCATCGCCGCCTCTCCTTTTTCTAGGGAAGCAGACAATTCCTACAGTATCCACTGTCCGCATTCTAGGGCTGCATTTTGATCACCGCCTAAACTGGATCACACACTTAAAGCTCTTGAGAGCAGAATGTTTTCGACGTTTAAATGTCATGAAAACAATGGCAGCCAAAACTTGGGGAGCTGACTTCACAGTACTACTTCGAACATATAGAACAATTATACGTCCCAAGTTGGACTACGGCGGCATTATATATCATTCAGCCAATCCAACAAGCCTGAAAATGCTTGATAGTATTCAATCTTCGGCGCTGAGGATCTGCTTGGGTGCTTTTCACACCAGTCTTGTAAGCAGTCTCCAAATCGGAGCAAATGAACCTCCGCTGAATACGAGGAGGAAGGCCTTAAGTCTCATGTACGCTACACGAACTGCCTCCAGGAGTCCATCAACAGTTTTCAACCATGTTTTTCCTGCCAAGTCCCAAAGCGTATGTGCTCATAGTCAACGTCGTTTTGTACCCTTCTCCCAGAGAATTCTACTTTTTCTGCAAGAGTTCCAATTGGATATTCCACCAATGGTCTCCCGCTCCTTCACCCTTGACGACGTTCTTTGGAAGTTACCTACCATAGATAATTCCATGGCGCGTTACAACAAAGACAGTACAGATACTTCAGTTTATCTCCGTTTTTTCAGAGCCCTTTGTAACTCACACTCCGCATCACAACAAATTTACACAGATGGCTCCAAATGTGAAAATCGTTGCGGTTGTGCAGTGATTTTACCACATAAAACCTTGCTATACGTCTTACCTCAATTTCTATCTATATTCTCTCGTGAACTGATAGCTATTCGTCTCGCTTTGGAGTACGTCCTTGAAGCCACTGCTCTCTCCTTCACCATCTACACAGATTCGATGAGTGCTCTTCTCAGTCTTCAACAGCGAACTCCAACCAATAACCTGGTGCTTTACATTCAGTTACTCTATCATAGATTGTCAATCTCGGGCAAACAGGTCCTGCTTGTGTGGGTACCTTCCCATGCTGGCATATCCGGAATGAGAACGCCGATGCTGCAGCTAAGGAAGCAACAGGACACCCTCCCAACTTATTGGACCTCAGGATTCCTCACCAAGACTTCAACCGTTTTATGCGTGGCACCATTCTCCGGCAATGGAAGCAACAGTGGTTCAACTTAACTAGAGACAAACTACGTGATGCCTGTCCTCTTTCCACTTATGTTTATCCTCTCACACATTACAAACGTCGTCATCAAGTTCTTCTATCTCGCCTACGTCTCGGACACACTGCTCTCACTCATTCTTATCTTCTGTCCGGTGATCTTCCCCCCAAGTGCAACTATTGTCACTCTCCGCTTACAGTCACTCACATTCTCACCAGCTGCCGTTTCTACGATGATGCAAGAACTAGATGCCGTATTCCAGCAAATATGTTAACCACTCTTAATGATCCAGCCTTCTCGAAGAATGTACTGAACTTTCTAAATGAAACACATTTATGTAAAAAAATTGTAAAATTTATTGTAGTCGCGATTTGATCTGGTTGTTAAAGCGACATTAAATGAAATAAAATTTAAAAAAAAAACAAACAAACAAACACTACCTGTTCTATTTTCTGCTATGTAGATTTTCTTAGGATTGTTTAGTTTCATTCCTCCAGTATTTTATCATTTATATAATGAATAAAATAAATGACAAGCTGCAACCATATCTAAGTCCTTGGTTTACCATTATGATTTCTTACCATATAAGGTTATTTATATATTATTGTCCTTGGATTTATTGCATTTATCAGGTTTAAATTTATTTCACAGTAATAAAATGTGTCCCATAACTTCTTCGTTCAACTCTATCACAGGTTTTCACGTAGTCTAAAACAGTAGGTGAAATAATAGTTTTCTCGTAGTCTAAAACAGTAGGTGAAATAATAAATATAACTTTTTCTTTCCTTTACATTGATTTAGTAAAATCATTTTATCATCTCGTTTACGGAAACTGTAAATTTTCTTATTCTATAAATCTTTCTGCTGAGTATAATATTCAGGAATCGGTAATATAAGCTGCATTTTGACAGCACACTATGTAATTACCAAAATTCTGATTATTTCTTTTTTGTTGAATATTTGATTACTGTTGCTACTAATTGATAAAGTTTATGATTATACTCTAAATATTCAACAATTTTAGAAAATATAAATATGGTCAATACTCTTCTACACTTAGCTTTCTTAAGTGCTCTTCTGTGTTTTAGCTCCATGTCGCCAAGAGTGGTGAAAGAAACTGTATCATATATCACGACCACTAAAAATGTATAATGCCATCATGAATGAAGCATACTTTTTAGAGTACGTATACAACGGAAAGAGATACCTCGGCTACTGCGACCAATAGAAAATCTATTGCGGCTATAGCTCCACGAGGAGGGTGAAGTAAAGGATTCACAGGAGACGACAGAACACAAAGATGCGCGGCAGTTTCTAACAGTTCCTGGGAATACATCTAAGTACCACAGTATTTAGAAGCACCCCTGAAGCACGGGAAGAAAACGAAATGAAAGAGAAATTATGGAAAGATAAAATCGTGGTAGGTGACACACCACTCCAGAATCACCCACCGATCAGGGAAAACCGTGAAGATTACGGTCAGGAAATGAAGTCCTATAGAATGCGAGTATCAAATGTAACCTCGAAATATCTTGTTCGTTTAATGTTTAATAGGGTTTCATTATTCATCAGTTAATAGTTGATTGAATCGTATGTTAATTATAACCAAAAAATCAGAAGATTGAGATTTTCATAGAAAAAGAAAAACTTTTTAAATCTTTAGTACACTAGATACTAGATGCATGCCTAGGTTATACTGCTTTTCGATGTGTATTAAACCTTTACTTTTTCTACAAAGTGTAAATATATTCAAATATTCTATACCGAGATTTCATAGGAAATAGATGTTTTGAAGATCCCTGCACAAAAATAACTTTTTAGAATAAAGATCAGTATATGTATGCGTGTGAACGTATACGTGTCTGTGTGCGCGCGCGTGTGCTTGTGCCTTTCTCTAACTCAAAACACAAAGCTCGGTTAAACGCCAAACTTGATATTTAAATTCAGCATCTTCCAGGCGTGACACGAAGAAAATCTCCCATCTCAAACTACACTTTAGATGAATTTTGTTCTTGAAAATTCTGATTTTCTCAAAAATGGTACGAACGGTTTTGATTAAAACATCATATTAATGTTTGTATCTCCTGAATTTTAGAGGATACCCTCTGAATGTTCGTTCAGAATGACTTTTGCATAACTGGTAAAGCATGAGAGATAGAGAAAATGCTAGTGCAGAAAAACAATGGTGATCTCGTTATAACACGCAAGAGACACTGCTAGTTATTGGTTTCCATTTTAAACTGCTTATTAATTTGTCAGTTGGGAAATTGTTATTCATTTTTATATTTTCTGATCAAGAAAATAGAAATGAATATCAATGTAACACTTAGCAACCAGCTATTGATAGATTTTACTATCACTTTAGGTTATATATTCCATTATTTCCGCGTATCAACAAGGAAGTATGTAATAAAAATATTTCTGGAAATGTATATATCGATATACGTGAAGTAGTTAGATAAATTTCATTTGTTATATTCCCATAACTTTGCCTACCTTTATCTACCCAAACTATTCTTACAAACGCTAATTATTCTATCTGCAGAAATAACGCATTTGTTTCTCTTACGAATGTATTTCCTATTACCGGGGGAATAGAAACACAATAAACTAAAGCGATAGTCAATACTATTCAAAGCCGATCGCTATGTGATGGTATTGAAATTCTGTTCTGTTTGCTTAACTAGCAGAAAATTATGAATAAGATTTCACTTTTGAGAAGTGTATAAGTATTTGAAAATTTAAACCTATAATAAGCAATATCTCGGAATAAAAATTAAACAACAAAAACAAACAAACAATACCTTTAGATGACATAAATTGTGTGTTTTAACGAGGTCTACGAGACCCTTTTGTGTGCAAGTTTATGCCTGTCTCTTGCTGTTTACATTTATGCAAGTTACGCAGAATGAAGAGGGCTTCAGAGGCTATTCCCTGGAAATTCTATACATACATTTTATTTGTCTTGTAAAATAAATGCATACATGTCGTTAGAGCCGTTTCTAAAAAAAAAAAACATTTAACAGTGTTTGAACGTTAAGGGTAGTTTCGGAAGTGGGGGATTTACTTGAAATTCTTCCTGTGGATCTTCTAAGAAATTGAACTTAAACATCAAGTTCGGTATTTATCATTTATTTTTTATTGATGCTGTTCTCAAACACACAGACACAGATATATACACACACACACACACGCACGCACTCATATATGCGAACACACAAACATGAAACGATTTCAAAAAATAATCATAGGTAGTAAGTGATAAAAAAATTGTTTATATTAATTTTAGTGGGTTTAGTTTTAATTATTTTTGTTATGGTTGGTGTAGCTTTTTTTACTTTATTAGAGCGTAAAGTATTAGGATATATTCATCTTCGTAAAGGACCTAATAAAGTTGTATGTTTTTATTCAGGGGATCTCTAAACATGTATCTCGTGAAATCATGGTATCGAATTATTAGTTGGTCGCGGCTTGACCGAGTGATTAGCTGGCAACTTTCTAACAGCTATAATTAATATAAAACAAGTTACATAACCTAAGCTAAAATGCCTTTATTTGTGTGATCATTTGGAATTATTTTATTATTATTATTATTATTATTATTATTATTATTATTATTACCAATTCCAGGTCTAACTGGAGCTATTACTATACTTTTAACAGACCGAAATCCTTACACATATATTTGTTTTGGCAACCGCATATGGAATTTGTAGTGGGCTAAGCGGATAGGGGCATGTTTTCTTCGGATTCTCCGGTTTATTGCGCCATCCCACTCCATCTTCATTCTGTTTTTGGTAGTGTTTAACGCCCTCTTTTACTACTTGTGGCACTGCTGGCGCATTCCACTGGTGCTCCATCTTCATTCCATGTGTCACCAGTGTCATGCGATGGCGGGGGTAAAAGGAGAATCCGGAGAAAAACCGTCCCTGCGCCACTTTGACCACCACGAATTGTACATGCTGTCACCTGGGAGTGAACCCGTGCCGTCTAGGGGAGGGTCAAGCGGTCTAACCACTCGGCCACGGCGCGGCCTCTTCATTCTATGCATTATCAGTGTCATCGTCTGCGGTGTAGTAAAAGAGGGCGTTAAACAATATCAAAATCGAATTTTTTGGTGGAATACACCATCTCCTCTGCCACCTTGTAAACTGGTAGAGAAAATAAAACTAAGTTTTTATATCAATATTTTGTTGCAGACTAGGTGGTGAAATTCATGTGAATCTATACATCATATTTTTATTGAAATGATTATCCTGTTACCATATTTGAAATAAGGCATTCCTGCGTACACTAACCAAAATAACGTGCATTACTTTAGCTCTAAACTCGAGAATAATTTTAGCATGAGTTTGTGTAAGACACAAGAACAGTTAAGAACTCGTTTTTGCGTCCTGTGTATTTAAAAATACTAAAGGTGCGAGACACGTAAGCAAGTGGGATCACCCTGACAGGTGCAAAGAAAGTTTATTTCCCCTGCCACGAGTTGAAAAAGAGGGAGCAGATATGAATATTTGCCTGCGACACGTGCTCAACTTTCTGACATGCAACACGAAAAATAAAAGTATTTTTGCAGGAATTAAACATCACAGTCACGTTCCTCTTCAAAGAGCAAATATAGAAATATACATACTCATAGCGGCCTTTTATTTTTGGAAGTCACTTTTGTCATTTAACTTTACAGATTGTAGAAGCCAAGTTAGCGTTTGTAATCCTTTTTAGCTTAGTTCTCTAAACCTTTGCATTAATACATACAGTCGGCATTTTTATCTTAAAATGGTTGAAATAAAGTTTCTCTCTAGTTTTCAGACATATATATTTCAATTGTATTTCGGCTTTGGCTTTGTTGGTTCTCTTCAAGCATAGTCCTTATGATTTTTATATAACGAATGTATGACTGTTAAACATATTTAAAAGTTATGTATTTCATTCACATGACATCCTGTACCTTTCTGTGACAAACTATTTTTACAAAAGCGTATTCTTCTATCTACTTCATACTAATCAAGACAAACATTAAATAGAAATTTATTATTACTTACCTCCTAGTAAGTATAAAGGTATTAAGGGGATACACTAGATTAAAAGAATAGTAAAATATTTTAAAAGCTGGTCGCTATATGACTGATATTGAAATTCAGTCCTCTTTGTGTGTCAAGAAGTAAAACAAAAGAAACAGAAATGATAAATACCCGTATGAGAAAATGTTAAGTATTTTAGAATTTAAACCAATATCAAGGAAAATCTCCTAAATCGTAATTCCACAAATAATATGACATACAACGTGTTTTAATGAGGTATGTATTTATTGTGTGGTCAGCTTTTCTCTATCTCATAGGGTTTATCAGTTATGCAAAAGCCATCCAGGGAAAGAGGCCTTCAGGCTATTTCCAGAGATTTCAAGATATATATTTTATTTTTCATTTAAATATCTTTAACATAATATATTTTAATTAAAATGTTTAGAGCGGTTTTTGAGAAAATCAAAACTTTCGAAAATTGTTCTATTAAAGAGTAGTTAGGGGTGAGGATTCTCTTGATAAGTTTCGTGTCGCATCCTTATAAGTTACTAAATTGTCAAGTTTGGTATCCTACCGACGTTTTTCAATTATCATATTCACACACGCAGACGTGGACCTTTTCTAAAAATGATTTTTTCGATACAGGGGATTGTGAAACGTGTATATGTTTAGGGTGGAATGCAACAGCTTCTCTACCTATGTATAATGTACTTAATAGAGAAAGTAAAAATTGTATTTTTCTACAACGAAAGGATTAAGACACGGTTTAGTAATGCCCCAAATTGCTGATTTTTTTTAAAAAAATACATTTTAGAAGTTTTTAAATAAGAGGCACACAACATACGCAGAAAACTTTATATATAGTGTGCTATATTCAAATGATCATGTTATAAGAGAAGGTTGATATAGAATGTAATATATTCCGTAAACTTTAAAACATTTTAATCTTCATCTTTAAATGAAGATTAGATCATATAATATCTGGTGTATTGAAAAACACGGAAAACACTTAGTATATTTTGAGGGACAGTAAAGTGAACATTTTTCAAGAGGAAAGCAGTGTCCAAAAATCTGATGTGTTCTATTCACATAACTTTCTTTAGCTGTTTCATATACAAACTATTCTTACAAAAGAATATTATTTTATTTACAGCAAGCTAATCGATATAAACATTAGCAAAATTGATCTTATTACTAACTTCATATTAAGTAGAAGAGAAGTAAGGGAATACATTAGACTAAAGCGAAAGTCAAATCTTTGAAAAGCTGGTCGCTATATGAAACACTAGAGGTACGGATCGCTTTACATGGTCCCGTTTGAGAGAAGTTAATTAGTTTAAAAATGAAACCAATAACAATAAATATCTCGAAAAGGGTCAACTCTACAAGAAAGCTATATGACATAAATCATGTGTTTTAACGAGATCTACATTTTTATGTACATAGTAAGTTTTTGTCTATATCTTACGGTGTAAACATTATGCAAAGTTCTGCAAAACTCAACCAGAATAAAGTGCTCTTCAGAGGCTATTCCCAGAAAATTCTAAATATACATCTTATGCGTGATGTAAAAGTCTCTAATATACGGTATTTTAATCAAAATTATTAGTGCTATTTTTTGAGAAAATAAACATTTTCGACAAACGTTCCATTGAGAATTTTCGTGTCGCATTTTTGGAAGATACTGAGCCTAAATACCAAGTTTGGTATTTAACTGAATTTTCGTTTTTGAGCCATGCTGTCCAAACACACATGGACTTTTTTGTAAAAATACTTTCTTCGGACTCAGGGAACCTCAAAACATATGTTTCTGGTTAAATCTCGGTATTGAACTTTTAGGTGGAATATAATACTTTGTCTATCTGTTATTTATATTTTATTTACGGGCTAGAGAAAGTAAAAGTACATGGTTTGGACGCTGTGGGGTGTCAAAGTTTCCTCAGAATGTGTTTGGTGTCCTAAAGTAGTCCTGCAAACCTATAACGTAAGGCAGATGAACGAAATGCGCCTTAACTTGTCTACCCACGCAATACATCCGTCACAAACCCCAATGATTGTACTGGTAGAGTGGGGGGACGGACACCACAGTCACCTGATCTTACATCTCTTGACTATGAAGACTGGTGCATGCTACCTCTCGAACTTCAGAGGAGCTTATCGCACAAATCCACGTTGCGACTGATATGAGCGCTCAGCCGCTGTTTGGTTCGACTGTCTGCACCACAAGTAGAGATCAACAGTTTGAACCACCTTTATAATTTGTCGAACCGTTTGCATATTTCGACGGACCATAGCGTCCAAACCGTGCATTTTGAGCATGCGTTCCGTTTGATAAATGATCACTATAATGTCCCACCCAACATACGCACTAAGTGTTGTTGGTGTTTTTATATACGCCCTAACTATATATAATGTTTGATGGGAAGCAAGAAGATTTTAAAGTAAATGTTTTGACAAGTTAAAATTTCTTAGCTCTGTAATTATAAATTTGGGACCTGCGTAAAGCGTATTAATTATAGAGTGAACGAGCTTAGGAAAGCAATTAGATCGCCTAATAGTGTCGTCTGGTGCTATGATCTGACACGGAGTACAACATACAGTAAAATTCGTAATTATGCTCTTCAAGGGGCAGTTACGTAAACACGAAATAATCGGTAAAGCGTTACACGGGGAAATGGTTTATTAGATATGAAAAAGCAATTTTGACACCACTTAATAGGCAATATAGCATAATAAATGTTATTTTTGATATGCCAGTGGATTAGATTGCAAAATAAAGAACAAAAGATCATTTTTTAAGGGAAAAAAAGCTGTGATTGTTGATTGCCATGCACTCGTGCCGCTAGTTATTACATTTACGATTTGACATTATATTTCACTGTACAGCAACCCACTATACACTGCACAGAATTCAAAGGAAGCCTTTTGAAAGTGTAAATTCCTTTCAAGAAAAAGTAATGCTATACTCCCTATATTGCCGAATATAGCGGTTTTTTAGGTAAAGTGCTGGAGCGTTTGATCGCTGAGTACAACTTATTTTCTCATCCTATTTTCATAATTAATATTTGTGATCTTCTTTGATCCTAAAGAGCACTAATGGTCCAAACCGGGTAAAATCATGCAATATTGATATGGAACATCTAGGCACTTTTCAAACAGAGCGTAATGAATGGAATAGCGAGATATTCGGAAGCGTAGTCGAAAGGTTTTAGAGTAAAACATTTTAAAACTTTGCATGCTTCTTGCTGTTATATATAAATTAGATTCCTTCTATGCTGACCGCTTTAATCAGGCATAGACTACCTATGTTATCGACTTTAAATTTAGTAGAAATCATGAATCGACAATTGCTAGTATCAGTTACTTATTAGAGGATAGAAAGAAGCGCTACATTTTGAAGAGCCTGCTATTGAAATTCCGTGTTTTGGAAATACTGAAAATGCGCTGTATTCATGCTTTATATATGGGCTTGCTGATTGTTTTTGCAGCTTTATTTCTGTTTGTTCATTGCAACGTAAGAGTGGGTTGCATGCCGGAAACTTTTGTACATAGACTTCCATTTACCTGGTTGTCTGGTTTAAATGAAAATTATCTCACTCTATGAATTCAGTGTGCTTTATGTTCCATGGAAAATTGCGCAAAAACGATTTTTGTTGTAGTGCTTGCAATTTTTTACCCATAAAAGCGGCAATTTTTTTCTATGAGCCATTTTTGCGTTTACAAATTAGATTGACCTTATAAATCCTCAACGTTACATCTGCTTCCCTAGGTTAGGCACGTTAGTCTCGCTCCACCATCCGCGTTTCCGTAACACGGTTTGCTTTTATCGGGTCTACTAATTTCAGGCGGTAAAGTCATGTGTAGTTTCAGAACTGCATCATTAGGTTCGTGTAATTAATTCGTGATATTGGCATGCAATGAAGCGGCTAATACTGCCGATTGAGGTGAGCTGGTGGGGATCGGACGTTTTAATATTCTTTCCTGAAGCAATCTAGTATAGCCCGCAAATGCATCTCTATAACCGGTTGTAGCTGCCTTGCTGAAGGAATTAACCGAGTACAGGTTCAGCTTCGTTTCCCTATACCTGGTAATATAATCGTTCTGTATCTGATATCCGGATACCCAATAAGCATCTCTTTCATGAACATCTACATTATTGTAAGAACTACATAAAAATAAAAATAATGTCGTATTTCAATTCGATTTAAAAATTAAGACTTATTTTCCTGTACCATATTCTAACAAATGCAAGAAATAAAGTAATGCTACATTGAGGTAGAATTGCTGTAAATAAATCATTGAAGATTGAGATCTGAAAAAACGAGTCCAGTATTTTCTAAAACCAGCAAGATGGTTCCACGGTAACGTGTAAGACTCGCATTCGGGAGATCTCGATTTCGATTTCCGTCGGGATAGTCACTTGTCCACTATAGAATGAAATAATTTTCATTTAAACCAGACAACAAGGTAAATGGAAGTCTGTGTAGAAAATTATGTGGTTTTCCCGAGTTTGGGAAAATGCTGGAATGCTTCCTCTTCTATCCAAATTTCTTATCCATCATTTCCTCTTCATATAATCTCTTATTATCTGTTTCAGAGTTGAAAAGCAAGCACAGCGTTCGGTTTGTTGCGGCTGAGCGCTAGATATGTGCTTTAAAAGGTTCTCCTTGACATTGGTTGAACTGCTGATAGACCAATCCTCTGCAGCGCCATTCCTGGACTCTAGAGGGGCCCCAGGGGACTCAGGACTTAAGGGGCAGAACTCTCCGACATCGAATTAGTTCCATCTGGAATCGTTAGAGACCCCGCTCATGTGCACATCATCGCCCGGATCTTGGGTCTCTTTTCCTTAGAACACGTTAGTAGCAAAAAGAGGTCACACTGGCCTACGTGTAATGCTTTATCCCGGTTTCTGTGTCCTCTGTCATTAGTACGTATTCCTACTCCAGTGCTACATACTATATTTTTGACAATAAGGAATGGTAGAAATGATACTTAGGCGAAACTATAGTAAATTACTAATTACTGTTGAACATATGGTTTAAAATAGCAAGGTTACCAACATTAATGCTCATGTTTGTTTGTTCGTTTTAAAAATGTAATAACTTGCCATTCATTCTTAGTTATTTCATTAATTAAAATATTAAGAAATGATAAGGGAGTAAACATACAGATAAGGTTTAATAGGAAAATGCAACTACCAAATATTATTATATTATATATCACAAGTTGTAGAATTTACCTAGGTCGGCTGATAAGTCCCGGGCCTCATATAGATATAGCGCCACTAGGACAGTTAGACGGTAGCATCTTATAATTTAACTTTGGACTAGCTTATATCCACAGTTACAAGTCAGTAGCTCGTTTAGTTTTCGAATGACAGCATTTTAAATAAGACAACTTTAGAGTTTTCACAAAAATGAAGCATTTGGTAAAACGAGCAGTGAAAAGGTACTTCCATTTGAAAGGCTTAACGCCTAAATAAATCAAGGAGGAATTGGACAGTACATTAAAAAACTGTGCTCCTTCATATTCAATGATTAAAAGGTGGGTTGCAGAGTTTAAAATGGAATGTACGAGCACTAGTGGTGAGCCTCGTTCTGAAGTGACAACTAAAGAGATCATTGAAACAATTCATCGGTTAGTACTGGAAGAGCGAAGATTAAAGTGGTTTGAGATTGCGGAGACTGTAAACATATCAAAAGAATGTACAGGTAACATTTTAAGTTATGTTTTGGGGTTTCACAAGGTCTGTGCACGATGGGTGCCGCGTTTGTTGACACCTGATGAAATGTTGCAAAGAAAAGCTGTTTCTGTTAAGAATTTGGAGCTCTACCGTAAAATTCCCAGTGACTTTTGAGATAGCTTATTACCATGGATGAAACTTGGATACATCACTACACTCATAAAATTATAAATGTTTTTAAGTTTGCAATGAACAGGACATAGAAAAGTGAGTAGTCCAACTAAGTGTAGATGAAGTAAATCTGATAATAGTAGATTTATACCGGTCACCAACAGGTAATTACGAAACTTAGAATGAAACTAAAGTTCGAAGAGAATTACTGATTTAGCGGGACATAAATACTTTTATCTGACTCCTAATCTTTGTGGGGATCAAGTCAATTTTATTTTTGTAACATACAGCATTTCTCACACAGTAAACTTTCCTACAAGAATTTAAAATTCCTCATCTTCAGCAATATCAATATATATATATATATATATATATATATATATATATATATATATATAGACAGAATAGGGTCATATAGAATTGCACCGCTCAGAAATGGTCTATCAGATCATGAGGTACAAAAACTACATATTAAAGAAGTTAGAAGATGCGAGCTAACTTAGTTCCAGGTAATAGTCCACCAACCCTCACATGTAATGAGCATAGGTTTAGGCCAAGTGACCGAAAATAGAAATGGAAATGGCGTGTTATTTATGGACGCTCTTTAACTACTACGGGCGTGAAATACCGCTTAATTTTTCTCAGAGGCCTCTTTATCAGACTTGAGGTTCTTTTACGTGCCGTAAATCTACGACAGGGGACCAACGGCTTTACTTCCCTTCCGAAGGAAGCCACACTAAGGATTTTTACAACCGAAAAAATCCATCGTCCTCCGCCGGGTATATGAGGTTAGCATGGTAACCATTACACCACGGAGGGCGATACCGAAAATAGAAAGAGAATGATATAAGATAGAGGGAGATGGAAGCATTGGGTTTTTCCAGACGCGTCATGAGGACATGGCACTAATGAAACTTAGAACAAAATATTTTCATAATATGTAATGTGACAGATCAGGAACCAATCAAAGGTGCCATATTTTACGGCACGAAGGTTGACGTCACCCAGTGCCAGTGTAATAAAGGGAGCATGCCCCAGACTTGTACTCAAACTATGTTGACTCTTTGTTGTGTTCAGATTGTGTGTGAAGTGACGAAAGCACGTGCACGTGCTTAAGAGGGGGGGGACGATGTGCAGATAGATTAGGCTCCTTAATAATTTGTGAAAAGTGGTTGAAATAATAATAATAATAATAATAATAATAATAATAATAATAATAATAATAATAATGTAAGGAAGAAAGCTAGCCGCCGATTAAGATTTTATCATATTTTCACGAATAAGTTCAAATATTCAGGGAAATGTAGTGTTCTATAATTTTGCTTCACCTACAAAAGTATCCTGAGATAGCTAGGAAATATCAGGAATGGATTATTAATCAGACCTGAGCCGAGAGACAAAATCATTGGAGACCTTGCAGTATTAGAGGAAATATCAGCCTACTTAAGGACGTCTTTCCCCGCTACACGGATATGATGAAATAACAAACAAAGCTTCAAAAGAATGTTGTGCCAGATAAGCATGCCTCTTAGTTATTTATGTAATGAATCATTCAATTATGCAACGATAATTTTCCTGATTGAATGAAATACTCAATTGTCAAGCCCCCAAATGCAAATTACAGGCGCTTTTTTACCAATTTTTTCTAAAGAATTCGAGAGAGTAATATTTCACACATTGTATGCATACACGAAAAATACCAGTCTATTTATTCCAAAAAAAATGGGTTTAAAAAAGGAATATCAACAAACAACACAATTTAAAAACTTAAACAGGAAGTGTTAACAGGTTTAAATGACAATTTCCATATGAGTGGAATTTTCATAAGCACTTTTGGAGTTATAAATTTTTAAATTAAAATCTGGTGCCAAATTCAAATCACTCCACACGAACAAAATGATAAAAAATTTAATGTTTTTATTTTTCAAAATATGAATTTAAGTATCAGGAACAGAACTATCATATGACTTTATTGTACCACAATTAGTTCAAGGGGTAAAAATATTAAAGCAAGAAGCAGACAAAAATTCACGAAACCTTATAATAATACAATTGACTTCAAAAATCAATATCTACAACAATACCTATCCTAAAAATTTAAGAGAGCTTGAATAAAACCTGCATTGTGTGGAACATTTTGAAAGGAAAAAAATGTTGAAAAAACTGTAAACGAGTAAATCAAGTTTTAAAGTTCAAAATATTTTCCTTCTAAGTTGCACACCTTCAAACAGTCTAAAACCCTTCAGAGACATAAGTTGGGCCCTTCTTCCTCTTCCTTCTCTCCTCTGTAGCAGTTTTCTTCAATTTTAGTTTAGGAGAAACAAACTATTTGGAAATTAAATTAATTAAACAAATTAACTGTGGAACAATTTAAAGTTTTGAAAACTGTTTCTTTGTAAGTATTATAATGCCATAATCTCCTGAAAAAATGTTTAAACCAAGAATATCTGTCAACTCTAACGGACTGATTACACAAACTTCCAGGAATATATAAAGCAAAGAAAAACTGCAAGTCATTTGGTCCGAGTGAAGCTGCACTCTGCCGCCAAACAGTCCTTATTTCACGGCCGGAAATATGCTGTTGGGATGTGTGGGGAGGCCCGCCGGGTGCTCTATCTCACCTGTGGTTTAGGATGGGGAGGACCCAGGTTAAATAATCGGTGGTATGGCATGCCTGGATGATGACTGGGCAGGTAGAAGCACATCAGATATTTTAAGATTATTTTCAGAACATGAATAAAATGTCGGGCTCTGATTATGAGAATTATATAGTTTTATAGATTTGCAATGTTAGTAAAATTAATGGGATTTATAATGTAATGATACACTTTGAGAACATACTTAAACTATGTTTTTTCATGATGTTAGGTATTGGCATATTGCGTAAAGAAGAATATTTCCGAGTATCGTAGGATTCTTAACGTCGATCAATTCCAATAGTTATGTAATAAAACGAGTGCTTTCTCACCAGTTGGTGAACCAGTTTTATTTATGAGGCCCTTTAATTAACTTTATGCTCGAGCATAGATAAATGTAGTAATGCTACATCTGGTAGCTGCATCTTTATGGACCTCATTAAAATGCACTTCTTTATTAAAGAGCAAGTTTCCACAAATCAGAAGATACATGAAACACTCCACCATTAAGTTTCAGTGTTCTACATAGTACATCCCCGCAAATTCATTTCAACAATTTTACAATAAACAACTTATATTTGAAAAAAAGCCACTTCTGTTTCTACATAAGCAATGTGTTAATTGTAAATAACATTCTAATAAATTCAATTTTTTCTCGCTTTTCTCTGCCTTTTAAGGTTAGGGAATTATAATACTATATTCATCATTAAGCATTGTATTGAGATCAGAATAAAATCAATGCTTTCGCGTCTGCGCAAATACCACACCCTAATAGTCATTTCACTGCGTAAGGCAAAGTCAAAACACTTGACACATGAAAACTTTGAATATTCAAAATAGTTTATAAATATTTTAAACTTATGAGCTTAGACTAAAATGGTAATAAAGGTAACGATCATGAAAAATAAACATTTTCGCATTTAATTAATACCATTGGATATATACTATTCTGCTTTAATCTTGTGTTATATATAAAATGTATATATTTATTTAATGTACATTCTTGGGGTTTCACACGCCATTTCTATATTTCACATAAGGATACACAGGCAGAAAGAAATAGAGTAAGACTAGCGTAAGACAATAGTTTCATTAATGTACATTCGTAAAACCAGAAGTTTCTCTCTTTCTCTAAATCACAAATTATTTAAGAAAGAAACTTAAACGTTTTCTAGTAGTACAGGAGCGGGGAAAAAGGTATTTCAACTTCTCTTTGTTATTCTCAAGACGTTGCCCATGGAACTATCTCATTATTCTGTCATAAGAAAACCATCCGCTCTAGCGTCTCCCAATCACTCTGCCTTTCTTCCTTTGATCTCGGATTTGACGACTTAAACTGATTTGTAATTCCAATTTCTTTTCTCTTTTCTCTTCCCACAGGTTTAATCTCAGCTCTCCCGATTCAGGTGAGTCCAATTGACACTCTGAGACACTTTATGCCAAGTGAGGGTTTTTATCCTTAAAACTACTCAAAACAAAACTTTTAAAATCGATGTATTTCTTTTACATAATCTTCTCTATCCATTCTTCAACAGACTATACCTAAAAGTTTATTTTATCTACTTTACATTAGTTGAGATAAAATTGCTTTATTGCCTAATTCCTTGTACGTAAATGGAGATTAGGGAAATACAGTAGGACAAAGCGATTGTCACATCTTATAACAGCGTGTTTCTATGAGATTGCTTTAAAATTATGTTGTCTTTGAATGGCCAAGAGAAAAAATCTGAAATAGTTTTCCACTTGAAAAAAGTATTAAGTATTTGAAAATGCAAACCAACAACAAAGAAGATCTCGAACATGGATAACACAGAAACACAATTTATTTCCTATAAATTGTGTGCTTTAACGTTCATCAGTACAGAATGTAATTATTATTCTGGACATTACATTAATAAATTATGAACTAACATGTAATAATTCGGAATGTTTTCAGTAGTTTAGTATCAGTTCCTGTTAGCGGAGATATACAGCGAATGAAATTTCCGTATCCAGCTCGGTGCTTATCGTAAGCTAAGCGAGACGCCCGCCTCCATGTTTGAGTTCTGTTAGGCTCGCATCAATATCAGTCATCGGGCAGATCCCCATCCCTATATAGCCTATCGGATCCATAGTTCGCTGCTCAACAGGCCTCTGTATCGCCTTGTACGAGAGTCCTGATGGACGGGAGGAGTAAATCTGCCATATGAGGGAGGAAAAGAAATGGGGTTACATATTACTTTCTCTACACGTACTATGTACATAGTGTATAGAGAAGGTATTGCATTCCACCCAAAAATTCGCTACCAATTTTTCACGGAAATATACGTTTTAGGGTACCCTGAACAAATTAGAAAAAGGTTCGTGTGTGTCCGTGTGTCTTTGAACACGATAATGTAAAAACGAAAAGTCGGTAAAATACCAAACTTGGTATTTAAGTAAGTATCCACCAGGGATGCGATACGAAGCTTATGAAAAAATCCACCCCATACTACCCTTTACATGGAAAAAAATTCGAAAATTTTGAATTTCTAAAAAATGCATCTAATGATTTTGATTAAAATAACACATAAGAAATATATTTGCATGATAAATAAAATGTATATTTTGAATTTTATGGGAATAGTCTCTAAAGACGTCTTTATTCTGGATGAATTTTACTGAATTTGTATAACTGGCAAACCGTAAGAAATAGATAAAACTTTACTACATAAATAATGTAGATCTCGTTAAAACACACAGTTTATGTCATATACGGCTCTTTTTTTTTTTTTTTTTTTTTCGTAGAATTGGCTATTTCTGAGATATTTAAAATTATTTGTTTCAGATTTAAAATACTTAAACTTTTCTCACACTTTTCTCCTGGTCATGTATAGAAACGGGTTTCAACCACATGGCCACCAGCTTTTAAAAGATTTGATTATCATTTTAGTCAGGTTTATTCACTTATTTTCCTTTTATTTAGAAGGAAACAAATAATTAAATAAATGTCTCTACTGTTAATCTCTATTATCATATAGTATAATAGAAGAATGTGTTTTTAATAATAATATGTTACAGTGATGCAGAAAAATCATGTGAATGGAACATACTAGATTTCTTTATTCTACGGTTTATTATATAAAAAGGAACACGAACGCTCCGGGGTTAATTTATTTTAACGCATTTAGTGCATATTTTGCTACAAAGGGGAACAAGATATCTTCGAAACGAGGAACTGACCACTGTGGTTATAACTGCTGATTTAATGTTCGTACTCTCCATAGCTGCACGTCGGAGCGGTATTGTTGTGCGGAAGGTCCACATTTACTTTCTTGAAAGACGGAACAAGCCCACTGCTCTAAAACACGACGGGAACTGCTCAAGGAGCGATGAAAGCGCCACAAAGTGTAGGGAATTGAAATCGAAACGGTTTGTAGAAGGGGTCTTGTAATTAACTGTACGTTCCGCAAATATTGCTGCAAGTGAGAGAACGATTAAAGCGTCACTGTGCGTGTCGAGCACGATGTTTTCGTTTCCAATCCACGGACTGGACCACTGAGTAAACATTCCGACACGGCAGGCAATTATCGGAGCGAACTTTCCGACAAACCACACACTTTCCCACGGCTCTATTGGCAGCTGCCACGTCCTTTCTACCGACATTTTAATGTTTACGCGACAGTACAGTCTTCATACATTAAAAAAGCAAGATATCACATCGATTACATGTTTGTATTTTCTGAAAATCTTCAGCTAGAAACTGCCCTTTCTGATAACTCAGAAAACCCAAAACAAAAATCATACTAAAATCTCATATAATTTTCATGCCAGGTTATCTGCCAACTATTTTTATTACATTCTTTCCTATGTATAGTAAGTATAGTATGTATCTATTGTATTCCACCCAAAAATTCGAAACCGAACCGTTAATACACGTGTTCAGAATCCAAAAAAATGCATGTTTAGAGAAATATACATATGTATGTGTGTATGTGTGCGTGTCTTTAATATGTTTATAAGTATATGAATAGTCTAAAACTAGGTTAAACACCAAACATGGTATTTAAGTTCAGTGTCTTCCAAACATGCGACACGAAGATTTTCAGTAACATCAACAGACTAGTGACACTATGCCCTGCGGCCATTAAGGTGTGAACGGCTTGCCTCTAAGTCTTAGCTGAGTGTTGGCATCCATTGTTACACCTGCTTTAGTGCACACGTTTGTCGGCGGCAAGTTGTTTTGACGTCGAAGCTGCGATTGTGGAGTGGACACGTACGTCGAAGCCTGGCATTGTAACATCAGAGTGAATTTGTGACACCTACGGTGGCTTTGCACTTGCGACGGCTTCTGGAAATTTCCTGCCACGTGATCAACATGTATAAAAAGGGGAACGAAGCCCTGCCCAGAGTTCAGTTTTAGCTGGGAATATATCGCATGCAACAATTGAGTGACTTTTGACGGCACGTTCTTAGCCAACATGATCGTTACCGCAGCGAACGTCGAAAATAAACTATACAGCAGAATTGTTACATAGACATTGAAGAAATATAGTTCTTTGTGAGTATATTAGGATTTTAATCGTTTATGGAAGAAATAAAGAGTCGTTGAAGAAAAAGAGAATTTTTGTTACAATAGTAATACAAATTAAAAAAGCAGGAGAGGAGAGAGCAACATAATAAAATAAAAAGTACCTATAAGAAAATACTAATACCAATCAATCCAAAATTGTAAGCCTCTTCCTGTAAACAGAAATGCCAAACCCATGTACAATATATCTAATTTTTAATGAGATTCCAAAGTATAACACAATCTCTCATAGTGAATGAATGGTCTACAAGTTGGGCGATGCTGAGGCGGGCCTAAAACCTTTACCTGAGAGTGATAATAAACGAGAGGTAATTCAAAGCAGACGTAAACCGCTTAACGAATCTAAATTATCAGAGTACATGGGAAGATGAATTAAAGGTGAAAACAGCTTAGTAAGCTCAACAGTACTGTAACAGCTTAAAGAAATAGCATCAGAGAAATCTATAATAAATCTAAATTGTCATAGGAAGATGAAATCCAACTATGTAAGCCCAACAATAATGTAACAGCTTAAAGCAATATCATCAGGGAAATCTGTAATAAATCCAAATTGTCAGAACGCCTGGAAAGATGAGATCTCTCAGGCGAGTTTTTCAAGATTATACAGAAGTGAGGGACTAATTCAGATTTAGAAGAGTAGAAGGGAAAGGCAATTTTCTATGATTATAGGAATGAAAAGTTGCGCGAAATGTTGCTCTCCTGCGAAAGTCCGTTTCAAACGACAAGCAGGCCAATAACTTTACTGCGCGGCACAAATAACACTGCGTAAAGACAGCGGCGATAGTCAGGAAGTATCAAACTTCGGAGGGTGGCGAGTATGAAGGTATAAAAACATCTGATGTGATCCATTCACTTGACTTTACATCACTCTAACAAGTTATTGTTAGAAAGCTTATTCTTCTTTTTGCTTCATGCTTATCGAGAAAAACAAGAAGTTGTCTTATTACTTGCCTCCTTCTAAGTAGAAGGGAAATAAGAGAATACACTAGGTCAAAAGGATAGTCAAATGTTTTAAAAGTTCATTGTTATATGATTAAAATTTGTTTCTTAGCATGGCCAGGAGTTTACAAATTCCCGTTTAAGTATTTTAAAACTGAAAACTAATAATAAGGGAGAGCTCGAAATGGTAAACTCCACGAAAAATATGAATATGATATAATTTTTTTTGTCGAGATTTACAGTTTTTGTGTAGTAAGTTTTTGTCTATCTATTATGGTTCACCACTTATGAAAATTCAGCAAAATGTATCCAGAATGAAGAGCTTTTCAGATGCTATTACAGATAATTTAAAATATGCACTTTATGTATCATATAAATCATATATCTACCCACTATGTAAATTTCTCATACATGCTAGAGAAGGATAATCAAAATTATTACCTAAAACTTTTATTGAATCTGGTTGAAACCTGGAACCTGCACATGATCCCGCCCCCCCTCATTTATCCTGTGAAACTTTACAGGACATGCTCACCGATAATTTCCACTGATGGGGCGAGGATATCTGCAGTAGGAACAGATAGCAGCGGGACATCAGCAACATATTAAATTTTCTGGAAACAGCCTCCAAAATCCTCTTTATTCGGAAGCGATTTCATATAATCTTGTATGACTGGTAAATATGAAGTGATAGATGAAAACGTAGGTACTACACACAATTTTTGAGAAAATAGTTTGTTTTGCTATATCCAAACCATTTCCAAGCTATCCACTAGTAATGGTTCGATTCTTTTATAGTTTCATTTATACCCTGCCTTTAACTTCATGGTTCTATCGGCGTTTTTTTTTTTTTTTTTTTTTTTTTTTTGGAAAGTATTGCCTCTTGGCAATGGTATTAGCTCCTGTAGGAACTTATGCCGTTGGGTTTATATTTTATCTTTAACCATTAGGTCGTACACACATTCAGACTAAAATTCATACTTGCGGACTCTGCGGAGGATAGGGAAAAATCTGGGCTAGAGAAAAGTTCCCACCCGGAATCCAACTCGGGACCCTTATAACAGACGGTTACGCTACCGACTGAGCTACAGGTTCAGTCGGTTTGAATTTTCTTCTATTTATACCCCGCCTTTATCTGCATGATTATTGTCGGCATTTCCCTTTAGAGTACATTGCCTCTTGGCGGGGGTAAAATCCTCACGCCGTTACCGGGAAACGAACCAGGTCTCCCGCTTAGCAAGCAGCCTCCTGAGAAGATGCTGAACCGAAATTTCAAGTTTCGTATTTATGGACCTTTTTCTATTATTTTTATTCAGCAAAGAGCTCACACTACTTACAAGGCATTGTTCCACTTGTACTGAAAAGTAATTTGAAACAATGCTTTACAAAGCTAACATATACGTGCATACAAAATACCTAGTAATATTTGTACTGGAAATACATAAAGATATACACGTGTTTACAAAATCTGACACAAATACCAAAACAATAAAAAGGCTTAGTTTTCAACATAAAATCACACTACAAATCCTGAAAACGTGTAAAAAATAGCTACAAAAGCATACGTATCAGTAGTAAAAACTTTCAAATATGTGAACATATTCTCTCTTTTTTGGGGGGGAGGGTTGATTAATAGATTAGTGAAACCCACTGTTTTCAACTAAATGTGTTTGGTTGGGTTGTATAGGTAGCAAGAACAACATAGGGAGCAGATAATAACTTAAATTAGGCCGCCTTTAATTTGTTTTACTTTACTCCTTTATTAAAAAATAGCTGTTCACTTAGTGGAACCACTAAGCGACCTGAAAATTACTGTAAGCTGGGATATGCGTCTATGGTGAAGAACAGGTAATATTAGCCTGTACTGTACTGTACCAGAGGTAAACAAAATCGAGAATAGTAAAGTGAGTAAAGAAGGGGTAGCCTACTGTCTCCAAAGAGGCGGAATTATCTAGGATGTCTATGGGTTATAAGTGTTCAAACTAATTATTTCTTCTCCGTTTATTATTTTAGTTATTGAGATTAGCACTAGATTTTATTTTATACATGATTCAATACACTACTCGCAAGTATAGAAACACATAGGATATACAATTTCAGAGAAAACTATCTCTTTTGAGGTTTAAAAGTTTTACTTACTCATAAACACGCATGTGCATATAACACATCAAAATGTTTATTTTATTATTTCAAAAATATATTCTAAGCATGCCTTTGTGTAGTTATGTTTGAATTATGTCCAATGTATTCCTACTGAAAAAACGTAATGTTAATGTGAAACCAACTGCAACAACATAAGAAAAATAACCATCAAAATATTATTTAATTACTCAACCGCAGGTTTGTTTATTTACACTATATTGCTTAAGCAAGATTACCTCAAGAAGGTTAAGACCGCTATGTGTATATTAGTAAGATACACATTTGTTCCTGATTTGCATGAATTTAAACTGGAGCTCAAAAAATATGAAGTTATTTCTGCAAAGCTTGGACAAAGCTGTGGGACCTTCCAGCCTCCCCCGGAGCAAAAACATTACGGAGGAAATATCTGATGGAAGAGTGGAAAAATTTGCTGACTGTCTGCCAAATCACCACGCAAGGAAGTTCTGTTTTCCTCTCACGTACAATACTTTTTTCTCACCCTGCACCACGGCTACTTTTTCTCACTATTTTATACCCTCTCTTTCACTGCTCTCCGCCAACTAAAACGAACAAATCTTAAACATCAGAACAAAAACGAAGGTAATAAAATAAGAGCATGCCGAACCTCTTAAAGATTTAGAACAACCCCAACACGCTTCTTTGTAACAGAATCTCAGACGCAAAAGAGTCTTTATCTTCCTATCCAAGTTACTTAACTGACTTCCTTACCTACCATACTGCTGAATGTATGCTCACAAATCATAATATCTAACGGCATGAAACCTGAAAAAGGAATAAAATAAATCGACGCATATCAAATTCTCTACACATTCTTGTACACCTGTATTTACAAAGTTTATTCCTCACTCTCATTAATTTTAATCGAGATAAATATTTGCAGACATTCTCTTTTGCATATTTCCTTCTAGATTCAATGGGGTTATGCTTTAAACGATAGTTCGCTTTTAAGACCAGAGCATTTCTGATGATTTTGTAATTTCATTCTCATTATATGGCCAATAGGGGAAAAACCAGATAACTTCGCATTCAAACCAACAACAAGGAATACCTTGCAAACGCCAATTGAAATAAAAAGACACAAATTATTTGCTTTAACGAGATATACTTGCCCATCTTTTGTGGTTTATTAGCTATGCAAAATACATTAAGAGTGAAGAGGACTTCAGAAGCTATTCCAGAAAATGGAAATATATATTTCATTTAGCATCAAAATATCTTCAACAAAATTACCAAAAGTATTCCATATAACATTAAGTTTTGGGAGCCTTAAAACATATATTGTACTGAAATCTGATAATCAACATTGCGGGCGGAATAGCTAAAACACTTCCACTATTTACTATTCCTATTTAGAAAGTAAAATCTCTTCCATAGGTATTTTATAGACCAAATATGATTACTTGTTATATTTTTATTATTTTTATAGACGAGTTTGATTGCACCGTATGGTGTTTCCAGGGCCCATGTTCCAAATTCTTCTATCCTTCCCTATCTGTCATTTATCTGCCATATTTTAAATAATCACTCGATTCTATAATCGTGGTCTTCCTCTCTTCTACCGTGAAAAAGGTGTCAATTAATTATATAGTTTTATTACCTCTCCAGTGTCTTCTGAAATGAACGTATAAAACTTTAAGTATATATTAGATTATATACCTTTTATAAAATACCCCTTAAACCTAATTTTTCAATTTACTTCATGCAATTCCAATAAAACGTTCACAGAAACGTAAAGCCTCTAAATACAGAATTCCTCTTTAAGCTTTAGTATATCTACACACCATCAGAATTGCATTCTAATATAATTTCATGAATATAAGATCTAATTTGTTTTCAACATACATTTTATGTACAAGAGGGACATAGTAGACTGGGATTCGCTAAGTTGTATGCATTTCTTTAATCTGCAAGACTTGATATAAGGCTACTTCAATGTACTTTGCCTTGATTGTACGCTAAGGCCATGACCGTCTTATACAGGCTGTTACCGAAATGAGTGCAGATTATTCGTTTGTGGTAGCGAACATCCATACAAGTATTTTATCACAGTGAACCTTGGGTCGGAAATGCATTGTTAATGGTTCAACAGAGTAAAATCTCATGGTAAATTGTTGTGCGACAAAATGTTGATTGTGGTATTTCCAAGGGAAATAAAAGCTATTACGCCCACCTGGGTAGCGTGAGGGTAGCGTGTCTGCCTCAATTTCAACAGGTCGCGATTTCGAATTTCGCTTAAGAGGAGTTGCCTGGATAAGATTTTTTTCGAGGACTTATCCTCAGAAGATGAATTTCGAGCAATTTTAAGTTCTATGGACCCCGAGATAATCTGAGCATCATTTCACCAATTTTATTCATTGTTCGATATGACAAGCTAGGTTAAAGGATGTTAAGATTTAAAACTAAAAATAAAAAAGGGTACCCGAGTATGTTGAGCAATTGTTTGTACGACGAGCCGTACTTTGGCTCATTGTTCACACTTTCCTTCGCGTTCTGTTAACACGGCCGGTAGTAAACAAAAAATATAAAGGGGAGGAATGACATCTCTTATGTACATTTGTCATCACAACCTCTTCAGTTCAGTCTAAATCGGTTTGTTGGATAGGAATAA
Source organism: Hymenopus coronatus (assembly GCA_030762935.1). NCBI lineage: Eukaryota > Metazoa > Arthropoda > Insecta > Mantodea > Hymenopodidae > Hymenopus > Hymenopus coronatus. The sequence continues at coordinate 60,653,925 of CM060881.1, forward strand.
GTAAACGGCTATCACTCTTGAAGATGGATCATTTTACTTGGGCAGAACTCGCTGATATGCATGCTCCATACGGTGCCGCTGGTATGATGGCTGAAGCTCAAAGGATTTATGCAGAATGCTTCCAAACCCTGAAATACCAAACCCGAGTACGTTTCTTGCAATTGACCGACGAGTTAGAGAATGTGGTTCTATCAATGAAAATCATCATATTCGGGTAAGTACACCAAATATTGAAGAGGTGGTGTTGGAGCAGTTTGACAACAGTCCCTTAACAAGCACTTGAGCTGTGGCACGACGACTTCAGTTAGATATAATATGTTTGGAATATTCTTCACGTAGATCTGCAACATCCTTTTAAACATAACAAAGTTCATAACTTTGGGTTTCATCGTCGAACTGCGTTTTCTCGGTTGTACCAATAGCAGCGGTGGTCATTCCCTATTTTCCCGCGGATGTATTGTGAACAGATGAGGCCCTGTTTACCTATGAGAGTATTTTCAACAGTAGAAACAGTCATGTGTGGGCACACGTTAACCCTCATGCAACACGAATTTGTGCACCTCAACACACATTTGCAGTTAATGTTTGTGCGGGAACTGTAAAAAATATCTTGCTGGGACCTTATCTGCATTCCCTCTCACTTGACAGTGCAACTTTACTTAACCTTTCTCCGAAAAGTGATGCTCCCAGAATTATTGGAAGACCTTCCTCTCAACTTACGCTGTAGGATGTGATTCCAACACGTGGTACTCCTCCCCACTTCACACGCGCCATTAGAATCTTCCTGCACAGAAGATTTCCAAATGAATTGGTCTAGTGGACCCGTTCCATAGCCACCGAGGTTCCCAGACCTCACACCATTGGTTTTTTTTGAGGGGGGGGGGCTTATCACATAAAGTTTCTTATCTACTAGACTCTCGTGAACATTGACGTAAAGCTTATAGCAAGGATCGTGGCAGCGACTGCAGAAATCAGGGTGCATCTAGATTTGCTTCTTAGAGTTCATTACTCCGAGATGAGACACGCGGAGCTTTGCATCCAGGTTAATGGTCACCATTTCCACAATTACTGTAGAATAGCATGTAATGTCTTCCAATTATCTTACAGTTCATAATAAAGAACAATGTATATCAACAATTTTTACTCTCTGAACCCATAACAATGCATTTCTAATCCAAGGGTTTTTTATTAAAATACTTGCATGGATGTTCCCTACTACACTGCACTCATTTCAGTAACATTCTATATGTGTTTCAGTCGAGACGGCTATGAGCTCGGTATACTACTTAATAATTTTAAATCCCTTCTAGAAATTTCAAAATACACAAATTTACATATAGATTGCTACTGCGTCGAAGCGGCGTAGCACTTATCAAGGGTAGGTTTATCAGCTGTGATCTATTTCAGTCGTTACTTTGTCTTCCGTATTGTTTTGATAATGTTGTTATTTGATGTTTCTTTAGAAATGTCACATTCTCTTATTAGTCGTGGTAACTGAATTGTAAGATGAGTTCAGTAGCTATTTAATAATTATCAAGTTCCGAGTAGACATTCTGTGAGATGTTTGGTTACTAAATTTAGAGCAATGGATCGTTAAACGTTAAAAAAAAAAAAAAAAAAAGGGGGGAAAGGCGAAAAGATGCAACGGAGGAAAAACTAGACCAAATTGGTGTTGCACTCCCCAAACGCTCACTTAAACTCCTTCTCAACTGTGTTGTACAGCAAGTGGCTGTTTCAAAAACCTGTTTTCATACAGCTACTAAAATTTTAAAACTGAAGCGTTACTGCATGGTTATATCCAGAAATTATGGACATTGGCAAGAAGAACTTCTGCGTGAATGTGGACGGATTTGCACGATAGACATAAAACGAAGGCACTGTATTAGATGATTAAAATGTTCTAATATTGATAACAGCATTCATAAATTCGTGGATTTTAGTATATTCGCTATGTTGATGATTGTGATTGATAGGGTGTTTGCTGAATGTGTCATATTAGTTGTATATTGCGTGGATTGGTCTAAGTACGAACACGGAAATTTCTTTAAGCACAAACGCGGGATTTCCACATTGGGTCATTTAAGATCAAAAGCGGAAATGAAATTAAAATTTTATTTAAGAGAAAATTGTTGATGAAAACATTTTGATAAGTTTGCTATTGTCAGTTTCCTTCCAGTTCAAAGCAATGCACAGTTCTTTTGAGGTTAAGCTCCACTTGTGTCTGCTGCATGCTGAATGTGATGTCAGTATCTTGCAAAAGCAATTTCATTGCTAATGAACTCATTTGAAACTTATTATCGAATTTTTGAATAGATGTGAAGATATTATTAACTCTCAGCCTAAACTGCCTATGTCTACTTTCCTTGCATGATCAGTATCATTATTTGAAACTCTGAAACTGCTGCTAATTGCATTTTAGGTGACACTTTAATCAAACATTGTACACGTTTTATCTGTTCTTCTTTTGGATAAAACTTATTAAATATAGCTTCCTTTACAAATCAACAAAGTGCAGAACTTGCAAATGTTGTTTAATTTACAAATAAAGTTTACAAATTTGTGAAATTACTTCTTCATTGTGAAACAAAGTACTTATAAATTCTATAAAATCCAATTTGTAAGTATATAAGCTTATTTGTAAGCTTTGAGTTTACAAAATTCATCATGGAGCAAATATTTACAAATTACACACAAAGTTAGAACTTACAAAAATTGTGAACATTGTGATACATGCTCCTCTAGGTGGTAGCAAGGTTTTCCTAATATCGCAAAACTTTTTCCTAAACATTTCCATATTCAAATCTTCCACACGATGCAATTGTTGACTAATATATTTGAAACTTTTTATACTGTTTCTCAAAAACACATTTAAGAATATGTTTATATAATTTTTTAAAAATATTACTGCAATTTTGAGAAATAAATTATTAAATTTTTAAAATTCAGAGTTTTAGAAAGTATTAAAGTAATAATTTTTCAACACTAATATAATACGACATATATATTTATAAACTGATCTACTATAAAATTAATTTTATATGTCAATAGTTTTAAAAATACATAGCGTGATTCATTTTATTAGACAAATGAATTAAGCAAGTAAAAATTATTATTTAAATTACCTTGCATGCAAGAATGTTGATGCATGGCAACAATATTACTATTAATGTGCATAATAATTGGTTTAACTTGCAACAAGTAATGCGACATTTTGTGGATTTTCCAAATTTCACACAGATGCATTATCTTAAGGACATCCTGATATAAGTGTAGTAAACAAAGAGTTTTGCATAAGTCAGGAATCGAAATGGATAGTTTAAACATTATCCCCTCTGTGAGGCATAGTTGGTACCTGCGTTAACGTACAGTTTCGTTTTATGACTTCCAACGGGAATGGAAACAGCAGGAAGCGACTGCATTCAAGCAGTCACTACATATCCCACATGGAGTTCCATACCCTATACGTATAACAAATGTACGCTACCATTGGTTACAACAGGAACACCGTTGGAAAAACACTACAAGAGGCCGCTGAAACCTTCCCCTACTTTCTGCACGACTTCTAAACTGTAACCAAATATAACTTACACATGCAGTCGAAGTGCAGCTGCCTCATAACAGGTACACACATTGGTTACAAGAGGAGCGTCATTGCACAAACACTAAAAGGGTTTGCCGATGACACCACCTATTCTCTAAGGACAGTAGCGACTTCTGAAACGGTTACTGAGTCGGCATGACTTTATTTCAGACGTTAACGAGTCTTTTGCGCAAACTATGCAGGTTTTCTTCTTGAGCGTTAATGTCGGTTGTTGGATCCACAGACAGCGCCATAGTAGGGTTTTTGTCATGCCATGGAACCAGGCAACTTCTCTAAATTATTCTGCTTTTGTAACCAAAGTGAAACTCACATCAAAATAGTGGCGTAGTTTAGAGTAGGTTAGCTAATTTATGCGATTTAAAATAAGAGAGGGGTAATTAATAGTTTCAGAAATGTACATTTTGAAAACAGTGCGTCATGAAGGTTGTATATGGTTTTGTAAATAATAATAAGGTATTATTGAAACCGCTTATATGTACGACAAAATCTGTATAAGCATTGACGTTTAATATAGCTCACTCAAAGTATGTGAATTTATGTAATTGGAGTGGAACCTTCTATAAACATTTATTGGACTTACATTTATTACAACGTCAATAATTCGCTTCTTACTTAATTTAAGGAAGATTCATAATTCAATATTTTTGGATGCAAATCGAATGATATATTTAACTAGCACTCAAGAATTAATAAGGAAATCAGGCGTAGTACGATTATAAACATCTCACAATAGTGAAAGCCTTCCACCTGTAGATCAGAAACAGATTCTTTGTAAACATTAAAGGTGAATGAAGAGTTGATTTTACGAATGACCTTTGAAGAAAGTCAGCTCTCAGTTTACTGGATGATAATATAAAAGTTAGTGAATCACTGGTGTGAGTCAACAGAATCGCTTCCCAGATCTCTAGGGATCACTACACACAATTCCGCTGGTAGTACTTGTTTCCTTTAACAAAGGCTGAGAAGTCTCTATAACTCAACCGTCCTTTATTTTTATTTCCCAGAGATAAACTACTTTAAGGACTCATAAAGCAATTGATAAAGTTTTACGTGGACTGCGTTAGCAATTGGATTACGCGAGGACCATTACTTTAACATCGATTCGCCTAAGGACTTTGCCGGAGAAACGAGCAAACCTTATAACCGTTTTACGGTTGTGTTTTACTTATTGCCAACAATGCTACACTTATTGACAGTTGTTATTATCGTTTGTACCAGAGTTCAATGTTTTCATGCGTTCGAATTCCGCTATGGGCATGGATTTTTAGTGTTCTGTGTTTCTATGTAAGGCATTCTCTCAGCCCTGATAGCCAATATGTGTAAAACAATAGAAAAATAAATAAAAATTGTTTTTTCAGAAAAAACATGTTGCTAGGATATTTATTAATGTGCATATGTAAATTGTGTGCTTTAACAATTTTTAGATTTTGGAGGTAATAGGCTTATGTCTATCTCGGTTTACGGTTACGCAAAAGTTTTTAAAATTAAGAGGACTTCAGAGCCTATTTCTCGAACACTCAAGATCTACATAATTTGTCAAGAATATACCTTAAGATATGCTATTAAAATTGCTAGTGTCAGTTTTTTAGAAAATACAAAATTTTGAAAAGTTTTCGCAAAGATTGGTTTTGGATGATGATTTTTCTTCAAGATCTTCAGATTATAAAAATGCTTAACTTAAATACTAAGGTTAGTGTTTAATAGATCTTTCATTTTTGAGCAATGCTGCTCACACAAATCGCTCTCTCTCTCTCTCTCTCTCTCTCTCTCTCTCTCTCTCTCTCTCTCTCTCTCTCTCTCTCTCTCTCTCACACACACACACACACACACACACACACACACACACAGAGTCATAACCGCGCCGTGGCCGAGTGGGGTGGATTTTTTCCGGGTTCTCCGGTTACCCTGCCATCGCATTCCACCGCTGCTCCATCTTCATTTCGTGCATCATAGTGTCATCATTTGCACTACCATATGAAGTAAAAGCGGATGTTAAACACTATCACAACACACATATGAGATGACATCGGGACATTTTACTAAGATTACTCTTTTTGGGTTCAGATGAAATGTTGGTGAAATGTCGACATAGAATTTTTGGATGGATTACAATGCTTCCCCTGCTTATCTATACGTAGACGACAAAGTAAAGAATGAAGGCATTGAGGCAGATAAAGTGATAAATCAGAAAACTATAAAGGTTACGTCTGCGCTTGCATCTCATTGTGAATGTGCCCTCTTGTGATGGAGAAAATCTAGAAAGTCAAGTATCAAATGTGCGAAATACCTCAGACGATAGAATTTGAGGTTTGCATTCGATTGCATTTACTATATATAGATTTTGAATCCACTTCGGTTGCACATCTGACGACTTAATTATTATGATTATTATTATTATTTTCTTAAAATTATTATTACATTACATATCACTATTTATTAATGGTATTCCTCAATTTGTTTAGACGATTGCCCGGTGTGATATATATATTCCTTAAGGCTGTTGCAGGTAAATTGCCGAAGCATCATAAACAAAACATTAGAATTTTGGAATTTAATGGAAATAAGTAACCCAAGTGTGATTACAGGTACGGAGTCATGGCTTAGTGTTGATATTAATGACGCGAAGATATTTAGATCAGATTACAGGGTGTTTAGGAGGGACAGGGAAGGAAGGGGAGGGGGAATTTTTATTTGTACCTAGTTAGAGTTAAGCAGTAAGATATTGTGGGTGGAAGAAGACGTAGAAATGATGGCCATTGATATTATCGATCACGAAAACGAAGCAAATAACATTACATTAATAGCGTGTTACAGACCACCTGGCGAAACTAACTTTAAAACTCTTCATAAATTAGTGGAAAAAAATTCTTCGGAAACGGGAAAACATGTTATTTTAGCAGGAGATCTAAATTTGCCAAATGTAAACTGGAATGGGCAGTTATTAGGAGGCGAAGCTCAATGTGTTGTTTACCTTCTGGTTTGGGATAATGGGTTTTCGCAGGTAGTCAAAACAGATACCCGGAAATCGGCTGTATTGGACGTGTTTCTATGCAGACCTGAGTCATTGTTTAGCGCATGTGAGGTTTTGCCAGGTATAAGTGACCACAGCTATGTACAATTAGACATAAACTGGAAGGTGCGAACCCGGTTTGAAGGAGAGGAAATTATTAGTTTTAACTTCTGCAGAGCAGACGTAGATGGAATTCAGACTTTTCTCAAAAAGCAATTTTGCCTGTTGTAAAATCTGCAACAAATGTAGATGCAGCATGGGATAGTTTCAAAATACTTATTTCGGAATCAATAAAGAAATACGTTCCATACAAAGTTATCAAACAAAATAATGATCCAGAATATTATACAAGATCCATCAGAATACTTAAAAGAAAGTCTAGGCGCGCGTTTCATAAACGGAAGAAGTCAGATTGGCATTTTAACAGATATAAAGAATTAGCTAAACAATTGAAAGACGAAACGTTGCAAGCCCAGGAGCGGTTCTAGAACAAATTCTTAGCGGGACCAATAATAGTTGGAAATCTTTTTACAATTATATTAGTAGTAGACACAGGGGAAATAAACTTGGCATACCAGAACTCAAGGAAAATGGAATTGCCATATTGAACGATAAGGAAAAAGCGAACGCATTAAATGCACATTTTAACAAAACGGATTATAATTATAAATTGGAAATTGAGGATAGTGGAAATTCCGTTTTTCAAATAATGGCATCCAAATTGCGCAGAAGGATCAGAATGTTGCAAAATCTAAAATCGAGGGGGCCTGATAATATACCGACCGAAATACTAAAAATTGGAGGGGAATCCATGATTCCGTACCTAATGCTTTTATTTAATATGCCAATAAATAACTGTGCCTTACCGGAAGATTGGAAACCGCGATTGTAGTTCCAATTCATAAAGGGGGAAATAAAACAGAATTAAATAATTATCGACCAGTCAGCCTAACTTCAGTAGTGTGCAAATTGATGGAACATTTAATTGTAGAATATATACGGGAGGAATTAGAAAACAAAAAGTGGTTCAATAAAGCGCAACATGGGTTTAGACCTGGATACTCGTGTGAAAGCCAGATAACGTCATTATTTCAAGATTTAGCAGAGGAGGTGGATGCAGGGGGAAGAACAGATGCAGTGGTGATAGATTTTTCCAAAGCTTTTGATGTTGTATCGTATAATTTACTTATCCAGAAGCTAACTGCTACAGGAATTGATAAACGCGTAGTTCTATGGGTTAAAAAATTTTGGGAGGAAGATCGCAAAGGGTAAAAGTAGGCAAGGAGCTATCTGAAAGGGGTATGGTAAGCTCGGGCGTACCCCAAGGCTCAGTACTGGGGCCGTTACTTTTTCTTATTTTTGTAAATGACATAACTGTTAATATAAAATGCCAGATAAGGTTGTTTGCAGACGATTGTATTATTTACAATAAAATTAGAAATGTTGAAGATGAGACTGCTCTTCAGGGTGATTTAAATGAAATTAGTGATTGGGCTGCTGCAAATAAAATGAAAATTAACGCTGGCAAAAGTAAGTCAATTGCATTTAATAGATCCAGGGAAAAAATTCTGCAAAAGTATCACATGGGTGGGGAAAAAATTCCACAGGTGAACAGTTGCAAATACTTGGGAGTTTACTTGGCGAGAAACGCTGGATGGGAATAGCAGGTAAATTCGGTATCTAAGAAAGCACTGCACTTCTTAATGAGGATTTTAAAAAAGGGGAGTGCAAAGTCCAGGGAAATCGCGTACAAGTCCTTAGTGCGGCCGGTCATGGAATTTGGAGTAACTTATTGGGACCCGTATAGAGTAAATCAAATTGATTCGTTAGAAAAGATCCAGAAAAGGGCTATAAAATTCATAAAAAGGGGTAAATATTTTGGGCCTCCAAACGCTGAGGAGATAAAATAGGAGCCGTTGAAAGTTAGGCGTGAGAAACAGTGGTTGTGCGCTTTATTTAAAGCTTACGCTGGCTTAAACGCATGGGAGGACGTTACTGACAAACTGGAAAACCCAACTTACTATGCACGAAACGATCATCCGTTCAAAATTAAGGGTAGAAGATACAGAACTGACGTGGGAAAGTTCTCCTTTGTAAATAGAACCACAAAAGACTGGAATGAATTGCCTGGAGCAGCCTTTCGGAGTTGTCCCCTGTCTCTGAAGAAATTTAGGAAAAATCTTGATTTTAATGTTGGATAATTTTTGTAAATATTCCTTAAATGAAATGCTTGTGATTTCATATTGTTGTAAATACAAATGTTAAATTGGTTGGTGATTATAATTATGAAATTAATTAATCTGAATTGAGAGAAAAATTAATGTTTTCATATTTGTGTAAATAACTATTATATCTAGCTTACAAAGCCATAAACTGGCAGCTGTGATTTATTGTTTATATATCTTGTATACATATATAACTCTGCCACCGGGTGATACCCACTTGCAGAGAAATAAATACATATATATATATAATCTATCCAATTATATTCGTGAGGATAGAGGGGAATCAAATGGGGGGGGGGCGGGAATGTTTTACCTAGAAACTTTAGTGGTAGAGTTGCCCTTCGCATGCCGCCGCCAGATCTCAGCGCCCTTTCTATTCTATTTTTATAGTATTAACCATTTCCGGGATATAAGCTGTTACTGCTGTGAATGTTTCAATGTTTTACTTTCTCTACACGTACTATGTACATAGTGAATAGAGAAGGTATTGCATTGCACCCAAAAATTCAATACCAAAATTTCACCGGAAATACATGTTTTGGATCCCTCTGAATCAAAACAAAAGTATGGAAAAAGGTCCGTATGCGTGTGTGTGTGTGTGTGTGTGTGTGTGTGTGTGTGTGTGTTTGATCAGCAAATCTCAAAAACGAAAATACCGTTACATACCAAACTTGTTATTTTAGTTTGGTATCTTCCAAGGATGCGACTCGAAGATTTTCAGGAAAATCCCCCCACCCCAAACTACCCTTTACATTGAAGAAAGTTCGAAAATATTGATTTTCTCAAAAATGACTCTAACGATTTAGATTAAAATCTCTTATATCTAAGATATTTACATACCAAATAAAATGTATATCTGGCAATAGCCTCTAAAGACCTCTTTATTCTGCTTGATTGTTATTGAATTTTGCATATTTGGTGAACCGTAAAATATAGACAAAAACTTACTGCATAAAAAATGTAGATCGCGATAAAAGGCACAATTTATGTCATATACATTTTTTTTTCGCGGAGTTGATCATGTTTTAGATATTTCTTATTATTGCTTTCAGCTTTAAAAGACTTATAATTTTTACATACAGTAACACACAATAATTAACTCCTGCCCATACAAACAAATGAACTTCAGTCACATAGCAACCAGCTTTTGATTGTCACTTTAACATATGATACTCCTTTATTTCGCTTCTACTTACAAGGAAGCAAGTAATAGGACTATTTCTGTTAATTTTTTCTCGATTAGGATGAACTAAATAGAAGCATAAGCTTTTTAACAATAATTTGTTGCAGAAATGTAGAGAAAGTTATGTGCCATCAGTTTTTTTTTTTTTCTTTTTTTTTTTAATGCTATCCCTATTCAATTGTTTGCGGCGATGTCAGGCAAGAGTATGGAATTTATGGACCTGTATAAAGTGAACTACTTTTAAAAATTTTACTCGTACTATCGATTCAGTTCAGTTGAAAAGTAGTAGTAATGAAAGTCATGTGAGTCTAACACATTAGTTGTTTTTATGTATCGATGTCCAATAACAGAGGTAGAAACTACGTGCTTAACTTACCTTATGTAGAGACCAATTTCTTTCTTTATTTCGTGCCAAAAAGACATGCTGCATGAACCTCGTGCTTTACTACCATTTAGTAGCAATAAACAACTTTTTTTTTTTTTTTTTATTGTTTCATTTGTATAGCCCCCTTTAACTTCAATGGTCATATCGAGGGCTTTGACTTGTGAAACAACTCGTATTACTGTAGGTTAGAACATTAGGTTAATCATCGCACATTCACTCTCACATTCATACTTCCAGACTCTGTGAGGTATAGGGAGTAAATCTGGTTAAAGAAAAATTCCCCGCCCCAACCGGGAATCGAACCCGGGACCTCCGGATGAGAAGTCAGCTCGCTGAATAAACAAATTTATACAGTGGAGAAACACTGAACTTGTAACTTTTTAGGATTTTAGTTTTCCTCCTAATAGGTTGATGTGCTGCGAGTGTGAAATTTTGAGTGATGGAGACGACTTGACACTGAGTGGCCAGCCTTCCGTGAAATTGCGTTCTGCAGACCCGTTATTTATTTATTCATTTTCAAAAACACATAGCATCTGGTCTGTTGTGGAAGGAGCCATTCAACGCTTGGAGAGGTTCCATAACGAAATGGAGAAAAAAATATATATATTCGGAGGGAACAGAGGCGGAATGAAAAGGGAGGGGGAAAGATATAGCACGGTGCTATTTCAGATGGGAAGCAGCGCACCAACAACAATGGCCAATTAACAGGAGTAGAAATTCCAGGGACAACTTCACACCAAGCGAACAATAATAATTTCAATGTAGGGGAGGTAAAAAAAAATTCTCGTTTTCCGCCAACCCTCTTTTCATTTCTAAAGCAGGAACTCTGCACGTAATTTAATTGCTGCGGCGCAGAACAAGAAGAAGGAGGAGGAGGGGCAGGCCTCTTGACCAACCCGTTCTACCTGTTGAGAATGGCAGCGTTGGATGCTCATCCACTTGTTTCAAGCTCTTAATGATTTCCTAGGCCCCACCCGCCCTTCTTTCGCATGGATTTTCTCTTGTGGCTTTCTTGTCACTTCAGAACGATCATCTGCTCTGTCGTCCTTCAAATTTTCGTGTAGCGGACCGAATTTCATAACACGCCTTACCACTTCTGAATGTTCTTCATGTTTCATCCTTCTCTTATAACAAATTGCATTAACTCCGCCGTTTTAGTTTCTGCTTTGATTATGTTCAAAGCAAGGCGCTTAATACGGCAATAAGCGCTTACTCTCAGCCTTTATATCTGTGAAATCGTGTGCTAAGCATTGAGGATGAGTATTTTTTTCTTTCTCTAGAAGAAGTACTGAGGCATCAGCACAGAGCAGAACAGATTCACAGCTCTTAGCATACCAGCGGTGAAGCGCGAGGAATCAATGTGGTTTACAAAGGTGGTAAGTGTTTATAGTGACGCAATAGTGTGCGCATTGGATGGCTTATTTGTGTACAAATATTCCGTTCCCAAAAAAGCATTTATTTATGATTCATATGTACGTTCAGAATCTGCGAGAGGACCTCGCGTTCCCCAATTTAACACTCGGTATTTTTATCTCTAGTGAGAATTAAAAGATAAAGTTTGCAAAACAGATCCACACTATTTAAAGAAACTTAAAAATAGCACTTTCAAGAAACTGTTACCATTTCTCAAAGGGAACTGCACCTTGTATTGACCGATTTTCTAAGATGGTGACAGAAGTCTTGAACAACGAATGGAGACATTTTGGCCATCTGTCTTGATATATGAGTACTTCTATTTTTACTTTCTCCATACGCACTATGTACATAGTGTATAGAGAAAGTATTGCACTCCAACCAAAAATTCGATCCCTAATATCCGGTCCCTAATATCCAAAAAAAGCATTTTCACAAAAAAGTCCGTGTGTGTGTGTGTGTCCGTGTGCCCGTGTGTCCGTGTGTCTGTGAACACGATAACTCAAAAACGAAAAGTCGGTAAAATACCAAACTTGGTATTTAAGATTAGTATCTTCCAGGGATGCGACACGAAGATTTTGAGAAAAATCCCCCACCCTAACTACCCTTTACATGGAACTTTTTTCGAAAATTTTGATTTTCTCAAAAATGGCTCTAACGATTTTGATTAAAATTTCGTATATTAAACATATTTACCTGACAAATAAAATGTATATTTTGAATTTTCTGGGAATAGCCTCTGAAGAGTAGTTTATTCTGGATGAATTTTACTAAATTTTTAATAACCACTAAACTGTAAGAGATGGACAAAAACTTACTGCACAAAAAATGTAGAGCACATTAAAACACACAATTTATGTTATATACATTTTTTTCGTGGAGTTCGTCGTTTTTGTGACATTCCTTATTTTTGGTTTCTGCTATGAAAAACGTATACTTTTCTCATACAGGAACTTGTCAACTCCTATCCATATAAACAAAGGAACTTCATTGACATAGCAACTAGCTTTTGACTATCACTTTGACTTACGGTTGTCCCTTATTTCGCTCCTACTTACAAGGAAGCGAGTAATTAGACTATTTCTGCTAATTTTTTCTGATTAGCATAAAGTAAATAGAAATATAAGCTTTTTTAAGAATTATTTGGTGCAAGGATATGGAGAAAGTCATGTGAATGGTACACATAAGATTTTTTAAAAGTGTGGCTTTGTTAGAAATAACTTACTTGAGAAATCGTAATATGTTTATTGTGGACGTGTACTCACCCGCTCAGTACGCATAGCAAGCAGCACCACCGGCTGGCAAAGAGCCACGAAACCTTTCTGCACTATGCTGATTATCCAATATTCCACCCAAAAGTTAGATATCCAGTTTCACAGGAAGTGCATACAGGTTTCGAGACCCACGTGTTAAAAAAAAATCCTGAAGAAGGTCGGTCTATGTGGCTATCAGTCCCTATGTATCTGTGAACCGTATAGGTAGCTCAAAAACGATGTGTTCATATGGTGCAGAAGCTTTCAAGGACATTGTATGAGGAGATTTCCTTTATGTGTAATATCTAAGTATTTTATTTTCTCGGAAATAGCTGAAATAAATTTTATTAAAATACCAGTGTTTGCATGAAATGTATATCTTGAATTTTCTTGGAGCAGCCTGTGAACCCTGTTCGTTCAGGAGGAGTTCTGTATAAATGTCTTTAAATGGTAATCCTAATGATATGTACAAAAATGTGTTACACAAAATAACTATTAAGAACTCCTTAAAACTGACAGTTTATTTCTAATAAATATTTTGAAGATCATCTATTTTCAATATATTGGTTTGTATTTTTCAAAATATTTGTAAATCTTTTTAAGTGCTGCCTCGGCATTGGATATAGGTTCGAATGCAGTACTTCTCTTGCTTAATTTGTATACTAGTAAGTTAAAGAAAAATAATAACCATTTACAGTAAAAAAGTACAAAATATCTGTAATTTAAAAGCAAAGAATATCTCGAAACTGGTCAACGCTACAAATTTGCTTCCCATAAATTATGGATTTGGAAAATATTTAACTTTTTGTGTTCTTAAATCCTTGTGTAAGTTTTGGGTTTAACAATTATTCAAAAGTGGGTCATAATAAGGAAAAAATCAGAGTTTATTCCCAGAAAATTGAAGATGTACATGTTGTTTGTCACTAACCAAATTATATATTAATCAAACTTGTTAATGATTTTGAGAAAATCAAAAATAACGTAAAAGCAGTATGTAAAAAAACATTTAGGGATATTTTAATGAAAACCTTTTTGCCGTTACTTTGGTAGGTATTAAACGTATCTACATTCGGACGTTGCTCTATTTTGGGGGTCTGATTTCCGATAAAATCTGGACATCGAGTTTTTTTATAGAGCTCAGTACTTCTATTTACTGCATATAGTAAAGAACGAAAAATTACTTTCTCTTTAATCAGGGATACTGGATATAAAATACTCGTGTGAAATTAATGCTCCATCTAAGTAAAAGTAGTAAGTGAATTTAATGTGTACAGGCATTTAAACGTGACCGAATGAAAGCTTCTTCGAAGTTAAGATACTTATGTCTACAATTTGCCCAACATATACATTTAACCCCATAAGTAATTATCTTATAAAGAGAAGGGTATAGTTTTTTCTTGAATCATACTTAGCATTTCACTCATTTTCTCCCCGAAAACCAAAGGGTTTAGCTGTATATATTTGAATGTAACTTTCGATATTTACCTCCGTTATCTTTTATTCACTCTATGCAAGGTATTTCATAAGCAGTGAATAATATAAATAAAATTAATTATTTTTTTAAAAAAATGCTCGGTTACGTCAGATTTAGCATTTTGAAAGCAAATTTCACAAAAAAGTAAGTGACGACATTTTCAGCTATTATTGTAGCATATCATCAACAAAATTGTATGTGTGTATGGGTGTATGTATGTATGTATGTATGTATGTATGTATGTATGTATGTATGTATGTATGTATGTATGTATGTATGTATGTATGTATGTATGTATGTATGTATGTATGTATGTATGTATGTATGTATGTCTGTGTGTGTGTGTGTATGTATGTATGTATGTATGTATGTATGTATGTATGTATGTATGTATGTATGTATGTATGTATGTATGTATGTATGTATGTATGTATGTATGCAAAATCCATTTACAATAATAATATTACAGTTAATAATAGTAATAGAAATTAATAATAATGACAACATATTATTTTTTCGAAACTTATTTAGTTTCATGAAAAATATAACTTGCCGCATACAAAAGGTTTGGTTGCTATGAGAACAGGTCTCTCCTCACTTGATTAATCTTTATGAGGTCAATTGAAATTTAGAGTATTTGTTACGAGATCTGTTAGTATGGAAGAGTTAAAAATGAGGATCAGAATAAATGCTACTAGTAGTGATTGAAAATGTTGATCAAGAATTCACGTTTCGACACAGCCATTGCCAAATTACAAATAGTCAGTTGTTTCCACACATTATTAAATAATCATAATTTCAATTGTTTCTGTAATTGTAAGGTGGCACCATAGTCGAGTGGTTAGACCGCTCTTCTTTCATGAAGGCGTCCTGGGTTTGATCCCAGGGGTCCTAATGTAGGATTTGTAGTGGATAAAGTAGCGTCTAGACGGATTCTCTCCGGTTTTCTCGTTATTCATTCCATCAACTGTTCCATAAACACCTTACCTTTAGCCATTTCACCATTATTTCATATCTTATTCCTCGCTTTCTTACCAGACCACCACCCATCCTGGCTACTCCCTCTGATTCAAAGTACATATATCTTCCCATCAACAGTCATTTGAGCTTGCAAGTTCTTCATACGAGGAAGAAAAATTCGAAAGAAAGCACAGTAGTTGTGTAAACTTAGAGATAATTGTAAATAGCACCATTAAAGAATTTCCAGAGTAACAAAAGATTTCGTATGAAATAAATAAAATTCCTCGTGCAAGAAAACGTAATTACGCTTCAAAAAACTAACACGAGTTTATAATTATTATCAATATCACACTCTGTAATAGTAATGGCTGAGAAATGCAGTTGTTTTGCGTAAAATTATCCTTTTAAATGTTAAATAGCCCGTGTATGACCATTTATTAAGAAAATGAGATTTAGTTTTATTTGCACTATTTCTTGCTTAAGAAAAAACAAATATGTTTCAGTAACATTTTCGTACCACTAATTTAGTTTTAAAATACACGCTTGGATTTCCAACATGAAATTCCAAGTGCATTTTCGAAGTGTGATAAACAGTTTTGTCGCTAGTATATTCAAATGCCCGCTGTGTATGCAGTCAGACACCGACAATGTATTTTAAAAATGTAGGGACAGCTTTCACTCTCGCCTACATTGTTTTCGGTTACTGGTCAGTTCTGCATGAAACTCTATGGCTATAAATTGTGTTTTTCTTCAGCAAGTGATTTAAAACGCACTCCATTCATAATGGTGAATAAAAAGTACATGCCAACCTTGTGCATATTCACGTGGAGGAATGAATGCAGTGGTTAGAGATGTTTATGGCTGTCATAGCACAGAACAAATGCTCCGTTAAAACGCCACGTGATGCGCCAAATAGAGCATGTGTAAAATTTACTGTCATTTCTGGTTTATAACGCTGGGCGATTCAATACGGTAACACGCCACGCTGCTATGTGTGTGTCTGTCATAGCCGATATTTTTCACAACTCTTTTAGTTTTGAGCAACAGAGGGCGCGAATGACTGACAAAAAATTCATTGAGTGTCACCATGAGGCAATACAGAACGTATGTAAATAAAGGCATTAAAGAGCATAAATATGTAACTACATGAAGTAGCGATGTCAACGTCAGCAGAGAATTTTATTAGGAGAAATATCTTAATTCACACGATACATACGTAACAATTACCTGTATATAGTTTGCAATCCATCAAATAATTTTGTCACAATCAGTTAAGGAAGTTTCTCCTTCATTCTTCTACTTCTACTACTCTTCAGGGCAGAGGCACAGGCGTAGCCATGGAGGGGTTAGGTTTGGACGCCCCCTTCCCTATAAAAATGTTTAAAGTAATAGCAAAACCTAACTTTAATTCCAGTCACTACGCTTTAATTTATGAATATGTAACACATTTTTAAAAATATTTCAAACCAATATTCTTTTTATTCCTATTTTTAGATGCTTAAAGCGATTCTATAATTGCTAATCATCTTTTAATAATATCATTAGAAAAAAAAAACTACTTTATCTTCCTTTGTCTGATCCGAATCTTAGGAGAAGTAATTATATGTTTAGTTATAGCAACAGCTTTTATAGGTTATCATTTACAGTTCTACTTTGAGATTAATTATTATTTTATTTATTATAGATTGTTAAAAATTGGATCCTCTTAGCACTTTTTGGCTACGCTTCTGCTTCAGAATGCAGCCTGGGTATTACCTATTCGTCTTCTTTAATTATTTATTTCTACTTATCTACATATTATCTTCTCCCTACCGGATAAGTGGCGATGATGACGTCGATAAATAAATTGGGTCAGAACCTGCAGTTATAAAAAAAGGTGATTCTCATATGAAGAGGTAACTTAAAATTACAGATAGTGAAAGGATTTATCATTTTTCTTTTAATGTGTTACCGTCTTCATTTTATTCTAGGGTAGAATTCTTTTTCTCCTGAAAGGAAACGTAATTTTGTAAAGAATTAAAAACTGAAGCAATATATACAATTCAGAGAGAAAAATAATAATAAGAAGTGATACTACTCTTCAACAAAAGTAAACACCTAGTAGTGGACGATTAAAACACTGAAAGAAAACATTGTGATTGACATGGTATTAGTCGAAATCACACTTAATTTTTGCGACCCAAGGAAGCGAAAGGCAATTAGACTGTTGAAGAATAGGTATAAGTTCTTTCGGTTCCTTGATTTTATAGAGACGGAATTATCACTACTTCAGTTTAAAGAAAGTGCAACTTAAATACAAGATGAGCTGCTTTTTCTGACATTCAAAATATTTTAGCTTCTCAGCCGCATGCAGTAAAGAGTCCATGAGATGCATCACACAGGACTATAAAGGAAATATTGGACTCGATACAAAAACTAAATGTTGCGGGAATGCAAGATTTTAGATCCCTTGCATCAAAAAAAAATATATATATATATATATATATATATATATGATGTACTACATTCACATAACTTTCTCTACCTCTCTGTAACAAATTATTGTTAATAAGCTTATTCTTCTATCTACTTCATGTTAATCGAGATAAACATTAGCACAAACGGTTTTATTACTTAGTTCCTTATAGGTAGAAGAGAAATAAGGGGATACACTAGGCTAAACCAACAGTCAAATGCTTTAAAAGGTGATTGCTATGATATAGAAATCCGATTCCTTGCGTGGCCAAGTATTGACAAGCTCCCGTATGAGAAAAGTATTAAGTATCTTAAAACTGAAATCAATAACAAGGAACGTCTTAAAACTCCAGGAAGAAATGCATAAATTGTGTGTATTAATGTCCAATACATTTTTGTGTAGTAAGTTTTTGTCTGTCTCTTACGGTTTACCAGTTATGCAAAATTCGTTCAGAATAAACATGTTTTCTGAGGCTATTCCCAGAAAGTTCAAGATATACAGTTTATTGGTCATGTAAATGTCTTTAATATATGAAATTTTAATCAAAATTGTTAGAGTTATTTTTTCGAAAAATTTTAGTTGGTGGGGGGGGGGGAGTTTCTTAAAAATCTTTGTGCCGCATTCTTGGAAAACTCTGAACTTAAATATTAAGGTTGGTATTTAACGGACTTTTGCTATCCACAGACACACACACGCGCACACACGGACCTTTTTCTAGATTATTTTTTATTATTATTATTCAGGAGATCCAAAAACATGTATTTCCGATAAAATCTCGGTATTGAATGTTTGAGTGTAATACAATACCTTCTCTATACACTATGTGCAGAGTACAAGTAGAGAAAGTTAAAAGGAAATAATAAATGAATGATTTTACAATGTCAAGGAATATTAGAATTAGTATTTAGCCCAGTACTTATCAAGGAATACATCCAATTTCAAAGAACCCATCACAATACTTTTATTTTATATTTTGAAAGGTAACCTAACAATTTTTGTATAAACGTAACTTTTTAAATTCCGAAATATAAAATAAAACATGTAGAGATTGAATTTTCTTACATTGTCTGCAAGTTTCTACATTCTCATTGCCCTCTAATATAAATAAAAGGATGAATATATCAGCGGATGTAAGTTTCTCAGCTTCTATTGTTTCCAAAATATTAGTTATTGCATGTTTAGCTTAAAGTTTACTTTTCAGTGCTATGTTTCCTTTTTACCTTTCTTTTCTTCCGTTTTACTTTCTTTACATAGTAGGTAAAGAAGGTTTTGGAATCCATCCTAAGATTCCATAGAGAAATTTCACAGTAAATATATGTTTTGAGGGCGCTTGAGTAAAACTAATATTTAACAAAGTTAGTGTGTGTGTGTGTGTGTGTGGATTTTTTTTTTTTTTTTTTTTTTATGTGTCATGAGTGAAAATGCGGTATATACCAAACTTGATATTAGAGTTCAGCATCTTATAAGGATAGGAGAAGAAGTTTCGAAAATGTGGATTTTCTCAAAAATCGCTAATGATTTTGATTAAAGTGCCAAATGTTTAACATATTTTCAAGACAAATGAAATTTCTTCTGCCTTTTTTCATGAAATTAGGCCATCGGGCCTGTTTCTAGTGAGGAGAATTGATTGATGCATCTGAATATTGGTGTCCCTATGTTTCTCAATCCTTTACAAAAACAGGTGGCCGTCTATTGGAGTCCATTTTTATGTATCCAAATCATTACCTGTATTGTATCTATTCTATCTATGTACATTGTCAAATATATTTAAGTCGTTTCTATTTGTTCACTTCTTATTGTGTGCATAAGTTTTTTTCAACAGAAGTAAGAGTCTCATCTGTGCTATCGCAACCCTTCTTTTCTCTGATTGGCTCTAAGTTCAATTTTCACAGGCATATGTTAAAACAAGTAGAGGAATCACTTTATAAATCTTAAATATGAAGTATATATTTTAAATGTTCTAGTATAGCCTCAAAGTACTCTTCATTGTGGATGATTTTTGCACAACAGATAAACCATAAAGATAGACAAAAGCTTACCACGCAAAAAAATGGAGAATGTGTTAAAACACATAATTTATGTCAAATATATTTTTGTGCAGTTAATTATTTCTAGATATACCTTGGTTTGGCTTCAATGTTTCAATATTTTTACGTTTCATATGTGGGAATTCGTTATGAATTTTTCTTTCTACTAGTTCAAACAAAGTGAATAAAATTTCAAATCCAACATATAGAGTGCTTTAGAATTTCCCTTTAGCTTAGTTATGCTCATGTTCCCGTTATATCTATACAATACAATAATAATAATAATAATAATAATAATATGCAGTAAAGGCATTTCGACAAATATTTATCTGAACTAAGGCCAAGAAGACAGAGGAATAAACATTTTAAGAATAGTCTGTTGATGGATCGATAAAGAAGTCATGTGAGTGTAATACATTAGATTTTTTTTTTCAGCTAAGACACCTTACTCGAAATTGTAGACTTGAGGTGTAAATATATGAATGGCTGTTTGGCATCTTACGCGTGATGACACCTACAAAATTGGATAATAATGAGCAAAGCTGTCTACATCTATCTCCAAAAGTTAACAGCTAAGCAAGCTGACAACTGACAAACGACATACCAGATTTTCTTCCCTCTATATATTCAGTTCTCATTCAGAATGAGCGACAAAATAGCCACAACGGCTTGACGAGGTAACACACGAGTAAAAGAAACAGCAATTCTCCTTCTTCTTCATCTTGAGGCCACAGAAAAAAAAAAGTTTTACTGCCAGTTGTTAAGACCTCTCATGTACGTTGTACAGAGACCATAGGGAGGTGACGAAGAAAGAGGGTAGATTACAATACTTCCTCTATTTATTCTAAGTACTTAGAAGAGAATTTCAAACGTACAAAGTTGTCTTCGTCAGAGAATGATATGTTGTACAACATAAATATTGTCAACCACTTCAACGGCAAATCTAAAATAGAATGGAAAGGATTACATAGGATAAGAGGTAAATAAGTGTAAATATTTATATCAGCATATAAGGACGATGTGATGACCCAATGTTTGAATTTTTTTTCTCGCTATTTTCTATAGTTACTTCGTGAGGAAAATTTCATATTGCTTATGGGATGGCTATTATTGCCTATTTCAGACGCTCGGTGATTCCATATGTAACAGGTAACACGGTTCACCCTCTTCTGACTTCTGCTCTGCCCGACTATATGTGGTGTAATGTGAGGAAACAATATCAGTACCACTGAAACTTCAACCTATGTAATCATATGTTTTTGTTTTCATGCAACATTTATCTGATTAGGATTCATAATATATTCAACACTATTACATTATTATGCTTTATTTAAATTTGGTTTTATTGAACAAATACATAATTCAAGCCAACATGTAATCATCCGATATTAAAATTAAAACTCAACAATTAAAAACCTTCAAATTGAATTAAGAAAATCTGTACCACAGATCCTTTGATGAAACACAGTGAAGATACATATTTTGGGAATTCGCCGATAATACACTCCCTCGCAGTATTGGCACATGTCCAAATTGCGGCATAAATTAAATGAATATCTGGTATTTCAGTATATGTAAACTCATGCTTGTGTAAAGAAAGTTTGCAGCTGATTGACTCTGTCTCATGAATATGTGTCGCCGGTGTGCGAGTTGCACTAAACACAGTAGCTGTCCGTTGCGTGCTGTATGCAAATAAGAGAAACATAACGGAGGACCGCTAAAAATGTGTACTTCATTATATAAGTGCAATTTAACAGTAAGCGGACAATTTGAGGTGTACTTGTTATACGCATTGTTCTCTACTAAATAACAAGTTATTTGCACGCTGTTTTTGTATAGATGAATAATTTTGATTTAAATTTATATGGCTAATGTTTACATGCTACATTCTGTAACCATTTTAATGTTTGCAACTCATAATGTAATGTAATGAAACTATATTTTAAATTAATAATGTGATACAAATCTCCTTTAGTTATGTTTTAATTTTCAGCTTAGAGGTAAATATATAACTGAAGTAATAATTATTTCTAAGACTACTTTAAAAGAACTCTGAGAAAGGAGATGAACTTATTTTCATTCAACTGCTTAGGCCTATTCGTATGTCCCAAATTCGGATTCAAGAAATGTGGTCAAAGATTCTTTAACGATCCAAAAGAGATATATTTCTATCTTTCAGTTGACTTGTTTAAGACCTATCGCCAGAGGGAACAATAAAGTCGTTTTTTGTTACTACCATTAATCAGATAGAAGCACCAAACCGATATTTCATGCAATATCAGTTTGTCTTCGTAGCACCATTCCAACAATATGTTTTAAAGAAACATGAAGATAAAAAATCTATTTCATCACATAAGCCCATTTGTATGCGATGCTCCACAAAGAGTGTCGGAATTCTAAGCACGAGCAATAAATGTGCAGACTTAACCACCTTGGTGCCCTATTTCCTTTTAAGAATCTCTCTAGGAGTAGTATGTCTTCCGCTCTAAATATCATCCCTTTTTCATTTATGTGCACAGAAAGCCAGTCTCTTGTTGCATGGGGATGACCTGGTTAGCACAATAAACCTGTGGAGCGGCTCGGGTTACAACATATGTCACGCTATCTGCGCTGCTATTTTTCGGCACATTAGGCTTTTCTTGGAGAAGATAAGAGTCTATAACAAATTCCAGTGTATTAATATAAACATTCTAAAAAAAAACACGTCCTACATTTATTTGATTTTATTGCTAAAATAATAATAATAATAATAATAATAATAATAATAATAATAATAATAATAATAATAATGCCATAAAATGTGATGCTACATCCAAAAATTTCCTCGGATTCTCCCAGAATTATATTTACAAACATTTATCTTCCACTTGCTTCATGTTAATCCTGATAAACGTTTGTAGAAATGGTTTTACTAAACATTTCGTTGCACCTATATAGCAGAGGGATGCAGGGTTAAAACGATGGTCAACTCTTTCAAACGCAGATCTCTTTGTGAGGCCTTGAATTCCGTCTCCTTTCATTTCTGCGACAAAAATTTGATGTGTTCCATTCGCATGATTTTCTCTACGTCTTAGTAACAAACTATTGTTAAAAAGCTTATTTTTGTACCCGCTCCACGCTAATCGAGATAAACATTAGCAGACATTCTCTTTATTACTTGCATCTTTGTAAGTATTGGGGAAATAAAGGAGTACATTATTCTAAACCGATAGCCAAATATTTTAAAAGCTGGTTGTCATATGGCTAAAATCCCTTTCTTTGCATGGTCAAAAAGTTGAAGTATTTTAAAACTGAATTCA
Organism: Hymenopus coronatus; assembly: GCA_030762935.1. Classification (NCBI taxonomy): domain Eukaryota; kingdom Metazoa; phylum Arthropoda; class Insecta; order Mantodea; family Hymenopodidae; genus Hymenopus; species Hymenopus coronatus. The sequence continues at coordinate 60,677,210 of CM060881.1, forward strand.
ATAACAAGGAATATCTCGGAAATGGTCAATGCCACAAAAAAAGTATGTCATAAATGATGTGATTTAACGACATTTATATTTTTGTATAGTAAGTTTATATCCATCTCTTACGGTTTACCAGTTATCTAAAATTCAGCAAAATGCATCCAGAAAGAAAAGGTCTCATAAGCTATTCCCTGAAAATTAAAATACGTTTTATTTTGTAATTTAAATATCTGTAATTTCGCTTCTTTAGTCAAGATCGTTACAGTAATTTTTGAGAAAAAACATTTTATGTAAAGGGTATATAGCGGTGGTTGGATTTTTCTAAAAATCTTCATGTCGCAATCTTGGAAGATACTAAACTTAAATACCAAGTTAGGTACTTTACCGTCATTTCGTTTTTAAGTTATCGTGTTCACAGTCACACAGACACCCATCCACACGCAAGAACGGACATTTTTCTAAAAATGCTTTTTATTCAGGGGGTCTCAAAACATTTTTTTTTGGTGAACTATCGGTATCAAAGTTTTGGGTGGAATACAAATACCTTCTCTATGGACGATGTATATAGTATATGTAGAGAACGTAAAAAGGTTTTTTTTTTTTTTTTTTTTTTTTTGGTTTCAGAAGGTCTCAAAACATATATTTCAAGCAAAATCTGGATATACAATTTTTCGGTGGAACACACTACTTCTACTTACTATAGGTAAGTAATGGAGAAATCAAAAATGTTTATTCTTTGCAAAAGAAGTATTAATTTTGGTTTTGTTGGTTATACGCCAAAAGTACCAAAACAGGTGGGTAATGTTTTCTTCTTTTCTTACCCGGTAATATGTCTAAATATATGTGCCTTGCTCATGCATTATTTATATTTTTAAAAGTTTTGAAACTTCCTAAAATACATCCATTTCTTCTAATCGGCCATAATACACATTATGTTGTGAAAACTTAATCTAACATATAAGCCATACTTAACAATTCATCCAAAGCTTAATTAAATAAACCATTTCTTTCAAAAGAGATATTTGGCGAGAATAACAATATTAATTTCAGTTGAGGTATACATATACCCCTTCATTATTCTGCGAAATGTTTATTTATCAGTATACTCCTTGTCAACTTCGTTGTCTGCCTGCCTCACGATGCGATTGTTTTGGGGGTAAAGCTGCGTAGAAGAGGTTTTGAACTACGTGATACTTCCGTTATCATGACTCCGGAACTAAGGTACAGCTCGACCACGTTAACTTTCAATCCCTTAAGGGTAAGACATTGTGCTTTAAGATAGGAAGATGGGGTAAACAAGGAAAGAGGGAGGCAGCACGCTTTGTTGCATAAACGGAAGGCAAAATTGACCTGCTATAACCATTTTACACGTGTTCTCTCCTTTCTCTTCTTCGGAGTTCGAAAATTCGTCGTAATTTTTGTTAACGTGGTTCAGCTTGATAGCTAAATTACAATAGTCTTCTATTAGAGGAAACAGTAATTTTCTTTCTCTGATTCTACATTTGGTATCGAAATCTTGAATTTAATTTATTATTTTGTTGGAGCGGTCCCGGAAACTCTTGGAAGCGCGCACAAGTAGGAGCTGCTATAGAGGCTCGTAATCATGCTGTAAAGGTAATTAGCACTGTTTATTGTTCTTGCTAAAACGCTAAAAACGAGATTAAAATAATTCAGTCATCTACTGTACAATCCAAATAAAAATGTAATACCATCAACAATTCCAGTAGTGTTTGCAAGATATTGCGGTAGTATTTTAGCACGACGCATTTATTGTGTAATCATTAGTTTGTAATATTTAACATAAGAAATATATTTTCAGTAGAACGCAGTACCGTGGCGTGCAGAAACTCCCTTTGTATTTTTCAAGGCTACGCGCTTTGTTGAAAATAACACAATTTAGTACATCAGGGACACAAGTAACGATCCTTTAGAGCAACGGTTCCCAACCGGTGTGCCCCGGCACCCTAGGGTGCCGTGTGATTGGCAAAGGGGTGCCGCGAGATATTGAGATAAACAAAAAAAAATACCTTCTACTGAAGCCTTAAGTCTTGTAAGGTCTTGAAATAGAATAAGTCAAATCAATTACTCTCATGCACGGCAGATGGTGATAGTGGTACCCTGCCGAACATTCCCGAGACTACTCGCTTCCTCACGAACATTCCCGAGACGTCGACAGATGAATATATAAAAGTGTACGCCGCTTGGCGCTTTCAGTTGTCTTCCTCGCGTTGATTCACAGTGTTTAGCTATGGATAAGTTCATTGTTAAACGTAAACGCCAGGACAGTGAAAGTGAACAGTCGGCTCCTACTGCTTGCTTTAAGAAGCCAAATCTTACAGTTTCTCCCGGACCGTCGAATTCACCACATAAAGAAGACAAACGAAAGAAAAGAACATACCAGGACAGTTACTTAGCGTATGGATTTAAGTGGAATAACAACGAGGAAAACCCTATCCCTGTGTGTTTAGTTTGTGACGAAACACTTAGCAACGAGGCCATGGTACCTAGCAAACTGAAGCATCCTAGTGTGTCACAGAACAGTGTAATGTATTTTTCACATACATTAGAAGGGGAGAAGAAAACAGCTGTGCGAATGGTAAAGAGAATGACCATAGATGATACTGCTCTTGAAGCCTCATTTAAAGTAGTAGAACTGATAGCTAAAAAAAAAGAAACCTCATACTCTTGGAGAGGAAATCATTGGCCCTGCATGTCAAATTATAGTTTCAACAATACTTGGCGAAGGAGCAGCTAATCAATTTCGAAAGTTCCTCTGTCCAACAACACAATCAGCCACAGGATATCTGAAATGTCATGCAATATCAACGAACAAGTCACGGAGAAAATAAAAACTTATAGAACATTTGCTTTGCAAGTAGATGAGAGTCTCGATATTGGTGAAAAACCGCAACTCCTTGGTTTTATCAGATACGATATTGATGAAAAAGATATTAGTGAACAGTTTCTTTCTGTAGACCGCTGGAGACTACAACCACAGGCCATGATATTTTCTTTTCTATTAATTCCTATCTCAATGACCATGATCTTTCATGGAAAGACTGTTGTGCTATATGTTCAGATGGTGCACCATCTATGTCTGGGAAAATTAAAGGTTTCACTGCCAGAGCTCTCAATGAAAATCCATCCATTATTATAACTCACTGTTTTCTACATAGAGAGGCATTAGTCGTGAATGCGTGTAATGAAGATTTTGCTGAAATGTTTAACCAAGTTGTGAAAATGGTGAAGTATATAAAGTCTCGACCTTTAAAGTGCAGAATTTTTGAACAGTTATGTCGCGCAACGGATGCAGCTTATACCTCTTTGTTACTTCACACAGAAGTAAGGTGGTTGTCTCGGGGTCGTGTATTGAACCGATTTCTCGAACTTAAAGAACAGCTAAAAACTTTTTTTAAGGATGAAAATCAAGACACGTTTCATGAGCTCTTACTAAGTGATTCTTGGTGTTTTGAACTGTCGTATCCGGCAGATATTTTTCATAAGCTGAATGAACTGCATGTTTCGATGCAGGGTCGACATGAACCAATAATCTCCTCAACCAATAAAATGAAAGGTTTTAAAAGAAAACTTAGTTCTTGGAAGTCTGCAGTTCAAAAAGGAGATTTGTCGAACTTTCCATCTCTTCTTAATGTTGCAGGAGATAAAGATCTGGATAAACTGAAAGACCGCATTTGTGATCACTTATCAAGATTGCAAGATGCAATAGATACGTACCTTCCAACTATTTCCACTACGAATCTCGACTGGGTTGTCTCACCATTTGATTTCGTAGATAGTGCAGAGGAAATAGATTTCACTGCTTGCGAACGAGATGAATTTATTGATCTTTGCGCTGATTCCACACTCAAAGGTAAGTTCACCAAGAGTGAGGCGTCGGTGGCTAGTTTTTGGCTTCAACGGAGAGAGGAGTACCCTAACCTAATGAAGAAAGCAATTAATGCACTTTTGCCCTTTTCAACATTCCTATCTATGCGAGCAAGCCTTCTCTGCTATGGTGACAATAAAATGCAAAGCAAGAAATAGAATGAATAAACTTGAGGATGATTTGCGTGCTTCACTGTCAACTGTAAGACCCGACATCACATATCTGCGCTCTAAGCATCAATCATAAGTTTCACATTAATCATTAATCGAACAAAATTTATTGATGTATTTTTACTCAGTGATTGTAGTAAAGTTTACTGTATTATGTTATGGTGTACGTTATTATTATATAATATTTCAATAAATTAACATATTAAGCTTAATTTTCTTTTAATTCAAGGAACGGTGCCCCTGGTGTTTAATGTTATTACCAAGGGTGCCGTGAACTTCAAAAGGTTGGGAAACACTGCTTTAGAGGAAGAAAGGTTCACCCCCTTTTAATCTGGAAAAAGGGAATTTCTCATTGTAGAACAAGGTCACGTGGGAGTAAAATAAAGATAAACCCCCGATAGTTACGTTACAACGCCACCTTACGCGCCCTTTTCCAGCCAATCAAAAAGGAGGTCTATACTCGGAACTTTTAGTATACTATAAATGATATGCGTACAAGCAATCGGACTCACAAAGCTGTTCACAATGTAGGAATTACGTATAAGTTAAACACGGCTCATAAAGTAAAACGCACAATGTAGGAAAACACGTATAAGAAAGGTGACTAAGAAATCGCGTGGCGTACATTGTTATAAAACGGCGTTTTATAAATTAATCAGACGAGCTATTATTACCGTAAATGTTATGCGGACCGAGAAACTCAAGATTTCGGTGACGAGTGTAAAGACAAAATAACTCCGTAAAAGTGGAATTAGTACTTAAATAAAACTACTTCATCAAGTTCGCGATTGTTATGTTGGGAGTCGCTCGTAGGGTTAATGCCTCAAACGAACAACAATTCACCAATAAAGGAAGTCTACAGTGAATTAAATGAAATTTCTGTTTTATTTGAGTCTACCAAAAGTGTTACACACCTTTGTCATTCTTTCCCCCCTGAGCAAGAGACAACTCCTGGTCTACTAGAACGAGCTTAGACAGTGCAACAAAGGGAATCTGCAAGGTATGTACACTCATAATGTAGAGAATTTCATGAGCATTAACCCTCGGCCAACTCCAAGTAGACTCACCTGATAGCATCATACTGTCACAAGGACGCCACAACAAACAATAATACGACATATTGGCACCCTAACGTGGTGGCCACAAAAATAGTACAATATTTTAATAAATAATGAATATAATTAAAATTAATCCAGTTAAAATAAATACATTTTAAATTATGTGTTTTAAATCACTGATTAAATCTTCCTATTTTAGTATTTGGGGTTATGGGGTGCACAGACTGTGCCAGTTATTTCCCTTCTGGACGTTAGATATATCGAATAATAGAGCGATTAGAATTAGCAGAAGATTACAGTCACTGGGATTGTACGTATATCTATGCAGCCCTTTGTGACTTATGTGATCCCCAAATATGAGGGATGAGGGCAGAAACCAGAAGGGTACTATATCCAGATGAGACAGGAGCAATCTTTTACGGAATCCCTAATATTTCCAGATAAAGCATATCTACATCACTTAGCGCAGTCCCCATAATGCTTTGAATCCGCAGCGACACTACGAAGGAGCGCTCCCCGAAGGATCCCGGTGACAGGTCCCAACCGAAGCCCCCCCGCAACGACGCCATGAAGAAATCTTTACAAGCCGCAATCGCCAACACCTGAACCTTCGACTGCCTTAGAACAGATGGCAAGGAAGTGATGGACAGTAAAGTTATGGTAGCAGATTACCCACTCCAACAGCCTGGAGGAAACCACGAAAAAACTCGTGGGTCGGCGGGGATGGAATCCAAATGAGGGTCACTGACTTGCCACCTGAGCCATCCCTCTCGGCGAACGCTGGGGGAAATAGGTATTCTTAAGCATTTGTTTTATTTAAATGATGTTTAGTGCTTTCGGTCTAGTGAGAGAACGGTGACTGAGTTCGATCGTTATTGCAGGTAGGGATTATGAGGATGGGTGAAAGTGCCAAATTCTATTCGGCTTTTATCGGAAATTCTCTTTAGATTCAATAGTTTCCTCCGCTAAATTTTCCAACTCAAGATTGGTTTGTTTTAGCTTCGAGCCATAAATTATTTATTATTAGTTCTAGAATCTCCAAGCCTACTTTAAAATTTGCAGAGTATGCAAAATTTTTGAGTTTGGAAATCGTGATAATATGGTCAGACATTTATTGGTGAATGTTGTTATTCAAAGAGAAGACCAAGGCACACATCCTTTATTTCTTTGGCTAGTGAGTAAAAGTACCTCCAAGGTGAAGTTCAAGACAATTATTGCGGAAATGCTTCACGATTTTGTATTCCCAAAATTACTTTGTAACTTCGAAAGCAAATTTAGTAATTTGCTATTTCTTATTTACTCGTGTAATTGGTCTCACTTCAGATATAAATGATGTATTAATGTACGTCTTTCGGCGCTTCCTTAAGGTTTTTACTTTCTCAAACATATAAGCACAACGTACGTAGTGGGTAGAATAGGTACTGTATTTCTCCCCAAAATTCGACATCAAGATTTCATTGGAGACCCCCTGAATTAAAAGAGCAACTTTAGAAAAGGTTACTGTGTTTATCTGCCTGTTTTCCAGTCTATCTGTGTGTGTACGTGTGTGGACAGCATACTTCACACACGAAAGGTCCGTTAAATACAAAACTTGGTATATAGGTACAGTATCTCCCAAGGATGGAACACGAAGATTTTCAAGGAAATCCTTGATCCCAAACTACCCTTTACTAGAATATTTTGATTATCTCAAAAACGGCTCTGGTGACTTTGATTAAAACATCGTATATTAAGGGTATATACGGACAAACACAATTTAATCCTAAATTTGTTTTCACTTGTTAAGATCCATTTACATGAAATTTTACCTATTTTGAACTTCCAAGGAATAGAGTTCGAGTCCATCTTAGTTCTGGATGGCTTTTGCATAGCTATAAGAGATAAGATATAAACTTACTCCACCAAAATCTAATATCTCCTCAAAACACACAATTTATGTCCTTTATCTATTTGTTGTAGAGCTAACTGTTCCCGAGATATTCCTTGTTATTGGTATCAATATTAAAATTCCTACGCTTTTCTCAAATAGATAGACTTCCATGTTTGTTTGTTTTTTTGTTGTTTTTGTTTTTTTTTTTTATTCCGGACCAAAAGTTAATTTCAATGACAATTTTGCTCAACTATTAAAGCGCCAATGCAATGGCCGAGATTAGGCAATTTCAACCAATTGCGGCCATCTGACTGGAGCAATATTTTCGAAGATCTTATCGCAGCTGATGTTCATTTCTTTGAAATTTGTCGCACTGGCGTTCGTTTGTTTAGTCTCCTGTTTTGGTTATTGGTAACAAGGTAACAATCCAGTCAGCCGTGACAATGCGTGATGGCGGAAAGTTTGAAACAGTCAGCTGACCATTAAAGCAATGGCTAATATATATATATATATATATATATATATATATATATATATATGTCAGTTCTGCAATTGTAATGTTAATTAATTCAGTTACTATGTTTATTTAACTTTTTATCCAGTTCATAATGTATTTCGTTCAAATAGCAGTGAAAATAATCATTATTTGTATTTCTTACTATAGACCTATGGTACTCCTTTATTTTGCTTTTAGTTACAAGGAAGCAAGTAATAAAACTATTTGCTATTTTTTTTCAATTAGCACGAAGTAAATAGAAGAATAAGTTTTTTAACAATAATTTGTTGCAGAGGTGTAGAGAAAGTCATGTGAATGGAACATATCAGATTTTTAACTATGGATTTGGCATAGTGAAATCCCTTATTTCTCTTCTACGTATAAGGAACCAAGGGAATTAATTAATAAGTCATACTGTTAATTCTTTTGTCGGTTAGAAGAAGAATAAACTGTTGTAAGAAGTTTGTAGAACATCTAGAGAAAGTCATGTGAATAGAACACATAAAAAGTTATGTTATGTGATTTATTAATATTATTAGATAGATAAATGTGACTATTAAAGTGTAAATTGTTTAATTGGTCAAGTTTTCCCGATTCAAAGTTTAAGTGAATGCGATATGACAATTTGGATAGACTTTAATGTGAGAAACTTTACTCTAAACTCTATGAACTTTTTTGGCTCATTGAGCATCACCTTACCCAATTTATTCACCTTCCAATAAAATGAATGAAGCCCAGACAAGCATGATTTAGGCTATAGATGGTTTATGCTTGATTTTTAAAACTTCGGTGATTTATCAATCTTACTTCCCTTAGGGCTCCTGTGTACATCTTGTGCTGTATGATAGAAAATGAACCACTCATGTCCAAGACTCCGGAGGTAATATCCTCTCATTATAGTGTTTGAGCCATCAAGTTAGGAACCCACAAGAAAAGATGGAACCTATTGCGACCTTAGAGTATTATTATAGACAAGTATAATGAACAAAGATTATACTTCCTGCTTCAAAAGTAGGCGGAACAGCGTTATGGAATATCGGAAGTAACAAATAAAGTTATTTTGTTATTTATTAAGGTATTAATGTACAGGAATTTGGGAACATAACTATTTTTCAGTCGCCAGTAAAAATATATATTTTCAAAACGCAAGGGACATATGTCGCGCGCGATTAGCATGGAGGCAGTTTTTATATTTCACATCACCCGACCTAGAAAAACAAAAAAAAAAAAAAAACGAAATATGATTGTGATTCCCTACATAAGTAATGTGTCCCTAGTTTTACATATTTCTATGTAAACTGAATTCTTCTCCAGGATACCGATATTTTTGTCACTATTACTTTAACAGTTCCGGCTTATATTTTACTCAATATTTTTGAAACCCGTGCAAGCTCTCTAGAGCTATGGTTCTAAATTACACATTTTTTAATTGTAATATTATCGAAATGATTCTGAATATATGCACGATCTTAAAGCATGATGAAATTATTTGCTTCTCTACGTCATTGAGGTTTTGTTAATACATTTATTACAATGTTTATCTTAGTATCCCGCAGTCTTTAGTCTGCAGCTATGAAGACTTTTACAATCGTGCTGAAGCTTTTCCTGCCGAATTACGCGAGATATAATACTAATTGTGATGATGATTTTAATGTAATAAAGGGAAATTGTCAGAAAGTAAACCAGTATTAGTAGTCTACTTTCTAAGATATTTCTGTGAAAATATGAGTCCCATTAACATAGAAAGAGTATAATATCTAAAGCAAAATACTGACTTAACCACATATAAACCAAAAATAACCAGATTTGCAAAATATATGTAATTAAAAATAAGTGTTAAACATAGAAAATCAGCTATGTAGAATTACTAATGTAATGGAGCAAGTGAATGAATAAAGGTATTATACAAAAACCCTTCACTGTGGTATATCGCCATAGTTCTTCCTCGACTTTAATACAGCGAATAAATGAACAGTCGCAACGAAACGAAACCCGACTGTTGTGGAGTGAAGGAAAGGAGAGTGTCCGTCACACTAGAATATGATCTTCACTATTTTCTTACTCTGTGGAAGGAAGCATTGACATCAACTGCAAGTCATTAATATAATTCCACTTCTTCACAATCATTAGGTATATAAAATTTCTAAATAGTATAAAGTTCGTAGAATATTCCTCTATTGCAGTTAAGGTGAAGAAGAACACATTTTCTAATAATGTAAAAAAAACAATTTATATGTATAGAGTAGAGTGGGGTAAAAGTTTGCAGTTAAGCTTTTTCTACATTTAAAAATATTAATAGGATAACTATTTTTTTTACCTTGGCTATTATATACCTTTCTGTTATTATTGTCATCTGAACTAAAATTGAAAAGTAATTAATTCTTTATGGAAATTGAATTTTATATTTAACTGCACTTTCAAAGTTTTACCCCACCGGTGGGACAAAAGTTCGCAACTAGTGGGGCAAAAGTTTGCATGAACTGATGAGTGACAAATAATCTACACTGATTATCATGATGGAAATTTTTAATATTTAATTCAAGAACATGTTTAACAGTAATCGCACACACATGATCCAGCACCTTCATAACTGGTACTTGCTTCAGGCCACCATTCCTTGCACATTTTACTCATTATCCAGTCTTCATCTGGAGGATCAGCGTATTCAATCTCACAAACTGGACAAACTACGTCCTCTGCACTATTTTGCATTTTCTTCCTTTTTGATGAAGAGGCAGCCGGGGCACCACTTCCAAGAGCCTTTAAAGAGGTATTTTGTGTCATTTTTTTCTTCTTTGCTTCATCAATGTTATTAAAACATCATTCAAGGAAATGCACACACACACATATATGCATTTCCACCATATATTAATAAACCAAAGAAAACTAATACTTACATAATAACTTTTATTTATTTATAAACTACAGCAAATACTGCATATGTGTCTATTTTAGCACGTTTATAATAAATTAATAAGATGCATACAAATGAGCCTGTATTTTCGGTATGTATTTGTCGAATGGTATCTATTTTTTGCCATACAATTCACAGCCAAAAGATATTGGAATCTGCGATCACGAGCAGCTAAACTCCTGTTCGAAATATAATCGATTAGAGCTTATATCAGGTTGTTCTAAGGATGAATTTGTGTTTTTCAAAATCAAATAAAACTATAGTTTTCTGAAAATGGTTCATATGTAATGTAAACCTGACTAAACAAAATTGGTATTATTTAAACATTCTTTCAAATTATTTCTCTTTCTAAACGTTATGTTTTATACACTGCATACAAATTTTCTGTCTACTAAGGAAGCGAACCCTGTTAGGCGGTGAGAAGAGTACTAAGCACTATAGTACTGAATTCTACTTATTGCAGAACTTCAAATAACATACAACAGATAGCTGCATATATAGGTGCTATTGGCTGTAATATACTTAATACACGATCCCAATCACTTACGCTGTTCTACGATGGCTATCCCCGAAGTACCAACCTAACAAAGAAAGCACAATCATTTTGTGGAAAAACATGTTTATTTCTCTGCATAGTCTCCTTCAGCTCGATATACTTTTCCCAATGATGTTCAATAGCTTCGATATCCTGTTTACAGTGAAAACTATCGAGGTCTGCAAAATAGCCATCAACTGCAGACTCCACCTCTTCATTGTTGGCGAATCTTCTACCACCAAGCCATTTATTCGAGTTTGAAAACAGAAAATAATCAGAAAGGACTAAATCTGGCAAATAGGGTACTTGAGAAAGCAATTCGAACTTTAACTCATTGATTTTGTTGCATTGGCTTGATGAAACAAAACTTTCTTTTTCGCTAAATGCGGGCATTTTTGCTAGATTTCATCACTCAAACGCTGTAACAAGTTCGCATAATATTCACTATTGATTACCTTTCATTTTTGAGATAATCAATGAAAATTACCCCGCGTGCGTTCCAGAAAATTGACGCCATGACCTTGCCTGCAGATGGAACTGTCTTCGCCTTCTTTGAAGCCGATTCTCCCCTTCCAATCCACTGTATTGATTGTTCCTTCGTCTCAGGTGTGAAGCGATGGACCCAGGTTTCATCCATTGTTATCAATCGACACAAGCGAAACATTGCCAAACACTCGACTGAAACATCCTGACGATGCCGTTTTTGTTCTATTGTGAGCAAATGGGTCCACCTTGCACACAACTTTCTCGTATCCAAATTTTAGTCAGTATGTAATGTACAGAACTTTTTGAAATGCCCGCAATGTCTGCTAGCTTGCGCACTTTGAGTCGATGGTCATCCAATACCATTTTGTGGATTTTCTTTACAATTTCTGGACTGGTAACCTGAGTTGTCGACCACTACAATGTTCGCGCTTCAACTTTACCATCCAATATGCTGTTGTAAACGAAGGAGCAGACTCCTCTAGAATAGAATCTAGCTCAGCGTTAATATTAGACTAAGACCTTTCAAATGAATGTATTGTATCACATAACGATGACCAGTTTTATCCATGTTTACAAATTTGCTGAGAGCATTCACTAATGATGGCTGCCAAATAAATGCTAAACAATGTAAAATCGTCAAACTTCAAACTCAAGCTTTCTAAGATTGATACTTTTTACCGTTTTTGTTGTTTAAACAACAACCGCTATCTATAAGTCAGGTCGGGTACTTCTGGTACGGCCACTGATGAGAGAAGCAAAGTGCTTCACCAACAAAGCTCGCTTCGCTTTAAATATGCGCTCTCAAGCAAACTTCAACTGATCACATACTCCACGTTTGTATTGTCGGTTGCATATAAGTAAGGTACAGCTGCTCTGCTTTACTTTCCGATTTCATATCCGGACATTGCATGATGCTTACATTCAACTTTGTGATCTTTAGTTAGTCAAAACGTATGTGGACGTTATATAACTCAGAAAACTGCTCACTTTGAAACGAATAACTAAAACTACGTTGTCACGGCAAGATTCAGTTATATCAAATGCTACTAATTACAAAAATTGACATTTTATAATATTTAAGCATTCTAGTGGAGAGTTAATTGATGAGATTTGCTTTAATTGAAACATAATAGTCTCATGTTATGTTTACAATATTACCCCTATACTAAATATACTTTCAGAATATTAACTAAACTCTATATGCAAACTATACACATTTCAATTGTCGACCTGACAATTCTATATAACCAGAAAACTAAAAGAGACAGACACACTTTACACGAAAAGTAAATTTAGGCATTTCTTCGAATAAATAATATAAGTTTTTGACTTTTACCTCCATCTATTATTTTGTTAATTATTAGAAGGAGTATTATATTTAAATAGATATAGATTAAATTATTATTTTAATTTATTTAAATATTATGGAATAATCATTATTTCAGGTTTCTAGAATTATATAAATATATATTGTGACATTAATGATTTGCTAGATATTCGTTTTTTGTTGTTGTTTTATTTGTATATCCCCCCTTTTACTCTGTGATCATACCGGGGGCTTTGACTGGTGTTTTGCTCGCTGAATTTTAGGGTTTCTTAATTTTCGTTTTTATCTATTAAGAATAGGCACATTTACCATCCAGTCATACTTCTAGACTCTGTGTGGACCCTGGTTAAAGAAAAAATCCTCGCTCCAGCCGGGAATCGAACCCAGTACCTGTAAACGAGAAGTCAGAACGCTGACCACTCGACCGCAGAGGCAGTCTAGAGATATTCGTTGGTATTGGTTTGATATTCCAATATCTGTATCATAACATTTTGAAGTTTCTGAATATCATTCAAGCGGGAGACCCGGGTTCAATTCCCGGTACTTACATAGGGATTTTCTCCCGCCGTAAAGTCCTGGGGCCATTTGAGGAGATTGAGGTAAAAGCGACTGCAATAACCGGCCGGGAGGAACTCGGGGTGCTAATTTCGTCGCACCCTCCAGTTGGTATTACACCCCACTCATAACGCCTGTAATGGGGTTATGATGGGGGACGTAGTGGTTGGTCAATAAGCCTTGCTCCGTTTTTTGGGTTGTAGCTCCGCGGAGTTTAGTTTTTAGAATACCATCATATTATTTCCAGTGACATTATGCAAAGTCAATGAAATTTGAATGCCGGCATTTTAAACATATTACGAGGGCCGTTCAGAAAGTAGCCTCCGGTTGATTGCAAGAAATTCACCAAGTTAAATAAAAATATTTTAATATATACATCTTACAACTACATCTTTGCACTATTTTTCTACATAGTTTCCATAACGATTGAGGCACTTATCGTATCTGTTCACAAGCTTTGAAATTCCTTCTGCATAAAAATCACCCGCTTGTGCCTGGAGCCAGCCTGTGACCGCATCTTTGAGCTCTTCGTCGTCATCAAACCGCTGGGACCCGAGCCATTTCTTCATATGCATGAAGAGGTGATAATCGCTTGGCGCCAGATCTGGGCTGTAAGGTGGATGGTTGACAACGTCCCACTTGAAGGACTCAAGAAGGGCTGTTCTGCGAGCAGAGTGAGGACGGGCGTTATCGTGCAAAAAAACAATACCGGAAGTCAGCATACCACGGCGTTTGTTCTGTATAGCCCGTCGTAATTGTTTTAGAGTTTCACAGTACACGTCTTGATTAATGGTCGTCCCACGTTCCATGAATTCAACCAACAACACCCCTTTTGCATCCCAAAACACCGTTGCCATCAATTTTCGGGCAGAAAAATCTTGCCGGGCTTTTATTGGTTTGGTAGGCGAATTTGAATGTGCCCACATCTTTGATTGTTCTTTTGCCTCAGGGTTCACGTACTTAATCCAGGTTTCGTCCCCGGTCACGATTCTGTTTAACAATGGTTCACCTTCGGCCTCATAACGTGACAGAAAGTCTAATGCAGAGGCCATTCTTTGAGTTTTGTGGTGGTCGGTAAGAATTTTGGGCACCCATCGTGCACAGAACTTACGGTAACCCAATCTTGCTGTCACTATCTCGTACAAGAGAGTCTTAGAAATCTGTGGAAAATCAGTAGACAACTCCGACATTGTGAAACGTCGGTTTTCACGAACTTTTGCATCAACTGTCTGAACGAGTTCGTCCGTGACCAATGATGGTCTACCACTCCTCTCTTCATCATGAACGTTTTCTCGTCCACTTTTAAATAAACGTACCCATTCACGGACCACTCCTTCACTCATAACTCTTGGTCCGTACACGGCACAAAGCTCACGATGAATAGCTGCTGCAGAATATCCTTTGGCTGTAAAAAACCTTATAACAGCACGCACTTCACATTTGGCGGGGTTTTCTATTGCAGTACACATTTCAAACGGCCACAAACACTAAACTAGCGCAGGTACGACTTTCACTCGACCACGGCTTGATGCCGACTGACCTGCTGAGTGCGTGAATGCACAGATGGCGTCGCTACTCCCCCCACTACCCGCACTGTGACCGATCGGAGGTTACTTTCTGAACGGCCCTCGTACTTTAGCTCCTTGTATCCCTCTGTTAGCTGCAATAAAATGTGTAGTACAGCAATTAACTTAAAGTAGATAGAAAAATAAGTTTTTGTAAGAAATATTTTAGCATCTATCTCATTTAACCTAATGCTCAAATACCATTTTTAGAACAAAGGAGAAACAAGTGACTCATATAAAGTCTTGTTTGATTCATATAACTGGATGAATGGAAGAGAAGCGACCTTTTCTGTCTATCGTGGTCAGCTCGACATTTTCATCGTCGTTGTCTTGAAGTGACCTTTCGATGGGACAATACCCGGGAGATCGTTGTAATGCACCAAACTTCAGTTACACTGAACACATTATATTCCTCAGAAAACCGCCTCACGTTGATTGCAAGTACCTAACTTAAACAATGAACATAATTTCCTAAAGACAGTCGAAATAAGTATTTCCAACCGAAACGAATAAATGTTCACCTAACCGGCACCGACGTTACTGGTGCTTAGTCTTAGCAAAGGTCTGAAATATCTTCTTCTCGTTTCATTAGGTCTGTGTTTCACCCAGAATTAAGAGTCTCCTGTATTTCTTTCTCGGTTACACTAGGGATCCTCTTCCATCTGCAAACAAATTGCATTGTTCTTTGCTAATGATTAACATACTATTTATTAGTGTTGGCAGCAGTGAAATGTGATTTACCACTAAAAAGCTTATTTAAACCGACCAGAAAACCCTATTTACTGATCGCACTCCTCCCAGCTAGGCAGCCGGAGTTCATCCTAAGCAGTCGCAAGTGGGATTTGTGGTGGACGAAGTGTCGTCTTGGCGGGTATTCTCCGAGTCCTCCAGTATACCCGCCACTCATTCCACCATTTTTTCCATCACCCTCTTTCCTATCATCCATTTCGCTTTCATTTCATATCATCCACATCCTCACGCTCATGCCTGGTTACGGGCCGACCACTCGTTTCTCCAATAGTGGTTACCTGCCGTTGGCTCCCCCACAAGCTTCTGACTCCTAAGCTCCACTTGTAATTCCTAGGGACGTGTCAGTCATGAATACGGGGAGGCTAAGCCGACTACTAAAAAGAAAAAGTGATCAACAAAAAGATTATTTTTTGTATGGTTAAGAATGTCGAGTAAACAATCATATGAGACAGTTTCAATTTATCTCTTATGAACACTATAATGTAAAGCTAAAATTGCATTGTAAAATGTGTCACGGCAAACTCACCCAGCAAAACAAAGAGAAAATGGACAGTGTAGGATCTTTAACGTCTTCTTTGACAGTAGGTTAACAACACACTAAAGCACGAAACATATGACCGCACGATTGTCATCCACTCAACCGCTCAACAATCTAAATAACTTATTTCAAAGTGTCCTTGTGGTGTGCTGAAATACCGTAATAGCCGTTTAAGATTATTATACATTAAGATCACAACTGTTATTCTCAGTTTACAGAATCTAAACATACAACTGTGGTGTCAATGTTTATGGAGTGGAATATTTACGATCGTTGTTGTTTCAGCGATCTCTCCAATCTGCTTAAGGAATAATAAACGAAGACGAAGACGCTTAGTTTAGTGCTACTCAAATGATTGCATTTTATCTGTGTTAATAGAAACCTCTCAGATAACGCACTTATTCCCGGCACTTATGAGTGCAGCCTATGAATGCATAGATATCACAAATGACAGATAGATGTTAAGTAAACGAGGAGTAAAACACAATGCTGCAGCGTTTTATCACAGTGCTGTTTCATCCCTCATTCATCGCATTCATGTAATTTTCTTGTGAACTTCAGTGTTGCAAGAGGTGTTTACAGTGTATTCTTAAACGAGTGGAGGCCTTGGGACGTATCTAGCTTGATGCTAGAAATAATAGTAATATTTAAATAATCTAGCTAGTTTTTCTCATAATTATAACACTGATGGTGCCAGTTATAATGCTAGTTCTACTTCTAGTGTCGCTAGTAGGGCAGTAAGACAAAGAAGAGGAAAAGGAAACAAGCCTAATTTAGGAACACTAGCTATACGTTCCCAACAGGTAATACGTAATGTGTTTCAGTGCATGGAAGCCAATAACATAGGTAGGGAACCTAACATTGAAACTGCTAAATTATTTGCCAAATAATAAAGTTGCACGGAGATTTGCATTATGCCAAAAAGAAGGGCAACAGGAAACTAAAGTTAGGGAAGGTTGATATTTTCACCTTTGATATAGTAGAGAGATGTATAGGTTTTATAAAAAAGGGCATTCACCATCAGTTCTAGAATTGCTGCATAGAACTGTATGCGATTTTCCCTGCAAAAGGGATTCGCTTAGACGGTTAGTTGTTAGTTAAGTTAAGTTTCCGCTTTGGTACGTTAAATAGGAGGTGTGTGATTATGAAATGTTCAGCAGAAAAGACGGAATAATAAGATTCATTGAAGAACATTATTTAGTATTAACTAGTCCAGTCCCTATAAAAGTCATACTTTAGGATAAATTAAGCAAGACAATATATATATATATATATATATATATATATATATAACGACAATTCTCCGTTTGTGGTGTATGTGAGTGAGAATAACAGTGACATCGAGGAAAGCGGAGACACCGCCTAATTTAAGTAGATTGGTTAGATATTACTAGCACTGTGTGGTATTTTCGTTGCACTTAATAACAACTTTATAATGATATTATTAAATTAGGCGGTGTCTCCGCTTTCCTCGATGTCACTGTTATTCTCACTCACATCGAGGAAAGCGGAGACACCGCCTAATTTAAGTAGATTGGTTAGATATTACTAGCACTGTGTGGTATTTTCGTTGCACTTAATAACAACTTTATAATGATATTATTAAATTGGGCGGTGTCTCCGCTTTCCTCGATGTCACTGTTATTCTGACTCACATCGAGGAAAGCGGAGACACCGCCTAATTTAAGTAGATTGGTTAGATATTACTAGCACTGTGTGGTATTTTCGTTGCACTTAATAACAACTTTATAATGATTTTATTCACTTGGTACTCTAAGAAATAACGTTGCGTGTAACGCATGTTTACTTGAGAAAACATGACAACGTTACTCTCTGAGATGCTCAATACCTGCAATCTTAACATAGACTTTGATGCCGTGTATGCTAACCTTTTCAGTAGCATCACACTTCTCTGACTCATCCCAGCCATGAGTACGGATAACAGTACGGTGACAAAGACGGAAGACTGTCCATTATAAATGGTTACAATACAATTTGATGGCAGATATGGACTAGTCTGAAATGTAACATATAATACTTGGCCCATAGGTACAGTCCACAAATCAGCAGTAGCAAAAAATGTTGAGTTGATGCACTGCTGCTGATGAATATTGTACATTAACTGTCACATTCTCAATGTTTCTTTGCTTGCCCGAGAAAGAGTTTGGACAAATAGTCAGTCATATCATAATACACACACACATGTATATATTTCACACTTTTAATTGGCTTCCCGTCAATGCAGTAGTAACAACAGGATTCCTCTAATTAGGAAAACCTTTAAATTACGAGTAAGTTCCGTTTGGTAATAAAATTAAATTGTGTACAGATACAGAATAATTATTTATTGCACAACATTCTACAACTCTTAAACTACTTTTCCACATAACTGCCGAAATTTTGCAGGCATTTGTCATAGCGTGGCACAAGTTTTTGTATACCTTCTTCATAGAAGTTTGCCGCCTGTGTCTTCAAAAAGTTGGAAACATTTTCTTTCAGCTCTTCGTCATTGTTGAAGTGTTGACCGCCAAGGAAAGACTTGCGATGTAAGGACAGATGAAAGTCGCTAGGAGCGAGGTCAGGGCTGTACGGAGGATGGTCAAACACGTCCCAGCCAAATCCCTGTAGGAGGTTTTTCGTCACATTTGCAGTGTGTGGTCGTGCGTTGTCGTGCACTTCACTACGTCCTTCATTGAACTGTCGGACCCATCTTCTCACCATTGAATTACTCATCGCATGTTGTCCGTAAAATTCGCAAATTTACCGATAAATTTCAATTGGTTTCACTTTCCTAGCATTCAGAAAACGAATCACAGATCTGATTTCACAAACGGCGGGATTTTCAATCAACACCGACGCTGTAAACAAGCACAACAAAGCGTATGTAGCTGACAGCGATCTCTATATGGCGCACGTTTCTTCTCCTTGATACAGAGCGTCTACCGCGCATGTGCGGAACTGCTATCGCAGCGCTGCAGCGGAGATAAATTGAAACGGAGCTTACCTTCTGGACGTACCTCGTATCTATAGCTCAGAGAAACTTTGGAATTTTCCTGTCACTTTTATGTTTTTCTGAAATTATTCTGCTAGAATCCACCGGTTATTAGGTTTTAAACATACCGTTTTATATTACGTTTTCTATTTTAAATTGTTATTTCCGTAAATCAAAATGTATTGTAATTAATACCCCTATTTCGGGACTAGGAGAATGCTGCACAATCTCTTTGTCACAAGTAATATTACTTACAAAGTTAGTTAAACAAAGGAAAGAGCTTATTTTCATATAGGTATTAATAGCACATTCTCATGATAATTAGTAAGATCATTATACTGACCACATAAATTAACCCAAAAATTATATACCATAAGTCTGCTAAAGTCTTTAAAGCAACTATTAATAAATCCTGTTAAAGGAAAAGTAAATCTTCCTTGTTATCGCCATTACAACTCCTGTAGAGATTTAAGGAATGGAGGTACTTTAAGAAACTTCGTTAATGATCCAGGACGAGAACAAGAGCCCACTAGATCAGTTATGTTTACAATCCACACCAGTAGTAGAACGTAAAAATTCATTTCTCACTTCATAAACAAATCGGATAAAACTACATTAGTGAACTTAGAACACATATACCTACACCCACTAAAACTGTCAGATATCTTAATTAGTTTATTTTCTTGTTAATAACGCTTAACTGCTGTTCTTACTGTATTCGGCACCACAGACGGTGGACAGTGATGTTGCATGCAATAAAGCAATATTTGGGAAAGAAATTTTGGGAAGTGAGCCTTCCAACCTAAGTTTAGGATACCTATCCCTGCATTTGCCAGTTATGACTGCGAAACATTTGGGGTGGAAACCTCAATCAGGGAGGGCGATCCTGATGAGATTTTAAGTGCCGAACTCCCGAATACGAATGAATCTCTTTCGTTACCATGGAGTAATTTCGTTGGAAAAAAAATAGTTCTCAGAAAATGGGTTAATATTTAAGATGGGAATTATAATTACTTTCTCTTGGTTGGTACACGATATACCTAATTCTCCTATAGGGTTGACAGCAATATCTTGACTCCACAGAATATCCCGGAAATGAGGCAAAGTTGTTTAGTTTTCTCTCTATTCTTTGTTTCTTTATTTATTTCTATCTTTATTTCAGTTTTTCTTTCTTTCCTTCTTTATAGCCTACACTTGTGTAATCGACTTAGAAAAATTAAAAGAATAACCTATTTACTGATCAATTTGCAAATAAAAGTAGTATGATAAACTTAAGTTTGGTCTATCCATAGGAATAGTAATTTCTTTTGTCATTGCGGCGGTAATGTGTGGGAGTCTCGGATTCAATTTCTTGGACCGACCCCTTTTCAGGGGATTCTCCAGGTTGTTATACGAATGCTGCAAAGGTTCATTACACCCCTCGACTTTTCTGTCCATCAAGTTCTTGATGACCCGTTATTTACTCAACTACCATGATTTTATGATTATTCTAGAGTTACTGTTTGTGAAAATTTGATAAGTTGTTTTTGTACTTTTGTAGTAGTTCTCTTTTAGAATTCGACCACTGCCTCCCGTTTTTATAATATTATTTCTTAATTCAGTTCTTACTTTTTCAAGTTTTTTACACTCGTAAATCAAATGATCTATTGTTTGATTTCCATGATCGCAGAGGTACGTCGGAGTGTCCGTTATTTTAAAATGGTAGAAATAAAATCTTAATCTACCATGATCTGTTAGAAAAG
Source organism: Hymenopus coronatus (assembly GCA_030762935.1). NCBI lineage: Eukaryota > Metazoa > Arthropoda > Insecta > Mantodea > Hymenopodidae > Hymenopus > Hymenopus coronatus. Next base: position 60,698,079 of record CM060881.1, read on the forward strand.
TTGTTATGCTGCCTGTTAATGGTATGTTGATTTTATGTCTGTCTTTTATACTCTAAAAATGGGATTTGGTTGTTTCTTCTTTTGGAATTGTTTGCCACTCACTTTCCCACTTCACTACACTTTTTCCTTGAATTTCCCTTAGCAGTTCACTTTCAGCTATTCTCTTGTAGCATATCTGCATGCCGATTCGTCCCTTCCTGGAGTCATGTAAACTATAATGGGTCTACCCGTGGTGTACAGGCCCAGTGACTATGCACCCCGTCTGTGAGTTAATCCTAATTCAAAATCTCTCTCCCTTTCACACTCACTTTTTCTTCCATTTATGAGCCACTTTAACATCTAAGATCAGGCTAAGTGCTTTAACTTTGCATTTGCTTATTCGCATGATGTTCACTTGCTTACTATATTGCCAATGTTTTGACTAGTTAGCCTTGTTACTTTCTCTATGCGTATAATTTACATAGTGTATAGAGGAAGTATTGCATTCCACCCAAAAATTCGATACCGAGATTTCACCTAAAATACATGTTTTAGGACCCCCTGAATCCAAAAAAAAAAAAAAAAAGAATTTTCAGAATAAGGTACGTGTGTATGTGTGTGTCTGTCTGTGTGTGTGTGTGTGTCTGTGGACAGCATAGCTCAAAAATGAAAAGATCGTTAAATACTCAACTTGGTATTTAGGTTTGGTATCTTCCAAGGATGCGACACGAAGATTTTCAAGAAAATCCCCCCACCCCCAACTACCCTTTACATGGAAAAATGTTCGAAAAGTTTGGTTTTCTAAAAAATGACTGTAACGATTTTGATTAAAGTCCCACATATTAAAGATATTTACATACCAAATAAAATGTATATCTTAAATTTTCTGGGAATAGCCTCTGAAGAGCTATTTATTCTGGGTGAACTTTGCTAAATGTTGCTTAACTGCTAAACGGTAAGAGATAGACAAAAACTTGCTCCACAGAAAATGTTGATCTGATCAAAACACACAATATATACCCCTTACATTTTTGTTATTGAGGTAACCGTTTCCGAGATATTCCTTGTTTTTGGTTTCAGTTGTGAGTACTTATACTTTTCTGAGACTGGAAGAGTCCGTTTTTCTTTTGTTCTACTCCTGGCCAAGCAAAGAAGCGATTTGCAATGACAATCGAATAACGACTGATTTTAAAATATTTGACTATCGGTTTAGCCTAGTGTATTCCCTTATTTTCTACTTATAAGGAACTAAGTAGTAAGAACATTCTGCTAATGATTATCTCGATTAGTAAGGTGCAGAAAGAAGAATAATCTTATGTAAGAAGTATGTAGAAGAGCTAGAGAAAGTCATGTGAGTGTAACACATTAGATTTGTTTTTCTTTAGCAACATTAAATTCACACACTCGTTTACATTCTTTCTAACACATCTAGACTGAAGGAAGGACAGAGAATAATCGTGGCTAAAAGAAACCCCCATCCTTCAGCCGGGAATTGAATCCGAACCTTTAAATTTGGAAAATAGTATGCAGTAATTCTTGCAGGAGCATGAACGTCACAGTAAGAGCAGTTAATTTGAAGTGTAATCGTGCAGCGTTTCCTTCTACAGCGAAGGGCAGTTCCTTTGATACCAGAAAGGGGAACCTACTTGCCTGTCTCGAGGGGATCTACAACAATTTCCTTTCCCCTTTCTAATGTCACAACGTTGACGCACAGTAATCGCAACAATCGTCGGTGACATTTGTTGTTTCCATTGTAAAGCCTCTTGTGAATGCCGTGGCAAGGGAATTGCTTAAGAGCCATGAACATAATGCCCACGCACGCGCACTACATTCTCTGTGCAGCAAGCCTGTAGGAAAAGGAAACGAAGGAGAAAATGGACAAGAGTCATATAAGTAAGTTGATTGTTTTTCAAGCTCAAAACTACTTCGTGTTCGTGAAAAAAGTTTAAAAAAGCTTATGTGTACCATTCACATGACTTTCTTTTCATCTTTGAAACACATTATTATTAATAGGCTTATTCTTCTATCTTTACCCGATAATCGAGATAAACATTAACAGAAACGATCTTATTACGTAGTTCCTCGTAAATAGAAGGAAAATAAGTGAATGCAGTAGGCTAAACCGACAGTCAAATGTTTTAAAATTTGGTTGCTATGGGATTGACATCCGTTTCTTTGCGTGGCCAGCAAGTTGACAAGTTCCCGCACGAGAAATGTTTTAAGTTTTTAAAACTGAAACTAATAACCAGGAATATCTCGAAAACGGCCAACTCCACACAAAAATGTATAGGTTATAAATTCTGTGTTTTAACAAGATCTACATTTTTGTGTAGTAAGTTTTTGCCTATCTCTTATGGTTTACTAGTTATGCAAAATTCAGCAAAAGTCATCCAGAATAAAAAGGTCTTTAATAGCTATTCCCAGAAAATGTAGGATATACATTTTATGTGTGATGGAAATGGCTTTAATATGTGGTATTTTAATCAAAATAGTTAGAAATTATTAATCATTTTTAGTTAATCATTTTTGAGAAAAACAAAATTTTCGAAACATTTTCTATGTAAAGCGTAGTTTAGGATGGGGGGATTTTCTTGAAAATTATGTCGCACCCAGTTTAGTATTTAACGATTTTTCGTTTTTGAGCTATGCTGTCCACACACACACACACACACACACACACAGACGCACACGGACCTTTTTCTATGCTTGTTTTGGATAAACAATATGGCCGTCAGTATATCCTGATACAATTACAAACCTTGCTCTGCCGTGATGAACGTCTTGGTGAAGTTATATCTGCTTACTAATGCTTGTCCCTGGAGACATCTCCAGCACCACGTGACAGTGCAGCAAACAGATTCGTAAACAGTGGAAGTATTGTTATACTGAAGGTTAAAGGCGGAGGAGTCGAAGGGATGTTGAATGGTATATATAATACATTTTATATAAAATAAGAAACTTATTGTAACTAATATATAGTTTAGCTAGTGCTGAATACCCGCACATTTCAGTGTAGTTTATAGCATATCACAGGAAGCAGCTGGATGCTATTTCATGGATTTTATTTCATGTTTAGTTACACCTTTACTCTTTTTAATTTCTGTACATGTACTACGTACATAGTTTGTAGAGAAGGTATTGCATTCCATCCAAAAATTCAATGTCAAGATTTTATCCAAAACCAATGTTTTGACGTCACCGGAATCCCCCACAAATTTAATTACTCTACATAGCACATGTTACTATGTAGAAATGGTATTTCACTCCACTCAAAAATTCGATACCGAGCTTTCACCAGAAATACACATTTTATAATCCACTGTATCAAAAAAAAAAAAAAAACATTTTAGAGAAAGGCCCGTGTGTATTGTGTGTGCGTGTCCGTGTGACTATTAACACAATAACTGAAAAACGAAAAATCAATAAAATGCGAAATTGCGACACGAATATTTTTAGGAAACTCCCCCACTTCAAATTACCCTTTACATAGAAAAATTTCGAAAATTTTGATTTTATCAAAAATAGCTATAACGAGTTCGATTAAAATGTCATATATTAAAGATATACATGAAAAATAAAATATATAACCTGAATTTTCTGGGAATAGCCCCTGAGAACTTCTACTCTGGATGAATTTTTGCTGAATTTTGTATAACTCGTAAATCGCAAGAGGTAGATAAAAACCTCTATACAATAATGTAAATCTCGTTAAAGCACACAATTTATGTTATGTACATTTTTTTGTGAAGTTGATCATTTATTATATATTGATAGATATTGCTTTCAGTTTTAAAATATTTAAACTTTTCTCATACGGGAATTTGTCAATTCCTGGCAAAGCAAAGAAAAGAATTTCAATCGCATATCAACCAGATTTTAAAATATGAATATTTCACTATTTCACTTTAGGCTGGTGTACTCCCTTATTTCGCTTATACTCATAAGAGAGCATGCAATAAGACGTTTCTGCTGATGTTTACCTCGATTAGCACGAAGAAGATAGTAGCATAAAATTGTTATACGACAATTTGATACAGAGACGTAAAAAAGCTATGTGAATGGTACACATCAGATTTTTTTTTATATTCAAAACGTTTACTTACTGATTTTAATTTTTAATTTTAGTTTGTAGTCTAGTTGAATACCTGAGAAAATAAATAATTGTTAAATAATTAGTTATGGTTTTCTTGCGGGTGGGGGAGAGAAATACGTTTAAAACAACCTTTCAAGTACTGGATCATTCGGCCTGTTTCGACCTCAATCCATCTTTGTCTCTATCTTCCTGGATTTCTTCGGCCAATAGGTCTGAACAATAGAACCATTTTCGGAAGTTTTATATTATTTATTCTATATAAATATTCCTACCAATTATGTGTATATTTCTTGATTTTCCCCTTATTAAAATATTTTATTTCAGTACGTATCTCCTGGTTTCCAATTTTGTCCAGGCGCATGTGTCACAATGACTTAAGAAATTCCTTTTAGAATGTAGATATTATATTGTCACTGTCCAAGATTCACATGATCTTGTATAATTTCAACTGTGTTTCAATCGTGCCGTTTTCAATATTATATACATTTAAGTTTTGAATATGCCCCGATCTAATTACCTTCGTGGTGGGGTAACATATTTAGATGTTATTTAATTATTTGTTGGGCAATATAGACAGTAAGTGGCTGCCACGTCGTAACTGCAGGGACGTGACTGTGATTGAGAAAAAATTTTTAAATTAACTCCTACAAATATTGTTAAAAATTGAGCTTTTAATCAGTTTGGATTAAGGGTAAATTTATTATTTTAATATATTTAAATATTATGGATTTATTATTTTTTCAGGTTCTATATGATTTATACCTTTACTTTTTACTCTCAATGGACAAATAATAATAATAATAATAATAATAATAATAATAATAATAATAATAATAATACTGCAAGTATTGATCAGTGTGTACAGATGCTATCTTTCAGAGAACGCTTTTTGTGAACTATTAGTTCATGTCGCAGTAGAACAAGTAGTTTATAAGTTGGATAACAGGCAAATCGTGTATCTTTTCGAGCAGAATGTATTCTATTTTTATTTTCTCTATGAATTTGCCTGTAATTATTAGATGAAGTATTGTATTGTGCGCAATAATTCTTTTAAAACTATCACTGGCGGTCTTCGATTAACCACATCCACACACAAAATATATACTTTCAGAAGAACGTGCGTTGTGTGCGCGAGCACATGTGTTCAAATTTCGGATGATTATGAAACATCATAACGTCTATGTTGATGTTTCAAATATTTTTACTAAGTTACCCCAAATTACCCTTTGGATGAAAAAGTTTAATTACATTTTATTTTCTTAAAAACTGTTCTAAGGATTTTTACTGGAATGGATATATAGAAAATTGTATTGACAGTAAAATTACAACTTGAGTTTATTTGATATGAATGAATAAATAAGTGCATTTGTTTAAACACCAGTTAATACATATATCGATCTTCATCAATCTCACGGTTCCACAGACCGTACGTGTTTTTGTAATACACAAAACAATAAGGAATATTTAAACAGAGAAAAGTGTGAGCACGAAAATAAAAACAAGAATATTCAAACATCTTAAACATCTTAAATGTACAACACAATAAACGTATTCCCATGCATTATTGTACCCTATTATAGTTAACACGTACACTTAAGAGAGATATACACGCATTAGTAACACCACAACATAACAATGACCGAACAGGATGACAATCACTAGATTTTCTTATCGTCCCCCTTTTACGTACTGTCAGCATTCACAGATATCATCTGTCTCGCCTTAAGCAGAAATTTACTTATCTCCTTCGCGAACTTCATGTCTGCCAGTAGCGTTCGACATGCTCCTAACTCTTCATTCGCGGTGGTAAGGGATCGTCATCAATACATATCCATTCCTCCTTACCCCAACATCTTGCCAATATATTAGCCCACTCTTTTTCCTCGCAAATTGGGCAAATTCTCATACGATCCTTGGCAGTAAATTTTATCATCCGTCATGCTCCTAGTCTAATCCACGTGAGCACCAGTCTAATGAGTCTAATTATTTGCTGTTTCTGTTGTTAATTTTTCATGACACGTGAAGCGTCTACATTGAAATTGAAGTGTTGTGTATCATATATAATGGCTGTTGTTTCAGTTCTGTTGTTTGCTAAATCACCATTCCTCTGTTTCTCATGAGTTAGTGCAAAGAGCCAACGTATATCGGCGTGCTTTTCAAAGATACTATTTTTGCCCTAGCCCGCTTATGCCCGTATTTGCTGCAAAAAAAGTGTACACAACCCGCTTGGGTAGTGTGGTGGTAGCGTGTCTGCCTCACATTCAAAAATTCGTGAATTCGAATCTCGCTTAGGGTGAGTTACCCGGATAAGGTTTTTTTTCGTGGTTTTCCCTTATCCTGAGAAGAAGAATGTCGAGTAACTTTAAGCTCCATGGATCCCGAAATCATTTGAGCATCATTTCATGAATTTTATTCACCGTCCGATATGACTAACTAGGTTAAAGAACGCTAATCTACAAAAAAAAAAAAAAAAAAAAAAAAGTGTATATGAAAACCAATTAAAACATGTACGTGGAATATGTGGTAAATAGAACATGTTTTCATACATAATTTGTTCATCTAAGATGAATTAAGATAAAGGGAGAAAATTATGTGATGTAACTTTCGAATTCACGCTATCGCATAACGTAGGTATATATGCAACGTATAATTCTCGATATCGAATTCATTCATGGAATATAATTCATTCCTTATGTAACGTTAACGGAAGAAAAAGCAAAATGAATAATGATTGTATTAATAATTCCTAGAATTTCTATGAAATGGTAATGAATAATGAAATTCGTGTGGAGATCATATATCAGAGATTTTATCATTAAAAGGGTACCTATTTGATAAATTACCCATTGGAATAAATTGGTTATGAATTACAGAATGGAAGACCTTACACGACCGTATGACAAATACATCCACATCCTTCTTGATATTCATTGATCGTCATAAGCAGTTGCGCTGAATGTTGAAAACGGTCCGACTCAGCTTATTGCGGTCTCCTTTTGATAACCGATAATTTCATTTACCCAAGAGCGCGCTTACCGCATGCCAGGAATCACATTTCATCCCTTCCTCCCTTTTCTAAATCATCCCATTGAGTACTGCTCCGCATCGCGAATGTTATCAGAACCCGCCACGAGAGGCAGCATTGGCGCCAGTCTCATCCCCTGCCTTCGCTTAATTAACCACGTTAATAAGACCTCAATTAGCGGAAATAGGAAGTCCTAATTAGGACAAGGGCTCTCCTTGAGAAGCTTTAGCAGAGCTGCTGTTGATATGAAATGTGTGCGGTCTGTCGAAGTGGAACGGGGAAGACAAATGTCTTTTGTGTTGTTTTATAATATTACCTGGGTGATACTTATCGGTGCTGCTTTTGCAGACCACTAAGAGGATCATATGGAAAAAAAAAAAAAAAAAAAAAAATTGCGATATAAAATATTCCGTCGAATATTTTCGCTTCGGAGATTATGGAGTCTGTTACTTTGCTTTATTACTTCGACTGCCATGCTTCTTTGTTTCTACGAGGGTCGGCTGATAAGTCCCGGACCTCACACAGATATGGCGCCACTAAGACGCATCATATAGTTTAACTCTAGACTAGCTTGTATCCATAGTTACAAGTCAGTAGCTTGTTTGGTATTTGAATGACAACAAGACAAATTTAGAGTTTACACCAAAATGAAGGATTTGGAAAAACGAGCAGTGATTACATATTTCTATTTGAAAGGCTTAACGCCTAAAGAAATCAACGAGAAAATGAACAGTACATTGAAGATTAAAAGGTGGGTTGCAGAGTTAAAATGGGCACTGGTGATGAGCCTCGTTCTGGACGCCCAGTAGAATTGACAACTCCAGAGATAATTGAAAAAATGCATCCTTTAGTACTGGAAGACCGCAGATTAAACATGTTTGAGATAGCAGAGGCTGTAAACACATTAAAAGAACGTGCAGGTAATATTTTAAGTAGTGTTTTGGTCTTTCACAAGGTCTGTACAAGATGGGTGCCGCGATTGTTGACACCTGATCAAAAGTTGCAAAGAAAAACTGATTCTGTTAAAAATATGCAGCTCTACCGTAAACATTTCAGAGAATTTTGAGACGGATTATGACCATGGATGAAATTTGGATACATCACTACACTACAGAAAGTAAATCATAGTCAAAACAGTGGATTCCGCCAGGTGAACTAACTCGAAAAAAGGCAAAGTCAATTTTGTCAGCTAACAAGGTTATAGCAAGTGTTTTTTGGGATGCACAAAGAATAATTTTTATACTTTTATTGGTTACTTGGAAAAAGGTAAAAGTATAATTAATGACTACTATGCAAGCTTACTGCAACGTTTGAGTGATGAAATGAAAAGAAAGAGACCCCATTTGGCAAAAAAAGAATCTTGTTTCATCAACACAACACAATTCTTCGGTTATCGTTGCAATGGGAAAAATGTGCGAATTAAAGTTGGAATTGCTTGAACATTCACCGTATTCGCCAGATCTAGCACGCAGTGACTACAGTTATTTTGAGGACCTTGGTAAATCACACGACAGAGATAGTTTAATTGAATTAGAACCCGATATGACCAACGTATTAGCCTTTCTGTAGATTATGTTGAGAAATAAAGCAAACAAAAAAAAAATCTGTTTTCATTGAGAGACCCAGGACTTATCAGCCTACCCTATGCTATGTATGCAACATTTACGTGTTAGTCGTAGTGAAATTGTCATGCTAAGTTCTTACATAACACTGTAAAGATTAAAGAAACGAGAGTATGCGTGTCAAAGTTCAGACAGGTCAGTTGGGCCTGGACGTGTAACGTACTCTCTCTGTTGTTATTCTACTGACCTTTATTGCCGTCCGTGAGTCAGTTTATATACGCTGGAATAGGGAGCAAAGTTTAACAGTTATTCCACTTTTCCGGGTTGCTATCCCTTTCGATAATTTTCTCTGTGCCGGAGAATGTGGCGTACGTAAAACTATTACAGTGCTTGGCACATGTATTTTGCATATCTACTATGTTCTCGATGATAGTGAATAATAAGAGTACAGGCTATCAAAATTTCGAAAAAGGTATCAACCGCGCAAGCGTCTGCGAACTGGTATTTTAGTTACTCCGGTCAAAGTAACATAGCTGCTTGCACTGAAATTTAAGTGGTAAAATATAACCACCTAGTATGAATATAATGTTAACACTGCAACAGTAAATATACCTACGTACAAATAGTTGGAGGATGAAATACATTTTAGTAACGTCTGCTGTAAACATTCAAAATGCACGGAGCAGTAGACAGAATTTAGGAATAGATTGAAAACGCAAGAAAAAGCCGATGTATGCATACGTTCTTGTGAAATCCTTTTTATTCATTTAGTGTTATAATTTTTTAAGTACACTGTAAATATTACGCTTCTTACAATTATAATAATGCTTTATATGCAATAAAGCGACGCAGGGGCGGATTTTCTCCGGGTTCTCCGATTTCCCCCGCCTTCGTATTCCACTCGTGATCCATATTTAATACATATATTGCCTGCGGTGATAGTAAACGTGGGCGCTAAATACTAAAACAATAAAATATACAAAACAAAACACACACAGGGACATGTTTCTAAAAATACTTTTTTGGATTCAGGTGGTCTCAAAACACGTATTTCCGGTGAAATCTCGGTATCGAATTTTGGAATGTAATACAATACCTCCTCTCTATACTATTAAATAGTACGTGTAGAGAAAGTAAACATGTAGGTAACGTTAAAACACACCATTTAAGTCCAATAATATATTTTATTTACCTTCTAAATTTAAAAAAAATGCAATATCCAGATTTTATTGGAAATGCGCGTTTCAGGGTCCCCTGTATCCTATAAAAGCATTTTTAGAAACATTTCTATGTGCGGTTCCATGTGTCTCTGAACATTATGACTCAATAATAAAAAGTCGGTTAAATACCAAACTTGATATTTAATTTCAACATTTTCCAAGAAAGCGACACCAAGGTCTTCAAGAGAATCCCTCCACACCAAACTACAGTTTAAATGAAAAAAATTTCGAACATTTTAATTTTCTCAAAAATGGCTCAAATGATTTTGATTAAAATATCATACGTTAAATATGCTTATATGAAAAAGAATGTATATGTTGAACTTTATGGCAATAGGCTATGAAGTCTTTATTCTGGATGGCTTTTTCATAAACGTAAGCGATAGACCAAAGTTACTAAACAAAAATTGTAGATCCTGTTTAAACATACAATTTATCACATACATTTTTTTTTTTTTTTGAGTAAACCATTTCCGAGGTATTCATTGTTATTGGCTTCAATTTCATGCATTCAAAAATTTTTCATACGCGAATTCAACTCCTGGTCATGCAAATAGAAATGCAATGCAATGCAAATGCAATCAAATAGCCACAGCTTTTAAAAGATTTGACTAATACGAGAATATTCCCTTATTTCACTCCTACTTACAAGAAAATAAGTAATAAGACAACTTCTACTAATGCTTATTTTGATTAGCATGACTTAAATAGGCCGCACCGCGGTCGAGTGGTTAGACCACTTGCCTCTCACCTAGACGGCCGGGGTTCAATCCCAAGCGACCGCATGTGAGATTTGTGGTGGACAAAGCGGCGCTGGGGCGGGTTTTCTCCGGGTACTCCGGTTTACCCCGCCATCGCATTCTACCCGTGCTCCATCATCATTCATGTATCATCAGTGTCACCGCCTGCGGTGCCATCAGTAGTTAAAGCGGGCGTTAAACACTACCAAAAAAAAATGGCGTAAATAGAAGCATAGCTTTTTAAGAATAATTTCTTACAGAGAGATAGAAAAAGGTTAAGCCCGTGTGGTGGTAGCATGTCTGCTTCACGTTCAACAGGTCGTGAGTTCGAATCTCACTTAAGGTGAGTTACCCGGATAAGGGTTTTTCGGGGTTTTCCCTTATCCTGAGAAGACGAATGTAAAGCAACTTTAAGCTCCAGGGACCCCAAGATCATTTGAGCATCATTTAACCAATTTCATTCATCGTCCGATATGACCAACCAGGTTAAAGGACGCTAAAACTACAAAAAAAAAAGGAAACAAATCAGATATTATTATTATTATTATTATTATTATTATTATTATGGAGTTTACCATTTACAAAACACGCCTAGTTATTGGTTTAAATGTTTCAGTGCTTATTTTCCCAGATGTGAACTCGTCATTAGTTTTTCTCTTTTTCGGTTGACCATCCAAAAATAGAGGAATTTTAATATTACCCACTTAGCGTCCAGCTTTGAAAGGATTTGACTATCACTTTCACTATTGTACTCCCTCATTTATGTTACCTACAAGAAAATAATTTTTTTTTTGTAGTGTTTAACGCCCGCCTTTACTACTTTTGGCACCGCAGACGAGAGAAAATAAGTATAAACACTATTCCTCTTAATTTTTATCCTGATTAATATGCAGTTGATAGCAGCACAAACTTTGTATTAAAATTCGTTGCAGAATATTTAGCAACTGTATCACATTAGTCATTTTTAATGTTCATATTCTTTTACCAAAATAGCTTGAAAAAAATAAAACACATTTTCTTCAAAATGCCGATTTTGCTTTTACACACACACAGACACAATTGCACACACACACATACATAGGGTTAGAGAGAGAGGAGAAATGTCCGGAATATTTTTTATGGTGCTCAACATAACTCAAAATATGTATTTCCTTGAAAGTTTATTGATTTTTCTTCACATAATACGATACATACTCGTATATATAGAGTAGGTAGGAATGGTGCTAGATTCCACCCGAAAATACTATGTCGAAATGTCACCGGTAATATATGTTTTGAGGTCCCCTAAACAATTTTTAGAAAAATGGTCCCTGAAAGAGAGAGGGGGAATGAGTGTGTGTGTGTATGTGTGCGTATTTGTGAACAACATAGCTCAAAAGCACGACACGAATATTTTTGGTGAATTCCCCCCACACCAAACTACCCTTTAGATGGGCATATTTTTTTTAATTTTTTTTTCTCGCAAGTATTTCTAACGATTTTTATTAACATATTGTATATTAAAGATATTTAGACGATAAATAATATGTGAATCTGAATTTTTTGATAACAGCCTCTGAAGTAACCTTATGTTGGATTAATGTTGCATAACTAGTAAACTATTAGAGATCTCTCGTTTGTAGTTCTCCTGGGAACTAAAGCGAACCGAATTTTTACACTCTCACACAGCAGCCAACTTTTAAAAGATTTATAGTAGTAGTAGAGTAGTAGTAGTAGTAGTAGTAGTGGTAGTACTAGTAGTAGTAGTAGGAGTAGTAGTAGTAGTAGTAGTAGTATTTGTAATGGGGTGTTATATAAGTCGAGCCTAGAACTAGTAGTAGTATTTGTAATGGGATGTTATATATGTCGAACCTAAAACTTGCAGTAAACGTAAAACCCTAAATTTAGGTTAATAAAGCGCGACTGTATAGGCTAATGTATTAGACGACATTTTAGAACAATGAAATTAGACAAGAGAAAGTAGTTTGTAATGATTCTCAGGTATATTGCTGCTTATACTTCATCATAGAAATCTAGACACTAAAAGGGATAAATTATATGTGGCTAATCCAGGAAGTAAAAGTCAATCATTTGTGCATTCGCGTTGCACAAAACGTTGATGTGCTTACATTCACAAGGTCGACTGCCTCGACTTATCTTCTCAGTGCTATATGAGTGCTTGTCGAATAAGCTGTTACTATGTATTCTGCGATTGTCCAAAATGAAATGTGAGGCGGGAAGTTTTCGGAATTTCAAATCTACAGAAACTTAAAGCAAAGTAAAGGAAGTGTGTTGTGATTAGTAATGGCTTAAAGAATTGTCAGAAAATGGTGTTTAATATTCGACATTGAACGAACAAAGGTGTGTGACGAAATTCAATCCCGTCGTCCGTCACTAATCACAGGTGGTGGAAGGTTCAAGAGATCAACAAAATTATTCAAGAAAGACATGTAGCTTTTTAACGATATTTGATTGGTGGCGGTCTACAACACGAGAATTCTAAAGCTGGTTGACGGATATGACCAACATTTAGACAACGGATGAAGAAATAAAATAAGTTTCCATTTTGAAAATTACTGTAGTTTTAATAAGTGGGTATTTTTATACAGCAAAGCCTATAAACATACATTTCGTACTAAACAAATCGACCATGTGAGCAGTAAGTCCGCGTCTCGTGCCTCACACCCGTTTGCCTTCTTCTCGTGGTCCAACAGAACTGAAGTGAGCAAAGAACTTGTGAGTCATAAAAGAAAATGTTCTTGGATGTCGGCGATTCCCGATTCACGGTGAAATTGTGTATTCCGGGTGCATTATGGGACGTTCAAAAATACATGCAACACCTTGTTCTGCAGGAGAACCACAACGCCATATGGACAGGCCTACAGGAGGAAAGATCGCTAGATGTTCTGTATAGCGGTAGATTACAGTTAACTCGTAGAGAAGATTTGCGGTTTATAATCGTGTAACGGTTATGGAGACGAGAATATGGCTGACTGAATATCTGTTTGTAGGTATGTATGCCAGGCAAACCGACGGTCAAAGTGAACGCCTACTTTGGTTTCAATATGTATAAATACCCTGAGACACAATTCTTGATGTCACTGTTTAAGAATAGTAATTGTATTGATATCAAAGATGTATAGACAATCAACTATTTATTTATGTATTTATTTATTTATCTTAAAAACATGTTTATGTAAGCAACTTACTGTATTATTCTGTCTTTATATCACAAATTGTAATGTTAACTATGTTAACTTGTGTAAAGCAAAGTTGTGAAACTACGCATTAAAATATTACAAAAAGGACATGTGTGTCAGAACCTTGAGATTTAGACGGATTTCTTTATCTCACTTACGTGCATCAAAGGTATAACTGCGAACGGGAAAAGTCCCGAATATTCTGCAAACAGGTTCTTCAGCTATTACATGGCTTCAGTACAATAGATCCAAGTGATCTGATGACGCTGACCGTAACTTTTGGCTCAAAGTGTGCGTCAATCAGCATTAAAGTGGACATCTTGTTAGTATGACTATTTAAGAAACCACAAACTCAGCTATTTCACAGTCTTTCCTGTCGCTCAGAGGCGTAATCCACGTCACTTGTAAAATATGTGCTAAAAACGTTTAGTGCGCGACAAGTATAGTTCATAAAACAGTGTTAAAATGTAACAGTGTTCTACAGTGAACTAAATGTTATTTCTACAAGTGTTAACAATGTTTCGTAGAGCAGAAAGGTTTTAAATTGCTTAATGTGTAAGTGTTTGTCAAGGTGACTTCGCCGACAGTACTTGGTATTAAATAAAAAAATAGAAACATCAGAGTGAATACAGATCCCTTTCCTTCTTTAATTCATCTAACAAGTATACCTTGTTTTTCTCCTGTTTCCACTCTGAGATAAAGAGAGATACCGAACCCAAAACCAGCTACGCCAAGGCAGAGAGAAAATCTACATGTAACAATACCAACAGGTCCGACATCAAGTATGGTGAACTCATCTTAAGTGCCTATAAACTGTCTGTCATCACTCTACAGACACGTTCAGGATAAGTATATAGAGAGTGTCACACAATCACAATCATACGACCCAGTATATATCGTGACAACCCTATTAAAAAGCAATCCATTAAATTTCGCGGAGAGAAAAAGAAGCAGGACGATAGACAGAGAGTGAAGGAGAAAGTGGAATAGGGGAGAAAGGTGGGGGAAAAGACGAAAATCGAATATGTGAAGAGGAAAGGGAAAGGAACAGAGAAATAGTGGGGAACAGTAAGAGGGAAGCAGCATTTAAGGAAATAAAACAAACAAAACTGCTAGTTATAATATTATAACTTGTCAGGTGCTGAGATAGTTGACCAATTGCGAAAATTTATAATCCAGTCCTTGTATCTACACATTATTATTATTATTATTATTATTATTATTTTTATTATTATTATTATTACTTTATTATTACGAACTTAATGCTATTACTATTATTATTACTACTACTACTACTACTACTACTACTACTACTACTAATAATAATAATAATAATAATATTTACTGCTTGTCGTATAGAAACAATATAATTGTTATGAATGTAATTCGACAGTGGGAAAAATTAGAAATCCCCGCAAGT
This sequence comes from Hymenopus coronatus, assembly GCA_030762935.1. Taxonomy (NCBI): domain Eukaryota; kingdom Metazoa; phylum Arthropoda; class Insecta; order Mantodea; family Hymenopodidae; genus Hymenopus; species Hymenopus coronatus. The sequence goes on from CM060881.1 coordinate 60,713,297, forward strand.
TACCGTTGAACGGTTGCTGCATTAGATATAGCCGAGCATTTTGCTGAATTCAACGAGGTCGTTTGAAATTGCGTCTTCCTTGACATTAGAGATAGCGAAAGCATAAAAAATGTCTTGACAAAGAGAATCTTACGGAAAAAGAAGTGTATGAAAAGAGAGATTAGAGAGAGTAAACGTATGAGAAAATGGAAATTGCCTACATTAATATTACAGCAAAGAAAGACGAAGGGAGAAAAAATGAAAAATCCCGAACGTTAACGAGAAATTCGCTGCACATGGCACTCGGAGTAAGTAGCCATTGTTTTAGTGAAAAGGAGAACCTTATTAAAATGTGTCACCAAGTTAATGGAACAAGCAGCCGCCGCGACAGAAATCGATTTCCACTCCAGGCTAGTGGAGTGTCGTTTGTTTACAACAGGCGTGAGGATGGGATATTTCCATGTTAACCAAAACCACCAAGGTTTCAGATACCTTCACATCCTTTGCTGCAATATATTATTCATATTTTCTATTGATGCACCATTTTCCACTTGAGTTGAATATACATATGTGGTATTGCTCTAGGAGCATATTTAGAAAAAGTTCCGTGTGTATGTGTGTCTGTCTGTGAACAGAATAGCTCAGAAACGAAAAATCAGTAAAATACCAAATTTGGTAGTTCAGTTTAATATCTTCTAAGGATGATTTTCAAGAAAATCCTTCAGCCACAAACTCCTTTTACATGGAACATGTTATGAAAATGGTGTTTCTGAAAACATGGCTATAACCATTTGAATTAAAATACCGTATATTAAATAAATTTACATCACAATTAAAATGTATATCCGAAATTTTATAGCAACAGCCGCTGAAGTTCTTTTCATTCTCAACGATTTTGCTGTATTTCGCATTTTTAGATAGTGTTTAACGCCCGTTTCCACTACCATGGCACCGCAGGGGAGCTGTATTTCGCCTAACGTAAACTGTATGGGATATACAAAAATTTACTATACAAAATATGTAACCCTCGTTAAAACACACGATTTATGTCATTACATACTGTTTGTTTATGTAGAGTGAGATATTCTCTGTAATTGGTTTTAATTTTAAACTACATAGCGTTTCTAAATCAGAAATTAGCTTTCCTTCATCTCCGTTGTTTTACTGTTAATAATGTAAAGGGAACCGAACTTCAATTAATTACATAACGACCAGCTTCTAAAATATTTTTCTATCGTTTAATTTAGTGTATTCCCTTATTTACCTTTTGCTTACAAGAAACTAATAATTGACAATTTCTCGTAATGTTTATTTCAATTACCATGATGATAGATAAAAGACTAACATTTTGTAAGAATAGTTTATATGCAGAACAGGGAGAGAAAGTCATGTTAATGTAACACTTCAGATGTTTTATTTTACTCCCGTTCATCCACTCCCTCATTTATCCTTGGCTCACAAGCAAGCGAGTAATAAGACTTTCTAGTAGTGTTTATCTTGATTAGCATGGCGTGTGATTGTGTTTGAATGTTATGGAGGTATTCTGCAATGCAGCCGTTTACTTATTGTACGTCAGACCCCTGGAGAAGAGGATGAGATGAATATACTTGCAAAGGACAGCTTATATCTTGACAGAGAGAGAGAGAGAGAGAGAGAGAGAGAGAGAGAGAGAGAGAGAGAGCTTCTTGGAGGGTGCCTAGTCTAAAGGCTACAAGCAGTTCGTCATCTCGTCGCAGGGAGCGGCAGGAGCCTGTGGTTCAGTCTCGGGTAGACCACCTGAATCCTTAGAGAACCACCAGCGCATTCCGCCGCCGAGAGCTGTATTTCCAGAGCACAGCGGAGAAATTGGGCTATTAAATAGAATAGTCGGTTGAATATGGATAGTTATATTATTTGTAATAATAATTTCATTTTTAGAGCTGCTTATACATTATATTTGTATTCTTATAGTCAGCATGGAATTTATTATTCTGGGAATTATGGACTGGCGCCTCTACCACAGTCCTCGTCAACACTTACAAACCTGAAAGGGTTCGGTTGGGATTATATGAAGATGAAATAAAGGGAGTTCGGGGGAAAGAAGAAAACTCCCCAGCATTCGTCTTGTGACCCGGAAACATGTTGTAAATAAAAGAATAATACTTTTTAAGAATAGCTTGTTTCCAGAACAGGAAAGTTCTGAAGGTAAGTCATGAGATGTTTATGAAACTAATGCTGAGAGACATAATTTACTTTCAAGCATCGGAATAATGTGATTTGGCTGTCCTTGAAACTCCCTATCCCAAATCCAGAGTGGAAGTGATTAAATACATGCTTATGCATTCATCTTCACATGAGTAATTTCCTGAAAACGTGTGTAGAGAAACATAAATAGCGTTATTCTTTCGTAATAGTTATGAATAGCGGATCAAGGTTTTGAAAGAGAAACGTGAACAATATAGCGCCTGAGCTGTAACATAACACCAACAAAGGGCATCAATGCAGCCGTTTCCCTATTTGTCATATTCCATGTTCGCCTTTAATATATGCTTCATATTGTTTTCTGTTGGATGTGCGCCATCGCGTATTGCTGTCATAAATTATTTGCTTTGATATAAATGTACTCTCGCTGCGGCCAAGAATTTATGCCATCCTTATCAAAGCCTCTTTTGTGTAGTGCATATATCAATGTTTTTCTTTGAAACCGTTTATTTTGAGTTTTTTTGTCGATGTTGCTGTCCATTAAGAAGAAAAAACTTGCTCATTTTGTGGAAAGAATTCTAAAAAAACAAAACAACAAAAAAACAAAAAATTGCGAAAAAAATTGTTTTTGGATTTTCAATACTGTATGTTTTATTTACAGTAAGGAATATTAAAACTTTGCAGCTTTATCCTAACAGTCATGTGATCATTTGAATAATCCTATGAAACGTTTCATATTCACTTATTTTTTATTTTAATTTGAACACACCTGAAAATGTTGTAAAACTTGGTATGCATACCGTTATATACAACGATTATTTTCTTTCTTCGTTACTCATTGCCTTTCCATCAATATTTTCCGCTTTCTCTTTTCCAAAGTACTCTATCTCTATTTTTCACTCTATTTTCTCTCTCTCTGTCCTGTCTCTTTCCGCATCGCCTTCCCTTTTCATTGATTCTCGTACTCTCAATACTCTTCATCGCTCTTACCCAGACTGCTTTTCCTCTCTGCGCAACTTACATGTCATTTGATATTTGAAAAACCGACAACGAAACTGTTCTCTCTAGACTTTTAATAAAAATTAACTATAAACAAACATTTTATGGTACCAATATATTCCGCTTTATTTTTATATTTATAATGGATACTTCTCGCGGCAGTTCATGCTATCAACATTTTGTGTATAATAAAACTTATCCGAAATATTAGGATTGCTAGCAAGCATTTATAATAAAAACTGACAGATGAACGAAATATGTCGCTTTCTTTTATTCTATACTATTTAAGAACTACTCCATAAAGGAAATTATTTAAGATGCAAATTGTAAACTTTTGAGTATCACATAAAGTCCTTTATTCCACAAGTTTCATAACAATTGACTCGGCAACTGTTACAAAAAATTAAAAGAACACCTTCACACACTCAGACAAAAACATAGATATCAAAAATTATATGTTTGGCAGATAATAAAGTTCTATATTACACTATTATTATAATATAGGTTACATTTGACGTTCATTATCAGTCCTTGTGTCAAACATATTCATCTTCTAAGAGGTAGAGGAATATAATGTCAAAATCAAAGAGCCACCAAAGAGCAACTGACTTTCTTAAGTCCATTTACCACTAATATGTTATTCCAAACCACAGAGGACGACTAAATTGTTTAATTTCTATTTATTTAGGGATAAAGATAGTTTTCTTGGCTATACAAATTTATTAAAAGTTATCAGTAAGATAATAAAAAAACAAAACAATACCAAGTTAGAAGCATAAAAACACTTAGACTTAAAGAGTAAAAATGGAAAAAAAACTGGAAAAAAAACAATTCGCATATATTCACAAATAAAGAAAGACTGCTCCGTGCTCGGTGTGTCAGCAAGAGGACTTCTCACCCGGGGGTCCCGGGTTCGATTTCCGGCTGGTACGAAGAATTTTTCTTTAACCTGAATTATTCCCTATCCCCCACAGAGTCTGGAAATATGTGCGTGAGGTTAATGATGGCAACTATTTAATTTCTTGGAGATATCAGTCCGGTTGGAAAATATGACATACAGACTAAAGGACAAGTTGTTAACTGCATGTGTAAACAATGAATAGCACTGAATATCGTAACACACTAATTTATTACGGCAGTATACAGGGCAATGTGATCTTCACGGTGCAAAAAAATGACAACACAGTACACATACAGTTGACATGACAAAGCTGGGCCTAAAAAACCTCAAAGTAGTCTCCTGTTACTGTCACCATACGCTGCCAACGATGCTGAATACCATGTGCCGCAGTATTTGCCGCACCATGTGTGAATCGGGTTATCTGTTCGAGCACAGCATTAGCAATGTCCTTTCGTGTTGCAAACCGCCTACTGCGTAGTAGTTCCTTAATCTTTCGAATGAGATCAAAGTCACAGGGCGAAACGTCGGGAGAGTACGGTGGGTGCTCCAATTTTTCCCATCCCCAACGTCGCAGTAGCTGTCCTAAACACTTTGCTTTATGTAGTTTTGCATTTTCGTGCAGGATTATTACACTATCCGCAAGATCCGGACGTTTCTCCCTCGGAGAACGGCTATTTTAATATAAGCACGCTGCCCAACACGGGTTATTTCCATTTCGCACGACACTCACCAACTGACTGATTTCACAGCCCTTGCTGCGCTACTACCAGCTATCACTGGTTCTTCTGCATACGCACTATGCCTGCAGAACTTCCACACGAACACATACGTTAGTGATCCGTATATATATCACTGCTTATGAACTCCATCACTCTGCGCTACACTAGTTAACTTGTAGGGTGTGTGTGTGTGTGTGTGTGTGTGTGTGTGTGTGGTGTGTGTATGGGTACATATATAACATCTGCAAATACCACTATACAAATGGCTTAACATAAAACAAAGTCAATCGTCTGTCCCCAATTTTCCACTCTTGACATTCCTCCGTATTCACTCACTGTAGAGAATATTGAATAAAGAATAGTGCATACATAATTTGCACAAGTTTATGAATCAGTTTCCTCCATTACAAAGCTTTATCGGTGCTTCTCTTAGTTTACAAACCTTCACTTGCTATTTGTCGCACATTTCACTGTAAGGTTTGCAGTCACACATTCTGGTCCTGGCATGTGGTATTCTTTTCTTCTTTTATTTATTTATTTAGTTTATGTTCTTTAACTTGGTTAATCATCGGACGAGGAATGAAATTGGTGAAATGATCTTGGGGTCCATGGAACTTAAAATTACTCGACATTCGCCTTCTCAGCCAAACGCAAGACCCTGAAGAAACCTTATCCGAGTAACTCACCCTAAGCGAAATTCGAACTCACTACCTCTTGAATGTGGTATACTATTTTGTGGCTTAACAGATGGTGGGAACCGTTAACAGCGGACATCACGTGTGATATTGCAATGATAAACAATGCAATAGTGTCTGTTGATTTCTGAGAATCACTTTTGACGCACTTGAGTGAACATACATTTTCTTCCTTCATTTCTGCCTCTTGTTTTATGAGGCCGATGACATTTACAATTATTTCTGTACTCTATGTAAAACCTTGCTACTTATCCTTGAGAATGTAGCAGACATGATTATTAATATCACAAAATAAAATAAACAGTATTTACTGCCTTTGTGAACAGTTGCGGAATACTTTCGATGCAGACTGTAGATTGTTTTACTCGATGTGATTGTAAGGAGCAAAGGTATCATATTGCAAACTCCAAGTAAGTTAGGCTCAGCAGCTGGGTTGACGGTCAAGGTCAGGATTGCAAAAGTTTTGCGCCCGCTTTACTCACCAACCTAGAGCTAATCTAGCCTAATAGAGTGTTGGTATGTCCTTTCGCTCAATACTTTGCTGAAACCATAAAAATTACTAAAAACAAATTACATGAACATCTATTCACACATACGTACATTAACTTAGATTTAAGAAATCGCGTTCAACCCTTGCTCGCATGTTTTAGTTAAAATGTTGGGAAAAAAAATCACGAAAATCCATTTATTTTCACACACACACACTAACCAACGCCTAAAAGAAAACAGTAAAAATACATGAAAATACGTTTATTTAATTAATATCCAAAGGAAGCAAATCCAATCCTAAAGCGCGCAATCGCAATCTACAGAATCGTTATAGAATCACATACATATCTTCCTCTGTGATTAAAAATATATAATCTCAAAGTCTTAGGTATCGGGATTATCGACAGCATGTCAGGTCGCGGTATTACTTGTAGCAATGTTGGTACCATCAATGTTCATACCCAAAAAAAAAAAGAAAAGAAAACCTTATAACAACTACAAAAGCGTTTCTAGATCTAGTTTCGTAACTAGATTACGAAACTATCAACTCCAAATCGCCAAAGGAAGAATATGACAAACTTCAATATTCTATAAAAAGTAAATTTATCTCTAAGCTATGTCAAAAATGTTTATATATATCTGAGATTACTTTAAACATATTATATATTATGTGTATACGAGATCTAAGACAAATATGCTATTTTGTGTGTTGCTTTCTAATGAAAAGTATGTGACATAGTAGTAGCTGCTCATACAATATTAAAAGTGTGATCATACGGCATGAAAATCTCTAATTCACGTTTCAAAGAACTCACAGTTCTTTGTGAACGGGAGCTGATCTAATTTTATTTGAGCAATCAAACAACAGACAAGCTGTAGGAAAACAATGAAAGGAAAACAAGTAATCTTGATCATATAATTAGTGGGACTTGTTTCGTAGAATTGTAGGGCATTGTATTCACAGGTCATGATGAAATTTCTTCTATATGCCAAGTTAGTAATATCTATAGTAGCATTTGCAATCACTCACCTTGTTTCATATTATTCAGAACAATTTGATTTGTGGCGCATTAGATGTTATCTTGGTCAGGGCAAGCTAATTTCGCCACATAAACATTTACATAAAACAAGTTTATAACATTTTTTTACGTAAATATATTTTATTCTATATATTCTGAAATGAAAGTCAAATTTAGTATCCACTTATAAAACAGTGAGAAATGAGACTTCTAAATGATAATTACCAACCTGATGCCGTAGTTCTGACAGGCAACTTCACATTCCATTTGAAACCACACTTTCCATAGGTCAAAAGGTAATGGAAGTTCTTCATTAGTACTTTCAAAACATGACACACACAATAAAAACACAATTTCCGTCATAAAATAAACCCGAATACCGCGTCAACGCTTGGAGAGGTTGTTTCACAATACCACCCCGGGCAAACAACTGACAAGCGCTATCCGTTGCTGCAGGTGCTGCAACTTGAAGGCAAAGAGAGAGAAAACAGATGCTCATCTAAACAGAAATTTTGATGTTTTCCTTTTAGTATCGACATTATGACATTTTTGTAACATGAGAACTTAGTTAATTTATGCAAACCTTTTGCATATATCAAACAGATGCAGGTAATAATAATTCCAGAACCTGTGCCCTAACAATAATAAATAATTGTAAATAATAATAAATAAAGTTTGTTTATTTGAACGAAGTTGCGAAAGTCAGACGATTAGCAACATACACAGACCCCGAGCAGTTAAATTGCTAGAAGCTCCTCAGATGAATTATTTAGGTTTTAGCCCGAAATACAGACTAACTTCTATGTTAGTGTAATTATTACATGTTTATAAAAAGAAGCAGCAGTATTGGTTATAAAGGATGTAAAATAAATATAACGCGCAGTAAAATAAAAGTGAACGAAAACACAACAGATACTGTTATCCTAAGCATCAAATGCTGCAAAGCGATTTAATCTGAAACTAAAATAAATATATTTTCGTTCAAAACCAGTGTATTATATTTCGAAATATTTTTATTTATATACATATAGATCAATATAGTCTGAAAAATGTAAAAATATTATAAAATAACGTCATCGAAATGATGTTTGTGTTTAAAAATGATTGATCTTTAGCCAGAAGATCACGTTGTACTCTGATATTACTATTATTATTTCCTTTCACACATAAGTGTTACTACTTGAAGTTTCACCAAATAATATGAGGATGATACTGGTTATTATTATTATTATTATTATTATTATTTATTATTTATTATTATTATTATTATTATATATTAAAATTATCATAATATTATAATGTTATTTTGAAGATTTTATTTTTCAATAAAATACATTATCCCTTGTCATATAACATGATCATTATTAAACGTTGTCAGACATTTTTATTTCAACTTTAGCTTACCTAAATAGGCAGACATTGTATTGCGTTGCACCCCAAAATTCGATATTGAGATTTCACCGAACATAATTTTTTTCAAGTCCTCGAATTAAATAAAAATAATAAAACAACTTACTTACCCCTCCACCTAGAATGCTCATAAATAGGGAAGATAATACATTCCACTCAAAAATTCAAAACTTAGATTTCACCGAAAGCACAAGGTTTGAGAAATTCTGAATATTAAAGAAAGGCAAGAAAGGTCCATGCGTCGGTTTCTGAGAGTATGTGTGTATGTATTTTCTGTGAAAAGTATACTAAAAATCTCATACTTGGTATTTCAGTTCAGCATCCTACAATGATGCGACACAATCTCTTCACGCCTAACTATCCCTTACATGGAACATTTTTCGAAAATTTTGATTTTCTCAAAATTGGCTCTAACGATTTTTATTACAATGTTTAAGTTATTTTCATGGTAAAAAAAAAAGTTTTCTTGCAATAGCCTCTGAAGACTGAAAGATTCTGGGTCATCTTTGTACAACCGTTTTGGGATTGGGGCGGATTTTCCTGAAGGCCTTCGTGTCGCATCCTTGGAAGATGTGAACTTGGTATCAAGTTTGGTGTTTAACTAACTTTTCATTTTTGAGTTATGCTACATACAAACACACACAGTAGCCTTTTTCTAAAAATCTGATTAATTCTGGGTAGCTCAAAACATCTACTTATGGTGCAATCTCGGAACGGAATTTTTGTGTGGAATACAATACCTTCTCTACTATACTTTCTAAATTTTACATGGGTGCTAGAGAAAGCAAAACTTGAAATTCCGAGGATTTTATTTTCAATGCATACCTGGGGTATTGCCTGGGATATTTATAATAATTAATGACTGCGATTTCATGAACTAAGTTGCGTTGTACGAGTCGGATACAAATGCTGGGAATTTTAAACTTCCAAACATTACTAGTAGCTTGCATTCTTCAAAAGGATGGAATATTTATTCTCACAACTCCTTTTGAATCAGTTCCCTGATAATCGGCATTGCCTGGGTTTGCTGTAGTTTACTTCAGAATAGTTATAAAAACTAAACAATTATATCTATTATTTCTGTAGCTTCGTATAGTTCAAGGAAGATATAATCGTGAATTTTGAGCTATTTTATAACACACACATATATATATGTCATAACAATTATTTATTCAATAAAAATGTCGTTATGTAAAAATACGGTCTATGATTCACTGCTGCAAATAGTTCACTCGACGCGTGAACAGTTTATGGCTGCACAGCAGTGCACGCCATTCATGGTAGACTTTCTGGAAACTTAAATAAAGAAACTTTTCGAAGGTATTAGAAATCGAAGCTTGGCGAAACAGCTCCAATATCGGGAAGTTCCATGATGTCGCGTTCCGAAGGACCATGTTGTGGCGCGCCATTGTTTACGCATCCAACATTCCAGCTCCATCGCCGCATACCAGAGCGAAAATGAGAGCAGTTACAAACAGGGTGGCCGCACCGCGGCCGAGTGGTTAGACTACTCACCTCTCACCTAGACGACCAGGGTTCGATTAATAGCGACCGCAGGTGAGATTTGTGTTGGGTACAGCAGCGCAGAGCGGTTTTTCTCTAGGTTCTCCGGTTTCCTTGGACGGAGTTGTGACAATGTGTGTGGGTGTGTAAGAGAAAAGGTCAAACGATTTTCAGTATCATTTTAATCTCCTACACTTTCTTAGTTTTCATAAGATGTTGCAGGCAGTAAGATTTCTCCACACATATTCTGTTTTAATGATCCTTTGAACTTTGCAATATTTCTTTATTTCAGAGAAGGCGCTTATAAGAAGTTTTGATAAATAATTTGTCAGGTTTTCTTGTTTACGGAACCAGCGCGTTCTCTCAGTTTATTTATACAGTGGAGTTGCGGTCTTAGCAGCAAAAAAGTGCTTTATTTAATTTTGCTTTATTGCACGGAGGGGTTTAGCAAGACTACAAAATTTGCCCCCTTTGTTCCTTTTGATGTAGTGCTTCAAAATAAAGGAAATATAACAAAAAACTCTATTCAGTTACCCTTCTTAATTAGCAATAGTGAACACAGTAATGCAGAAATAATAAAGCCAGAGATTTTAGGCTTTGGAATTAATGTATAAACAGAAGAACGCTACTCCTTAAAAGGAATGCAGTAAAGAATCCTCTTTGTCAAAATGAATAGCTAAGAAAAAGTTTGTGGAATGGGTAAAATCTGGTAAACTAACTTACATATGTAATACAAATAACACATTCTCATATAACATTTACAATAATGTTTACTTTCTCTACCTAAAAACTTAGAAGTGCGCTTTTGCGGCTGTCTGTGAGTGTACCAAAAGTGAAAACCGTAGAAATACTAAACTTTAGAGTAGGAGTTGCCCTCTGTTTAAAACAAACAGAGCAAATTTACTCAATGCTTCTAGGAATCGCCAACTGCGCGGAAAGCAAAACCAATAATACCTTCAGTGCTGTGACTGAATTTTGCGTTTTAAATACGTAATTCACCTATCATAGGTTAATACAGCTACTGTAGGTTAATGGTTGGCAGAACAATTGCTCTGTTACGTCTTTTTGTTTAGTATTCATACTTGAGATATGAACATAGAGATATTTTCACGGGTTTCATTGTAATTGAAACTCGACATTTAAATAATTGCAAAAATAAATCTGATGTGTTCCATTCACATAACTTGCTCTATACCTCTGTAGCAAATTATTGTTAAAAATCTAATTCTTTTATCTACTTCATGCTAATCGAGATAAATATTAGCAAATCGGTCTTATTACTTGTTTCCCTTTAACTAGATGGAAAATAAGGGAATTAGCCTAAGCGATAGTCAAATCTTTTAAATCGCATGACTGAGTGAAGTAACTTAGGCCCAATTAGCTTTGTAAGGTCCCGCTTGAGAAAATACTTATATTTTAAAACTGAAACCAGCCGGTCCCCATGGCCACGCTCGCTAAGGCGTCTCGCTTTGGTGCTTCGTGGGCAGGGGATCGTGGGTTCGAGTACCGCCATTTTTTTCTTTTTCTTTTTCTTTTTTTCTTTCTTTATTTATTTAAAAACAGTAACGGTGTCTGATGAGGACTCCGGTACTGTATCCCTATTTACATTTCCCCCCGTAGGTTTTACTGATTACTGGTTTTACTAACATATACACATTGCACAAACATATAACATCCATGCCCAAGGCGGGACTCGAACCCACGATCCCCTGCCCACGAAGCTCCAAAGCGAGACGCCTTAGCGAGCGTGGCCATGGGGACCGGCAGAGCAAGGGAGGAGAGAGCTAGAGAGAGCAAGGGAGGAGTGAGCTAGAGAGAGCGAGGGGGGCCTTGGGCATGAGTGTTATATGTTTGTGCAATATGTATACGTTTGTGTAAAGGAACAGTAAAACCAGTAATCATACAGTAATCATGCAGGGGGGAATGTAAATAGGGGATACAGCGCCTGAGTCCTGACCAGACTCCGGCAACACAAAATCCCAGAAAGGTCTAGTTCTATGAAAAAGGAGTGTTTTCATGAAATCTACATTTTTATGTGGTAAGTTTTTGTCTATCACTTACGGTTTATCAGTTATGCAAAATATATTCAGAATAAAGAGGTTTTCTGAGACTATTACCAGGAAACTGAGCATATATATATATATTATTTGTGATATAAATATCTTTAGTATATAATATTTTAGTAAAAATGTGAGAGCAATTTTTTAGAAAATCAAAATTTTCGAAAATATTTCCATGATAAGGGTAGTTGGGGTGGATGGATTTTTCTTAAAGATCTTCGTGTCGATACTTGAGAGATACTAATTTTAAATACCTAGTTTGGTATCAATGGGCTATTCTTTTTTGAGCTATGCTGTCCACAGAAACACATCTTTTTCCAAAAAGGCGTTTTTTTCTGACTCAGGGATACTCAAAACATATATTTCCGGTGGAATCGAATTTTTGGGTGGTATACAAAACGTTCTCTATCCACTAATTACTAGAAAAAGTAAAACGTTTAAGTGTTTTAAAACTGAAACAAATAATAAAGAATATCTCAAAAACAGTCAACTTCACGAAAAAAAAAAATACATGTGACATAAATTTTGTGTTTTAACAGATTCACATTTTTGTGCAGTAATGTTTTTCTATCTCTTACAGTTTAACATTTTGTAAAACTCAGGAAAATTCATCCAGAATAAAGAGGTCTTAGAGGCTATTCCCTGAAAATTCAAGATATACATGTTATTTTTCATACAAATATATTTAATGTACGGTACTTTAATCAAAATCATTACGGCCATTTTTGAGAAAAACAAAATTTTGGAAATTTTTTCTATGTAAAGGGTAGTTTGGGCTGGGGGAATTTTCCTCAAAATCTTTGGGTCGCATTCTTGGTAGATACTAAATTGAATACCGAGGTTCATAATTTAACGACTGTTCATGTTTGAGTTATTTTATTTATTTCTAAAAATATGTATATTTTGTACAGGAGACCCTAAAACTTGTAGTTCTGGTGAAATCTCGGTATTGCATTTTTTGTTGGACTGCAATAGCTTCTTTATGCTTGTACCATGCATCATGTAGAGAAAGTAAACAATTACAATTATTAGAGTATTAACATAATTAAATAACAAGCTCATTTACTTCATTAATGCATTGAAATCGCCTCGTATCCCCAACGGTAAGAGAAATAATTTTACTGTTAAAATCTATCGTATCGCCAACGGTAAGAGAATTCATTTTATTATTACGAAAAGCTTTGACATTTATTGCAGTGAATATGAATAGGCATCTTGACAACTAATTGGGATCAAGTACAATCGAAAAGTCGCTTAAACACTTGTTAGTACTTAAGTTCAGAATTTTTCAAGGATAGGGCAATATAATTTTAAAGACAATTTTTATCCCGAACTACCCTGACACAGAAAAAAATTCGTCACTTTTTATTTTCTCAAAAGGGGCTCTAATAATATTGATTAAAATATTAATTTTAAGATACATGCATGAAAAATAAAATAAAATATACATACTGAATTTGCTGGAAATATGCTGAGAAGTCCTTATTGAATGACATCTATATAATGTTAATTGTAAGAGATAAACCAAACCGTCTATATAAATATGAAGATCTCATTAAGGCACACAATTTGCGTCGCAGTTAGTGACCATTTCCGAGATATTCTGTTATTGGTTTGAATTTTGGACAACTTATATTTTCTGTAACTCTCTACATGGCCTGTTTTTCGTGGTCATGCAAGGAGCATGGCATTTTAAAGCAATCTTTTTATTTGTTAATAATTTGTCTTTCACTTTGCCTTATTAAATTCTTCTATAATACAATGAATAAATTGAATGTGAAATTCAGGTTTATTTCAATTATCAAGAACATAAGACTTTATAAACATTTTTTTTAGAAGTATGAGTAAACAATGCGAGGTGTTGTAATATATCACACTTTCTTCTGCATTTGTACGTTATACAAATTAATAATTTATCACAAATGATAGAATTGTCTATAATTTGAGAAACGAAACTGAAACACGCAGAAATATTGACTTTTTGAGCAACTGCAGACATTTGATGCATGCCTATTATTGTGTCCTGAAAGACTTGTAGATGATTTAGTTCGTCTTCGTGCAGATCTCTTCTTGAATGGATAATGTATATTGTGGCAATAATAGCACCTTGAAGAATAGTTGTTCTAAAGTCTAGGTGAAGTTTCCAGCGCAGCAATGTTCCAGGATCGGGCACTGTCCATAGATTAATACAGTGGTATCGATCTGTTTGCACGGTGGTAGTGTGGTTGTTTACCCGGCGGGAGACCTGGGTTCGATTCCCGGTACCAGCGTGGGAATTTTTCCCCTGCTGGGAGATCTGGTCCGGGGTGCACTCAGCCGCGTGAGGCCAATTGAGGAGCTACTTGATGGAGAAGTAGCGGCTCCAGGTTGAGGGGATCGATTAACCGGTCGGGAGGGATTCGAGGTGCTGACCACGTCTCACCCTCCAATACTGCTCCACATCCATGACGACTGTCGTGGGTCAAGATGGAGGACGCAGTGGACGGGCGGCAGGCCTTGGCCCCTTGTGGGCTGTTGCGCAGGAGTTTATTTAAAACTGAAACGTACTGTTAGATGAAACTATGTAAAAACATAGTTTAAATCATCCGCGAAACGCAATCCAGTATAAATAACAACAGTAAGTATAATGCGGGTTGGTCAAGATGGAGGACGCAGTGGACGGGCGGCAAGCCTTGGCCCCTTGTGGGCTGTTGCGCAGGAGTTTATTTAAAACTGAAACGTACTGTTAGATGAAACTAAGTAAAAACATAGTTTAAATCATCCGCGAAACGCAATCCAGTATAAATAACAACAGTAACTATAATGTGGGTCCTACTTTGTGGTGCAGTGTACTTAGGGCGTGTATCTCTAGTTAAAGTAGCATGTCTTTCTCATCGAATACCTACTAATTGATGAATTGATAAAGAAAACAAATAACGAATTTCTGGTAAAGGGGTTAACATGAATTATCATTCATTTCTCAGCCACAAATTAATATACGACTGTAATACACATTTTTTAACAAGCTTGAGAGAATATGTTTCTTTTACATGACTTAATTAATCAATTAACTATGTATAAACATATACTTATAACGAAACTGCAACCGAATTACCTCTTGTAATTTTCGATTTTGAATGAAAAATCATTATTAATAACAAATACAATTGGCTATATTTAAGCACAAATTGTATTTTAAAAATCTGATGTGT
This sequence comes from Hymenopus coronatus, assembly GCA_030762935.1. Lineage (NCBI taxonomy): Eukaryota > Metazoa > Arthropoda > Insecta > Mantodea > Hymenopodidae > Hymenopus > Hymenopus coronatus. Next base: position 60,728,443 of record CM060881.1, read on the forward strand.
TCCATTCACATGACTTTCTCTGCAACAAATTATTGTTAAAAAGCTTATGCTTCTATTTACTTCATGCTAATCAAGGAAAAATTAGCAGAAATATTCTTATTACTTGCTTCCTTGTAAGTAGAAGTGAAATAAGGGAAGACCGTAAGTTAAACTGATAGTCAAAAGCTGGTTGCTATGTGACTGAAGTTCCTTTGTTGTATGGACAGGGCTTGACAAAATCCTGTATGAGAAAAGTTAAGCTTTTCAAAGCTGGAACTAAAAACAAGGAATATGTCAAAAACGACCAACTCCACGAAAGAAATGTATATAACACAAATTGTGTGTTTTAATGTATTCTACATTTTTTGTGGAGTAGGTTTTTGTCCATTTGTTACAGTTTAGCAGTTATGCAAAATTCCGTAAAATTCTTTCAGAATAAAGTAGTCTTTAGAGGTTATTCCCAGAAAATTCAAAATATAGATTTTATTTGCCAGGTAAATATCTCTAATATAGGAAATTTTAATCAAAATCGTTAAAGCTATTTTTTAGAAAATCAAAATTTTCGAAAAAAGTTTCACATAAAGGGTAGTTTGGGGTGGGGGATTTTCTCAAAATCTTCGTGTCGCATCCCTGGAAGATACTAAAGTCAAGTAGCAAGTTTGGCATTTTAGCGACTTTTCGTTTTTGAGTTATCGTGTTCACAGACACACAGACACACGGACACACGGACACACACACGAACCTTTTTCTGAAAATACTTTTTTTGGATACAGGGGACCCTAAAACGTATATTTCCGGTGAAATCTCGGTATCGAATTTTTTGGTGGAGTGCAATACCTTCTCTATACATTATGTACATAGTGGTATAGAGAAAGTAAAAACATGTGCATCTATGTATGTGTGTTTTCAAATCAATGAATAATTGTTATGAAACTTGTTATAGTACATATGTGACATACCTTAGGTCACAGTTAGAATAAAAGGTATTTCGTATCTTAATCACTTGCGCCATTTATTATTCAACTTGTTTAAAAATACGAACAGATGTTTGTAAGCCATGTTTCTGAGAAATTTTCTTATATACAGAATTTAAATAAATAAATTGAGTATATCCATTTTTCTATGCACGTATTTATTCCTGTATAAACTCACCAGGGAAAACACCCCATCCCTTGCAAGCATGAGAAATAGCAACATGCATGTTCACTGTTAAACCTTCTGTTGAGTTGTATTAACAGCGCTACATTTTCAAACATGTACATGATAGGTACTTGTGTATACAGAGAGAAGCCCAGAGTGAGAGAGAGGGAGGAGGGGCTACAAACAGAAAAACAAAGAATGGGATAGAGAATAGAAAGGGAGAAAGCGAGAGTGGAGTGTCACAACAACAAAGTTGAGGGAGAAAGTAATAAAATCTCCTCAGAGAACTTAATAACGCGAGCAGAGCTGCAGACTCTCATCATTAAACAAAACTTGTTATAATACTTTAATTCGCAAGCGATGCCTATATGTGTTAATGCCAATATAGTTTACTTATTTATTCATTTATTTTTATTTATTTACTTTTTTTTTATATATATATTTTGAGATATTTTGGTTAAAGAAAAGAGAATGAAATAGGTGACCATCTGCACACAAAGAATGTGCTCTAACGACTTCACTACAAATTAGTGGAGTCCTCACAATCAACTTCTATTGACGGAAATATAAGAGAACCATTTCATTATTAAAAGGAATGATAAATTACTTTAAATATCGGCCAAACCTAAACCTTGAATTGCAGTCAAATAACAATACGGATGTTAACAAGCCAAGATTATTTCTCATGGGCTTGATACCTTTTAAAATAGTTACTTAATTTATGAATACGAATCTAGTTTCTTATTTGCTATCAGAAAGTTTAAATCATAAAAAAGTTATAACATAAAAATAATGAAATAAAGTTTATTAACACCGCTAAAAATATATTTTCTGAGGGGCTCTGGGGAGTTTTAACCCAAAACCACTACCCCTTTGCTGCGCGTTTGTTTGCTAAACTTGTTAGTTATCGAGCTATGACTGTTATGTTTGTTAGCTGAATAATAACCTTGTAGGTACTACTTTACTCAACAAGAAGAAATCCAAAGGCGTTCTTTTCATTGCAGTTTACACTTGTACAACAGTTATGTCTAATGTGGACAGTGAAATGAAATATATATATTCCATATGTAGCCCATTTTCACAGATTTGTATTATAAAGTAGCACAATTTTTGACTACTTACAGGAAATCCTGAAGCTCAGACAGATGTGTTTCATAAAACTTTTTTAAAAAAGTACAATTTAAAGATTTCTGCAATTTTATTTTTGAATCTCAAAGTACAATTTAAAGTTCCGATTTCCTGCCTTCTGCAGACGAGGAAAGTTTCAGCTACGAAAGATTGGAGCCTTACAGATTTGCCGGAAAACCGCTGTGGTTGGCAACTCTGATTGTAACAATAATTGTCTTCTCCAGTGCTAAAACGCAAGCATCAACAATACACCTCTCCTCCAGGAAGAGAAAGGAGAGCCTGTTTGTGTGAAAAAGAAAAAGAAAGCATATAACCACCAGCAAGCTTCTGTAGCCATCGCGGGCAAGAACAGTCAACGAATGCTATACTTTGAAAGAGAGAATGCAGCACAACGTTGCAAGTTTTCTGTATGTTAAGAACAAAGGCTAACTGTAATTATGGATGCCCATACTCAGCAAGTTAATACGGCTTCATTGACCATTCGTGATAGGAATTTCAAAGACTTCCTTAATCCACTATTATTATACTTTACTGAAGCGAGGTTCAACAATGTGGCTACGTTTGCGAGACTGTTGATTAGAGACTACTTCATTAAGTTCACATATTATAAAGAAACTAATTAGAAAGTAGAGAAACGCTGTTGATGTTTAATAAAACTAACACTTTCAGTTAATTAATATTTAAATTATTTAGTGCAAGTCAAACTCAATCGTTTGGACCAACATTACAAAAATATAAAATGCATGGACTTACATAATTTTGGACGTTTAAAATGCACTGCATAAGTAATTCTCAGCTAAATTTTATTTTCTGGAATCTGGAATGTGTAATCTAGGTTTAGTAATGTATCATATTTGGTGCCAGAATTAGATTAATAAACATACTCCATCCTTATAACCGACACGGGTAGCCAAAGTTATTAAGACAGTAGTCCATGGTACAAATCTTTCTCCCTGAGTGAGGTCTTTCAGGTTTTCCTTTGTCTTCACAATTGGTAAATGCCGAAGAAAGGGTACTCTAAACTTAGGTGTAGAACGTTTCGTTTCCGAAATTCCTTTCAAAAACATAATTCATTGCATGTATCATCAGTGCTCATTGCCTGTGGTGTCGTTTACAGTAAGAACAGGAACTAAAAACTACTGTTAAAAAAGATCTATCCTTAAATGGAAGTAATGAAATCATTAATCCATTCCAAAGCTATACAGCAACGTCTAACTTGTGAACCCAATGCAATTCTGTGTAATTTTACTTTTTCTACTAAATACATAGTATGCAGAGAAGGTATTGTATTCCTTGCAAAAATTCAATGTCCTGATTTCTAGTGAAATCTATGTTTTGATGTCCCCTGAATTTAAGAAAAACATTTTTTTGGAGAAAGGTCCGTGAATGTATGAATGTGAACTGACGAGATAGCCCTTCAGCTTACCCCTTTTATTTATCAGCGGGAACTCGTTTATTGCGAGGAATAAAGTGAAAGTCGCTCTTACCAGTTTTTCACTGACGGTTTTAGCTTAAAATAGCCCGTTCTGTTGTGCAACCCTCTTTGCGCACAAAGTGATACCTGCACCCACCAAACACGGAGCTTTTGAGCCACCTGGTATACGTCAGTGTTTTCATGTTTATAGAGAGGAGGGTTGCAGAATAATCGGTAAACTTCCATAAATGTAAACATAACTTTATTTTAAGTAGAATATCCACATGCTTCAAAACATATTCAGATTCTGCAAAATATTATAGTTTTAAATCTATTTAACACGTTGTTGCTACAAAGAGAGAAAGATGCTAATGTTGAAATATGAAGGCCAGCATATAGTCACTCATCTTTACTTTCTCTACACGTGCTATGTACACAGTGTATAGAGAAGGTATTGTAAAGCAACCAAAAATTCGACACCGATATTTAACCGGAAATACATGATTTGGATCTCCCTGAATCCAAAAAGACTTGTGTGTGCGTGCGTGTGTTTGCGTGTGCGTGTGTCTGTGTTAGCCCAAAAACGAAAAGTCCTTAAATACCAAACTTGGCATTTAAGTTCAGTATTTTCCAAAGATGCGACACGAAAATTTTCAAGAACGTCCCCTCACCCCAACTACCCTTTACATGTAAAATTTTTTGGAAAGTTTTGATTTTCTCAAAATTGGCTATTTTGATTAAAATATCGTATATTAAATATATACCTTACAAATAAAATGTATATCTTGAATTTTCTTCGAATGGTCTCTGAAGACTACTTTATTCAGATGAATATTACAGAAATTTGCATAACTGGTAAACTGTAAGAGATGAACAAAAATTGTAGAGTTGGTTAAAACAAACAATTTATGTTATATACATTTTTTCATGGAGTGAATCGTTTTTGAGATATTCGTTATTATTAGTTTCAGCTTTAAAAAATGTATGCTTTTCTCATAGCGGAATTTCTCAACTCCTGTCCATACAAACAAAGAAACTTTAGTCACATAGCAACCAGCTTTTGACTAATACTTTTACCTATGCTACTCCCTTATTTCCGTTCCACTTACAAAAAAGCAAGTAATAAGACTATTTCTACTATGTTTTTCTCTATTAGCATGAAGTAAAAAGAAGCATAAGATCTTTAACAATGATTTGTTGCAGAGATGTAGAGAAAGTCTTGGGAATGGAACATATCAGATTTTTAAAAACTTACTATTGATTCAATATTTTTATCCCCCTTGTAACTGCAACGAAATGTGTATTTATGCAAAGCTTTATCTCGATTAACAAGTAGATAGACAAACAAATTTCCGTATCAGTTTGTAGATATTATATTACAAAATCTGATGTGTTCCATTCACATGAATTTCTCTACATCTCTGCAACAAATTATTGTTTAAAAGCTTATTCTACTATTTACTTCATGGTACTCGAGAAAAAAGTTAGCAGAAATAGTCTTATTACTTGCTTCCTTGTAAGTAGAAGGGAAATAAGGGAATACTATAGGTTAAACTGCTAGTCAAAAGCTGGTTCTATGTGACTAAAATTCCTTTGTTTGTATGGACAGCAATTGACAAATTTCTGTTTGATAAAAGTGTATGTTTTTTAAAGGTAAAACCAAAAACAAGGAATATCTCAAAAAATATCAACTTCACGAAAAAATGTATGTAATATAAATTGTGTGTTTTAACGTGCTCTATATTTTTTGTGTGGTAAGTTTTTGTCCGCCTCTTACAGTTTAACAGTTATGCAAAACTCCGTAAAATGCAACTAGAATAAAGTAGTCCTCAAAGGCTATTCCCAGAAAATTCAAGATAAACATTTTATTGGCATGTAAATATCTTAAATATAAGCGATTTTAGTCAAAATCATTAGAGCCATTTTTGAGAAAATTAAAACTTTCTGAATTTTTTCCATCTAAAGGGTAGTTTGGGGTGGCGTGATTTTCTTGAAAATCTTCGTGTCATATCCTTGGAAGATACGAAACTTATATACCAAGTATATAAGTATATTTAACGGACTATTCGTTTTTGAGCTATGCTGTCAAAAACGAAAAGACCGTTAAATACCCAACTTGGTACTTAAGTTTGGTATCTTTCAAGGATGTGACACGAAGATTTTCAAGAAAATTCCTCCACCACCAACTACCCTTTACATGGAACTTTTTTCGAAAATGTTTATTTTCACAAAAATTTTTATTAAAATATCGTATATTAAATACATTTATCTAACAAATGAAATCTATATCTTGAATTTTCTGGGAATAGCCTCTGAAGACTACATTATTTTGGATTAGTTTTACGGAATTTAACATAACTTCTAAACCGTAAGAGATGAACAAAAACTTACCAACAAAATATATAGAGCACCTTTAAACACACAATTTGTGTTATATACATTTTTGTTTCGTGGAGTTGATCGTTTTTGAGATATTCCTTGTTTTTAGTTTCAGCTTTGAAAAATTTATACTTTCCTTATACAGGAATTTGTCAACTCCTGTCCATACAAATAAAGGAAATTCAGACCCATAGCAATCAGCTTTTCAATATCACTTTAACCTGTGGTACTCCGTTATTTAGCTAGGTACTTACAAGGAAGCAAGTAATAAGACTATTTCTACTATTTTTTTCTCGATTAGCATGAAGTAAAAAGAAGCATAAGATCTTTAACAATAATTTGTTGCAGAGCTGTAGAGAAAGTTATATGAATGGAGCACATCAGTTTTTTTTTCTTTTTTTTAATTCAGCGGATCTTAAAACAAGTGTTTCTGGTGAAATCTCGGTATCGAATATTTTTTTTTTTCACACAAGCCGTGTGTAGGACAGGAGTTGGATAGGTACAGTCAGACTGAAAAAGTCAATGCCGGGATTTAACCCACGGATCTCCCGTTCTCTGGCCGGTTACTCTGCCACTGAGCTACCATGGCAACATGTCGGTATAGCATTAAATTTCTCAACTGTTTTCCGGTAAACTACGAGGTGATTCAAATTATTTTGAGATGACAACCCCAATGGCGACTTACAATGTAAGTGCTTTAGACCCAGGATTCATATTATAGCCAACTATTATGGTGAATTGGTATTGGAATAATTGTTTGTTTTTTGTTTTTTTTTATACAAGACGTGTGTAGGACAGGAGTTGGATGTGGTTTACCGAGAAATATGGGAGCTCAGTTGAATGGCATTGAATTTTTCAGTCTGACTCTACCTATCCAACTCGGTATGGAATTTTTGGGAGGAATACAATACTTCCTCTATACATTATTTACATGGTACGTGTGGAGAAAGTAATCCAGAGAATGGTATGTGTATGTGGGATTTTTATAAACGTACAAACAATTTATTATAGGTAAACTGAGCTGAGGTAGCTTTCATGACGACCGCAGCACTCTTAGCGTACTAACGACTTCCTTGCCACCTAAGCTAAACAATGACATTGGAAGGGAGGTTTAATGCGTTCTCTGGGAGTGTCTGTGTACAAGGTACGTGCATCACTTTCCGCTGCACGTCTTTAAGACCCCACCACAGCACTGTGCGGTTAATTAACAAGCTGTAGGGGAGCCCGCTGTTTTTCGAGGCAACGACTTCCTCCAGCACTTCTTTGTCTTGCATATGCAATTTACCCTAGCGCATTATCACGTAGAGAATGATGGGTCGCTGCTTTGTGCACCAGCTTCAAGCCGACCTACCGCACCAAACAGCGGCCTGGTCGTAAATGCTATCGATACTTCATTACAGCATACGCTACACCAACGAGGTCATGTGCCATAACACACGTGCGCAACACAAACTAGAGTGCAAAACCAGCATATGCAAATGAGATCGAGAATCTCGAGGTGAGAAACAGTTGAGCATTATCTCAAGCTAACGTAATTCCTGAGATAGTATTACTAAAATTCTATTTTTGCATAATTGCGTCTTTTCTTCATCTTCCAGGTGATATTTACGCAGGTGGAAATATGACACATGATTATTTCCAAGGAAACTACAAACCAAGTTGCCATGGCCCATTTATATCTGAGTCTTCATAATTGACGTCTCAGGCTTCATTTTTTTTTTCTGAAGTATTCAATCTGTATTATACTCAACATTATTTTTTTCAAACAAACCGTTTTGAGTATCAACCATAAAACATAACCCAAAGCCCTCTAAATTTCACTAAGCCATCTAATTAATTATAGAAATTGACGTTCGACGTATCAGGAGGACACTTCGACAAAGAGAGGTAGACCCTGGGCCAAACATCCTCAGAAAGGACTCGGCGTGGAATTATTCAAAGAATACAAGCCAGCGAATTCATGGATTCGAAACCGTGATGGCCAAGCATCAAGTGAATGGCGTGAATCTATAAAAATGACGGCTAATGTATCCGCTGTGCGTTCCATATCGGGCAGATCGCAAGACAACAGCCTCTGTCGGCGATGTCACAGAGAGATAGAAACACGTGCACACGTCTTGGGATCTTGCCCTCATGGAGAACTATTATGCAACTCTCGCCATCACAAAATTCGCTCAATGATCGCCGACGAACTGCGGACGAACAACTACAAAGCCCTTGAAGAAGCCCACGAACTGGAAACTAACGGTAGCACTAGACGAATTGACATGATTGCAATTCGAGAAGGCACAAAAATAGGATTTATCATCGACCCTACCGTTAGGTTTGAAAAACTCAAAGGACAACCAGAGGACGTCGACAAAGAAAAAAGGGATATTTACTCACTCACAATCCCATACTTCAAGGCAAAATACGATCTGAATATTCTAGAGGTAATTGGTGTGATGGTCGGAGCTCGGGGCACCATTCCTTTACATGTTTTCAAAACCTGGAAGAAGTTTGGACTGAAGAAGGGAAAAATAAAAGAAATTGCCACATCTGCAATAAGAGGTTCACTTTCTCTTCTTCGAAATCATTTGTAACAATTTCCACGCTCTATATTTCTTTGATATAAATTATTTATTGTATGTTAATTTTATAATATTTATGTTTAATAATCCTTTTGCTGCTTTTAGTTTCCTTTTCGATTGCTATACAGTAAAAACGGTCGACATTTCACTATCTTTATAGAAGAGTTTCAAGTTTTTTGTTGTTGTAGCTTTTTTCATGTTTTTTTAGCTAGTTAATTTATAATTTGTGTGCTTTACTCTGTCCTTGTTGGCAGCCCATAAGTATGGGGAGTTGTTAGTGTTTCAATAAATAAATATTCCATTAACGAAGAGACAAGCTTAAGTTAATTTGAAGTAGTTTTTCATATTATACTAAAACATAATCAATCTAAAATGCACCATATACATCTCGTTTCAAAAGTAATCCCTCATGTGTTCTGTTATGGCTCCAAATATGTTTTCATATCGGATACGTCAGTGCACATATTTTAAATACATTTTTATGTATATAAAAAATCTTAATATCATTTTTGTGCAAGTTGTCACGTTATCGGAAATGCTTTTAAATGACAGTATTTTTTGCATATAATCTCAAGAGATTTACTATTCTGTAGTACTGTATAAGCTAGCAATTTTTTATGCTGACGTAGTAATTGAAATAGAACCTTTAATTACGTATTCTCTTACTATTCTATCTTACTTAAGATAATGCATCTGCGAAATTTGTAAAATTCAACAATAAATATGAAGATAACGTATTGAAATATATACCAGTTGGTATACACAATTATGTTGGCTGGCCTCTTAGCTCATTCGGTAGAGCTCCTTTCTGCCTGCAGTGCTACGGGTTCCGGGTTCGATTCCCAGCTGGGAGTTAGGGATTTTCCTCTAGACCAGATTATTCTCTATCCTTCCCTGAGTATGGAAGTATGAATGTGTGTATATGTATGTGTGTGGGGGGAAGGGGATCTAATGAATAAAATTGAAGAAAATATAAACCCAACAACATCAAACAGTACAAGAGTTAACACCCTTGCCAATAGGCAATATGATCCACAGGGAACCGCCGCAGATAGAGGAAGCGTCAGATTAAAAAGTTCAAAGTTTAAAAGTAAATTAATTTACAAATATATCTATTATATCATATATTATATTAACTAACTGTTATAGAAAAATTATTTACCTTCATTATGTTTAAAACTCTTTATTTTTAAAAAATTATCAAATTATTTCTCCAAATGGCAACATTTTTCGAGAGAAAAAAAATGACAATTTTCTTTAGTACAACATGAGAGTCAATATAAAAAGTTTGAAATAAACTAGTAAAATAAACTGCATCATGTGTAGCATTTTGAGAATGGAGGAAAGTGTGAGAGAAAAAATATATAAATAAATTGTCCGCCTTGGTAGAATGGTGGAAGGGTGTCTGCCTGATATTCAACCGGTCCCAAGTTCGAATCTTGCTTAGGGTTTGTTACCCAGATAAAGTTTTTTTTTGGGGGGGGGATATGGGAGTTTCCCTTATCCTGAAAAGACGAATGTCGAGTAAGTTTAAGGTCTATGAACTCTGAGGTCATTTAAGCATCATTTCACCAAATTCATTCATCGTCCCATATGTCCAACAGGTTTAAAGGACATTAGGCTGTAATTAAAAAAAATATCCAAGTTGGGCGCCTATTAATATGCATGCGCCTGCCCATTTATAACCTTTAATTAAAAGGTAGTTTAAGTGCGACAAATGGAAAAATATATACTGTCTTAAAGGTTAGAATTTAAATTCTTTTGTTATGAAAAAAAAATGTCCAATGATTTATAATGTTTGATCAAATTTCACAGACACTTCACCTTAAAAGATTACTATTTTGTGTGATTACATCAATAAGACCAGAAAATTAAATTATTTATTTGTTTACCATGGCAACATGTGTTCTATAAAACAATTAAAAGGTTTCAGAATTGAACACAGTAATAACTTATGAAAGCGGCATCGTGGCCGGTTGGTTTTACCGCTCATCAGGGCGGCCCGGATTCGATCCTAGCGGACTACATGAGGTATTTGAGGTGGACAATGCGGCGCTTGAGCGGGTTCTCTCCGGTCTTCTTCATAATCACCTTCATTTTGTACCATTTCACCATCCTTTCATCGCCCTCCCTGGTGTAATGATTATCATGCTAACTTCATATATCTACCCAAGGCTGCGGGTTCAAACCCGGCGAAGGACGTTGGATGTTTTCGGGCGTAAAAATCCTAGCATGGCTTCCTTCGGTAGAGAAGTAAAGCCGTGGGTCCCGTGTTGTAGATTTATGGCACGTAAAAGAACCCCAAGCCTGATAGAGAATCCCCAGAGCAAAATTAAACTGTCTTTCACGCCAATATAAAATGGGACTGAGAACCACAGCAGTTAAAGAGCGTCCATAAATAAAATGCCATTTCATTTCCATCCTGTCATATCTTCTTCCTCACCCTCATACCAGGCACCGATGTGATCACCCATCCTGGTTACTCTCTTTGATGTCCGTCTGCTCCTCAACAGGCATCTGACCCCATGACTTAAAAGCATGTGCCAGTCTAGATATTAATCTTGCTACGTGACCAAAGCTTTCCTGGTGTGCACTCAAAACCAGGCTTTACAATTTTTAATTCAGAAATATAATGATGCGGCTATCACGCAACAATTTAGAAGTTCTTAATTGCCGAAAATAATAACGTCCCAACCTGCCGTGCAAATGTAAAACAGACTGAGCCAAACAGCTTTATTTACGTCACCCAAAAGAGTTAGGGATGACCGAAACATTACGAAACTATGCAATTGACAAATCAGAATACAACAAACATCTGCTCATCTGTTAACTCTTGGTCTATCCAGCTCAATCTAAATTTATTAAAACATTGAAGTAAAGACTCTTACGCTAGTTTAAAAGAAAAATGTTTTCCTTAGTAAAGTTTTCCACTTATATCATAAGCATGTAACTAAACGGAACTTATGCGGACTCACTGGGGGGGGGGGGGTTAGGCCATAGGCACGTCGATGGCGTCCCTCGACGAATACCATACTAGGACGGATGTCCTTTACTGGTAGGATGAGGGATCTTTAATTTTTTGACGGTGGTAAGGCGGTGTGATAAATGTAGGGTAGTATTTATTATTATTATTATTATTATTATTATTATTATTATTATTATCATTGTTATTGCTATTATTATTATTATTATTATTATTTTCTTCTTCTTTTTTTTTTTTTTTTACGAAAGAGAATAGAGTGAAGGAGTTTGTTGGATAGGAAGTGGGTGTTTATTATTGGCCAAGAACAAATCTGTAGCGCTTGTAGCACTCTCAGAGGTCGATGTCATACTCCCCGATGCCGCGGATAAGGTCGTTAAAGTTGTTTGGGAGGGAGCTGTAGAACCTCTGGGAAAGAGTGAGGATGTAATCTGTTAGGGTTGGGAAGGAGATGTCTCGATGGATGTCGTGGTTGGGAATGTACCAGCAAGCGTTGACTGTTATCCGGAGATTTTAGGTTCAAACCTGGCGGAGGATGATGGATTTTTTCGGACGCAAAATTCCGTTGCATGGCTTCCTTCAGAAGGAAGGTAAACCTGGTGTAATTTTTTTGACGCAAAATAACCCCATACCTTGAAAGAAGAAGGCCAACTTCCACCATTTCGCGACCGCAAATCGTGATTTAGTCCTAAAGTGCCATCTGTAGCCGACGAGCTAATCCCTCGCCGCCATGGCGAATAGCGGCAAACTCGCGAACTAGAAATTAAATCAAACGCGAAAACATCGTAACGATGCCCTAACTCCACTCAGGAGTTACAGGAAATGCTAGATAAATATGTTACTAAACTGTATAACAACAAAACACGATAGCTTTAATGTGCTGCAGTATCAATTTAATTGCATTTACATTTAGTTATAGAAGCCCACATTTCATGAAATATGTTATATATATACATACATACATTTTTATTTCATGTTAAATTTGCAATTACTTTGCTATAAGAAACACAATATATATTTAAAACTTAGAAAAAGTTTTATTAAATGAATAAATTTAGTATATTTTCTAGGAATTTGAATTTCTAACGATTGGATGCAGAAAACGCTACATTCCTACTTTAATAATTATGGAAATATTTAAAACTTAAAAACTAACAACAGTAGGTATATAAGTTTAATATAAACATCCTTTGAAAATTGAGGTACTTCAATAAAATCCGCTTGGCTTGTAATAAGCTACACCGGTTGTGTAAAGAAATAAGACAATCTAAAACAATATACTTCTAACAAATAAAACAATAATTAATTAGCTTGTAGTGGTATTTTAAAGGTAAATATTTATTGAAAATAGTAGGGATATCTTAGAAAGTTAACTTATAGAAAATCGCACTATCTGTTCATTTCTATTGATGGTAACCAACGTTGTTTCTGTAATTTTTGTATTATGTTATTTTTTTTCCTGCCAAAAGAGCTTTAGATATGGGAAGATATGCTCACATAGCATTGCCTTGGGCGATCACAAAAAAACTTAAGTCAGATGAGTAGGAATCGCGACGTTTAACTTTAATTGCTCGTGAATATGAGTTTAACAAAGATTAAAAGTTAGCACAGTCATCTTACTCCACAAAATAGTAATATTTACATTTCTTACTTTGGATTACATTACATTAAGGATTAAATTTCACAATAATCCTCAAGAGACAATAGGTTTTCATTCACACTGCAGTGTAAATACTCAGCGAATCTTTTCAAACAATCGATTAAACACTTTGATCATACAATAACAAGCTACATTTTCAGATTACAAAATTATTAACTATCAGTGCAACTGTTTGAATTGTAATTACATACAATAAGAAATAACAATTAATATAATATGTAATAGGCATATAGTTGTAACGTTTTAAATTAGTGCTGAAGTTTAACATTCGATCTCACATTCTGTTGTTCCACAGTGATTAAGGTGATCTTGGGTTTCCCTCTGCCTACAGAGGTATCAGATATCTATAGTGCTCAACATTTCAATTATGTGTTGTGATATCCCACAGGGTTATTAAATAACGTAGGGATAATCATCAACCAATTTAAGGAACTTAACCAGACTCCAACAGGTAAATCGTAGGAGAAACTTATTACTAGCAGAAACCTGAGCACAATTTTGCTTACGTCTATGTGTTCAGAAATAGTATTCATGCATTTAATGCATGTTAAGAGAGATAATTAAATCAAAACGTATATAAAAATCTAATATAACCTTATTAAGTTATAAAGATATAAATATAAAGAATAACAAATTACAAAATTTGCAGTTACAATATTTGAATACATTCTTTCCAATATCAATATATGATACGTGCCCTTGCGTGCAAAATGTGGTCGATATGGGAACGGGACAATTAAAAGATTTTCGGCTCCAGATTTGTCTTAACTTCTTGATTGACTTGATTGATGAAGGCTGCGTTTTGCTAGCTAAGAACCATTAATTGATAATATGACAACATGAAAAAGGCTAACTATAGTTGTATAATATGGTTGATATTGTTATTATTATTGTTGTTATTATTTTTATTTACAGTTGATTACTGACGCAGGTGGTTAAGGAAACTTATAAGTGCACTCTTATTTTGATAATTATTGTTCGACTAGTATTTTTTGATACAAGACGTAATTTTATTTAAGAAAAACATTTTTGATATTAATATTGTGTGTGGCATTAGCGTATTTTAAGTCCTTTCACATCCACTGTTCCACTCCCTCGTCAAGGTTGAAGTTCTAAGCCTATTACATTATGCTAGCCTTTCATTCTTTATTTACTCCAATTATAGTAGAATTTATTCAGAATTATTCCTAGCCATCCCCTTCGTTTCAATCCGATTATAATAACATTAGTTGACATTTGTTTATGATGTCATATCGGGAGGTGATTAAGGTTTCAGTAGAATGGTGAGACTAGACTAGAAAGTGGGTAACTAATCAATAAGGAGGAATGGACGATTTTTTCATATTGAAAGATAAGGTTAGGCATTTCAAATTGGTGAAGCATAGATATTATTATTATTATTATTATTATTATTATTATTGCTTTAATTCCCTCTGAACAAGTGACTGTATGTGAAGAAGTCCTTCGCCAACGCAGACAAAGTTGTCGCAAAGGTTCTCTACCGGAGCAGAAGATAAAGTTTCTGGCCCAGTCCGGGAGACTCATTAAATTTCAAAGGTTGGTACTTTCATAAGACTATGATAATTAAAACTGGTTTTGGAAGTTGGTCACTGTAAAAGTGAGCGAGCAAAGACGTCAGATCCACTGGTACGGAATGCAAGATAAGGCCAAACCACTTTCTCTGTTTTTCCACACGATTTATGCCATAGTTACGAATTAGCAGTTACAGAAAACCCAGCTCGGTCAATTTTATAAGAAAGTGAGCAGATACATTAAACATAAAATAATGCGTTTTAAACCCCTATTTTTTCTCCTTTTTCTGGGTGGGAGCCATATTATACCACATAAAATTAAACTTTCTTCATCATAAAGCAATTAATAAGTAAAATGGATTCACTAAACTTTAAAACAATAATTAAAATATCTTGTATGCATATGCATGTTTTATTTTATTATTTAGAAAGTAAATAGAAACTTATATGTCTCAATCGCCCTGAATCCTTTTAACTGTCTGGAATTCAAATCTTTTAAACTCCAGCCATTCTTCATTAAAGGTGGCTTTGGACATTAACAAACCTAAAGACTGGAGAGAACAACATTTAAAATTTTGCTCGTATTTTGGCGCTAACATGCCCATGCGTACTGAATATCCTGAAACATATTCTATATAGAACATTTACAACTTCCACTCCCACGAATGGGGAGTGAAATGGCCTTTAGGGGGATGTTCTCCGATGTACACATCTAAAAATGGAGAATACAAGTTATATGTTTATTCCACCAAGGTATTAAATTCATACTTAAAGCTTTAAACTTACTTACTGGATCAATTTCCACTCCTTTCGTTAGGGGCGCTTCCTGTGATAGCATCCCAAAGTGAATTCTTTGCAAAAGAATATGTGTCATATTCCCAGTGCCTCCTAGAATAATTTTCAACCCCATCTCCCATTTTTGTTTTTCCTAAAATTATGAAGGGAGTAAACACACATACACAATTATACATAAATATTATAATATTGAAATATTTGGCGCACATATTTAATATTCTGATATCAAAACGTCATTCCCAATGGAAGAGAGGTGTGTGTGTGTGCGCGCGTGTGTGTTTGTGTGTCCATGAAATCATATCTTAAAAACAAAATTCGGTTAGTTATCAAACTTTATATTTAAGTTCTGCATCATCTAAGGAATGCGCCACGGAAGTGTTCTTTACATAGAGTTAAAGAGTTATAGAAAAAGTTTATTTTCTAAAGAATGGTTCAAACGATTTTGATTACTATATCATATGTTTAAGATATTTTAACGCATGTATTCAAGATTTTATGTTTACAACAAATATAGTTTTGTATATCTTTCTGCTGCCATTTGTACTTTCATATATAAAGAAAATGGACTTTTAATAGTGTTTAACACGCACTTTTACTAATTGTAGCACCGCTGGCGATGACACTGAGGATGTATGGAACGAAGATGGAGCATCGGTAGAATGCGATAGTGAAGGAAATAGGACAGCCCGGGGAAAATCCACCCCTACGCCGCTTTGTCCACCACAAATCTCACATGCGGTCGCTTGGGATGGAACCTGGGCCGTCTAACCTAACCACTCGACCACGGGGCGGTCAAGAAAATCGACTACTTAGTGTACATTGATTTCACTCTCATTTCATTTACTACCAGTATCTAGGAGCCGGCAATTCACACACACACACACACACACACACACACACACACACACACACACAGAACAAAATCTCTACTTTTTTAGTAGGACGTCCCTATAGATCATATCGGACGATGAATGAAATGATGCTCAAATGAACCTGTATCCATAGTTACTTGACATTCATCCTCTCCGGATAAGGGTAAATCCCGTAAAAATCTTTATCTGGTTAACTCACCCTAACCAAGATTCGAACTCGGGACCTCTTGAATGTAACGCAGACACCTACCACCACACTACAAAGGCTGGTTTATAAAGCTTTTTAGAATATACTTCTTTTTTCCGAATGAGTTCATTACTATCAAAAACTGACTTACATATGGGAACATTTTCAGATTGTTTCTCCTTTAAAATTATGAGATAGCATAAGATCATATTTGTCATGTTGTAAGGGGAAGAATGGGAAGTCAAGGCATTAAAGCTTAAAAAATGTTCTTTATTGATTATACATCAGCAAATTTTAAATTGATTTTAGATTAAAAAATTCAAAATTTTAAGTTGAGAATTGCAATTCATGATTTAAAATAGGGAATGAAGAACAAATTCGATTAGTTAAGTTTTTGATAGAAATGATCTTAATCTGGTTATTTGTATTTATTTCATTTATTTACCTTCTAATTAAATAAAAATTAAATCCAGACTGTTTGCAGAAGCATCATCCTTATACTTTAACAAAATTTTAATAAAGTAGAATACGGTTTTGAGAGCTTATTAATTTATCACGAAAAATAACATTCTTTATTCAAAATTAATCTGGGTATCTTTAAAGTGATTAACAACAAGGAATTCCTCAATGCCGGGCTATTACTTCCTTATAGTAAAAGAATTATTTTGTAATGTGACTAATATTCAAATAGCGCTGCAGGTGGCATCATATACTAACTTTAATATGGTATAGGTTTTGAATACGTATAGGTAATTCGTATAATAGCTGTTTTTTATTTTATTTTAATTTAATGTTCATTACTTTCTCTAGCACTTATGTATAATGTACATAGTGGATAGAATAGGTATTGTATTCTCCCCAAAAATTCGATACCGAGACTTCATCGGAAATAGATGTTTTCACACCAGCTGGATCCAAAAAAAAGTGTTTTAGAAACATGTCTGTGTGTGTGTTGGGGGGGGCAGCAGCATAGCTCCAATCGAAAAGTCGATTAAATACCAAACTGGTTATTCAAGTTCGGTATCTTCCAAGGATGTGATATGAAGATTTTGAAGAAAATCGCCCCAGATCCAACTACCCTTTACATGGAACATTTTTTTAAAAATGATTTTGATTAAAATGCCATTGTTTAAGATATTTACATTACAAACGAAATGAATATCTTGAATTTTCTGGGAATAGCCTCTGAACACCTCTTCATTCTGGACGACTTTTGCATAATTTTTGTTTAACTGGTAAACCGAAAAAGATAGACATAAACTTACTACATAAAATATATATCGTTAAAACATAAAATTTATGTCAGGTACATTCTTTTCATAAAATTAACCGTTTTCGACATATTGCGATTTTTTTTGTATTTATTTATTTGGTAGTTTAACGTCCTTTAACCTGGCTGAATTCAAACGATGAATGAAATTGGTGAAATGATGCTCAAATGATCTCGGGGTTCATGGAACTTAGAGTTACTCGATATTCGTCTTCTTAGGATAAGGGAAAACCCCGGGTTACTCACCCTAAGCGAGATTCGAGCTCATGGACCTTTAGAATGTGAGGCAGACACGCGACCACCACACTACCCAGGCGGGCTTATTACGATTTATTGTTTTCAGTTTTAGCTTCTTAAACTTTTCTGAAACGGAGAGTCATCTTCTTTCATCTTTTGTTTGTTTATTTCTAGCAAGCAAAGAGAACCGAGTTTCAAATTAATTCACATAGCGACCAACTTTTAAATGATCTGACCATCGTTTTAACTTGTGCATTCCCTTATTTCTCTTCTATCTACAAAGAAGCAAGCAACAAGACAATTCTGCTAATGTTAATCATTATGTGGAAATTGAATTATGCTTTGTAAGAAAACAGATAAAGAAAGTCATGTGAATGCAACCCATCTGATTTTTTTAATGGTCGTTCATGCTAAGATTCAGTCCCCCCCGACCCATCACAGGGTTAAATGATAAATATATTTATGTATAATTATAGTACACATGTGCATATTCCCTAACCTCTTAAGGTACGGACATTTGAACGGCGGTGAGAAAAGATCAGCTTTCCTCCCCTTCCATAGGTATTCGCGCCTTTTGGTAACTAAGATGGCGTCGGTAGCGCGTTGGGCATCCGTGGCGTGTGGCGTCGTGTTGCTGTGATCTTTATTGCGTTCCGAAATCACCTTTCTTGAGTTCTGCTGATTAGTGAGCAGGTTTTCTTTATAAGGGATACAGTTGCAGTTATCAGCTGAATCGTCAGTGCAGGTAGCTACATACATATATTTGTATTGACTTTGAAACGTTGAGTTTGTTTGGTTAACTGCATGGAGTTCAATAAACTTCGGACACACTATGTCATTTATTTTAAGACCGCTACAATGGTCAGATGCTCCTCAGACATGCTCCAATGCTACACTACTTAACGTTAATTTATATATAAAGCCACATTCACTTGAAGTAAAATTTGAAAACTGCTTAGCACCAATGACTAGAAAATATCAGAAGCATTTTAGCTAATGATTTGAAATGCATTTATTTTATTTTCCTCCCACTACTTAACGAGTAATTGAAGTGGAGTGAAAGCATTCTGAGGAGGAAATATTGCAATAGTTTTAATAGTATGATAGTCGGGTTTAATGTGTTAGGAAATAATAAGCATCATAAGTCCCTAGTGAAATGTAATAAAATGTATTTTCATATTTTTTTAATATACTACTAGGCCATGCCTGCATATATGTGACATTTATTTAGTATCACAAAGTTAATTTAAGTATTCCAACAGTAAGTGGTTCTAATTTGCTACTTGCTGAAACTACTCTAATATAAATTCAGCACTTTAAAGAATTTCTCTGCAAAACATCTGATAAAAATCCACTAAATCTTTCACAATTCTCCTTGTAAGTAGAAGAATGGAATTTCGCTTTGTTTATCCTCCATTGATAAAATAAGTTGAGACATGCATTTAAAATAACGCAAGTCAAAATCTAATCCATTATTTGTGTTCAGGGAACATTAACGCTCACTTAAAGCAATTCATAATTCTACAGAGTAACACTTTGGCTAAATTTTAATTTGTGAAAGGGTCCGTTATGTTTGATTCTGAGCCCCCCCTCCCAAATTATTTTTCAATAATGCATTATTATTTAAATTAAAATAGTTTAAAGTAAATTATTATAGCCAACAATTAGTAGAAATATAATGTAGCACACTGAAATTGTACGATATAATAGATACAATAAACCTCTAGCTGCAGTGCTTAAATCTTCCTAAAATGGAATTATAACTGTTTACTAGATTTATTTTTACTTTTTCTACTTTATTTCTGTACTATGTACATAGTGTATAGAGAAGATATTGTAATCCACCCAAAAATTCGATACCGATCTTTCACTAAAAATACATGTTTTGAGTCCCCCTGAATAAAAAAAAACATTTTTGGAAAAATAGTGGTGTGTGTGTGTGTTTATGAGTGTCTGTGGACAGCATAGCTCAAAAACGAAAACACCTTTAAATACCAAACTTGGTATTTAAGTTTCGTATCTTCCAAGGATGTGACACGAAGGTTTTCAAGAAAATCTCACCACCCCAAACTACCCCTTACATAGAAAAAATTAAAAAATGCTGTTTTTCTCAAAAATGACTAACGATTTTGGTTAAAATCTCTTATATTTGAGATATTCACATGCCAAATAAAATGTAGGTACATCTTGAATTTGCTGGGAATAGCCTCCAAATACCTCTTTATTCTGGATGATTTTATTGAATTTTGCATTACTGTTAAACTGTAAGAGATAGGTAAAAACTTACTACACAAAAATGTAGATCACGATGAAACATACGATTTTTTTCGTTGAGGTGGATATTTTCGAGATATTCCTTGTTATTGATTTCAGTTTTAAATACTTACTTTTCTCATCGGGAACTTGTCAACACTTGGCCACGCAAAGAAATGGACCACATTTTAAAACATTTGACTGTCGGTTTAGCCTAGTGTATTCCCTTATTTCCCTTCTACTTATAAAGGAACTAAATAATAAGACCGTTTCTAGAAGAATAAGCTTATTATTAATAGTTTGTTACAGAGATGTAGAAAAAGTCATATGAATGGAGCACATCAGATTTTTTCTTTTTTCTCTTAGCACGGTAGGCAGACAAGAAATAATGCAGCGCTTTAGTTCATTTCCCGTACATTCATAGTCTGCGCAAAACATGCGTAATAGTTAAACAGCAAGAGTACACACAAGGTTACCGCTAATGGAAAATGATAGCCATGCTGTCTAATTGCGCCGGTACTCTCACTACATAAATAAACGTTACAAAGGCAAGCTATTGTTCCTGCCAGCCTAGTACAGTCCAGGGAAATCACGGCTGCATTAACATCCTGGCTTTTTTCTACAAATGTGAACTTGTGGGGTCCTTTCACCGCCCTAGCTGCTGTAAGGATGCGTAAGATTCAGCACTAACTTTTCTTAATACGCAAAGAATTCTAGATCTGAATAAAATGTCTATATTTCTAATAGTGGAGAACTCTGTTGTAGCACTTTATTTTCCCATTATAATTTCATAAATATGTTATTACTTTTATTTTTAATATAGTAAATTAAGGCAGCACTTATATACAAACGAATTAACAATAATATTACATGAATTATCCAGATATTATTACCTGCTATATGCAGGTCATGCTAGTTTAAGAAAGCAAGATAAATATTATAACTTATTATAAATGGAACATAAAAGCTTTTGCAATTCCCTAAGACAGCGATTTTTCTAAATATTTTATAAAGTTGTTCGTCAAATCTAATATTACAACAATTTAAATTAGCATCGAAGATTCTTCTTTAAGCTCTAGACCTCAGCAGTGAAATAAAACATGTTCAATAGTTTGTTATGCAGCACCTACCTACCTACCGACCGACCGACCTACCTACCTACCTACCTGCCTTGATATCCGTTCTATCTTTGTATCTTAAATCTTTCAAAAGCATAACCAAGTTTACAATGTCCTGACAAAATTTAGGTTAATATGAAGTCTGCTGTGATATTTTTAGTATAGATGGCATTCAACTGTTGGAAAAAAATATATCTCTTTAGTGGTTCCTCTAGCTAGAGCTGGCCATCCACTGTTTGTTCCAATGTTATATAATATACTCCTTGAGTTTATTTCTAGGTAAGATATAGGGCATGAACTGTATCTAAAATTTAAATTAGAGGTAGTATCATTTTTTTCCAATTCATCAACTCTTTCATTTACTTCTGTGCCGGTATGGTCTCGTACCTAAGTTAAATAAATATGTTTCTCATATGATATTTTGAGAGCTCTAATTTCTACTGCCAAAGTCTTTAAATTGTATTTACTGTTTATAGCAGTAAGTTCAGTTTGTGAATCACTAAAAGTGCAACAATAGAATTTTGAGCTTTGGACCAAATAACGGCTTGCTTAATAGCAAAGAGCTATCTTATGTTATTACTTATTTATATAAATTTGGTCTGAATGCATAAAACTACCGTTGATTTTGTATTACTTTCTCTATCATGTACAATGTACATAGTAGGCTGAGATGTTATTTTATTCAAGCCAGAAATAGGATATCGAGATTTCACCGTAAATACGTGTTTTGAAGACTCTTGAATACAATTAAAAGACTTTTTTTTAGAAAAGTTCACTGTATGTGTGTATTTTGTGTGTATGCGCGCGTACATCTGAGTGTGTGATGTCGGAGGGGATTCCGCACTGAAGCCATTGGTTTATTGTACATAAGACTCCAGGAGGATAGGATGAGATAAGAGTAATTTCAAAGCGCGGCCGAAACCAGAGGCCATTTGAAGAGCCACCGTGGGGATCCATAACATTTTCCAAGCAGCTCTAGGAGCCATAAGCCTGGCCAAACTCCCTGGGTCTACAGTCGACTTCCAACGCCATCTCGCCACCAAAAGCTGTATTTCAGAGCTCAGTAACCAGTACGGGAAGGCGGCGCCACCACCGCAGTCCTCGCCGACACGTACAATTCTGAGACAGACCGGTTGGATGAAATGGAGATGAAATGAAGGAACAGGAAGTTCGGGGGAATAAAGAAACCTCCCGAGCATTTGCCTAGTGACCTGAGAAAACTCCTGAAAAAAGACCCTTGAATCAGACAGGTCGACTGCGCGAATCGATCCCACGACTTCCCGAATGCCAGTCTCAGATGAAACCATCTGGCATGGTTGCCTGTATCTGTGAGCACGAAACTCAAAAAAGAAAAGTTTTTACCAAACTGTTATTTAGTTTAGTATCTTCCAAGCACACAGCCAGAAAGTTTTCAGGAAAATCTCCTCAACATAAACTACGCTTTACGAGGAAGATTTGTTGAAAGTTTCCAACAGTCGCTCTAGAGATTTTGATTAAAATATGGCATATTAAAAATATTTGCGTGACAAATAAAACGTAAATCTTGAATTTTCTGGAAATAGCAGCCCTAAAGCCTCCTCATTCTAGATGAAATTTACTAAATGGTAAATTATAAGAAATAGATTAATACTGGCTGCGTAAAAGAGTAAATCTCGTTAAAATGTACAATTTATGTCCTATATCTTTTTTACAGGCAACCAGTTCCGTGAAATTCCTTGTTATTGGTTTTAAAATTTCCAATACTTAGATTTTATACAACTGGAAAGACGTTATTCGCTTTTATTCATTCTGATCACGCAAACAGAAGGGGAGTTCAATTACATCACATAGCGAACAGGTTCCAAATGATTTGACTATCGTTTCAGCCTAGTGTATTCCCTTTTTTGTTTTATTCTCTTCTACTTAGAAGGAACTAAATATTACGACCTTTTCTGGCAAAGCTTATTTCGAATAGCAATAAGTAGAGAAAAGAATAATCTTTTGTAAGAAAAATTTGTTGCAGAATAGGCATAGAAAGTCATGAGAATTAAACGCAACACATATTTCTAACTGTATTGTTCTTATATCCACATACTAGAAAATATGTACAAGTATAATGAAAGTTAACTATGTAGATTAACAAGGAGTAGACGGAAGAAAATAATCTGATATGTTACCTTAATATGATTTTCTCTGCATGTAGGTAACAAATAATTGTTAAAAATGTATCCTTCTGTCCATTTCATGCTAGTAAATAATATTAACAGAAATTACCTTATTACTAGTTTTCTTGTAAGTAGGAAGTAAATAAGGGAATACACTAGGTTAACGATAGTCAAATCTTTTAAAAATTGGACGCTATGTGGTTGAAATCCGTTTCTTTGCATTCCCAAGAATTGATAAATTCCCGTATGAGAAAAATATTTTCAAGCTGAAACCAAAACAAAGAATATCAAAAACAAAAACAAAAACAAAAAAAACAAAAAAAAAGCAAAAAAAAACCGTCAACTGCACGAAAAATGTAGGTATATTACATAAATTTTGTGTTTTAACAGATATACATTTTTTGTGCAATAAGTTTTGGTTTGTCTATTAAGGTTTACTAGTTATGGAAAATTCAGCAAAATTCATCCAGAAGAAAATAAGTGTTCAGAGGCTATTCCTTGAAAATTTAAGATATACATTTTATTTTCATGTAAATATTTAATATACGGTATTTTAAACAAAACCATTAAAACCATTTTTGTAAAATTCTAAATTTGGGATGGGAGGGTGTTTCTAAAAATCTTCGCGTTGCATTCTTGGAAGATATTAAACTTAATTGACATGCTTTGTTTTTTAGTTATCGTGTTCACAGTCACATGAACAACCACGAGCCTTTTTCTAAAAACGCTTTCTTTGGATATAGAGGACTCTAAACCTGTATTTCCAGTGAAATTTCGGTATCGAACTTATGGGTGGGATGTAATACCTTCTGTGCCTAAATACATTTACTATGTAGAGAAATTAATTATTTTTTTAAGAATAGATATGAGTGGGTGTAAAACAGCAAGTAGAGAAAGTCATGCAAAGTCATCCATTTTTTTTTTTTTTTTTTGCTCATAAGAATTGAATATCGAGATGCCCTTAGAATGTATAAATTTCATACAATTTTACCAATTTTATAATTGTAAGTTAATATTTTTTGTCGAAGAGATTAAATATGTACCAACGGTGCTGAATTTTTGCGTCTTTCAGTGCCTTCAATTATGTGTACATTCCTTCCACCAAGGGATTCAACCTCATGGTTTCTTTATTCTTGAGAGAAACAAGGAATGAAAGAAAGGAAAGAAGAATGAAAGAGTGAAATAAAAAAGAGTATAAGAAAGGAAGTAAGGAACAAAGTAAGAAAGAAAGAAAAGAAGAAAGAATGAGAGAAAGAAAGGGATGAAACAATAGAGAACCATTTATAATACACATACACACAACATAATTCAAAATACCTTTTTGTCTTAAATGTACGCCATTATAAGTTTACCTAAAATTCATAATTGGCATACATATGTATTTGTATTGCGGTTTATATTATATATTATAAGAACCATTAAGCAGAAAATTCTTACTGAAGCCAATGTCTTACAGAGCTGCAAACAGCGGGAATTCTACAGGCTAGAAGTATCTGAATCACCTCTGTTCTACACATCGGATGTAGGTACACTGTGCGTTTCAGATTGCAATACTCGGTAAAATCTGCAGCTGATTGAACCTGACACATGCACAAGGTCAATGGACGGAAATAATATTCTCAACACAAACATCTGTTTAATTTGAATAACACAAAACTGAGATACATGTGTATAAATATGTAATGTGTTCCACTCACATATTTTTCCTTACCTGTTCTACAAAGTATTCTTTTATTTGCATCATGATAATCGAAATAAAATTGACAGAAATTGTCATATTACTCGCTTCCTTGTAAGGAGAGGAAAATAATGGGATACACTAAGCTAAAGCGAAAATCAAATGTTTTAAAAGTGTTCACCATGAAGTACTATGCATGGCCATAAGTAAAAGAAAAAAATTAGGAATGACCAATATCCGTCTGAGGAAAAGTTGATTTGAAATTTGAACAAAAACTTAGAAATGAAAAAGTAGTTTTTATATTAAAATAATATAAATTTTAAACTTTAAGAAAATATTTAGTTTTGCTCATCTATAGCGCTTCAACTACCAATTAATGGAAGCTATAAACGGGTAGGCAAATGTTTATTAATAGGCGTTTCCAAATTTAAATGTTATTTTCTTGCAAACATTTTCCTACACTTTACAATACTTATGTCAATGTTACACTCATGCAATTTTTGTGCATCACATCACATCACATCACATCAATGACACATTAAAGAAAATAGTCATATATGCTCTAGATTTCATAAATGAATTATAAGATTTGAAAAATCATTGACTTTCGCAGACTACGTAAGGTAATAATTTTTCTATAGGTACTAATTAGGGCCAATATAAAAATATATGACAGATCTATTTACAAGTTCATTTTCTGTAAAACCGGATATACTTATTTTAATGCTCATTTCTATTAGAACAATACATTTAAACAATAAAAATTAATACTAAAATAATCATGCAATTTAGAATTTTGAAACGTTGCAAAAATATCACAATTATTACGTATAATAACTGGTATATATTTCAATAATATATCTTACATGCCGGGTTTTTCCAAGTTTCATAGATGCATCACCTTAAGTATTTTAAAAAGGAAGCCAATAACAAGGAATATCTCAAAAATGCGTAACTCCCCAAAAAGCATAAGACATAAATTATGTGTTTTAAAGAGACCCACAGTTTTTTGTGTAGTAAGTTTTATCTACGTATCTCTTGCAGTTTACCAGTTATGCAAAAGTTATCTAGAATAAAGAGATCATCAGAGGCTACTCTTAGAAAATTCAAGGTATACATTTTATTTGTCATGTAAATGCCTGAATATACAGATTTTAATCAAAATTGTGAGTAATTTTTTAGGAAATCAACATTTTCGAAAATTTTTCCATGCAAAGGGTAGTTTACAATCAGGGCATTTTCTTCATGTCGTATGCTGGAAGATGCTGAACTAAATAACTAAGTTTGCATTTAAACGACTTTTTGTTTTCGAGCTATGCCGTTACACGCACGCACACACACATACATACACATTCACACCCACATACGAACTCGTGCGCACGAGCCTTTTTTTTTCTAAAACTGCCTCTTTTGGGTGCAGGGGACTCTAAAGTGTATATTTACAGTGAAACCATATTATCGAATTTTTGGATGAATACAATACCTTCTCTGCCTATGTACTAAGAAGTTTATCACAGATGCGCTAATGACATTTGCGCTGAAGTAGAATTTAGTGGCATTTACGCAAACGTGAATTCAGAGTAATGTTTACAGGAAACTTGTCGCGATATATTGCGTGGTCATTTATCCCTCAAAATCCCCTCTCCAAGTTACTGGCAGTGAGTTAATTCACTACTTGCCTAATGAGTTTATCATTCTCTTAGTATACTTGTTAGCTGAAGTTTTCCAGAAAATTATGGAGATAACAGAAACAGGATAAGTCATTATTGGTTTGCAATAGTCATAGATATCCAAAGAAATACATAAATAAGGAAAACGCAATCCACTGGCGATGTATAAATGGGAAGACCAATACTACAAGGAACGAATTTAAACAAAACACAACACTGTTTTTGGAGAACTGCCTCATAGTTGCTTACCAGATGTAGCATCATGTGAAGTTGCCGAAATGAGTAAAGCAAGGAAACAAGCCAGGAAAAGCGGCGATTCTATTTCAAAAATCTACTCAAAAGATAATATTGACAAAGACGTGCAAAATATCAAGCTTATAATGCGAGTAAAGCTGTAACATTTTACAACTGTGAACAACAAATGCTTTATATTACTGAACTATATCATCATCATTTCTATTGCCATAAAGAATGCTTGACTTTATAAGTAAGCTGATTATTACGTTCTAATGTATGCCATATTATTTGTAATGCCTATCACAAATATGGTTGGTATGCAATGGTATTGAAATTTGGTTCTCTTTGCATTACCAGGAATAAAAGTCAAAAGAAACTGGAATGATGTCCTCCAAATTTGAGAAAAGCATAAGTATTGGAACATTTAAACCCATAATAAGGAAAAACTCAGAGATGATTAATTGCACAAAAATGGATCTGATATAAATTGTGTGCTTTAATTCTTACGGTTTACCAGTTATACAAAGGTCATTCAGAATCAAGAGAACTTGAAGGACTAATCCCCTCCCCTCCAAAAATCAAGATATAGATTGGTTTCTCATGTAAATACCCTTAATATGTGTCTTTTAATAAAAATTGTTGAGACATTTTTGGGAAATCCGAATTTTCCAAAAAATTCTCCATGATAAGGGTAGTTTGGTTTGGTATGATTTTCCTGGAAATCTTTGTATCTGTATAAAATACTGAACTTAATAGCCGCGCTTGATCCTTAACCGACACCCATCATACCTCTTTCTAAAACATTTTTTTTTAATCCAGGTTTCCTCAAAAAATGTATTTACGATGAACGGTTGAATTGAGTTTAAAGGCACTCACTAGCACCCGTTTCCAGTAAAATCTTGATAAACATTAGCAGAAATGACCTTACTACTCTCTTCCTTCTAAGTAAAAGATAAATAAGGGAATAGACTAGGCTAAACCGACAGTCAAATGTTTTATAATGCAGTTAGCTATGGAATTGAAATCCATTTCTTTGCGCGGCCAGGAGTTGACAAGTTCCGTGTGAGATTTATCTTTAACTGTAACAAATAACGGGGAATATCTCGAAAACGGTCAACTCTAGGAAAAAAAAAGTATGACATAAATTGCCTTATTAAGGAGATCTACGTTTTATGCATTAAGTTTTTGTATATCTCTTACGATTTATCACTTATGCAAAATTCAGAAAAATCCTTCCAGAATAAAGAGGTCTTCAAAGGCTATTCCTAGGAAATTTGAGATATACATTTTATTTGTCCTGTAAATATCTTAAAACTAAGAGATTTTAATGAAAACCTATAGAGCCATTTTTGAGAAAATAAAATTTCGAACTTTTTTCCATTTAAAGGGTAGTTGGGAGTGGGGTAGATTTTCTTGGAAATCTTCGTGTCACATCCTTGGAAGATATTGAACTTATACATCAAGTTTGGTATTTAACGGTCTTTTCGTTTTTGAGCTATGCTGTCCACAGACACATACATACACACACAGACACACTCAGACACACGGACATTTTTCTAAAAATTCTTTTTTGGATTCAGAGGGTCCCAAAACATGTATTTCGAATGAAATCTCGGTATCAAAATTTTGGGTGCAATACAATACCTTCTCTATATACTATGTACATAGTACGTGTAGAGAAAGTAAAACTACAACTGAAATATGAAAGAGAAATTAAATGAGAGGGAATGAGGGAAAGTAGATTTGTGGTAGAATACACCATTCTGGTATTATCCTTGATGACCAGGAGAAAACCACGAAAACTCCGTATTCATCAGAATGGAGGTCGCCGGAAATCGAGTCCGAGATCTGGTGAGCGTGGATCATACGTTACCGCGGTTTGATCAATTTTGGTTTGTAGACTTGAAACTAATTAATACGAGATGACGCTTAATTAGATTACATTATTATCGAAAGAGCATATACTTCTAATCCACGATATATGGTTAGTGTGTATATAAATCACAAAGCAAAAACTAAGGCAAAAACAGCGGAAAAAAAGGATTTCCAGTAGTGCCAGAGGTGATACTCCATTGCTCATTGTACTGTGAGGGTCTGAAACATAACCCTTCAAATTACTCAAGTTGACATGTAACTACGTTCTGATTGATAAAAGTAATTAATGTGCACACATTACAAGTGTTAAAAAGAGGAAAATAGCCCTGATTTTAGCACTGTTTCTCCGAAATGTATTATAATTAATTACATGAAACAAAATGTCCACCAAAATAGGTTAACTATTGTAAGCTAAAAGTAAACACGGGTAGTTACTCCCTGGGGAAATCAGGAATATTGCTAAAAATTATGACGTCGCTTTAATGTTACATTTATATGATGATTTTAGTAGAAGAGAGAGCGGAGTAAAGTAAGAAAGGATACATACGTGCGTTAAAATTTATGCATGAATGGAAACTTGACGTACAGGGAGCATAAAAATACACAGAGTGATAAACGTGATTAAATTGTTGTGATGAAATAACAAATCTGAATTAAATCCTGTTTTCTGATTTTACTGTTATAAAAGCTCATTTCTAATCGATATATAAAACAAAACTGAATAGACAGAATTTTTCCAACCATTACTATTTTCGTTTGTGACACATGAAATATTTATATGGTAGCTTATTGATAGAGTCAGAATTTTAAGGTAAATGCATATTTCTTCATTGTTAGCAGAAGGTAATACTAACCTGTTATGTCATTTCATATTATTTATGAAACAAGTAGAGGAAACAACATGTTTTCGAACGTGTGAGACATTTTCAGAGGAGCCGCCCAGCGAATTTGTCGTCCATACCTAGCTTTTACCAGACAAAAAAAAAAACATGTTTAGAGAACTTCTGAATTAAAAAAAAATTGAAAAAAATCTGTGTATGCGTGCAGGGGGGAAGTGTCTGTGAACAGCATATCTCAAAAAGAAAATCTCGGTTGAATACCAAACTTGGTGTTTAAGTATATATTTTTACGATGCGACTATAGATTTTCAGGAATATTGTCTCACCTCATATTACGCTTTACATAAAATATTTTTCCAACTTTTCGATTTTTTTTTAAAATTTGCTGTAACGATTCTTATTAAAACACAGTATATTAAATATATTCACATAAGAAACACAAATTATATATATATATATATATATATATATATATATAAGATTAGTGGTGACCTTAGCGCAGCGGCACAAACACTAACAAGAAGTGCAAGAAGGGTAGTGAACTATCGAAACGCAAGACGTACCAGAGAGTAAAAACATTTTCGAAATACAAATGTTATTAACCTAAGTCCCGTCAACTACTGACCACCATAGTTCTTGTGTTCTACGTTGCCAAATTTTGCACTTCATATTAGCATCTGAGATACACTTTTCATTCTCTTTTACTGTTCAGTCCTAGTCACCTTTTCTCTTTGCTAAATTTTTAGTAATGACTTACATCCTTTTTCAACAACCGTCCTTTAGGGTTGTGAAATGAAGCTTTTTGTTTATTAAGATTGCTGGACATAAATACCCTCATTCCAGTGAGGAATAATATATGAATCAAATTTAATATTTAAAAGGCTGCATAGTTATTCCTTCAATATCACTGATGACCAAAGGTTTGAATGTTAAAATGCCTTCCCATTAATTGCCTGCATTTGCTAATGACTGCATATCTAGAAACATTTGTCTTTTAACTTTTGGTGTTTTAACATGTGCCTGTCTAACGGCTTACCTACAACAAATAGATAACATATTTTTTTCCTTGTTTATTGATTTCGATATATGAACAGTATATCACAATTATTCTTTATAAAATAAGTAGATATTTGTTTAATACGACCTTAATTTCGGTATCAATTTATTGCCTAGACTCGTAGCCATATGCTCATACTCTGCCAGTAATAATTTGTGCTGCTAAAACCAAAAATTGTGGGAGGAATTGAATTAAAACTAAATGATGGAATTTAGTTTGTTCTTGTACTCTATCCGTTTATGATTGATCTGCGTCTTATACATGTTCCCTTGTAATACCATATTTGTTGCCTTGTCAATTGCATTTTATGTTAAAATTTGCACGCAGTTATTTTCGCTAAGCTATTTGATGTCCATTGGATTCCTATTGTCCTGTTTCGATTCAGTAATAACAGTCCCATCGTCTTCAACTTTGTTTATGCATCAGCTTATAAGGATAACTATCACTTTGTTTGTAGGATGTCTTAAGGGTTGCTATTTCTACGCATCTCCGATAGCTATACGTCCTTTCACAGAATATTATAGAATTTCCGTCACAACATATTTTAATTCAATAAAAAAAAATTATTTGGCTCACAATATTCAGCAATTGCCTATGTACTCGAGTGACACGAACTGACACACCGATGAGAACCGGAGATTCTGTGCAGGTATAAAAATTCAAAATACGGCCTTATTTAAAAATATATATAACTATGCTTCCTTATGTTGGACTATTTCTGAATATTACATACAGTACCTGGTTATTCTATTCATGGGATTTTCACACACACATAAGTGAAATATTATGTCAACGTTTTTATTACCAGCCCAAATTGGAATGAAACACAAGAGCAATTTTACGCCAGAATTTTGAGTTTTTAAGGCTGGGAAAGTTAGGATGGAATAGAATACGATCGCATTTGCTTAAATAGGTCTATTTTTATAAGTAACCTTATGCTATATGTATAATAAGCGTCAATTGTTCACCATTTTAACCATGATAAAGCCTGTTTATAAGGGTGAGATTGCATGAAATTCTTTGTAATGGTAATATTGAAATGGCTCTTGAAAATTCACTTAAGTATTTCAGCTAGTAAAATGATTTCTTAAAAATACTACTCATTCACTTAATTGTTTATTCACTCCATTTATGAACAAGGCACATAAAAATTATCCAAATTAATTGTCAAATACAATCTAATTGATTAGACTCAGAAGGAACATGCAGTTTCAGCATTTATATCTTATTAATGAAATAGAGTTTTAGTTATGGATGCTCTTTAATTGCTATGGTTCTTAGCGTCCCATTCTATACTAGGCGTGAAAGACCACTTAATTTTGCAGAGCCTCTTTTATAAGTGCTTTTACGTGCCGTAAATCTACGACACGGGATCAACGGCTTCACTTCCCTTCCGAAGGAAGCCATAGTAAGGATTTTTACACCCAAAAAATATTCATCGTCTCCACCATGTTTGAATCCGCGACCTTGGATACATTGTATTTTATAACCTATATTCTAATTATAAGAATATAATCTTTTAATTTTAAGAATCTTAAATTCTTTGTTTGTGTTCTTTAATGTAGCGTAAAGCTGTAGATCATCATGGATGATGGATGAATAAATGAATAAATGAAATGTGAGAAGTGATTCTCAAACGTATCTGGGTTCCATAGAATTTATAAAGTTACCCGACAGTCGTCTTCTCAAGATATGGAAAATCTCGAAGGAAACTTATTACGGTGACTCATCTTAACCGAGATTTGAACTTGGGACCTCTTGAATGAGAGACACACACGCTACCACCGAATACAGGATATGTAACAACTGGTTTATATGTAACGAAAACTGAAAATACAAGAGTACAATCCGTTATTACTACTTTAACTATATCGCACTTACCCAAATCTCCACCATTTCCAACAATATATATATATATATGTATATATAAATAAATAAATTAACTATAATTTATATTGCCGTAAAATATAGCTTGTAAAATAACTATGTTCTGATAAGTTTCAAGTTACTGCACCAAACACTTCAAGTCTTTTGTAACTGCACTTTAAGGAAAGTAGGTGAGAAAATTCCTTCCAGATTTTCTTGAAGATACCTACATAGAAAAAGCCGCATAACGTAGTGCGAACAAAAGCTTGAAGAAAAGAAGAGCCAGCAAGAATAATAGAAGGCCTGGAAACTGTTCTCGCAAACATCCAGAAGTAAGTAATGGTTATTGCCTAGCACGCGTTTTTTCTAACAACAAAGGGAACACATTTGTCGTTATGTCTTTGGGAGGGAACCAGGGACTCATATGAAATGCTTATTACGTCATCACAATGGTATACTTGTTGCCTTATACTCATCAACATTCTGGAAATATCATAAACTTCAACCCTTTCTTCTTTCTCCTTTGCGCGTGCTGTAGGCCAATAACAACATACGACGTTTGCAAATAAATGTTCTATTTCCTGAAGACAATACGCATACGTGCAAGAAATTTTACCGATATAGTTATGCGACATTTTATAACTCTTCCTGTGCCACTATTCTGCCTACTTTCAGGATGCTGACGAAACTTTCCGCAACTTTTGTTATATAATACAAATGTAATCTCAAATACTTTATTTTGTTTTCATTAGTTTTGAAATTAAGAATTACTTATGCCATAATTCCCATTAAATCCATCACATAACATGAGTTGGCCATTAAGAGAAAGTCCTATGAATTTGTCTTTCAGATATTGGTTACGATTTTTTGCAAGGGAGAATCCAGTTACCACCAGAAAAGCGTCGCATTCGCATGGCCTTACACTCTAAAAACCCCTCCACAGAAAAAGGGAGGGCGAAGGAAAAGTAAAAACAATTAAAGTTGAAGGTAGCTGGGACTATGGTCTTGATTTGCACCGCATTAGTTGATGATACTTTAATGCTATCTAGCGGCCGATATCGGTTGAAAGATAAGGATCTAGACGTTATCAACTTGCTTGATTTTGTGTTAAGTAAGCAGACTTGCTCCGTACAATGCGATGGGTAAACATTGGTATCAGTTAGAGACGAGCCTCTGACACCAGTCATTGGTCTCTCGTTCCTTAGCAATGTATCGTCTGTCAGCTTATAATGCCAGGAACAGAAAGCAATTCAACACGCAGGCCGTCAACTCCTTAATGGCTAGGAGGAAACCTTTTTGTTTATAGAAAGTGGCGTACATTGATTGTGCTTCAGCCATTTTGTAATGCTTCAACTATTAGTACGCTGTAATTTGCTCGAATTGTGTAAGCTATAATTTACCCTCCAGATACCAGTTCATATTCACTGCTCTACATGTTTTTTCGTATTTGTTACATACCAATCAATTAACACTACTTTAGTTTAACTTTAATCCCATTAATACCCTGAAATATCGGCAACATTTTTTGCAGCCACACTACTGCGTAAATTAAATTTAGATTCAAATGAAATTCGCAGATCAGAGTAACCCGTAAAACGTCTGACTGTACAACATATCTTAATGTGTCTTGGGTTTACTGACAATATTCAGACACAATGATAATAAAAAAGTAAATTCACATCTTCGTCTGTTTAAATTAATTTCATTTTTAAGTGACTGAAACTGCTTGCATAGAGGGGCCATCACCTCAAGGTGTTTTTGGAAATAACATGGTATAGTGTACAAAACTGATGAAAAACAAATATCACTGCATACAAATGAAACGACGGGCTACAATAACAAAAATCGCATGCATAAGCAAATGAATTAATTGCTCTCCTACCATTTAGATACAGATGCATAATATAAATGCTTCAAACAAAGGAAACATTAGACAAATTAAAGCCTACTTTTGTAATTCAATTGCGTTTGTTCATGAAGTTTTCAGTACACTACTCATATATATTTGCATTGATTATAATATCTCATGTTACGTTGTTTTATTTAGAAGGATGTTACCATAATTGGCCAACACGCCCAGCTCGTTTCAAAATCCAGATATGTCCCAGAGGAACAACTCTTCAGTGTTAACATCATTTTGGCTGCATTTGGTATTTAGAGAGAGCGAATGGTGAATAGGTGATCCTGTGACATACCGCCGTTGAAAAGTGGGTTGCTCAACTGTTAAAACTATACGAGGCTCAAACTGTTTTGATAGAAAATGTAATAAGTACTGGAGCTACCTGTGTTTTGAAAATATGCCTACGTTATTTTATATTTCGATTTAACGAAAAGAGCTTAAATATAACATTACATTTTTTTCTTTTATTAAAGATTCAACAAATCTATTAAATTGTTCAATTAGAATTAATAGGCTTTGCAGATTATTTTGAAATAAAAACATAACACAAACATCGTGATATGAATACAATGAAGGAATAATATAATAGGGTATTATTCCTCCATGTGATATTTAACACTACACAAGTAAAACACTTGTTTTACATGTTTATATTTTGAAAAATCATTACTTTTTATTCATCGAGGAAAAATTAAATACTATGTTAAACAATATATGCAACTAAAACTATTATCAGTTCACATTTGATATAAATATTTCAGGTCGTGTAAGACTATGAATTAAATACCTCTGTCCCGTAATGTTGAAATTTATAGTTTAACCTCAAAATTAGAATATTAAAACCACATTCCATTCATAAAACTCCGAATCCATAGCTTATGTAAAGCATTTTATTTTTTTAAAACTTTCTTTTTGAAAATAGAATAGACTAGAAGCATTTGGAGTCAACTCTATTTATTTCCACCTGCTCCACTGATTAAAATGCAATTATTGGGCACCAACTGACATTGCCCTGTTAGCTACATCTGCAATTTCTGTTGAAATTTCAAATTTCAAGTTTTAATTTTGTGAGTTACCACTAAAAATTGGATTCTTCAATATTTCCACGAGATAACGTAGCGACATAAGAAGAAAGTAGTGCGTTAAAAGCTTGAGATTATTAATAATATAAGCTAGAAAACACTATGTGTATATTAAAATGTGAAACAATTTTGATAAATACAATTTAGCACCTCACTCATGGGATAACTTATATCTTATTATCTGTCGGTGGTCCAAATTTCTAATAAAAATAATGCCCAGTTTAAAACCACTTATATTACAAATAACTATTTGTGATAATACATTATTTATTATTTAGAAACTTAATTTGTTAAAGCGAATATTATAAAGATAGAGGCGGAGAAAATACGACACGTTGTTTCAGCAACAATTGCGATCATTATAGTTCGAAATAACTATCCAAAATATGTTCAAGTTAAGTTATTATTTACGCATAGCCATAATAGAAAATTAAATCCGGTTCATTTGCACCAAATCGTGATTCCTCTTTCTTTTATGAATATTGTCACGGGATATGATTATGCTCCTGTTCTTTCCTTTCTGTCTCCCATCCAAACATGCAATTCAAATTATTTATTGCCCTTAACATATGCGTATTAAATCTGGTTGGCCGGTATTGCACACACTGAGACTTGGAAACAGAGACGATACCAGAGACTCGGATATGTGCATACTTGTACTGTAACCTGTAACGCAAAAAAATGTTTGTTACATCAACGATCACAGCGTTACTTTTGAAGCTGATTATAAAATTACACGAATGATTGCGTAGTTAAGCGGTTGTAATTTTAGAAATTTATAATACGATCCAACGGTCAAGAAAGCCAACTTTCTGAATAAATATATCAGTTGGATAATCACCCATCTCTGCCATGTTTACGTGGGCGTGAAGCTGACAGTCGGGTTGGCCTCATGCGATATAGCGCCATGGAGTTTATTGGTTCCTCTACTATGTACGTAACATTCCACCCAAATATATGATGTCGAGATTTCACCGAAAATATATATTTAACGTCCAAGAAGAAGAACAGAATTTTTAGAATCAGTTCTGCGCGCGCGTGCGTGTGAGTGGCGAGTTTCTGCAAACTGCATAAGCCAAAAACATAACGTTTTTTAAATAGAAAAATTGGTAGATATTTAAATTCAGGCAACTCCAAGGATGTCTCACGAAGATTTTCAGGAAAATTTCCCACCTTCAACTATTCTTTACATGTATCATTTATTTAAAAAGCTTTGAATTTCTCAAAAATGCCTCTAATTATTTTCATGAAAATGTATTTAAAACATTTTCATGTTAAATGAAATGGGAATAGTCTCTAGAGCCTCGTCATTATGGATGAATTTTGTATAGATGGCCATATATATATATATATATATATATATATATGTATATGTGTGTGTGTGTGTGTGTGTGTGTATTTCTGACATTTTTTGTTACTGGTTTCAATTTTAGAATACTTAAAAACTTTCTCAAAGTTCTCGCAGAGTCGTTTAATTTCTCTTATGTGGCCATCATAGAGGACCGAATTTTAATTTTACCATTTTACCATATAGCAACCAGCTTTTAAAACATTTGACTATCGTTTTGATCTAGTGTGTTTCCTTAGTTTCCTTCTACTTGCAAGAAGGGAAGTAATAAGACTAATATTTATCTGGATTAGCATGATAAAAGAGTAATCCTTTGTAAGAATAGGGCTTCTCTTATGTTGGTTGGCTTCCGACTGCGGAAGAAGACGGTCATGTTTTGGTACTTGCTCGTAGCTATCTGGGAGAGGTTCAAGAATGGAGAGCTTGCGGAAACACATTGAACAGTTGCGGCTAAAATGCGACTAGGATTTGAAAAGTGCAACCTAAAACAGCTGGAGAGTGCGTTTGAGAATATACAGTTCGCTTACGTGTTCTTGAAGAGAAAGTGGATTATTTAGAGAACAAATCTCGAAGGAATAATATTGTAATATGTTGTGTGGCTGAACAAATGGGAAAGAGTTGGGAGATGACGGACGAAGTAGTGAAGAGCGCAATAGCACAAATAGCACTTGAACTTCACGAGTTAAATGTGGAGAGGGATCATCGTGTAGGTCGACACTTCACCGGAAGGGACAGCAGCAGCCCGCTTTCGTACATTCACGAAGTTTCAGCAGAAGGAAGGACAAAAAGTCAATAGGACCAAACTTACTCTCTAAGGATTGTCACGTGGAACATTGAAGCCTTCAGAAAAAAAAATGGTAAATGGGAATTTCTTTTCTTTCTTTAATGACCATAAGTTTACATGTTTGACAGAAACTTGGCAGAGAAATCGTGAAAATGATACACTTTCTTACTTCCATAGTTTTAGAAGGGGAAGTGAGACAAGGGGAAGGAGGGGAAGGTGGCCAGGAGGAGTATCAGTTTCTTTCAGATCTGAGTTGAAAGCCGAGATACCTAAATTGGAAATTAGTTTGGAAAGGGTGATTGGTGTATGTTTGGCATGGCGAGGAGTAAATATAATAGATATAGGATTATGTAACCCACCAGCAACGTCCAAGGATGCAGATAGAAATTTATTCAGCGTCTTAACCGAAACGTTAATGCAGCTACAAGAACATTTACCGAGTACTAAATTTAGTCTCGGAGATTTTAATGCGAGTTTAGAAGGGGATAATATTCTCAAAACGGAGGCCGTGACGTGGAGAGCAACTACGTGGTGGTCAGGGAAAGAGTAAGGATCGCTTTATTAATGGGAAGGGAAGACAGTTACTTGCTTTCTATGATCCTTCTCTCTTGAATGGCAAATAAGGTAGGGATTGAGAGGAGGGAAACCCACTTTCATAAATGAAAATGGTGGTAGTGTAATACATTTTATTTTGATAACTCAGGGTTTAATAATCAGAACTAGTTATTTTTAGGTGAGAAATCGTATCGCACCATTGTCCAGTTACCCTGTAACTGAATATACAGACGAACTTTAAGGTGCGTGAACACAAAGGAGGGGGGAGGAGGTCGAAGGTAGATTGATAAGTAGATTTGTGTGGAAACTGCAGAAACGGAATTTTGTTGATAATTTAGAAAGACATTTAAGGGAAAGAACTTAGAAACAGCTAAGAAACTACTAACAGACATAATAGTAAAGGCTGCGAGAACAATGGAAGTCCGAATGCATGGTAAAACAAAATAATCCAATGTTTGGTATGAACATCAATGCAGATTTGTAAAGAAAAAAAAACAAAAAAGGCTCTGACAAAATTCAGAAGGAAGAGGAGGAAAAAAACAAAAAACAAAACGAAGATAGTACAAACAGCTTATACGGGAAAAGCGAACTGCTTGGAAAGACAAAATGACTAAGAAAAGTTGTAATATTTTAACAAGGGGTAATAACAATGAGATGAGACAAGTTTTAAAAATCGACAACCAAATTTCTCCCAGAAAATGAGCAATGCATTATTAGGGAATGTTTGGGTAAAGAGGAGGGGATGAAATTACTATTACAAGAGAACTACTAGTTTTGTTAAGTCTGGGGATCCAAATACTGGACGGGTTCAGTAAGGGAAATAGCAGAGGTGCAGAAGAGCCTATTTGGATCTCCAGACTTCCCAATACTAGTACTCTCGTCCCACCTTAGGCATGGGTGTTTGAGTATATGTAAATATGTTTATGTGCGTGTGGGTGTGTGTGTATTAGACGCAAAAAGGAAAACGGTAATCAAATAGAAACACAAAGGAAATGTTGAGAAATGAAAAAGAGAAAAAGAGGAAAAAAGAAGAAAACGAGGAAAAAGAGAAAGGAATAAAGCGCCGGAGTCTCGGCAAGACTTCGGAACTGTACTTTTAAAAATAAATATATAAAAAAGAGCCTAACGGAAGGCAAAGCTGCAGGGTTGGGCCAGTTGCCGCCAAAAGTTTTTAAAGACGCAGACAATATTAATGAGTTTGGTAGAAGCATGCCCCAGATGTGCAAGAGATTGCTTCTGATAGAAAAAGGGCGTTCATTATCTATCGCATTTACAAAGGGAAGGGAGCTATTGGAAACCCGAATAATTATAAGGGGTTACTCTGTTGCCAATTATGCACAAAATATATTGAAGAGCGTTATATAACAGGACTTTTAAAATTTCAATGGATTTCAGAGAAGGAGACAGGACTATACACCTGCTTTTATTTTGGAAACTTAAAGAGCAAAATAAATGTTAATTAAGTGAGGGCGGCTTCATTATGATTTTGTAGACTTTAAGAAAGCAGTAAACTCCAACAATCGAAATGAATTAGAGCATAAACTACGCAGAAAGGGGCTATCAGATAAAATTAGAGCATTGCAAGCAATCTATCAAAATGCAGAATTCTGCGTAAAGTAGTGAAATGTAAATGGCGTGTTATTTATGGGCGCCCTTTAGCTACTGTGGTTCTCAGTGTCCTATTCTAAATTGGGCGTGAAAGACCGCTTAATTTTGTTCAGAGCCTCTCTATCAGACTTGAGGTTTTTTACGTGCCATAAATCTACGACACGGGACCAACGGCTTTACTTCCCTTCCTAAGGAACCCATGCTAAGAATTTTTACACCCGAAAAAATCCATCGTCCTCCGCCGGGTTTGAATCCGCGACTTTGGGAATATGAAGTTAGCATGGTAATCACACCACGGAGAGCGACTGTAAAATAATGTCGGAGAGCTGCGTAAGCTATAGAACCGTGAGGCGTGATTGCTGTTTAATCTCTTTGTGGATGGCACTACTGACGCAATGCTAGCAGAGAATATCGAAGCATCAGTAGTGGGAGATTTGCAGATTCTAGCACTTTTGTATGCGGACGACCTAGTGATGTGTTCCACGACAGTTCACGGACTGCAGCGAGGACTTAAGGATTATTGCGTTAAACTGCTACTTACAGTTAATGTGAATAAGACTACGGCAATGACTTTAAAAATGTTTCCGTTTATAGCAGGAAGGAAGCCTGCAGGAAAGACAATAGACAGTGTTAATTCTTCTGTGTACTTGGGACTCACATTTACGATGAACAGAAAATGGACAAAACATATTGACATCACGGCACACAAGGCAAGGATGAAAGTAACGTAAGCTCTCCACATACGTAGCACAACTCCAAACATATCCGCAACCCTATTGGAAACTGTATACGGAGCGTCACGATGACATGTGGAGGTGGGAACAAATAGGGAATCTGGGCCAAGTGAGGACCCAATTTTCCAAAGGATTTCTAAGAGTAGGGAAAACAACTTTGGGATAATCAGGGAATTCAGGGCGTATAGTGAAACGATGGAGTGCAAAATCAGAGCAGTTAAATATTGAATGAGAATTGTACACGGAGACTAATTTATAATTAGCGCAGTCTACTACCGTGAACAGCTGAGAACGGAAGGTAATTTGACGTGGACATAAAAGTAAATTTAGATGGAATAGAGTTGGATAGCTGACCAGAGAAATAGACGCAATGTTAGGTGAAAGATTCAGAGCCTGTAATATTGTCACACAAAATAGTTGCGCAATGCACGGAGAAGGCGTCACAAAGTTGATTAAATCAGAAGGTGGAATGGAGCAATACCTCTAAACAGGTACCAAACTCATTAGACCGGGGTTTGCGCGGATCAGATTAGGAGCATGGCGGATAATAAAAGTTGCTGGCGAGAATGGTACGACAATGTGCCTCATTTGCGAGGAGGAAGAGTCGTGTGCGCATATCTTGGCAAAAGGTAGGTTTATTGGAGGTTGATGTTATGTGTTGTGTATATATACACATACTGTATACAGTGCATTTATTTTACTATAATAGGATATATTAATGCTTCGGAATACGCTTTATTCTTTATTGTGTGTCGTAAATTCTAGATGTTATGTTTGATAATGTTTGTCTTTTAGTTTTCTTGTTGACTCTTTTATTTTGTTTTTAATATTGCCTATTCTGTTGACTCTGCGATTGATGAAGATCAGTGTATGTATACTTGTATATAAATAAATAGTTATTCATTCATTCAAAACTATTTTTTTTTTTTTTTTTTTTTTTTTTTTTTGCAGAATATGAGAAAGCCATTTGAACGAAACATATAAGATTTATTTTATTTTATAACTTGACTTATAGTCATCTCCCGGAAGTTACATACCTTCCAAAATAACGATTTTGTTATTTTTGCTTTACTTGCTACCTTAGCATAACTGTCTTCATTAACATTAGCTTGCTCTGTCACAACTTTGTGAAATGAGATTAGGTTTACTATTGCGGAAATTATAACGTTTGACACCTCTGTTGCAGCCATTAAGCAACTCATTAGTTATTCTGCAAAAAAGTATCCAATTAGCGCCTTGCTGACAAGCTCCACACATTTATGCCGTGTTTCAACCATTAGAGAATCTTCGATTCATTGTAAAATAAACCACTAGTTTAACTAAAACTGGCGTTTGAAATTTTGGGCATGAGTGTATACGTAGGTTAATGAGTATGTGGGTATTTGTGTATGTGTCGCTGGTTGGCTGGGTCCGTGTGAAAATCAAATGAGTTTCTCTAATCAGCGTCAATATTGTTATGCCACCCTCATCAATAGACCTCCAACCTACGATACCACGACAATATATTGTTTTCCAAAGGTTTCATGCGCTTTGCAATCACATTACGGCTCCATAGTTGATGCAAATTCAGCTTCACAATTCACTGTGTTCACTGATCGCGAACTTTCACGTCGTTTGATGGGCGGAATCACAGCGAATAGTTAAGCTGCAGTCCACGTAATGCGGTAGCGTTTGTTGTAGGCATAGTGATTTTCTTTCGGTTATCCCTCTGTGCTGGTCGCTTTTCTCCATACAGCTACTGCTCTGTGCATTTTTAACATTTCCAATATTCGTTCTGGATTCACAAACTCTCTCTTCTCTC
Source organism: Hymenopus coronatus (assembly GCA_030762935.1). Classification (NCBI taxonomy): domain Eukaryota; kingdom Metazoa; phylum Arthropoda; class Insecta; order Mantodea; family Hymenopodidae; genus Hymenopus; species Hymenopus coronatus. Next base: position 60,771,135 of record CM060881.1, read on the forward strand.
TCTCTCCCTCTCTCTCTCTCTCTCTCTCCCTCTCTCTCTCTCTCTCTCTCTCCCTCTCTCTCTCTCTCTCTCTCTTCTCTGTTATAATTCAGGAATAAATGGGGTATGTAAAACCTGACTTGTAAACAGGACGTGTGTTGAAGTCCTCGAAAACTCTCGTGTAAAACGAACTATGATAAAAGGCCATCTTTATATAAATTTATGTATACAATTTTAGAATTCGAAACATATTTTTACTACATTTAATATCCTACAAAATATGCCTCATTGTGGTACCCGTATCACTAATAATTGTAACATATTTCCTATAGAAATGTCGTAACACCCCTGATCCAAGTCTCCATGGCTTATAGAAAGAAGATAATACCATTATGTTATTCTTTTCTCTAAGCAACTAAAATGCAAAAGCCACTGTGTAGTATAAAATAATTAAAATAGTAATTCATAGTTACTTACAATGATTGCAACAATCGAGCCTTTTGGAAAGTAGTAAGATCAACGTTAGGCGATATTGGTGGATATTTTTAGCAGTATAACAGAGAAAATATCCTTTAGGATACATAGAGAAGTAAAAACAATCTGGGAGAGGGAAAAGTACATGGAGATATACAATAAACTAGAGCGAGAAGGATTTGCATTGGCGATAACAGGGGCTAAAAACTTGTTAGGCATAAGGTACGATGAAGATGTAAGAAAATGTCAAATATGCGGAGAAATTAAGACAAATTTCCACTGTACATATATTGTACTGTAACCAAACAAAGATGTGGCGAGAGATCAAATTTGATAATGAAAATGGAAAATTTGGATGGAGATATAGTAATCAGTAGGATTCTGTCCGCAAAAGGAGAGACAAATATAACAGTTGTAGGCAACTTCTTCGACAAGTTCAGGGAGAACTGGATAATAATGAACAAGAAGATGGAGAGGGAAAGAGATTAAAAATTGGAAAAAAAGATAAAATAGAAGAATGATGCATGCAAGCATTACTATACATGTATAACCGTGGTGTTAAGGTATATAGGAACCAAGGGACATATAAAAATAGCAACTTTAGGAACATTGTAGAAATGTATGTACAGTATTATGGTTAATAAATACTTAATATTATATTCCATGATATCTTAATATCATTCAATACATGTAGGGGAAGCCGCAGCAACATGACGAATGACTTAGTTTAAGTTCATATTATTGTTATTATTATTATTGTTAGATAGCACCATATTACGGATGCTATAATAGCTCTCGGAAATAAAACTCGTGCAGTAAAGCCGCTGCCGCCGTTTCGTTATGTGTTAAATATCGTTCATGTATTTTGTCTGAAGTTTTGTTATGTTCAAGACGTTCGTGGACTATAAGGCAAGATATCTGTTTATCCGTAGCTATATATGATTACCTTAAACTATATCTTTTCACTATCACTATTTATTTATATCTTATTGTTGTTATGCCTACCTTAAATGACTTGTCAGTTTGTCCCAAGTGTTTTTTACCGTTTTACTTTTGCAGGCATTGTTAATTTTGTGTTCATTTTCCTGAGTCATATGATCTTCAAACTGTTCCATAACGTGCTGTAAGATATAAAGAGATAATATAATTTGTTGACTCTCCCTTTGGGGTCATTCCCTTAATTTCTGACATATTAAATGACACATATGGTGATGCATTATGAGAAAGGAAAAAAAAGTCTTCCAGAACTGGAACAGGCAGAACAAGGTAAAGAACCAGACATATTGCTCTCGTTAAGCCAAAACCGTGCCTAAATAATTTGGGTTTTAAACCATTGCCTATCACATATGAAAACGGAAGTGATACACAAAGTGTAAACCATCCCCGTCCAACTCCATTGACCGAATTGGACTCGAATACGTTTCCGTTGATTGCCGTATGAAAACACTTGGAGGCGCATCGATCGCCGAAAGTGGAATGCGAGACCAAGTTTTTAACATCTATTCGTTATTAATTATCTATGGTGTAAACGTTTAACGAGCTCACCCATGAAACAGGTGTTGAATCAGAAAGAATCACAGAACCTTAAACTAAAGCAACAAAATCATGAAGCTTGGGATGCAAATAATTGTTACTAATTGTAAGAAATAGAAGTTTGATTCCTGTAAAAGAGCTAAGAGTCTTGCACAGCAAGCTTCCAAAGAAAGCATACTGCAGTGTTGTGATTACAGGATAGAGTACTATAAATACTACACATGCCACGAAAACTATTCCAAATTTGAAGGAGGGCATTTTTATGTGTCTTTGATAATAAAAGAACACTGATTCTAAATTATACTACTTTATTAGGAACTAGAATATTCAACACAAAAACTATTTCATAACCTATTATTCAATATTAATGCGTAACAACGTAGAAAATAATTATTGTACTTTGTTACACTACATAAGAATAAAAGTATATTCAACTTTTATCAGAAATATCATCTTGCCCCAAGGTCAAAGTAATTTTACCCCAGTACGGAGACAAGATAACGTTTTACATTTATTTTTAAGTGGCAAATAATTATGATTATATTCAAATAAAAAATTATCCGACTAGGCACAGTACAATAAAAGGCAATTCTAATAATATGAAGGAAATAAAATTACTCAAAAATGAACTTATTAACAATGGCAACTGTTAATTTCGTCAACTTGCCCGGTCTCCTATAAATGGTCGTGTTGCTAATTGGTTCAATACACTAGATAATAACAATTGAGATACATGGATAAAAGCTAACGGCTCACGACCCATGAAGACGCTCTCCTTATGTCAGGTATGGATGCCGAATTATTTCATGATGTATTTCCTGTTATTTACACGTAACATTGCGATTGAATAAACTTTATTGTGGATAATCTTAATATGATACTCGTGAAATTTCGCTCAGGCAGCAAACACTAAGATTATCCACTTATTGCATAAATTAACATTATGAGCACAAACTAAAACGGTAAGTTAATGTGAAACAGTTTCAATATCGAACACACACACACACACACACACACACAATCAGACAATAAGTTCGTAGCTGACACAACATTTTGAGAAAACTACAGCACCCACGATCATTCCAAATGCCTCATTTGATAATTATCAACTCAAATGTACAAAATTCTTACTTTTATAGGTTAAAATGCAAATAAATACAAAATGAAATCACTTAATCAGGATACATTGAGGAATATGTTATAGAAGTTTTCCGAGGCGGTTTTTGAATACAGTTTCTATAAACTTTAGATATTCAGCTTCGACTATTACGAAAGATTTCAGGAGGTATTATTTGAATATAGTTAGCCATATTGTTTTCATATCAGATTCTACCATCCGATGGTTACCGAATAACTTTTGCATTTGAAAATGTTTGATTTATGAGTGTTAAGTGTAAGTGTAAAACCAGTGACATACAGAATGAGTAGCAGAGCTGATAGACCAGCAAAGCTTATTTGAAAATCAATTGGATCAGCAGCTACTTCACGGCACGCATGTTCATAATGTTCAAAATCAACACAGACAAGCTTCATGGAGAAACTGCAATATTTGAACTTATAAAGAATTAAGTGTGTTCGCTGCTATGCTCTATATTTTGATGAGGAGGAAACAAATGGGCCTTTCAGTTTTTGCTGTCATAACTTAAACTACTGCCAGATCTACCTGTAAACATTGAATTGAAAGAGTTGCAAAATATACACAAAAAATCTGATGTGTTACACTCACATGACTTCCTCTATATCTCTGCAACAAATTATTGCTAAAAAGCTTATGCTTCTATTTACTTCATGCTAATTGAGGAAAAAAGGCAGAAATAGTCGTATTACTTGCTTCCTTTTAAATAGAAGCGTAATAAGGGAGTACTATAGGTTAAAGTGATAGTCAAAGGCTGGTTTCTATGTGACTGAAGTTCCTCTGTTTGTATGGACAGGAGTTGACAAACTCCTGTATAAGAAAATATAAGTTTTTGAAAGGTTAAATCAAAAATAATGAATAACTCAAAACGATCAACTCCACGAAAAAAAATTATATAACATAAATTGTGCGTTTTAACGTGCTCTACATTTTCTGTGCAGCAAGCTCTCTTACCGTTTAGCAGTTATTAAACATTCCTCAAAATTCATCCGGAATAAAGAGGTCTTCAGAGGCTGTTCCCAGGAAATTCAAGACATACATTTTATTTGGTATGTAAATATTTGTAATATACGGGATTTTAATCAAAATCGTTAGAGCCATTTTTTAGAAAATCAAAATTTTCGAAAAAGTTCCATGTAAAGGGTAGTTTGGGGTGGGGGATTTTCTTGAAAATCTTCGTGTGGCATCCTTGGAAGATACCAAACTTAAATACCTAGTTTGGTTTTTAACGGTCTTTTCGTTTTTGAGCTATGCTGCCCACAGACACACACATACACACAGACAGACAGACAGACGGACATATTTCTAAAAATTCTTTTTTTGGATTCAGGGGGCCTCAAAACATATGTATATTTCCGGTGAAATCTCGGTATCGAATTTTTGGGTGCAATACAATACCTTCTCTATACACTATGTACATAGTACGTATAGAGAAAGTAACAACCACACATTCAATGGCATTCACTTCGCTCTCGCCAAAAAAAAAAAAAAATATCCCAGCAAATGGTCAGCACAGGTACAGGCACAAATTGTAGATTTCAGATTTAACACCATTTTCTGATGTAATCGCTTTACACGGTCACTTATACTATATATATTTAACTAATGTCCGTTAGATTGTGTTGTGACTAAATCACAGGTAATTATTAATTTGCTTACTGAAAACCATCAACTTATTCAATAGTGTGTCGAGGTGTATCTGCTATTGTCACTATAAGGTTGTATTGTATAATTAATTTGTCAAGTTGTAGGTGTGTTTGGATTGGCGGGTGATGAAGTTCCACGTTGGAGTTGTGTTTTCGGTTGACAGCACCCTGCTCGATTTTGCAGCCAGATTTCCCCTGTTGATCTTACGGATGCTGTGCCAGTACTGTTAATGTGCCGTTCACCCTGGCCGCGCTCTGTAAAGTGCCTAAACTTTGGTACTTTGAGGCGCAAGGGATCACGGGTTCGAGTGCCGCCTTGAGCATAGGTGTTTGTGTTCTTGTCTATGTGTATTTGTAAAACGGAAAACCAATAGGAAAACTATTAGAAATACGTGGGAAAAACACAAAAAGTGACAGAAAAAGAGTAGTTATTGCTGTGATTCACGCAAAGTAAAACTTTTAATTACGTAATTAATTCATCAATCAATTAATTGAAAGAGCTCTTAGCTAAAACTGGGCTGGTAGTTTACTTTATTTGTGGATTTTATGGCATCGAATAATATTGTTGGTACAACTGCTCAGCCAGCCAGCTCGCTCATTGGCCTTGTTGAGGCTAGCAGACGTTAATATTTTTCGTAGTAAATAGGAGTAAGAACGTGTTTAATAAGTTTGTTTGCCCTAAATGATTTGATGGATACCATAATCTAATGAATTCCAGTTCGCTGAGTATACGTTGCCTCACTGCTTGGTTTATAGGACGGAGGTTTAAGAGATTAGAGGTAGTAAGTATTGAAATTAAATCAATTTTATTTGAATAATTTCGTAGTAGCGTCTCTCTGAATGACGCAAAAATTTTCTAACAAATTCAACTACTATATTGATATATAAGTGTTATATATACCTATTTGATTGTACTTCTTCAATGTATGAGATATTACTCTAGGCGTCTCTTTTCAAGCTTTCTTCTGATGCTATTTTCCGGAAAGATTAGACAGATTATATTACTTTCTATTTTTTTAATTATTTATTTTGACCGACCAGCTAAAAGTTATATAGCCCATTTATAATAATTTAACATAAAATAACAAATAAATAACATTGTTATGGGTCAAATTACATCACTAACATATACACATTGTCTGAAAAGTATAGAGGTTAAAAGAAATTACTGACTACGATGAAGTTTATAATAAGCTTAGAAATACAAATTTCAGGCAACCTAAAAAATTAAAATAAAAATAACATTAGCAAGTTAGTAAAATAGGAGTTGAAAAATGAATCTGTATTATTAACAATGTTAACATGAAGAAAGAAGGTATCATTATTCCAAATTAGGTTGAATCAGTCTTGTACAATTTCGGTATTCGATAATAAGATGTCTTGAGGTAACTTTCTCTTCAGTCTTGGTTGTTGACGGCTTTTTTATCTCAATTTGTACACCAGAGCTTCTGAAACGCTAGGTAACTTAAAGTAGAAGATCTTTGAGAGAGATCTGATGTCTTGTTTGATGGACAGGATACCAAACTCTTGATGCAGTTTAATGTTTCTGATGAACCAAGGAGAATTAGTTATAACTCGAAGAAATTTATTTTGAATAACCTGAAGTTTATGAATATGTGTTTTGCTAGCTGAACCCCATTCGGGAGAAGCATACGTGAGGAGAGGTCGAACCAGAGATTTGTACAGAAGAATGGAGGAATCAAGTCCAATTCTGGAGCGTCTATTTATCAAAGGATATAAACCTTGTAGTTCTAGAGGTAGCAAGTGTCACTATACGTTCTAGATGGGCGTTCCACGTTAATCTGGTGTCTAAATAATACGCCAAGATATTTAACAGGCACTTACTACTATGAACATGAATGTTTATTCTATTGTCATCGCCCATAAGTAAATTTTATATAAGTCTTAAGCTGAAAATAACATACAATGCTTTTAAATGCAATTTAAGATAGTTAAATTAGTTATTTTGCGATTACCTACATATCCATTATGTTTGTTTCAAAGTTAAATCCCTAAAAAGGAATTTATTTACAATTTTTTACACTTCCGATATTGCAGAACAAAGTCTAGCTAACCTTCGGTATTGAACGTTATCCTTGCAATTGTTTCTTTTACACTTTCTTAGGGATATGCATTGTAGCAATTCTTAACATCTATTTATGCCTTTATTATTATTATTATTATTATTATTATTATTATTATTATTATTATACCTACCTTTCGTTTTTGAGTTATCGTGTTCACAGACACACGGACACACGGACCTTTTTCCGAAAATGCTTTTTTTAGACAAAGGGTAACCTAAAACATATATTTCCAGTGAAATCTCGGTATCGAATTTTTTGGTGGAGTGCAATACATTCTCTATACACTATGTACATAGTGAGTATAGAGAAAGTAAAAATACTATATATTAAATACACTATAAAATATCAAATAAAAGACAAAAATAAATACATTAAACTGCATTGCTTTCAAGTATAAAACTATCTTCCTTACACCTTTTAAAATTAATGCATTATAAAACGCATTATAACTTCATAGCTTCTAGACGCTCTGGACTGGAAAATGAAGTCAATTTCACCCTTTAAATACGTTATGTTGGTGCTGTAGCCAAGTTGAAGTGTTATCAGACATCCTACAGCGTGTGGAGCTCTAACTGGTGCACAATGTCTTGTGATTAAATCTACCAGCACAAATCATGTCCTTCAATAGAAAGCATTTAACACGATTTGACCGCTGCCTATCGTGACGTTCAGAGAGAGGTTGGACTTAAGTATAATTCTCCAATCTCAATACTATTTGCTTTGTTTTGTGCTTTTCTTTTTTACACGTTTGTATACTTCCACCAACTAAAAAATCAGCGTCTGCTGCTACAGACCCGTGGTTAAATATAGTTTTTATTAGATTGCTTGGTCGTCTCCTTAGCGCGGTGGTAGCGCAGCTGCTTACCAAGCGGGAGACCTGGGTTCGATCCCCAGTACCGGCGTGGGGATTTTCCCCCCGCTGGGAGACCTGGCCCGGGGTGCATTCAGCCTCATAAGGTCCCTGGGGGGGAGCAATTGAGGAGCTACTTGACGGAGAAGTAGCGGCTCCAGGTCATGAGGACCGCATTAACCGGCCGGGAGGGACTCGAGGCGCTGACCACGTCTCACCCTCCAATACTGCACCCCATCCATGACGTCTGTAGTGGACCGAGATGGGGGACGCAGCGGCCGGGCGGTAGGCCAAGGTTACCCGTGAGCTGTCGTGCCATGAAGTTATTAGATTGCTTAGCTTTTTCTCATCATTCTAATTTCTTGTACAGAAAATTCCTAGTGTGCTCAGCTCTTTACAACATAATGCCTCATTTAGCTAACCATGGGTTGAAAGTTTAATAATAATAATGGTGGTGGTGATGATAATAGTAATAATAATGCTAGTAGTAATAATGTGTATAAACCAGCATGTAAGCTGTTTTGAGTCACCTCGTTTTAATTGCTTAACGTGCGAAACAAAAAGGTTTATTAAAGCCTGTCGCTGCGGCGAACAGTTTCGGAGATTAAATAATCGGTGTATAACCTAAGTGCTGAACAGCCATTGAAAGAAGTCTAGAGCTAAAAGCCAGAACACGACGTGTAAATAAAGTGCTTGAGAACAATGCATCAAGGTAAGTACATAAAGTGAGTAGTACCACTAACAAAGCATGGAGACTTAATCACACGAAATGACACTAAGCATCAGAATGATACTATAACAATGCAAAGCTAAAATTATTATGATAATAAGGTTTCATGGCTGTGCCGTTCCTCATTTGAAGGATGTAACCCTACATTAAAAAATCTGATGTGTTCCATTCACATGATTTTCTCTATATCTCTATAAATTATTATTGTTAATAAGCTTATCTTTTATTTATTTCATGCTAATCGAGAAAAATTAGCAGAAATAGTCTTATTTCTTGCTTTATTATAAGTAGAAGCGAAATAAGGGAGTACCATAGGTTAAAGTGAAAGCCAAAAGCTGGTTGTTATGTGACTGATGTTCCTTTGTTTGTATTAACAGGAGTTGATAAATTCCTGTATGAGAAAAGTAAGTTTTTCAAATATGAAACCAAGAAAAAAGGAATATCTCAAAAACGATCAACTCCACGAAAAAAATACATGTAACGTAAATTGTGTGTTTTAACGTGCTCTACATTTTTTGTTGGTTAAGTTTTTGTCCATCTCTTTCGGTTTAGTAGTTATGAAAAATTCATCCAGAATAAAGTAGTCTTCAGAGGCTATTCCCAGAAAATTCAAAATATACATTTTATTTGTCAGGTAAATAACTTTAATATACAATATTTTAATCAAAATCGTTAGAGCCAATTTTTAGAAAATCAAGATTTTCGAAAAAAGTTCCATGTAAAGGGGTGGGGGGATTTTTCTCAAAATCTTCGTGTCGCATCCCTGGAAGATACTAAACTTAAATACCAAGTTTGGTATTTTACCGACTTTTCGTTTTTGGGTTATCGTGTTCACAGACACACGGACACACTGATACACGGACACACGACACACACACACACGGACCTTTTTCTGAAAATACTTTTTTTAGATACAGGGGACCCTAAAACATATATTTCCGTGAAATTTCGGTATCGAATTTTTTGGTGTAGTGCAATACATTCTCTATACTATGTACATAGTGAGTATAGAGAAAGTAAAAAGTCCTCGGAATCGTTTATTTTCACTTTAATGTTTACGAAAGTAAAGAATATTTTATTTTAAGGCATTGGTAGCGTACATAATGACACTCCAGTCAATTTTCGTGCTAATAATGATTTTTGACTTTGCTTGACAATTAGTTACTTTCTCTACAGGTACTATGTACATAGTGTATAGAGATAGTATTGCACTCCACCAAAATATTCGATACCGAGATTTCACCGGAAATATATGTTTTAGGGTCCCCTGTATCCAAAAAAAGTATTTTCAGAAAAAGGTCCGTGTGTGTCCGTGTGTTCGTGTGTTTGTGAACACGATAACTCAAAAACGAAAAGTCGGTAAAATATCAAACTTCGTATTTAAGTTTAGTATCTTCCAGGGATGCGACCTGAAGATTTTGAGAAAAATCCCCCCAACCCAAACTACAATTTACATGTAACTTTTTTCGAAAATGTTGATGTTCTAAAAATGGCTCTAACGATATTGATTAAAATATCATATATTAAAGATATTTACCTGATAAATAATGTATATTTTGAATTTTCTGGGAATAGCCTCTGAAGAGTACTTTATTCTGGATGAATTTTGCATAACTACTAAACCGTAAGGGATGGACAAAAAAAGTTAATACACAAAAACTGTAGAGCACGTTAAAACACACACTTCATGTTATATACATTTTTTTGGTGTAGTTGATCGTTTTTTAGATATTCCTTTTTCTTGGTTTCAGCTTTGAAAAACTTAACTTTTCTCATACAGGAATTTGTCAACTCCTGTCCATACAAACAAAGGAACATCAGTCACATAGCAACCAGCTTTTGGCCTTCACTTTAGCTTATGGTACTCCCTTATTTCGCTTCTACTTACAATAAAGCAAGAAATAAGACTATTTCTGCTAATTTTTCTCGATTAGCATGAAATAAATAAAAGGTAAGCTTATTAACAATAATTTGTTACAGAGATATAGAGAAAGGCATGTGAATGGAACACATCAGATTTTTTTATTGTATATGCATGTTCGAATAATGAATTTCATAATGTCGGAAACGGAGCACGTTCGAAAATAAAGTTTTGTTTTTTATTAAACAAATCTTCCTGACAATGATAGAAGAAGCTTATGGTGAAGCAGCGAAGAAGAAAACTCATGCATGAATGACAAAAACGTTTCAGTCAAGAATTCGAAATTACTGTACATGCGACAAAGTCACTACGACAGATATCAAAAAATAGCCGCCTGGAGTGCTTCCAGTGTCTTTATAAGCGGCGACAGAGAACTATTGTGTGTCACTGGAGAAGAGAAATATTTTGAAAGAAGAGTTGTTCTATTGTTGTATGGTAACTTGTTTCGGTGTCATTTACATATTCCGGGAATTTTTTGAATGTAGTATGTAGTTTTCCACTGTTTCTGTCGTGTTACTGTTCTTGAGATTTTCCTATCCGTCATCTTTAATATAAGTTCATTCCAGTTATACATATTTGAAATGATATAACTATCCGTTTATTGTTTTGTGAGATAATATAAAGCATATGCAGTAATAAGCCGAAGTAACCGTCCTCTAACTCGTGGCTACAGTGAATTTCTTCGTGCAACATCAATCAGCATACTTCGTAGCAGTGTCACATACTACATGTTCATTGTTTTAATTACAAACCTAAATATGTACTTTCAGAAAGATTACTTAAAGTTTCAATGCTAAAAACTGTCAGTCCCAACTACACATTTGAGAATTTCCAGAGGGAGGGTAAATTGTTGTACAAACAAATGTGACCAATACTGTGGTTAAATGAAGCACCAATAATACATCGTTCGCTCTCACCGAGTCGTGATGCTGTTATGGAAAAATTTTGTTAGGCTTAGAGACTGTCGTTGACGCACAACTTTAATTGCTTTTTAACTTAGCGAATGTGATACTGAAGGAAGAAATATTTTAAGTTTATAGGCTTCTATTATTGTTTTAATGTCCAAATTGCTCTATCACACTGGACTTTGTACAGAATGTCTTAAAATGTTGCATTACTTTAGCCATTTTCTGCTCAAAGTTTTCACTTGATTATGGTTTTGAACTCTTTTAATAACCGCTTCGTGTTTAATGTGCTTTGCAAACTCTTCTATAATTGAAATAGTTACATTAGGTTCTGTATCAGAGTTCTGGAGAGCTCATGTTCACTTTTCGCCTGACAGCGTGTATATTTTGCAAATATTAAATGTTGTGCCAATCGGTGTAACTACAAATATAATTCGGAACACTACAAATCGCAACCACCTGTAATTGATCTGTATACTTCATAGATTTCTTGAAAACTGGAGACTGTAGAACGTACGTTTTTCTTTTAAAATACAAAAGAGTTACGCAGGGAATATTCATTGCGAAGACAGCGTTTCCCGATTTCCATTGTTATCGACCGGGAAGACTGTATTGCACAAACAATTCAAAGCCAGGTTACATTTAATGATGATGTAGAGACATTTGTCCGGAAAGAGGAAAGGGAGTTTCCGATGTACAGACGAAGGTGGTAAGCCTTATTTTCCTTCTAATACATATTAGCTATAATAATAATATATTTTAATACGTCTTACTATTCAGATTTGTAATGTACTCGTGACAGTGATCCCCCTGCCCTAAAAAGAAAACGTCCCCGCACGTTGCCTGTGTTCTTTGGTTTGTCTTTACTGTACGTAGCTAACTCAGGATCCACCCAGTTCTATTTCCATATCAGTTTCCTTTCATTTCCATACCCACGTCACTGGTGTTATTGTACCCAAATCATCATTTCTTTGGTTTATCCTTATTGTGCGTACCTAACTCAGGATTCACCCTGTTCTATTCCATACCTGCTTTCTTCTATTTCCATGCTCACATCACTGGTGTTATTGCACCCACATCATCATTTCTTTGGTTTGTCGTTATTGTAGATACCTAACTCAAGATCTACCCAGTTCTATTTCCATGCCCACGTCCCTGGTGTTATTGCACCCACATCATCATTTCTTTGGTTTGTCCTTATTGTGCGTACCTAACTCAGGATCTACCCAGTTCTATTTCCACGCCCACGTCACTGGTGTTATTGCACCCACATCATCATTTCTATGGTTTGTCTTTATTGTAGAAACCTAACTCAGGATCTACCCAGTTCTATTTCCACGCCCACGTCACTGGTGTTATTGCACCCACATCATCATTTCTTTGGTTTGTCCTTATTGTAGAAACCTAACTCAGGATCTACCCAGTTCTATTTCCACGCCCACGTCACTGGTGTTATTGCACCCACATCATCATTTCTTTGGTTTGTCCTTATTGTAGAAACCTAACTCAGGATCTACCCAGTTCTATTTCCACGCCCACGTCCCTGGCGTTATTACACCCACATCATCATTTCTTTGGTTTGTCCTTATTGTAGAAACCTAACTCAGGATCTACCCAGTTCTATTTCCATGCCCACGTCACTGGTGTTATTACACCCACATCATCATTTCTTTGGTTTGTCCTTGTTGTGCGTACCTAACTCAGGATCTACCCAGTTGTATTTCCATACTCACGTCACTGGTGTTATTGTACCCACATCATCATTTCTTTGGTTTGCCCACGTCACTGGTGTTATTGCACCCACATCATCATTTCTTTGGTTTGTCCTTGTTGTGCGTACCTAACTCAGGATCTACCCAGTTCTATTTCCATGCCCACATCACTGGTGTTATTACACCCACATCATCATTTCTTTGGTTTGTCCTTGTTGTGCGTACCTAACTCAGGATCTACCCAGTTGTATTTCCATACTCACGTCACTGGTGTTATTGTACCCACATCATCATTTCTTTGGTTTGCCCACGTCACTGGTGTTATTGCACCCACATCATCATTTCTTTGGTTTGTCCTTGTTGTGCGTACCTAACTCAGGATCTACCCAGTTCTATTTCCATACTCACGTCACTGGTGTTATTGTACCCACATCATCATTTCTTTGGTTTGCCCACGTCACTGGTGTTATTGCACCCACATCATCCTTTCTTTGGTTTGCCCACGTCACTGGTGTTATTGCACCCACATCATCATTTTTTTGGTTTGTCCTTGTTGTGCGTACCTAACTCAGGATCTACCCAGTTCTATTTCCACGCCCACGTCCCTGGTGTTATTGCACCCACATCATCATTTCTTTGGTTTGTCCTTGTTGTGCGTACATAACTCAGGATCTACCCAGTTCTATTTCCATACTCACGTCACTGGTGTTATTGTACCCACATCATCATTTCTTTGGTTTGTCCTTATTGTACATACGTAACTCAGGATCTACCCAGTTCTATTTCCACGCCCACGTCACTGGTGTTATTGCACCCACATCATCATTTCTTTGGTTTGTCTTTATTGTAGAAACCTAACTCAGGATCTACCTAGTTCTATTTCCACGCCCACGTCCCTGGTGTTATTACACCCACATCATCATTTCTTTGGTTTGTCCTTATTGTAGAAACCTAACTCAGGATCTACCGAGTTCTATTTCCATGCCCACGTCACTGGTGTTATTACACCCACATCATCATTTCTTTGGTTTGTCCTTGTTGTGCGTACCTAACTCAGGATCTACCCAGTTGTATTTCCATACTCACGTCACTGGTGTTATTGTATCCACATCATCATTTCTTTGGTTTGCCCACGTCACTGGTGTTATGGCACCCACATCATCATTTCTTTGGTTTGTCCTTGTTGTGCGTACCTAACTCAGGATCTACCCAGTTCTATTTCCATGCCCACGTCACTGGTGTTATTACACCCACATCATCATTTCTTTGGTTTGTCCTTGTTGTGCGTACCTAACTCAGGATCTACCCAGTTGTATTTCCATACTCACGTCACTGGTGTTATTGTACCCACATCATCATTTCTTTGGTTTGCCCACGTCACTGGTGTTATTGCACCCACATCTTCATTTCTTTGGTTTGTCCTTGTTGTGCGTACCTAACTCAGGATCTACCCAGTTCTATTTCCATACTCACGTCACTGGTGTTATTGCACCCACATCATCATTTCTTTGGTTTGTCCTTATTGTAGAAACCTATCTCAGGATCTACCCAGTTCTATTTCCATGCCCACGTCACTGGTGTTATTGCACCCACATCATCATTTCTTTGGTTTGTCCTTATTGTAGAAACCTAACTCAGGATCTACCCAGTTCTATTTCCACGCCCACGTCCCTGCTGTTATTGCACCCACATCATCATTTCTTTGGTTTGTCCTTATTGTAGAAACCTAACTCAAGATCTACCCAGTTCTATTTCCATGCCCACGTCACTGGTGTTATTGCACCCACATCATCATTTCTTTGGTTTGTCCTTATTGTAGATACCTAACTCAAGATCTACCCAGTTCTATTTCCATGCCCACGTCACTGGTGTTATTGCACCCACATCATCATTTCTTTGGTTTGTCCTTGTTGTGCGTACCTAACTCAGGATCTACCCAGTTCTATTTCCATACTCACGTCACTGGTGTTATTGCACCCACATCATCATTTCTTTGGTTTGTCCTTGTTGTGCGTACCTAACTCAGGATCTACCCAGTTCTATTTCCATACTCACGTCACTGGTGTTATTGCACCCACATCATCATTTCTTTGGTTTGTCCTTATTGTACATACGTAACTCAGGATCTACCCAGTTCTATTTCCATGCCCAATTTCTTCAATAACCGAGGAGAAAACTCCTCGATAACGTCTTAAGCTGGCATTCAGGATCTACCATGTTCGATTCTCGTTGGGCAACGCAACCTTGGTTTTCTTTTTGGTAGGCGAATGAGGAGGTGGATTATATGCTTCTGCGAATGTTACTGCCCTCTGTTTCCTTATCACACTTCTGGGTCAAAAGATCAGACGAATGGATGGTAGGCAAGGCAAACAATAATTGGCGCTTGCGTTCGGTGTAGGGCCGACCTTCAGTGACAGCGCACTCAATTGGGACAGGTAGGGTAGCGGTTTTCCCCTCGGCGTCAGAATGCAACATCTGGAGTGGTTAAGGATACCGCTTATGTACGTAGCTACCACCCCAAATCTTGTTGTTCTCTACATCCCTAGCTTCAGCCTCTCCTTCTGGAGGTTTTCAGACTGCAAACAACTGTATTCTTAGATGCCGAATATTTCCTCCTTTTCCTGATACCCAGCAGCTAAGATTAGAGCATTATTAATTCAAAATAATAAGGCAAATAGCTTGTCTAAGGGGTTAACAGCTTGTATTTAATGATAGCTTGCTATTACTTTCAAAATGTCGCAAAATGTTTCTTTCTGTTTTTATCAGCATCCAAATACATGACTTTGTGCTGTTTTATTGTTTAGTAATTTATTTGATTTGCAGTTTTGGAAAATAAATATCATGACTTTTCTTAAGAAAATGACTTAAATTATATATAGAGGCATATATGCAACACGCCAAACTTACTGTATTGATCACAAGAGAAAGTGCTGCCTAAAAATTCATTGAAAATATTCAGACAAGGGACAAGACGCAAGGGATGCTTATTAGAAAATAAAATCATTAAGGATTTCTTCTCATAATGTCAGCCACGGTAGTGTTGGATTAATTTCCGAGCTTCAGCAACTTACATTGTCATCGTCCTGGTTTCCTGGTGATGGCGACAGAAGACGTTGTTGAAAGCTTGGAAATGAATCCAGCACTTATCTGGCAGACTTTTCTAGAAGAAATCATTAATAAACAGCGCCGGGAAGTTTCAAGTCTTCGAAATAAAATCATATAAGCATTTATATTTTCTAATAAGTTTCTGGCCCATGATTTAAAACTTAACAATAATAAATCAGTTAGAGAACTCCACTTCTCTTTTAGGCATCTCATTTCTGAAATGGTAACATCTGCAGCTTCCTTACGTACCGAAGTCGTTTACGCTCACTACTCTTTCGTTTCACTCCCCCTCCCCCCCCCCTTTACACGCGCACACACCTTTTAGATATTGTCCTAATTTCACGGTAACGATCCAGCAGGCAAGGTAAGAAAAGCGAAGTAGAAGCTCACTTAAGGAGCGGAACAGGAAATAACATAAGGAGGCTGAGGGTGGCTTCTGAAATCCTTGCGCACGCGCAACTCTGCTTCTTATCATTTAATGAAAAAAGGGAAACACCTTTACTAACGCGAAAAAGCGAGCAAAGGGAAACAGAGATAAGAAAAGCGGGGAAATACACAACTTGGTGTTATTTAAAATAATTTACCTTCATTTAAATGTTATAGCACGGTCTCCTGAAAAGCCATTACTACACACAGGAAGCCGTTCCCTGGGCGATATAAATTACCAACCCCAGCCATACAAATTTGATTAATGCACCAAATACGTTTGTTTAAGGTATGAATTACCCTGCTAATTAAGAATTATGACATGAATAAGGGATTGAAATGCTTTGGTAAATATCGTTCCTAGTGTTAATTACCTAAATCATGTTTCTGATGTGATGTTATCAATTTTGGGGTTTATTCGGAAAAGTTATTTTTCACTTTCACTCAGGCCAAGAATTGCAAAAGTGACTCGCATTACATTTTTAACTGTTATAAAATCTCTCTCTCTCTCTCTCTCTCTCTCTCTCTGTGACTGTCTCTTTCTCTATCTATATCGCTAGCAGCTGACTCTAGTACAATATTTTTATTTACCTGCTGCTGCATACTACAGTGAATAATTTTGATTTTTCTGTCTTTTCACGTGTTCATAAAAAGAGCAAGAATTGCTACCGAATTATTTGTATTTATTATTATTATTATTATTTATTGTTTTACATCCTATTTATTTACGTAAAAGGAAATATTATTGCCTTCTATTGCTTATAGATTTATTGTATTTTATCATCATCATCATGAACATTGAGAGATTTAGGATTTAGAAAATCCTGTACTCGGAAACTCAGAATAGGTGATATTGCTCCCGCCATCGCCTTCGTGGACGTCCTCTATCTCTTCTCCCTCGTGGGTTGTAGTCCCTGGCCATTTTAGGTAATCTGTGATCCACCATCCTGTCGACATGTTGCATCCAATTTTGTTGATAATTTTTAATGTCATCCACTATGTTTTCAACTTTTAATTTTTCCCTGATGTCAGTATTTCTTTTCTTATCAAGTCTTGTAAGTCCAAGAAGGGGCCGTAGAAAACGCATTTGAGCTGCTTCTAGCTGATTCCAATATTCATATCCATTAACGATTCCATGTTGTCATGAGAAGTATCAGTTTGGCTATTCTTTAGTTTCTTTCGAGTAATTGTAAATTCACTGAAGGAGTTACCAACACCTTGCAGTATAGTCTAGTGGAGGGATTGCCTCCTTTTAGATTGTATTTTATATTAAATATATTGAATTTTATATTAAATATTTATATTATATTATACTCTTTATTTACTCTAAGGTTTTCCCACATATGTTTACTTTAAAGAAACATAGAGTTGTAACGTTGGCTCCATGGAAGCTGGCGAGGGTGTCTCCAAATGGCAAAAGTAGAAAAAGTGGTGTATCCAGTAGTTAGACTTATGCCCATTCTGCTTCATGCACAGGGCTTTTAATAAGTAAATAGAGCAATCATGTTACTGTGCGGAGTATACGTGACGTTAGGCACCCACTATGACGGACATTTTCTTTCCCTTCCCTCCACAACAGTCGGTTTAGTTCCATTAATTCGATATTATAAATACTAATGGAGAACTGTGGCACAGCTATGCACAGCACTTCCATACACAGACTTTCAACCAACTCTAAATAGTAATGCACACTCATCAATATCCACAAGTTCGAAGGGTAGCATCTACGTGAAGCCGAAGTTTCCTCTAAAACCATTCAAGGGACTTTCTATTAGGGTAGTACCTGGGTTACTAAAAAACCCCACCCCCACCGGCGTGCGAACACACCTAGGATGGAAGTTTTCGATAATCTTCATTTCCAGTTTGACGCATCTGGTCACGTCAGAAGTACCATGGATGCTAGGGGCTCAGCACCCGCACCATGGCAAGAGAAGAGGTCAGAATCTGATCCACTACCATGATATCTACCAAATGGGAGGTTTATGAGAATGTATATTGTATATCCGAGGATGGAAACAACCGTAGATCAGATTTGTGGCCCTCGATAAAGAAGGAGGAAGAGGATTGATAAAGATTCTACTGAAAAACAACATTCAGCACCAATAGCGGTGAGCAACAAGATCATTCTGCACCGCATTGAGAAATACATCTGCCAATGCATGGGAAGTGAAAGGTGTTTTCTTCAGGGCTGGAGGGCGTTGTTATAAATTCACAAATGGCTGCTATACACTGCTTGTCCTCAATATCCTCAAACAACTTGAGGACATTTGTATACAAATATTAAATGGTGGTGTAATTAAATATTTTTTTTTGCTGCTATTATTAAAATATTTGCTGTCTCATTTAGATTAATCTTGTAATTTCTTTTCACACGATATTATATAGTTAAGCTCATTGTTTCTATAATTTATTATTTTCTTTATTTTATGCTTTCTGGATCTTTGTGGTCACCTGTAGTACCAGGCATCAAAATCTAATGTGTTCCATTTACGTGACTTTCTCAACCTATTCTGCAACAAACTATTCATACAAAAGCTCATCTTTGTGTTCACTTCATTCTACTGGAGATGAGCATTAACAGAAATAGTCGTATTACTAATTTCCTTGTGGATGCGTTCAAAATAAGGAAACATACTATGCAATATCGATAGTCAAATCTTCCAAAAGCTGATTGCAATGTGAGCACTGAAATTCTATTCTCTTAACATAGCTAGGAGTAAACAATAGAAGAAAACGAATGAGGACTTCCTATTTGAGAAAACTAAACTATTGGAAAGTTTAAACCAATAACAAGGAATACTTCGGAAATGCTTAACACCATAAGAAATGTATAGAACATAAATTGCATGTTTTAACGGGATCTGTATTTTTATGTCGTAAGAATTTTACTTTCTCTTGGTATAAAACAATGTAAAAATCATCCAGAATGAACACGATTTCAGAGGCTATTCCCAGAAAATTCAATATATATTTTATTTGGCATGAAAGTATCTTAAACGTGTGGCATTTTAAACAAAAATGTTGGACCCATGTTCGAGGCAGGGAGATATTATTTAAACAATTCTCGGAAGAAGCTGAACTGAATTATCATGTTTTCTTTTTTGAGATGTGCTGTTCACAGACAACGCACACTTTTCAATATGCAGTTTTGGAATTAGTGAACCTTGTATTTCCATTTAAATATCGGCATCAATTTTTGGATAGAATGAAATACTTTCTCTACTTAAGTAACGGATGAGTAAAGCATGAAATACCTACATATTAAAATCCTACTAGCCTGGAAGACATGCATGGACAAGTCTGATAATAGGAAGACTGTTTATACACGTATTACAAAATTGCTCTGTTTATTTACACACGTAAGTTTATAACAGTATGTAGGTGCAGAATGGAAGTTCTACGCGGTTGGATGGACTTAAGGTTTTATTTTTCTTCAGAAGTTAATTTCGCATCGCTTATTCCTTTTGATCTACACGCATCATTGCTGATAAACCACTCTCGCCCGACTGCCTCGCGTACAATAGATGACGCCGTTCAACGGTCTCTCCTAACACATGGTTTCTCTCTGCACCTGATTTTCTCAGAGAGGAATTACGCACACCCAGCCAAAATCTCTGTGTCATTTACTATGTAATGCATATTGTTTCAGCCCCCACATTAAAATGCCTATAACCGCAATACACCTACCCACAATAGCTACTGTGTATTGCATGATTGCTTCCTTTTCTTTTCTTCATCCTTATTCTCCTTCCAATAATACGATTATTATGTTTCTCTTATCTTTTCATCTTTCTACTCCCATTAGTATGACTACAACTGATTTTAATTCTCCTCCTCAGTCTTTAGTTTTCCCACCATATAGCTACTATTATTCTTTTCCTCTTCGTTCTTTTTCGTAAGTTTATCTTCCTCATGCTGCTTCTTCTACCATTATTATGACCACCTCTGGTTTTACTTCTTCTCCTTAATTTTCTCAAATGTTCATTATTTTTGCTGCTCTATTTACTTTCTGGACCACGTATGTACAATGTAAATCGGTAGAAAAAGTACCTATTTTATTCCACCCAAAAATTCGATAAGGAGATTTCACCGGAAATACATGTTTTGGGAATCCCTGAATCCAAAAAGAGTCATGTCTGTGTGGCCTTTTTTATTGGACAACATAATTAAAAACCGAGAAGTCGCCTAAATATCAAACTTGGTATTTTAGTACAGTATCCTCCTACGATGCGACACGAATATGTTTAGGAAAATACCCCTACCACTATCCTTTACTTGAATCATTTTCGAAACGTTCTATTTTATAAAAATGGCTATAACGACGTCTATTAAAATACCGTATGTTAAAGATACCTGACAATTGAAATATACATCCTGAATGTTTAGGGAAGAACCCCTAAATCCTCTTCATTTTAGATGACCTTTTCGTAACTGGTAAATCGTAACAAATAGGTAAAAGAACTTACCTTAAAAAATGTAGCTCTCTTAAAAATACCAGTATATGTCACATACAGTTTTTCATTTCACAAGTATTCAACTGCTTCAATTTTGAAATAGTTAAATATTTCTTAAATTTTTCTAAAACAGCATACACAAGAAATAGTATAGGGTCAGAATAATAAATACATAAGATGTGTATTCCAATATTATTTATTAATTCCAATAAGATATATATATATATACATATATATATATTAAATTCTTATTATATACTTTACAGTATATTTTTATAGTCATAGATTCCATATAGAATTCTATATACCCTATATCTATATACCCTCATCCATTTCATCTCTCTTTTGTTTTACTCTTGACAATGAAAACAGAAAAGAGCTTCAATGACAATGGCATGGCGACAGCTTTTAAAAGGTTTGATTGTCCCTTTGGTATTGGGTATCCCCTTATTTCCCAACTACTTATAAGGAGCTAAGCAATAAGAATATTCGGCTATGATTATCTCAATTAGCATGAATGAAAAGTAATCTTTGGTAAGAAGTTTGTAGAACAGTAAGATAATATAGTCATGTGAATGGAGCACATACGATTATTTACCTTTATTCTTAATATCGCTACGATTATTATTGATTCTCCTGTCCTTCTCTACACTTCTCCCACAATTGCGATTACTGTTCTTTCTCTTTCACATTCTCTTTTTAAAACATTTCCACCATTATAGTTTCTTCTCTTCCTGTTCTTCCTTGTTGTCTTCACATTATAATGGCTGCTATTCATTTTGCTTTTCCTACTCCTTCCTATTTTTCTTTTTCTTCTTCATACCAGCTAGTACTATTGCTATTTTTTCCGCTCTTAATCATTCTTTTACTCCAATACTGCGATTGTTAATGGTTATCCTCCTCCTATTTTTTTCTCCTATTAGTACCACTGCTGTTGATTTGCCTCTAACTCCAACCACTTCTTTTTACCGCTCTCTTTCCACTACTACTTCTATAAAAATAATTCTCTCGCTAGCATCATTGGTTCAATTCGAATTATTATTTTTTCCACTCTTCTTTATGCACTAGCAGTTACGACTACTTATCACTCTTCCTTTTTCCTTCCCACTACTACAGCAATTATCGGTTCCCCTTTAACTCGCAGTCCCTTCTCCTTCTCCCACTATTACCGCTACCACCACAACAACTTCTACCACCACTACTACTCTACTAGTAGTACTACTAATATTACTAGCATTACTACCACCACTAATACTGCTGTACTTGTATTACCACTACTACTACCACTACTACGTCCACTACTACCACTACTACCACCACTACTACTACTACTATTACTACTACCACTACTACTTCTACTACTATTACTACTACCACTTCTACTACTACTACTACTACTACTATTACTACTACCACTACTACTTCTACTACTACTACTATTACTACTACTATTACTATTACCACTACTACCACTACTACTACTATTACTACTACTACCACTACTACGTCCACTACTACCACTACTACCACCGCTACTACCACCACTACTACTACTATTACTACTACTACCACTACTACTTCTACTACTACTATTACTACTACCACTACTACCACTACTACTACTACTACTACTACCACTACTACTACTATTACTACTACCACTACTACTACTATTACTACTACCACTACTACTACTATTACTACTACCACTACTACTACTATTACTACTACCACTACTACTACTATTACTACTACCACTACTACTACTATTACTACTACCACTACTACTACTACTACTACCACTACCACTACTATTACTACTACCACTACTATTACTACTACCACTACTACTACTATTACTACTACCACTACTACTACTATTACTACTACCACCACTACTACTACTATTACTACTACCACTACTACTACTATTACTACTACCACTACTACTACTACTACTACTACCAGTACTACTACTATTACTACTACCACTACTACTACTATTACTACTACCACTACTACTACTATTACTACTACCACTACTACTACTATTACTACTACCACTACTATACTATTACTACTACCACTACTACCACTACTATTACTGCTACCTTTACTACCACTACTACTACTATTACTACTACCACTACTATCACTACTATTACTACTACCTTTACTACCACTACTACTACTATTACTACTACCACTACTACCACTACTACTACTACTATTACTATTACCTTTACTACCACTACTACTACTATTACTACTACCACTAATACCACTACTACCACTACTACCACTACTATTACTACTACCTTTACTACCACTACTACTACTATTACTACTACCACTACTACCACTACTACTACTATTACTACTACCACTACTACGTCCAATACTACCACTACTACCACCGCTACTACTACCACTACTACTAATATTACTACTACCACTACTACGTCCAATACTACCACTACTACCACCGCTACTACCACCACTACTACTACTACTACCACTACTACCACTACTACTACTACTACCACTACTACTACTATTACTACTACCATTACTACTACTATTACTACTACCACTACTACTAATACTACTACCACTACTACTACTATTACTACTACCACAACTACCACTGCTACCACTACTACTATTACTACTACTACCACTACTAATACTATTACTACTACCCATACTACTACTATTACTACTACCACTACTACTACTATTACTACTACCACTACTACTATTACTACTACCACTACTACTACTATTACTACTACCACTACTACTACTATTACTACTACCACTACTACCACTACTACTACTAATACTACTACCACTACTACTACTATTACTACTACCACTACTACTACTATTACTACTACCACTACTACTACTATTTCTACTACCACTACTACTACTACTACTACTAGTACAACTACTACCACTACTACTACCACTACTACTACTAGTACAACTACTACCACTACTACTACTACCACCACTACTACTCCTACTACTACTACTACTACTACTACTACTATTCCTACTACTACCACTACTACTACTATTACTACTACCACTACTACTACTATTACTACTACCACTATTACTACTACCACTACTACTACTATTACTACTACCACTACTACTACTATTACTACTACCACTACTATTATTACTACTACCACCACTACTACTATTACTACTACCACTACTACTACTATTACTACTACCACTACTACTACAACTACTACTACTACTATTACTACTACCACTACTACTACTATTACTACTACCACTACTACTACTATTACTACTACCACTACTACTACTACTATTACTACTACCACTACTACTACTATTACTACTACCACTACTACTACTATTACTACAACCACTACTACCACTACTACCACTACTACTACTATTACTACTACCACTACTACTACTATTACTACTACCACTACTACTACTACCACTACTACCACTACTACCACTACTACTGCTATTACTACTACCACTACTACCACTACTACCACTACTACTACTACCACTACTACTACTATTACTACTACCACTACTAGTACTATTACTACTACCACCACTACTACCACTACTACCACTACTACTGCTATTACTACTACCACTACTACCACTACTACCACTACTACCACTACTACCACTACTACTACTACCACTACTACTACTATTACTACTACCACTACTAGTACTATTACTACTACCACTACTACTACCACCACTACTACTATTACTACTACCACTACTACTACTATTACTACTACCACTACTACTACTACCACTACTACTACTATTACTACTACCACTACTACTACTATTACTACTACTACTATTACTACTACCACTACTACTACTATTACTACTACCACTACTACTTTTACTACTACTGCTACTTTTACTACTACTACCACTACTACTACTATTACTACTACCACTACTACTACTAATACTACTACCACTACTACTACTATTACTACTACCACTACTACTACTATTACTACTACCACTACTACTACTATTACTACTACCACTACTACTACTATTACTACTACCACTACTACTAATACTACTACCACTACTACTACTATTACTACTACTGCTATTACTACTACCACTACTACCACTACTACTATTACTACTACCACTACTACTATTACTACTACCACTACTACTACTATTACTACTACCACTACTACCACTACTACTACTATTACTACTACCACTACTACTACTATTACTACTACCACTACTACTACTATTACTACTACCACTACTACTACTATTACTACTACCACTACTACTACTAATACTACTACCACTACTACTACTATTACTACTACTGCTATTACTACTACCACTACTACCACTACTACTATTACTACTACCACTACTACTATTACTACTACCACTACTACTACTATTACTACTACCACTACTACTACTATTACTACAACCACTACTACTACTATTACTACTACCACTACTACTACTATTACTACTACCACTACTACTACTATTACTACTACCACTACTACCACTACTACCACTACTACCACTACTACTACTACTACTATTACTACTACTACTATTACTACTACCACTACTACTACTACTATTACTACTACCACTACTACTACTATTACTACTACCACTACTACTACTATTACTACTACCACTACTACTACTATTACTACTACCACCACTACTACTATTACTACTACCACTACTACTACTACTACCACTATTTCTACTATTACTACTACCACTACTACTACTATTACTACTACCACTACTACTACTATTACTACTACCACTACTACCACTACTACCACTACTACCACCACTACTATTACTACTACCACCACTACTACTACTACTATTACTACTACCACTACTACTACTACCACTACTACCACTACTACCACTACTACCACTACTACTACTATTACTACCACCACTACTACCACTACTACCACTACTACCACTACTACCACTACTATTACTACCACTAGTACTACTATTACTACTAACACTACTAGTACTATTACTACTACCACTACTACTACTACTACTACTACCACTACTACTACTATTACTACTACCACTACTACTACTATTACTACTACCACTACTACTACCACTACTACTACTATTACTACTACCACTACTACTACTATTACTACTACTACTACTATTATTACTACTACCACTACTACTACTATTACTACTACCACTACTACTTCTACTACTACTGCTACTTTTACTACTACTACCACTACTACTACTATTACTACTACCACTACTACTACTATTACTACTACCACTACTACTACTACTACTACTACTACCACTACTACTTCTACTACTACCACTACTACTATTACTACTACTACCACTACTACTTCTACTACTACCACTATTACTACTACTACCACTACTACTACTATTACTACTACTACTACCACTACTACTTCTACCACTACTGCTACTATTACTACTACCACTACTACTACTGCTACTACAACCACTACTACTACCACCACTACTACTATTACTACTACTACTACAACTACTACCACTACTACTACTAGTACAACTACTACCACTACTACTACTACCACCACTACTACTACCACCACTACCACAACTAGTACCACTACTACTATTCCTACTACTACTACCACTACTACTACTATTACTACTACTAATATTCCCACTACTACTTCTACCACTACTGCTACTATTACTACTACCACTACTACTACTGCTACTACAACCAGTACTACTACCACTACTACTACTACTACTACTAGTACAACTACTACCACTACTACTACCACTACTACTACTAGTACAACTACTACCACTACTACTACTACCACCACTACTACTCCTACTACTACTACTACTACTACTACTACTATTCCTACTACTACTACTACTACTACTACTACTACTACTACCACTACCACATAACTTTATATTGTTTATGGTACTGATACCAACGTTTACTATTGCTTTATTTGTTCCAGTAGATAATTTTTGTTATTCTTGAGTAGAGTGCAACGGAGTACTCTGTTTTCTGTGTATTAATCATTGTTTTCGAAACATCCCTGCCTAAAAGCCCTATCTTAAATTCTTGCATATGTTCAGCGAAATTTCATGTTATCTATTATTATTGTTTTTAAAATGATTGTATATATTTCATTTGTATGTCCTGTTTAGCCTTCAATGTAATATCAGAATTTTTTACTTGAGAAACAGCTAGGATATAAGCTTGAATGTTGGATTTAATAGTCTGTTAATTTGTTTATTTATTTATTTTTTACCGTGAAACATTCTCGGATTAACACCCCAGTGGTACTTGCAGACTCATATATTCCTACTCATGCACTAAAATAAAATATAATGTTCCAATGTCTTTGTGATTTGTTGAAAATATTCATTGTTTTAATATAAGAGTAAACTGACTGAGGTTAAAGTTGTCATATTATAAATCTAAGTGTAGAAAATAATGTTTATTAAAGAAAACTTTTTTCGCAGTGGAAATGGAACTAGCGATCTCTGGGTGAAAGAGCAGAAAGTTGAACATTGACTACGGAAGTAGCCAGTTTGGCTATTGCTTAGATTCTGTACAGGATGAATTATGAGTTGTAATTTCTGAGTGTTTACACTGGAGTAACAGTCGCTGACTCATTCTCTCTCTTACTGACTCACAATCTCACCTAACTTATTCACTTATTCATTCCTGTTCATTCATTTACTCACTCACTCATTTTCTTATTCATTCATGTTTCCTCGATTACTCACCGTCAGCTTTCATTTTTCCATTCATTGTTTTATTTTCATCTTGACCACTTTCGAACTTTTAAATATGCTATAATATCTTCTATGACGTCTTCAATTTAAGGATCACTGTTGAGTCTCGCTGACTATTCGTATGTCAGGCCATACATATGTAAACCATGTTCTCTGTGTATGCATAATATAATACAGTTGTTTTAATAAAAGTGTTAAAATAGATGCAAAATAAAGGTAATGCAATTTTCCAAGGTTTATTAAAATTTTACGAAGGCTTATTAAAATTTTACGACTTTAAGGAAACGTTTGGAATTGAAATTCCTCACATGTATATCATTACCTGTTTTTATTATTTTCTCTACACGTATTATGTACATAGTGTACAGAGGACGTATTGCACTCTACCCAAAAATTCGATACCGAGATTTCACCGGAAATAGAAGTTTTAGGGTCTCCTGTATAAAAAAAAATTAATTTCAGAAAAAGGCCCGTGTCCGTGTGTCTTAGAATACGATAACTCAAAAGCGAAAAGTTGGTAGAATACCAAATTTCTTATTTAAGTTTATTATCCTCCAGGGATGCGACATAAAGATTTTGAGAAGAATCCCCCCACCAAAATTACCCTTTACATGGAAAAATGTCGAAAATTTTTAATTTCTCAAAAATGGTTCTAACGATGTTGTTTGAAATACCGTATATTAAAGATATTTATATGTAAAATAAAATGTCTATCTTGAATTTTCTGAGATTATCCTCTAAATATCTCTTTATTCTGAATGAATTTTGATGAATTTTTCCCAAACCGTAACACTTAACAGAAAGACAAAAACTTACTACACAAAAAAATGTACATCACGTTAAAACACACACTTTGTCATATACTTTTTTGTTGTTGAATTTAGGATTTAGCATTAGATATTCCTTGTTATTTGTTTCAGCATCAATATACTTAAATTTTTCTCACATGGAAAGTTTTAAACTCCTGGCTCTGCAAACGGATTTCAACCATATGCCAATCAGCTTTTAAACAATTTGACTTTCGTTTTAGGCTAATGTATTCCATTATTTCCCTTATATTTACAAGAAAGCAAGTAATTAAGAACATTTATGTTAATTTTTATCTCGATTATCATAAAGTAGATAGAAGAATATGATTTTTAACAATAAGTTGTTATGGCGATATAGGGAAAGTCATGTGAATGGAACTCAACAGATTTTTTTTTAGCCAGACATTTCAATCGTTTGAAGTAATAGACCTTACATTAACACTTTGCTACATAGAAAACAAATCGTGTAACTAATGGAGTCAGGCTACAGCTCAAGGCATTCTATTATGAACATTCACTCAAGCGCTGGAGTTAATAACAATAAACCTGGGGCTATTATTGCAGAGCCCGCCACATGGTGTTGGCATGGCGCAGATGTAGTTACTACTCAGGTGGAGTGGGGTTCGATATGAGTGAGGAACCTGGTGCTAGAGATGTATTCTGAACTGGAACTCGCTTTTCTAGAGTGTCATGTATACATTTAAACTGCGTATAATGTTATATCTACTGAAATATTAAAAAAAGGGAATTTTGCTAGCACGCGAGAGCATTTGTGTGTGTATGTATGTGTATATGTGTGTGCATATGTATGTCTCATAAATTATCCATTACAGTGAATAATGTTGGTTTCATAGAAACTTTCTGCCACGTGATTACAACAATTTTGAGTAGAGAACTTTAGGGGATTTAATATCATAGAACATAACCAATTTTGCTGGGAGGTGGGTAGGTTAAAACTTAAACATTCACAATATCAGGGTTAATTTGACATAATCATTTTTACTTTCTGTAACATGAATGTATTTCGCAGTACAGGAAATGTATTACATTCACAAGTTATATGCCGAGTTTTCACCAGAGGTTTTTGAGAATTCAAAAACAATTTTAGAATAAAGTCCAGGTTCATGCCTATGTATTTATGTTGAGAATCTTCCAGTGTTGTGATATGAATATTTGAAGAAAATGTTCCCCATCCTTTACTTGATTATTTTTTTCAATTTTTGTTTTGTTTTAAAAATGACTCAAAACAGCTTTATTTAATTACAATGTACTTAAGATCTTTACACACCAAACAAAATCTATATCTTGGCTTTCCAAGAACAGTGTCTGAATTCCTGTTTATTTGGAAATAATTTTGTAAATTTACTAAACGATAAGGCGTTCTGGACTAAAAATGTAGACCTCTTCAATAGCTATAATTTAGTTCAAGTAACCTTTTCGTTGCTTTAGCCAATTCAAAGATATCCTCTGCTGTTAGTTGAATTTTTCAAAACTGTAATACTTTTTGAATTACAGCAAACCTTCAATTGTTTCCTGCAATGTTTTGAAAAGAGCATGAGATTTCAAGGCCAGCATATAGCAATCGGTATTGCTATTCCCTTTGTACCTATAACGAAATCCATAAACAGTTGTTCAGTGCATAAACAGTTATTAGAAATAGTTATAGATATAAGCGTATAAAAACACTTTGTAAAATGTATATAAAATATGATGCCTTCCACTCACATTACTTTCTCTACTTATTTTGAAACTAACCATTTTAAGGGTTTATTCTTCTATCTATTCTACTTGAACCGCATTAAAAAACCATTGACTGAATTGGTGCTTTAATCTATTTCCTTGCAAAAAAAAAAAAAAAAAAAGGGGGAAATATAGGAATACATTAGGCCAAAGTGGGCGCACCGTGGCCTCTCAGCTAGGTGGCTCGCTTCGATCCCAGGCAACCGTATGTGGAATTTGTGGTGGACAAAGCGGTTTTCTCCGGGTTCTCCGGACCCCGCCATCGCTTTCCACCGCTGCTCCATCTTCAACCCACGTATCATCAGTACCATCACCTGCGGTGCCATATGCAGCAAAAGCGGGCGTTAAACGCTATAAAATACGCTAAACGATAGTGTAATCTTTTGAGAGCTGCTCACTATGTTATAACATTAAAAATGCTTTCTGTATGCATGGCAAGAACTAAATTAAAAAACACTGATGTGTAACATCCACATGACTTTCCCTTCATATTCTGCTTCAGACCATACACAAATGTATAACTTTCTCTAGCACAAATGTATAATGTACATAGAAGATAGAGAATATATTGTAATCCACCCAAAATTTGATACCAACATTTCATCGGAAATAAATATTTTTAGAGGCCCCGTATCCAAAACAGCTCTTTTAGATGCATGTTCATGTGTATCCGTGTGTGAACGTGTGTATCTAGTGTGGCCTTTGAGCAGTATAAATAAAAAATGAACAGTACTTGGTACTTAAGTTCAGTATCTTTCAAGAATATGACACGAAAATGTTCAAATAAATCACTTACCCCCAACTACCCTTTGCATAGGACATTTTTCGATAATATTGATTTTCTCAAGAAAGACCAACGATTTTGATTAAAATACCATAGATATGTTAATGAAATTTTCATGGCTAACGAAATGTATATCTGTAATTTTCTGGTAATAGACTCTGATGACCTCTTCATTCTTAATGAACTTTGTGTATCTGGTAAATCTTAAGGGATAAACAAATACTTGCTGCACAGAAGATGTAGATATCGTCAAATCTATGTCAAATAATTTTTTGTTGTGGAACTAACCATTTCCGAGATATTCCTTGTTATTTGCTTAAATGTTCCAATACTTATAGTTTTGTCAAATGGGAAGTCGTTATTCACATTTTTTCATTCAGTGTAAAGAGACAGATAGCGACCGGCTTTTAAAAGATTTTAATTAAAATGTGTACCAAGAAATAAGTATTACTTCCATTTGTGCTGACGTTTATGTCGATTAGCATGAAAGAGATATAAGAATAGCCTGTAGTAAGAATCGTTTGTTACAGATTAGTTAGAGAGAGTCATGTTAATGTAATACATCCGATTTTTACCTTATCTACACGTACTATGTACATAGTCTAGGTATTGTATTGCACTAAAAATTCGATATCAAGATTTCACCGGGAGTCTGTATGTTTTGAGACTCTCTGAATCCCAAAACAGCATTTTTAGAAAAATTTCTGTGTATCTGGCAGTGTGTGTGAGTGTGTGTGTGTGTGTGTGTGTGTGCGTCTGTGAGCAGCATATGTCAAAACGAAAATTCCGTTGAATACCAAACTTGGTATTTCAACTCGGTATCTTACAAGGGTGCGACACGAAAATTTTCGAGAAAATCCTCCCATCCCAACTACCTTTATATGGAGAAATTTTGATTTTTTCAAAAATGCTTGTAACGATTTTGACTAAAATATTTTATATTCATGACAAATAAAATGTGTGTCATGAATTTGCTGGGAATATCCTCTAAAGACAGGTTCTAGATGAATTTTGTGAATTTTGCATAACTGGTATACCCCAAGAGATAGACAGAAACTTACTTAACAATAAAATGTAGAACTAGTTAAAGCACACAATACATTTTTTTCGTGTAATTAACCGTTTTTAAGAAATTCTTGTTATTGGTTTCAGTTTTAAAATCTTCATACTTTTCTCACACAGGAATTTGCCAACTCCTGACCATACAAACAGAGGAACTTCAATATCTTAGCAACCAGCTTTTAAAAGAGTTAATGTAAAAATGTATGTTTTTGGTGAGTGTTTTAATAGTTTATAACGCCCGCTTGCGCCACTTTGTCCACCTCAAATCCCACATGTCTTAGTGAGAGGCGAGTAGTTTATCTAATCGATCGGCCATGGCGCGGCCTGTTTCCGGTAAAATCTAAATATCAAAATTTTGAATGAACTGCAAAATTCTTCTTCATAGTTAATTAGCAGAGAAGATAACATTAAAAATCTGATGTGTTCCATTCACATTATTTCTCTGCATCTTTACAACAAATTATTGTTAGAAAGCTTATGCTTCTACTTACTTCATGCTAATCGAGAAAAAATTAGCAGAAATAGTCTTACTGCTAGTTTCTTTACAAGTAGAAGCGATATAAGGGAGTACTATAGGTTAAAGTGATAGTCAACAGCTGGTTGCTATGTGACTGAAGTTCCTTTGTTTGTATGGACAGGAGGAGTTGACAAGTTCCTGTATGAGAAAAGTATACGTTTTTTAAAGCTGAAACCAATAACAAGGAATATCTAAAAAATAAAAAAAAACAACTATAAATTCCACGAAAAAAAATGTATATAACATAAATTGTATATTTAACGTGCTCTGAATTATTTGTATGTTATTTTTTCGGTTTAGTAGTTATGGAAAGTTCCGTAAAATTCATCCAGAATAAAGTATTCTGCCAGAAAATTCTAGATATACGTTTTATTTTTTAGGCAAATGTCTTTAATATAACGACATTTTAATCAAAATCGTTAGAACCATTTTTGAGAAATACAAAATTTTCGAAAAATGTTCCATGCATACACGGACCTTTTTCTAAAAATTCATTTTTTGGATTCAGGGGGGACTCAAAACAAGTATTCCCGGTGAAATTGTGATATCGAATTTTAGGGTGGAAGTAATGCCTTCTCTATATTCTATGTACATAGTAAGTGTAGAGAAGGTAAAAATATAGCACTGACAGGTATAGGTTATAAAGTCCACATATATCAAAATATTTGCAAGAGAAATGCCGCAGCCTCTCAATAAGACTGACTTATGACATAATCTTTTGATGATGGAGAAAGAACTTAACGAGAGAGAGAAGTAACGTGATCTCTAGTAAACGAAAATAAAGTGTTGAGAAGTTTGTTATGCATCTGTTGAAAGGCTGTAAAATTACGGTTGTAGCCGTCAGTAGAATGGAGTGTAGGAACGTGAATAGCCTCATAACAATGTTGCGAGCTAGAAGTACCATCGAAACGGCACTGAGACTCTAAAGGGCTCCTCTGGGTATTTGATTCAAAGACGCATTGTCTTGCCAAGTTAAAGCGCCTCATTCGTCCCGTTTAGAGTTTATCAGTTGACTGCAATGTGTTTCGACGGCGCCGGCGTCCCCGGCTTGATTTATACGCGGGAATGCACTGCCTTTGGAGAGGAAATCGTATTGCTGAATCAGCCGGACCGGACTAGTTCAAATTCCAATCACCACGTCACTCAGCTCATTGCTACGAGGGCTCTGGCTGTCTTCCCTTCCTGCCTGCTTCTTCCGTCTCCTCGCAAGAATTTCCACCGGAAACTTAATTCTTCTTTTTTATTATGTTTCCTGTACAAGACAGTGTCAGACAAGGCAAGTCTCGTGAAATTGTGAGCCTACTTCCAGAAACTTGCCATTTGTTAACTTCTCTAGCACGTATGTACATACAATGAAATAGTAGCTAGACAAGGCATTGTATTCCATCCAAAAATTGATGTTGAGATTTCACCAAAGATATGTCTTGAGGTCCCATGAATCCAAAAAAAAAAAAAAAAAAGAATTTTAGGAAAAGGTCCGTTTGTGTGTGTGAGGGTATTTGTGGGCACCATGGATCAAAATTGAAAATACCATTAAGTATCAACCTTGGTACCTAGGTTTAGTATAAAGGATGCGACACGAAGATTTTTCAAAAAATCCCCTCACCACAAAATACCCATTAAATGGAACTATTGCTTTAATTTGGTTTTTTTCTAAAAATGACTCCAACGATTTTGATTGAAATATCGTATATTAAAGGCATTTAAGAACAAATAAAATTTATATTTTTAGTATTTTGTGAATTCTGCATGAGTTTTGCAGAAATTTGCATAACAGTTGAACCGTAAGAGACAGAAAAAAACTTACTAAACAAAAAATATAGGTCTCTTTAAAACACATAATTTATGTCATATACGTTTTTCATGTAGGGTTTACCGTTTTCGAGATATTCCTTGTTATGTTTCAATTTTAAACCATTAACTTTTCGCAAAGGGGACCATGCAATGTGAACCGAAGTTCAATTGTTTCACATAGCGACCAGTTTTTAAAATATTTTATTATCGCTTTATTCTAATGTATTTTCTTATTTCTCCCTTACTTACAAGGAAGCAACTAATACGACCAATTCTGCTAATTATCTCAATTAGCATGATACAGACAAAATAATAATAATTTGTAATGATAGTTTGTATATGAAGCAGCCAGAGAAAGTTACGTGAATGGAACAAATCCAAAATATAGGTAGATTAATTTAATACGAAACTGAAAATTGTTTATTAATGATACAGTTCATCAAGCTCTGAAACTATATACATTGAACAGAATAATAGAACAATACCCTTTCGGCACAATAAAAACGCTACTAAAGAGTGTGAGACAGGATACTACGAGGGTTAAAACTTTAATGGTGGCAAATATTTATTTACAACTGATGAAAAAGAGATACATATTATCAATCTTTACTGTCCTTCAAAGTAGTCACTATTATTGAGATCAACCCGTAATCACTGATGTGAAAGTCATAGGAAACCTTTAGCAGCGCCTGCTGTGTTGATATTTTGTATGGAGAGGTCTATTGCCTGACGATCTATTGTAAAACTCTGAAGAGAATGCCACGAAGTGATTCTTCGTCTTCAACATCAAGTCAAGGTCATAGGAGTTTAAGTCCCGGAATTTCCAGCTTCATCGACGAACAAATCAGCCACAGCTTGCGTTGTGTGCGGCCGAGCATTGTCGTGCAAAATTATGGATGGTACTGCAGAAAGTGTCGCCGAAGATCAAAAGGTTCGAAATTTCAAGATCAAAACATCAAAGGTTGATCAGCACCCCCGCAATGTGAAAGCTATTGTGCTTCTTATGTTATGGATTATCCTAACGCGTTACTTTCCTCCACAGCAGCCATCAAAGCGCAACATTATTGTTCATTTTTGGAACGGAATCTGGGACTAACTTTGAGAGAAAAAAATCAGCGGCACTGGAGTAAGCCCTTGTAACTTTAACTTGATTCCAAACATAAAGGAACCAGTTTGTGGCATTCACTTCAGAATTGTTCCAGAGATTCATGAGGCAGGAGATCGCTCCATTCGTACTATCAACAAAACCGGCGCCGCTAAGTATATCCTACGATTTCTATATTGCTGGTAAGAGATTGTACGCAATGCTGGTGACTACTTTGAAGTACAGCAAAACTTGGTAACATGTATCTCTTTTGTATCAGTTGCAAATAAGTAGTTGCCACCATTAAATTTCCAACCCTCGTATGTTAAAATGTGACTAAGAACTGTATGAGACAACCATATTTATACTTCTTTGCCGGTTGAATTAATTGTTTATCTCACATAGGACGTCATTCTCCACTTGCTGATTGGTTGTCTGATCCCTCTCCTTCACCAACGTCTTCATATAAATAGGTTGTGATTCTGCTGTCCTCTGGTGGTAATCACTCCTAAAAAGGTGGCAGTATGCGTCCTATACTAATGATATATGCGCTATTATTTTCTAAATGGTTGACCGAGAAGTATAACACGTTGAACAAATTTTAAATCTTAAATGTAAAGAACCCTTGGGAACTAATAACAAAATTAATCATGTTACAATTAAAGAAAAGGAAGTACTAGATCATTCCAAGTATTCATTTTTTATTTACCCATGTGCCAACTGTAGGCAAAGTTGCATTATTTAAAGAATGGAAGAAAATATAATCAAATATCTGATTGCATTGACGTCTTGCTTTATTATCCAAATATTTTTCACCTTTAATAAGAATTTTACAGACACGTGATGTAACTGTGTGAAATCCATTTCACCTTTCTTAGCAGATCTGCACATGAGTCATTCGGCAATTAAAGTTACTAACTGCCATTCCTAAAATATTTAAAATCTGTTTTGTGAGAGGTAAAAGTCAAAGGCATGTATTATATATTCGAGGAAAAACTATATCCTAATATTAGAGACGCTAAAACATTCCGCTCAAAATAAACAAACCGATCCAACACATCTGTAACAACCCGATCCATAACATGCTATTATAAGGATCATTAACTATTCTAAGTGCACAGGGCGATAGTATTAAAACTTACTAAGGATATTGAAAAAATTTCATGTTACCTTTCTTAGATTTAAAATATTGCATTATGATAAGAGCTTGAAATTTGGTATTTATAGAAAATCTACTCATGTTGGATAACAATATAAGGATAAGTAAATTGTTCCAAATCATATCAACATACAGTTTTCTAAAGTGTAATTATATATTAATTAATACGTATACTTAATAAATGAGCATAAAAACAGAATTAAATCTATTATTAATTGGCCACTAGCAATCGTTATAACATCAACTAGTTTACAGTATGCTCAAAAAAAAAAAAAATAAATAAAAAAAATGAACTCCTTTAAAAGAGCATCAAGGACATATAAAACTGAGTAGGAAGGTCAGTTGCTGCTAGTCATTTTTGGGCTGCTAACCATGAAATGGGAGTATAGATTAAATCATTAGAAGCTGTTACTCTACGGCGACAGTTGGTATTTGGGGAAAATTCACATTCTTAATAATAATAATAATAATATCAAGTCATACATTTTGAAATACCCTCATCTGTCATTCTACAACTCATCCAATAAAAAACTCAATCTGAGGACTCAACCAGCTAGCAGTTCCGAGATGGCAGTCTAGAGGTCACCCCAGTCTCGCCTGAAAAAGGACTTAGATGTCCACGACAACTATCGGAGAGCAGCAAGAACACAACCTTGCCTGTATTGGTGAAGGAGCTTTCACTTCTCGTCGAAATAGCAAAGAGCATATCGCAGACACGCTGCCTCCTCACCGTTCCCACGGCATCGTTGCGATGGCCACCCGCATTTACTGCGACGGGGCCTCACACCGCTAGTGAGACTGGAGCTGCAGGACCCAGTGGACTTGGAAGCTAACTTATCAGATTTGCCTGTTAGGCAACATCTAGTCGTTGAAGTCAGCTGTCAGGAGCGTCACCGACCCTGCCGATGTTACTATCCTACTTCTCGATGTCACGGAGTCACTACTTGGCGCCACAACCTACACCACAGAGTGCCCTAGTTCGCAGACGTCGGTTCTGTGCCACCTATGATGAACACTAATATAAACGATGAATTCAGGCCAGAAATGAATTGGTTAAGATCATTAGCAGGACATCCGTTTTTAGATGAACGAGAAAAATAAAACCATTAAGAATTAAGTTAGTATTCGATGTGTTTTACAATTAATTATTTACTATATAATTACATGAAATGACCATGTTTAAAGAATAACCCATATTGAATACGCTCCAAATTAATTTTGAAACAATGCTTGGGGCTAAAAGTATTGGAGGACTGAGAAGACGTTAGTTGACTAATATTAAACTTGGAGACATAAGAGGTTCATGACGTCCTAACAGTGATGTTGAACGAAAGGAGACTTCTTTGAAATAAATCTATTCCAACAGTTCAAAAATAGGAGAATGTACAGTCCTGGCGTTTATGCAATCAGGAAATCAACAATAGAGATAACGATAAAAACTCACGGAATAGAGGTGCTTCTTGTTTATCATTGTGGCTTCTGGATCTCTGTTAGAAAGAGGTGTGATGGAATCTAAAAGCAACATATTCCTTATGAGAAAACCAAGCCGGTATATGGAGCATGTGAAAATGCTAGCCTCTGGTTCACAAGGTCGCGGTTTCAATGGATGGATTTTTTCGGGCGTAAACATCCTTAATATGGTTTTCTTCGGAAGGAAAGTAAAACTGGTAGTACCGTGTTGTATATGTATGGCCCTTTAAAGAACCTCAAGACTAATAAAGTGACCTCTGAGCAAAATGTAACGGTCTTTGACGTCCAACATAGAATGGGACGCTGAGGAACACAGCAGTTATAGAACTTCTATGAAATAATCAATTTCAATTTCATGCAGCACATCGCTAATCAAAGTTTCCTGACCTTTTGAAATGAAAAAAAAAACAAAAAAAAAAAACAAGGTTAGTAACGAAGTGGTTTGTATATGTTAGGGTCAAGAGAAGTACACGGAACCTATTTCAATCACCTTCATTTTTTAAATGAACTGATATTAATTACAATACATGTTTGAAACATTCATCATGGTTTATTCTGGAATGAATTCAAACTTTTAATGTCATTTGTTTGATATTTTCCTACACTTAAAACACTTCCGCTACTGCTTTTCTGTTTCTTTCTTTTCCTGCTATTTAACAACCTGAAATCTGTTAGGTCATATCGGACGATGAATTAAATCGGTGAAATGATGCTCAAATGAGCTCTTGGTCCACGTAGCTTAAAGTTGACTTTACATTCACGTTTACAGGATAAGGAGAAACTCCGAAAAAATTATCCGGGTAACTCAACCTAACCGAGATTTGAACTCGGAATCTCTTGAATGTGAGGCAGACACGCTGTCTCCATAACGCAGAGGCGGCTTTTCAAATCATATGCTGCGTTATGGAAATTATACTGGTAACGTGGACTAGCAACGAAGTGGAGAAGAGGTGGTGGTTACAATGGCTTCGGATTAAGTAGTCTATTCTCCAGAAGAAAACTTGTGTGATGTTAAGAGTATCCTATATAATCGCTGATCTGAACTAATAATACATATTTAACAAATAAAGAATAAACAATAAATATATTAAAACAAAACTAACAAATTATATTATCAAATACAGAAGATGAACTCCAAAACAACGTATTTGAATTGTACAAATTATACAAGGAATATCATTTAGAAATATCAGTAAAGACAAAGGTCATGGCATTTCAAGGAAAAGAACATATTAGATCAAAAATGATAATAGGAAATAATATATTGGAACAAGTGAAATATTTCGATTGCCTAGATTGCGATATTTCCTTTGACTACGATCACGATATTACAAATAAACTAGTAAAATTCCAAGACATCTGCGGAACAACAAAAAGAACATTAAGTAAAAAAAAAAAAAAAAAGTGGAGAGAGAGAGAGAGAGAAAGAGACACTCAGTTGAAATTCTATGAAACAATAGCTATCTACTGTTCATTATATGCTCAGAAGCCTGGACACCAACGAAACATAAGATGAGTGAAATAATGGTAGTAGAACTTTCTGCGGACAATAATGTCTGTAAACGAGAAGACATAATAAAAAATACAGAAATTAGACAGGAACTTGGAATATTTTGCATAGAAGATACAATATTGAAGTATGGACATAACTGGATAGAACACTTAAACAGAATGGAATCAGAAAGTCTCCAGAACAAATTTTAAAACGCCAGCCAAAAGGAAGACGTGATGTGGGAGGCCTAGAAGAAGATGGACTGAAGTCGGGACAGGTCAATTGACCCAACCCATGGAGGAAGAAGAAGAAGGAAGAAAAATAAGATATTAATTGCAACAGTTTTAAAATTATTAAAATTATTAATCACATAAAAGTACGCAAATAACTGCTAATCTCCCAGCCAAAATTAAAACTTCGTAAAACTGAAATCTTGATCAAGGTAATAAAATATCACAAACTACATTACAAGAATGTTAATATTATATATATGTGAAGTTTGATCAATAATATTGTGACAAAATTAACATTCTTTCCATAATAGAATAACATGAATTATAAGCTTTAAGAACATATATCTTCCATTAGTGAGTTTAAACTACCAATTAACTGAAACTATAAATGGAGAAACGCATACTTATTAATAGGCATTACCTAATTTAACCTTTTTTCCCGCAAAGCTTTTTTAATATTGTTTTATACTCAAAATGCTCCACAATGCAAGTTATTGCTTACTAACTCTCAGAAGTTCATTAAAGAATATTACATATTTTTTTGGAAATAGTGCTCCAATTTTGGGCAGTAAATTGTTAACTTTTGAAAAATCAAGAGTTCTGGATTAACATAAAAATAACAGAGTATATAACAGTTACCTACTGTTATTGTAAATAAGTTACTGTAAAACGTAAAAATTTATGTGAATATTTAAAAAGTAGACACTGTTTAACGGTTTATTAAAATGAATTAATAAATAAACAATTGTTACTTAAATAACAATGGAAGATAGAGTTTTGAAACATAGTAAAATATCACTGTAGTTCTGTGTAATATTGGGTATTACATTTCAAAAACATAATCTAACGCTCTGTGAATCAACCAAAATGCATTACCTTAAGATAAATTTTTAAAAACAAAACAACTTAATTAACTCAAATTTTAACTATAGGCTATAAAGTGACATTTTCGGTGATATCTTAGTTTCTGTAACCACTAACGCTAGTGTTTAGTACTCTCTAAGGTCCTTGTAATAGTTGCATGATTGCATTATTCCGGCTTGAAATGTGGTAACTTATCGTGTGGTTGTAACATCTGTAATATGAAATTAAGACTTTCTTCGCCTCACAGTTTCATGAGTTTAAGATTAAGTTTGAAAATGTCAAAATTTTACAATAAAGTTTTAAAACATAGTTTAGGTCATAAGCCAATTTTGGTCTTGTTTCCCCTTAATCATCAACATTTCAAAGTCTTTTGCATATTAGTTTCAGTGATAGTTACTTCAGGAATCAATACACATGTTTAAACACCAAATAAGCGAAAATTATAATACCTGACGACGAAATTTAAAACATTACAGCCTATCAGATAAGCAGTGAGAAATGCAGTAAAAATATATTTATTTAACCAAATCATAATTTTGTAAGACAGTTTGCAACGAAATCGAAGGACAAATTATAAAATAAATACTTTTTATCGAAAACATTTACTTAAAATACATAATAAATAGTACGTTTAAACTTGACCTAAATTCACTAAATGCTTAACCAACATTTTCCTTAGTATTCATATTTTCTCCTGTGCATCTGCATATCGATGATGTCCGTCGGTTATAATATTCCAATTAAATGTCCAGTGGCTCACTAACCTACCTATTTTTTGCATGTTGACAACGAGTTATATTAAATTAACAACACCGCAGAGTACAAATGATTTATGAACTGTACGTTCAATAAAAGACTAACATCCCGCGGTGAGACAAAGTTATTTACATTTGAGGGCAGTAAAAATTGCAGAGGTAAATTGTATCAAAACATATCTCTGAGGACCACTCTTGTGGAAACATGTACTGAAATTATATCCAGGGGCTGTTATTAATATGAATATGTCAGAAAAATATGGCCTTCTTTTTTCAAACCGGGTACCATCAGGAGTTAGACAATTCCAGGAACAAATCTAAAATTTCGAAGGAACTATAGAACTACAGCAGGTATACAAGAAAATGCAGAGCAAATAGAAAAGTTGTATAAATTACTGTGGATTGCGGTACATCTTAAAAGCATGAAACAAACCCTTTATTAAATTTGCACCAGGTTTAGTTAATAGTTAAAATGTTATGTGGTATTATAATGTGATTGCTAGAGCACAAATAGAACTTACGGAATCTAATAACCTTGAAATACCTACTATACCTTGTCTCAACCTTAAAGAGTGCATTGAATTAAATGGTATATCTGTTTATATCTAATGCATACATGCTGCCATTAGCTTTGTCCTTTTCTACTCTAACACTGTCGCCAAGTTACTAATAATGCGGTATAAATAGTACTCACGTATTTCAATTTTCAGCTTTTAATACATGCAGAATAATTTTCTCTCTTAGATTACATCATATTTGGAACTTATTTTCTAAAGAAGATGTATTTTTCGCTAAAAGTCCAATATATGCTTATCAAGCAATAACTAATACTGAAGGTCAGAAAAACAACACCTTTCTCTTTACTAGAATAAATTAGAGGTGTTATCTGCTTAGTTTCAGTATTTTTATCTTTAATAAGATGAGCATTATTTTAAATCAAAGCTCTTCGGAAAATGTATACCTATGCAATAGAAAAGTCAGGGAGCAGGAAATGTTTTTGTTATTCGGTTTACAACCGACATACAACTTGAGAAAGGTTGGGAGAAACAATTTTAAAAAAGTTGAAAATCTGCAACTTTTTGTATTCATTATCTATAACAAATAATATCCTCCATTTATTCAGCTCACAAATGCAAGGCAGAAGGCAGCTAAAATACATTGGTAAAGATTAACATAAGTTAGTAAGAAAATGTTTATAACGTGTGTAACACTGTGGAGTGTTAATGCAACTTATTTACACATTTTAATTTTTTTAATTTTTAAATTTTACTGAAATATTTTTAGTTATGAATGGCGAAGAAATGCAAAACAATGAATGCGTGGCATTATTAAAATAAAACAAGGAGAATAAATGAAACAGTTAAGACTATCGAGTGTTCAGAAACAGTGGTGTATAAAATAAAAACTCCATTAGAATAGAACTCCATTAGAATAGAAAGTAGAAAGTAGAGGTCGAAGGAAAGAGAATCACGCAATGCAGTGGAATACGCAAAACAGTACGGCGCACTGCTGACTCTTGCTATTTTAAAACATTTCACCACCTGAATGTAATTTTGCCAAGAGTAAACGATGATGCCCTATAAAATTAAGCCTTTTATAATTTATCTCCATATTTGATATCTCTATATTTCTAAGTACTAAAATATAAAGAAGAAAGATAAAATATATATAAAAAATAAAATTATCCTTTGCATAACAGTGCAGATATTTGACTACTTTTTATGCATAATTCAAAAGATGGCACTGAATTAGTAAAGCTATCGTAGCTGAACGACAAATTTGGTAGCATACGTATGTACATGTGGCAACAGTATGCTCCATTTCACCTATACTGTACTCTACAGTACAGGTTAAATGGCATCTAAATGTACTTTAGATACAGTAATTTT
The DNA here is from genome assembly GCA_030762935.1 of Hymenopus coronatus. Lineage (NCBI taxonomy): Eukaryota > Metazoa > Arthropoda > Insecta > Mantodea > Hymenopodidae > Hymenopus > Hymenopus coronatus. Next base: position 60,814,620 of record CM060881.1, read on the forward strand.
AAAGGGTTATACAACACAACTAAGATTGCATTGCGACACTCCATTCCGTCTATTGAACAGGTAGAGTTTAAAACCCATTTTTAACGTTCAATAGCTCAGTGGCACCATGGAATTCATTATTCGGTGCTCCTTAGATTCAAGCATTACAGAGAAGGAATTCTTTCTTTTTTTTTTTTTTTTTTTTGATCCGCGTTTGGATACTTCTGCATAAAATGTTGTTTGGAAAATACAAATATTATGGTTCCGAAAGCATATTAAGTGCATTTGCTGCGTTCTCCATGAACTGAGAAAAATAACACTAATGACCAAAAATATTCTCCATCTCTGTGATTGAAATTAGCATTGTTATAATCTCTTCGGTTAAATGTTTAACGAACAAAAATCTGATGTGTTCCATTCACTTTTCTGTATCTGTTTCATTTACAAACTATTCTAATAAAAAGTTATTCTTTTATCTACAGCATGCTAAGCGAGATAAACAGTAGTAGAATTGAACTTATTACTTGTTTCCTTGTAGGAGAGAAAGGAGGAAGTATACTAGGCTAAAGCGACAGTGAAAATTTTAAAAAGCTAGTCGCTATGTGAAATTATTGAGCTTCGGTACGCTTTGCATGGCCAGCAGTAAAATAAGAGAGATGAAACGAAAAGTGACTTCCCTTTTGAGAAAATTTAGGTAGTTTAAAATTGAAACCACTAATAAGGTATATCTCGAAAACGGTCAACTCAACAAAAAACAAAACAAAAACAGAAACAGAAAGAAAAAAAGAAAAACGTAATTGATATAAATTATGTGGTTTAGCCAGATCTACAGTTTTTGTGTTGTAAGTTTTGTCTATCTCTTATGGTTAGCTGTTATACAAAATCATGCAAAATTCATCCTGAATAAAGATGTCTTCAAAGGCTATTCCCATAAAAGTCAAAATATGCATTGCATTTAGCTGTGGTGTAAATAATAATATTTTAATATTTGGTATTTTAATCAAAGTCGTTAGATCCAATTTTTAAGAAAAACATTTTCAAAAATGTTTCCATGCAGGATTTTCTTGAAAATCTTCGTGTCCTAACCTTGGAAGATACTAAAATAAATAACAAGTTTGACATTTAACAGACTTTTCGTTTTTGATATTCTGTCCACACACACATACTCACAGAGAGAAAAGATAGAGATACACACACGGACCTTTTTCTAATAAGACCTCTTTGGACTCAATGGACCTCAAAAGGAATTTCCGGTAAAATCTTGGTATTGAACTTTTGGGTGAAATACAATACCTTCTCTTGCTAATACTATGCTCATTGTATGTACATAGTACGTTCTAGAGAAAGTAAAAATATAGCCAGTTACCAAATTTCAACAATCGTTTTTCTTTTCACACACACACACACTTTTGCTTTGTTTCTAAGTGATAATTTATCCGACCTAAAGGAGTCGTTGAAGAAAGATCCTGCTTTTATGTAGTCTAAATACAATTATTTCAAGTATTTACTGTTTAGCACAGACTCTTCTTACTTCTTTATGTCTTTTTAAACACTTGTCTACTGTAGCAGGATCTCTCCAGAGGCTACTCTCCAACATGTTGACATATGTAGATTTGTCATAATCTATATATTAAAGTAATTGATTCAGCATATTTTTAATGATATGGTAATGCACGCCTACACAAAAATATCACAAGAGTAGTGCATATGCCACAAGACTATTCAAGTTGACGATTGGAACACCAGTTGCGGTGTTTTCTTAGTCAGAAAATTTCTAGTTACCACTATGTACATCAACGAATGATCAACTCATTGCCCATAGATGGCACAATAGTTGAAATCACGATTGGGGGTGTGAAAATTTAACCCAGAGACCATTCCTTTCAAGATATGGGGTTCTGTAACGTGCAAATAAACATTACAGGAGACCATTGGCTTTCCTCGCCTTCCAAAGGAAACAATGCTAAGGATTTTTACCTCTAAAAAAATACACCATACTCCGCTGGATAGTAATGCTTAACCTTGTGCATTAGAGACTAGTATGTAAGCATGACACGGAGGGCTCAAGACTATAATGCAATGTAGTAATTAAGACGCGAATATTTTCATTCTGTTTTTGGCCGACCACATAATTTCAAAACCTTTTGCAAAAATAGCTCACCTTGTTAACAGTACGAGTATGTAGTTAAAGGCGATCTGATGGCAGCACTGATGGCAGGACCTTAAATGTGTTTGCAAATAGAACAGTAGATGAATGAATTCATTGTTGATTCCACGCTGTATTGATCGATTTTTTTTTTAAGGGAAGTGAAAGCAACATATCGAAGCAAAGGAAATGAAGTCAGTTTAGTAGAAAATTTAAATTACAATGAACATTGGAATGTTTGAAATTGAGATAATGCTTACTTGACTAATCTAAAAACAACACATTTATTTGAAACTCTTTTTGATGATGGTGCAATTTGTAAAAGTTACCTGGGAAATGTTCTCCATTTCATGAACTGCACATAGTATTTTTCATGCCATTTGATTCTAGCGGTGATAAACTGTTTTAAATATTTAAACCTATATCTGAGAAAACTCTTGAAGTTCTCTAGAAAAACAGTGTTAGAAAATTTTGTTTGTGGTATCTCTCAAGCAGACTCAAACTTCCAGTGTGCTTTCTGAGATGATGACGAAGAGGGCTAAAAATGGCAATTGCTTTCCATATTCAAGGAAATCATGAACACTTTGTTCGTAATAAGCCCAATCTCCTCCCCGAAAATTGCATTACAGTGCACCCCAAATGCATTCCGGTATGGTAATACCTAGTTTGATGAAAGTAGTATTGGTAATTATCCATTTTATTCTCTATTTATTGCCAGAGAAGGAAATGTTCCGCAAACACAGAGGGGAGATGTTTAAAATCAAGAATGGCTTAAGTGTATGGCCAAAGATTTCTTTTAAGCGAGAAAGGTGGTGGTGGTGTGATGGTACTCATTCCACTCTACTCCATTCCCTCTACTTTTGTCATCTTTTCACACCAATGTTCTGAAAACGGGTAGTAAAATTGCGTTTTCCAGAAACAAAGCTTTTATCTAGGATTTACTTCCGTTATGAACTTAAATATCATACATAACACATGGGAAAAATTGCAAACCTTTGAATTGTTACCACAGAACATAGTTTAACATATGAGATAATGATGAACAAGCTCAAGAGTACATAAATTCGTATTTCTTCGTTATATGGTACCAGATTTATTCTTTTGTTTTGGTAGTTGCTTTACATACATGCGTAATGACAGAAACAAAATCTCTAATATTTTATGTGTTCTTCCAATCAAAATATTGTTAATAACAAAACTTGTATAAAACCTTATAATTGTAGAGCAGCAATGTATCATTTTTCAAAATATATTAAGCAAAATATGTAGAGTTTTGCTTTCTCTACAAATGCATAGTAAATTTAGTGCGGAAAATGTCGATACTATGATTCCATTAAAAAAAAAAAGAAAAGAAAAGAAACTGTTGAAGTCCCGTGAATAAAAAAATGTAGTTTCACCTTTATTACCATGTCCATATTAGGTACAGTACGTTTTGCATTCCGTGCAAATTCGATACCAGATTTTACTGGAAATATACGGTTTGGACTACCATGATAAATATGGAATTTGTCCGTGAGCAAGCATATCCGCGCGCGCGCGCGCGCGTCTGTTTGTGTATATGTGTGTGAGTGTGTGTTTCAGTGAACAGCATAAACAAAGAACGAAAAGTCGGTTAAATATCAAAGATGTTATTTAAAAATGCGACAGAAAGATTTTCCAGCCCACCCAAGCTACCCTTTGAATGGGGCATTTTACGAAACGTTATATTTACATAAAACGCTCTACAACTTTGAGTAAAATAGCATAACATTAATACACTTTCATGATAAATAAAACTTGTATCTTAAATCTTCTGGAATAGCCTCTAAAGGCTGAATGACTTTAGCATAATTGGTAAACCGCAAATATATACAAAATAATTCTACATAAAAACGAATATATAATTAAAGAAGACAATGTATATGAAGTATGTTTTTTGTGAAGTTAACCGTTTTCGAGATATTTCTTGCTATTGGTTTCAATTTTAAAATACTTATATTTTATGAATATGAAATCATTATTTGTTTTTCCTTCTCCTTCTCAAGCAAGAAGAATGACTTTTCAAAATTACCGTAGAAACCAGGTTTTGAAAGATTTTACAATCCCCTATTCCCATTGTATCAACAAAGTAATATGTAGTAAAATCATTTTTACAAACGTTTTCCCATTGTATCAACAAAGTAATATGTAGTAAAATAATTTTTACAAACGTCTCGATTAACTAAAAAAGATAGCAGAATAAGCTTTTCTAAGAGGATTTTATTCAGAATGGATGGAGATAGTCATCTGGATCTAATACATTGTTTTTTTTTTTTGTTGTGTAATTTGGGCTGCATTAGAATTTGCCGCCCGCTGCTCCCGATTTGGGAAACGTAATAATATGTTGTGTAGTCTGTATAAGTAATGTAATTATATAAGCGGAACCAACCTATATTGTGCGATATATGTATATCAAGCTAAAAAGCATTAAAAGATTAAACAGAGACAAAGAGAGAGAGACAGACAGGTAGAGAAAGAAAGACAGAAAGAAAGAAAAACAATGGAAGAATGAAACCTTTTCAAAATACGAAATTATCAGAAAAACATGACGAAGCATTTTATAATAAAATCATTTGTAATAGCAAAGCACTTTAGAAATTTCAGGTAACCTATTCAGATCTATAACGTGCAATTACTTCTAAATATTAATTGGAGGCTTTTTACAATAATCGGTGTGCATATTTATGCTTATTTCTAATTTAAGAGATATTTATGAGGTTATTTTCGAAAGGATTAAAATTTTGAAATTATGCATATTCTTAAGCACACCCTATATTTTCATTAATTTAAAGATTGGACGGACTGCTTTAGAATTTCTTAAAAGGCAATCACCTCACTCTCTTGAGAGTTTGCACACTTAATGATAAGGGATAGTCTTAAAACAGATGAGGTTGTTAAATTTAATTTTTCATTCAGTAAGTTGTATTGTGTTGAGTGGTAAATATTATATACAACTCGTAACACAAAGCTTTGAAAAGTCCTTGTACATTGAAAATATAATTCATTCCTTAAGGTACTAAATTACATACATACTATGTAATTTAATTATTCCGAGTAAAATTTTCACGCAACTATAGTAGCTTACAGTTCATGTAAATTATAAGTGTTAGGTTTAACATATGTAAAATAACTTCAGTTGTTTCATATTAAAAAAAAAAAAATTCTTGATTTACCATTTTGGTTCAAGTCTTGATATACCAGCCTCTTGTTACCTACCCCTTGGCATTGCTATCTATACTCATACTGTCTACAATTTTTAGTTATGTGAAGACATTATCCCTTTTGTTGAACAAAGTTTTATTATAAATGTGCCCGTTTGTTATGTTTATTCGTTATTTACCTGTACCTGCATTAATGATTAAGACCAAATAAACACCAAGGAACTGCGAAAAAAACGGCTCTTCATAGTTATGAAACAGGAAGAGGAATGTGTTGCTGAATAGCGTCTAGAAAATATTAGACAACATGTTGTATAGTCGAGTGGAATAACTGCCGGAACATGGTGAGGCAAACGTTAGCTACAGAAGTTTGAGTTTGATACTGGTGTTACTTTTTTCCATATTTGTTCTACTCGTTGTCTAGTTGTTTGCAGTTTATTTTGTATTTATATATGTACTGTTTATTTCTCTTCTGTGAGCCAAAAGATACAATGTATGCTGTATTTTATTTTTTATTTATATATTTATTGCTTATTTCCCTTCTGTGAACCAAAGCTACGATATTTGTTTTCTACTTTGTATTTTTGTTTATGTATGTTCATATTCTACTTTGTATGTATTCTTTTGTTTCTTTCTCTCCTCTGAGCCAAAGAGATATAACGTATGTTTGAATTCAAATTTCTATTTATATATTTTATGTTTTTTTTTCCATATGACCAAAGATGACCATATGTTTGTGTTCTACTTTGTATTTATTTTATTTAACTTTTTGCTCTGCTAGGAGCCAAAAAACAACAATTCCAATTTTACTATAATTGTGTATCGTGTTTAGCTTGGTGAGCCTATTGTAAAGTAGCTTATGTAGTAAACCGTATATACTATTTGACTTTCATTCTTTTGGGTGCATACCGAAGATATTAAATCTAAATTGCATTAGATCCGCTATGTTTTATATTTAATCCAACTGTTTCACTTATTGTACTACATAATGTAAGTTATAAACGTTCAAGGCATAAATGAAATTGTTAAAATACAGATTTTATCAACATGGCGACCATCTACATCAATGCGTATTTGTGTATGTTAGCGGAAGGATATTTTTGCATGGTGTAACATGCGTGGTGTAATCTACCTAAATATATTTGTGAGTGCCCGGACTAATGTGATCTTTATGGTTTTTGCGCGTTCCTCTAAATAACCCCACAGAAAGTCATCCAGTGAAGTGAATCAGGTAACCTAGGCACCACCTTCGGCTAATCTAGTTTTGCCGATTTTCTATGCAAGTGAGTCCATTCAAACAGTGATAGGTGTCATGAAGCTCCAACATGCTGGAACCACATCCTCTTCGTGTTCAATAGCGGTTTTTCTTCTAGTACCAATGGTAACTTTTCTTGCAGAATTTCAAATTCTCCTCCGAAGTTAAAAATGATGGTGAGTGTGCAACCAGAAGGTCAGTCAATGACCGGGACGGAATTGTGAGAGAAAAAAATCTCGGCGTTAGGCTAGATGATACCGCGGTGGTGCTTTCACTTCCGTTCCGCGGGGTGGGAAGCATGCAAGGACACACACCCAGTCCTCCCAGCGGGGGAGACATTCCCATCAGGAGTCGTAGCCGTGTCTCCAGCGTCAGTGGCTGGGATGCTACCACTGCGCTAATGCGACGGACTCTGCGAAGCTGATTTCCAAAACTAGGGACCAATTAGCTAGTCACCTAATATGCCGTACCAGACATTAATACTCCACTGTACAGCTTCATTTGTACATCTATGCTCTAATGATCCATGTTGCGTCTTACAGTTCCATTTTTATTGAATGTGGCATAATCGCAGCATCCATTTGAGTTCGCTGGATGCCACTGAGCATATTATATTACTCGCGACTGGGAGAGCGTGTAGTTGTAGATTGTGCAATGTACAACACTGATGTCTCATGTTGAGATCCTGTAATTGTGAATCTGGCACAGTGTGTGGATTGTTTGCTCCTGCGTTTCGCATAGCGTCTTCGTTTCCTCCAGACGTAAATGGAGCATCGCGACAGGAGGTGCTCTTCCAGCTGACAATGCATCACGAAAGCGTCTTTCAGCCCTTCGATTCAGAAAACTGTTCTTCATACAGTCGCTTTGCTGATAGTGCATTGCATTTTGCTTCTTCATAGATTAGCAACATGCCAACATAGACATGGTTTACATACATAGTTGTCCCAGGACATTAGACCTTAGAATAATTTTAGCTTGTTAGTTAAAATACTGATAAATTTAGTGCATTATGGTTAACTAAGGCACATGTAGAAGCTAGTGTATCAAATATACAGATAAATTCGAAGTTCAGTTAATAAACCTGCTACTTTCAATAAGGTGTACATAAGTCTGTGCAGGTCTTAAGAGAGTTGAAGGATGCCGGATATTCACGCAGATGTAAATGGCAAAAGCAACTTTATATCCTGAAGTACTTGTAACTTGGTTGAATGGATCAAGAGTAATACAACAATAAAATGCTAACTTGGAACTTTATTTTATTTTGTGTACAATTTTAACTTATAACGCTACCATGAGTATTTTATTACATAATACAAATGATAGGCCCAAAAAAGTGAAGCAAACGTTAATACAAATTTGAATTTAATATCAAGGGAGTTAAATCCGAACTGCATTGGTACAGTGGTGAAGAAACCAGTGTGACAGCATTGGCCATTGCTGCCTTTTAAGCTTATGTACCTATATACTCTCGTAGAATAAATAAAGAGGACCTTAGGTCTCCTCTGGAGCTCGTTTTGGCAGTTAAAACTGAAGTAATTAAATTCCATAATCAATACGTCTATTCTACAAGATCTAATATGCATAGTTTCATAGGTGTGTGTGTGTGAGTGTGTGTATTAGTGAGAGAGAGTGTGTGCGCGCACTTGTACGTTAAGGAGGGGTGTTCCACACTGCAGGCGTTGGCTTATTGTACGTCTAACCTCTGGAGAAGAGGATAAGATGAGTATAATTCCAGAGAGCGGCAGACATTTTTTTTTTTTTAATTTGACAAATACAGTACTGGAGTCTAATCAGGACTCCGGCACTGTATACCCTACTTTTATTTACCTTTTTCTTTTTACTTTGTTTTGCCGTATTGTTATTACTGTTTTCTTACTTTCACAACACACACATATACACAAACATATAACACCCATGCCCAAGGCAGGACTCGAACCCACGATCCCCTGCGCTGCGAAACACCAAAGCGAGACGCTTTGGCGAGCGCGGCCATGGGGACCGGCATCATTCGGACAGGGAGAGAGGCACCGTGGAGGGTCTCTAACAGTTCACAAGCAGTTCATCCAACGCAAGGAGCGCTAGGAGCTCGTGGCTCAGTCCCGGATACGCCACCTGAGTCAGCAGACAATCACCAGCGCCATTCCGCCACCGAGAGCTGTATTTCCAGAGAGCGCAGTCACCTCCACAGAATGACTCCTCTGCTGAGTCCTCGTCGACACTTATAATCCTAAAAGAGACCGGTAGGGATGAAAGAAAATTAAATGAAGGAACAGGAAGTTCGGTAGAATGAAGAATTCTCCCCAGAATTCACCTAGTGATCTGGGAAAAATCCCCATAGGTTAGAGAGGTTGGCCGCGGGGAACCGATCCCATGACCTCCCGCATGCCAGTCCCAGACGAAACGCCTGACTTTCCTGCTCGGATAGCTTTCATTTGTGTGTAGAAAAATATGCCTCGAAGCCACTAAGCCTGATCATTCTCCGCATTGGATAGAACTGCAATTTTGTATTTTGATCAAAATAATACCTTTTCCCACTGGTGAAAGGGAGGGGGGAAAACAATTCCGTTGAATTACATTGTGTTTATTTTGTTGTAGATATTTGCTGTAAATATAGCGAGGTTGTGGGAAATCTCACTTGGCTTACCTTTGTACTGTACAGCAACATCAGATAAATAATTTGTAATCTTTGTTTTTGGAAATAGAATTCAAGTTTGAACACATGTACCGGTTAACCTATTCATTTTTATTTATTTATTTATTTTACTTATTTATTTGTACTCGAAAGAGTAAAAACCGGGCTTGACATAAAAGAAGACAGCGAGTGAATAAAATATAATTGATTAGAACGAGATTTTAGTGTACATGCATATTTTGAGGTCTATGAAAAAAAAAAAAATGACAAAAAATCTTATGTGTTTCATTCACATGCCTTTCTCTACATCTCTGTAACAAATTATAGTTAAAAAGCTTATGGTTCTATTTACTTCATGCTAATCGAGAAAAATTAGCAGAGATAGTCTTATTGCTTGCTTCCTTGTAAGTAGAAGTGAAATAAGGGAGTACCATAGGTTAAAGTTATAGTCAAAAGCTCGTTGCTATGTGACGGAAGTTCCTTTGTTTGTATGGTCACAAATTGACAAATTCCTATATGAGAAAAATACAAGTTTATCAAAGCTGAAACCAAAAATAAGGAATATCTAAAAAACGTTCAACTCCACGAAAAAAATATATAACATAAATTGTGTGTTTTAAAGTGCTCTACATTTTTGTGTGGTAAGATTTTTGTCCATCTCTTACGGTTAAGCAGCTATGCAAAATTCCGTAAAATTGATTTAGAATAAAATAGCCTTCAGAGGCTATTCCCAGAAAATTCAAAATATACATTTTATTTGTCAGGTAAATATCTTTAATATGCGATATTTTAATGAAACTCGTTAAGAGTCAATTTTAAGAAAATCAAAATTTTTGAAAATTTTTCCTGGTAAAGGCTAGTTGGGGGTGGGGGATTTTCTTGAAAATCTTCGTGTCGCATCCTTTGAAGATAGCAAATTTAAGTACCAAGTTTGGTATTTAACGATCTTTTCGTTTTTGAGCAATGATATCCACAGACACACACACACACACACACACACGCACACACACGGACCTTTTTTCAAAAATGTTTTTTTTTTGGATTCAGGGAGGCCCAAAACATGTACTTCCGGTGAAATTTCGGTATCGAAATTTTGGGTGCAATATAATACTTTCTCTATACACTATGTACATAGTACGTGTAGAGAAAGTAAAAAGGCTCTGTTTGGTCCTGTATGTGAGTGTGTGTAAGAACAGAATATCTCAACACAAAATGTTCGATAAATACCAAATTTAGTACTTAAGTTCTGCATATTCCAAAATTGCGACAAAAAGATTTACATGAAAATTTGAAAACACAAAGTACACCTTACATGAAACATTTTCGGTGTGTTTAATTTGATCTAAAATGACACTAAGGATTTTGTTTAAAATTGTATATGATGTAGATATTTACGTGACAAATAAAATGTAAAACATAAATTTTGTGGGATTAGCCAGTGACGATTTCGTCGTTTGGAAAGAACTTTATTTTGTTACGTTTAAACCACAAGCTATACAAAAATATACCTCTTTAAAACACATAATTTATTTCAAATAATATTTGTGGCATCAGCTTATTATTGGCTTGAATTTTTCATTAATTTGTCATATTTTTCAAAGTGTTGTCGTATTTTACCTGTTTCTCGCAATGTAATGAAAAAGTATGAACTTTTAAGGTAACATAACTATTGTAATATCACTTTTGTGTCTACAATACAATTTTCAATAAAACTATTTCTGCAAGATTTATCCCCGATTAACACACAAAATGACCCGCCTGGGTAGTGTAGTGGTAGCGTGTCTGCCTCACATTCAAAAAGTCGTGAGTTGAATCTCGCTTAGGGTGAATTACTCGAATAAGTTTTTCTCGGGATTTTCCCTTAACCTGAGAAGACGAATGTCGAGTAACTTTAAGCTCCATGGACCCCAAGATCATTTGAGCATCATTTCATCAATTCCATTCATCGTCCGATATGACCAACCAGGTTAAAGGACGTTAAGCTACAAAAAAAAAAAAACAACAACAACAACAACATAACATGCAAGAATACTTTACATCACTATATAAAATAGACAAAAATGAATAGATAAAGTCATATGAAGTAATGCAACGTAATATTTTAATCTATTTACTAGCATTTCTTACTATAAAATTTGGATGATTTGCCAACAGGAGACTTTCTCTAACCAATATCTATTACCCTTATCATTCATGTATCTTTTAGCATTCATTTAAATAGAGATTGATTCTTCTATGCTCGCTGTACTATTAGCAATGAATTTTGCCTAAAATGATTTAAATTGTAATCAGCAAGTTCTTATTTACATGTAAAACAGAATGGTATTTTAATTCACTTATGCTATTTTACGTTACGTAGTCGATATACCCTCCCTATGTAGGACTGACATCCCCTCCTTTAGGACTTACAAGTGGGACAGAAGCCTGTCGAACAACCAGCGGCATGTAACCACAGATTGAAGAAAACTTGGAACGAGTGGTCGGCCCATAACCAGGCATGAGTTTAAGGAAATTGATGATATGAAATGAAAGCGAAATGAATGAAAGGAAAGCTGTTTTACGTTCCATTCCTAATAAATTGGAATTTGATTTTTATTACTTTTATCTGCACGTACTAAGTACATAGTATATAGAGAACGTATTCTATTACATACAGAAATTCGATATCCAGATTTCACCGGAAATATAACTTTGGAGACCCCTTGAATCCAAAAACATCTGATGCGTTCCATTCACATGACTTTCTCTACATCTCTGCTACAAATTATTGTTAAAAAGCTTATGCTTCTATTTACTTCATGCTAATCGAGAAAAAAATAGCAGAAATAGTATTTTTACTTGCTTCCTTGTAAGTAGAAGTGAAATAAAGGTTCAACCATAGGTTCAAGTGTTAGTCAAAAGCTAGTTGCTATGTGACTGAAGTTCCTTTGTTTGTATGGACAAAAGTTGAGAAATTCCTGTATGAGAAAAGTATAAGGTTTTCCAAGCTGAAACCAAAAATAAAAAATATCTAAAAAACGATCAACTCCACGAAAAAAATGTATATAGCATAAATTGTGTGTTTTAAAGTGCTCTACATTTTTGTGTGGTAAGTTTTTGTTCATCATTTATGGTTTAGCAGTTAGGCAAAATTCCATAAAATTCCTCCAGAATAAAGTAGTCTTCAGAGGCTATTCCCAGAAAATTCAAGATATACATTTTATTTGTCAGGTAAATATCTTTAATACACTATATTTTAATCAAAGCCGTTAGAGCCATTTTTAAAAAAACCAAACATTTCGAAAAAGTTCTATGTATAGGGTAGTTGGGGTAGGGGGGATTTTCTTGAAAATCTTCGTGTCGCATCCTTGGAAGATACCAAACTTAAATACCAAATTTGGTATTTAACGGTGTTTTCGTTTTTGAGCAATGCTGTCTACAGACCCACAGACATACTAACACACCCACGCATACACACAGGGATCTTTTTCTGAAAATGCTTTTTTTGGATTCAGGTTGACGCAAAACATATATTTCCGTGAAATCTCGGTATCGAATTTTTGGATGAAATGCAATATCTTCTCTATACACTATATACATGATATTGTAGAGAAAGTAAAAAACACTAATAGAAAAAGGTCCGTGTGTGGGTCTGTGGACAGCTTTGCTCAAATCTAAAAGATCGTTAAGTACCAAACTTGGTATTTAAGTTTATTATCTTCCAAGGATGCGACACGAATATTTTCAAGAAGATCCCCCCACCCCAAATCACCCTTTACATGGCAAATGTTTTAAAAATATTGATTTTCCAAAAAATGGGTCTTACGATTTTGATTAAATTATCGTATATTAAAGTTACTCACAACACAAATAAAATGTATATTTTCGATTTTCAGGGAATTGCCTCTGAAGAGCACTTTATTATAGTTGATTTTTGTAGAATTAAACCGTTAAACCGTAAAATACATTTCTCTCAGGCAGGAAGTGTCCGGTTTTCTTTTGTTCTAATCCTGGCCAAGCAAAGAAGCCAATTTCAATAACAATCGCATAATGATAGAATTTAAAACATTTGACTATCGGGTTAGCATAGTGTATTCCTTTAGTTCCCTTTTACTTATAAGAAACTAAGTAATAAGCACAATCGGCTAATTCTTATCTCGATTAGTATGGTGTAGAAAGAAGAATAGTCAATGTAAGGATAATGTTTTTAGAATAGCTAGAGAAAGTCATATGACTGTAATACAATAGTATTTTTGTTTACGTTTCCTTATTTCAATCAATTTTCTTCTTAATTTGAAATTAATAAGTATATCTATCCTAGCACACTAGGTGGCTCAGGTGTTTCGTATAAGACTGTTATTCGGAAGATCGTAGGATCAATTCCCGCTGCCCAACTATCTGACTCGTGGGTTTTTAATGTGGTTTTCCCCGCTCACTAAGCAAATGCTGGGGAGGTATCTACATTCCCACGAACTACCTGTCCCTACACAATTTCATCCCAATTTTACACAACCGGCCTCTTTCAGGGCTGTAGGTTGTAGTGAGAACTATGGTAGTGTCGCTCTTGCGTGATGTTGATTGCGCTTTGGAACTCGGCGGCGGAATGGCATTGGAAATCGTCTTTAGATTCAAGGATTTTGAGCAGATCTAAGGCGCGGGCTCCTAGAGTTCCCCATGTCGAGATGAGGAACTACTTGGACTATGTTACGCACCCTGCACGATGGCTTCTTCCCCGCCGTCCGGTTTCGGCCACCCGTTGTAATTACTCTTATATCCTCCTATCCTCCCGTGTTTGACGTACAATAAACCTTCTTTCTCTCTTTCACTCACATACTCACACACACACACACACACACACACACTAACCATGCAGAATTTATAGGCTATATCAAGCATTCAAAGTCATTTAGGAGCATGTTCAGAAGCGACAATGAGTTCTTGCGAGCTGATCTGATGTGTTAGATTCACATGACTTTTCCTTACTATTCTACAACAGATTATTCTTACAAAGGCTACTTGCTCTCTTCGCTTTAATCGGGGTAAACATTGGCAGAAATGGACGCATTACGTATTTTCTAAGCAGGAGCGAAATAAGAGTATGCATTAGGCTACAGTCATAGTCAAATTTTTAAAAGCCGATCGCTATTTGAAGAAATTGAAATTCCCTTTCTTTTCATAACCAGCACGAAAATAAGTGAATAACGACGTCCCATTTGAGAAGAATTAATGTATTGCAAATTTAAAAAATAATAACAAGGAATGTCTCGAAAATAATTATCTCTACAAAAACGTATATGCCATAAATTGTATGTCTTAACAAGATCTATATTTTTATATTAGTAAGTTTTAGTATTTTTCTTACGATTTATCAGATATGCAATAGTCCCATAAAATATTTTTAGGACGGCCAGAATGTATGAAATATCAGTTGCGTTTCCTTTATTGTATTTTTAAAATTCTTCTTATAGATCCACACATACTTTGATAACTATGTATCTTATTTTTCACATATTTACTACACCTTATGTAGTACCCAGATACTTAAAACTTTGCACCTGTTCAATTATTTGATCGTTCACTTATTTTAGCACTTACTGTGTTTCCCTGTGAATGCCATTCCTTTAGTTTTATTCACTGAAAATATCAGTTGATACTCATTTCTTGACTTGTGGTGGACAAAGCGGCGCAGGGCGGATTTTCTCTAAGTTCTCTGTTTTCCCCTGCCATCGCATTCCAACGGTGCTCTATCTTCATTCCATGTAACATCAGTGTCATCGCCTGGGTGCCACAAGAAGTAAAAGCGGGCGTTAAACATAGCCCCCGCCTGCGGTGCCATAAGTAGTTAAAGCGGGCGTTAAACACTACCAAAAAAAAAAACAAAAAACATAACCTCCCCAAATAGTAATTTAAATTTTCATTATAATATATATATATATATATATAAATAGCCCTCTTTAGATTAATTCTGTTTCCTTTATTATACATAGGTCCTCTGCATATAATACTTAGATTTGTATTTCTATTCTTCTATTTTTATTTGCCCAAGTTTCATAACTTCATAATGTGTGTATATATACACATAAATAATATGTTTAGTATGTCCTTTGTCCTTCATTATTTTGCTGGTTTAACTTGACCCCAATCCTTTTTCTATTTAAATAAATGATAGAAACGTTGGAAAATTACATTCTCTCTGTTTTTCAATTATTTATTTGCTTAAGTACCCCATGCAAGACCATCATCTTCTGAAACCTTATATTCTTGCAACAATATTGTTTCTGCAATGGGCCTGTTATTTAATATACCGGCGTCACTTTATAAGCACACTAAGAATACCAACGCCTCTATGGTTTATAGGATTATTACGATCTCCCTTTTTAAATATAGATATCACGTTTGCATTCGCAAGCTATCTGGAATGATCGCACTTATCCAACAGTTATTTATCATATGCAACAGCCACAATTTTAAAATAATCCTTCTTTTTTCAATAACCGTATGCTTATTCCTTCAATTCCGGTGCTTTTCCATTTTTTTTGTCTTATTTGTTTGTTTCTTAAGTGAAAATTTTAGCTCATCTAATGTTATAAAATCAACATCTTTACTTTTCGTATTTTTATTATAAATTTCCTTCATATCTTCATACTATAGGCTATTTTAATGATTGAGCCATTTTATTCATATACTAAAATAATTTGGAACACATTTTTGATGCCATATCTTGTCTCCCGTTAACTCATGTTCAGTGTTTCCTACAAATCTTTCACAACTTTTTTAATGTGTTTTCTGAACTAATGTCTTTACTGTGTTCTTTGCTTGTACATAATTTTCTCTCGCTCGGTGTGTCTGAGTTTGCAAGTATGCGATATATTTCACTTGTTTTTCTTTTACTGCCTTTTGTATCTGTTCAATCCAGAACTTTAGCTTTTTTCTTCTCTTATTAGATCTCGTTTTTACAATGTTTCATCTGCTGCTTTCCCAATGCATTTCTTATGTTTTTCCCATATTCCATTTACATCTCTATCCGCTACAGTTCTTTCCAAATTCTCGTTTAACCGTTGTTGATATAAATCTGAAATTGATTGTTCATGTAGCAGTCATATTTTGTAACTGATATTTCCTTGATTTATTCTTTATCCATTTGGTTTGAAAGCTTTATATTTTTCATCTTGCAGTTATTTTTATGTTTGTCATTGCCTACCTATATGTCTGTCTATCGTTCCCCGATGTCATTCTAGCCTCTGGTTTCCGCTGGTTCAAACTGGCAGAGGGAGATGAATTTTTTCGAGCGTAAAAGTTATTAACTGACTTCGGTCAGAAGGGAAGTAAAGGCAGTGGTCTCGTGTCCTAGATTTACGGTTCATAATAAAAGCTCCCTGATAAAGTGACCTCTGAGCAAAATTAAGCGGTGTTTCGTGTTCAATATAGAAAGGGACGCTGATAATCCCAACAGTTAAGAAGACATAAATAAATCTCAGTTTAATTAACACCCTCTTTAAATCCTTACATTAGTTGCTAACCGTAACCATTCTTTTTGTATAATGTACTCAATTATTGAGCATAATCCTCTGTTACTCCATGTATATTTATATATTTGCTTTCCCTTAAATTACGCGTTGCCGACTCTGTATTTATTTTAAAAAGAATTCATTCTTATTTTTTGTTATTTCTCTATAGTTCCCAATTACATTTGTAACGGATTTTCTACTGTGGCATTTAAATCTCAATCTCCACATCTCTTTTTCTTCCAATATTTTTAATTGTTTCATTTGTATAGTCCCTTTAACTTCTATGGCCATATCGGGGACTTTGAATTGTGAAACAACTCATTGTAGGTTATTGCCTCTAGGTTAATCATTTTATACATTAAACATGCACGCATATTCACTCTCACATCCATACTTTCAGACTCTGCGGGGGATAGGAAATATTATGATTAAAAAAAATATTCCCCACCCCAGTCGAGAATCCAACCCGGGACCTCCGGACGAGATAGTCATTCTTATATAGCAAATGTAATAGCTTTTGTAATTCTTGAAAGAATATCTCTTTCCTCTTTTTGTGCTTCTTCTGAATCATATGCTGGTATTAGTGTAATACAAACTCACGGGATTTTAAATATGTTATTATCCTTTCATTAATAAACGTTTTTGTCTAATTTTATCAACTATTATAGCAATCTTTGCTCTCATACAGTCTTCTCTATCTTCTCCACTATAGAAGAGCGTATATGTTTTTAAATCTTTAGTTCCTCGCAATTTCTTTTTCTGGCGTTGTCAACATTACAATAGTTATTAGCTTTCGTTTTAATACTCTCTCTAGTCATATTCCAAGTCCCTATATTAATTAAATCAATCATTTTCAATCATTTAGAGTTTTGTTTGCTGAATTTGTATATATTAAATGTATACGGCATTTTATCACTATGAGACTTCTGAGTTGTATTTTTTACCTGAATTAGCTATAAATTAAATAGCACAACACTTCTATTAGGAGGACCAGGGTTGTCTTTCAGGGAAGCCTTTCCCTCGAAGAGATGCCTTTACTAAAATTAGACGTATCTCCTAAATCACCAGAGGCTCTTCGGCCCTTTTAGGGTTCTTGATAGGTTGATCTCAATTAATACCATTTTAAATATAACAATATGCGTTTATAGGAAAATGTTGCACACGAAAGAGTAGAGGAGTACAGGAGTACAGTTATGAGTACAGTCATAATATTTTTAGAGAAAATGTCTTTTAATCTAATTCCCTAAGCGAAGCATAATATTAACTAAGATTATGGATATTTATTAGCTTAATTATCGACAATTATTCTGCCTTATGAGGCAAATGTGTTGGTGTATTGTTTCCTTCGATTGCTTAGGTTACGAAAGCAGTGAATTTCACTTCATTTTTTAAACAGAAGGAGCCCCAGGTTCTGCTACCGAATTATTAGTTCTATGTCACTGAAGATGTGATCACTGTTATTTACGCAGTGCAGAATTCGCTGAAAGAAGGTAGAGTCACAATAAATGAGGTTATTTTAGCAAAAGGAAATAGCAGCACAGTAGGGTGCCTCAGGCGAGGGGTGCTGTCTCTTGGGGAAGTTGGCAGTCCTGTGTCGCATCGAGAAGGGCAATTTGTTTTGGTGAAGAAGGGACCTCGCCCTACGCACTCACGTGACCAGAATCACTTTGCATCACGTCATCATGTAGCGTTGACATCTGAACTTCTCTTGCATTCTGTATTCTTGAAAGATACTTAATGATTTTCTGATGACAATGCGTGCAATCGCCACGATTCTAGTATTCCTAAATAATATTGTTATTTAAAATATCTTATATCTAACAGTGGCACGCTATTTTCTACTGATTACAGATTTTGAGTTCCTCACATTTATGTAGAGGGTGTCTCAACGAAAACAAATTTTAAGTAAACATCACTTGCTTTATTATTTTATTTCTTGAAAACTATTTGTTGAAATAACTTCCATTTCTGTAATGAAATTAAGGAAGAGAATTGTTTCCATGATTCCAATTAGATAATTTAAGTTTAATCTGTAAAATTTTAAAGCTTAAGATTTTTACAGATATTTACTTAGGTAGGTATTTTTTTTTCTCAAACTACTTGAGCATGTCATTTAGCTAGAGATATTTCAGTTAAGAATTTCTTTTAGCACCTAAAGCTGAAGAACTAAATTATACATTTATACTTAACAGGTAATTACAGATAAATTTGGACAGTTTCGGATTTGTCGTATTTTTTCTTCTTCTTAAGAGTAAATTAGATAGAATCAATTAAAATTGTTTTTATGTCTGTAGTTTATAACTTTCATACTTTAATACTTCTTTTTTCCCCCTTTAGCTGGTGGTTTGAGACCGAAGAGCACAGCAAAAGTGTATGGTAAAGGTCTTACCAAAACATCTGATATATTAAAGTAGGTATTAAAAAAGGGTAAAGAATTTGATGTACATTCACATGACTTTTCTTACCTATTCTGCAAAAAAATGTTCAATAAAGGCTTATTCTTCCATGTAAGTCATGCTAATCAAAGTAAACATTAACAGAACTGGCCTTTTTTTATGAAATTTTCATAGCCCCTTTTTAACTACTATGGTCATATCGGAGGCTTTTCATTGAAACGTAGGTGATTTATTCTTTGAACATTTTACAGTAGGTTTTCCACAAGCGCATTCACTCTCACATGCAGCTATATTTCCATACTCCAGTCAGGAATTGAAACCGGGACCTCCAGATAAGAAATCAGGTCGCTGACCATTCAATCACCAGGGCAGGCAGAACTAATCTTATTACTTATTTCTTGGGAATACATTTTGCTAAAGCACTAGTCAAATCTTTTAAATACTGATCGCTAAGTTTTCCATTGAAATTCCGTTCTCTTTATTTGGTTGAGAGTAAATCGTATGATAGAAATTGTGTGTCTTAACGAGATCTACATTTTTGAGGAATAACATCATGTCAGTCTACTAGCTATGCAGTAGTCATCAGTCATCCAGAACGAAGAGGCTACTACCATAAAATTCAAGATGTAGGTACATTTTATTTGCGATGTACATAAATATATTTAATATATGACATTTTAATCAAAAACTATTTTTGAGAAAATCGAAGAATTCTGAAAAACCTTCTATGTAAAAGATGGTTTGAGAGTGGGAGCTTTTCCAGAATACATCCTTGGGCATTGAACTTATGAATTTAAATATTAATCTAGAATTTAACGGACTTTTCGTTTTTGAGTTATGCATTCACACTGACACACGGACACGCGACTTTTTTTTTTCTTCTAAAAATTCGTTTTTATATTCAGGAAAACATACATTTCCGCTGAATTCTCGTATCGAATTTTTGTGTGGAATGCAATGTCTTCTTTCATGGGTTCGTTATTCTCCGGCAAAAAAAAAAAAAACTGTTTATATAAGTACTATGTGCGTTCAAAGATATAATTAATTAATGAAAAAATGGTGTTTTACGTTTATAGGTTTCTTTAACGAATTTCTAGAAATAAGTTTTTTAAAGAAAAGTGTAGTTTACGTTTTCTTTAATACCCTATAACGGTTAAATATCATTGTTTAAATTTCTGCAAAATATGTATTTTAAGTAAATGGAAACAGTAGCTGAAATAAATAATTTATGTGGCAAAATTGTGTTTATCTATTGTAAGATCAAGTTCTGTTTGCCTTATAATCCGCTGTATGCTGTTAATGTTAAGTGCTACAAAGTATATGTGCATTCCCTATATGACACACGTTTCATTCTAGGTAATTTAATACGTACAGATGTTTAGAATTGTCCGTAGTACCCTTTGGCATTAAGTTAATAGTCGTGAGAAGATTACACATGAGATTCGTTTCCCTGTTAATCCTATTACTGATAATTCTAAACTGGAGTCATAGTTGTTATGTAAACTCGCTACTTTGCTTTAAATGACATTAAACAAATATTAGTTACATTCCCTTGTCCTTCTCTATCTACTCTTCTACGAAGTGTTTTAACAAAAGTTTATACTTTCAGCTGCTTCATGTTAATGTAATCATGTTTTTACACATTTCGCTGTGTTTACAAGACACTTTTAACAGTTAAATGTTTCAAAAAGTGCTCCGCTATGTTGTGGCTTTTAAATTCGTATTCCTTGCAAAATCAAAACAAATAAAATGAATAAACAGCAACTTAGCAGTTGCAAAAAGTTTAATATATTTTATAATTTAAATCAATATATAGAATATCTAATGTATATAATTATTTTATATAAATTGTAAGTTTTAACGAGATCTACACTTTCGTGTAGTAGCAAGTATTTCTCTATCTCTTATGATTTACAAATTATATAATACTGCCTCCATGGTCGAGTGGTCAGCGAGCTGACTTCACACCCGGGGGTCCCGGGTTCGATTCCCGGCTGGGAGAGTCTGGAAGTTTGTATGTGAGTGTGAAAGTATGTCTGTTTGAGTAAACAAGATTATTTAAACCATCGTAAAAGAACCTACAAACATCGAGTTGTTTCAAGTGGAAAGCCCCTGATTATTACCTTAGATGTTAAAGGGGGCTATATAAATGACACAATAAAAGAAAAATATACAAGGATAACCCGTATATCAATCGTTAGAGCCCAAGCCTTCTGTGCGAGGGCTCGCGGGTTTGATTCTCGAATGTTTCTCCATTCAGTATCACTCCTTGTCCTCCCCAAAGTGTAGAAGCATGAATGAGAGTTTGAAAGTTTGCGCGTAAATTTAGAGATTCAAACAGAAAACGGTGAACGTCGTTGCCATGAACGTCGCTCCAAAGGAAAAGCCGCGTTATGACCTATTTCATGGCCGGAGTCTTTTGAAATAGTGGAAGGTAACAAGAGTAACTGATCTAGGCACACGCAACCTGTTTTGTATGTTTGCCCTTTGCACTGTCTCAGAAAGTTTTGAAGAATAGATGTTGAGGATGGCATATAAATGGAGGTAAAGAAAGTTATACAGGAACGTTCTTCAGAATAAAAAGAATTCGCAGAGTATTATTAATTTAAAACATACATTTTATTTCTCATTTAAATATCTTAAACATGTGGTATTTTAATTACAGCAGCTAAGACCATTTTTGAGAGAAAAAGCAGAAATATAAGAATTGTTTTTGAAAAAAAGGAATTTTGTTGTAAATATTTTTGTCGCATCCTTAGAAGATGTGTTTTTTTTTTTTCTTCTTTTTTTTTTTTTTTTTTTTTTTTGCTGCTGTCGTCTTACCCTGTCCATATTTACAACTGACAACCCCCTAGGATTCACAAGCGAATGCCTAGGGGTCAGAAGCCAATCGAGGTGCGAACAGTACGAAACCACCGAATGGAGACCTGGAACGAGTGGGCGGCCCTTAGCCAGGCATCAGCATGATGAAATAGATGTTACGAAATACAAGCGAAATGGATGCCAGGGAGATGATGATGAAACAATTGGTGGAAGGAGTGGCGGGGAAATTCGGAGGATCCGGACAAAATCCGCCCAGACGCCGTTTCGTTCACCACAAATCCTACATGCGGGCGCTCAGGATCGAACCGGAATGTCTAGGCTGGAGTCCCTTAGAAAATACTGGTTTTAAAGACAAGTTTGGCATCTGTTTGACTTTTGTGGTTTCTCTGAACGTAAACATTTATCAGATTTTTTAAGATTAGAATCTATTGTTTTGATTTTCTTTATTGTTTTAAATTATTATTTATTAATGATATTCGTTTATGATTTATGCTCATAGACAAACTGACAGAGATAGAAACACGCCCCATGCCCACACACACGGATATTTTTAAAAGGGCCCCTCAAAGCATTTATTTCCGGTGAAAGCTCACTTGCATGTTTGGCTGGAATGTAGTAAGCTAGTGGTAGAAGAATTAAAACTGGACACCGTGTATGAAAAAAACAGACATGTATGTACATTTCATACAACAAGAGATAAACACTCGGCTCATTCTTGCGAATTCTCTTGCAAATGTGCATCTAGGGAATCTGTGTACTGAATGCAACTAATAAGCATACCCAAAGGGCTGTAGCGTATAAAGTGGACGGGTGATTCACATATATAACACGCCGGAAGCTTCGTTTTAGTCCTCTCTGCAGCACTTCCGTTTATACAAGTGGGTCCAATTTCCTCTCGACGCCTTGAGAAGTTAAGTTGCCCATCCGCTTCCCGTTCCAATGGGAGAAGAAAAAACTTTGTTTCCACGTATAAAACACTTTGCAAGCTCCAAAATTGAATCTTTCTGGCAGGCTGACGGAGAGCCAAGAACCTGCAGTGCGAAAGAGGTGAGAAGTCAAGGTTAGGAAACGGTGGGAGACGCACAGGCAAATAAACAACCTAGAAAGTAAGAAAAGAAGCGAGTGCTCACGACATGAAGCAGGTGGAGCTATACTCTGCGTTTACGGTGAGAATAAAGCGTAAACGTAAATGAATCTGTCATTCCTGAAAGGGGATCAGTCAAGAGAATTACGAAAATGAGCTAAGAGTGCCATTAAGTTTTCGGTTTTTCCCTTGATCCAATTGAGTAGATGACGTCACCTTTAAAGACAGTGTGTGTCGCTATATTAGTGTTTAGAAAGCACAAAGCGAGAATGTGCCTCGAAAACAAAGAGGAGGAGAAGAAGTAATGCTAACTAAGACTAAGAACTGGTATAAGAGGAGGATACCTATAAGACGTATTGCATTTTGAAAATACATTTACAGGTATTAGTGTTATTACACTTTCAACTTCAGTTTATTTACATTTTATACTTAGTTAAAAAAGACTAGAACTACCAATAGAAGACTAATTTATGTTCGTTTGTTTCGAATTCGAAAAAAAATTAATAAATGTAATTAATCTTTCTCAAATCTGTATTCTAATTTCGCTGGAAATTTATAAATTATAAACAAGAAATACAGTTATTTCTTAAATATCAGAGGTGGTGGATTTCTGCCTTTTTTTAACTTTCTTCTCCTATTTCAAGTCACGGTTTGAACAAGACGATCTATTCCGAAAGCCTAAGCATGTAAATTAAATAACATTTTAAATAACTTCTTTGAAATCACTGATTAAATCGTCCTTACTTCATTAAAACAAAACAGGAATTTTGTGTACCAAAATGTTCTCTTCATAGAAAAGCTCTGGAGCTCTATAGCATCCAGTTTGACTACTGCTATTTCTTACCGAAATGGTAATGTATCAATTTCTGGAATTAAAATGAATAAATACAGAAGTGTGATTTCATGAGAATAATTTTAATACTCACTTTATTAAGTCGTGTGAATACAAAACATCCGATTTTTACAAGATATAGGCATCTACAGTTACGGATTACAGTTTTCTTTAACGTAAATTGATGACATTTGTAAACACAATTTTACTTCGGTCCTTTTAATAGATTTGTAACACAATCTCCTGTAGAAGAAGCTCGAAATTTGCTGTTCCATTATCATTATTGACGTAAGCTTTAAAT
The DNA here is from genome assembly GCA_030762935.1 of Hymenopus coronatus. Classification (NCBI taxonomy): domain Eukaryota; kingdom Metazoa; phylum Arthropoda; class Insecta; order Mantodea; family Hymenopodidae; genus Hymenopus; species Hymenopus coronatus. The sequence continues at coordinate 60,838,731 of CM060881.1, forward strand.
AATTAGTGAAGTCAGAAAAAAATTAAGCGGGTTTATGTACAGGAATCCAATTTTCAACAATATGTTTAAAGTCAATCGATAAAAATTAATTAATCCTGAGTTAAAATGTGCATTTAAAATCGATTTTATATATTAAGATGCAGCAATTGGCATTAAATTGGATTTTACATTTTCTTTTAGCAAGGGAGGATTGCAACATCTATTCATAAATTACGTAACTATACATTTTCTATCAACACTGTAATAACTATTTATGATACAAGAGCTAAAAGTGTAGTTTTATTTTGCGAGAAGGAAAGTTTGCGTAAAGAGGCTGTAAGGCCGAGTGTAGCAATCCTACGAGAAAAACAAAACACTTTTAACTTCAGTGTCATACACCATTTTTTTAGACAGCACAATATTTCTAGATTTATCAATAAATTTATAATATAAGGTTCAGCATTCCTTTTGTTCAAGGAATAGTATGCTTTCCTTTCGCTTGGAGGCATGTGTGTGTATGTGGGAATAGAATTCGTCTATCGATATAGATTGGTAATCGATGTAATGTCAGTTCTTTACTCTTTACCATAAATATTATAAATTAAGATTTCCATTCCATCCCTTCTGCTATTAAATGATAAACTAGAGTATGTTACAACCAAATACTCAGCAAATACGTTTTGCATAGGTTTAAAGTGCCAATAGAAGAGAATTGTTGTCTATTTGAGCATGTTTAGCCACGAGAACGGACTAGTAAAGAAAGCGGTGGTGGTATTATTGATTTTATTTTTTTCTCCGGAATATAGCCTCTTTTATTTTATACAGATAAATAGCAGAAAATAAATATATACAATTCTTATTAATAATAGGCAACATTAAGTATTTAACTGTCCAATTATGATGAAAGTGTAATATTTATTGTACAGTTATTACAATTGACATTAAAAATAACGATATATCGATATATTGACCGTAACTCTTTCAAAGTCGCATTATTCTATATAACGGATAAGTGATATTAACAAAACTTAGGTTGGTAACATTGGAATGCTATAAATATTTTATAAATCTAAAGTTATAAAGAACAATTTTTATTTAGAGTGTTTTGTGATAAAAAGCTTATTTTTAACAGTGTCTGTCTAAAAATACATTACGTTATTCACAGATATTTACTTTGCATGGTTGCAAGACTGGCTAAAGTCTTCTATTGATGTTTTGTCTGTTAACAAACCAAAATTAACGCAGTGTCTCGATTCAACGGAAAATTTGTGTGCCAACAAGAAAAATATTTAACTGACTTTGAAGTCTATCGATCCGCAAAAGTTAAAAATCAGAGGCTTAGGCCTCTACATTTTGTATTTGAATTTGTATGTGAATTTATATTCCTAACTTAGCATCATTTCGCTACATTCTCTATGGATTTCATGGCCAGAAAATTTAATGTATTTAAAAAACAAGGTTTATGTGAACTGGTTGTAAGCATGATTTATATACAGATGGTCGAACTAGAATGCGCTTCTCTAGCTTGTTCTTTCCATGGACCAACTAGTCTGCTCCGGACTCAAAAGAAGAACAAATTACCTCTGAAATCTTTCAATTTACAAGATACTCCAATTCTTCTCAATTCAATTGTGAATTCTCCCTTTTTGAAAATAAGGTATTCCTCCAATGCATTGAAGAGTTTAGGGGTTGTTCACCAACTACTAGTAGGGTCTTTATTATTTCCTTTATTGTTAGGTACAAATTGCTGTACTTATCATTTGAATGTAATGATATTCTGTCTCCCTTTCTTCTTAAGTCTTCCTTCACTTTTTTTTTTTTTTTTTTCTGTGAGCAGTTGGCTTTATCGATCCTCTTAATTTTGTCTCCCCTCATTTATGTAATACGGCACTTGCACTCCATTCTTTCGGTATTAAGAATTGGGAAAAAATTAAATGTCCCTAACGGATTGTGTCCCAACTTTTGATGCATTGTAAAACTGATACAACAATTATAATAATGGATTCTAAGCTGCGAGGAAATGAAAAGACACCAAAGAGGAATAAAAAGAATGAAACATAGAAAAGCGAATTGTGGCAAAACGGAAGATATTTTAAATCATCAGGAAATGCCGAGCTAACTGAAATTGATTTCTTTGTGAGACCCTGAGCAATTCCATTATGCTCTCACAGCAACAAAAGTCCTTTTCGCTTAATATATTGTTTGAATTTGTCGAGAAAATGTGTTCAAATATTCAAAAGTGGCTTGCAAGGACTTCTCATTATTCACGCCAAGTTGAGTTTCTCTTTCGGTTCCGTAATATTGAACAGGTCGGCATGAAAGGACCATCTAGGCCTGTTTTCGTCCCGTTTTCTTAACCCGGGGTCCCCTGACAAATCTCCACCTTTTCAAAAGGAAAATTGAAAAGAGCTAGGTAAGTTAAATAAGGAAAAGATGGAAATACTACGTGGCCAAAGAGAAAATACAGAGAGGAATGAAAAGAAAAATAAAGTAAACACGATTTCCTCCGTAGAGGTTATAGTTCAAACAACATGTAAAGGAGAAACGAAAACCCAGGGTATTAGAGGTTTAAGGTTTTAAAGCGGTCCTGGCTCTTCCGACTACGTATCAAGTAAAGTCTCCAGGGATATCTGACCTACTTTTCTTGAATGGTCCTGTACAGAATAACCCAGATACAGGCTTTATTTACTTCATAACATGCACATGCAACTAATAATGTGCAACCCTTACAGAAAAGTAATCCCCTATTTCAAACATTCTAGGAAAGTTTCAAAATTTATATTTCTTTATATGTTTGCTTATTGTCCACTAATGCAGAAGTTCTGAAGATGTTTGAAATTAAATTAATTAAATTAAATTAATTAAATAATTAATTAAAGCTTTCTAGGAAGAATCTGAATTATTTATCAAACATTTGTTACAAAAATCAAATTTCTTTATATGGTTGCTTATTGTATTTTTTATTTAATAATACTGTAATTAAATTTAAATAATTAATTGAGAATTTCTAGAAAGAATCTGAATGATTCATTAAACATTTATTTCAAAATTAAGATTTCTTTATTTGTTTGCTTATTATTCACTAATGCAGTAGTTCTGAAAATGTTTTCATGGTTTGAAATTAAGTTAATCAAATTGAGTTAATTAATTTAATTAATTTTAATGATCTAAAAGTTTTAAAAACTACTTATAAATTCTGTAAATTATTAAAAAGTGATATAATAATTACAGAAATTATCATAAACTGAGATTTATTTTAATTACTAAAATTAGTATGTACAGAAATGTATAAATTAATTCATAAATGATTATGGATGGGTACGACTGTAAAATTAAGGCAGAAGAGAAATCACGAAATATTTAGAAAGAGAAGTAAAATATGCATTTTCTATTATATATCAATAATCTGAAAATAAATTTAAGAAAAGTGTTTGCAAGCAGGCCTTACAAAACTGTACATTAAAGAGGATTAACTTTTAAATCAACTAATGTTCAAATTTGCCGAATTCATGATACTCTATCTCAGAATATATTACACTTAAATGTTTACAGGAAGTAGATGTATGTCATTTTAGCTCATTTATCTATTTTTATAAGTAAAGTGGTTTATTTAAGAAGGTATGGTGATTTTTGACGTAACGTTTAGACTACGAAGAAATATTTCTTCTATCCTATCCTATGCTATAGCATTTAATCTTAGAACATATTTCTGATGGAATCCACTCACAGATTACGGAATGCACATGCTGTAAAGTTTTAGACCAATGATATCATCATACCAAATGGAAAACTAGTTGCTATTAAATTTTTAATTAATTTATTTGTTTATTTATTATTATTATTATTATTATTACTATTATTGAAGTTCATTTGTTTCCGCTGCAAGCACCGATCCTATTTAATTGATAAATAGTGACGGTTATTGTAAAAAATATTAGAGAAAGCTCTGTTTATTTATGAAGTTACGTATCAAATAATGAAGGAGAACGCAACCAATAAATGCGCTATAAGCAAATAGTAATACTGTAATAAAAAATAATAAAAAAAAAGTAACAACATGCAAAGGTATGGATACCGGCCTCAGTATTTAGCGCGTTTGGCGTTGCCGCGAAAGAGCCGCGGGTTGTAGGCATTGATGTTTAGTGTTGTTTGTTTCTGTGATTGTGTTCTAGTAAGTCATTTTCTCTCACCTGACGGCCAATTAGGTTACGCCTGAAGGCCAATATGTGTGAAATAAAAAACAAAACAAAAAGAAAGTATGAATGCCGGAGTAGGAAATACTCATTTCCCATCCTATTGGTACAAAACGAGAAGAAGGTTTTAAATACCTATGGGAAAACCCATTTACATTGTTACAAAAGTTATAACACACATTTATAATACGTCATCGCCTTATCCGCCTAGAATTACCTAACATTACCATCTTGCTTCGTTATTAACTCCCGGATTTTGCAATGTTTCAGACGCTGGAATAGGAATTAAATGGCATACTCTGTAAAACAGTTGACTGAGAGGGAAATGGGGTTATTAATTCAAATAATGAAGCTATGAATACGGATAGGATTTTATCCACCCCCAATGATTGCGTCAAACATGTTCTACTTTCAGTTCTAATCTCTCTACCCACGCCTTGTCAAAAGCATGACGTCATCTGCGTACAATGCACAAGGGTATTTCGCAGACGAATTGGAAAATCCATGTCATTGTAATCTGTCCCCGCAATGCGCATTGAACAAACTGAAAATGGTACAGGTCGATTGTTTCGGATGCATTCAGCGCATGCATATGTGCTTTACGATAAGATAAAGATTGTTTTCACAGAGCACAGTGGTGGTCAAGTTTTAGCCAGCTCTCAGGATGTTCTACGTTCAAATCCTATTTACTAATACCAGGTATTTTTCCGTAGTTTCACTTGCTAACCAAGAAATACTTTTTGTGGTATTTTAATATACGTTTCAATCATAGAAATGAACTAGATTGTGGAAGAAAGTAGGTATGGCACTAACACTATCTTTGCATAAGGTACTCAAGTAAATGATATACAAAACGAATGCATAACTAAAATCATTGCGCTGGCTACCTATAAAGCCACGATCTCAAAACTTAACATGCAATGAAATAGATCGCCGTAAAATAAACAAGAAAACAAACGAGGAACTGAGGCGCTTGTCAACAATACTAAATTGGTCTTAAATAAAAAAAAAAAAGGCTGATGTATTACACTCACATGACTTTCTCTAGCTGCTCTACAAACAAACTTATTACAAAAGATCTTTCTACGCCATGCTAATCGAGATAAACATTAGCAGAATGCTCTTATTACTTAGTCGCTTATAAGTAGAAGGGAACTAAAGGAAAGCGCTATGCTGAAAAGATAGTCAAATGTTTTAATAGCTGTCGCTTCTTTATTGGACCAGGAGTAGAACAAAAGAAAAACGGATACTGCCTGTCTGAGAAAAGTACAACTGAAACGAATAACAAGGAATATCTCGAAAAGGGTAAACTCTACGAAAAAAAAGTATATGACATAAATGGTGTATTTTAACGAGATCTACATTTTTTGTGTAGTAAGTTTGTGTCTATCTCTTACGGTTTACTAGTTATGAAAAATTCATCAAAATCATCCAGCATAAATAGGTTTTTAGAGGCTATTCCCAGAAAATTCAAGATATACATTTTATTTGTCATCTTAAACACAAGAAACTTTAATCAAATCGTCATTTTCGAGGAAATCAAAAATTTTGAAAGCTTTTCCATGTAAAGCGTAGTTGGCGTGGGGGGGGATTTTCTAGAAAATATTCGTGTCGCATCCTTGGAAGATACCAAACTTAAATACCAAGTTTGATATTTAACGGTCTTTTCATTTTTGAGCTATGCTGTCCACAGGCACACACACACACACACATACGCACGCGCACACGCACGCACACACCTACAGAGACCTTTATCTAAAAATGCTTTTTTGCATTCAGGGGGACCCAAAACATGTAATTCCGGTGAAATCCCGGGATAAATTTTTGGGTGCAATACAATAACTACCTTCTCTATACACTATGTACATAGTACGTGTAGAGAAAGTAAAATAAACTATAACAGCAATTATTTGCTCTTTAATACAAGCTGTGTGTAGGACAATTTGGAAAGTGGAATCAGATTGATAATTGATAAAAGTCAAAGTATAAGAGACGGTATTTGAGCTATCAATCCTACAGTTTCGGTACAATTGATTGGTCCAATATTTAGTTGTACTATGAAGCTCATATTCACGATTGTAAATCGCCACTGGGACTTATAATCTCAAATGTTTGTTAGGTGGGGAATTTAATGTCGTGCCAGCATGATGCCATGGTGACTCTGAGAAAGTTTTTTACTGCATGAATTTCAATTTGTATTACATTTTATATTTAATAACTTTTCTCACCTTTATATAGATATAATAATGTGCTATGTGCTCTGTGTGTCTATACTTTCTCATCATGATTGTTTCATGTACGCGGTGGTCGACCTTCATAGCCCGATTCATGTCGCAGTTACGCGTAAATTTTAAACGTGAGCGAGCCAGCAGATAATATAAAAGTCCAGGTTTTGTTTGGATTTTGTTTGGTTTTTGTAGTGTTTAACACCCGCGTTTATTACATAGGCACCACAGGTGATGATGACACGATTCATGGAACCATTTTTGTTATGTAAATATTATTGTATGTGGAATGAATGAGGTACGAATCATGTACGAAGGTTAACATTTTAATTTTTGCTTCGTTGCAATCCTCAAAAACTAAGATAAAATACAGGAAAATTTGTGTAAAATCTAAAACTGTTAATAACAATTTATTTTCGTGTACTTTTTCTTATGAAAGGAGTAACAATATTAATATAAATAATTAAAGTAGAATTTAAATATTTTCAATGACAAAATGGGTACAAAATACAAAGAGCTAAAGAAAACAAATGTAAGGAGACGGACACACATTCATTACTTTTAGCCATAGCTACGAGAAAAATTGAAAAATGTTGTAGATCAGAAGAAGCTTCTTGAGACGCCATTACCTAAAAGGCCTGCATCATTGATGATAAGCTACGGTCTTTTGTTCCAGTATATCGGCTTTCCTATCTTCTAAATGGCCTAATAAAAGTCTTTTGCTAAATAACAGAACTTCAAACAATTAAAATACTGTGCTACGCCGAGGCACATACACCAGAAATTCTGTCCAGCTACTGGAAAAATAATTTTTTGGAGGGAGACGCTATATTGTTGCAGCAGATGAAAAGAATTGCCGCCAGAGTTTATTTGACTGCATAAAAATAACCTCGTAAAGTACAAAAAGTAATACCGCTGCAAACAACAGCAGTCAAAGAACGTCATTTTTTTTCAAAATAATTTGAGATCACCTTATGGTTTACCGGGAAATATAGGAGTTAGTTAAGGAATTCAATGCTATGCCGGCATATTGTCATGGCAGCTTAGTGGTAGAGCAACCGGCTAGAGACAGGGAGATCGTTGTTCAAATCCTAGCTATGGCATTGTATTTTTCAGTCTGACTCTACTTATCCAACTCTTTTTCCTATTCTCGGCTTGCGTAAAAAATAAACAAAAACAGTTAAGTTAACAATATTTTAATTCTGCATGGAAAAGCTGAACTTTCAGGTATGATAATACAAATTGAATTATTGATAACTGTCCAGTTTAAGTAAATATATCGCTCTACATTGGTAAATTTGTGTCCAGAAGAGGTGTTAGCATTCTACTACACTATAAAGGTTTGCAAAACCTCATTTGAGGATGACAGACTGCAAGACATATTTTGATGTCGAGTACTCGCCTTTAAAAATTGGGTAGCTCCGCCACTGCTGTACTTTATATACCGAACAACACTCTTAATAACAACTTCAAATGGAATGGGGGGACGTAATACATCTCCCCCTCCCCCCGTTTATGAGCTCACCAGGAACGGGCTATATATTGGGTCGTTTGTGTTCAAATTTTAATGGAGCTGCATTATTGTCTCGATAGTTAAATTACTAGCACACTTCTCGAAATAGCTACTGGGAGAGCCAAAGGTAAGCTGGATTACAACTGCTGTTCATTATGAGTCCCACCAGTTTCTAAACATAATTGAAAAGCGGATGGGGTAATAGTTTTAAATCCGCAATGCTAGCCATATCAACCCCACGTATTAGTTGAAAGAGCTCACTGCCGCGCGTAAATGAGCGTGAGGTTGAGGTGTAGCACCTCAGGATTTGTTTGTATGTATTAACAAAAATAACTATTATTGTTGTTTGTTTTATTTTAGAGCACAGGTATATAAGTACAATAACGATACTAATTGTAATAGTAGAAAGTATTCTGACATGTGGTGCCAAAAGTTGGAAAGATGAAGGACAAAAAAAGGATATTAAAGCAGTTTACGGCGCAGCTTACGTGTTGTTCGTTTTCAGAGAATTAGATCATTATGACGGAGCTCGTATTTTGTGCCGGTGTTGAGGTTTTTATACACTAAATAATTAACCATCTTTTGGAACTTCTAAAGTTATGTTGTAGTGCTAGCAGTTATCTCATTTACTATGCACGAAATGGACGTTTAGGCTTTTGGCACGTATACGCTTTTCGTTTAAAAGCTTTTGCGCAGGCACAGTCCTGCACTTTACCAGAAAAGTTTCAAGTCAATGCTCCGGATGTGTGATTGGTGCAGTAATTGAAACCTATATGGATGCCAAATATTTAAGGCGTGACATACCTACGAATATGACAAATACATTAATACTAAAATACAACGTTTTCTGAATATATGTGGTACAGTTTCCAGAAGCATAAGATAAAACAAGAAAAGAAACACAAATATAATTTTGTAAGGCAATGGCTGTACTAATTTTCTATATGAGTGCGAAACATAGACCCTGAAGAAAAATGATGTCAGGAGAATATAGTCAGTTGTAATGAAATTTCTTAGAAAGCTTAAAGGATGCACAAGGTTAGATAGAATCAAAAATATAAGGAATGAAGTAAACCTACCGCCAATTATACAGAACATTAATGAATGCAGACCACCTGAGTAGAATGAGTAAAGAAAGATTCTACAAACAGGGTTGATCCATAAACCAGAGAGAAAAGAGGTGTGTCTTCGACCAAAGGTAGATGGCAAGATGAAAATTTCACCTCAGAATGGGTCGAATTATTGTCCGAGAAATCCCATTTTCGTACGTGTTCTGTAGGTTGATGTTGCTAGGTTGTCTTCTCTTCTGAAGATTTGTTGGTTTATTCTGATTGAGGTGCATCTACAGCGCTCTCTTGATTTTGAATTATTGAAGCTGTGCTGTGCTGTGTGATAGTAGAATTCGATCCGGATGCTCTTTTCAGTTCATCTTCCAGATCTTTTTGCCACTATCATCGCTGTAAAACCATCAGAATTGTTTTTACTTATTAGTTGATAAATTCAACAACTTATGGCAGTTTTGAGCTGCCAGTGAGGATAAAGTATGGAATGCGCATATCCTCTAATCACTAACGTGTGGCCCTGTTCTGTAGTGTGCTGCTGGCGTTTCTGCCTCACATTCAAGAGAACCCGAGTTCAAATTCGATTAGGATGAGTTATCCAGATAAGTATTTCCCTTATCTTGAGAAGACCAATGTCGAATAACTCGAATCTCTGTGAAACCTGAACAAATTTGAACGTCATTTAATCGATTTCATTCATCGTCTGATATGATCTACCAGGTTAAAGGACGTTAAACTAAGCTAAAAAATATCTGATATTTTCCATTCACATGACTTTCTCGACATCTTTATAAAAATTATTCTTAAAACACCTATTTTCTTATCTCTTTCATACTAATTAGGATAAAGTTGGCACAAATGGTCTTATTAGTTAGTTCCTTATAAGTAGATGGGAAAATAAGAGAGTACAGTACGTTAAAGTGGCAGTCAAATCTTTCAAAAGTTGGTTGCTATTGATTAAATTCGTTCTCTCTGCAAGGACAGGAGTTAACAAATTCCTATATAAGGAAAGCTTACGTATTTTAAAATTGAAACCAATAACAAGGAAACTCGGAAACGGTCAACTCTACGTATATGACATAAATTATGTCTTTTAAGCAGATATATACTTTTTGCGTAGTAAGTTTTTGTCTATCTCTTGTGGTCTACCATCTATGCTAAAGTCAGCAAAATTCATCCAAGATGTAGAGAACTTCAGTGGGTGTTCCCAGAAAATACAAGATATATATTTTTATTTGCTAATTAAATGTATTTAATATACGGTATTTTAATCAAAATCGTAGAGTCATTTTGCAAAAAAAAAAAAAAAGTTTCCAAATGCCTTCCAAGTAAAGAATAGTTTCGAGTGAAAATCTTCTTGGCGCATCCAATATATTTCCGATGAAATCTCAATATCGACATTTAGGGTGCAATGCAATAAGTTATCTAACTACTATATTCGCCTGCGTGTCATAGTAGTAACAGCAGGCGTTAAATACTTTAAAAAACTACTAAGTGCACACTACTTATAGAGAAAGTAAAAATATCGTGTATTTGTATACTATTTCTAAAAACTGTTCTCACAAAATTGCTTTACTTCTTCTTCTATGCAAATACAGTAAGTAGAAGAAGACATGTATTCTATAAAAATAATAAACAAATAAATTATAATCTGTTTTGCTATATTCACATGAATTTAAGCAGCTGTTCCGCAAAAACTTTTCTTACCAAAGATTGTTTCATCTGCATTATGCTAAACGAGATAAACGTTTGCAACAATTGTCCTGTTACTTGCTTCTTTGTAAGTAGAAAGCAAATAAGAGAATTCACTGGGCTAAAACGATAATCAAATATTTTAAAAGTCGTTCCTATCTGAAAGAAATTTGATTCCCGTTGGATACCAGGAGTCAAAAAACGTAAAGACTAAAAGAAAGATGACTTCCCGTTTGACAAAGTTTAAGTAGCTCAAAATGTAAACCAATAACACGGAATATCTCAGAAACGGTTTACTCTACAAAACACATGTGACAAATTGAAGTTTTTGTAATAGGCTTCTGTCTTATCTCTTACAGTTTACCACTTATACAAAAGTTATACACAGGTGATCCAGAATGACGTCATCACTCTTCAGAGGCTATTCCCAGAAAATTCAGGATAATAAGTTACACCTGCTGTTATAAATTCAAGAAACTCGCTTGGTTATGAGAGAGGAATGTATGGGAGCACTTGGCTTTTACTGCAGTCAGGCGTGCATATGAGGACGCAACTCTGTTCTATCACAGACCACAGGGAAATATTCTACATAATTATAATTAAAGGTGAATGGGGCTAACTAGTCTACCAATACAAGAACTTCTTAATAGAAATGGTAATTATTGTTACCTTTTGCATGATTCCACGTAACACATGCCACCGTCTTGGCGCGGAGCCAACGCTCCTTATTCCCATATTAAATGCACAGTACTTAAAAGAAAAAGGCTACTCCACAGGTTGTTTTCATAAACAACAAAGTTGGCAATGTTGCCATTATATGAAACGCTAATTCTTTGCAATGTTACCACATCCTATACACGCAACCAGGTGTTACAATATGTATATTTCGTTTGTCATAAAAAATTTAAAACCATTGAAATTTTATTCAAAATCATTAGTCTTTTTTGAGAAAATAAAAATGTTTGAAAAATGTTCCATATTAAGCAGGATTTACCTGAAAATCTTCGTGTTTCCTTGGAATATACTGAAATTCATGCATTTCCGGTGAAATCTCTGTATTGAAATTGTTGTGCAATATAATTCTTTTGTAGCTACAATATACATTGTGCATACATGCTTCACCACTAACAAATGTCAGTCGCAGCTAAAAACTAGCATTTTAGAGCTTGTGTGATTATGTGCTTTTGATTATGAACAACATAACTAAACTTAAAATTTCTATAAATACCAAACTTGGAATTTAAGCTCACTATCTCATGTAAACCCCTTTAGATGACGAAATTTTCCTATTTGTAATTTTCTTAAAAAGTCTAACTATTTAAGTTAAAATATCATATATATTATTTACAAAAAATATGATGGTTCAATTCACATGACTCTGTAATTTTCTGAAACATATTCTTCCAGAGATTATTCTTTTATGTACATGATCCTAACTGAGATGAGAAATACCAGAATTACCAGAGATTGTCTTATTGCTTAGTTTTCTATAAGAAGAAGGGAAATAAGGGAATATACTAAGCTGAACCGGCTTCAAATCTTTCAAAATCTACCGCTATGCAATTGTAATGTAAATTTGGTTCTCTGTGCTTTGCCAGGAATGAAACAAAGAATGATGAAATGGATGTGGACTTCCTGTTTTATAAAATTATTAAGTATTTTTAAAGTGAAAGAAATAAGAAGGAATATCTTTAAAATGGTTAGTTATACAAATATCTGGTATGACATAAATTCTGTACTTTAATGAGATCTACTTTACTCTGCTGTAAATTTTTGTCTAATTTCTTACGGTTTACCAGTTATGCAAAAGTAATTCAGAATTAAGAGGACTTCTGAGGCTTTTCCGAAGAAATTCAGGATATACATTTTACTTACCATATAAATGTTTATAATGCATCGCATTTTAATCAAAATCGTTAGAGCCATTTTTTTAGAAAGTCAAAATTTCGAAAAATGTTTCATGTAAAATGTAGTTTATTGTGGGGGAAATTTTCTGAAAAGCTTCATGTCGCATCCTTGGTGGATACTAATCTTAAATATCAAGTGGGTAAAATACCAAACCGGGTTTTTGAGTTTACAATCTTCCAAGGATGCATCATGACGATTTTCAGAAAAATCTCTCCACTCTAAATCACGCTTTATGTGCAAGATTTTCCAAAATGTTGGATTTTTCAAAAATTGTCTAACGATTTTCATGGTAATACCCTATATTAAAGATGTATAGATGACAAATGAGATATATATTTTGAATTTTTTTTAGTAATAACTTTTAGCTATCTCCATCCTGAATGTCTTTTATACAATTGGTAACCGAGACAACATTTTCAGAACAAAAATATAGTTCTCGAAAAGAAACATTTTTTCGTAGTCTCCTTACCCCCCTGGTACAAGCTGGTGTCCAGGGGTTAAACGACTGTCGGGGAGCCAACGGCAAGTAACCGGAGAATGAATAACCTGAAAGAGTGGTCGGCTCGAATCAGGTATGGGCGTGAGGAGGTGGATGATATGAAATGAGAGAGAAATGGATGATAGGAAACGTGATGATGGAGCAATTGATGCAATGAGAGGCAGGGGAATCCGGAGAAAATACGCCGTTTCTTCAACCACAAATCCCAAATGCGGGCGCTTGGGATCGAACCCTTGGTGTGGAGGCGAACGGTCTAACCCATCTGTCACGGCACTGCCCATTAAGAAACATGATATGTCAAACCCATGTGTTTTTCGGGGGTTTAGCCGGGCCACCAGGCGAATGCTCAGTAGGCTTCTTTCATCCCATGAGTTTCCTGTCCCAGCATGTTGTTTCCATTTCATTTAATTCATCCTTTATCCGTTAGTTTCTTTCAGGTTTGGATGTCTCAGTGATGGTCCTCGATGCAGTGTAGAACGGAAAGGGGCTGCGCATTGTGATTATCACCGTTGCATGGATCAGAACCGTTTCTGGCAGAGTCCCAGTTTATCTTTCAGAGTGTCGGGATGCTCCAATTTGGAATTTGTAGGGACGCTGTCGTTTCTGTGCAGTTATCGTCCGGTGTGTTCTCTCAAATGCTCACTGTCAGGAGCGACCCCTCGTGGGGCGTAAGTACAAAAACATCAGCTTCCGTGCCGAGGTCTTTCCGATTGTATTCTATTTTACCTTCCTATGCATTTCCGAAATATACCTTGCTTTTGATTTAAATTTAACTTTACTTATACTTTTCTCAGTATTGACATTTGTTTTTCCTTTTTTATTCTGGCCATGCAAAAAGAAAGCAATTTCGAGGCTATACATACCGACAATCACTTAAAATATTTGACTTTCGCTTTAGCCTAGTGGTTTTTAGTCTCCATAAACCTTTAAGAAAATAGTAAATAAGTATTTCTGCTTATGCTTATCTTGATTAGCATGAAGTATGAGTATATAGTAGTGATAAATACCAATTGCAGAAATTCTCCATTTCATACTACTTTTATATGCATTCAAAAAGCATTTTAGAGAGAGAGAGCGAGAGAGAGCGAGAGAAAGAGAGAGAGTGTGTGTCTGTCCGTGTGTCAGTGTGTCCGTGAATACAATAACTCAAAAATGAAAAGTCGTAAAATACCAATCTTGATATATAAGTTTAGTATCTTCCAAGGATGCGATACAAAACTTTGAGGAAAATCCCCATAACCCACACTACGCATTACTTGGAAAACATTTAAACAATTTTGATTTTCTCAAAAATGTCTCTAACGATTTTTATTAAAATACCGTATATTATAGACATTTACCGGCAAATAAAGCGTATATCCTGAATTTTCTGGAAATATCCTCTGAAGATCTCTTTATTTTGGATGAACTTTGCTGGATTTTGCGTAACTCTTAAACCTTATGAGATTTACTCAAAAATTTAGATCTCATTAAAACACAATTTATGTCGTATATTTTCTTTTTGTAGAGTTGACCACGTTTGAGACATTCCTTGTTATTGGTTTCAGTTTTAAAATACTTAAAACATTTCATATACGGGAACTTGTTAACTCCTGGCAAAGCATAGAAACGGATTTCATCCACATAGCAATCAGCTTTTAAAAGATTTGACTGTCGTGTTAGCCAAATGTATTCTCTTGTTTCCTTTCTGTTTACAAGAAAGCATTTCTGCTAATGTTTATCTCGATTAGCATGAAGTAGATAGAAGCATAATCTTTTCAACAATAATTTGTTAAAGAGATGTAGAGAAAGTCTTGTGAATGGAACACATCAGATTTTTTAATATTGCTACCAGCAGAGGAATGTATATACTGATTTTCTTTTCTGAATAACCGCATACTGCTCATTAGTACTGGGTCTTGTGTAACTGCTTAGCCACAATATTTGTTCTTAGTCCGCTTACCCTTCCCGTATGTAGGACCGGTACCACCTAGGTCTTACAAGAGCGTGCCTAGGGGTCAGAAGCTAACGGCACTTAATAGATGATTGGAAAGGTGATGATGGAGCAATTGATGGAATGAGTGACGGGGAAACCGGAGGACTTGGAGAAAACCCGTCCAAACGCCGTTTCGCCCACCAAAAATTCCACATGGGTTAGAGGTGAGAGGCGAACGGTCTATCCACTCTGCTACGTCGCCGCCTTAGCCACAATACAGAAACAGAAATCGAACACAACATGGAGATTTCGTTAAAAATATTTTTTCACAGCGCTACTGAATATTAAATGCTGTGCTTCAAATGTAGGTGCTTAAAGTTTCCAATTCTTTTGTTTTGTATTTCTTTTCAAGTAGTGATTACAATGGACCTTGACGAGTAATTTACATATTTAAACGTTATACAAGTATGTTGAATACTTAATGCGTAATTGCATAATTTGAATTTGTTTATATGCAAAATTTATTGAGATGAACATTGCCTGGATGGAATTATATATATTTTTATTAAATATTTAATTTATAAGATGGGTATGTGAATTTGATTAGGTAAAATTTTTCCTTTTTACTTTCATTCAGGTGACTTAAAAGCGTGTATTTGAAATAGTTACAGAACTTTCTTGGCAAATGCAGAAACTCCCCTAGTTTCTAGCGTGCATAGGTTTCTCGCATTTTTCACACACACAAAAGCCACCCTAAAATAATTGTTTTTCTATTTTTTCATATGTTTCGTTTAGACTCGCAGAAACACATTAAACCCAAAAATATAAATACGACTGTCCTAATTTTATCTCACGTTTCTAGAGGCTAGGACAGAGGTGTGGAGGTAAAGTATTAAGGAGGAAAGAACGGAACACCAAAACTCCGTTGTGCTACATTCACATGCCTTTTTCTGTCTGATCTGCAACTTATTCTTAAAAAAAAACAATATTCTTCACACTAATCGGCCATGAGCGTGTACATCATGTAATGAAGATAAAACTTCGCAAAAAATCTGTAAATGGAAGGGAAATAAGGGAACACATTTGTAATGAAGATAAAACTTTGCAGAAAATCTGTAAATAGAAGGGAAACACACTTTTAATGAAGATAAAACTTCGCAGAAAATCTGTAAATAGAAGGGAAATAAGGGAACACACTTGTAATGAAGATAAAACTTCGCAGAAAATCTGTAAATAAAAGGGAAATAAGGGAACACACTTGTAATGAAGATAAAACTTTGCAGAAAATCTGTAAATAGAAGGGAAACACACTTTTAATGAAGGTAAAACTTCGCAGAAAATCTGTAAATAGAAGGGAAATAAGGGAACACACTTTTAATGAAGATAAAACTTCGCAGAAAATCTGTAAATAGAAGGGAAATAAGGGAACACACTTTTAATGAAGATAAAACTTCGCAGAAAATCTGTAAATAGAAGGGAAATAAGGGAACACATTATCTATGTAAGCAAATCTTTTTGAAGCTGTCACTATATGATGATATTAAAATTCGGTTTTCTTTGCATGAACAGGAATAATACTAAAGAGATATGAAATGAATGAAGACTTGACGTTTAAGAATTGTAAGTATTTTAAAATTGAAATCAGTGGCAGGAAATATCTCGAAAATTGTTAATTCTATAAACATTATCTGACAAATATGTGTTTTAATGAGATCTACAATGTTAGTGTCGTACAGTTTTATCTATCAGTTGCGGTTTACCGGTTGTGCAAAAGTCCTCCAGAATGAAGAGCAATTCAGAGGCTTTCCCAGAAAATTTAAATTATAATTTTATTTTCAATTAAACATCTTTAAAATATAGTATGTTAATCGTTACAGTCATTTTTGAGGAAATGGAAAATTTCGAAATATGTAAAGGTCAGTAAATATGATAATATCTTATTTATGTAAGCTATCTTCAAGTGAGTATGACGAGTGTTAGGTCCTGGCTTTTATCATGTTCTCCAATAATTTCTCAATTATCTTTTATGTCTCGTTTGTTTTTTGTTCTTCAACTCTGTTTACTGTATATATCCATTCGTGCTTCACTACAGTAAATAATTTTCGTACCTTATTACAATATTTATAGACAATTTCAGTTACAGTCAATTTTTCTGTATTTTAAACCGTCTCTTATTGATGTACTCATTTCTACAAGTTTCAGCCCCTATACATTTAAATATTATGTGTTTCAGATATTCATTGCTACCACACATAGGACATTGTTTTTGTGGGATATCTAATCCTTAGATGTTTGAGCCTCTAAATGGAAGTCGAGTTTTATTTATGTACGTCTTTAATTGCTGTGTTTCTGAGCACTCCATTCTATACTGGGCGTAGAAGATCGCTTAATTTTGCTCAAAGGCCTCTTTTATCATGCTTGAGGTTCTTTTACGTACCGAAAATCTACGACACGGGATCAACGGCTTTACTTCCCTTCCGAGGGAAGCCATGCTAAGGATTTTTACACCCTAAAAAATCCATCGTCCTCTGTCGGGTTTGAACCCGCGACCTTTAGCATGGTAACCATTACACTACGGAGGGCGACTTTTTTTTCTCTTGTGAGTTTTGGCCTTTATAATCTGTTCTCACCTATGCAATACCTTCTCGCTGCTCTTTGTTGTCACGTCTATATTAAAGACTAGTTAAGAAGGGATTTTGCTGAAAGATTTTCTAGTGGCATCCTTGAAAGATACCTAATTTAAATAAGAATTTTGGTACTTAATGAACTTTTCATTTTTTAGTTGTGCTATTCACATTCACAGAGACGCACACACAGACACGAATCTTTTTCTAAAACTCCTCTTTTGTATTCAAAACATGTATTTTCGGTTGAAATCTCAGTATCGAATTTTAGCGTGCAATGTAATATCTTCTCTACTTACTATGTGCATCGCCTGGTATGTTCATTGCCAAGTAAGAAAATAGGAGCGTTCAGATTTTGGCCCTGGCTTGCATTGTGCTTTCACCTATTTACTCATAGTTAGGTCCTATTACATACATTAGTGCATTAATGATGTCAGCCAAGAGGCTGGTGTGCAGCTAATGTTAGCAGCATTAATCGTCATATTGACGGGTTAGCTCAGAGTTTGCTTGCAATTTATAGTTTCCAATTGTTTATACATTCATACCCTTGTGTCTCCCTCAGGTGAGTTTCAGTTATTAGTCTGTAATTCGGTTCTAGACAAATAAATGGATTAAGAAACATTTACACACATTTCACTGTGTTTACATACCAATCTGATATTATATTTAAAATTGTGTAGGTAATATTGACTAGCACGAGATGAGGACAAAAGGAATTGATGGGTCAAGGAAGAGGTAAATAATATATTGAACAGTAGCAAAACCCAAGATCTATACACATTATTGAGCTAGATTTAAATTTAAATTACTATACCCCTCTATAATGTTATTTATTAACAGCCCGTCGCCTCCCCATCTCTCCTCTGTCTTTCTTCTTCCTCGATTTTCCCTCTCGTTTTCTTCAACACTCTAATTCTTTTACTCTCTCTTATTTCCCCTTTTCCATCTTTTTCTTTTTCCTGTTTGTGTAAAGTTTCACTTATACAATATTTTGAAATGCGAAGTTTTACCATTTATATGACTTTCTCTACATATTCTGCAACAAACTATTCCTATAAACGCTTATTCTTCTATATACCTCCATATATTGTTCTATATTCGTAACTGAAGTGTATAGAAGATATCAAGATAAAGTAAAGAGAAATGGCTTTATTTATTTATTTATTTATTTGCTTGTAGGTACAAGAAATAAGGAAATACACTTGGCTAAAGCAATAGTCAGAATTTTATATAACTGGTTGCTATGTGATGAAATGGGAATTCAGTGCACTTCATAAAAAAAATCTGATGTGTTTCATTCAAATTAATTTCTCTACATCTCTGCAACAAATTATTGTTGAAAAGCTAATGTTTCCATTTACTTCATACTAATAAAAAATGAACAGAAATAGTCTTATTACTTGCTTCCTTTTAACTAGAAGCGAAATAAGGGAGTAGCATAGGTTAAGCTGATAGTCAAAAGCTGGTTGCTATGTGACTGAAGTTCCTTTGTTTGTATGGACAGGAGTTGACAAATTCCTGTATGAGAAAATTATGTTTTTCAAAGCTGAAATCAAAAACAAGGAATATCTAAAAGATAATGAACTCCACGAAAAAATGTATATGACATAAATTGTGTGTTTTAACGTGCTCTACATTTTTTGTGCGGTAAGTTTTTGTCCATCTCTTACAGTTTAGCAGTTATCCAAAATTTTGTAAAATTCATCTAGAATAAAGTAGTCTTCAGAGGCTATTCCCAGAAAAGTCGAGATATGCATTTTATTTGTCAGGTAAATATCTTTAATATATGATATTTTAATCAAAATCGTTGATTTGAGAAAATCAAAATTTTCGAAAAATGTTCCATGTAAAGCGTAGTTGGGAGTGGGGGGATTTTTTGAAAATCTTCGTGTGGCATCCTTGGAAGACACCAAACCTAAATACGAAGTTTGGTTTTTAACGGTCTTTTCGGTTTTGAGTTATGCTGCCCACACAGACACACACACAAGCTCACACACTCACACACACAGACAGACACGCGGACATTTTTCTAAAAATCCTTTTTTTGGATTCAGGAGGTCTCAAAGCACGTATTTCAGGTGAAATCTCGGTATCGAATTCTTTGGGTGCATTACAATACCTTCTGTATACGCTATGTACATAGTACGTATAGAGAAAGTAATAAAAACGAATAGCGAATTTCCATTTGAAATAAGTGTAAATATTGGAAAATTTAAACCAATAAAAGGAATCTCTCTGAAATCGTTTAGTCAATAAAAATAATAACACAAGGAAATAATATAACAGGACAAACAATTTTAAATAAATTGTGCCAATTAGTTTTATGTGTAAGTAACTTTTTGTCCATCTCATATGGTTCACCAGTTATGTAAAGTCATTCAAAATGAAAAGAGGCTATTCCCAGAAAACTCTATATACACTTCTTATTTGCCATGCAAATTATATTTTAATTAAAATCCTGAAATCCATTTTTGAGCGTCTTCTTGGGTCTCTGTCTATCCTCCACATATGTAGGACTTACACTCCCCCCCTCAGGACTTACAAGCCAGTGCCAGGGCTCAGCTTTGTTCACGAGCACAGGCTCTGGATAAGAGGGAAACTCGAATAAGTGACCAGTCAATGCGTGATATGAAAGTGAACAAGTGGATGAATGAAATGACAGCTAAATGGATGACAACAGAAACGATTATATATATTAGAAGAAGTAAAAATTAAAATCTGAGTAAAATCAGCAATAATTTGTAGTTCTTGCTGATGCTTGCTATGAAAAAGGAACTATATTGTTTTTCATTATAAATTCCTAGTAGGTGATAATATATTTTACAATTGTGTAATAGCAGCAGCAGCAGCAGCAGCAGTAGCAGCAGCAGTAGTAGTAGTAGTAGTAGTAGTAGTAGTAGGAGTAGTAGTAGTAGCAGCAGCAGTAGCAGCAGCAGTGGCAGCGGCGGCGGCGTTGGCGTTGGCGGTGGCGGTAGTAGTGGTGGTGGTGATGGTAGTAGTGGTAATGGTGGTGTTAGTGGTAGAGGTAATGGTACTGGTGGTGGTGGGGGTGGTAATGGTAGTGGTAATGTTTCTTTTAGAAGGGGAAAAATCTTACAAAGACGCCTTAGGCGAGTTGGATACCCACCAACTAAAAAAATCTCTGCAAGAATCAATGTATAAGCCCTTCGGAACTGCCCAAGACGGCATTACTTCAGGGGGAAGCGATTCAAGGTGGTAAGTATTATTGGTCTATATTATCTATGGAAATGTGTACTGGTCTCAGCTGTCATTCATCTCTAATCGTTTACTGCGCAAAATGTCACGGGCCAATCTAGTAACAATGCTCCAATTCCGTGCACAGGCAAGCATCTTAGATAGAAGGTTGTCGGGCGTCAAAACTCCCAAATGGCTCTCGGTCTGATGGCGTTGGTGATGCCACAGAACACAATGAAGGAAGGTATGTTCAGCTGTATCATGCTTATCGCAATAATAGCATTCGGACGTAGCACTTAAACCAAAACGATGTAGATAGGTGGTAAAACAGCCATGTTTCGTCAACAATTTAGTGAGATAGAAATTTACATCCCCACGTTTACGAGTATACCAAAGAGTGATATCTCTAATCAAACGCTTTGTCCAATGGGAAGTCCCATCATCAACATCCCAAAGTTGGCAAGCAATAAGGTGCCTCCAATGGTATGTGCCTCCAACAAATGTCGTTCCTCAACAAGCAGAACAATCGGAGGAGTCTTGGCAATAAGCAGCAAAGCCTTAGTGGATGCGGTTCTGTAGGCACTAGTGATACGAATAACCATCTTCCGCTGGACGCTCAGGAGCTTAGAAGTATATATTTTTTACGTCTCCAGCCCTTACACCTTATACGTACGCCATATAAAAGAATAGATTGCACCACGGAGAATAAAATGCGTCGTGTGTGCTCCCTTGGGCCGTCTACATTAGGCATTAAACGACTAATGTGAGCAATAGCCTGCCCTGCCTTCCCTGCCGTTTTGCGTACATGACATCCCATGTACAAGTTACGGTCCAAATGAACACGCAAATACTTCAAGGACTCCTGGCTGACGACTGACAAAGCCCTTACTTTCAGGAGGATAGTGTGGACCTTCCGGCCACCTACGAACTATACAGCCTCAGTTTTATGGTGGACCAACTTTAGCTTCTTCCGTAGCAAACAGTCGTTGTCTGCAGTCAACGCATAGTTAGCATTCTGCTCCAACGTAAGCACATCTTCGGTCGTAGCAACTATGGCTAAGTCATCAGCATAAAAAATAAGCTGGACACCCAGAAGCATGGGCAGTTGTAATACTCTATCATAATAGATATTCCAAAACATAGGCCCCAGGTGTGAACCCTGCGGTACACCACATGTCATCCGTAGGTGGCCATTCGCACCCACAAGAAGTAGACAATCATCCAGATAAAAAGCGAGCATATTGTGTGTGCGTGTGTATGCATACATACACACGCACATATATGTATGTATACCGACAGTTCTCTGAGAATTCCGCCCCATGGGGCAGAATTGAAGGCATTTTGTATATCTAAAGTGATTAGCACACACAATCGTCGTTTGCTTCGAAATACTAATTTCGCCTCTTCCGCAAGTTCCTGCACTCTCCGTAGGGCAGTCAAGATGGACCGACCTTCTCTAAAGCCATGTTGGGCAATGACAAACCGCCCTTGTGTTCAATATCCTTTTTCAATCTGGCCAACATCAAATGTTTCAGTAGCTTTCCCAAGAATTACGTAAGCAGATAGGACGATAGGATACAACTCCGTCTGTGGTCTTCGGCTTCTCCAGCAGAATTAGTCGAGCAGTCTTCCTCTCAGTTGGAAAAACGCCTGCTTTCAGGCACTGATTGAGCACAGCCAGACTGGTTTCTGAATATGTGTTAACAACCGTCCTAATTAAATACGGGCAGCAGACCATCAGGGCCAGGTGATTGTTTATCTTTAATTTTGGCCAAAGCGCTGTGCAGTGCTGCAAGGGTAAAGCAACGCACCTCATCAGGAGACAAACTTCGCTTGGCCCATGTAATCGGGACATGGTCAAGAAACAGATTAGTAGCAATTTCCAGCTGCCGTGCGTCTGATAGATTGAGATGCAAAGGTGAGTGAAGTTTCTTAGTCACAAGCTGGTAAATCTTGCCTCACATGTCAAAGTCAACTTCTTCAAGAAGTGCTTGCCAAGCAGAGCGTTTAGTATTCATTGTGTCCGTTAGTTCTGGTGTGGCAAGATTTTGTCTATCTCTTATGGTTTATCGTTATGCAAAATTCCGCAAAATTAAAACAGATAAAAATATATTCAGAGGCTATTCCTAGAAAATATAAGAGATTTTAATCAAAATCGTTAGAGCCATTTTTGAGAAAATCACTAGTGGAAGATACTCTGTTTATTCCGGATGAATATTTCTGAATTTTGCATAACTGGTAAACCGTAAAGGATGGAAAAGATTTATTCAAAATGTGTAGATCTTCTTAAAGCGCACAATTTATGTGATATACGATTTTCGTAGAACTTACCGTTTTCAAGATATTCCTTGCTTTTGGTTTTCATTTTAAAATACTTTTCACACAGAAACGGATTTAAATCCCTTGACAGCCAGCTTTTAAAACTTTTTACTATTGGTTTTGCCTAGTGTATTCCCTTATCTTCCTTTCACTTATAAGGAACTAAGTAATGATGATTATGTTTATATCGATTAACATGAAGTACATAGAAGAATAGGCTTATTAACAATGTTTCAGAGATATAGAGAAAGTCATGTGAATCGAACATACAAGATTTTTTCATCCTCATCATCATTATTATTATTATTATTATTATTATTATTATTACCATTATTACCAGTAGCCAGTAGTATAACCCGACGTTGAGGAAATTATTTATTGAACTTTTGCAAAAAGGAGATTATTTTCTTTCGATGCCAAAAAAAAAATAAATAAATAAAAAACAGAAAGAAGAAAAACACACTTAGGAAACCATTGAAATTTAAAAAGTGTAAAGATAAACGGAGTTTACTGAGAACACTCTGATTAGTGGCCATAAAGATTTATATATAAGATTTTATATGTCTTGGAATGATATTGGATCAATAGCAGCAAATTACTGGAAAAATTCGGCTCAGAAGGTGAAAAATATTCAAGAAACATGTTGAAATAGAGATATACTGATGAAAGAAGAGATGGAAAGGATAATAATCAATCCAAGATTTGACAGCAATGTTGAATCGGAAGAAGAAACGACAATTGGATCGAAGACTGACATGGTAAGTGATGGAAATGTCACGGAATAATGTCAAGCACATGAGAGAGTGAAACAAATGCACAAATTTGTTGTGTTGTAATAGATTTGAAAATAGATTTGCCTATGATATGCTTATATACACGATTTTAACACTCACAAGGGATATGCCGTTTTGAACTACCGCTCGCGCTTTCTCAACTGGACTGTACAAGCGGCGAGGAAGCCATTACATGTACAAGTGGCGCTCCCAGCACAGGACCGTACTCGCCTTGGCCGGCTTGTAAATAAAGGTACAACAGCCATAATAATATTAATAATAATGATAATGATGATGATGATAATAATAATAATTATAATAATAATACGAGTATTAATAAGAATAAGATTAAGGATAAGAATAGTAATAATGCAAACTTCAAGCACGGCGGACCACTCGCTTGTAAACCTTGGTAACATTACTTTTGAAGATGCTCAATATTGCCATGCTTGTTATTAAATTTACATTCTAAAAGGTAGAGGCTGCGAGAGCTTTATGACTAGGGATAGCATCTTGAGGACCGATAACGGACAGATGCGCATACTAGTTGCATACCTACCGAGTAGATACCGACCTGCATTGGCAGCTGCACGCGCCGCATGTAAACATGCTGTTAACGCGTTGGGGGACGTGGTTCAACAGTATACTTTGCTGATTAATAAATACTGTTTTAGAGGCAATTAATGCCTTTGATGATAGTGCGTGCTATTCAATCAAGACTGTAAAATCTCTTGTTTCAAATGGATTGCATGAAGATTTGCAATTCATACAGAAGAACTTTGCAGACATATCTACGACAATAACACATACTCGTATTTGGAAACATCGAACATTGAAATGCCTCGAGCTCTGAAAGTTGTTGATGAACTTGTGCAAGCAATTAATCAGAGATCCGTGACAACTGTTTTAGACAGTGTGAAAAAGAAAGTGAAGTCAGTGTTTGGAAAAAAAATGTCGGATTTTCAATAATGCATGAAATACGATATGTGCTATGAGTTGTAACTACGGAAATAATTTCTGCTCGAATATCCTTCCCAACAGTCGTTAATTTGTTCTATTTCCGTTTTGCTCCTATCACATCTTGTTTTTCCACTATAAGGCTTGTTCGCGTGCCAATCAGAGACGATTCACATTTGAGACGTTACGAATGTATGTTGTTGTGGATTATAATGTATGTATCTTGAGAGAAAATGAAACATATAATGATGCAGATGATTTATTGCACAACAGCAATGGAGTGTATGTAAATATTAAAACAGTTAGTTTCCGTTAATCTGTGTTACTTATATTTACCACCCACCCTTCCTCAATCGCCTTCCACTGTTAATGAAAACATCACAGTCTACCACGCAACTACTTCCTTCATTAGTACCACTACGTACACACTGCATTATCACAACTATTTACCATGCTATGCTAACTTCGATTCTATCCCACTATCGGTCCCAAAAGTGCTATCACTATTTATGACTTTTGCACAAGACAGACAGACAGGATGGAACATGACTCTTTTAATCGGAACGGATCATTGGCATCCCGCTCGAAAAAGGAATTTCGGATATCACTGGAACAGCGATAGGTTTCAAATTTAAAGTGAAAAAGGTTCACATCATATTATAATAGTTTATTTAACATATTATCTTGATATCATCATGGCGAAGAGCCGACACATGGCACCCAAGGGAGACGTCTCACTACTTGTTACCCGTCCTGTTGTACTCACTTAAAAGAGATCAACCCCGTTTACAACCTATTTTTATCTGTTCTACCGGTTGGCAGTAGCGCCAACATATAAATCCATCAACATGACTAGTCGCCCTCCGTGGTGTAATGGTTAGTATGACACCTTCATATACCCAAGGTCGCAGGTTCAAACCAGACGGAGGACGATGGACTTTTTGGGTCGTAAAAATTCTTAACCTGGCCGTAAAAGACACTTAAAGAACCTCGAGCCTGATAAAGACACCTCTTAGGAAATTTAGAGAACCACTGTAGTTATAGAACGTCCATAAATAAAACTCCATTTCTATTTCCCAACACTATGCGGCCAGCACGCCACAATTTAAACACCAACTTTTGTATTTATTTGAATTTTAGTTTGCTGATTAGGCTATTCACACTCGCACACTCAAGCTTGAACACTGGCTCCTTCAACTTCTCTTGGGATTCAGGAGATCCCAAAATATGAAATTTGTCGTCTAGCCTCGATACAAAAAAAAAAAAAAAAAAAATGAGACGCAATAAGAACTTAAGGACAATGTTTACTTTCCCTGATGTGTATAGGTATAGTAAGTAGAGGAATTATTGGTTTCCACCCAAAATTTCGATACTGAGATTTATTGGAAAATACATTTTGAGGTCTCCTGAGTTCAAGAAAAGCAGTTTTACTTTCTCTAGTATGTACAAAAGGTATTGCATTTTTCTCAGCTTTTAGCGTCCCTTGGATCCAGGAAAAAACATTTTTATCTTCTCTAGCTCGTCCAAAGTAGGTAGAGATATTGCATTTCACCCTAAATTTCGATACCGAGATTTAATAAAATACCTCTGAATAAAAAACATTTTTGGGAAAAGGCCCATGTGTGTGCGTGTGTGTTGTGGATGTGTGTGAGTAGTGTGCGTGTGTGTGTCTGAGTGTGTAAGTGTTTGTGTGCGCCTGCCTCTCTGTGAATAGCATAACTCAGGAACAAAACGTCGCTTAAATGCGAACTTAGTGTTTCGTATAGTATCTTCTAAGGGTGCGACACGAAGATTATGAAGAAACTCTGCCCACCCAAACTAACCTTTACTAACCTTTCGATTCTCTTAAAAATGGCTGTATCGATTTTTACTAAGCTGCCATGTATTAATGATATTTAATTTGCAAACAAAATGTATAACTTGAATATTCTTGGAATAGCATTTGAAGTCCTCTTCATTCTGCAAGACTCTTGCATAACAAAAACCATAAGAAATACACAAAATCTTACTTCGCCACTAATATAAATAACCATAAAACACACAATTTTGTAAGCTATTTTGCTCTTTCTGTAATATTTGCCATTTCCGATATATTTACTCCCTGTTATTGGTTTCAATTTTAATGAATATTTTTCTCAAACTGAAAATTGTCAACCGTTGCTTTCTTTTTAATCCTGACGTGCATAGGGAACGGTATTTTAATCCATCACAAAGCGACAGCTTTTAAAAATATATAACTATCACTTCAGCCCTATATTTCCCTATTTAGCTTCTACCTAACCGGAACTATATAATTAGAGCATTTCTACTAGCGTTTGACTCGTTTAGCAAAAACAAGATTAAAGAATAATAACAAAACTTTGTTTCCAGAACAAGTAAAGTACCTAAGTAATGTAAATAGAGCGCATCATGTATGGTTGCGCAATATGGGGATCTGCATCGAACTCCCAGATAAAACGAGTCCAAACAATCCTTAATCGGGCACTTCAACTCATCGCGGATGCACCATGGTACGTCCGCAATGACAACCTGCATAAAGATTTAAGCATGCCAACAGTTGATGCAACACTGAGCACCGGTTATAGACGTCTTTTCCTCAGAATAGAAAACCACCCCAATAATCTCCTCAACTGCATTCCAGCTCAACTTCCACCAGCTCGGCATCTACGAAGATTAAAAAGAGACACACAGCTTTCATTGACATCTAACTGTAGACAAAATCTTGCTACACAAAAAGTGTACATCTCGTTAGACCACAGAATTAATGTCATTTAAATATTTTTGTGAAGTTAACCGATTCTTATATATTCCTTACTGTTATTTTTAATTTTAAAATACTCAACACTTCTCTCAAACATGAGTTTCTCTTTCTTACTCCTGGCCATGCATAGAGAACCGCATTCGGTTAACATGAAGGAGTTAAAATAAGCTTTTTAAGGATATTTTATTGCAGAATAGGTAGATAACATCATGTGAGTTGAAAACATCAGTATTTTAATGGTAACGTAGATAACAGTAGAGAAAGAAATACGAAGAAATTATATTTAAAGCCGCGTTTATACGAAAATGTGCTTAACATAGGACACTTACACATAATTATTTGTTACCTGTACTATATAATCCCTCCCACTAAATCAGTAGAAATGTTATCAGGTGTGTGTTTTCCAGTAGATACCATGGAATGAGGGCGCTAGTCGTCTCATCTTGTTCTTAAGTTTTCATGGGCATCTCAAGTCCCATGACGAAGTCGCACGAGTCCATTACTTGTGATAAAGGTTTATTACACGTCCTGCCATTTCCATTAGAGCAGCAGCTATGTCTTTCATTTAGGCCTTCCTTCTAACAGTGTTGTTCCCTAAACTCACTTCTGGAGTGAACTGGAGCTGTTTAACATATTACTGGGCCTTCTCTTAGGTTTGTATTGTTTTAACGGTAACGGTAGTGTATCCGTAGAAGTCCTAAAACGGCCATTCTTAACATATCACATGAAAATACTCCGTGACCAAGAGGATCAACAAAGTATCAGGTGGACAATTTGGGAAATAAAACTCCTATTAACTGCAAGACTTTATGGTTTACTCTTCTGGTGTAACACTGACAATTTCTGATTCATACTGCCATTTTAGATTATTATAACACTTTCTATAAAAATATTATTTGTAGCATTTGGAAAACCAATATTAATTTGTTCATAGAAATAAGATAACTACATAAGGCATTTAAACTAAGTAAAATGAATAAAATTTTATCATCGATCATTTTTAAATTCATACCGAAAATGCCACACTTATTTTTACCATATGCATATCTAAACTAATATCATAATATCACATATTTGTGCCTCATTAATCTCACAGCAGCAGTGCGAGATGTTTTAATTCAGAGATTTTTATAACATTATACTTTTATATATTCATATATTTGGAGTTTTAGTTGCTACTAAAAATAATTTAGATCCGTTTTTTTTTCTCATGTAAAACAGTTAAATGTAGATAGGTTTACTACAAGATTGGAAGTTTCCAAGTTTACCGATGATATTAGAGTTAAGAAAATGGAGAGAAACTGGTGGATAAAACAGAGCTCACGGTAATCTCTGCAGCTATATTAGTATGTCATAAGTAGCGCGAAAATTGTTCGGCCTTAATGATAATAACAACTAAAGTATGATACGGTATTAAAGGCCAAAGGATTTTAAAATGTAATTCTCTTAGATCTGACCATCATTGTACACAAACGAATGAGCATTTTTGGGCTATATTTAGTCCAAAATAATTATTCCGATGGAAGAATAATACATTTGCTGTACTTTTCGTCGCGTTAATTCCCCATGGAAATATTTAGGCTAGTCTTGTTGGAGCATATGACAGAAAATATACGAAAAATCTTCGCTTTTATTATTTTCACATTCTTCCAAGCACCTTAACAAATCTTAATTTATATGCTGCAGTTACGGCGTCACAAAAGCGGCCATAATATCTAACCATGTACATGCCTTTAGGAGGCTATTTCATTATATTAGGAGGCTTGGCGTTTTTCATATTTTTGTTTTTTTACACAACACACCCCTCATATACGATCCAACACATCTCTCACATTCCAATCCAACACATCCCTCACACACCAATCCAAAAGTATTTCTCGTGCTTCCTGATGCGTGTTCATATCTGCAGCATAAACATCGTTATAAATATTACAGTTATCAATTGATTAAGCTAATTGTATATTCAAATACAAATAAAATCAGTTTGGTTACTACTCGTATTTACTAACTGTTTGAATTAATAATTCACTTCGTTTTATTGTAGATCCTTAAGGTGTTATGGAACATTTCGATGAACTTTTATCTTAAAATTATAAACCATTCAACTTTTTCTTTTATTAAATTAAAGCATTTCTTTTGCTTATTCGGTATTTAAAATTAAACAAGTGTATTCTGGTTTATAGTTATTAGATATTACGTATTCTGGTGAATAAATAGGAAAAACATTTCTTGGTAGTTCCTGTAACTCAATAAAAGGAGTCATCGGGAACAGCGAGCAGTTTTGAAGAGTTTCATTGATGTTTTCCATTACTAGTGTCTCAAGAACAGGCAGAATAGCTGGAAGGACTCCATCGGTAATTTAATTTAACACTTCATTTCTTTCTGACCTTCAGGCAGTTAGGAACACTTAAATGCACAACTCCATGGCACGAAAGCTCACGGGGAACCTTGGCCTACCGCCCGGCCGCTGCGTCCCCCATCTCGGTCCACTACAGACGTCATGGATAGGGTGCAGTATTGGAGGGTGAGACGTGGTCAGCGCCTCGAGTCCCCCCGCCCGGTTAATGCGGTCCTCATGACCTTACGAGGCTGAGTGCACCCCGGGCCAGGTCTCCCAGCGGGGTAAAAATCCCCACGCCGGTACTGGGGATCGAACCCAGGTCTCCCGCTTGGTAAGCAGCAACGCTACCACCGTGCTAAGGAGACGACCACCTAAATGCATGTTCAACGGAATATTTGCACGGTCTTCAACACAGTTATTAATGGTACGAAACACTTGCTTAGCATAATAATATGAACCTGCATGGGTTATGACTTGGTTGGTTCATTAGAACAGGAACGAGTTCAGTGGCGGTGCACAGACCAAAAACAGAATTGAGGAGCAAGGACGAGTTTAAATCTTGATGCTAAGAAAATTGCCAACAACGTTTTTTTCCTTCTGTGCAGTAGAGAAAGAAATAATAAACAATAAATAATTCCATTAACTCGTGTTTTGGAACGTGTTCAGCTGCTTCGTTACCGTAAAACAACCCAAGTTATAGTGGAAAAACCAAACTTCGACGTGCTGGAGTACTAAATATATCTATCCTTTCGTTGTTTTTGTTAGTTTCCATCATTATGACTCATGTTTTCCCGAGGTAAAGTTATGCTAAAAGGTTATACACTGAACACTATGGACGGAGTCATTTACGGTGTTGCCACAGTTCATCTGTTTTGAATTCCACAATATTCTGTGCCGGATCAACTCTTACCCAAGTGAGGCTTCCCAAACACCTGCGAGGTAAAGCCAAATATGGTGTTCATTCAGTTCTTCAAACCACTTATTTGGATCTAATATGCTTTAAACAAGTCATCTAAAGCCATTCCAGCCTGTATAGTCAACTTCCAAAATAATGGCACATTCCTTTAGTAGCTATAGGGTGGATCTAAGCAATGTACTGTATGTTGCTAACTTTAGAATTACATAATCTGGAGGGTAAACAGCCTCTAATGATATATGTTTACCGTCAGGTAACGTTACACTCGATGAAATTGTATGAAACCTCTCAGGCTTCAACTCTAAACTAATTAAATGCCATATAAATTTCTCGGTAACAGACGTACAGAAAACCCCAGCTAAGATACAAACACACATGTTCCAATGAGCAACACAAGTGTCTAATCAGCAGCTGGCGAAAAATCCTACGCCTAACAGTTGAGAGATAGTGAGCATATCATACGGGCAATGTCACTGTGACTTTTTAAGAAACATTAATCCCTCTGATGGAAGCTATATTAATACCTACTGCTAAATTTAAAAACCTGCTTGTAATTTGTTCACTGTATATTTTGTCAAAGATAACCAATTACATGAATGCACGACACGATATGCATTCTAGAAATGCTTTTCTTGTAAATTTAAGGTTTCCTTAACCTTCTCTACCTCCTACGCAATAGGTAGAGGAGTCGCATTCATTAAAAATTCGATAACGAAATTAAACCAAAAACTCATCGTTAGAAAATTCCTGAAAACAAAGTTAATGCTTTAGAATAGATTCCCGATGTATATGTATGTATGTGTGTGTGTGAAAACGAAAACGAAAAGTCGGATAAATGCCAAACTTGGTATTTAAGTTCATTATGTGGTAAAGACGTGACATGATTTTCAAGAACCCCACAACTATCATTTAAATTCATTTCATTTTCGAAACTTATTATTTTTAGAAAATGGTTCTTGTAATTTCGATTAATTTGCTCTACTAAAACTATTTTATGATAAATAAAAAGATTATCTAGAATTTTCTATGAATAGGCAGCAAAGTCCTCCTCATTCTGAAAATAATATGTGGCACAATAATGTACAACTGGTTTGCGTTAGTCGATAGACCAATATGTAGATCTTCTTAAAACACACAATTTATTTCTTGTTCAACACATAATTTTTTTTCATGAGATAGAGCCTATTAATGAGTTGTACAATTATTCTGTCAATTAATACATTCTGTAATGTATTAACTTTATTATATACAATACATTACAGTTGTGAGCAATTAGAAACAAAAAACATGAAACATGTGTCTGTGAATTTCTACCCCATGGCAGTCTCGATTATACAACTGAGATTTAATTTATGCTGTGCAAGTCTTAAATCGAGTGTCTTTATCGTTTCCTCTTCTGTTTTCTGGATCTAATAGGTAGTTTGCAAGAATTTGTTGGACTAGAGGGTTTTTGTGACGGTCGAACGAGTTATGAAGTCTTCTGTAAGCTCCGCTGAGAACTACAACCTCCACCACCGCCGCCGCCATCGCCACCACTACCGCTACCACTAACACTACCACTACCACTACCACTACTACTACTACTACTACTACTACTACTACTACTACTACTACTACTACTACTACTACTACTTATGGAACTTTAAGATCTGAAAGAATAAAATAACTTTTCTCGGGCTATCAGCCAGGTGAATTCTGAAATAATTTCCAAGCTTTCAAGAGCTAACGTCGCTCTCATCTTCAGGGAATGATTTAGAGAGTCCGGGTTCACCTTATATACAGTAGTCCGTCGGGGGACCGGCCAGATGCCGCTCTGTGATTGGCCCGGGTCCGGCATGGGAGGCGTTGACTAGAGACCAATGGTCTCCGTTGCCGGCACGGACTGCTCTGATTGGCCCGCTGCCAGATGTGAGCCTGTATTAAAACTAGGGCTTGCTTTTGGCAGTTTCACAAATCTTTGTGAGTGTTTGCTGAGCACCGAACTCCAAATGCAATTCACCTGCAAGCCGCTGTCTCTGTTGATGTTATTTTCTTCGTATTTAATAGCTATGGCTTCTTTGATGGAGCGGTCCCAATAGCTTGCAGACTTAAACATGGTGGTTGTGTCGTCCAGTCTCGGTCTGTGTCCTTCTTGGATGCAGTGTTCTGCAAGTGCATCAGGCGGATGTAGCTCTCATGCTCTTTGCATCTTTGTTCGATCGTTCTGCCTGTCTGTCCGATGTAGGCTCTACCACATTCACATGGAATGCGGTATACCCCGGAAGTCTTGAGGCCGAGGGAATCTTTGACCTGTCTTAACATATTTCGAATTTTATTGGGCGGCTTGTGTATAGTCTTGATGTTGTATTTGCCCATAATTCTACTTAGTTTACTAGACAAATGACCTGTATATGGGAGGTAGGCTTTACGTTGTTTCTTCGTGTCTTGTGACTCATCTAGCTGGGATGCATTACGCTGTGCACAGTTTGTACTGACGGAGGCTCGTTTTGGTGCCTTGTTGATGCTGCTCTTGCTATATCCATTTTCACTAGGCTGGTTCTGAGATACTGAAATTCTTTAGCGAGGTTTTCACTGTCTGAGGTGGCTTTTGCTCTGTGTGTAAGCGTCGACAGAACTGTGTTTCGTTGAGCTGGGTGGTGGCAACTGTTTGCGTTTAAATATAGATCAGTATGTGTGGGCTTCCGGTACACACTATGGCCCAGGGAACCATCGGGCTTCCGGCGTATTAATATGTCCAGGAATGGTAACTTCCCTTCCTGTTCAATTTCCATAGTAAACTTGATGTTTGGATGCTGACTATTTAGATGGTTCAAGAAGTCCTGTAGCGTGTCTTCTCCGTGAGGCCAGATGACGAAGGTGTCGTCAACGTATCTGTAGAAGGCAGCCGGCTTTAGAGTTGCTGAATCTAAGGTCTGATGTTCAAACGCTTCCATGTAAAAATTAGCTATGGCTGGTGAGAGAGGAGAGCCCATGGCCACTCCATCTGTTTGCTCGTAATACTGTCCACGGTAAAGAAAGTAGGTCAACGTGAGCGTGTGCTTGAATAATGCAATGACCTGCTGGGTGAAGTGCGGTTCTAGAAGCTGGAGAGAGTCTAGCAGCGGGACCCTGGTGAACAGCGACACCACATCAAAACTGACCAGTAAATCACTTGGTTTCACCCTTAATGTCTGAATCGTCTTTACGAATGCTGACGAGTTGACCACATGATAAGCGCAGGTTCCTATCAATGGCTGCAGCAACTTGGTGAGGTGTTTTGCAAGGTTGTAAGTGGGGCTCCCAATAGCGCTAACGATTGGCCGAAGTGGCACACCCTCCTTGTGCTCCTTGGGCAAGCCATATAGTCTCGGAGGAACAGCTACAGGTGTGGTTAGAGTGTTGATGGTTTCAGCGGGAAATTGTGTCTTCCTCAGAAGAGCTGAAGTTTTCTTAACGATGGCTGCCGTAGTGTCACGTTTTAGTGGCCGATATGCTGGGTCCTGTAGCAATTGTGAAATTTTGTTATGGTAGTCCTCACAGGAAAGAACCACTGCAGCGTTTCCCTTGTCCGCTGGTAGAATGAGTACATTCTCGTCGTCTCGTAGAGATTTCAGGGCTGCTCTTTCCTCTTTGGTGATGTTGGATTTTGGCGGAGCTGCTTTCTTTATTGCAAGCACTGTTTCCTGCCTGATATCATCTGCAATTTCTTTAGGCAATGTTTGAATTGCCTGTTCTACCCCGCTGATGATGTCGATCACAGGAATTTTCCGTGGAGCCGGTGCGAAGTTCAACCCCTTCGCTAGTACTGCGATCGAGTCCGAGTCCAGTTCCTTGTCTGACAAGTTGATGACGACTCGATGTTGCTCTAATGTTGCTGGGGGATCTTGCGTTACGGCTAGGTGCGCAAACTTCCTGGTTTGTCTGTCCGTTGATTTTGATAGCTGTAAGTCTGCGCGTGCTGTTGTCGAAGCATCGATTCAATCCCAATCGGATGGCGCGACGCTCGAAGCAAGATCCAGGTGTAGGGCCAATAGGTCCCGGTCAATTTTATCCAAAACATATCGTGCATAATGCAGTCTCTCTCTTACCAGTGTCATGCTGGTGCGTCGAAGGATCCTCTCCACTGTTTTGTTGTGGACTGGGTATCGTAAAGTGGCGAATCGTGGAACCACATTCCGGTCTCTGCAACTCATCAGGAAGGCCAAGTTGACCAGCTGATTGGCCTTCTTCAAACGTAGATCTTCAAACTGACGAATACTGTGGTAGACTGCCTCCCCGTGGAGGATTGTGAACCATGACTTGAAGCTTTCCTGGCGGAGATATGAAAATTGGCCTTCTTCAAACGTAGATCTTCAAACTGACGAATACTGTGGTAGACTGCCTCCCCGTGGAGGATTGTGAACCATGACTTGAAGCTTTCCTGGCGGAGATATGAAAATAACTTTTCTGGGGCTATCAGCCAGGTGAATTCTGGAATAATTTCCAAGCTTTCAAGAGCTAACGTCGCTCTCATCTTCAGGGAATGGACATGTCAAATAATACCGAAGTATTTCACCTTACACACACAAACCACGTAATAGCGCAAGTGCCAAATGATACTGAAATATTTCAGCTTACACACAGAAACCACGTAATAGGAAAGTGTAAAATTATACTGAGGTACTTCACCTGACATACACAAACCACGTAAAAGTGAAAATGTCAAATTATACTGAGGTATTTTACCTTACAGACATAAACCACGTAATTGTGAAATTGTCAAATTAAACTGAGGTATTTCGCCTTACACACACAAACCACGTAAAAGTGAAAATGTCAAATTATACTGAGGTATTTTACCTTACAGACATAAACCACGTAATTGTGAAAGTGTAAAATTAAACTGAGGTATTTCGCCTTACACACACAAACCACGTAATAGTGAAAGTGTCAAAATATATTGAAGAATTTCACCTTACACACTAAAACTACGTAATCGTGAAAGTGTCAAATTATACTGAGATATTTCACCTTACACACACAATTCCCTAATTGGTGATTAAACGGAGACATCTGTTCTGAATAGTTTGCATTCTTCGAATTTGAGAAGATGAAGCTGAACCCCAAATAGAGCAACTGTATATTCATATAGGTCATCAGTGAAGAGTATATTGACCTTTTATAGGCAGTGAAGATTTTGAGGATTTTATGTTTTAATTCATATAGATGGTGACGAATTTCTTTTACTAAGCATGTAAGGTGACATTTCCGTGTTAAACGTTGATCCAGTCTGAGTCTAAGGTGTCTTACCGAATCTGATTGTGGAATAGACTCTTTTCTTAATAAAATAGGTTGATGCTGAATATGGTATTTATACTAGGGTCGGCTGATAAGTCCCGGGCCTCTGAATAAACACAGTTTTTAATTTTTTTCTTTATCTCTCAACATAATCTCCAGAAAGGCTAATACAATTGTCATATGGGTGTTCTAATTTAATTAAATCCTCTCTGTAGTGCGATTTATCAAGGTCCAAAAATAGCTGTTTACCGCATCAATGACCTACTCGTTGCTGTGAAATCTTCGTCCTCCAAGAAATTCTTTGAGGTTTGGGAACAGGTGGTAGTCACTGTGTGGTAGATCTGGCAAATAGGGTGGATTTTCAAGCAATTCCAACTTTAATTTGTACATTTTCCCAATTGCAATGACTGAACGATGGGCCGGAACATTGTCGTGATAAAACAAGATCCCCCCTCCAAATGAGGTATTTTTCTTTTCACTTCATTCTCAAACGTTGCAGTAAGCTTGCGCAGTAGTCATCAGTGATACTTTTACCCTTTCCAAGTAATCAATAAAAACTATTCCCTGTGCGTCCCAGAAAACACTCGCCATAACCTTGTTAGCTGACAAAATTGACTTTGCCTTTTTTGGAGTTGGTTCACCTGGCACAATCCACTGTTTTGACTGTGATTTACTTTCTGGGCTGTAGTGATGTATCCAAGTTTCATCCATGGTAATAAGCCAAAAATTCACTAGGATTTTAGCGGTAGAGCTCCACGTTCTTAACAGAAACAGTTTTTCTTTGCAACTTTTTGTCAGGTGTCAACAAACGCGGCCTTCATTGCACAGACCTTGTGAAAGCCCAATTAAAATATTACCTGCACGTTCTTTTGATATGTTTGCAGCCTGTGTTATCTTAAATTTAATCTGTGGTCTTCCGGTACTAAACTATGAATTTTTTCAATGATCCCTGGAGTTGTCACTTCTACAGGGCGTCCAGAGCGAGGATCATCACTAATGCTTGTACGTCCCATATTAAACTCTGTAACCCACCTTTTAATCATTGAATATAAAGGGGCAGAATCTGTCAATGTACTATCCATTTTCTCCTTGATTTCTTTAGGCATTAAGCCTTTGAAATGGAAGTATTTAATCATTGCTTGTTTTTCTAAATCCTCCATTTTCGTGAAAATTCTAAAGTTGTCTTGTTTAAAATGCTGTAATTCGAAAACTAAACAAGCTATTGATCTGGAACTATAGATTCAAGCTAGTACAGAGTTAAATAATGCGATGCTACCGTCTAACTGGTCTAGTGGAGATCTGTGTGAGACCCGATACTTATCAGCCCACTCTCGTAATTGAACTTTGCGATTGTGAGTATTTTCTCCGTTTCCACAGAAAAAGTGTGGAATTATAAGACTAATATATAATTTCCAGGTATTAAACACTTGACTGTCACTGTTTCCTTTGTGTCTAGAACGAAGAGTGTACTGTAGCTACATATTTCTGCAGAGTTTTACCTCGAATAAAATGAAGTAGAAAAACAAACCTAATGTGTTGTACTTGACTTTCTCTGCTCACGCTTTTACAAACTATTCGTACAACCGCTTATTCTTCTATGTACTTTATATTAATGGAGATAAACATTTGCAGGAATTGCTTTATTGCATACTTCTCTTTAGGTTCAAGGAATTAGAGAATGCAGTAGGCCTTAAGTGAGACATATATTTCAAGAACGGATCGCTATGCAATGGTTTTGGAATTATGTTCACCTTGCATGAGTAAGGGGGAAAAATTAAGGAATAACTCCTCCCATTTGAGAGAAGTATATGAATTTCAAAATTCAAACTCATAACAAGGAATATCTTAGAAATGTTAACTTCGATGGTGTCACTTAACACAAAAAATATGTTTTTGCATGAGTGATGTACATTAACGAGATGTATATTTTTTGAATAGCAAGATTTTGTCTATCTCTTACGGTTTATCAGCTCGCAAAAGTAGTGCAGATGAACAAAGCTTCAATATCAGAACAAATGATGTCATTTC
The DNA here is from genome assembly GCA_030762935.1 of Hymenopus coronatus. NCBI lineage: Eukaryota > Metazoa > Arthropoda > Insecta > Mantodea > Hymenopodidae > Hymenopus > Hymenopus coronatus. The sequence goes on from CM060881.1 coordinate 60,876,886, forward strand.
GAGGACTGCAGTTATGCTTCATTCAGGACAGGAAATATAAATGTTATTACTATTGTTTGATGTCTTCATTCACAAGTGCATGAATAATATAATAAATAATAACCTTTCACCTGCATAAAAACAAGTTTTAGGTGAGTGTAAACTAATATTTGCTCCTTGTTATGTACAAGATGACATTTTTCTCACTTTTAAAAGTAAGTTTCAGCATATGTCTACAATTACTCTTTTGAGGGACAGCGGATCCCAAAACACATTTTCAGTGAAATCTTAATATCGAGTTTTTGGGTAGAACAGACTATACTTCTACTTTATGTAGTAGAATATGTAGTAAAAATAAGTGATATATACTGTGACACTATTGAAATCATTCATTGTCCTTACTGAGAAATTTACTGTCCGCATGTAAAAGTGGAGACCATGCAGTATTCTAATATTCTGATTCATATGCAGTATGCAAGATTTAAATCTATTCATGTATTGAAATGCTAAATCCTTCCAAGAAGTAATAATTCCTTGGGTTGCATATTAGGGACCTATAATAGTGTAATGCATTGATTGCAGATTATTACCAGCCATATTTTGAAACTGCATAACAGAGGTGTTTAACTGTATAATCACCATTATAATTTTACCGACAGAGATACAGAATGGCGACTTTGCGAGTTTTGGTGTCGTTGTACGCAGTGAAGGAGAACAAAGGCGATATGGCAGCAAAGAGTGCCCAGGGACGGCTCTACTACTTAAGAGTATTCTCCGGAAGACCTTAAAGGGTATTCCAAGCACATTTGAGTAGCAATTCATTAACGAAGGGGTCTTTTAGCTAGCGTAACATTATTTAATTCACATTAAATTAATGCTTGCGCCTCTCTTGTGCACTTTCATGCATCCTATATTTTTAGCAGTTGTATAAAAAGAATCTGATGTGTTCCATTCACATGACTTTCTCTTCATCTCTGCAACAAATTAGTTTTAAAAAACTCATACTTCTATTTACTTTATGCTAATCGACAAAAAATTAGCAGAAATAGTCTTATTACTTGCTTTCTTGTAAGTAGAAGGGAAATAAGGGAGTAGCATAGCTGGTTTCTATGTGACTGAAGTTCCTTTGTTTGTATGGACAGGAGTTGACAAATTCCTGTATGAGAAAAGTTAAGTTTTTCGCACCTGAAAACAAAAACAAGGAATATCTCAAAAACGATTAACTCCACGAAAAAAATGAATACAACATAAATTGTGTGTTATAATGCGCTCTACATTTTTTAGTGGTAAGTTTTTGTCTATCTCTTACGGTTTAGCAGTTATGCAAAATTCCGTAAAATTTACTCAGAATAAAGTAGTCTTCAGAGGCTATTCCCAGAAAATTCAAAATACACATTTTATTTGTCAGGTCAATCTTTATTATAATGCATTTTAATCAAAATCGTTAGAGCCATTTTTTAGAAAATCAACATTTTCGAAAAAAGTTCCATATTAAGGGTAGTTTGGGGTGGGAGATTTTTCTCAAAATCTTCGTGTCGCATCCCAGGAAGATATTAAACTTAAATACCAATTTTGGTATTTTACCGACCTTTCGTTTTTGAGCTATCGTGTTCACAGACACACGGACACACGGACACACACACGGACCTTTTTCTGAAAATACTTTTTTTGGATACAGGAAATCCTAAAACATATATTTCCGGTGAAATCTCAGTATCGAATTTTTTGGTGGAGTGCAATACCTTCTCTATACACTATGTACATAGTATGTGTGTGTAGAGAAAGTAAAAAACGATTTAGCATGGTTAAAAAGCATTTTTCCGACAACTTGCGAAATACTGGTGCACCCGAATAATAATAATAATAATAATAATAATAATAATAAGAAGAAGAAGAAGAAGAAGAAGTTGCAATCATATAGGTGCAGAAGTTTTACTAAAAGGTGTGTGCTGTAAAACTTTATTCTATATAGTCCATGCTGATTAAGATGAACATTAGCAGAAATGGTTTAATACTTTTTTTTTTAGCTAAAAACCAAAAACCAAATCGTTCAAAACCCGCTTTTGTAGTCCGGTGGTAGCATGTATGCATCTCAATGAAGAAATTTTGAGTTCGAATCTCGATTAGGGTGAGTTATCCGGATAAAGTTTTTCCAGTGTTTTCTCTTATTCTGGGAAGATGAATGTTGGGTAACTAACCTCTATTGACCCCGGGCTCAATTGAGCATACCGATATGAATATCAGGGGATAAACGAGCTAAACTTAAAAAAAAATATTTTAAGAGCTGGACACTCTGTATTGGTATCACATTCTGTTATCTTTGAATGACCAGGCTGAAAAAAAGAGAATACGCTTTCCAATTTGATAAAACTATGAGTATTGGAACATTTTAACAACGACAGGGAAATGGTTAAATCAACAAAAAAGAGAGTCTGATGTTATGTATGTGTTTTAACGAAATCTACATTTTTATGCAGTAAGATTTACTCCATATCTTACGCTTTACCAGTTATGCAAAAGTCATCCAGAATGAAAATAACTTCAGAGGCTATTCCCAAAAAATTTAAGATATACATTTCATTTGTCACGGATATATCATAGACAAATAATACATTAGTCAAAATCGTTAGAGCATTTTTAGAAAATCAAAATTTCTAAAAAATATCTTTTTAAAACGTAGCCAAGGGTGAGGATTTTCTTGAATATGTTGGTGTTAATACTGAACTTAAATATTAAGTTTGTCATCTAACCTACTTTTGTTTTTTTAGTTGTGGTGTTCACACACACATACATGCTTATGTACCTTTTTTCTAAACATGTTTTTTGGTAGATTCAGGGATTTCAATACATATATAGCGAAATCTCAACCACGAATTTTTTATAATACATGGTAGAGAAAGTAATATAGTTTGTTAGAATAGTTTGCATTGCACTAATAAACGATAGAGGATAGAGGTCATATAAATATTGCACATCAGATTTTATCATTCTGGGCTTCCTATTTCAAACATCTTATTCAACTAATTGTGGTTGCAAGTATTTCGTCTTTTCTAATTTTGTTTGCGAATAAATTCCCTTAAATTCCTAAATTAGCTGTGATTTGCTGCAGAGTTGTAAAAACTTTGAAAATCAAAATGTTGAACTCATTCAGTCATTAGTTTACATTAGTTTTACACTTTTTTAATAAAGCTAAATGATAAGGTTATGTAAACCGTGTTTAACGTTGCAGAGTAATGTGGCTTTAGGCTAATCATCAGAAGTATAAATAGAAATAGTTTCTAAAAGTATATTACAAGTACATAGACCCACATTGATCCGCAAATAATCCATTTAACAACCGAAGACTTTTTTTCTTTCAATAGTTCTTATCAAGCATACTTCAAATAAGATATAGCTAATAAAAATTCTATGGCCTTTGGAAAGAATTTTTTTCGTGCACTAATCACAATTTTGAAAAACCTAACCGCGCATTTCTTTGGAGAGAAGCCATTTTCTTTGAAGTCTGAAGTAATTTACGGTGAAGAGAGAGCCGCTAGGGATGTATATTGTGTTTATACAGAAAGGACGGGATGAATATGATAGCTATACCATTATCTAATACAGGAAATAAAGCCTCATTTACACTTCAAAGACCCATTTTTCTACCTCGCTGCTTCCTTGTTATAATATGTAAAGGGCAAAAGCTTTTTGCGTTATTCATATTTTTTTATACGAAAATACCACCGTCGCATATTTTGAAACGTGCTGGCTATTGTTTTACATGCTAGGTTGTTGGATCTAAGGGGGGAAAATTGAAAAGATGGTTGACAAACAGCGGCGCTAGTAGCTGGCAAAAATAAAACAACTGTTAAATACAGGTCCCAATTTTGGCCTTGAGTGTATTACAGTGATTTTTAAGGATTAAAAACATAAAAAGCAATAGTAACGATGCTTTTTTCTAAACCCAATAAATCATATGTAATGTATTTGCTTATGCCCACTCCCACAGCAGCGCATTGCCAGGGCTGTACAGAAATGTGGTTATCGTGCTAAATCCCCGTTTTACTCCCTACATCAATGACATCAAGAGTTCCTCCATCTTATTATAAGTTTACAACCTAAACGAAACATAATATGTATTTAATTTCTACCAATCATATGCAATAGGAAGTATTTTGTTTTACCTAAATATTCGGGATCAATAGGTATGCACTACAAATAGAGACAATACGTCAACTGACTCCAAAAAGCATTTAAAATAGGTCAGCGCGCGTTCTTATATATTTGTCTTCTGTGTGTGTGTGTCTCTAGGCAGCATAATAATTGAAAAGCATTATTGATAAAAGGTTCCCATAGTAGGTAATGTATTTCATGTATTCATGACGAAGTCATAAGAATAACAATGGAAGCTATTAATGGATTTAAACTGCGGAACAAGGAGGAAAGAACAGAATGCTATGCGAAAGATGAGTTGCTGTTAACAGAGTGTGAGTACAATTTACAATATGAGGAAACACATGTGCTTATATATCCCGATATAATTGTGTCTCCACTCACAATGCGCAATAATTCCTTTGAGCGATGAAGCTCTTAAAGCCGCTTTTACAGTTTCATTCATTTTTAATCTTCAAAACGTTCCTGAATTACTGTGGAAATAATACTCCTTATAGCGGAACTAAAACAGGAAAAAATGTGGAAATTTGCAAAATATATTGCTGATGTAAAGTTAAAATGAAAAAAAAATATTGGCTTTAGCTATCGGCATGGGAATTGGTCAAGAAGTTTTAATTTTCAGTTTAACTAACTATGGCAAATAAATACAAATACAGAAATCTATTGATTTTAAAGTAATTTCCGGTTACAAAAGCTCTACATTCATTTCAAATATTAAAATCGTGTTGCACCCCTAAGTATACGTTAACCAAACCTTAATTTTATAACATCTATAGGCGGCGCTGTTTTTTTTTTTAATTAAGAGATTCTGGAGGGGGCCTTTCTCTCTCTCACTCACTCACTCTCCCTCTCTCTCTCTTTATTTTATATACATATAAGGATTATTCTGGATAATTCTTGAATCTAGAACTCTAGTACATTTTGACAACTCTAGATCTTCTAAGAGTGGAATTTTATGAACAGAAATGTTTTAGCTGTCCATAGAAAAAATGGAGAGACTGATGGATCAGCTATTCTACTTTTCTTGCGCAATGAGACAAACTTAAAATTTAATACTCGTATTGTGTTTGCCTTAAGTGCTTACTATAGTAAGAGCCTGTAATAGATTTCAGCCTTTCACAGACATCAACACGACGCACAATGTACCTATTAACATTTCAAGTCTGCAGTTGAAGCTAAGTTTGGACAATTCTTGCAAAGCATCACAAAAAAAGCCCAGATTCAAAAAGAATTCCACATGTGCAATCATTTTGTAGCGGTTTTCCTATCTCTACTTTTCCTTTCTGTCTATTTTCAAAATTAAGTAGTAGGGTTTTACAGTCTATAATTCTAAATGGATCCTTCCTTTAGAAACATTTCTGTACATGACTGGTTATCTTGGACATTTTTTAGTTGCATGATACAGTGTATGTAAGTTATGCCGAATTTCATAAACTGTTGATATCTCATTCTTCTTTCACCAATTAGGTAGGCATTTAGGTAGGTACTAATAATTCCAGTCTATGGATAACACAGGCCCAGAAGGTGATATTAGAGAATGTCTTTGAAAAGCTTAGCTATTCCTCCCTGTGATCCACCGCAGCACCAAATATCACAGCTCCCTGAAACTAAGCATTATTTTAAATTTCATCGGTAAATTCCAAAATCTGAATGTAGGCGTGTACACTTTCTAAATAGCTAAGTCAATGACTAAATACACATGTTCCTGCATATTATTTTCTTGAAGGGGGAGGGAGCATTTGCATATACAGAGTGATTCAAAAATACTTTTGTAACGTTTGGGAATGGATTTCTGACAAGGAAACAAGAAAATAAGTTCATATAAACGTATGCTCTAAAACTCTTCGTTTTTACGTTATCAATATATTACTAAAATGCACTTTCATCAGCTTTCTGGTTCCAACCTAATAACTTTATTTTTATGTACTCATTTATAGAAGGCTTTGACCCATTTTACCACTCAGTGTTAGACTTGTATTGCCGTGGCTATTTGTTAACATTTTTCATTTATTAGATGTGTAATACAGCTTACAGTGCTGTCTCTAAGGACGTCATTCAGGACATTCACCGAGACTAATTAGAAAATGTGCCTCTGCAAATAAGAAGAAACATGTGGTTTATGCATGATGCTCTAGCACATTTTAGTCACATTGTTCGAGATGCACTGAGTGGTATCTAGCATGACAGATGGATAGGTAGAGGGGGACCAGTCCCATGACCTACATGTTTCCCCGATCTCAATCCTTTGGCTTTTTATCTTTGAGCGGATCCTTAAATCATTGGTTTATGCAGCGGACATCCTAGATGAAGATACAGTTAATCTACGTGCAATGTAGGTTTGCGAAATCATACGACACCAACTGGGTGTATTTGACATTCCATGCTTCGACGAGTGTATGCGTGTCTAGACGCAAGAGATGGGCATTTGATTCATTTCTATAAGTGGTTCTTATATGGATCACCTCCTAAAAAGCTGACAACGTCAAAAATAGATTAAAGTGTCACTTTAAAATGTTTTAAGAGCGAAGAGTTTTGGAACATGTGTTTATATGAATATTTTTTCTTGTTTTGACGTAAGGAATCTGTCACTGAACTTTCTAAAGTATTTTTGAATAATCCTGTATAGCAACTATTTGTTTAAATTTAGAGGATTAATCAAGAGTGAGAAAAAATTTACCCTTTGAATCTACATATTCATTATTATTGTTCTTATTTCATGCCAATGTGATTTACAGCATTTTGGACATTTGTTGATTGCAAAATCGTATCCATATCATTGCCTTTAATTTTTGGTTATTAGAGTATTGAAGAGCTGCTTTTCTGTTTCTGATACTTTATAAGCAGCAGTAAACATTTTACTTAATCTTTACTCTCTTTTCATTGACTTTATACATATTGATTCAAGTATTTCTTCCCCAGCCCTCATCTTATTTTATTTTAAATTTCTGTTCTATGACCTGCGCTTTCTTTGTGATCGAAAATCCTTTTTCTTAGGATCCTAGCTACTATTTTCCTCTTTCACTGTAACATGCTATTTCACAATTGATGCATTCTTTCAATAGTGGCATATTTGGCAGCTCACCCTTTCCTGATGTCCAACATTCGCACAGACTTCGTAACTCAACTAATCATTTACAATAAGGACTGATGATTCTTTTCTCGAGTTTATTATTCTATTCTATTGCATAAAATCAGGCCAGGCACTTTTTACTTTCTCTAGCACATATGGACATATAACGTGCATAGTAGCTATAGAAGGTATTCCGCCCAAAATTTGATGTCGAGATTTCATCGAAAATATTCGCTTTGAGGTCCCCTGAGTCAAAAAAAATTATAAAAAGGTCCGTGTGTGTGTGCGTGGTCTGTGGACAGCATAGCTTAAAAATAAAATACCGTTGAATGCCAAATTTTGTATTTATGTTCAGTATGGATGCGCCACGAAGATTATCAATACAATGTGCACATCCAAACTACCTTTGCAAGGAAAATTGTTTGAAAATATCGTTTTTCTCAAAATTGGTTCTAACAATTTAGAATAACATGCCGTATATTGAAGATATTGAAATTATAAATAAAATGTATACTTTGAACTTTCTATAAATAGTCTCTGAAGACCTCTTTGTTCTTGAGGAGTTCAGCAGAATTTTGCATGACGGCTAAACCGTAAGAGAAGTGATTACACAAAAAATATAGATGTTAGAATACATAATTCATGTTATATACTTTGGCCGTTTTGGGATATTCTTTGTTATTGGTTTCAATTTTAAACTACTTAACTTTTCTCAAACGGAATTATGCAAAGCAAACCGAACCTCTAATGTTTCGCATTGCGACTATTTTTAAAAGATTTGACTATCGCTTTAGCCTGATGTATTTCCTTATTTTCCTCATACTTACAGTGAAGCAAACAATAAAACCAATACTGCATAATTTTTACCTCGATTAGCACGATGAAGATGAAAGAATACTCTATTGAAGGAATAGTTTGTATATGGAATAGTTAGAGAATGTTATGTGAATGGAACACATCAGATTGGTTGAAGAGTCAAACGATTTCTCTGATACACTAGCTGCTTCCTGAACTTAGGCATTTTCTAAAGGCCTTATTATGAAATTATACAATTTTTGTTTGATAACACATTGATTCTGTTTTGAGCATTTGCTCCGTAGTAGTCCCGAAACCCTTTTCATTTTGATAACTATAACACAAAACACTCTCATTGGCCATTCACTTTGAACCTTCAATCTGCGTTTACTTCAAATAATAGGTTTGATTTATTTATTTATTTATTTATTTATTTATTTATTTATTTAAACAATTTCCTCAGTTGAGGGCTGCCATGCAGACAAAATATAACTTCACAATTAACATATTTTTAAAAATAATTTTCAATGATAAAAATAAATTGTATAGAAAACATCAAATTAGAAATGATATGTAGCTCGAGAGAAAAATGACTGCAGCAGAAATGAAAATTGCACTTTAATACATTACTAACTCAACCGGAAGGCAAAATCCAGAGTAATGAAAAGCGGCATGTGATTCTGAAATAACGAAATTATAATGTCACAAGTTCCTCGTTTGTTTAACTCAAAAAAGAGTAATTATTCCTATTTGTTTGTTATTAATTAATATGAGACGCTACTTTGCTAACAAGAGGGTGATGATTACAAAACTAATGCAAATGAGGTTCTTGGACACAAAAATGAAATGAAATACATTAAAGTTAAACTTTCCTGATAGTACATTCTTATTAAATGATCAGTACTTACATTATTAATATGCCGTGGCAGCCCGTCAGGGTAGAGGCTCTTCCCGGCTCGTCTGTCTCCTGCGGCGATCAGTCTTTTTCTATCTTCCTTACCGTTGTCTGTGCCAAACCATTCCAAATTATTGCGTTCAGAGCTACATTCCCTCACCCCAATAACCCAAACATCTATAACATTTTCTAATTAATAAACAAGTATGGTGCAGCACTCTTGCATAATACATAGAATCTTAAATACTAATATAAGATATAGAAAGCGACTTTATCGTCAACTTAAATATCATTTACCTAATTATATTTTAAGGCGGAAATCTCAAATAATTATTCAATTGAAGTCATTTTATTTTAACTTTTGATTCTAAAAGCCTACAAAGAAGTTTCAAAACAGGTAACTAAATATTGATATTAATAAACATCCGAATTTTATCTTTTTTTCGAAACACTATTTCAAGCTATTAACTGCAAACTGTTTGCAACCTTTACATTTATTAACCCTCAAAGTGGCACTGGATTACCTCCTCTTCTTGGGATGATCATCCGAAAGCAATCTAAATCACTTTCTATGCAAGCCAGAGGTGAATGACAAATGAGTCACCCATTTTATCAAGGAAGATTGGACTAGGACGTGGCTTTAGTTCTGCCCTCGTCCTCTTGTCATAAATCAGTGCTTTTCCTTACCTTTAATAATACAGCTCTCAATTGAGTTGAGGATTGCACCATTTTTGCCCCCATTTGCTATGTTGGTCGTCTTAAACGAAAGAATAATTGCCTAGAATGCGCGCATCTTTCCTAATGAATTATTCTTAACGCTTATGCTAGCCTCAAAATTCGTTTGTTTTTATATTGTTGTGCTGAGTTATTTTCTTACTGAATTAAGATACATATTACATTTATACAATTACTATACCACCACCATTGCTACTACTGTGGACATACCATTTTACATTACTCAAGATGGAATGGCATACGCCAGCAGAGCTACACTCGCCGAGGTCAAGTTGTGACTGTAAACAATGCTAAGGATATGATGTTGGAATCAAAACAGAACTAGAAAATAATAAGTCATATGACAGCTTGTGCCCTTAATGAAGAAGTCAAATGTGGATTGCAGGGTTTTTTTAGTTGGTGAGTATCAAGATGGATGTCTTGTAAGATTTTCCCCCTACATTAACAACAAAAAGGACTACTACTACTACTACTACTACTACTACTACTACTACTACTACTACTACTACTACTACTACTACTACTACTACTACTACTCCTACTACTACTACTACTACTACTACTACTACTACTACTACTACTACTACTACTACTACCACCACTACTATTATCACCACTACCACTACCACCATTACCACTACTACTATTACCACCACTACCACTACCACCATTACCACTACTACTATTACCACCACTACTACTACCACCACTACCACTACCACCATTACCACTACTACCACTACCAGTACCACTACTACTATTACCACCACTACTACTACCACCACTACCACTACCACCATTACCACTACTACCACTACCAGTACCACTACTACTATTACCACCACTACTACTACCACCATTACCACTACTACCACTACAATTACTACTACTACTACTACTATTACTACTACTACTACTACTATTACTACTACTACTTCTACTACTACTACTACCACTGCTACTTCCATTACTTCTACTACCATTACTACTATTACCACCACCACGACTACTGCTACTACTACTACTACTTCCAATATCACTACCACTCCTACTGCTACTACTACTACTACTTCCAATATCACTACCACTCCTACTGCTACTACTACTACTACTACTACTACTTCCAATATCACTACCACTCCTACTGCTGCTGCTACTACTACTACTACTACTACTACTACTACTACTACTACTACTACTACTACTACTACTTCCAATATCACTACCACTCCTACTGCTGCTGCTGCTACCACTCCTACTGCTACTACTACTACTACTTCCAATATCACTACCACTCCTACTGCTACTACTACTACTACTACTACTACTACTTCCAATATCACTACCACTCCTACTGCTGCTGCTACTACTACTACTACTACTACTACTACTACTACTACTACTACTACTACTTCCAATATCACTACCACTCCTACTGCTGCTGCTGCTACTACTACTACTACTACTACTACTACTACTACTACTACTACTACTACTACTACTACTACTACTACTTCTACTACTTCCAATATCACTACCACTCCTACTGCTGCTGCTACTACTACTACTACTACTACTACTACTACTACTACTACTACTACTACTACTACTACTACTACTACTACTACTACTACTATACTACCACCATTTCTATTGAAATAATTTTTCATTGATTTCTTTCGTTCGGTTTCTTCAGAACATATGCGGCGGGGCTTCAGTGTGAACTTTGCCCGTTTATCGTTTGCTTCTTCAAGTGAGCGGTTGCCTGCTTTCGCTTTTCATTGGTCCTGGGTTGTTTGTGCCTGGGTGATCAATGTTTACCTTGGTCAGCCGGTGCTCTAGGAAGGGCAGTGGTTTATTTTAAAGGTTAGCACACACACCTTAAAACTTAAAAGATCTTAAAATTTAAAGGTAACTAATGTGGGGTTTTCGGGCAGTGGCGTTTCCTTCTTTCAATTCAGAGATACTCGTATAATGTAGCGAGTATACATTTCATAGGGAATGCAGAAATTATTACTGGGTGATCTTTTCGTGTGTGTGGGAATATAGAAGCATTTATACACGCCTTAAGCATAAGAATTTCTTCGTGAAATTCATACGTATTGCTGTTTTGTACCCATAGAGCAGTGGGTACAATATGACGGGTTTAAATGCGAATGTAAATGAGTACGAGCCAGCTGGGCAATGGGGCTTACTCTTAAATATATACGGGTGGTTTTACTGGGTAATTTTAGTGTTATATTGGGGTGGATTTTAAGAATGCCATTTGCCTGAACGGAAGTAGCAGTCTTTTTAGATTATTTGAATCGCAAGGATTAATGGATAGAGTACATTTTTTTTGCAATGTCAAATGGGAGTCTATATTTGTTGAATAACTACTAATTCTGGGCTAATTTTATAGTATTTGTGTAATGCCCGTAGTGAACTGTGAGAAGAGACGTATATTTTATATAGCGCGTAGCTCAGTATTCCTTGTTATTTAACTTCTAGTGGAATTTTATTATAGTAATAGGAAAACACTATGTTATAACATTAATATTAGGGGTGTATGTGGGTTGAGAGATTCTTAATTATCAAATTGAAGAGCCTTTCTATAATTAAAATATGTTTGAGAGAAATAGCTTTTTTGTAAAATTATAACCGTTGCAGGGTATTTAACTTGGGTATTCTTTGGTCTTTTTGCCTTTATCGGTTCATTATTGTGTATGATTTAGGGTTGTATTATGTGGTTTAATTTTCTTAGTTTTGAGAAATTTATATGCTGAGAGCGGTTCTAGATCTCTGTGTGTCTTTCTTTTTCTTTCTTTTTCATATTTTTATCGTAACGATATATTTTTTTGGTTGGGCTATGTTTCTGTGTGTGATTTAGCGTTTCTTGATCGTTTGTTTTCCAAACTATTTTTCTGTGATATTAGCATGGAATTTATTACATTTTCATTGGAAATGTTTTTTCTCAGCTTAATGATACTTGTTGCACTTATTTAATTAATTTGGTGTGTTGGCAGAGGAGCTATTCTCTTAGGAATTATATATTTGCTCTTATTAATTATTGAATGGATATAAAAATAAAAGCATTTTTAAGCTGAAAATTGCGATTACCTTGCTATTTGTTAATTACTGTTTAATTAGTGAGTTGATTATACCTAAAGGAATAGGACAATTTTGAGTATTAAATTATTCTAGTAAATTCAGCATAGAGTCCCTGCTGTCCTATTGGGATATATTTTCCGTGATTTTTCATACTTAATTAATTAAAACATATATATGTAGGGGTATATAGATGTATAGAATATAAAATCAGTTCGTTACAAGGCTTTATATTATATTTGCTTGATTGGCTTTTTTGAGAATTGAGATAGAATTTAATTTTATGTGGAAAATACTGTATTTGATACTCAGCTTCTGGCTTGGTAATTGGGTTTTATATAGGTGGCATAACTGTTTTAAAGGCACATTGTTTCACGTTTGGCCTTTGATGCATTGCTATTG